>OX465274.1:219327574-221827574 GCA_949987645.1 Tachina grossa
CGTATTTTGATTTTCTCTTGCTAGCTGTTGCTTTTGACCGCCTAGCAGCTGCTCAAATTTATTTGATTCCAAATCATCTTCACCCACTTTTTCATCAGTATCTTGGATTTTTGTCTCATACACTCCAGCTGCTGGTAAAGCTGTTGCTCCACGTAGGTGCTGTTGTTGTTGTATGTGTTGCTTTTCGTGGCTAATTTGCTGAAGTGTAATTTTATGTGCTTGTTGAGCATTGGAGTACTCATCGTCATCATCTTCATCAGCATCATGCTTGCCCTTGTCTCTTTTCCAATCTGCTGTTGCTCTTTGGTAGACCTATTGCCTATTTAACTCTTTCTCATTTACCGCCGCATCCTGCGCTATTGATGGTGTATTAAAAGTTGCAAGTGTTACACAAAAAATATTTCATATGAGTAATGAATTGACTGACTGACTAATTGCCTGCAAATGATGACGTTCAAGTAAGATGTTGTTTATTCTTTTCTTTTAAACTTCGCGTTGAAAGAAAATGTTGAAGAGCATTTTATTACTTAATAGATTAAATTAAAAAGTTTGAGTAAAAAGTACTTGGCTAAGAGAAGCAGCGAAAAACCAAAGCACTTATAATCACAGCAAGGAAAGTTCTGACGTTTTTGTATTATAGTCTGGGAAAAAAACAACAAAAATGAAAAGTAAGGAAATTAGTAATTATTTTCGTAATGAAAGCTAGTTGATCATTTTGTTTAGTGGTGTTTTTAGCAAAAGGTAATTTTTAGTTTTAAACTTCACTAAATCCTTTTTAGGTGAAGATTTTTAACTGACAGTAGTCTTTTCTGAAGCAGCTAATTTGACTATCCTTGATTGTTTCAAAGTTTATGTGGTTTAGAAATTTAGCTTGAATAGCATTAGATTTAATTAAATAAAATCACTAGCAAGAGTTGTACTCGTAAGCAGGTAAATATGTTTCAAAATTTAATTTTAATGTGTATTAAATATATACGGATATTCCGACATTGATCTGGTGGCTGATGTTAGGCTTCATTCTGTTGATATGGCCTAGTTTTTATTAAACACTTTCAGGTGTGTGGTAGCTATCTTCTTGGCCAGACGCCATGTATACTTGAAAGTTTGAAAGTGCTCTCCTGCAAAATAGTGAAATATAACTTAAGTTTAAATTAGACATGCCATAACCATAACCATAGAAAACAGCTGTTCGAACCAAAGTAATGGGCAATACTGTAATTAATTATAGTTTACTCTCCATAACACCATCATAGCCTTAACCATATAAACCAATTAAATTTTGGTTTTGGTTATGGCTATAGCATTATGAATGGCAAATTCACACGTCTAATTTAAGCTTTAAGCACTTTTTTGTTATTGCCACAGAAATTTTTGAATTGCCCTATGAATATGTACATACGTTTTATTGCATATCGTAATATAAAATCAAAAAAGGCTTAACTTAAAAACAAATTCAAATTCGTTTTTTCGATTGATGTGATATAATTAACGAAAATTCACCTACTCACAATATTTTTATCCGTAGGTGCCCATTGAATTGAATTTGTTAACAAAAGCTAACAAACTACTGAGAAATAAATACACTTAAACTTAAAACATGTTTTGTTTCTCATTTAAAATACTTTTTCTCGTAATCAATAAATAGATTTTTGATTTATAAATGCTTTATAAAACGAATTTCCATAAATTTCCACTACTTAGAACTAAATGCACTAACACTACAATTACACATGCCACTAGTGGCATGCCAGTGTTGTGTACGTATTATCGACGAAAAATTGTTCGAAAAAGTCGAATCTCTTGCCATTTGCTTTGCTGTTTACACACGCCATTGCCACTTCATTTTAAAAATGTCGTCGAAGCGAGCTGGCTCAGTCTCGCTTCCATGTTTACTTTTCCTTTTGTTTATAGAATAGAGTTACCTAGTACGTCACAAAGGCACATTCTTGAGGAAACTATTAACACTTATTATTATTATTATTATTATTATTTTAATAATATTAGTTCTTTATAATTAACAAACTCCAGTTTTTCACACACAAATCAATTTATAAATCATAATAACACATTTAACAAGCTAAAATATTAATTTAATTTTCACAGTAATCCAATAAATTTGCATCAAATGTATAACAGGGTAACACTTTTCTTCGTTTTGACATTCAATGGCATGCAACTGCCAAATTTTCACTCGCATGCAAATTTTGCTGCCACTGGGGCTGCCATTGCGAAAAATTTGAGTGTGTTAGTGAAAAATCGTGAGTGTATTGAGTTTTTCGAAATGGCATGCCACTATAGTGGCATGTGTAAATGGTATGTAAAACTTAAACTAAAACTTAAAAGCATTTTTTATTCACCTGTAAAATACTTTAGGCATTATTCATAAAACAATATTTTTGATTTTTGTAAGCTTTATAAAACAAATTTCCATTAAAATTTTATTTAATAAGTGTGATGGTACACCAAAGATACATGTATTTAAATCTTTAAAATGGCTCTCCTGAACAAAACAAGTTTTTACCCTTAGGTCCCTTTCTATTTTGCTCGTCACATATAATAAATATCTTAATAATTAAAAAGTTCAATATGCTTCTAATACTCACATTTGTCCATTTTGTTTCTCTTTCTTCAAACAGAAATAAAAACTTCAACAAGAGCAAGATCAAGAATGTGAATGTGTTTCACTGTATTGAAGAGTATTATTTTAAGAGTAAAACAGCTGTTTAGTCTTTCATGTGCAATTTACACTGATAAGTATGGAAGCACTAGAGAAGGAACAGTGAGTAAATTCTTCACCCACGATTAAGCACTTTAATGGTCAGAGTGTTTTGCTAATATGATATCAGATATATTTTTTCTCGCAAATAAATATGCCTTGTCCCGAAAAATTTAAAGAGTGTAGAAATGATAAGCATGTATTCAATAATTCCAAGTGTTTCTATTTTTTTTTATAAGAGAAATAACACGCAGGTAATAAATACCGAGTACTATTGGTAGATGTTACATTTTTTAGGAAAGGAATAGTGATAGAGAACATATATGGTGAAGGAAGAGATAGAGAAAAATTTCGTTATTTTACCACTCTGCTTTCTTGCACGTTTTTATTAATGCAGTATTGCAGCGCCTCTGGTGTCAATGAGGCGTATTGAATTTTTGATACTTTGCTGAGTAGCCATTTTGTTGGTTATTTCACTTCGCTGATGATTCTGCCGAAGGAGGGCGCTCTGATGTTACATTAGTATTAGTATCTGCTGAAGTCGGTATAGTTAATTAAGTGACCAGTGACCATGCCTTCATTCATTTTGTAGTTGTACTACTAATAAAAAAGCACACTAATGCACATCAGAAAAATGCGGGTTGCATGTTATTTAATGACTGTAGGATATCGAGTTCAAACCCAGCATCTTCGGTTTTTTAGTCAACGTGCCAACTACTTTAGTCATCGCAACCCTCAAAATTTAAAAAATTTATCAAAAATTTGTGAAAAAAATTTTAGAAAAAATTTTATAAAATTTTTAATTTTTTTATTTCCTTGTATTTGTTAAGCTCAAGATCGTTTTTATAAAGTTGTAATTGGCGATATGCACAAATTGTTCACGATATATCGAAAAAAATCAATTACAATTTTATAGAAATGACCTCGAGCTTAACAAACATAAGAAAATAAACTAAAAATATCAGTTAAATATAGTTAAAAATCAAATTTTAAATTTTTTTAGTGTTTTAGTACTAATTTGGGAACTGTTAAAATTTAAATTTAAAATCGCAAAATACTATTTTACCTATTCAGCTAAACCTTCCAATAATGAATTTCAATATTCATATTTTTATTTAACCAATATTTAACTGAATAAGTAAAATATTAAGTTGGGAATTTAGTGCATAAAATTACTGGAAAAATGGCTACAGCAGACAAAAGCATTCCTCCTTTCACAATTTTCAAATCGGTTTGGTGTCGAAAAATGTCTTTCCTAACATATATACTTTATTATATTATTTATCGTTTAATATTGAATAATTCCCTTTATAACAATCAGTTGCAAAGGTCTACGAGCATTTTCGTATACGACAAAGGTATTTTAAACAATATTTTATACTTAATTGGAAAAAGGTTTCTCTTGAAAAAAAAATAATTAATTAAGCTCTAAAGCATAACATGGTTATTCACTTTTTTAGAGATAATCCAGTTAAAACAAATATATTCTCACACATTTTCTACAGGCTCTTGGTGCTCAATTAGGATTAGAATTTCTAGTCTCACGCGTTTTTATATTAATGACGTGATTAGTGACCATCTCTAGTAAGAATGGTGAATCTACGTCATAGCTGCCCAGAGAAGCGCCAGAGTGCCGAACATCGATCGGCTTTTTATACAAATGCATACACATGCGCTTATACATTTCTCTCGGTTTTCTCTCTGTGGGCAGCTCTGATCTACGTACATATACATACATACATACATACATACATACATACATATTTACATATAATTATATAAATATATATTAAAACCATTTTATTAAAAACTTTGATGAACATAAAAAAATGATATGGGTTTATTTAATGTTTTGCAATTTTCTATTCACTTTTTCACATTTTTACCAGCAAATAAAAACCATAGGTACTCATTTATTATTGTATATATACATAAACATAAACATTAATTAAAATTACTGTGCGCACTATACTCGCTTGTGGTTTTCGCTTTCCTTCTATTGTATTATTAACGCGTCCGCACTTTAATAAAAAGTAATTGCCGAGTGAAAGAAAACAAAACGAATTGTATTCCTAATGCAAATTCTTTTGCAAAATACAAAGAAATAAAATAAAATTGTTTTTAATTATTTTAGTATATCTACTACATATGTACTTTGGAATATTTTCTTATTGCTCTTGAAATTTATTTCAAAAAATGTTTTCATATACTCTAAAAACGCAAACAAAATGATTAAAAATTTCGCTCAATTCGCTCTATAAAAAAACCACTCAATTCCATGGCAGTGATGGGAAATGAGATTTGCATTTCGGAATCAATAAAAAAATTTTGAGTACTTTTTTGGTCGCGAGAGTACCAAAAACTATTTTTTTTTTAATTTAAATTTGGTTAGCAAAAAATTATATAAAATTCATTTGCAAATAAAATAAGGAACACATAGCATATACGTATGTTCATAAGAGATGGGAATTGGAAATCTTGATTTCGTGCCGAATCTGTTTCTAAATATTACCAAAACCACTTGAATAGTGCCAAACCACCTTTTATTTAATTTAAAATGTTTCAATAATAACTAATTTAATAATTTCCAAAATTAGTTGTTTACATATGTATGTATATGTATAATTTATTAATTCTTTGTGCTTATTTACAAGAAATACAAATACCTGTGTGCTTACTTATTATTGGAATAAGAAAAGTTTTCATATTAATACGATCCATAACCGCTAAAGAGCTTAAGCAACATAATTTTCGAGCTAAGTTTTTGATGAAAATTGTTTAGTTACGATCGCAGATAATCCATTTTCGTTAAAAAACGAAGTTAAAAATATATGCCGCTTAAAGTTTTTTTTTGGCGGTTATGGCTCGAATGGACAAAAAAGTGCCTGTGCCATCTAACATCCAATAGATCCAAAAAAGGCACAATTGCGCCACATTTCTCATCACTGATTTTCATGGGTACAAATGTTATAACAAGAAGAGTTTTTAGAGTTTTTTGGCCTGGATAAAACTTGATGTCGGAACATAAGGTCTTTTCCTTTGTTTTGTTTTCATGAGATTTTGGTAAAAAAGAATTCTTTCGACATTTGCAGAGAAGTGAGGTATTGACAAAACTCCGTAAGCTGCTTTCAATATATCAGGAATCATGTATTCATCTAATGCGTTTTTACTTTTAGACACTCTAGACCCGAAACTGCATATATTATTTTGTTATTGGTTTCAGTTCTTCCATATTAGCCAATGATCTATATCGGTTGTTAATATTTTCAAAATTTAGCCTTTCGCTGGGAGACATTTTAGTTAAAAGTAGTATAATGCTGTTAGTTTTACCAGATAAAACATTTTTAGGGGAAATCTTATTAATCCAAACTAACATATCATTGTCAAAGTCCACTTTAGAACTTGACAGAATTTAATTAAAATTTTTTTACAATTTTCTTTAAACTGATTTAAAACAGTTGTTTCAACATGATTTCTGTTTCTATATAGATCAACTTCAATGCCGCAGAAAATATCATTTGTTCAAATATCTTTGTTAATAAAGTTTCATGCCATTTGTCGAAAAAGAAATTTAATACTTGACAAAAATATAAGCAAACGCGCGTCTTCTGACTGCATTTCTAAGTAGACGGTGAGAGTATCAAATACGCTGGGGGAGTACTACGGTACTTTTTCATGTCAAATAGTATCAAAAAAAGTACGATCGTACCAACTTTCCCGTCGCTGTTCCATGCCAATGAAAGTTTTTAATTATTACTCTCAATATTAAAGTTTTTTAATAAAAGCTGTCTTTAAAAAAAATAAAACAAAAGCATGCTTTTAGGATGTAAACTAATTTACACAAAATTCAGTGGCCAAAATATATAATAAAATTTACAAATTAAACTTTTTAGGTTGTTCAATAGAAATTTTATTAACATGTTTTCTTTATTCATAAATATTTTATTTATGTTTATAACATCTATATATTCCGGTATTTTGTTATTTTATATATTTAAATAACCTGTCGTTAGCAGATTTTTAAATTAATTTTTTTAACATTTTTTTACCGATATTAATTTTCAATAAATTTTTATTTCACTTCAACGACATCGTCATCATTGATATTCAGTTAGTGCCTACAAAGATAGAATATGCATGCGATATTTTAAAAACATACAATGGAAATCCCAAAAGAACTACAAACATTGGCGTAGCTGGACATTTTTAAAGGGTAACTACAAAATTTTGCACATGTGACTCCATAAAGTTAAATCATAAATTTATGTATAAAGAATCATTATGACTACTGAGTTTATGTAATTGTTGTCTGTCGCTCTGTCATTGTGTTAACTTTCATATGGCAGCATATATATACATATGCCATGATTATCTTTGTTGCCATTTCAGCATTTTCATTGTTAGATTTAGCATATTCTTTCGTAAAAAAGCATTCAAGTTAAAAAAGAAACTGTTAAAAAACATATATTAATTTTAAAAATAACAGATAATACCAGATTTCGGACAGCTTTAGCATTTTCCTGTCATCATAAGCTAGCAACACTGATAATTGTACACATACATATGTATGTATATCGACCGCAAAAAAAAAGCTTAAGCGACATAATTTTCGAACTTCATTTTTTGACCGAAATCGGTTACTTGAGATCACAAATAATCGATTTTCGTCAAAAAAAAAAAATAATCCAGGTTTGAAAAATCCGACACATTTTTAAGCTTTTTTGGCATTTATAGCTCGATATGTAAGAACTAAGCAAATACAACACTGCACTGTACCATTGCTGTCAAAATAGGTACGTGTGTTGGCAATATTGGAATGATTATATTAAAAATTCCAACAGAGGGAAAGCGAGATATTTGGTTTTTTTGAGCGTCATAGAAAAATCGGCTGATGGGAATTTTGGTGCCTACTTGAATTTGTCCTGGCTGTAACATTTTAAGAAAGCCAAGAGTTACATTGTTGAGAGTAAGCGCCAATCTGCTGTTAGCAACTGATATTTTTTGCTACTCTAAAATACTACATTGGAGATGAGTGACAGAAAACATATGTTTTCTTTCACATTGGAGGTATTCTAAAATACTCAGTCACCATGATTCAATTTCATATTCGTTCGGCGCCAATTTTAGCATGTTAAGTTTAAACAAATAAAGAAAAAAGATATACTAATTGTTTATATGGTGTATACCACTGTTAATTAAGCCTTAATGGCGTTCGGCCAGGCTCTACAAGACAATTAAGTCTTCTTTAAGTTCTTGAAAGATGTAAGCACGTTTTTAAAACAAATAAAACAAATAACTAATTTCACTTTCACTGTTTATTGTTTCTTTTTATGTTACTTAGCGCTTGTACTGTTAAGTTTTTTATTAATTATTTCTTCAAATTACTTCTTAAATCCCTTTTTGCTTTCAACTTTTCTGCATACAAGTATGAGAGATAAAATATCGATTACTGAAAACAATATTTCTTCGCACGTATGTTAGTATCTGTCGACGTCGAACTGTCGAAAGTGAACGTTCGACGACGAAGAAGTGAAGCGCGTACTCTCGAATAGACCTGATTATTTTGATATCTAGATTAAAGAAACAGTTTCAGATACTCGTAAATATTTTTTAAAAAATAACTAAACATAAATGCAAATATATTTATTTCATATGATATTTTTTGACATATACTACTAATTACAGCATACAAATCGATAAAAGAAAGTTTAAAATTTCATTTGCTTGTTTCTTTAAGCAATTTTTTTTTAAATTAAATATTATTAATTTATAAAGCAAGTTTAATGCACGTGCTATGGCAATTTTAATTTTCTTTTCTTTTTTCCCTTTTGTATCTCTTAATACATATATTAAACATACACATTAAATCACAGCAAATTAATTAAATATAAACATATTTTTTAAACATTACGATTAATATTGTCGTCGTGCCCACAGCGCTTAATTTTACTTATTTTTTGTTTTATATTTTTCCAATTAACACAAATTATTGCAATATATTTTTATTATAGGATAATTGACATTTAATATCCATTTGATAGGAATGTATCACTAGCAAGTGATGCTACATTGATTTAAAACCATGTAGATAGATGGTAATTCATATTGTTGAAAGTCTTGATTACAGGATTTTCCCGGCGAGCTGAGCTTGCAAACATTTATTAATTTAATATATATTTGCACACTTAGCACAAGATTGAATTAAAAAAACAACTAACTACAAATGATTTTGGAATTTAACCAAATTATTTAAATTATGTCATAAATCCAAATGATATAAACATAACTTCCAACAAGTATTTTTACATACCGGAACAGGGTGTGCTTTTATTTTCAACCCAACTGTTGAATTTTTTCACACTGCATAAGTTTGTTTATATGTCTCTGTCATTATAAGCTTAAATATCATTTATTCAATATGTTTTTAAAATTTAAATATGATGTTAACAAATCCACTCACACATATTTAATGCACAAACACATATAAACAAACGAATCAATACAGCAATAGAGCCAACAACAAACTCAATACACAAATGTGAATTTTTTGTTTAATAACACAACGATGAGAGCAAATTTAATTTGCATAATTTAAAAAATGCAACATTTTCATTATTTTTTAATGGTTTTTCTGATACGATTTTTATTAAAACAAAAAAAAAAAAAAGAAAAACAACATAAAAACTGTTGAAAAATTGTGTTGTTTAAAAATATTTTTAAACTGCCAAAAAAGAAAATGGTAAAATCGCCCCTTTTCAAATAAATCTTAAGCCTGCATAAAAATATATATGTGTATATGTATATATGTATATATACATATATATTTTTTTTAAATAACTATTTAATGATTTATTTTTAAATTCGAGTACCATTTAAATAATAAATAAAAAGTTGGATCCTTTTATAAAATTAACAAACAAAATACACGTTAAATGAAAATATCAGATATAAAATTTGCTGCAAGGCAATAAGAGACTTTTTTAAAAATTAAACACATTAATTAAATTTATTTTATTTTATTTACAGCTCTTGTTTTTGAAAATCATAGTAGCATGAATCAGTTAATGTACACAAGTAAAAATAGTGGATATATATATATATCCTGATTTACATATATGACTGCAAAATTATGTACGTAAAAATGTTGGGAAATAAACTAACATTTTAGAAACAGTGATTGCTGTTAAAAAAAAATAGTGTACCGAAATTTAGCACCTTATAATTGAAGGATGACTTTAGATATTATTACCTTCAAACTTTTTAAATATATGTTATGGTTTACAGTTTTTAATCGTCGAAGTTTTATTTTTAAATCCCAAAGTATGCAGTGTGCAATTATTAGCAAAAAAGGACAGTTTATTTACTAAACACTAGTATTCAGAGCTTTCAAACACACACCCTGTTAAATAACTTAAATAATTTACAAATCTCTTATTAATGAGGCGCATTAAATTTTCGAAGCTGTACTTAGAAGCTATTTTATTGGCACTTTGGTTTTACTTTTGTATTGGTATCTGCTGAAGTCAGTATAATTGAGTGACCAGTAACTTTGCCTTCATCACTTGAAATTTGCTAATACAACTAACAAAAGGGGACGCTAATGCACGTCATAAATGCGTGGTATCATAATTTAATGATTTTATCCTGCCTGTGACCGGCCTTGAGTGATTTATTTTTAATTTTCTATTTTGTACAGTTCCGACTTTTTCCAATGTATGCAGTATATCTTCTCTTGTTCACCGAAATATGGATGTAATCAGAGTAATAGGTTTAATCGAAAACTTTATATTTCTTAACCTCTTGATTTCATTAAACAAAACTTGTACTTTATTGTTTATGCATAGTTTCTCCCCCCCATTCAAAAAAATTCGTCAGTTTATTTGAAAAAAAAAAGTATAACTTCAAATAAATGTACTTATGTATGTGCTTCCTCAAAACCATTGACATATCGAGCCATTACCGCCAAAGAAGCTTAACCAACATGATTTTCGAAATGCGTTTTTTTTATAAAAATCATTAACTTTTTATCATTGGCATTATATGTCAAAATTTTATAACCATAGGATATACCGTTTCAATTTTATAGCAAAAACAATTTAAGCTTAAGTACAAACTATTTTTTGTTTACAGTTTTTGTAACAGCAACTTGTTACTTAAGCTAAAATTTCCTTTTGAAAATAAGCAAGTATGATATAATATTCGGATTAGCCGCATGTAATATGCCCTCCATCGACTTCGCATGAAGTATATGCATACATGCGATATTACATACATGATCTATTTTTAAAATAATTAACTAGATCAGCCTTTTCTGATAGCAGTTTATTCACCCATATATATAAAAACTTGAATGCACATTATTAGACCATACAAATTGCGAAAAGTATTTATTTTATTCGCTCCACCGGCAGTTTCTGATAGACCGGCCATAAAAATCAGATATGTGTAAAAATTGCACTAATAGCATGCATACCGATCATGCGCATTGCATTTTTCACCTAAAAAATAACTTATCTTGGATATAAACACTTTTGACATCATAACTTTTAAATGCGGCGTTTTTCGGAAAAGCTTTTGTATCCATTTTTGTTTAGAATAAATACCGCAACATCTTTCCTCTAAATAATTTTCCCATAAAAATTATCTATCATGGCTCTTTAATGAGATGAAACTATGTTATGAAACAAATTTTTTTTTTTTGAAATACTTTTTCAACGGCTTGCGCTAAAAAATGGGTAGAGATAATTATAATTCGTTTTTATAATTTTATAAGGTAAGATCTTTATATAGTATATAGCCTCATTACATTTGGACAAAATATGAATCATCTAATAACATAAGAATGAAACATCACATACCAGTTTATTATAAGCTTTGTTATGTATTTGGAAATTATACTACAGCTCGTGACCCATTGCGTATATCTCAACAAAACTACACACAAATTTAGACGATAGAGGAAAACATATTTTCGCATAAAAAATCTGAGTACATACATACATACTTGTATATATTATGTAACTTTACGAACAAATCATTAGAATTCTTCCAAAAAAATACAAATAAATAAATACAGTATTTTTAATCTAGAACCAACTTTTTGTAGTCGAAGTCAAAATACGCGAATCACGATAAAGCCCATTCAATTCAATTCTATACCTAACCAAAAAAAATATGATTGCATTGAAGTGAGTTATTATTGTTTTAAAGGCTATGTTTCCCAACTTGAAAAAAATCACTTACAAGTCATAAATATTGTTATTTGGATAACTCTGCAACAATTTATTATGATTTAAATTTGATTACGCGGTACTGGCGAAAAACTGAGATAGTCGCCAGTTCAGTTCCGGTACGTAGCAATTTATTAAAAATTTCTTCACAAAAGTATACGGACTTGGAAATACTTTCCGTCGGTAAAACCATACGCAACAAATTTAATATCGAACTCGTTAATTTGAAAAGTAATGAGTCTGTAGAAGATTTACTACATGGAGCCGATCAAGAAGACAATAATTTTGCAATTTGGAGACAAGTTTAGGTAAAAAAACTGATATATACTTTTTCTTAAAAATTTTTTTTAGCTTAACCAACACAAAAATATACACAGGAGGTTATCAGGGAGACAGCAAAAAAAAGCTTAAGGGACAAAAAATACCTTTATTATGCTAATATTTCGTTAAAATTCGATGCGTTACTTATATTTAGCACAATAACACCTAAATACTAAAATTCAATGAATTAACTTAAATAAGAGCGAAGATAATTAAAAAAAACCTTCTCCTGTAAAAATTTGTTTTTGTTACTTAAGCTTTTTGTGCGGTTATAGCTCGATATAAAATGTTGTTGAAAGCTATAATCAAATGCACAAAATACTCAAATCACTATTATGAAAATTTAATAAACAATAAATTTATCCTACCTTCTCCCTGGTTATTTGAACTCTTATATAACACTTTCTCGGTTACTTCTAAATTTACACAAGTCAAATTATACACTACGACCACACGAGCATTTTGATGTGTCTTAACACAAGCAATAACGCCGGCAGAATGATGACGTCAAATTGCTTGTGTTCAACAATGTTTCTAGAGGTGGTGAACACGTATATTCAAATATATTTGCTTTTATTCACATAAATACTTCAATTATCAATAATTTTATCCTTTTTTAATTTTTAATTAAACTTTTATTGGTTTTATTTAGTTAAAACTTTTGTTTTCTACATTTACGTTGAAAAAAATTTAATATAATTTGTATTTGACAGCATGTGTTAAGAGATTGTTGCTCAGCAATGTATTTTAACATTTGTTGCTGAATATATATTTGATCACATATTCATACGGTCCACACGCTAATATCTTGTGTCGGCAATCGAATATGACAGTTGCCACGGCAATAATTGCCAAGATTATTGCTCGTGTGGTCGGCATGATATACAGACCACGGCATTTGTTTAAGGCTCCTAAGAGTATGCAACAATTACTGATTGGCGCTAGGTGGAGATGATACCGTGAGTAATTTTTCACTCACGATCATGCGCGCTCACGAGTAAAACAAAATTACTAATTATGACTTCATTTTTGTAGCTACCATCGCGATGTAGGCTCACTTCAGTGAAGCAATAATTTATTAAAGTAGCAATATAACAAAACATTTTATTTCTAATATCTCGTTTGTTTACAAATCTTCTTTAAAATTATTTAATATAATGCCAAAAAAAATTACTAATTATTTAAGGAATGTTCATAATTGTATCATTATTATGCACTAAAAGTGCCACAGCCATAAGATGGCAACAAAGCAACTCTGCAGTACGTTAGGTGTACGCAAACGAAAACGTTAATCATAGAAATATGCGATGAGGTGCAAAAGATCCATCAGATGCCATAGCGGTGGTCAGTGGACAAGATTTTTCTTTTTGGCGTACCGGTGGATGAATAGGTGAAAGAAAGTTATGAACAGCTGATTAAGAACAAGAAAATTGTGAACAGCTGTTGCATTTACGTATAATAATTTTTTCATCACTACCAATTATATTTAAGGGTTTCCCTTGCTATTCATAAGCAATTGCTAAAGTTAGAGCATTCTTTTAACTGGTTTTCGCATTCAAAATTTGAATATTAAACCTACATCAACTTTAATAATCGCTTATGAATATGAACGTAATAGTTTATTAAAACATAAATGGCGTATCTCGGTTTTAAAAATTCTGTTGTTCACATTTTCTAATAGCAAAAAAATCAATATAATCTTAGATTTCTTTTAAAAAATTATTAAAACTGTTAAAAACAAGTAAATAGTAGAACAGCCTTTAATGCAGAAATTGTTTTCCACAAAGTAGCATTCTCTAATCCCCTGTTTCTAGAATTTTCTCATATATTAATTCTCGAATGATATTATTTTTCGTTTTCTAGAAACAGACAGCTGCTTTTGAGCTTAAACGAATAAATCTTACATTGGTTAATGTAATCGCTTTTTGTATTGACGATAGTTATTTATAATATTTTTGGCACGTTGTCCAATCAATGGTTTTCAATCATGTTCGAATACTCGTTTTTATAAATATTTCTTTGAGTCCTTGTACTTTTTATAGTTTTATTTTTCTATATGATTTTATCCTTTGTAAACATATATGTGTATTTATATACCAATACTTTTTTTATTAATCTACACATTTTTTTCCCATATTGGGCTTTAAAAAAGAAATTGTTGCCTTTTCAGCAGAATATAAAATACAATTTTATTAAATTCGTTTATTCATACATTTTTGTTTGTTAATCACTCGCTGGCTGATTTTGGTGATGGTGTTGCAACAATTTTCAATTGAATTTGTACGTGTGCATGTACATATGTATGTACGTAAAAAAAACATATATCAGAATATATTGGAGTACCTGCATGCTACAACAAAGAAACATGTTTGCACATTTCCCTGGCAACATTTGCCAGGTGGTTGAAGCTGCAAGAAAGCTCAAAATTTACGAAAAATAGACTTCTCATTGTTGTATTGCTTTCCAGTGCTAACGGTTTCTGCCGTTTCTGGAATACAAAATTAAAACAGCATGGATATTTGTTTTATGGAAGCTTGTTGTTTGGTATGAAACAAGAAACTCACTTCTTGAGTATGTCAGTTGGGATATGGTCTTTGTGCAAATATGTTTGCGGCTTTTAATTGTTATTGTTGGTTGGTTGGTAAGATATTGAATGAGGACCACAAAAAAAGCAAAAAACGAATAAATTAAATATGAGGAAGATCATCAACAAATATATCGCAGACATTTGGTATAACAGGCATCAATAAATTGTCAATTAAAAATGTTGTTCAAGTGAAAATAAATTAAATCATGTACGTACATACGTATGCATAATAATTGCAAACTTTAATACTGTTTATGACGACAGTTTTTAATTATTTTTATGTGATAAATATTATTTCAGAGCCAGAAGTGACATTGTGTAAAGGGTGTCCCAACAAGAACGCAAGATTTAAATTTTAAATAAAACACAGATATTAAAAAAAAAGAGGAGATGTGTAAACATCTGGTAATGAAAAATTTTTTTTAAGTTGGAAGTACTTATGCTTTTAGTATCTTTTTTTAAATTAATTAATTAAAAGTATCAAAACTTTCAATATTGTAAATACATATGAATTTATTGGTTTTTGTTTGTTTTATTAAACTTATTTGGTTAGTAAATGGGCACACTGCAGTATATGTATATGTACTGCATTCAAAATTGCAATAAGCAGTAAATTTACTGATTACTAAAAAATTCAGTAAATTTTTACTGCTAATGAAACTCAATAAATAATAAAATACAATAAAATTGTAGCAAGTGGCAAAGTTTTTTCATTCAAATTTTGAAACTTTTGTATGAAAAACATTTAGCCACTTGGTAGAATTTCATTATGAATACGGGCATTACTGATTACTGAAAATTCAATGCCTCCCATCATATACTAAATCATTTAGGCAATTTATAAAAATTGTAGAAAAAAAATTAAGTAATCAGTAAAAATTTACTTGTTAAACATTTTTTATTGTTTTTATTGAAACTTTAGTGGTACTGCAGTGCTCATCTATGGTAAATGCCTTTACTTTTACTTTTTAATTTTTAATTCCTGTTGTTCATCGTTTAGTTGTTGCTGTTCTTGTTGTTGTGTACGCATTGCAATTAAAATAAATTCAGTAAAGTGCGACTTTGACTCGCGCATATTCGGTTTTTATTTTTTTTTTTTTTTTTTTTTTTGATTTAGCTTTCTTTCTTCTTTAAGCTTTTTCAGTTTAAACGATTTTTTTCAGTTTTATCGCTTTTTCTCGTTTTGGCGTTTTTTTTCTCTTTTTGGGTTTTTTTAATTTTCGCAATTTTTTTCATTTTTGCGATTTTCTCATTTTGGTGATTTTTTTCTGTTTTTTGGGTTTTTTTTTCATTTTGGCGATTTTTTTCTGTTGTTTGAGGTTTTTTTCTTTAGGCGATTTTTTCATATTGGTGATTTTTTTGTTGAAGGATTTTTTTAATTTTGGCGATTTTTCCGGTTTTTCGTGATTTATTTTAGTCCTAGAGATTTTTTTAATTTGGTGCTTTTTTTCGATTTGGCGATTTTTTTTATTTTTGCGATTTTTTTATATTTGGCGATTTTATATTTTTTTGATTTTTTAGTTTTACCGTTTTTGAAAATTTCAAGAGTTTTGCTCTTACGGTTTCTAAGATACAGCAAGTTGTCAAAATTACAAAGTCAAAATTGCATTAACTGATGGAACACCCATTGATTTAAATTTTTTTAATTTAGTGTTAATTGTTGTAGTCTGTATAAAAATACACTATCTTTTAAAATTTCAAGTGTATATACATATATATCTACATACAATTGTATTTTTATTACATGGGATTTTAACATTTTTGTTGCTCGTTTTGGAACACCCTTTAGTTTTTAACTCTCATATATTTGTTGTTGTAGTGGCCAAATGTCTACATATTGTGTCCAAATTTCAAGTCCGTAGCTCTTACGGTTCATTTTCACTTTTGGTGTATGGAAATATACAGAAAAATAACCGGCGGCGGCGCACCGTCGGCTTCGAGCCGGTCGACTTGTTTCTCTGCTTGGTATTGCTTCTTTCAAACAATAATACACTCATACATAGCTCACACCGATTTGACAATGCAAAGCAAAAGCAAAAAGCAAAGAAATCTCAGCAAAGAAATCAAAGTCAAAAGATTTTTACCCACTAGCGTATAGATGTTTACACATCAAAAAATCGTGAAACTTTATTATATCGTAAAGTAGACAAAATGAGGTTATGTGTGGAACAACAAATCGGGCAGATGGCCGCCGCGGCTTTGCTGGCACACACGCGATCTTTTAATGAAATTTTCAATGGCCGTTTTGCATAAATGCTGCGGTGTTTCATTAATGCAGCGTCCAATTTCCTCTTTTAAGGCTTGAGTCGTCGTCGCCTTATTCAAGTAAACCATCGATTTCAAAAAACCCCAAAGAAAAAAGTCTAATTGTGTTAAATCGTACGATCTAGGCGGCCAATTCTGGTCTCCAAAACGCGAAATAACACGATCGGGAAATGACTGATGTAGCAATTGAATTGTTTCTCTGGCTGTATGACATGTGGTGCCGTCTTGTTGAAACCACATGCCCTCCACATTGATTTCTTCAATTCTAGGCACGAAAAAACTGGTTATCATTTCACGATACCGAACACCATTGACTGTTTGCGCTTGACCTGCGTTTGAGCGACATCATCACGTACAGCTGCGACATTTTCGATCGATCGACCTGGTCGAAGGCGCGTTGTTGTCTTTACATCACTAACAGACCTAGTTTCGGCAAATTTATCCATTAATCTCTTTACAGTTGACTCTTTTGGAGCATTATTGTGACCCGAAATTGATCGCAAATTTGCGAACTGTAGCCGCAAAACTTTCACCATTTAGGTAAAACAATTTCACAATGAGAATGCCTTGTTCATTCGTACGAGACCTTCAACTAGCAAACAATAACAATTGTTCAAATGTCAAACAATGACACTTCTAATGGCGCCAAATTTAAATCTTGCGTTCTTGTTGGGACACCCTTTATAAAGAAATTTTATAGATTCTGTTGCTTATAAAATTTTTTATCACTTAAAAAAGAAATCATCCTTTAAAGTCTGGTACCTATTTCTGCTCTTATTTCTAAATAGAAAGGTCTCTGTGTAGAATTTCGTAGAGACATTGCCACACAAAAATATAAATGTTTCAATAAGATCACGATTCTTATCTAAAAAAAACTTTGGCAACTTAAACTACTGAGATCCAAATATATATGTTTACGTACCAAGACCTTGCTCAATACGCACTTGCGTGGCATATTGTCTGGTTGATGTTTTTCCGTTTTCAGTAGTATTGACATCGACAGCTAACAGCAGCATTAACAGAACGACAGAACGACCGATTCATTGACAGTCACAGCTCTGCAAAGTTTTTTGTGTTTCCAGCCTGTTCGAGTCGAGCAGCTAAACGGCACACACAATATTGTTTTTATACCCTTTACCAAAAATGGTAAAAGGGTATATATAGGTTTGTCATTCCGTTTGTAATTTCTAGAATATTAATAAGCGAGCCATAAAGTATATATATTCTGGATCCTTATGCATAGGGAAGACGAATAAGCGATGTCCGTCTGTCCGTCTCTCTGTACGTGAAATCGGTTTTCCGAAGCTCCTAGAAAAGCTAGAGACTTCGTTCTTGGACTGGTGGGTCGGATATGGTCGAAATAAGATCGATATTGAAAATCAGCAAAATCGAGCAGACGGTTTCAGAGCTGGGAAACTTAAACTTAATTTGGCTATACAAAATAACTACCGAAAACTAGTTATTATTATTTTTTTATTAAATAAACTTATTTTTTGCTTCAGTATGAATACAATTAATATATCTTAATAAAAAAAATAAAAAAAATTAAATAGACGTTTCCAACGTTGGACAACTTTAACTTTTTTATACAAAATTATACAAAATTAATTTACTAAAAGAAATTTTTCCTTTTTTCTATAAATTAAATATATCTTATATTCTAAGAAGAAAGAGATTGGGTTAAAAAATCAGAAAAATCAAAAAGGATAATTCCAGTGTTGGGAAACTTAAAATTTTTGTGATATAAAAAATTAATTACCGTAAACTAATTTTTATATTTTTTTTTATTAAATTAACTTATTTTATACTTTAGTACAAATTAAATTGGTATTTCAAATTAAAAAAGAAAGTTAAAAAAAATTAAAAAGACGTTTCCAGGGTTGGAAAACTTTAATTTTTTTTCTTATACAAAAGTAACTTACTAAAACAAATTTTTTCTTTTTCTCTATAAATTAAACATATCTTAGATTCTTAAAAGAAAGAGATTGTTGTAACAAATCAGAAAAATCAAAAAGAATGATCTCAGGGTTGGCAAACTTACACTTTTTGTAATATATAAAAGTAACTAAGTCTAATTAATTTTTATTTTTCCTTTATAGATTATACATATTTTACGTTTTGGAAAGAAAAGTTTGGTGTTGAAAACTATAAAAATAATAACCACAGCTCCAGAGCTGGAAACTTTGAACTTTTTTTCTGGATATTAAAGTAACTAAATAAAATATTTTTTTAAATTTCCTTTTTTCTTTTTTTACTTAACACACTTTCGATATTTTTTTAGAACTACTAGATTGATATAAGGAATCAGAAAAATCTAATATAATGATTCTAGGATTTGTAAATTTATTTTTTTTTGTAGATAAAAGTAACTAGGTCAAATTATTTTTTCTTTTTGTTTATACTTTATGTATGTGCTTATGTATGTATCTCTATACTAAATAAAAACACTTTGGTAAAGGGTATATAAGATTCGGCACAGCCGAATATAGCACTCTTACTTGTTTAACTTTATATTGTTTGTGAAAAGTTATTGAGTGCCTTTAAATTAATGAAACTTGGCAGAAATATGTCTAATAGTTCTAGGCTGTTAAGCCTTGAAAATAAGAAAAATTGGATAAAGGGGAAAAGAATTCCCCTCACAGGAACTAATCTTACCTCTGAAATACTAAATTTTTCCTTAACTTTTTTCATAATTTTGTTTAGCAAACGCAAATTTTAACGTCGGCGAAAGTTTGAAACTCTAATTATCACTCTAATGATGACATTTTCGGTCCTGCTTCCTTTTATGGATGGTGACGACAACATTATTAGGAAAAATAATGTAAATATTAGAAAATGTACTGCTTATGCCTTAATAACATAAAAATTTAACTCTTGAGCTTTTATGGGATAAATACACCTAATTTTTAAAAAATTTTGTTAAAAAGAGTGGTTTTCTCCTCAATGTATGTACACTGAAAGCAAACCCTTCATTCAGGCAATGCAATTATTCATTGTTTCAATAAATTCTGTCATTAAAACTTAACGAAGCCCTTCATTGGATCAGTGAAGAATGCTTTGTTGTATTTATGAACTAATCGTTGGTGTCATGTTATAAATAGAACGAAACTATTTAATTAGTTTAAAGAAAGTATTCCGTTTTGTGTTTTGATAATTTAATAAAGTTTTTAGGTACCCTTTATTCATCTAACTCTCACTGGAGCAAAGGAAAATAAATAAATGAAGTTGATTTATTAATATTTATTAATACAATTTTTCATTTAATAAACGCTTGTTTCAGCATTTTTGTAATTGTTTCATTAATTCATTCAAAATGTAAATAGCGCAGATAGAGACGTGAAGAGGATCATTTTATGAATAAAAAGAAAAACAATAGCCCAATTCACAATCTTGTGCAAATAGTCTTGCTCGTAGCATGTGCAAAGTGGTATAGTAAATTGATATTCATCTCTAAGAATTGTTAAGTGGTGAGTATCAATGTGATATACCATTTTGAACATGCTACGATGCAATACCATTAGCACAATATTGTGAATTGGACTAATGAGTTTTAATTTACAAGCTTGTGCAAATGGTCTTGCATCGTTGCACGTGAAAAGTGGTATAGTATATTGATACTCACCACTAAGAATTGTTAAGTGGTGAATATTAATATGCTACACTATTTTGCACTTGCAACGATGCAAGACCATTTGCACAAGATTGTGAATTTGGCTATTGTATACATATAATGATTTCATTGCATTTACGAGTATTATCGTAATCATAAATAATAATTTAAATGCTCTTAAATTAAAAGAGATTAGAAAATAATAATTAGAAAATATTTTTAAACTAAATAATTGTTGACAAACAAACTGTATACAGTAAGTAGACAGTATTCGTGGAACTTACTTATAGTCGTACTTTTCCCAAATTTGCTAAAAAGAAACTTCATTTAATTAAATAATATGATTTACATTAATACAATGAAAATTAAATATAAATAAATAATTATTAAAAAGTGACCTCAAGCTCGAATATTAAACAAAAACATACAATGAACTTTGAAAAAATCAAGGACAGCAGAGATTGAGAGGTTTCAAGTGTTGCTTATTTTATTAATGAAAAGTTTCATTAATATAATGTAGAACATTTAATGAATCCTCTTCATTTTCTGATCGAATGATTTTCCTTTCGTTGTACATATACAAATATCAGTTTACTTGTTCATTATCACAATTAAAAAATATTTGATTTATTTTATAGTTCTATTTAATTTGTTGCTTTTATTTCTAATTTTCTTTTGATAACAATCACAAATGCATCACCATAATCATCAACATCATTATTCACCGCAGCCTCTGACATACTGCCGCCGCTAACCGAATGATTATTCCGCACATTGTAGTAATGCAGGAAATGTTGTTTTTCATGTATGTGTGACCAATGTGTGGTTAAGGGATGAGCGCGTCCAAACCATTTAATACCCATCATGGGATTTTCTATAATCGTTTCAAAATTGCTGACCTCATCATTTAAGGAAGTTGTTGCTGTGTTTGGGGATAAAGTATTTATATGATACAAAAATATGGCCACTTTAAGGTTTGTTGCCATGGCAGTGGAGGTCATTTCTAAAGGTATGCAGGTAATAAAGAACTTTTCTACTTTTTCTTCGCTTCCAACAGATCCGCGGAGATTAAGACAGGTTATAGAATGCTGCTGGATAAGACTTTGTACTAAAATACGTTGGCCATATTCGGCATAATACTGATTAACTGGCAACTTATGATCTTCGGTAAGATGGGCTAGAATGGCCCATTCATTCTTAAGGATTTTATAGAAGTTATTAAAACCATTAACCTGATGAATCTGCAGCTGATGTTGGTGTCCTGTCATTAAAGCAGTTTGTGTCAACTTGGCATTTGTTTGTTTAGCTGCTGCTGCTGCTGTTACTGTTGTTGTCGTTATTGTTGACATGCTATTATTAGTCATTCGTTCACGTAAGTTTTTATTAGAGTTGTTGTTAGTTGCAGTTGTAGTTGCATTGTTATTAGTTGCTACTGTTAATGTATTCGTGCCTGTATTCGTATATGTGGCATGGGGCGTCACGTTCACATTCACATTCAAGCAACATAATTTCCCAGTTGGGCACTGATAATTTTGATATTTTTCTGCATTTTGTTGCTGTTGCTGAGCAATGTTTTCTCCCAATTGCCCCTGACTTGGTATACGTAATATATATTTATTTAGTGCTGTAGATGCAGTTGTTGTTGCTGCCGCTTTTGCTGCTGTTACGTTACTTACAATAGCAACTTCATCTGACTTAAAGCATGTTAAACAATGACATTGTTGAATTGTTGATATTTGTTCCTGGAATTCATTGTAGCGAAAGGTTGTTGCAACACTTTTAATAATACCATTAGCCTCACTAGCTGAGGTCTGTTGTAGTTCAACAGACGCAGCATCTGTATTATAATCTGGCAGTGACTTCCGGTAACTACTATTTCTTTTAAAACTATTACGAACAACAACTACTGCAGCATCTGCATCATACATGGCCTGCTTTTGCATTGATGGATGCTTGTTTTCCTCCTTCGTTATACCTGCCTGGCCTGGTTCTTTGCTGTCGTCATGGCTCGTTTTGGGGCTGGAAAGTTTTCTTCTACGGTGTCTTAGGGATGTTAATAGAATATCTTTGGCTTTCTTGACTTGTTGTTGTTCATCTTTTTCCTGTTGCTGCTTTTGTACAACGTCCATCTTTGGTTGATTGTGAAATTCCGTACTACATTTCCGTCTATCTTTTGGTGAATTTTTGTTACTGCGTACTTTATATTTTTTTTTTGTATTTATAAAATAGTGCCAGCAGTTTTTGCATGGGAAAAAAGGAAAAAGAGATTTTTTATTTAAAGAAAATATTTTGTTAATAAATTTTCATAAGAAATTCGCAATATTATAGAAAATTAGTTTTCTTAGAATACAAATACACACACAGACACTATCCTTAACTCACACATACACACACACACACAAACTCAAGCGCACAAATAAACGTTAATGAAAATTACCCTACAAATAATACAAAATGTCTAAAAAAAAAAATTATTTTATGTAAAAAAAGTTCAGAAATAGAGTTAAAATTCTCAAATCTTATAGGAGTAATAAAATTATTGTAATTTTAATATATATATATATATACTATACATCGTAAGCTAAATTTCAAAAAGTCATAACTAACAAAAATATAATTTTACAAAAGAAGCAAAAAATTAAAATAAAGCTAAACAAATTTGTAGTTAAGTCCCTTTGTTTTTGCTAATAAAAGCGTAATTTTTGATAGCAGAAGTGTAAAATTATGTCTATACATGTAGTTTAATGGCATTCGTAATAATCAGTCAAAAACTCCATTTCAAATTTTTTGTTAGTTACGCCTTTTTGCAAAATTTAAGTTGCACAATTTAATGTACTTTTTAAGTATGTACAAAATTAAATTATGCAATATATCGTACCATAACCGCCAAAATAGCTTAAGCGACATAATTTTCGAACTTAAATTTTTGACCAAAAAGGATAATTTGCAATCATAAATAGTCGATTTTCGTCAAAAAATGTGTTGCTTAAGGTATTTTAGCGGTTATGGCTCGATATTATTAATATAACAGACCACCACGATCTGAGTATGCTTTTTAGTTTGTAACTGATAATACTGCAATGGGATTAAAAACCTATAAAAAAGTATTAATCTATAATCTCTTCATTTTCACCAGCATGGGCCTGATTAAATCTAAACCCTATTATTCGTCATGCGTATTTTGAAAATACAATTGGTCATGAAAATTAAAAACTGTCGAGATAAAAAAATTTCATAAATTGCTTTAAAACTTTAATTATTTTTAAAGTACATATGTAGTGATAAAATATTTCCTGATGTTGCTCATTTGTCAAACTTAACTCTAATTTAATATTAAACAGTGCAGAAAAATCTTTGTTGATTTCAACTTTAATAATATACATATACTCATGTATAATATCTTCGGACATAAATACAAATTAGATAAGCTAAAATCTTTCTTGTTTCTATATAAAAAATATTTAATATATCTGAAGTAATAAAAAAATCGTTTCTTTTATCTGCTGTTAAATTGTTTTGGTTTTCACAAAAGGTTAAGTAAATATTAAATCCCTGCACAAGACCACTTACAAGAACTTTCAAGACATGAGGGATTTTTCAAATGCTTTACTACATGCTTAACACAAAGTTTGCAGAAATTTTTTTCAGTTATTGCAGGTATGCGAGTATAGAGAAAATACGTCGTGACGAAAGAATTTGTGATGATTGCTTCTTCCTACACATGGATGCTTATACAAATACCTTGCATGTACATACACATACATGTTGTGTCTATGATCTTTTATTTAACGTCACGTGCATTGAAAATAGTTCTGTGCGCTTGCTTTAAAAAACCACCCTTTAATACATAAGAGCTTGCCGTTCACATCTTACACACACACACACACACACTCAAACGTACAATATGAAAAATAAGAAGCATGCACGCATTAACACTTTTCATTTTGAGTGTTAGTTACGAACAAGAAATCTTCGCGACATCGCTGTTAAACACTCATATATACGTATGTACATCAATGCATCCGTCGTGCTTCGCTTATTAAGCAACATCATTTACTACTAATTTACAATACATTTAAAAAACAAAAAGACGTATTTACATTTCCAGACTGTTTACGCAGCCCTCTAGTAAATAAGCAAAAGATTTATCAAAAGAAAGGCAGCCAAAGAGAAACAAATTACATGCACATCTGAAAACATGTACGAGTGCTAAATTTGTTGTGTGCCCTGCACAATTCAACCAGAAGTCATACATTAATATATTAATATTAATTTATGACATTAATATTGGCTAAAAGAACGTCACAGCTCAAAAAATTAAATTTTTGAGTTAATGATGTAAAATTAATCCTCATTTATTTCTTCATGTTCTGTAAATTTTTCATATAAACATCTTGTTTACTCAACTCTTGAGAGAAACATAAAATTTTTGTCATTAAGTTGTGTCTAAATTGAAATCTTCAAACTCATTTTCTGCCAAACTGATTTTTTTTTGTTGAGTTATGACCTTGTTTGAGTTAATGAGCGAAATATAGATTTAAGATAGTCCCTACGATATATTATATGTTCTAACTTAATTCGCATTGCTATTAGGCAAGTCTCAGAAAGCTCTCAAATTTTTAAATTGATATTAATCATAGTCTTGCCCATAAACCCTGAAAAAATGTTGAGACATTTCTATAGTAACTACGTATTTCTGTTAGTTAGAAGTAGAAGTAAAACTTATGGGAGCCCATGATTTACGCAGCAGCAATAAAAGTTTATGATTGCAGGGTTAAACTAGATTTCTATATAAAAGTTGGATGGATGTAAAAATATAAGTAATTAGTCTTAGTAGTCTAGAAGTGACAAAAATACCACTTAAAGAAATTTCATTTACAAAAAAAATACCATTTTCCAGCCCTGGCTCACCATAAAAAATTTCAATACACTATGTGTATATTTAAGTAAATATTCGTATTATTTTATTATTTTTGAAGTTGCGAAAAAAATTGTTTGGCTTCTGTGGAATAGAACTAATGTTATTCGAACTTTTTTTCGAGGATTGATATATGTATATATATATACATGTAGTTATTAGTGGGAAGCTCAGGCTTCCTGTAATACCAGAAATTTTTGCATCAGCTTGCAGCTCATCAAATAATTGCTTACCCGAACTTTTGTCATTTCCAATAGCTTTCGTTGTAACATTACTTTATAAACAAAAAACATAATGTGAAGGGCACACATATTGAAAAAATTTGGACTCAAAAATGAGTATATAAAGCTGAAACTCTCATCAAGTGATACCACATATAGCATATCGAGCACTAGAACGCTGATGACGAAGGTATGGTGGCCTTCAAAAACACCATGTTGTTTCGTTCTGCTAATGTTTGTCAGAATGTTTACAATTAACTTTTATATTAGTTGTTGCTTCAAAACAATCGCATGCAATTTGGATTCCTAAAAATATGAACTTTTGACAAATCAAAACCAAATATACGGGCCTGTTCAGCAAATCAGTAGTTGTCAAATCATAGTGATTTAACAAAATTAATAAAAGCGAAATCATCTTTTGTTAACTGCATCATTTATAGATTTAGAAAAAATATTCTATTATACCCCTGCAGCAAATGGAACTGACACAAGACTAGTCACGTGATCGGTCCCAAAGTGATATGGAGCAGTCCGAGTTTTAACACTTCCCATGAAGCTGACCAGTCACTTTTACATGAAAATAGACTAGGAGGGGGTAAATTGATATTTTGTATGCACCTTGTGACTTGTCACTGAACTATCTAATAGTCGTAGGGACCTAATCAGTGCACGCAAAGAAAAAATATGGTTGATGCAACCATAATCAAACAGCAACATACTATGATTGAATTATATGGTTGCAGTCAAATCATATTATTGTTAATAGAAAAGCAAACTTTAATTATATTATTATCTGAGTTAATAATAATATTATCTATAATTATATATATTATCTTTGTTGTACCTAATCTTATTATTGTTAATATGACAACACTATTGTAATATGTGACTAAAATATAATTGAGACTCACCATACCATGATCTAATATTATATTAATATTGTTAAATACGATGACAGTATTATTTAATGTAATAATACTATTTTGTTTTTTAATCTTATTTTTATTGTAGAAACAGCTGTGCGTTAAATTCGAAATAAAAATAAATTAATGTTGTTGAAATAAAATGTGTATATAGAAATGTATACTTACACGACATACAGACATGTCTGCATAAAGAGATACACAAATGTTTATATATTTTTATTGGCCAACCCTTTTGTTTATACTTTATTTCTCTATTAATTTATTTAACACCACCCGTGCACTACCGATAGCTTACAAACGAAATACCGAAGTGACAGATGTTCCTGAAAAATATTTTTTTTTTTTTAAACTTAAAATAGTATGGTTTTGGATAACATTATATTGTTATTTACATCATATTATTTTTAAATAATAATACAAATTATGTTGTAGTCATAAATTTTTAACAAAACTGTATTGTTAAACTCTTACCGCCATATTCATACAATTTGAAACGAATTTGAAATGTATTTTATTTCTAATTTTCATACAAAATTTTCCTAAAATGAATTTCAAATTCATTTTATTTATAACACTTTTTTATGGATGTGATAATGTAATTATTAAATTCAAACATTACTCTGTTTATCGTAACGAAATAAATGTTTAAAATAACAATAACTAATTTTCAACGACCACATATTTGTTTCAGAGAACATAATATTGTTTTCTCAACCATTCTACAACCATATCTTTTCTTTGCGTGTGCAGAATAATATAAATTATAAAAAAATTTCATTTCGACACTTAACTGTGACAATGAGAAATTATATTTTTTTGTATTGTTACAAATACAATTATATTTTTTTAAGCAAATATTTCTTTGAGATTCGAACCGACAACCTCCGTCATAACAGGCTTGCACACTATCCACTCGACCATGGGGGCACTAATATTTTAAAAGTATAAACAATAGTCAAGCTTAAGTTAGTGTCTAACTATAGTTACGGGACTGGTTCCAGAGTGGCTTGGCTGTTGGAGGCAACAATTTACTATTTGATAGGTTTTGATTTCAACCACATCGAACAAGTTTAGTGCCGTTTACTATAATACTAGACCGATTCCCAATTAAATTGACAAAAGATCAAGACCATACATCCGACAATGGTGAATGTGTAACCATTTACAGGATATTTCTTTTTTCACCATACAATGCTCCCAACTTTTGGTAACATCCTATATTTTCTGAAGTCATAGGACGACTACGTTTGGAACAATTGACACCAAATTTTCTGCAGGGAGATGCCAAATACTTACTGTCTTATTCATAAAAAATATTTCAGGTTTATTAAGCGCTTATTTGACATATTTCTATGGGAAGTTTGTCAAATAAACCTAAAATTTTTTTTTATGAATTAGAACGTTAAAATACAATATAAAATTAAGTAAAAAAAAATTAAATACCTTTTATCTCCTTAGCTAAATCAACCAAAAATAATCAATTTACAAAAAATATATAAATTTTTTTATCACCCAGAGAAACTGTTAAGTTTACCCTCGTTAAATTACATACTTGTAACTATCACATGCATAAACTATGGCTAGAAGAACTTCGTTTACAAAAACACAAATAAAGTAAAATAAAAGAAAATCCAATACAATCAAATGATGTCAGTGTGATACCTTTCCGCGGGCCCATAAAACTTAAGGCAATAAGAAGGACTTGCTGCATGTGACTGATGCAACAGCAAATAAAAACAAACATCGTACAGCAGGAAGCTTCTTCAATTTTCTTTTTCTATTTTTCCTAAGTTCAAATAGCTAATATTTTTTTCCAATTTCTTTAGTTTTTAAAATTTGTTTCTTTTATGTTTTTGTTTTATTTTCTTAATGTAACGGATATTGTTTAGATTACAACAAAAGTAACTTAGAAAAAAGCTTAAGAAAAAAATGTCCATTGAAGAAAAGAACTGCAGGAAAGCTAAAAGGGAGCAAATGTTTACACAATTTAAACTTTATTACTGTTGTTGCTTTCGTTGTTTTGTTTGCTGCTTGCTACATACTATTTGTTGTGTTTTTGTTTTAATTTTTTTTTTCTTTTTGCTAATATTTTAAAAATTGTCCTTTTGCTCCTTTGCTCGGCGTGAGTTGTTTTACTTGTACTGTTTTGAGTACATTATTGGTATAACAAGTAAGTAATGGAAGCAAGAGAAATGAACAAAATAAGCAACAGGAATACGGAGTACGAGTACTTTATAAGTGTCTTGGATGTCGAAGTTGATATCGTTGAGGGGCGAAATTTTATTATTAAACAATAAAGCAGGGCATTGTAAAAATGGGAAAGTATGCCATAAAAAAATGTGGAATATCAATTTGCAATAAACATTAATTATTCCCAGACATTTTTAATGACATGGGTAAGTTGCAAGAACGCTTTGAGGCTTCCTTACCCATTAACTTAAAAACCCAATTATAACTTCTAGCAAATGGGGCACATTCCCTCACATTGACAACAACGTACACTTAAACAAACACCGGAAGTTGAAAATGAAAAACGCAACATCATTTAATCTTAACTTGGCAACATTTAAGATTATGACTACAACACAGATTGAAAAATAACACGAGCAGCAAATACAACAGCGAAAAAATTCTTTCTTAAGTTAAATATAAAATCATATGAAAAACTAAATCTTGAAAAAAAAAGCTGAAATTCTTTAAGAAAAGAAAAAAAACATTTAAAAGAAATTGAAATATTGTAAGGAGAAGAAAAATATGAAAAATTACGCGTATAACAACGACAACATTGGCGAAACTTTTGTAATTTATGTTACATAATTAAGTAATAAAATATAACAACAGCTAAAATAAGGAGATGAACAATAAGGACAGCAAATAGCCATGAAAAAGTTAAAAAGTATATTTTAATAAAGAAATTTAAACTTTAAGATTGGCGAGTACTTTAGGGATTAATTAAGCTTGTAGGGAAGTGGATGTGTTAGAAAAAAAAACACAGAACCACAGTTACGACCTGAAGGCGATTGATGGAAATATTTATTTAACTTATGGAGGAAAATGTAGTTAGACATGTTTATAAATACAAATTGGCGCTATTATTTCTCATAGCGAGTGAAACCGTAGACAAATATTTTCTTTATTTAGATTCTATTTCACCAGTTCTATGTAAATATCATTTCATATTTAAAAGTTATTTTTCGTCAAAAAAAATATATTAAAACCCGCTTTTATATATTAATTGATATATTAATAGAATTGGTTAAATTAATATTAAACTACTCAGACAAAAATATTCTCCAACTAATATTTGATATTAAGAATTTTATTACATTTTAATTACCTCAATTAATTGAAGTGGAAGAACCTAATTAATATAATTAATTTGCTTACTGGAGAAAATTTAATTAATTCTTTTAATTGGATTTCCAAAATTTTTCATTTTACTTTTTTCTTTGTATATAAAAATGTTTGCCAAGTCCGGAGACCACATTGCGGTATATCTGAATATAAAAATGTTTGCCAAGTCGGGAAAGCACATTGCGGTATTCGCAATATCGAACGAAATTTCAAAATATTTCAATAGAGTATGAATAGAGATATTCTTAAATTTAGATTGATTGGTCTGCTCTCTTTAATGGAAATTCACTTCCCAGACAAAAAACAACTGTTTCCCAAATCATATACACTGAAAAAAAACGAATTTTAAATACAACTAATTTAATTGTGAATACAATTAAAATATTATTTAAAAATGCACCTGCAACGATTTTTGTAAATACAAACACACATAAGAAAACAAAATAAACTCAATTATTTCCAATTTAAATGATTCTGTTATTCACAATCGAGTTGTTAACAAAAAACAAAAATTTTTAATGAACTTGTTTTTCAAATTCTAATGTGTTGTTTCTTTGTTTGTTTTTGATTAATTTTTTTCACAATTTGGTTTTTCATTAAACTCTTAAGATGTTTGGGATGAGTCGAACCGGCAACCTTTGACTAATAGACTAACGTACTTACCACTCAGCTAAAGAGCAAATCGCTTTTGTATATGCAAATAATGAATATATGTACGCAAAAAATGATTTCTTATGTTTCTTCATCATATGCGCATTGTGTTGATATAATCTAAAAATAACTATGTTGAGTAAAAAAAATAAGTACACAGCTAAAAAAAATATGTATGGAGCATATATGATATCCCATATATGGTTCGGATCCGAAAAATGAGGGTATATGGACATATATGATAATATATATTCATACATTTTCATACATGTATGTGTAAATATTCCCTCTGCAGTATGCAAAGTTCATATTCATACACTCCTGATTCACAAAAGCGTACTGCTATGCAATAAATTAAATAACTAAAATTACTTTTTTTGATTTTGAACAGGTAGATTGTATTTACCCAGCTAAAAAAAAAATATGTATGGAGCATATATGATATCCCATATATGGTTTGGATCCGAAAAATGAGGGTATATGGACATATATGATCATATATATTCATACATTTTCATACATGTATGTGCATGTATGCAAAGTTCATATTAATTAAAAAAGCGCACTGCTGTTCAATAAATTAAATTATTAAAGTTATTTTTTGTAAGATTTCGTGGAGAAAGGTTGTGTTTAATGAAACATTTGTTCGAAAAAAATAATTCAAAACAAACTAAAAGACATTTCATTCGACATTTTAAGAGAAAATATGAGTCGATTATTAAAAAAACACACAACACAAATTCGTAAACAACATATCATTTAAAAAATCAGATTAAAAACTAGTGCAATAATAGAAAAAATAATCCATTTACATGAACTTTGTTTCTTAATATATCTGAGGATTCCGTTACTTTTTATAAAATTAATAATAATTTAATGACTGAATTGTTTTTTGATTATTTGATTTATTAAATAGGCACACAATATATAAAATCCTATAAGAATGATTTTTTTCATTACACGAGTTCTTATTTTTAAAACCTTCAGGCTCTACGCATATAAACTTTGCATATACTTCCAATTCACCTCACCACTGATAAAAAAGAGATTTTGATTGCAAATGCGATCTTATGTAAGATATCATTTATGCATACATTTTTATATGGCGCCATATATTATATCTTATTTCTATATATGGATCCGCATATATGAGCTCATATATTATAATACATTTCATATATTAGTCCATATATCAATTCATATATAATACTTTTCGCATGTATAATCCCATACATTTCCATATATGCATTCATACATATTCATGTATAGTTATATGCATTCATATATTAAAAATATATGGACCATATATAATTTTTTTTAGCTGGGTAATGAAACATTCGTGTGGGCAAATAATGAAAAATGAACTTAAAGTCATTTAATTCATAATTTTAAGTCAAAACGTGAATCAATTGCATATTTAAAAAACAAACACAAAACTCATATTCGTACATAAAATTTCATTTTAGAAATCAGATTAAAAACTAATGTAATTAATTATAAAAGAAAAAATAATCCGTCTAACAATAGTTTTCAATATATATATTGCAGTAATATGAAATTTGTTTCGTATCTAGAGAATTCTGTTATTTTCTATAAAATTAATGACTGGATTATCCTTTTGATTATTTGATATATTAAATGGGGCCACAATGTATAAAATCATACAATTTTTTTTTTTTTGTAACAAAAGTTTTTATTATTTAAAACTATTTTATGTGAGATAGCATGTATGCATACATTCTTGTATGGCTCCATATATTACATCTTTTTCTATACATGGATCCACATACGAATAGCTTCATGATTAAATTTTCATATATGAGCTGATATATTATAATTCATTTCATATATTAGTCCATATATCAACTCATATATAATAGTTTTGCCATGTATAATCCCATACATTTCCATACATGAATTCATACATATTCATATATAGTTATATACATTAATATATTAAAAATATATGGATCATATATATTTTTTTTAGCTGGGTAGAACAAAATATATAATAATAAATTCAGTAAAGTGCGACTCTGACTCGCACTGTAATTTAATACAAATTTCATCCTATATAATATATAGTTTGGCATTTTTTTCGTTTTTGGGGTCTTTTCGGTTTTTTTGTTTTGGCGATTTTTGCTTTTTTCGGTTTTGACGATTTTTTTAAGTCTTGGCTATTTTTTTAGTTTTGACACTTTTTTTTCGTTTTGGCGACTTTTTTCGGTTTTTGGCGTTTTTTGTTCATTTTGGCGATTTCTTTTATTTTTGGCGATTATTGTCATTTTTGCGATTTTTTTTATATAGATTTTTTTTTTTAGTTTTGGCGACATTTTCGAGTTTTGCCGATTTTTTTCGATTTTTGGCGTTTTTTTCAATTCGGCGATTTTTTTCATATTGGCGATTTTTTCGAATTTGGCGATTTATTTTAGTGCTAGAAATTTTTTTTAATTTTGGCGATTTTTCTCGTTTTGGCGATTTTTTTTTAATTTTTGGCGATTTTTTTTTTTTTGGTTTGGCGATTTTATAATTTTCGGTTTTTTTAGTTTTACCGTTTTTGAAAATTTCAAGTGTTAGCCAAGATATAGCAAATTGTCAAAATTACATAGTCAAAATTGCATTAACTGATGCACTACCGTTTAATTTTAATTTTTTTAAATTTTAGTGTTAATTGTTGTAGTCTGTATAAAAATACACTAATTTTACAAATTTCAAGTTTCAATACAATTGTATGTATATTACATGGGATTTTAACATTTTTCGTTGCTCGTTTTGGAACACCCTTTAATTTTTAATTCTCATGTACAGGGTGGGCCAAAAGAAACTAAGGGGTGTAAAAGTTTAATAACTTTTTTGTTTATTAATTTTTTTTTATTTTTTCTTTTAGATTATATAGACAACACTTGGAGAATTTATAATGAAGAGGTTCACAACTGCACAGAGAACCAGAACAATAGAATTTTATTATTTAAACCAGAGATCAATTATTCTAACGCAAAGAGCATATCGTCGACATTTTAACGTCAGAATTTCGCCCTCTGAACTGTAGGTTCTGGGGTTCTCAAAATCCAAGTGCCATTCATCAACGCCAATTGCACCCCATCAGGTGTACAGTATGGTGTGGGATCACATCTGAAAATGTCATTGGGCCCTACTTCTTCGAGAATGAAGATGGAAGTGCTGTAACCGTAAATGGAGAGCGGTATCGGTTTATGATAGAAAATTTTTTACGTCCTGCTCTTGAAAACAGACCTGGTATGTGGTTTCAGCAGGACGGAGCCACTGCCCATACTGCCCGAGATACAATGGCACTTTTAAGTAAAATTTTTGGAGAGCGAATAATTTCTTGAAATTCGGAAATTATTTGGCCAGCGCGATCGCCAGATTTGACAGCACCCGACTATTTTCTTTGGGGTTTTTTGAAGGAGCAAGTGTATGTGAACAAGCCAGAGACAATCCTTGAACTCAAGGCAAACATTGTTGCAGAAATTCGAACGCTACAGCCACAAGTTTTGAAAGATGTTATGGAAAATGCTCTAAAAAGAGCCCATCAGTGCGAAGCTGAAAACGGTGGTCATTTAAGAGACATCTTTTTTCATACTTAGTGTAAAAAAATTTCCATTTTGTATATTATGTAATCTGAGAGAAAAAATAAAAAAAAGTTAATAAACAAAAAAGTTATTAAACTTTTACACCCCTTGGTTTCTTTTGGCCTACCCTGTATTTGTTGTTGTAGCGGCCAAGGTTCTACATACTCTGTCCAAATTTCAGGTCCGTAGCTCTTACGGTTCCTGCGAAAATACCGTGTGACGGACAGACGGACAGCGTAGCGAAAACAATAGGGTTCCTTTTCACCTTTGGTGTACGGAACCCTAAAAACCACAGCTCCAGAGCTGGAAACTTTGAACTTTTTTTCTGGATATTAAAGTAAATAAATAAAACATTTTTTTGAATTTTCTTTTTTCTGTTTTCACTTAACACACTTTTTATATTTTTTTAAGAACTAATAGATAGATTAGTTTGAGGAATCAGAAAAATCTAAAATGATGATTTTAGGGTTAGAAAATTAATTTTTTTGTATATAAAAGTAACTAGGTCAAATTGTTTTTTTCTTTTTGTTTATACTTTATGTGTGTGCTTATGTATGTATCTACATACTACATAAAAGCCCTTTAGTAAAGGGTATATAAGATTCGGCACAGACGAGTATAGCACTCTTACTTGTTTCTTAATGAAATCTATTTTATATTTAAGAAAGAAATATATTTTTATTGAAAATCAGAACAATCAAAATAAACAACAACAATAGCACATGACCGCGTTATATCAATCAACAAGCAAGATAAAAGCCAAGACAAACAAATTAAATTAAATGATATTTTAAAATGCGTGGTACTGATAATTATTGTATTAAGTTATTGACAAATATTATTGAAATAAAATTTTTTTTCCAATAACATGGTTTTATTGAACATAATTCTTGTCTATTTTTTTCTGTGTAATAAATAAATTTTTTAACCAAACTTTATTTGACTCAAAGATATTTTTAATTAAACTTTTAATAGATAAAATTGTTAAACAAAAGTTTAAATGACTCAATTAAAATTAAAATGAATTATTTATTTTCACTTAATGGTGTTAGTTGGAAAAAAAATTTTTTTTGTGTACAGAACGCAATGAATAATATTAATTTATAGAAACCAACCAGTGCAATTAATAAATAAAGCAAACAGTAAATCAGATTCAATAAAAAAATTATTAAATTTTCTGTGATAATATTTTTTTGCATATTCGATAAACAAAACTGTATTTTTTCCGTTTTTGGCGTTTGTTTTTTCATTTTGCCGATTTTTTCGGTTTTTGGCGATTAACTTTAGTTTTAGATATTTTTTGCGCTTTTTTTTTTGTTTTAACGAGTTTTTGCGGTTTTTGGCGATTTTTTTTCGGTTTGTTAATTTTTTAATTTTGGGATTTTTTAGTTTTAGCGTTTTTGAAAATTTCAAGAGTTTGCCTCTAACGGTTTCCATGATGCAGCAAGTTATCACAAGTACCTAGTGAAAATTGCATTAACTGATAGAATAATATTTAATTTTTTTTTAGATTTTACTGTTAGTTGTTGTAGTCTGTACAAAAACACACTAACTTTGCAAATTTCAAATGTCTATTTATAATTATATGTATACTACATGGCATTTTAACATTTTCGTTGCTCGTTTTGGAACACCCTTTCATTTTTAACTGGAAATTTCAGGACCTGTGACAGACAGACGGACATCGTAGCGAGAAAAAACGTGTTCCTTTTCAGCTTTGGTGTACGGAACCCTAAAAATTGGGAATTCTCTTTGTAGACAAGCACTTGTTTAAGTTAAATTTTATATTAGACTTTTTTGGAATAAATGAATAAAAGTAAATTATAAGAAAAAATTCTATGAGAAAACTTTTCTGATTAATTTGATTAATTCAAGTAACTTTACAACTTAAATAAACTTTGTTTTTTTTCAAAAAGTTTCATTTTCTTTCACCCCTTAAAATCCTAAATACTATTCCCTCATTAACCAAAGTAAACTCATTATAAAACATAAAATATTAAACTAATTTAATGAGATAAATGAATGTATTACATCATTTAGCATGCCACAAATTTCACAGAAAACCCAAAAATCATCTTAAAAAATTAAATCTCATAGTGACTTGTACAAACCCAAACACACACATACACACACACTCACACACATACAGCCAAAACTTTTACCCCTTCTTTGTCATCATTACTCGTACTTACCGCCATCGCAGGGAAAACTATCAGCCAACAAAGTAAATAATTTATCCGACAGTAAACATCTACCGCGTGGCCCCAATGGTACACGACAAACAGGACATTTCTCAGAACGACTGCGACAATTATTACAGAGGACATGACCATTGCAACACTGCCATCCTGGTGGCTTTATAACCTAGTTTTAGTAGATTTACAAAAATAAAAAATAAAGCAAAAAGAAAGAAAAAATATGTATGAGAAGAAATATGAAATTAAGTAGTGTAAATCTGATTAACTGCGAAAAAAAAAATATCTCTATTAATTTTTGAAAGGTATAATATTTTAATTACAACTAAAATTAACTTAGCGTAGTATTTGAGTTATGAAATATTTAAGTCATGGGTGAATAGTTGAAGTGACCGTAAAATATTTACTTATTTCAACAAAAATATACATAATGAATTTACGTAGATAAAATAAAATATCTTTTTGAAAAAGCTGTCTTATACAAAAAATTATGCAATATTCAATGAGTCCATTAGCAAGATTTTTGGCAGATAGAAGTTACTAATTTTGTCTATGTCTTTTTCCTAGACTTCCTATAAATCAGGCACTTTAGTTACTTGAATCACTAGTACCAGGAAGGTATGATATATCATGAGTCTACCGATACTCTCTCTTTTCTATTTTATATTGTATTAAGTTTTCCTATTATTCCTCAAAGCACATGCTTATGAGGTTTCCTTCATAAATATGTCTTTCAAAAAGATCATAAAATACTTATTTCTAAAATAAACATATTGAGGTAATCTTCTCTTCCACACAGAGGATGCTGTTGGCCGTGGTAGCTTTTGCGTCCCCTTTAAATCAAAAAGCGGCCTTCGTTAGCCTAAGTTCGAACCCTAGTCAGAATCAATTATATCAACATTATAGATTTTTCGATATCCATTAGTGTTTATTATAATGCATGGCGTAGTTCTCTGCTTCGTTGATATGTGTAGCAATTAATTGCTGGCAAGCTAAATAATTACTTAAAGTTATGCGCCTACTTAATACCAGCAGACGCTGCAACGATGCTATAAATATTAACAAAGCGTACAATAAAACAAATGCAAAACGAAAATATGAATTAAATTCCTCTTCTCTCTTTTTATCTCCCACTTAAAGCTTAAACTAAACGTTCCCTACCCATAACCACAAAAAACAGCTGTTCGAACAAAACACGTGGGCAGCACTGTATTTGGTTATAAGTGACACTGTATTTGGTTATAAGTGACTTGTCATAACGCCATAGCCATAACTGTAAAAACCAATTGAATTTTGGGTTTGGTTATGGCTATGGCACCTCTGATTGAACCTTAGAACACTGATACCTGCTACTTGAAACCAAGTTCTCATCAACTTTCTCAAAGTTACTTTTTACAATCACGATAAGTTTTTAAGTTAATTTCTCAAAAGGTACTTGTTTTATTTTTTTTTAAACAGATTATTTTTTTTTTAAATTTGAATTTTATAAAGTAACTTTATGTTAAAGATAATATTTTAAGAACGATAAGTACCTTTAAAAAGAAAATTTTTAAAAGGATTTAATTTAGAGGACAATTTTGACAGAGAAGCTAAGGACTTCGGCCGTGGACTGATATGCTAAAGCTTTGTCCTAAAAGGATTGGTATTCAAAATAAGCAACTTCAAAAAGACAGTTCCAGGTCTTTACATTTGATTTTTTTTCGGTATATAAAAGAAGCTAAACAAAAATAATTTTTTCTTAGGAATAATTGCTTGATCGAGCTTAAGTTCAGTATAGAGGCTTGGAGTTTTGTGTAAAGGTTTGGAAAGCACTTTATCGTTTTTATTTGAACTATTTTCCTCTTTAAAAGAAAAATAAAAATTTCTCGCCAAGCGAATCTCCACAGTACTTAGAAGTGTATTGAAATATTTAAATTTTATACACACATACATCATAAACCTAACCATTTTTTATCGGCTCCCCCTCTCATAAAAATCAATAAACATATTTTTGTTGTTTTTGGCATCCGTTTTTAACTTAAAACTGTTTCAAACGATATATTTTCTTATTAACTGGCATAAACATTATCAGCTGCTTCCGGTCATGTTAACTTGGTAGCACTGAATTTTGCACAGCGAAAAAAACGTTGCATTTCATTAAACCAACTTAAAACCAATTCAAAAATGGTTTTAAGTTGGTTTTAACAAAAACAATTTGTATGGTAAAACCAGGATTTAACAGTTGATTTTAACGTTAAATCCAACTTTTTTTTAAAACCATCTCAGTGTGAAAACACTATAATAGAGACAGAAACGAATAATTATATGTTCATAGTTCATATTAAATTAATTTCAAAAGAAATTATGCAACTTTATTGAAAACAATAAAAGCAAATATTGATACTCGTACCGTAAAAGGAATCCCTCACTGACCCATTTAATAAAATACGTATTAATGTTAACAAGTATGTATGTAGTTGTGGAACGTCGATTTTGTATTGAATATATGTAAATAGAGCTTTCTTTTAGAAATACTAGCTTGTAAGTATATGTTTTATATCTATATATGTACAAAGTTATTTAATAGTGTGTCTGTGTCTTTTGGTGTTAAGGATATCATTGTTTACACTTGATTTATTAAGGCATATCCATACATAACTGTACACCTTACTGATGCGTACACTTATCGCTCATTTAAGTTAACAATGTCATAACTCAAAAAACAGAAAATGAAATGCCAATTTTTACAACTCAAGATGGAATTATTTTTTTTGTTCTCTCAATAGTTTAATATACAAGATATTTGTAGGAATATTTTGCACAATGCGAAAAACAAAATGAGCATAAATTCTGAACTATGAACTCAAAAATTCTGTGGCAAAAAGGAAAAAGTGCTTAAGTCGAGATGAGGAAATTTTGAGTTAATGCTACCTTCGTAATCTGCATATTCGAAAGTACTCCTGGTCAAAACCTTAATTAATTTGTGTGATTTTTCAGGAACTTATTGCACTATGACTTACTAGCTTAATTTATTTGGAATAATAGCTTAATTTAGGTTGTACTTTAGTATATTTCAACTTAAATGTATTAATTATAGCGTGTAGAACGATGTTTACTTAAAAAAATTAAGCTTACTAGAGAATTTTCCAATATAACCGTAAAATAAACCAATTTCCTAAAATCAACTTGAAAGCGTAAAAGTGCTTTCAAGTCCTGCAAAACAGTAAAAACATATTTAAGCACTTTTTCCTTTTTGCCACAGAATAACATATATTGAGTTATGCCATTGTTGCAGTAAATGAGCGATATGTATGTATAAAAAATGTATTTATATTGAGTGTATGTTATAGAACCATAAACTAATATTTATAGTTTCAGAGTTTTTATTGTGAAATTGCTAAATTTATAAACACATTTTAACATTTTATAGGCCAGTATCTTCTTAAAGATAAATTTTATATTTAAATTAAAAAATTTTCTCTCTCAATTATTTTTGTAATAAATTTACCAAATGGCTTAAAGAATTTTCAGTTGGATTATTTTTTAAACAAAAGTAATTGGTCTATATAATTTTTCTGATGGCTTAAATGGATAGTATAAAAGTTTTGTCTTTATCTCTACACCACATTTGAATTTAAACACAAATTTATTCTTTTACTCCACAAATTGCACAATTTTGTGTATATATTCAAATGTGTTGCAAAAAAGAAACAAAAGCTTTGAATAAAAAACCTTTAGCAAATAATCCTTAAAGATCATATTTAAAAAAAAATCAAAGCAAAAAGTATGCTTTATTTTCTATTTTTCCTTTCTTTGCAAAATTTGTACTTTTTAGGTAAAATTTCCTTAGAATTTAAGAGTAAAATATTTTTTAATATTAATAGAATTTTAAATTTTTAATTTAAGAAAAGAAGCAGTAAAAGTGCAATAATTTTCTTAAGTTTGATTACTGGAGTGTAATTTTTTATTTTAATTTTATGTTTCGTTACATAAGACAGCTGGTTATTTTATTATTAAAATATTTTTATGTGTATGTGTGTGTGTGTGTGTGTGTGTGTATGTGTGTGTATGTGTATTTGTATTTCATGACAAAGAAATTATTCTGAATAGGAAACTGTGGGCAAAACTGATTAATGTTAATATAATCGTAATAGTGTTTTTACACTGACATGATTTTAATAAAAGTTGGTTTTAACGTTAAACCAACTGTTAAAACCTGTTTTTACCATACAAATTGTTTTTGTAAAAACCAACTTAAAACCATTTTGGAATTGGTTTTATGAAATGCAACCTTGTTTTCGCTCTGCTAAATTCAGTTCTGCCAAGTTAAAATGACCGGAAGCAGCTGATAATGTTTATGCCAGTGAAAACAATAGATGTCGCTTGAAAAATTTTTAATTTAAAAATGGATGCAGCAGCAACAATAATCAAAAAATTATTGGGAAAAAAGAGTTTTTTGGAAGAAAAACAACGAAAATATTTTCATTGAGCTCTGGGAAGTGAAAATAAATGACATGACTGACATCGATCCGCTGATAAACAGTTTTATTTTGTGATGTATTTGTGCATTTTTAATATACAATAAATTGATTTCCAAGTACTTCTTCACTTTGTATTACTAGTTCCATTATTTTAAAATATAAAATAATTTCCATTTTACAACGCATTGTAAAATTTCCGAGTTTTTTATAGCAGCAAAAACAGTTGTACAGTTTGTCAAATAAGTGTTATAAAAAGCAGAAAAAAATACAACAACAAATACACGCATTTCTGCAGGAGATTTATTTTATTTTTGAGCAAAGTTATTAGACAGTCTGTGAGTTAAAACCTGAATTTAACAAACTTGCAGTGTGAATGCAAAATCAGCTGTTTATGGTTTTAACGTTAAAACCAGGTTTTAACTTTCAGTGTGCAAACACTATAAAATTAGCATGAAGTTTATTTTGTACCAAATACAATTTTATTCATAGAAATATCAACTGTTTAAATTGAGAGTGTGTAAAGTTAATTTCCCTGGAACTTTGTCAAGAACAGTGGGCAAACTACGGCACCTGATGTCTAACAAAAAAAACTTTGTTTAATTCAGCTTTTAAATTTTGTTTTTCTCTTCTAATGACCACATGTTTTTAGTTTTGGTCTACACAGAATTGCCATACTCAAACTAAACATAAAATTGGTGTCCATTTTTAACCAACTTCAAAAAAAGAAGGAGGTTAACAATTCGTCTCAATTTTTTTTGGCGGTGTTACTTCATAACTCCTTACATTTTAGACCGATTGTAAAAATTCTTTTTTTTCTTGAGAGCGTATAGCTTCCTATTGTTCCCGTTATTAAAAAAGTGATCGATTTATATCTGGAGAAGGTAAAACAGAATCGAGTGAAACATAAGTTCGTAATTAAAACAAGCGAGTATATCAAGACGAATTCAGTAACTTTAAAGTTGTTCCGTGATCAATTTTTTAATATTTCATTATACATATATCATGTGGCATCTCTGAATTCAAAATGTCCAAATAAGTGAAAATCACAAAAAAGAATTAAAAAAAAAATTAATTTGAACTTGAGATTTTACATTTCTTATTTGAACTAACAGCGAAGATCGTTAATATATGTTACTGGATATTAAACTTGATAAATTTTTGTTATAAATAGTAATATACTAAGTTTAAATTGCTGATTGTAAATATTTTGCATTTCTCGGATCGGAAAATCGATTTCACGAACATACAGGTGGGCAGCCAGACAGTGCATATTCGATTTATTTATTAATAAAGGCCCAGAATATATATATCTCCTTTATGGAGTGGAAATTATGAGATTCAATACATATAATCTAAATAGAACGCAATCCAATATCCAACCAATTACCAAACATATATTAAATTGTATTTCTTAAACTCTCTCTCTCTCTCTCGCTCTCTCTCTCTCTCACTTATTGTTTAACTGTTAATGGTCCTTCAACACTTTGCTATTTAAACTTCTGTGTTATGTTTTGTTATTTGATTGTGAAGATTCCTTTTTGTTGTTCTTATTACTTTTGGTAAATTGTTAAACATAAATTAAAAATATATATGAAACACAAGCACAAGTACAAATAATAGCAGACTTCTGCATACACACATACTTTTCTACTAACTAAACCTCTGCATAAGACCACTTACAAGAACTTTTAAGACATGATTGATTTTTCAAATGCTTTACTACAGCAAAATCTTCTAAAACAAACGATAAATAATAACACTGTTGGGAAGGAATTTATTTCAGTTATTGCAGGTATAGGAGTATAGAAGAAAATACTTCATGACGGAAAAATTTGTGATGATTGCTACTTCATACGCATAGAAACGTATACAAACGTCATGCATATACGTGCATATACACACATTGTGTGTATCATGATACAATTATAACAGGTACATGCACAAGCCCAGCCTGTTAATGTATACAATACCTACAGTTGTCAAACTTTGCTTACAAGCTGCAAAAATGTTAGTGTATGTGTGTGCATAAAATGATTACAGTGTTGCCAATGAAATTACATATGGCTGTGTTTCCAATTATATGTTGAAGAAAATTACACTACACATCTTTTGTGTAGGTTAAAATTAAAACAAAAATAAATAAAAATACAAGCCAAAGTAGAATTACACACAGATTATACATGAATGTAATTACATGGCCTACAAATGAGAGTAATTGCACGCTCTGTGTAATTACACACCTATTGGCAACACTGAATGACTATAATCATTCATGAATGCCGCGTCTGCAATTGTACTTTAGTTACCCTGTAATTGTTATTTTTAAAAACAAAAGGCATGTGTTCCTGACAATTATTCGTTTGTTTATACCAACAAAATGAATGTGTTTTTTGGTGTTGTAATTTTGTTATAGTCGTGCATGTACCTAGTGTAATTCTACCATGGTGTGTATGATATTTTATTTTTCTACGCACATACAAACGCACACATGCATTGACAGTAGTTGTGTGCGCCTGCTTTAAAAAATCACCCTAAAAAATAATAGCTTACCGTCTACATTTTACACACACACTCAAACGTACAATATGCATCAACACTAGTTTTTTAATTGCTTGTTACGAACAAGAAGTCTTCGCGACATCGCTTGTAAACACTCATATATACGTACATCAATACATTTTTTGCGCTTCGCTTATTAAACGACATCATTTATTATTGACTTAGTATAATACATGCTAGGACAATACATTTAAAAAACAAGAAGCTTTTACATTTCAAGACTTTTTATGCAGCCCTCTATGGTCTACATTTGTATAATACAAATATTTAATACTTAGAATTGCATTTTCCAATTGTGGTTTTATTGTAAAACACTTACGTACACATTTTCAAGCATCAATGTGAAAATACTAATTTTTCGAGCATACGTATGTACATAAATACATACTTCACGGACATACTTATGTATCTACCGACAACTTTGTAGAACGAGACTACGGACGGTAACAAGTATTTCGGTTTGCATTATGAAATATTTTTCATTACTGTTTTTAACAACATTTATTGTTAACATATAATTCATATATAATACGAATATGAGAATGAATATGCATTGGATGTGTTGTGTTGTGCTGTGTTATAATAAATGCCAGAAAAACACAAATAATACAACCAACAACAATCGACAATAGCAGCAACCAAATCCCTTTAAAACAAATGCAAATATGTTTACAGTAGTGGACAATAAATACTTAAGGCTTAATGAGAAATTGGAAAAGTAAAAATTTAAAGAAAATTCCCTCAATGGCGGAACAATTTTAAAGATATTACTAAATCGGTTTACCAACAAAGCTTTAAAATTATTCTATATTCTACTCACAAATTTTGGCTGCTTATTCAAAACTTTAAGTCAAAAATAGAATTTACAAAATTTTTTAAAATCGAGTGCATACGAATTTTGAGATGGAATTACTAATTGAGGTTGTGCTTTATCTAAAATTTCATATTCATTTCCGTGAAATTGTTTCCAACTGTTGAATATTTCTTAATTAGTTTCTATAGTACACTTTTGCTAGTGACTTTATTCGAGTGCATGACTGCAAATCCGTATGCTCATATAACAATAAGAACCAGACATGACTACAAAACACAAGTTTATTTGGGTTTTCATAAACATCTATAGGAAAATTCGTGTTGAAATATTATTTCTCTGTTCATTTTGTTTTAAAGCACTACAAAAGAGGTTATAACTTGTTTTAGTCAGTGTTTTAACTATTTATATGAATAATAGAGTTTTATGGGTTTATATTGATAATTAAAATTTTCACTAGGGATCCAATATACTCGTATAGTCCTATGTGGTAAATTTAATATTACGCATGACGTTTGTTCTAAAACACCAAGCATTTCCGTTTAACAACAACAACACATGATACTTGAAAAAAAAATTCATTTGAATTATTTTTGCAATGAAATTTAATAAATTTTACAAAATATATAACCACACATTGCTATTTCCTACTCACAAATGAAAATTTGATATATTTTTCATGATTTTGTAACTATGGTGGTGGGCAATCGATTTAACATAAAGTTCTAAAAGGATCATTTTAAACATTAATTGTATTCTTTGAAACAGCGATTTTAAAAACTACTTTCTGAAAATGTGTTTTTTAAAGGGTACTTTTTCAAAAGCTATTTTCTTAAAGGTACTTTTTAGGAAGTCACTTCTTTAAAATATATATTTTTAAAAGTACTAAAAGTACTTTTTTTTAAAGTACAGCAATTTTTATTTTAAAAGAACTTTTTTCAAAACCTCCTTTATGAAAAAGTATTTTATCAAAACATATTTTTTCAAAAGGTACTTTTTAGAAGGTCCTGTTTTCTTAAAACATACTTTTCTTTAGACCCACTTATCTTAAAGCATACTTTTCCTAAGAGATACTTTTTGAAAAGCTAATTTTTTAATTTTGATTTTTCAAAAGGTACTTTCTTAAGACGCTTTTTTTTATAAGAAATTTTTTAAAGCATAATTTTTTTTTTAAACGTATTGCATTTTCTTTTTGAAAGGTACTTGTTTTAAAATGTACTTTTCTTAAAAGATACTTTTTTTAAAAGTTACATTTCTTAAAAGGCACTTTTCTTAGAATATACTTTCTTTAAATAGTTTTTCTTAAGAGGTACTTTTCTTAAAAGATGATTTTCCTAAAAGGTACTTTTCTCAGAATTTAATTTTCTTAAAACCTGCTCTTCTGAAAAGGTACTCTCCTTGAAAGGTACTTATTTAAAGGGAACTTTTCTCAAAAGGCATTTTTTTTTAAAGGCAATTTTTTTAGAAGGTACTTTTTATAAATAGTACTTTTTAAAATTAACTTTTTTTTAGGTACCTTCTTTAAAAGGTACTTTTTTCAAAAGGTACTTTTTTTAAAAGTGCTTTTTTGAAAGGTACTTTTTATGTTACGTACTTTATTTAAAAGGTACTGTTTTAAGAAAGTACTTTTCTTAAAAGGTCCTTTTTAAAAGGGTACTTTTTTTAAAAGGTAATTTTTTAAAACGCTCTTTTTTCTTTTTTAAAAGGAAATTACTTAAAAGGTACTTTTCTGATAAGATGCTTTTTTGAGAGGTACGTTTCTTAAAATTTACCTATTTTAAAAGGTACTTTTTTAAGGGTATTATTTTACGTCTCTTAAGAGGTACTTTTTTAAAAGCTATTTTTTCCAAATGTAGTTTTCTTAAAATATACTTTTCTTGAAAAGTATGTTTCTTAAAATGTACTGTTTTTTGAAAAAAGTATGAAATGTATTTTTTTTAATTTACTTTTTTCAAACGGTACTTTTTTTAAGGTCCTCTTTTAAGCGTAATTTTTTTAATATAATTTTTTAAATTTTTTTTAAACTTTTTAAAAGATCCTTTTTAAAAGGTACTTTTGTAAATTAACTTTTTTTTAAGTTACTTTTTTTAAAAGGAAGTATATTTAAAATGTAATATTTCTTAAAAGGTACTTTTTTTAAAAGGTAGTATACGAGTATTTAAAAGAAGCTATTTTTAAAAGATAATTTTTTTAAAAGGTACTTTTTCTTAAAAGGTACTTTGGCTTAAAAGGTACTTTTTCTTAAAAGGAACTTTATTTTAAAGGTACTGTTTTAATAGGTACATTTTTTAAAGCTACTTTCTTGGAAAGGTACTTTTTGAAAAGGTACTTTTCTGGGAGGTACGTTTCTCAGGCTTAGATTAAGCCTGGATCACACTATGACACAATGTAACGATTTTCGTTGGCTCACTTAAAAAAAGTCATATGTAAAAAGATAAATTTGCTTTATTTCTCAACTAATTAAAATATAAGGACATTATTGCACGATACAGCGTTGGTACTTAATCCAAATAGATTTATTCCAGAATTAATTGAGTAATAATGCAACTTTTACCTATAGGTTATGACTTTTTTTTTTGCATTGAGCTGACGAAAATCAGTACACTGTGCCGATAGTATGAAGTTTTTTTTATCCAAATGTGATTTTTTAAAACTATATTTTTCTTCAAAAAACTTTTTTTAAGTTTCTTTTTATGAGAAGTAATAAAAAAATTTCATGAGGTAAATTTTTAAAAAAAAATTTTTAAAATTACTTGTCTTAAAAGTAATTTTATAAAACGTACTTTTTTAAATATATTTGTTATAAGAAGTATTCAAGATTATTATTTCAAACGTTTTTATATTGAATAAAAATCTTTATTAAGAAATGGCTTAAATTAAAAGCAAATTCTGTCTATACTAAATATTATAGAGAAAAGTTTTGTATGTTTGCAATAATTAAAATTTTTTCAGCAAACAAGGTATATAGTGTTCTATTAAAATTTCCCGAACAGGTTTGTGGGGTGAAGTTTGAGAGTTCCCTCCTCAAAAATTAAAAACATATTGCTTTTAATTAGAGAACGCTGTACATCCTTTATTACATCTTAACTATAAAAGACGATATTGAATTTCTTCTTTAATTAATGAATAAAACAAACTAACAAAGGATGATAAACGTTGTTAAAAAATATGTGCACACAATTTTACTTTTACTCTTATGGTGTTTTCTTTTCTAAAAGAAAAGTGTAACATATATGCTACATGTGATTTGGCAACATTTTTAAATGCTCACCTGATTTTTAAGAAGTGTTGCATATTTTACGTTTACAAAAGAACAATTTTCCAACAAGTTTCGACATAAAACAATCACGAACTAGAAAATTATTTATTTTTTTCATAGACAATAACAAAAACATCTGTTAATATAATGCTGCACTCATGCCCCTTTAATGAAAATGAGTGTTGAACATGTAGCATTTTTCTTCTTTTTAAGGGTAACATCGTGGGAAAAGAACGCGTTCAATTTTTAAAGTAATACATACTTTTCAGAAAGGAACACAAAGAAATGTAAAAGGCAGCATAAATGCAGCATATTGCTCAGAAAAGAAAACGCCATTAATTGTAGTTAGACAAAAAATTATTTCCGAGCAGAAAACACCGAAAGTGCAGCTGGTTCTTTAGGCATTGTTAAGCACAAAATAACAAAAAAATTCCTCTTTCATTTTCTGATAATATTCTGTTTCACTGTGAGTGACGCTTCCTTTTAGTTCATTAATATATACAAATATATTTCGAATAGCAAATGTTTGCTTAACATGTATTTATTGTTTTTATTTTAAAATTTCTTATTTATTTCAATTAATTTTGAAGCTGTTATTTTAGCAAATAATAAAATCCACAACAACATATAAAGATACTTTGCTAAAAATTAAGCACAAATTGAATGCAGTACGTGCAAGTGCTCGATGAATAAGTTCACAAAACTCGACTAAAGTACGAGTACCAGGTTTTTAAATACGTTTTTTTTAAGTTTGTGTCTATTAGGGTGATCGATTATTCGACTTTTTCCAGAGATCGGTTTTCGAATAGTTCGAATATTTGAAATTATGAAAAACCCGGTTTCGGTTTTTACAATTCAGGAAAACCCGGTCAACCGGGTTTTTAAGTAAGAAAATTATTATACAAAAGTTTTGATTTTTAATTGCTTTATTAAAAAAAAGAGTTAACAGTTTATGTAAATACTATATATAATACAAAAATTAGAGGTAAAACATAAAAATGAACTTCATATACTTACATATGTATAGTACATAAATATGTATATATAATATACAGTTGAGAAACAAACTCTACATACAACCATCATTTTTAGGCTGGTGGTGGTGGAAACTTGGAAATAAATTCAAAAAATTAATTATGCCAATATTTAGGGTGCTAATAAATATGTTTATACAAAAAATAAAAAAATAAATATAATAACACCTACAGTAGCAAAAATATTAAAAATACATAGGAGAAAAGTCTATATACAGGCATAAAATACATGAAAAATACGTGCAAAATGTTTGATGTCGTCAACTTGTTTGAAAATTCAGTGATTTCCGGTACCAAGCATTCCGGTACAATGGCATCCAAATATGGTCTATTATGTTGTTGTTATTATAATTATTTTTAATTTTTTATTTTTTGTATAAACATATATATTTACATCCTAAATATTGGCATAATTAATTTTTTGAATTTCTTCCCAAGTTTCCTCAAATCCCAAAAATGATGGGTGTATGTAGAGTTTATTCCTTAATTTTATATACATATGAATGTATGGACAAGGTGGATATCTACCTCTTCATAAAATATGAAGCAAAATGTCAAAAAAAATACTAAAAAAAACTTTTTGCAACTTTATTTTGACATCCATTGCACACCATAAAGTCAATTAAATTCGCCTCTGCTGTTAACTCATAAAATAATTTCTCTTACATTTCATGTTTCAGTAAATGTTGCCATGATCAAAAAAAGCTTAGAGCTTTTAAACTAAAAAAAAAAATACTTAAGAAAATCAACCAAACACGCAAAATGTACAAATCGAAAAGTATTCGACTCAGCCGGTTTATAAAAAATTGTAAAAAAAACGGACTATTCGACATTCGAAAAATCAACATTTTGAAAAAAACCGACAACCGTATTGTGAAAAAACCGGGTTTTAAAACCGGTTGAAAAACCGAGTCGATCACCCTAGTGTCTATTTATAAAACTATGGAAGTTAAGCCCCCAGCAGTTAGAAACTATTCATTATTTCAGAACTATTGATTTATACATATGTTATATGTCTTAATTTAACTTTTTTATAGGAGCTGCATATATTTGGAAACAACGAGCTAGAAAAAAGTTCTTGGCAATTGCTATTGATATTAAACTCACGGTATTGCTGGGTTCCTACATATACAGAAATTGAAATATTTCACAAACGAACGCGTACGTACTCGTACTTCCAACAATATGCCGCTTATATTTAGCAAAAGTTTCCGTTTTCGTTATAGACATTTCGCTCTTTAAATACTTCATGTTATGATTATGATTGTGTATTATAAGTGAATATGTGTTGCATGTACAAACCGAATGTATCGTCTATATTAAACTATAAAAAAGTTAGTTAATATTAGACTCACTAAAATGTTTTTATTAAAAAAAAAAAAGTTCTCCATTTTATCAGGTAGAAAACAATAGTTGTTGAATACATAATATGAATATGACGCTGTGCATACCAAAACAGTTATGTGCTACTTTGGATTTTTTTACATATACTTTTTTTTAAGAATTTGTCTTAGATGGAAAATTTTGTCTGTAATTCTTGGAACTTTTATGAAAACTATTTAAATTTTTCTAAGGCTTAAAGTAAATGGTACATGTGACGAAGTTTTCTTATATTTTGGCTGAATGTAAAGAACTTGTTCACGCTTGCCTGCCTTCTATTTGTTTTATAGTCTCACATAAGCATACAGATTTTTTGAAATTTTCTTATTTTTTGCTGTAATGTTGACAACACGTTTCTGCAGAATTTTTTTTATTTCGACAAGCATTTAGCTAAACAAATTTTTTTTCTTTTTGTTAGAAAACTTTATTAAATCATTTGGTTCTTGCTACTTCATATAGATACATAGAAAAAAATATTCCTGCAATAAACAGCTTTAATTGAAACTAAAACAAAAACTTAATGAAAAATTTATTTAAGTCAATTAAACTTTTGTTTAAAAATAATATATTCCTGTAATAACAACTTTAGTTGAAAGTAAAATCAAAAATCATTTAGATATGTTATTGAGTTGATTAAACTTTGTAATTAATTAAATTTTTTAACAAAAGTTTAATTGACTTAAAAACGTTTTTATTTTCAAGTAAAGTTTTTTATTGTTTATATTTTGATTTTAAACAAAAGTTTAACTGACTCAAATACATTTTTAATTGGAATTTTTTTTTTTGTGTATGTATATACTGACAGCTGCTGATTAAAATTAAAATATACGCAGAATATTCGTGCAACTTTAAGTGGTCTCCGCAACCTATATAACATAAATATAAGAAATGAATATTGTACAAATTGCAACCGGTATAAGAAACTTTCAATCAATTTCATACTCCATTCCAGGGAATTGTTATCGATTTAAGTAAAAACAAAATTAAAATTTCAAGACCAACTTCAAATAAACACAAAAAAACTTGTAAAAATTTTTCTAAGCTTTTCAAATTAAAAGAAAAATTCTCTAGGAATAAAAATGCTTTTCTATGAACCCTTTTACAGTAAAAGTACTTATTGTTTTAGCTCTTCTAATAACATTAATATACTCTTACCTGCTGCTGCACATACTTTTTTTATTGTTGTTTATGCCTGAAATGCTGTGGAAGCTCATCAATATTCCTGGCAAGTTTTCAAGACTTGTTTAAAGTAAAGATTTTTTCTAGTTTCTTTTAAATAAGAACATACATACATAAACACATATCGAGTGCACTACTACAGATAAGAAAGTTTAGCAACAACTTTTGTGACATTCTAAAATGTGGTGTATAGTAAAATCCTAAAATTATGCATCTATTTTACAACAAATTTCATGCAGAAATTCATAGTTTAAGCAGTATCACTAAAATTGTAGAAAATATATATTATTATGATAAATATTTTTAAATTAAATGCCAATAATCCAAGACTTTTTAAATTTTGCGCCACTTAACACAGGTCCTGTCAACAGGTTGACTTTTGGCAAAATTTCAACCAGCTATTTGTGTTTGACAGTCATTGAAACAGACTTCCGCGTAATTTTAGAAGAAAATAGAAAGAAGTCTATGATTTTCATTAATAACGACGTATGTTATATTTTTTCTCATTTCGAGTTTATTTTATCAAATTGTTATAATTTTAATGCTTTTTAGAAAGTTCTAGGAAATTTATGTTCATAATTTTTTTTTTTCTAAAACACACAACTTCTACCTGTTTTTAAATAATGCTCAAATATAACTTTTTTTGGTCTACTTAAAAAAATTTATTTTATGGACATACGCTATTAATAATGAAAACCACAGAAGTGAATTCTGTGTGCTCATTAAGCCCAAGTTAAGCTTGATAAATACCATGGGGACTCTTCACCATTGATTTTAATGGTATGAAATTACTTGTGGCCGTGTAAGCAGGGAAGTCCCATATTGATGCTTTGTTGAGATATCTAAAACCGAAACAAATAAAAAAAATATTTACAATATGGCGTTGGCCCACAGGATATTGGAAAATAGAAAAATTGCTGAAGCCATAGTCTCAAAAGTCTTAAGCGCAATATGGATGAGTTTTCACTCCGTCTAACAACCGTGGATGAAACGTGGATCTGCCAGAACATTAGAGACTAATCAGACTAATCATTAGGGTAATACCCTAATCTACTCGGCTTGAATCGGCACCAAAGATGGCAAAGGTGACTTTGTCCCCCATGCCATGGAAAGTCATAGAGATACACGCATAAGCACACGTGTGTAGTTTTGATGGCAAAAATCCTATTCTATCGAGTGATCTATTATTGTTTTTTAACTTGAAAGAATAAGTCACGAATAACTGTACCGAGTTACGGTTTTTGGTGGCATCATTTTAACCACATGCATGCATTTTAGTCTAACCATCAATTTTGAATTGGAAAAAATAAAAGTAACATGATTTGGATCACGCGACCTTGAAATGTTTGATACCCATTTGGAATAGTTACCCTGATGGAGTACCATATAAAAGTGAACTTAGTGATTATATTTGACCTGGTGGAGACCATACAATACTTTAGCGACTGGTGCAGACTATACTCTGCGAGAAGATTTTATAACTCCTTCTGCCTATACGTAGGTTTAGGTCGAATTGCAATTTCTGCCGTATGCTCCTATTTGGCTGACTTCCCCTGGCAATGAAGCTATAAGCACGACATCTCATTAGGAAGGCTTTATTTGCTTTGAAATTCCTAATGGTCGTACCATTGTATAAATCAATACTACTAAGAAAATAACTATAATCTCATATGCCTTCTTTAAAGTTCTCATCAGTAAAATTTTATTGACGTTTTTTCAGTCATTTCCTCTCCTCAATGAACTGCTGTTTTAATTGTTTCAACTTTTATGTAAAGTACTCGTATTATCAGGTCGCATTTGCCTGCAATTTTATACTTTTTTCTTCAAGGGGGTCCTTGCTATTGGTTTTCTAACTTTCAATAAAATTTTATAAACTTTACCTTATATCTAACTGCATATAATGTGACATCACTCTAACGATAAAAAATAAAAATACAAAAACAAAAGTAACAAAATCAAAACTTACCTCTAGGCAAACAGGACATTCCAATAATTGGGCAATATGTTGCAGGCAAGTTGCAAACTTTTGCAGCGATTGCTGATTAATGTTGTGCTGGAAGTTGATAAAAGGAAAGAAAAACAAAATTAGCAAACAATTGACAACAAGAACAACAACAAGTAACTTTAAACAATTTTAATTAGCTTTGGTTAGTTGCATGTATGGTAGAAATTTTTAATATTCAGTGCTAAATTTAGCCAGCATATCACATAATTGGAAGACAAATTTCGATTATTTAACTATTAAAAAAAAAGTACCGAGAGTATGGCTTTAATATTCTGTAACAAATTTTTGGGCTCAGTTACGTATTGCAAATATAAATATATATATATATATATATATATATATATATATATATATATATATATATATATATATATACTCTGTCTTTATAAGTTAATAGCATATTGGAAAAATTCGCGAGAGATGAGCGTTCGATCTCTCGCCTACGTTTTACCATTAGCAGTGCCAGTTTTTTACCTCTTAAAAGACAGGATATTATCTGTGCTTGAAGTATAAAGGCTTTGCACTTTTTCATTGGTATTGGTAATGAAAATTAAAATAAATCAACTTTAATAATAGCCAGGTTTTAAGTTGATAGAACCAATTGATTTGCTAGTCGAATCAAAAGTCCGAAGTGTTGGTGGGCAATTGAATAGGGGTTTTTTAAATATACCTGTATCTATGACTCTCTTCAAGAGGATCTGTTAAAAGATTACGGGTGTTGCAATCCCGCAAACCTTAGTCGGAGTAAACTGGCTTTTTCCACTTAGCATTTCCGTGGCTGGCTATTTTGCCTTGCAGGTGCAGCGTCATCTGGAACTACCCTAAATTCAGGTAGGTACTGGATTGTGTTCCACTTGGGCATTCGTCCGGCTTCAATTCTCCTGAAGAGCTTGCTGTAGGTAAGAGCAATCACACTTGCAGTGCGTGATCACGGAGAATCTACGTGGTGGCTGTGGTTGCGATCAAAATTCCTTTGGAGAATAGTTTTGGCTTCCCAGTGGTAATTAATGCGAGTGATTGGTGTGACGTGGTCAGCCAGATATTATTTTAGGTGCTGCTACCATACAATAGCTGCTGTTTTGACTACGACCCTAGCAGCAAGAATTTGGATAGCTAAAAGGACCTCATCAAGATACTTATTCATATTGCAGGGATAACTAGTTGGAAAGATTGCAACCTACATGTTCTTGGTGCTTTCTAAGGGTGCATGGGACCCATTGTTTAGGCCACCGTGAGATAAGGCCGTAAAGGCAAGTGCTCATATTAATCTAAAACACGTCTGTATTAGGGTGATCGACTCGGTTTTTCAGCTGGTTTTAAAACCCGGTGTTTTTCACAATACGGTTGTCGGTTTTTTCAAAATGTTGATTTTTCGAATGTCGAATAGTCCGGTTTTTTTACAATTTAAAAACCGGCTGAGTCGAATACTTTTCGATTTGTACATGTTGCAATAAAATTAGTTTTACTACTTTAAAACTTAGACCAACGTGTTTTGTTTCTTTTCCTCAGTATTTATTTAGTACAAAAGCTCTAAGCTTTTTTTGAGCATGCCAACATTTACTGAAACATTAAATTTAAGCGAAATTATTCTATGAGGTAATAGCAGAGGCGAATTTAATTGGCCTTATGGATGTCAAAATCCAGTTGCAAAAAGTGAGTTTTAGTTTTGTTGACATTATACATATACAGTGGACGTCCAATAGTACGTACTTTCGTTTCCACGAATTTCCAATAGTACGAATGTTAAATTTTTGGCATTGGCAGTTCTGTAGTACGAATATAATAAATGTTTGGCATTCGATAATACGAATAACTGTATTTTTTGTAAGAAAAAAGTTTTACTTTGAAGTTTTTTACTTGTTTTTTTCTGCTGTCAACTGCGAAATATTCAGTTGGTACCAAATTTTATAGTGATAACAAGTGCCTTGTGTCGTGTGCTCTATACATATTTGATACATACAAAATGTTTAAAGCAAAAGAAGTCAAAAAAGCAAATTTCTTTAGAAAACAAGTTGAAAATTATAGAAGACAGTGAAAGTGGAAAACCTCTTTATGAAATTTGTAGCAAGTATGGATTATCCAAATCAACCATTTGCACTATAAGAAAGCAGAAGGCGCAACTTTTAGCTGTAAACTAATTTAATTTAAAAAAAAACTAATTTAAATTAAACTATCTGCATGTGTTTTATTTAAATAAAAGGAGGAAAAAACTGTCGTCCAATAATACGAATTTTCCAACATTACGAAAAGGCCTGACATTATATAATTCGTACAATGCAGAAAGATGCGGCCTTTCGTATTTTGTATTGTGTAAAAATTTCATATAAATAGCTTGTACCATCACCTCCTGAGAGAAGAATTTTTTTTCATTTCTCCATTGAGTTGTATGCAAATTGAAAACTTAAAACGCGTTTTCTGCAAAACTGGTTTTTTTGAGTTATGCCACTATTGAAGTATATGTGCGATATGTATATACCATTAAGGAATAAACTCTACATACACACATCATTTTTAGGGTTTGAGAAAACTTGGGAAGAATTTAAAAAAATTAATTATGTCAATATTTAGGGTGCTAATAAATATGTTTCTACAAAAAATAAAAAATTAAAAAATAATGATGAAAACAACGTATTAGACCATATTTGGATGTCATTTGTTGACGCCTTGGTACCGGAAATCACGGGATTTTCAAATAATCAAACATTTTGCACGTATTTTTTCATGTATTTTATGCCTGTATTTAGACTTTTTTCCTATGTATTTTGAATATTTTTGCTACTGTAGGTGTTATTCCCCCTTATTGTGAATGGCGTCGTCGACGTCACATCAAGACGGCAGTAAAAGTTGTTACTTGCTTACTCTTTGTCGACAACAATTGGCTACTATTAACATGCTCCATTAATTTACAAAACCTTAGAGATTAGTAAGAGACTGTCAATAAGAGCCAGTTGCTGCCGATAAAGAGTAGACAAGTTACAGTATTTACTGTCGTCTTGATGTGACGTCGACGACGCCACTCACAATAAGGGTTATTATATTTATATTTTTATTTTTTGTATAAACATATTTATTAGCACCCTAAATATTGGCATAATTAATTTTTTTAATTTATTCCCAAGTTTCCACAAAGCCTAAAAATGATGGTTGTATGTAGAGTTTGTTCCTCAACTGTATATTATATATACATATTTATGTACTATACATATGTTATTATGTTTTACCTCTAATTTTTGTATTATATTATTTACATAAACTAATGAACATTCTAATACATTCTAATATGAGGGAAGAAGCGGAGAAATGTTGGCGCGCGACGAAAACTTGCAAAACTTCTAAAATCATGTGGAGCTCCTATGATCCCAAATTGACTAAGTTCCTTTTATCATTAACTAGAAGCAACTGTAAGCTTCTAGTGGGAGTATTAACTGGGCACTGCTGGACAGCTTCGTACGCTGTCAAAATAGGACGAATAGCCGACGGTACCTGCAGGAAATGTAAGGAACCCGGAGAAATGGAAACAATGGAACATCTACTGTGTCACTGCCCGGCTTTAAGCCGTACTAGATATAACTATCTTGGTGCTTACACTTTTCGTAGTCTTGAGATTGTATCGAGAGTAGAAATGTGTAGGTTGCTAAAATTTGTTAAATCTGTGTGGGAGTCATTCGATACAGGCACCACGAACTAGGCTGCCATACTAACAGGTTCTCATTTCATTTGCTGGTATCGCTAAGGATCAATGCCGGTCTATGCGAGGTCTTGGACCAACCAGATAAACCTAACCTAACCTAACCTACATAAACTGTTAACTCTTTTTTTTTAATAAAGCAATTAAAAATCAAAACTTTTGTATAATAATTTTCTTATTTGAAAAACCGGTTGACCGGTTTTTCCTGAATTGTAAAAACCAAAACCGGGTTTTTCATAATTTCAAATAATCGAACTATTCGAAAATCGGTTTCTGGAAAAAGTCGAATAATCGATCACCCTAGTCTGTATCTATGACTTAACCTTTACCCCAAAAAAGTACCGCGATGGGATCTCTGGCGGCTAAGTTCGGTATAATTTAAGCCCCAGTGTATTCCAAGGTAGTCTTTCTAAGACTACTGCCGCATCAGTGAGGTCTTTATTAAAGGCGTGATACCCCAATCTCTTGTAGGTCAGCCAGGAGGTTGATAGTGAAACTGCTTCTACTTCAAGTGGAAGTGTTGCATTCTTACACCATTGTTTCTAATATTTTCTTTTAAGTCGGGCCTTTATGTCCAAATCAGATTTATATACTCTGAAATCTGATAGGATAAATGTCGGAAGATAAAAAGGCACAGTGGATTCAGGAATAAAGGGCTTACCGTACAACAACTCATGCATAGAGCTTTGGTACGTTTCATGAATCTGTCTGTCTAAGTATTTTTCAGCCGCCTGCTTACTTCCCAATCTGGAACAGAACAGAAGCTGCATGGACACTAAACTATAACAGAAAGATCCTTCTAAAATATCTCTAATTGGTCTAGATGACCTGAAAAACATAAATAAATGAATTCAGTTGTACACAGCGTAATTAAAGATGATATTCCTTATCCTATTCTACAAAAGCTGTCATATATTCTCAATTAATACCAGCCAATCTTCTAACAAGACAGAGGCATACTCCTGGGACACCGCTTGTATTTAGCAATATAGCAATACATAGACGCTGGGGCATTATGTTTGCAGGAGGATTAGGTGTTAGTAAAAATTCTGCGGGAACTACGTAGAGCAGATGTCCTAGGGAGATTTTAGATGGTATGGGGAGTTCTTTTAAACTGTAAAGAGAGTTAATAGAACCATACTGGAGAATAATTTTTGAGTGTACAAATACTTTGCACCAATGGATTACGTAATTAAATTCTTTAGAGGCTGTGTGTGGTACTCTATTAGTTTTGTTAACATTACGAATAATATGCCTCATTAGCGTCTAGAGTGACGCTACATAAGCTACATTCCAGTCACGCTTAGAAAATCTAGAAATGCCATCGATTTTTAAGACATTTACATAGATAGTTTTTATGCTTACTGACGGATGTGCTGATCAAACGACTGTGCAAGCCCTGCTTATACCATCATCAGAAGTATGGTTTATACCCTATAGCGATCCTAGATGTCAGTGAAGCTCTCGATTAGAATAATATAATACCATATTTGGCACATAATACCATATTTGGAACCATAACCGCTAAAAAAAAAACCTTAAGCGACACATTTGTTCGACTTTTTAAGCTATTTTTGCAATTACGGCACGATATGGCCTTTTTCAACAGTTGGTCGGGTATAATTGTTCAGAAAACTTGTTTAAACTTTTAGAAGTGAGTAAAGATACTGCTTTTAAAAAAGTTCTTCTCTGAAGATGATGATATAATTTGTTTAATATGTGCACCAAGCATTTGTATGAAATTTTTACATAATATAAAATATAACGCAGTGAATAATTTTGCATTGTTAACTTCAAAAACACATTCTTAAGATCTGACTATGACGATATTGCTAGTAAGTATACTATGTTTATATATTTTTCTATCTGTAAACGAGTCTTCTTAAATATTCCTTAAAAATTTTGCAATTCATTTGCTTAAATGAATTTTGAGGTTTGCAACAGGTTACTTGCGAAGAAACATGTTGCTTTATTTTAATTTATTTGCATTCAATTTGAATTTACTTTATAAGCAGCTTTAGGTTTGGGCTTAAATTTAGGTCAATTAAATTGTATAGATATTAGAGGCCTGCGTAAACAGTCTTGAAATGTAAAAACGTCATGATTTTTAAATGTATTCACGTCGCATGTATTATACTAAACCAATAATAAATGCTGTCGTGCTATAAGCGAAGCACGATGGATGAAGCGATGACGTCAAGACAGCTTGTCTGTAACAAACACTCGAAAGAAGTATTGTTGATTAGTGTATGCTTATTATTTTTCATATTGTACGTTTGAGTGTGTATGTACTATGTAGATGGTAACCCTCTAGTCAGGCTAGAACCATATGTCTCTATGTCAATACTCTTTCTCCAGCGACAATTGCACTAGTTAAAATGTCGACAACTTTCCTTTTATGCGCGAGTAAAGATTCGTTAGAGACAACAGTTCTTGTGTATTTCTGGTAATATTGTCAATGAACGCGTCAATAGTTTGTTTTTCTTTTTTATTATGCTCTGCAATAATATTAAATAAATATGTGCAGACGAGGTTCACAAAAATCTACCAGTGAATCCTTGGTTCAAATATTTCCATATGGTCGTAAAAAAACTACCTTCTCAATAGTGCTAAAGTCTACTGGTAGATTTTCAATGGCAAGCCTATGTTATATGTCAAATGGCGATTATATTGGCTGTGGTACACCTAGTCAGTAGCACTATCGACAATGTCTAGAAAATCACTATAATTTTACTATTGACAAACGAGCGAGGAAATATCGATTTTATAGACTAGAGCTCCTAAAATTTACTAGTGAATCTTTGGTGTCAATATATCCATGTGGTCCCAAAAGAGCTATTTAGTCAGTAGTGCTACAGTCTAGTAGTGGATTTTCAATGACAAGCTAATGTTAAATGTCAGTAGATGCTTACATTGGCTCGGGTACACTTGGTCAGTAGTACTGCTGACAATGTCACATGTAAATCACTACAATTTCACTATTCGCATTTTCTGCAGGGAAGCTTTTATCGATATTTCCACGCTCGTTGTCAATAGTAAAATTATAGTGATTTTCTAGTGACATTGTCAATAGTGCTACTGACTAGGTGTACCCCAGCCAATGTAATAGATTATTGACATATAACATAGGGTTGTCATTGAAAATCTACAAGTAGACTAGCGCTATTGAGAAGGTAGTTCTCTTACGACCATATGGAGATATTCGAGCCAAAGATTCACTAGTAGATTTTAGTGACCCTCGTCTACATATGTTTATTTATTATTACTGCGTAGCATAATAAAAAAGAAAAACAAATATTGACGCGTCTCTAACGTATCTCTACTCGCGCAAAAAAGGAAATTTGTCGACATTTTAGCTAGTGCAATTATCCCTGGAGAAAGAGTATCGACATAGAGACATATGGTTCTAGGCTGACTAGAGGGATGTGATTAACCGCATACAACTAATGTTAATGCATGTGTGTGCCTTTGCATGTGCGCAGAAAAATAAAAGATCATACACACATACATGCATGACGTTTGTATACGCGCTTATGCGTAGAAAGAAGCAAGTATCACAAATTATTCCGTCACGAAGTGTTTTCTTCTTTGCTCTTATACCTATAATACTCAAATAAATTTCTTGCAAATAGTGTTGTTAACGTTTGTTTTATAAGATTTCGCTGTAGCAAGGCAGTTGAAAAATCCCTCATGTCTTAAAAGTTCTTATAAGATATCTTGTGCAGGAGACTAATAGATATTGAGAAACATTTAAATACATATAGACTACATAAAAGGTTTAATATGTATATTTTAAAAACACGTTGCATCCTTTTGAAATCCCCTATCACATTTAAAAGGATAATTTAATATTAAAATAAATTTTCATATTATGCACAAACACAAGCACATGTGTGTGCGTATGTGCATACATACATATACATATACATGCACAAAATGCATGCATCAGGTAATCTGCATTAGAGTTTAAATGTGTACTTGAATTGCAACTGTCATGTTTGGAGCAACCCAGCAAACACACAAAACTAAGGATGACAAGAAATTTCAGATTTTTTCTAAATAACTTGAGAGTAAGTTAAGAAACTCTGCATTGCTTATACGAATATAATAAGGCAAATTTTTTCACAAATTTAGTAATCCATTCATGTAAAATAGTTCAACATTTGTTGTGCAATATGTTCGCTGGGATATTGCATATCGAACTGCTAGTTTTTGTATTTGTAATACATATATTTTTCTGCAAGAAAAACTACATCATGTAGTAAAGTATTACAAATTTCCAGCAAACATTTTAAAAATTTTGACATTTTGTCGTATAAACGTAGATACGGAATGGCAGACGTGAACCATTTTTTTTTTTTTTTTTTGATACAGGGAAGATCATTTCAATTATCCAAACAGACATTAATGTGAACAAAAAAAATATGTATAAGGGTTGTATGTAAATATTTATATCTTATAAATTATTACAGCCGTATTCATAAAAATTTTAAACCGGGTTTCAAATATTGTTTAAGCAAAATTCGCTAAAATTGTACTCATAATAGAATTTTAGCTTAAAAAACGGTTTTTAAACCTTGCGTAAATCAGCAAATTTTAAAATTGACTGCCCCCATTTTTAAACCAATTTTAAGGTGACGTTGTTGTAATTTTGCTTCGTTTTTGTTTACATTTTGAACTTTACCTGTATGTACATATGTGTGTATGTATGTATGTACTTATGTATGCATGTATGTATGCATATGCCAGTGTTATTTAGAAGAAAGCAATGTAATTTTTTTTATAGAAACTATTGCCGAAATAACAAATATACTCCAAAGAATATTTAAAAGAAAAGGAGCGATCCAGTTTCCATTCCCAGTCATTGTTTTCTCATTTTATGTGTTAACAAAAATAGTATAATTGTAGAAAATTAACTAGTGATGTATAAACACTCAAAACAAACAAAATAAAGCTCGTTATTCTAGTGCTTCTTTATCTGCAATAAAATAAATAATATAAAAAGCACTTTTAACAAAGATTTGTTGTGAACTTTTTTTATTATTTTATTAAATACAAGTTCCAACATATCTTTTATTTTATATATAGAAACAATATTTCTCTGAAAACCGACAAATAAACAAAATAGACACGAGTACTTTGTGAGTTAACAATCGTTGTTTTGCAGAACTAATATGCAAGTGACAAATAAAGAATACAGTGTTGCCACGATATTTAAAAAAAAATTAGTTAATTGATTTTTAGTTAAAAAACTGATTATGAATACCAATATTTAAAAAACATCATTTAGCTTTAAAACGTTTTTTAACTAATATGAATTTCAAACCTCAATCAACTTATTTTATGAATATGCATATTTATGAAAATTGTTATATGTACACTTGACCTCCGAATTTGCGAAAGTTTTTCTATTATTCGCTCCACCTGCAGTTTTTAGTAGACTGGCCATAAAAAATAGCATGTGCCTAAAAATTGCACTGATAACGTGCAAACCGTCTACACACATTTCACTTTTTACCCAAAAAAAAAAATACTATAAACGCTTTTGGCCCTATAATGCGGCGTTTTTTCAAAAAATTTTATATAAAAATTTTTGTGCAAACTATCAAGCACAACATTTTGTTTTGCACATAGTTTTGCCCTTACTGTGGCATATCATGATCCTTTAATGAGATAAAGCTAAGTTTTTAGGGAAGACTTTTTTTAACGGCTCTCGCTAAAAATTGTTCATTATTTTATAAAATAAGATCTGTATATTATATAGCGCCCATATATTTGGTTCAAATATATTAATTTAATAATATATGGATCAAAGCATCACATACCAGTTTGTTATAGGATTTGTTATGTACTTGGAAATTATCCTACAGCTCTTGATCCATTGAATATTTCTCAACAAAAGTAGAGTAGACACAAATATAGACTATAGAGAAAAATATATTTTTCTATAAAAAATAAAAAGCAATGTGAGTCCGATCACAAAGGAGATGTTTAAACATCTAGTAATGAAAATTTTTATTTAGGTTGGAAGTACTTATGCTTTTAGTATCTTTTTTTAAATTAATTAATTAAAAGTATCAAAACTTTCAATATTGTAAATACATATGAATTTGTTGGTTTTTGTTTGTTCTATTAAACTTATTTGGTTAGTAAATGGTCACACTGCAGTATATGTATATGTACTGCATTCAAAATTGCAGTAAGCAGTAAATTTACTGATTACTAAAAAAATTCAGTAAATTTTTACTGCTAATTAAATTTGATTTGCATTACCACTAAAATCGTAGGGCCGTAATCATAATAAAATTGGAGCAAGTGGCAAAGTTTTTTCATTCAAATTTTGAAACTTTTGTATGAAAAACATTTAGCCACTTGGTAGAATTTCATTATGAATACGGGCATTACTGATTACTGAAAATTCAATGCACTTCATCATATAACAAATCATTTAGGCAATTTATAAAAATTGTAGAAAAAAATTTTAGTAATCAGTAAAAATTTACTTGTTAAACATTTTTTATTGTTTTTACTGAAACTTTAGTGGTACTGCAGTGCTCATCTATGGTAAATGCCTTTACTTTTACTTTTTAATTTTTAATTCCTGTTGTTCATCGTTTAGTTGTTGCTGTTCTTGTTGTTGTGTACGCATTGCAATTAAAATAAATTCAGTAAAGTGCGACTTTGACTCGCGCACTTTCGGTTTTGATCATTTTTTTTTTTGATTTAGATTTCTTCCTTTTTTAAGTTTTTTCAGTTTAAACGATTTTTTTCAGTTTTATCGCTTTTTTCTCGTTTTGGCGTTTTTTTTCTTTTTGGGTTTTTTTAATTTTCGCAATTTTTTTCATTTTGGCGATTTTTTCATTTCGGCGATTTTTTCATTTTGGCGATTTTTTCTGTTTTTTGGAGTTTTTTTAATTTTTGCGATTTTTTTCTGTTTTTGGGGTTTTTTTATTCAGGCGATTTTTTCATTTTGACGATTTTTTCATATTGGCGATTTTTTTGTTTAGGGATTTTTTTCATTTTGGTGATTTTTCGGGTTTTTCGCGATTTATTTTAGTCCTAGAGATTTTTTTTAATTTGGTGCTTTTTTCGTTTTGGCGATTTTGTATTTTGTTGATTTTTTAGTTTTACTGTTTTTGAAAATTTCAAAAGTTTTGGTCTTACGGTTTCCAAGATACAGCAAGTTGTCAAAATTACAAAGTCAAAATTGCATTAACTGATGGACCACCCTTTAATTTAATTTTTTTTAAATTTAGTGTTAATTGTTGTAGTCTGTATAAAAATACACTAACTTTTAAGATTCCAAGTGTATATATGTACATACAATTGTATGTATATTACATGGGATTTTAACATTTTTCGTTGCTCGTTTTGGAACACCCTTGTATTTGTTGTTGTAGTGGCCAAATGTCTACACATTGTGTCCAAATTTCAAGTCCGTAGCTCTTACGGTTCATTTTCACCTTTGGTCTACGGAAATATACAGAAAAATAACCGGCGGCAGTGCACCGTCGGCTTCGAGCCGGTCGACTTGTTTCTCTGCTTGGTATTGCTTCTTTCAAACACTAATACACTCATGCATAGCTCACACCAATTTGACAATGCAAAGCAAAAGCAAGAGCAAAGAAATCTCAGCAAAGAAATTTCAGCAAAGAATCAAAGTCAAAAGATTTTTACCCCCTAGCGTATAGATGTTTACACATCAAAAATCTGCGTACGTACTGGGGATTGTTGGTAAATATCTTCTAAAATCGATTTTCGATTTTTCGATCAATTTTTTAATCTCGATTTTTGAAATTGATTAAGCGTACGTGAAAATCGATTTTAAAATCGTTTAAGACAAATTGGCTAGTTTATAAACAAAATAATCTTTATTCATAAAAATTCAAATAACAAATAAAAACAAAAGTTAAACACATTTTTTTACATTTAAGAAATTTATTATTCGACATATTGTCAGAAGATTATTTTATTTTAATTTGAAATTTATTTGCTTAAATGTTAAATTTAGATTTTATTTTTCATTTTGCCTTATAATTACTTTTATTGTTATCCAATGGATTACTAATTGTATAAAGGTGTAGAAAAATAAAATAGATTCGAATCGAATATAAATTATTTGCTGGGTTTTTTGTATTAGTTTCTAAGCCTACTACGCTTATTTTTCTTTTGTGATTTTCAAAAATATTATTATTTGTGAATTCTCAAATAGTTCTTGAAAGTCTGTGCATAAGATAAGAGGTTTGTGACTATTCCAAATGTGTGGTTGAAGTCTACTGATGATTTGTTACAGCAACAATGAAATATATAGACAACGCTGAACCACCAGCAAATAAATTTCAAACATATTTATTTACATTAAAAATAGACACAAACTTAATTTAGCGAAACACATTAAACTCAGTAAGGTACATACATATGTATGTATATGCAAATTAGATATTAAAGCTGTGTTTTTAAATTAAAATTTAGTTTTAGCTTTAGTTTAGCAATTTTTTATATTACACAAAATAAATTTCAGAAATTATTTCTAAGGATTATCTTATATATAAATACGGCACACATTTTTTTGTCGTACACTTTTAAGTATCTTATCGTCCACCAATATTAATGAAACATATATGGTTTAAAAGGTATTTTTGTGTATATATGCACAATATACATAAATGTTTTTTCAAATTTATTGGCTCAAAAGTAGTAAAAAGCGATTTAAATTTGTTTGAAAAAAGGCAACTTTCTCCTTTATATATGTTTTGTACACATGTATGTATTTATAATAAATAAAGAAATACTAGGTGTCAAGTGGTCTAATTTAGACCACCGGGCGATCCTAGTTAGTTTAAATGTTTTAAACCAATCACCTTTACTTGTTCTTGTTAACATCAACGTCAGGCATTGTCAAAATAGGGCACTCAAGTACTATTTTTTCTCAGTAATTGTTTATTTTTAACCGACTCTTGCTATTTTTTAGCCTTTAGAGAAAGAAAGTGTCCTATTTTCGATATTGTCTTCGCATTGATGTTGACAAAAAGTTACGGAATAAAGATGAATAATATTAATTATCAAACCAATCTTCTTCACTCAGTAATACTTAAAAAAATTGCCAAAATGTTGATAATAATAAAAATCGATTTTTATAGCCTAATAAACGATTTCAATGTAAAATCGCAGACGCAAGATCGATTGCAAAAAAATCGGTTTTTTTAACATAAAATCGGTTTTCGATTGGAATCGAAATCGATTTACCAATCCCTAGTACGGACTTGTATATATATTATATAAATTCACGAACAAATTATTAGGGTTCTTCAGCTGAAAGTAAACGATCATAGACAACGATGTTTGTTCGCTTAAATCATATTCAGTGATGATCTGCATTTCTGGATTAATGAGTATGACAGCAGAAATATTTTTGGAATTTTGGGACGAAACTAATCTACATGATATCGAAGAACGTCCAATCAGCCCGAAGTAACTGTTTGGTGTCATAGGTCGGCATCATTGATCCATATTTATTTAATAACGATGTAGTCCATAATTCAATGTTTATAAGATTTTTTGATCAAAATCGTATGATATCGCTAACTTATTAAAACAACATCATAACTCAACAAACTATTTTTTCAGAAAACGAATTCAAGGTTTTGAATTTCCACACAACTTGATGGAAGGAGAAAATTTTATTTTTTCTCAAGAGTTGCGTATAAAATGTATTTTTATGAACTTTTTTTATTTATTATGATTAATTTTGCATCATTAACTAAAAACATACATTTTTAAGTTATGGTGATGTTTTAGTAAATGAGCGATTATAAATCATCGAAATGTTGCTTCAACAGAACGACGCCACGTGCCACACAGGTCACACCACATTGAAGATATTGCATGAGCGATTTGAAGGCCTTGCCTTCTCACATGCACGTGATATGAACTGGACATCAAGATCGTGGAATTTTTTTTTTTTAATTAAATTTAAGCAGAACAACTTTATATGAGCGGAACCCTGCATTTTTTAACTCTTACGTAGCCAGAACATACTAATACAGAATTATCACTTCTTTCCATCCACCCTCGGAGGCACTAACTCTGGTTTGAGAAAGACTGAAACAATTTTATTACATATAACGTGTTATTAATTTTGTGGTCAGTTTGTCAAGGCATTCTGCTATAAAATATCTGTCATCTAAAAAGTCATTTGTTTGGAGAGATGTTTGCCATTTACAAAAATGGATCTCTTTATAACCGAAGAACGCGTTAAAATAGTTAAAACTTTTTGAGTATTACGGGTTAATTATAAGCAATGAATTGCCAAGATTATAAATAAATTTGTAAACCAACATTTTTCAAGTTATCGCATAGATACTGCCCGAAATGTGCAAGGAAGTGGTCGAACACTACCTCAAAAAGATGCACTGCGGCATTTCATACGCAATGCCAAGGTCCAAACATTACAATGAAATATAAGTTTCATCGAAGTCATATCTTTATGTTTGTTTTATTTAAGTTTACTTTTGAAACTATAAAATATATAATTCATTATAAAAAAATGCAGTAAAAAAACATGCTGGTCACTTTAACCCATTTTAATACATGTTCCCACTTATCACGGATGAAATAAAAATGCCCGTGAACATGAATGATTCATCATCGCTATTCATGTAAAGAGTGACCATCTGCATTGAAAAAACTTGATTTTAAAATTTATTTCTTGTGCTAGAGCAGCTAATTAATTAACAATATTAATTGTTAAACAAAAATTTGAATAAGTTATTACATTGCTTGCAAGGGTAATACAAATGACTGAAGTGTTAGCCTTAAGTAACGAATTACAATTGAAATGAAAGGTTGTCTTTGTATAAAAAAACCAACGCAGAAAATGTGAACCAAAGAAATTCCATAGTTGATGTAACTACAAATTAATGGTAAAGTATAAACATATGTACATACATACACATGTAAAATGTACGTACAGAGAATGTCAAATTATTCCTTGCGTTTAACTTTAGCCTAGTGGGTAGCGTGTTGGTGCATTTGTATGGAGATCATGAGCTCGATTGTGACTATAAACTCTAATCTGCTTCGTTGCAAAGAGTGAAGAATTCTCGTAAGAATAACTACCTAAATGCATAATTGTATTTTAATTCTAATTTTATTATATTTAGTAGATAAATAAAATGAAATTTCTAAATCATAGTAATAAATATGCATTTGTACTCTACACGTGTGTTGTGTGTTTTCGTGAAATTAAACAGAAACCATTTTTGAGGGAATTCCCAAAATATTAAGATCAGTTATTAATAGCCAAAGATCCAAAATGATTAGTAGACTGTTTTATACTACTTAAGGTGGATTCACCTATGTTGTTTTATAATTTATTTGCCAACAGATTGAATTTTTTCACAATAAATTGTATTAAGTTGCCCAATTGTAATTATTAAGTCTGCGTAGTCATTTTGTGTTTGTAAAATTAAATTGTGAGTGACATCCGATTTGAACAATAGCTTAATAAAAATAAGAAATAATATTAATAGTAACATAAGTTGTGTTCATTCACTTTCCTAGCAGAAACTTACATCGGGAGAGGAAGGCAGAAATTTACAAAATTACTCTCCCAGATACGAAAAAGTATATAACAAGGATTCTAACGATTTGTTCGTGAATTTACATAATATATGCAAGTATGCATGCAGATTTTTTTTATAGAAAAATATATATATTTTTTTTATAGAAAAATACAATCTCCTCATTGGTGTCATGGCCCAGTAGCCCACACCATTTGTCGGTGTATTTGTGTAAATTTATTTACAAAATACTTTTAAATAAATAAATAATCTCCTCTTTCGTCTTTATTTATGTTTAATTTTTTTTATTTACTCAATGGATGAAGAACTGTAGGATAATTTGCAAATACAAAACAAAGCTTATAATAACCTGGTATGTGATGATTTTATCCTTATGATATTAAAGGATACATATTTGTACCAACTGTAATGGGGCTTTTTAATCTATAGATCTTACTTTATAAAATAATGACAACGGATTACAATTATCGTTATCCAATTTTTAACGAGATCCGTTGAAAAAAATTATTTCCAAAAAACTTAGTTTCATCTCATTAAAGGGACATAGGGCAAAGTTATGAACAGAAAAACTGTTTTGGAATTTATTTTGCACAAAAATTGTTATAAAAAATTTTTCCTAAAAACGCCGCATTTGAAATTTATGGGGCCAAAAGTGTCTATAGTTTTTTTTTGGGAGAAAAGTGCAATACGTATGGAAGGTTTACGCCGTATCAGTGCAATTTTTACGGACATGTCATTTTTTATGACCAGTCTATCAGAAACTGTCGGTGTAGCGAATAAATTAAATACTTTCGGCATCCCATACATTTGTTGGGTGTACACTTTTTCAACAAACGAATGAAAATTTTTGAGTTTTTCTTTATCGAATATTTTTGAAATAATTATTTTGAAAAGAAAACAATCCAAAGGCTGTTTGGATAATTCTTGCAAGTAAAAATTTTACTACACCTTTTTAACTTGTAATTGAGAAAATACAAATTCATAATGAGAATTCCAAATTGATATTGAGAGAATACAAATTGATATCGAGAAATCTAAATTGATATTGAGAAAATACTAATTTATATCGAGAAATCCAAATTGCTATTGAGAAACAACAATTTGATAATTAGAAATACAAATTGATATGGAGAGAATTCAAATTGACAATAAGAATTTCAAATTAGCATTGAGAAATCCAAATTGATATCGAGAAAATACGAATTAATAGTGCGAAATCCAAATTAATATTGAGAAATGCAAATTGATATTGGCAGAATTCAAAATGATAATGAGATATCCAAATTGATATTGGGAAAAATCAAATTGATATTGAGAAATAAAAGTTCATATTGAGAGAATTGAAATTGATAACGAGAAATCCCAATTGATATTGAGAAAATATAAATTTATATTGAGAATTCCAAATTCGTAATGAGAACATTGAAATTGATATTGAGAATTCCAAATTGGTATTGAGAGAACACAAAATGATATCGAGAGATACAAATTGATATTGAGAAAAACCTAAATGAAATTGAGAAAATCCAAATTTATATTGAGATATGCATATTATTTTAAAATAAGATATTCATTAATACATAGTTTTATTGCGGAACATAATGACTTTTACAGTCAGAAAGCATCAAAAACCGAAGCTTGAAATCTTGTAAAAGTCAATATGTTTTGCACTACTGAACTTGTTTTTTTTTATTTTTTAAGCTGTTTTTGTGAGTCGGTTTTTTTGATTTTTTAAATTTATTTGTTACTTCAAGCTTTTTAGTGTCTCGGCAACTCTTGTTTTGATACCCCACTCGATAGGTTTGGTAAAAAAAATTTTGACGTAATACTTCACTCGAAAAATCGGCTATTTTTTTGACGTGTTGCTATTTCTCAGGAAAAATCTGCCATTTTGTTTTTTTTTGGACACCTGTCTAAAAAATACAACACTTCATGGCAGTCGGGTAAAAAAGAAGCTGATTTAGATTTTGCAGTACTGCAAAAAACTATGTCTCACATACATAATCTATCTATCTATATAATTAATAGGCAAACATGTTTTTTGTAATCCCTTTTACGCTGGTACCACTACACCGATTTTAAAAAATATATATGGTTTTAAAGCATTTTCTGTACAGATGTGCAGAATCCATATTTTATTGAAATCGGTTTAGTATTTTGAGAGCTATAAGCGTTTAAAGTTGCTGCTACTACATGCACACATATTACACACGCATTTATTAGCTTACAAGTAAAAAAAGAAACAAGACATGAGTGTGTGTGTGTGTTTGTAGTATTTCTCTTGATCTAACAATTTTTTTCTCTTATTTGTTGTTGTATCAAAGCCATAATACTTAAAGGAAGAGAATTGAATAAAGTGTTGCTTGTTTGAAGGGATTTTGTTTATGTTTTTTTTTTTTAATTTCATGTATTATTTAATTTTGCTTGCATATGTATGTAAGTTTGTGTGTGGCTGTGTTTTAATGAATTTTTTATGACGTTTAGATATGTACATTTTCTTTGAATCTTAAATTATTTACATTTTGATTCTAGAATACGGACGATTGTGTCGTCCGTTTGGTATATCTAGTACATAGTAAAGAACGAAAAAAATAGAAAATTTTACATAATTCAAAACTTTTCGTTTTAAGTTACGTACATTCTCCCAAAAACATTGAACAAAAAATTCTGAATATGAATTTGGATTTTCTCAATTTCAATTTGGTTTTTCTCAATATTAATTTGGATCTCTCGATGTTAATTCGTGTTCTCTCAATATCAATTTAGATTTCTAAATATCAATTTGTATGTTCTCAATACCAATTTGGAATTCTCAATATCAATTTGTATTTTCTCAATATCAATTTGAATTTCTCGTTATCAACTTCAATTCTCTCAATATCAATTTGGAATTCGCAACATCAATTTGAATTCTCTCAATATCAATTTTTATTTCTCAATATCAATTTGATTTTGCCCAATATCATTTAAAATATCTCATTATCAATTTGAATTCTCTCAATATCAATTTGGATTTCTCAATATTAATTTGGATTTCGCACTATCAATTATTATTTTCTCAATATCAATTTAGATTTCTCAATATTAATTTGAAATTCTCATTATCAATTTGAATTCTCTCAATAACAATTTCGATTTCTCATTATCAATTTGTTGTTTCTCAATAGCAATTTGGATTTCTCGATATAAATTAGTATTTTCCCAATATCAATTTAGATTTCTCGATATCAATTTGTATTCTCTCAATATAAATTTGAATTTTCCCAATTTCAACTTAAAAAGGTGTAGTAATAATTTGTAAGAACTTTTTTTGTCTCCCAATTTGTTTCTCTTTCTTTGACGATCTCTCCTGGCAAACTTTTTCAGTTTATGAACAAATATGGTAAAAAATTTTAAAAATTCGTTGAAATGTTTAGTAAATAAACGAACGTAATGTCACTCAACAACATAATGAAATGTTGTTTTTTACAGATTGAGATGTTACTATTGTTATGCAACAGAAATGATCAGCTATTTTGTTAGAGGGCGGTGACATTAAGTTTATTTTTTCTATAGCTTACATTTATAATGTCACAATTTTAATGGTAATTAGTATTAAATAGTTCATTTTATTGATGATAAGCTGTTGTCATCTTGCAACACTCAGTCATTACATTGATGATTTTTGTCATCAAATTGATTTCAATTGCTAATTTTGCTCATGTCCATGTGCATATGATACCATTGACGACATAATCTCTGAAGGTGCGATTAAGGACCAATTGATGTTGGTATCACAGAGTCAAAAATTAAAAAAAAAAATCATGGCATTAGTGATAAAATTTAAGGGTAAGTGTAATCAAGTGATTATGTGTATGGTTATGCATAATACGATTTTATTTATACATACATATCTCTACACTGAAAGCATTTTTTTTTTTCATAAGTTTTATGAATTTCGACATTAATCCAATAAAAAAATTCATTAAAATTCAACCAACGTCACGCTTTGCTGGATTAATGAAATCAGTTTCGTTAAAATTATTTTAATGAAAACTTCGTCAAATGTATTAAACAGAATCATCAATGCAATGAAATAACTTCATCGAGTAACGAAATAATTTCATTAAAACGACGTAATAATTTCATTAAAACCACGAAGTAGTTTTATTAAAACAACGAAATAATTTCATTCAAATAACGAAATAATTTCATTAAAACCATAACATTATTTCATAGCATGTGGTGTATGTGTAAATAACCATACAAAGAGAACAGAAACAATCATACAGAACTACTTTTGACGCAAGCTTTTGGTTGACAACTGTTGAAATACATTTAATTTCTCAGACTTTCATGACTACAATGAAACTTTCATTGCGACAACGAATAGATTTCATAGCCGTAATGAAATTCTAAATTGATGTACATATATTTTATTTATTTTTTTAGTTTTAAAAAATTTAATATATAATTTAATTAATATTTAAGGTATGTTCTTATACGTGTTTATTTCAAGCACCAACTGTAAATGTTTCTTAAATATAAAGAGCTTCTTAATAATATTAAAATATTGTTGTCATAAATTCAATAAAATATTCTTACGAAACTAGAACATCAAAGAAGCGATTCCAATTAAATTCTTTCACAATATTCATGAAATTTTCATTACATATGTGAAATTGTTATTAGATTTGTGATAAAAATCTAATTAAACTGTTTTGTTGGATTTATGAAGCAAAATTCTTTAGGTGTATTAACAAAGGTTCAAAACTTCAAAGGTTCAAATGAAATCATTATCTTAAATTTAATATGTATTTTATGACAACTTTATATGCAAATTTTGTTGACCATGAAATTTATACAATTATAAAACATTTATTGTAAAAGCTTTTGGCTAAAAAAAACAACCTCTTTTAATCTAGTGTCACTTTAGAAACGTGAAAAAATTTGTCAACTTTTTTATGCATACTCGTATATTAAATATTCGTATTATTTTTATTAAATGCTTCATAATAAAGTTAGTTAAAAAACAATACACAACATTAAAATGACCTACATTTTGATAGTGTATTAAATATCAAAAAAAAAAAATAAAATACAAAACAAAACAAAAAACACAATAAAAAGCCAACAAACAACAACAGCAATAAAGATAAATAAATAAATAATATAGTATATACGATGGAAAAATAAACAAATAAATAATTTAACAGCAAACAACAACATTTTGAATACATGCATGCCTCAGGCAATAATTTTCAGCCTTATAATTACTAATTACCAACTTAATTAGTAACAAGACATGCAATTTTTAACTGCCATGATTACCAGACAGATATACATATAACATATAAATATTAATATAGTTTACACTTACCGCATTGTTTTCCTCATCCTCGTCATCATCATCATTGTCGTCGACGACGTCATCATCATAATTCTGTTCATTAAAACTATCAGTGCAGTCATTAGTTGTTGCATTGCCACTTTTACCATTGCTGTTGCATTTGTTGCGCCATATAACAGCGGTGACATAATTACTGCTCTCGTTCAGCCAATGATTTTTTAAAAAAGCCGCAATCTCAGAGATTTTCATGCCCAAAACATCTTGGCCATTTAATTCGAGTAAACAGTCGCCGATACGCAGGCCAGCCTGATAAGAAGTGGAGTCTTTTTGTATGCTGCTCACCCAGGGATATGGATCCCAGGGAGCCCGGCTTAAATGCAGACCCAAAGTGCCATTAGTGCAAGTGTAGATTTTACAGGATTTCAACATGTTGGCATTGATTTAACTGGAATGAAAAAACACATAGAGAATTAAATATATAATAAAACTTCAGCTTCAAGGTCTCACGCACAAATGCCAAAAAAAAAAAAACAAAACTCTTTATGAATGTTAAAAGTAACATTTTTCTCTTACAGCAAATAACAATTGCTAAATTTTAAATCCGTAAAATCGCTCATACATTGTCGGAGTTTAAAATTGATTGCATTTGTTTGAACATCTAACCAAACACCAAATCAGTAATTCCTTTTAATCGCACATGATGTACGTTTAATTACACAGTCTGCGCTCGGGTTGGCTTTGTTATATCCTTCACCTAGAAATACCCGCATACACATACATTCGAAAGCATGCATTTGTAAATATTCGTTTGTACACAGAGAGAAAAACTGCAGATTAATAAGAAAAGATATAAAAGTGGAAAGGGGAAGATCCAGACCATTTTCACATCTAGGTTTTTGACAGGGCTATAATCATTGGATACTCTTTTGATGGCTCTTTGAAAAACCTCGTAGATTCAACACATTATTTCCACAACGAAGTATTAAAATAAGGCAAATTGGCAACACTGCTTATACACGACATGAAGCATTAAACACATTCACCACAGCAAGCTACCGACTACCAAATGTCAAGGATAGAATACACATGTTTATATGAGAATATTTATTTTGAAGACAGCAAGGCAACATGGCGGCAGGTTGTTGTCTATGCTGATTTTTTCGTTGTAGTCCAATTAAACTAATTTCTATTTCGTTGGCTACAATGAGAAAATTCAGTATTGCCAGTATAATACAAAATGTTGAATGAATGATTTTGTTCAATTATTTCATATTTTTTTAACCGAAAGAATATCCAAAAATTGATGTAAAAAATAAATTGATTCATTTTTGTACTTTTACGAGAAATAAGTACGTTTTAAAAGAGTAATTAATTTTTATAAATGCAAAATATATAAAAGTGGCAATACTGAACTATGTATTTGTACTTGAATATCAGCTGCAGATAGTGCTGCTGCCGTCTCCAAAAAAATTAAGAAGCTGGCTACGAGGCGACAAATGCTGCTTGCGGCATTTGAAGTCGTGTGTTCGTGTAGCTTGCTGTGGTGAATGTGTTTAATGCATGATGAAAAAAGGAAAGAGAGCAAAATCTGAACAAAGAATCTTAAACGTCTTATACATAACGAAAAACTTCATGCCAAATAGCATAAGTGGCAAAATTGAAGGCAAAACCTGCCCCAAAAGTAAAATCATATCATTATACATTACAGCTACCGTCTCATTATTTTTTCTTTTTCTTTTTTATGTAAGTTATAGGAAACGTAACATCACACACAGTATGAACAGTACATTATTGTGACATTTGTGACATTCACCACAGAAAAATCTCTTTTTTGTAGATTTCTACATGGTAAGTGTTACCACCACATGCATTACGGTTTTTGTCAGCTAACAAGCAAATTCTACCTTAAATCTTTAAGGAACTAATTTTGTTGTTGATCTGCTAGATATTTGAGGGCATTAGGAGAAATTTTAGCAGACCAAAAAGCGCCTGCTAAATTTTAAAAATGATTGTGATATTGGACATATCGAAAAAATATAATCACTGAAGAACAGATGTAGTTGTTAAAATATTTTTTAAAATGTTACTTTATTAAAAATTAAATAATAGCTATTTGAACTGCATTAGTTATCAAAAAAAAAGAACAAAGTTTTTTTTTATAGAACATCTTCACAAAGGATCTATGTGGCTCATAAACTTATATTAAAATGACAACGGATTTAACTCAAACAAGTTTATTTCAACATTTTACACATTTACCCATTGTGGAACTAGTAAAAGCTTACTAAAATCAAAATTTTTTCCTTCCAAATTATTATTATGGTACACTTATGCCTGCACGAAATCTATTTAATTTCAATTAAAACCTTTATCCAAATCCAAAACGTATATACCCAGTTTTTTTACATATATCAAGACTTAAAATCCAAAACAAAAACCATTAACGAAATATGTTCCTAAAATTCAGCCAAACAACTGCAATATAGCTAATTCACATACATTTTTTCAACCCCGACCAAAAAAGGGGTGTTATAAGTTTGTAGTGTGTATCTGTGTGTCTGTTCGTGTCTACGTACAGACCAAACGGCTGACCGTTTTTTTCTGTTTGAAAGATAAATTGATCGATCCAGATGTTTAGAAGATATCACATCTTCTCTAGATATATTCTGGGGTTTTTAAAATTTTTAATTTATAGTATAAACTTGAGAAAAAAAACATAGTGGCATAGGTACTAGATTTTAAGTATATTGAAACAAAATATAGTTACGAAATAGATTTAATTTTGTATGGAAGATCTACTAGATTTTGCCTAAAATCTTGTAATTGCTAGATATTCCGCAAATTAAAACGCACTATAAGAAAATTATAATAATAATAAATAATATAAAATGTTTATAAAAATAAATAACATGGGACATAATTACAAACAAGCTTATTTCCACATTTAACACACTTACCATTTTATTAAGGGTACGAAATATTGATATATATAAAAAAAAACTTGGTAAAAATTGTATAGATTTGCATGTGAACAAAACGAGATTTCTGGCAAAATCTACATTTTGTCAAAATATACTTAAAATTTTAGTATAACTTAGGGCCGATTTCACCAACTCTATTTAAATATAAATTCATATTATATTCATAATTTTGAATTGATATTTAAAAATAATTTTTCCATACAAAAATTAATCAAAATCGACATTTAAATATGAATTGATATTTAAATAGAGTTGGTGAAATTGGCCCTTAGTGATGCAACTATGATTTTATTCAAATTTCTACTAAAAATTCAGCCTGTATATATTAAAAGTGTGAATTGGCTGTATTACATTTGTTTGGTTGTAGCTTTGGAAAATTTTAACTCAATGAACTTTGTTTTGGATAAAAGATCTCTATAAATGTCTGACTGCAAACGGTATAGATTTTGATAAAGATTTCAATTGAAATCAACTAAATTTCGTGCTGAAATGTCATATAACATTACACAATGTAGAATTAGTGAAGCCTACTGAAATCAGAATTCTATTCTTTTCAATTCTTATTAGATAGATAAAACTAATATGGTGTTACATGATTAGCTAAAATTTATTCTAAAGTTAAAGCATGTGGCCGTTCACCAATATTAATAAAAAGATGACTCAATAAAAAATATATTGCTTATTTACTAAAAAAGAGTCATAACTCAAAAAATTAAATTTTTGGGGTTAATTATGCAGACCTCATATCGCTATTCATATTATGTGAAAATTTCAAACAAATATCTTTTTACTCAACTCTTGAGGGAAAAATAAAAATTATCTTTTTCCATTGAGGTGTGCGTATATTAAAAACGTTAAGCTCGTTTTCTGGCCAACAAATTTATATTGAGTTATGACATTGTTTAAGTAAATGCGCGATATGCTTTATAAATTTCTATTACAATTAATAATATATAAAAAAAATTATTTTTGTCTTCATTATTATGACTTTGCAATTTTTCCTCTGTGTGTAGTGCACAATTATAAGTGTGCAGTAGTTGGCTAAAGGAAAAAGTCATTCCAAACAATGTGGGAATAAATGTTGGCAAAGATGAATTGACACAAAATCTATAAACACACTTACACACATCCCTCAACAAATTTGAAGAATTGGCAGAGACAAAGTGAAGCTCTGGGTTTAACTGAATTAAAAACGGAGTTGCCGTTTTTGTAAAAAGTTTTTTTTTTGTTGAATGTCAAAAGTGTTGCTTACTTAACTCTTTCCGGACCGATGGTAGATTTAAAATCATATTTAATTTTTTTAAATATAAGAAGTGTTTGAAATAGATAGATATATGTAAATGTTTTTGAAGTTATCTTGAGTACCACAAAACAAGTGAAAGTGTTACCTGTTATTTACTAAATTTCTTATAAACACCTGCATTAGATTCGGTACTTCTATAATTTTTAATAAACTTAAAACGTGCTTGAAAACAGTCACACCGAAAGTATATAAGAACGTTGAAGTAGTGGAGGTTTAAGGTTGACCGTATAAAAATTATACCGCATTATATATATGGCTAAAAGCAACAAATTCAAGGACAGTGATATTCCCAATATATTATAAACTATCGAGGATGAAGTTGTTTTGGAAGAGAATAGATTCCGTTAGACGCTGATTCAATTGTCAATGATGTTGAGGACCTCGATGATCATTACCAAATCTAGGAACTTTTTGATCACATCGTTGCACTTGACAATAAAAATAATCACTGTGATGAAGGTAAAAACCAAAGAAGTTAGATCACCTAAAGATATATTATGAGTTGAATAGAAGGAGCCCCAACTGGAGCCCCGATTTGGCAGTCGCATTGGGTATAACTCACTACTAAAAAATTTTAGGTTGGATATAATATCAAGTCTATTGCACTCAGCCTCTAGTTCATCAGTGACCTTTGAGAAGCCAAATAAAAAAAGCAATATTCGACTATAAAAATAATAAACCTTTTGTATATCAAGCATATTAGGATCGTCATCCCACCACACTACAAAGATGCAGCAAGACAGGACACCGGAAAAGAACTCTACTCTCTGTGCTCTACTTGCGATGTTCCTATTTCATAATATAAAAATCTTACCTTATCCTTGCGTGGACTTATTTCAGTAAAAAAATTTATTTTTTACATTTTTTTCCAGTAAATTACATACATCTTTAAATAAAAGCAAATAAAAATTTTTTTGAATTTTTGTCGATTTTATATATCGAGAGCCAAAATTTTGTCAAAATGAGTTTCCGATGGCAAATATTTCCCCTATACTATATTCACCTGTAGTATAAATTTCGAATCAAAAAAAAATAATTTTTCCCCGTTTATATCACTTTTTCTTATTCTGCTATCTCAAACCATATTTTTTTTGGTGAAAATAAATGCTAACTCCCATGAAAATTTCCAATACAGAGGGGTTCCAATAAAAAAAAATTGGTAATGTATGTATCTATAACTTTTAAACTGTTAATCGAACAGAAACATTACGTATGGACTGATTATAGTCAATGATATAAGCTTTCGAAATTGATAGTTTGGAGAGGCTTTCAGTCAGGTTTAAGTTATTTTTTATGGTATTTTAAGTTTTTTCCTGTAGCTTTTCAATTCCTATATCTAGTATTGAGTAAAAGATTTCACAGATTGACTAAAAAATAAATATTTTAAAAAAAAATTATATAATTTTTTTCCGACAAAATATGGTAACTCTAAGAAAATATTTGTTTTTTGATAGACTAAAATATGCTATCTCATAAAACTACGCAAACCAGTGCAAAACAAAATATTTTTTGCAGACCTATAAATTAGTAAGCATATTTAAACCATATTATGGAAGACACATCATTTACTTTTACTATAATGATCGAATTATCTAGTTTTTTCGCTCTACTGAAAAGTTAGCTTTTTTGAATTGACGTATTTTTAATATAGGCTCTCGATATGTAAATTATTTCTCATAAGAATTATTTTAATTTCAAATAACAAAAAACTTCGGCGAATTGTTTGTTATTCATCTTCGTGTTTTTATCTGCAAAGGAAAAAGACTTTTGTTAAGATACTGGACAAGCTGACGTCTGCCTCAATTGGGAAAAAATTTCACTTACAAGCTCACTTCAAACTTAAATCGGTATTTCATAGGAAATTAAAAATTTTAACGTCTCGAAGTGCATGCTTAGGCATGAAAATACACAATATAATTCAAATGTTAATACATTGCTTACAAAATAAAGAAAATTGTGTACGTGGAAACTTAGGGACCATCTTGTCCAAGCTACTTCCCTGGTCTGATTGACGTTTCAGCCTGCTAAAATTAAAAAAAATTTAAGGGCCATTATTACAACTTAAAGATAGTTAAAAGTAGGATTTTGTCGGACGTATAAAAAGCTTTTCATTATTGCAAATTGGATTTAACTTACCAGGTAGGATAAACGTACCTGTAAGTTATCGCTCACTTTAGGTTAAAGTAAAATTTTGCAAATGATAACGTTTTTATACGCCCGATAAAATCCTCCTTTAGCTATCTTTAAGTTGTAATAATTGCCCTAAATAAATTATTTTATTATAATAATTCTTGCCAATATTGACTTCAATCTTCAGACCTAAAAAAAATAATTCGATTTTGTTATATTTTTTCTTTACAAAATAAAAGAATTCTTCTACGAAAATTTCGATTCCTTTTGCTTTGGCAATACTTGACTCTCCCCCAAAAAGACCCTCAGAAAATAATTTGTAACAAACATGATTCACTTTAAATCACATACAAACATTTGAAGTGTTATTTTAATGGTCGCGTGTTGTGGAACAGTTTTACCTTCATGCATTCATACCTCTTTCCTGCACCTTTTTCTTACTTTTTCTTGTCTCTATTGTCTTTTATTGTCCTTTTTTATATTTCTACCAGTTTCTGCCATTACGCGTAAGTTTACCTTTTTATGTCAAGTCAAATCCAATCTTCAATATAACTTCACAAAGTTGGTGGTGGTAGTCCCTTGGTCGCATTGTCAGGTTGTTAGTCATTATTTTTTTTTTCTGACTTGAGTCAGCAAATTTTTGGGGTTTCTCGTTTAATGTTGCTAGTATGTGCGTTTGTGCGAGTAAGTGTGTGTGTAAATGTATACTATTATTGGCCAAATCATTTTTTTACAAACATCTTTTCTTGGTTGCTTTTTACGAAAAACATGTCACGTCTTTGGTGTTGTGCACGCATTTTAAATGCATAAACACCGTCAACACCACCCGCACAACCAATTTAACTATACATACTGACACTAAAACAACATTGTTGAACACTTTTTTCTAATATCTGCAAATTTCAAACACATAAATGTTTATATTTATGAAGGTTTTTATTTGTACTGGGTATAATATTTGATAACTTCCAACAAACTTCATCCTTCTTCATTACACACTACTAACGAAGTTGTTTTTAAAATTTGTAGCCTAGCTTAATGGTTTTTATTGGAAAGAACATAAAATTTTATTTAAAATTTATTTTCACAAATATATATATTTTCTTAAGGCTTTTACTGTTTTCATTGCTCTTTGTCCTTATAATTATATTTATAATAAATCTGTTTCTCGTATTGGTATTTTAAAAGTGTGCTACTTTGTCTGCCTTTAAGGATTAAGCTCGTATTTTTTTGTCTTATTCTCAAGATTTTATGAGAAGCAGTTCAGGTGTAAAGATTTTTAATTATTTTACAAACTTATAACAATGAATTTTGTTGTTATATAATTCTTAGAAAAAAAAACTTTATTTTCTGGCAGACTGTTAATAAAAAGTTTAAATTTTTGTTAAATTATTTCAAAGAAAAGAAATTTTCCCATGGAAACTGATTTTATTTCAAATAAATTAAAATTGATGACATTTTTTTTTTCATTTTCATTTATAATCACAAACAGTTGCATTTTAATGATGATGGGACCTTCCCAGAAAAAATTTTCAATCGTGGCATGGTCTATTGGAAATTTCAATCAAAAAGATTCCTTGCACGAGCAGTGAATTATTATTATTATTAATTATTAATTCTACAACGCAGTGAAAGACTTTCATATGAATCTTAGAGAGCATTGTTTGTCTTATATAAAGGACTCAAACATTGTCTACAGCTTAGGCATGAACTGTTTTACAACTCGTGAAATGTTCAGCCTTGTAACTCTTATTTGATTCCTACAGAGATTGATGGTTTGAAATCTAATAGTTTAAATTACAAAAAAATTCTTTTTCGTTTCAGTTTTTCTTACTTTAAAGCAAAAACAATAACCAAAATGTTTAATCATCGTCCATTAAACATGTCAATATTAAAAGGCGACTGTTTTCAAAAAAGCTTGAAGAAAGATAATCACTATATAATATTGTTGTTATTGTACTCTTCAAATAATAATTAATAGTTTTTCTTTTTAATTACATATTAAACATTCCAAGATTAAAGGACGACCATGTCAGAAAATATGAAAAAAAGTAGTAGCTTTGAAAAAATGTATATGTTTCTGTTGTTATCACTTGACGAATTATCTTCAGAAATTTCATGTTGGAGTTGGATATCAACAAAACTAATAACCAAAATATGCAATCATCGTCCATTAAACATTTCAAGATTAAAGGGCGAATGTTTTCGGAAATACTTGAAGAAAGATAAAAAAGCATAGCATTTTCATTTTTGTAATCGTTTAAGCGTCAATCTATTTATGAGTGCAGTTTGCCAGTCAACCCTTATATTAGTTCTACTGGGCTTAAAGAAGTTCATTTACCTGAACAATATCTTAACTCAAAAAATTCGATGCCCATTTTTTTACTTTTTTTTATAAAAACTTTAATTATTTTTAAGTTCTATTTAAATACAAAATTGTGGATTTGAGTGCATATTTAAATAATTAAATGCCCAACCTTATGTAATTAAATACTACTTAAGTTTTGTTAGCGTATCATATGTTTTAGTGCGTGTGTGTGTTTATTGAAAACAAACAGATGAACATGATGTGGTCGTATTAATAAGAATTTCGTTTAAATTTCATAAATACATATATAACATATACCGTACTTTCAACGTAATTTAATAAGATTTTTTATTAACCACTGAAGAAATTAAATCGTATTTAAATACAACCTAAATTTAAAAAATAGTTAATTACGTACTTACCCCCTTATGCAAAAACGTTTGCTAAAGTTAAAGCATGTGTTAAAACCGGTTTTGCCATACAAAATTCGTTTGTTAAACCAACTTTAAGCTTAACAATCGTTTTTGCATAAGGGGGTTAATTATTAAGTTAAAAACTAGGGGTTAATAATGCAGAATTAGTCCTAATATCTTTATTTACACATACATATGTACAAACTCACTACTTGAGGAAAAAAAAATTAATTTGGTTTTCCATTCAAAAATTCAAAAATTAAAATCGTTTTCGTTTAGCTTTGTTCAAGTAAATGAGCGATATGTATGTATATATGTATATTATATACAGGAAGCAAAAATCATTTCTATGATCACGTTTGCCTTTTACAAAAATACTTATAGTGGGTATCTCGTGCTCAGCAATGACAAAAATATTTAATTTGCGAGCTTTTTGTTTTATGCAAAAATCCAGCATCAACTGTTTCCAAATGCCGATATAAATATTTTCCATCTATGTTTTTTTTTAAATACTTTGTCAAGAATTAGTGTATAATTTATTGAAATAAATTGAAATGTAATTCATGCAAAAAAACCCACATATTTACGTGGGTATTTAAAGGGAAGGAGCGTCTAGCTAAAAACTTAAAAAGTAGCTAAAAAATAAATTAATTTATAAGTAAATATGCAAATATATGTATATCAGTTTAACTATGCGCATAAAAAAAACTAATTTATAAGTATAAGAGATAATAAATTAAATATTTGGCGCGTAATCGATTAGTTATTGAAACTATTTGACTTATACGAGTAACCTCAGAATGTGCTTTGAATTTTTAAACAGCATTTGCAAATATTTTTGGACAATTTAAAAGTTATATTGCTTTATTATATAATATTAAATTTAACAGTTAGTAAAAATCCTTTTAATCCAGATACGTGGACGTATGACCACATATCCTCTGTGAGCCTGCAAGTAGTTACTCTGCCTGTTCCATCTACTTTTGTTTTATGAAAATAATATACTCAATTATTTAAAATGGTGTCAAATGGCAGTGCGACTGACTAGCTTCTGTTCAAGTTTATATGTGCAGGAAACCAGATAAGAGTGGTGTAAGTTTGTTGATATAGTCTGCATAGTACATCATTACATTGACTGACAACAAGAGCTGTCTGTCTGCTGACATAAATACCGATTTTCCATTGAAAGTATCTCTCTTACAGCACTATGCCTGCTTCTTTTATGGTCAGTATTTTAATCTGAAATACCCTTAGACCATTGGGCAGACGATACGATTGCTGTTCACCCAGATCACCAGAGACCCAGCACTGCAGATCAATCTTGATCTCTCAGTGTAGGCTCTTGTATCACAATCATTTATTAGTTCCTCTTTTTCCATTGCATGCTGATTTTGGGTTTTGGGTACCATATAATGTGGAGAATTAAGATTTTTGTGCTTATGTATGTCCTTGACCTCCAAATACATGATGCCGCCTATAATGCAACACTTCTTGTGGATGTATCCATTGTCATGGTAGCGGTCTATTGTAATATCCCAGTTGACAAAGACTTTCGTTATTGATATCGTTTTCGAATATATATCGAGCATTTATCGTGTAAGACTATCGAGAGTGACATTTAAAAATTAATGGAAAAAAGTTCACCTGTCACTCAGTTTTGTTCCAAAAAACATTCGATATCGTAGTTTTGCTAACAAAATCAAAAGTGAGGAAATATCGAACCAATTTCGATGCCGTAAAAAGGCAGCAGAAAAAGTAAAAAAGCAATTTTATTTCTTCTAATTTATTTATTTTAACTTATTTTATTTATTTTTTTTAATACCTTATAACTTACGCTGCAGGATTTGTACATGGTACATCCATTCCAGAGATGGGTGCGTGTCGCGTTTTATTTTTTGGCAGGAACACCCACGACTCCACACGAAATGTCCGTGACGAAAAATCTGATTTCGTGCGTGTTCGGGTCATTTCGTGTTGAGCAAAATCGACTCGAAAAACTAGAAGCGATTTTAGATGTAATGCCGGGTTTCCATCTGTGTGCCATGTGCCACACAAGCGTAAAAAACGTAACCAACTAATTACTAATGAAAAACAGTTTCATTCAGACACGTATTATTAAGTTAAACAATTTCATACATAACTAATAGACAATTTTATAGAATCCAACATGATTGGAAACTGTTTAAATCAATAAACATATGTCTGATAGAGCTGCAAAACTATCGATAGTGGCTCCATTCGATAGTCTCGATAGTATTTTTTGATGCCATCGATACTATCGATAGTTTTTGATTCTTAGAAACACCCGTTTTACACACGGAAAGTTTACTTTGCAAAGTCTTAATTCAGGTGTGTGAAAGACAGAGTGATAAATACTATCTCTTTCTGTCTTTCTCCCTGCTGAATTAAAGCTTTGCAAAGTAAAGTTTCCGTGTCTATAAGGGCTAAAACTTATCAATTGTGTATTTTTCTAATATAAAATCTTGAATTTTTTAATCATTCCATAAAGTAAAAAGAAAGTTGATTTTTTTAAAACTTTTAGTTCCAATGTTTTTAATACACATATTCGACAAACATATATACACAGTTCTATAAAAAAAAAATAAACGAAAAAGCAAACAGATAGATAGATGGATCAATAAAAAATAAATTAAAAAGGAATAAAATAAAAAAATCTTTCATCATTACTTAAACTATTGCAGTTAGCTAAAAAGTATTAGTTTAACAGAAGGAGGAGCAAACTATTTAGCGTCACCTTTTATTTATTTAACAGTAAAGAGCGTAAACAGTCCAATAGTCGTCAAATTTAGCCGCCGTCAAGTTTCTTCAAGTATCAAAGCCGTTCGGACATAATAATTGTATTTTTATGCAATTTGCATCTAGTAGATAAAAACTGACATCTTATGTTGAAACAAATCAAAACTAATTAGTTTGTTTTCACATTTATGTATATATGTAATGATAACCATTACCAAACCAGGCGGCGAAATTTGAATGTTGCATTTTTTATTACACAGTCGCCATCATTCCGTTTTTATTGACTTTAATTTTTTCTCTTTTAGTAGAGTGTTTTTGTCGATAGTAACGCTATCGAAAAAAAAATATCGATAGTCCACTTAAAATAAAACTATCGATACTATCGATAGTACCATCGATAATTTTGCAGCTATTATGTTTTTTTGGGCAAATGACACAAAAGAAATGCCAGATGTAAACTCAGCCTAAGATATGTATGAATAAATTTCGAGTAGAGAAACAATTTTATATTTTGTATCTGAAGCTTAGAGTTTTGTACGTAAAAAGATACTATCAGCTGCAGTGGCAGGGTGTATCAGCTGGCAGTGCCAACTCGGTGAAATACTGTGAAAAAATACTCTTGAAAAAAATCAATTAAATTTTCTGATCTTTAATACCATACCAATAATCTTTCGTGCTGTTGTGCAGTATCGTATTGACGAAATTTTTCGCGTGCGTGTTTCGGACGTGTTGAGCGTCTTGATATTCGAGTTCGCGTCATGTCGTATTGAAAAATACGACACGACACGCCCCCATCTCTACTCCATTATATCAAACTTGCACACATCCACTAGTCTATCGTGGAAAATTTTTTTCTATTTAATTATTGCACATGTGTTAGTATGTGTTTTTTTTACTTACAGTACGTGTCATGGTTTGAACTTGCCACCTCTAGATTAACAGGCTGGCACACATCAACTCGGCTACCGTAACACATTCGAACAACTATCGAGAGAAGTTCGAAGTACGAAACATTAGTGATCATTCGAATTTTTTCCGATTTGCGAACAAATATCGAACAATTTAGTTTCAAAATTAATTCGCTTTAGTGAGCATTCGTTTTTATTGCATCCTAAATGGGATCGAACCATATTTCGGTATTGGACATATAACTTTTGTGTACATCTATTTTACCATCTTGGGACTGAATTCGCATAGAAATTTGCTTAATACCTTCATTGAACTGTATGCAAACTGAAAGAAATTTGTTTGCTATAAGATTTTTTTCAGATGAAACTGTGTTTCGATAAAGGGACGATTTTTTAAAGAATTATGGTAATTTTTTTTTTTCTCTTAAGAAGGTAGTCTGTTTGAGTAACAAATTGACTAAACAACATTGTTTGATTTAAGCATACCTTCCCTCAGTTACGAGAGATAAACAACTTTGTACTTTTTTACATATGTGTGTATGTATATGAATATACATACATACTTACATTTGTATTTGTTTACTATATCCGTATAACAAACTATTAATGAACTGGGGGAAAAAATAGTTCCTGTTTGAAGAGTGCTAAGTTTTATTTTTATTTTTATATTCTATTTTAAAGCTTCTATACTTTCTAAAAAATAATGTTGCTTTCTAGCAGCAAATAGAGTTTCGGTTTTTGTGAATTTTGTATTTCCCTGGAAAAAAAATACCTGTGTGGGAATTGCCTGGCAAATTTGTTAGAATTATGGTCAAAGATTTTGAAAATTTATTGGTCTTGTTATTTGAGCACTCCATGATTAAAAGATTTTAAAAGTTGCGGAAACTGAAAGGTATTTTGATGCCAAAATTCTATTAGCAGAAATAATTGAGTTCTTTCATTAACAGTTTTCTATACATTTTCCATACGTATTCCTAGAAGATAGAAATTTTTATTTCCGTTTAATATGCCTATTCTTTTCTAGCATGTCGGCGTGGAATTGCTTTTTTTGAAACCCTTAACAAAACAAAATAAAAGTCAAATAAAATTGAGGAAAAAATTATGAGAAAAAAAACAAAACCTGTTTCAAATTAAACTCTTAGTGGAATGTGTGAATTGACGTGTTTTGTATTATTACGTGTACGTGCGTACTGTTGCACACAGATATTTGAATTTATACGAAACTAACATATGCATATACATACATACATACATTTATACATACCAGCATATGTATTTATCTGTATAGACACCCAGTAAACACAAAATCGAATGTTTTAAAAACAAACACCTTCATGCAAAGAAAAAAAATGTTTGAGTTTGAATTGTATGTTAAAACAAAATTTCAATAAAAAGTTTGACTAAAGCACTCGTGAAGCGCAAATTGATTTTTTTTTTTCATAAAAGAAATAGTCTTTATTGTTGTATAGTCTTTATGTTTTGTATAAACAAAAGAAGGTTGAAGATTAACATTTTGATGCAAACTAATAAATTATTTCTTTCGACTCGAAAAAAATGCAATGAAAATATTTCACTTTGACAAACAAATTTAAACATTAAAAATATTTCACAGATGACAGTATTATTGAGAATACACTCCTCCCCAAATTAATAGAAATTTTTTTTACACACACATGTTTGCTGGGTAAATGTAGATGACGTTTAAAGCTAAATCAATTGCTCTTCAACATAAACTCATTTCAGTCGAATGGAAGTAAGCTTTTTAAAGTTTTTGACATTGACCATGAATATAAATCTTGTTTCTCGTTTAAGCTGCTTTAAATTAAATAGAATGATTAGAAATCAAATTGTTACTTTCAAAGACAAGCTTAGTCCCAAATCACATTGTGCAAGTCTTATTGCTAAGCTGATTAGTTTCAGGGAGAGAGAGACGAGGGGAACAGCAACGTTTCTTTTCCCCCCGTCTCTCTCTCCTAATAAACTAATCAGCTTAGCAATAAGGCTTGCATAGTGTAAATAGGGACTTAGTAACAAAATTTTAAGAGCAGAATTACGAGACCCTTTTTTTCACAAAAACATATGTATGTCGAAAAAAAAATATTTTTATATGTGAAGCTACTCGTATCAGCGCAAAAGTGGTGTAACTATTTAATTATAAAATTGCTCTATTACTTTGCTATATTATGTTCTGTGCAAAAACTTTTTTTCAACTCCATCTTCTTTTGAATACCGAAAGAACATTCTACTTTTGTTTTGACAGTTGGTAAAGTATCTAGGTCCTAGTTTACACTATTCAAGTCTTATTGCTAAGCTGATTAGTTTGTTAGGAGAGAGAGAGAGGAAGGGAACAGAAACGTTTCTGTTCCCCTCGTCTCTCCTTCCTAACAAACTAATCAGGTTAGCAATAAGAATTGCATAGTATAAACTAGGACTAAGTAATGTATTTATCACCAGAACAGCACCAAAAAAATTTGAGTTACACCACTTTTCACTGATGGCCTTATATACATATGTATTTTATGGTAAGTTTTCTTTGTTTGTTTGAAATTTATTAAATGAGCTAATGTTTATCAATTGTCATAAAGACTTAATACTACAATAAAAGAATTATTCTATGTCGACTATTACAAGTATATCCTTTTATTAAATTTGTGTAGTTAAATGTATTACACAAAACAACTTCTATTTGAGTGCATATTTCCGCTTTAAACCTTGTTAGAATTATTACAAAATCTACTTTCGTTTTTTATTTATTTGCTCAATAGCCTACTTTGTATTTCCTAAATTTATTTAATGTTGCAATAGCCCGACCGATCAGCTTGAATTGGCTACAAAATTTCATCAAATAATTATTAATTTTAAGCAAAATTTTAAATTCAACAGTTTAAGAAAACTTAATTTAATAAATAATACCTCTTAAGTATATTTTACCTTGAAAGAATTGCAACATACGCATTTCAATGAGTGTCTATCTGTGTGTGTGTGTGAGTGTTCGTGTGCTTTAGTAGTTGCGTTAATTTGATTGTGGTATTTTAGACTTTTGACTATTTAATAAGAAACCACACAAAACCATCGCATACCATTAAGTCTATTGAAACAAATTAAACATTTACCGGATATTCTTTAGCAATACTCACTCTCATGCAATCGTATAGCCCCAGAGTCAGTCTGTCCAAAGCCAAAACTAATCATTGAACCATAAACTTGAAAATTTGAAATTAATTGTATTTATTTGCTTTAGATAATTGCAAGACGATAATGCTGCTGCCATAAGAATAATTAAGATTGATTCATTTCCTTTTTTAGTTTTGTAATTACACAAACACTTTGATTGAATATATTTTTATATAATATTTTACTTGAATTAATTAATCTTGCATAAATCATTAAAAAAAAAATAATAATAAAACTCTTGTAAAAGCAATTTTAATTTTCTATAGAAAAGTACACTTAAAATGTTTTCTAATTACGAAATATATCTTTTAAAGAAATTTATTCTTTTGAATAATATTTTACATTATTTTTATCTCATTTATCACACTCATTATGATGATTGTAATTAAAAATTATTTAGCAGTAGTAATTTTTTTATATTATATAAAAGTACGTTTGAAGGTTTAATGTATTTTAACCATTTATGCTCCAATTATTTTTTCCAACACTTAAAAATTATTAATACAAAAAATATCGCTTGTTATTGAAAGTTTTTTTTCCATTCTTTATAATTTGAAAAATCTTCTCAAGTATTTCGTGTTATCTTACTGTTTCTTAAATTATTTTAACTGCTTTTGTAAATCGCTCAAATGCAACTGAATGCGGATTTGAAAGATTTAATTTTGCTTAGAGTTGTTCTCTAAGCAAAATTGCACATAAACACTTAGCGGTATTTACATATGTAGCAACTTTATTAACTGTTTTGTAATTAATTTTTTTGCACAAGCACTTTAACTTAAAAAAAATAGTAAAAAATATGTCTACTAAATGGAAACACTAAAAGCTTTCGTTTTCAACAAATATTTTGTTGCATCATACAACCAAAATGCAGTAATGACTCTTTTTAGTTAAGAGGGAGCTTTGCAAAATAGCAGGGAGCTTTACAATAAAACATATTTTTTTTATTATTGGATGCTATGATTTTTAGGGCGGCTTTTTGAGTTCAAGATTAGAGATTAAATTAACCTTAATCTTCATTTGTGATTTTTGGGTAGTCGATTATATGGTTTACTTGCTAGTTTAAGCAGGCAATCGTGGTGGTTTAATTATACATTAACATTGACAACATACACTTGTGAAACTTATAACTTTTTGTAAAAATTATATTATAAAATAATTTAAAAACACATAAATAAATATATATATTTTATATTATTTATCTATTTCCCTTAACACGCGGAATATTTTACTTGTAAATAATAAAACATGGCAGTTTCTTCTTCTTTCCACAAAAAATCTAAGTGTGTTGATAACATGTATGACTTTTACACAGAAAATGTTGCCACTATTTTGTTCCTCAGTATGGTAATACTACAAATAATAAGAAGTTTAAACTACCACTCAAAAATATCAAACTAATTAATTTGAGATTAAGTTAATTTTCGGATAGCTAACTATAGAAATAAAATAATCTTAAGCTCGTACCCAAAAAGTCGCCCTTAATATCTATTAGTGTCCTGCAAAAGATATCTTATAAGAACTTTCAAGACATGAGGGATTTCTCAAATGCTTTACTACAGCGAAATCTTATAAAACAAACGTTAACAACACTGTTTGCAAGAAATTTGTTCGAGTATTGTAGGTATAAGAGTAAAGAAGAAAACACTTCGTGACGGAAGAATTCGTGATACTTGTTTCTTTCTACACATAAATGCTCAGTTAGCCGACTTTAATGTAATGTAACTGCAACAGTAAGAAAGAGCTGATCGATTTTGTTATGTGAAAAGTAATGAAAATGCTGCTTATTTTTCTTGTGATTTTCAAAAATATTATTATTTGTGCATTCTCAAATAGTTCTTGAAAGTCTGTGCATAAGATAAGAGGTTTGTGACTACTCAAAATGTGTGGTTGAAGTCTACTGATGATTTGTTACAGCAACAATGAAATGCATATGGACAACGCTGGACCACCAGCAAATAAATTTCAAATTAAAATAAACTTCTGACAATATGTCGAATAATAAATTTCTTAAAAACATGTTTGTTAAAAAAAATCATCATAGTTTTTTCTGTGTATTTTGAATTTTTTATTTTTCTCCCAAAAAATAATAAAAAAATTTCAATACACGGTAACACTGCTTGTGGCTCCTAAAAGTATACATCAGTTAGGCTTTTATGTTTATTTTTCAAATACCGCTTCCCGTTTTCTATTTACAATGGTGTGCAAAAGATTTGAAGGAAATGAAAAAAAATTATATATTTTTTTTTTCAGGAGAAGCTACTTGCGCAGAAGCTTATCATGTCTCTAGGAGTGATTGTAAAAATGTTTTAATGTGAGTATTAAAGGAGCAAATGTTATGTATGTATGTCAAAAAAAAATAAAATTAATTTCGTTTTATAGTAGCGTTGTAACCAAAATTTGGGGCTCCTACAACTGGAATTTATCGTAATAAGATTGCAATAGCGCGCAAAAGCTCTCTTCTGATTGCCTGAACAGCATAAGATAAATTGCAGTTGTAGGAGCCCCAATTTCGGTTACAACGCTACTATAAAACGAAATTAATTTTATTTTTTTTTTTTGACATACAGCCTATTGCATGTACCACGACGATATACTCAATATATATTTTAGCTATTTAAGTAGCAGTGAAAGTACCAACTTTGCTCGCCATATTTTTAGATAAGCTAAACATATTATGAAGTGCGTGGTAGCACAGAAAATTCTGCATTTCGGCAGACATTCCGAATTGTTCATTGAATTAAAAATTCATAATATTGCAAATAAATACAATTGCTAATAAATATTGTAAATTTGAATTACAATTTTATTACTAGTTTCATTATTCTTCTATTAGAATTATTAAATTTGCTCCCAAACGATTTTTTTTCTGTGACACTACTGAACAAAACATTTTCAACTTTGTAATTTAGTATCGAAACAAATATGAAATAAAAATACATTGAGAGCGATAAACAGCATAACCTCTCTAATACGGACATATATAGTTTCAGCTACTGTCCGGTTTATTGCATCGTCCGGACTATAGTTAAAATAAAAATTTAATCGTTATACGTTTATGTACATCTATATAATTTACTTTTATTACCGAAAAGAAGAAAAACTACGCATATGAATTCATTTGTGTTTAATTAATTTACAGAGGACATAAAGAAAAATACTTAAAGTTGTCAAAAATATTCATTTTGAAAAATAAGAATTTATTTTTGTTTGAATACACATATCATTATCATATCATTTTATGTGCTCTATTTTTAAATTCTTTTAAAAATAAAATTTCCTTTTCCGTCGCTTTTTGTTTGTTCACCACATAAAATAGCTTTTGAAAATAGTTCGTTTGCTTCTTTATTTAAGATTGTATCTTGAGCATTCTCAGGCTCCTCCAAAGAACTATCAAGCTCTCGAAAATATTTTGGTTTGTAATTACTGATTGGACTATATCTTCATCCGAGAAATCGTAAGCAAATTCATTTTCACCCCTTGCCAAAATATCGATTGTAGAAGGGCAGAAATCAGCGGACGGGTTAAGAGTAGTTAATGTAGAATAAATACTATTCATATCCTGACACAGTGGATCTCTGGCTTTCAATTGAAGAAGAGGTAGGTAGTCTTCATCTTCCCATTTGTTTTCGACGGATAGCTTTGACAGCAACTTGGACCAACTTTTATCTACGTTCGGTTTGGTAATATTTTGCCATTTTACTGTGAAAAAAACACTTGTCCGGACTATAGAGGAAAAATTACTAAACTGTCCGAAAAATCCAAATGTCTGGATTACTGGATAGTCCGAATTAGCGAGTGTCCGGATTAGAGAGGTTCTACTGTATTTATCTTATAATTTTTTTAACTAAAAAAAAGACACATTCACTTATTTTTCAGAATATAAAAGTATATGTATCAAATAACTAAAAGTACTAAAAATGATTCAGAAAACATATTAATTGCTTGAAAGTTTGATGAATGGTAAAAACGATTCAGTAAAGCCGAATGTTTCACTCTTACTTTCTTATTAAAAACAAAATATCATCTGTAGCGACAAAGAGCAAAAAACTTTGTGAAAACAAAAATACAACATTAGAATCGAAAGAGAGTTAAATTTCTTATTTTTACTTTTCATTGTCTGGCTGGACAAGTCACATTTATTGAGAGTTTTATTTTTTAAACAAAAGCATTTTAACTTTCTGTAACCCACTTCTTGATGACTGTCACCTGATCTTTTTAACCGTTTGTAAAGGCTATTGTTATATTCTGTTTAAAAGCTCTGGGAGTTTTAAGATTTTTTGTTTTCGTAAAACGTTTTTGTTAAACATTAAATCAATGTCCGCATTCGCTTTAGTCAATACTTTGTTATTATTTAATTTTTAATTTTTTTTTGTCAGTGAAATGATTAATGCTAAGGCTCGCTTTCCCATTAACATAATAGTCTTTTATAAATATTTAATTATTCATAGCAGCATTCACAACTTTTAATAATGAAGCATTTTTGCTTAAATTTTTTATAACATCTGTTAAAAATTCAGTTTTTATAAAAAATTCAATAAATGTAGATTTAATGAACTCCGAAACACGCGAGACTTCTATTTATTAAGAAGAAAATAAAAAAAAATATTTAGTATAGACTTTTTAGTTCAAGTCTGACTGAAAAAAACTTATTCTAAGAATTTAATAATTAATTATTAATTGTTGTGCATCAGATGAAAATAAAATGACTTTCATTTTAATTTCTGTATTAAAAACGCTATATTACTTTTAGCTATTGAAATTAGATGAATGAAAGCTGTCAAATCGTAAAGATTTTATATGAAAAAAGATCTTTATATGAAATTGGTACTTTTTCACAATAGGTAAATAGGTACGAATTTCAATCAGGGGTTTTTCAGAGCAGTATTAGTTTCAAAGAGGTACTTTTTCATGAAAGTACTTTTTCATAAAAGTACTTTTTCGGAAATGAACTTTTTACAAAAATGTGTTATTTTAAATAGATACTTTTTGTAAAAACTGACCGTTTCAAAAATGAAATTTCTCTATATATCTTGGTGCAGTGCGCCAGGCCAAGTTCTGGCCAATGAACGCAGTGTGTATATTTACAGGAAGACATTCGAGCTGTTTTTACCCCCCGCATAACTGTGTTCTCCGCAATCGTAAAACTAAACAATTTAATCCATAATTATAATAAATTCATGTTACCTCACATGCAAAGTTTGAAAGTTTTACAATGAAAGGTTCCCGAGATATGGAGGTGCAAAAAGTGCATATTTTAAGACATACTCACTGACCACTGACCACTGACACACTCATCAAATTGATGAAGCACTTCCGCTATTGCTAGAGAGCTAAAAATGGGTACACGGGAAGATCTAGGTGAGCAATGAACCAGAAAAATCTGAAAACCCGAAAATTTTAACCAGGAGGGCGGGGCTACGCCCATAAATATTAAACTTTCTGCTATTGAGCTGTAATTCGATATAGAGTTAGGTCTAGGTGAGAAATAAAATAAAAAGATCTGAAAAGCCGGGAATTTTGGCCAGGGGCTACGCCCATAAAGGTCAGAATTAAAAAAGCAAATCTAAGGCACTTAATGAAAGCTATTTTATTGAAATTTGGCATATATACTGTAAATTTTTCATTAAAAAGTGGGCGTTGACACGCCCATACAATCTAAATCTCAATCTACGGCTCAGCATATTTAAATATACTATTTATGTATGTATTATTATACGTTTGCAACGAAACTTGACACGAATAATAAGCACTGGCTTAAAAAATTCTTGAATTTAGAAAAGTGGGCAGGGTTACGCCCATAAAAATTAAAGACTAAGAGTTGCGCTAATGAGCTGAAATTTGATACACAAATAGGTCTAGGTGAGAAACCAACTAGAAAAATCTGAAAACCCAAAAAAATTTATCAGAATGGGCGGGGCCACGCTAATATTGTTTGAAACTGAAAACTTTTTTTATGAAAATTTGTCTTAAAAACGCTCTATAAAGCCTTAACAAGTTATATAAATAAGGCTGTTAATATACAGCTTTTAACTTAAGCCATTTAAGTGAAACCTTGCATACACGTTGCACGTGTATAATACTATACTTTAACTATCACCAAAAAAAATTGGACATAATCACTACCATAAAATTTGAGTCTTGAATTATAAGCGCTGCTCACGACAAAATTGTGAGTTTAAAATAGTGGGAGGGGTAAGACCCATAAAATTTAAAGGTACAATTCGCGCTAGAGAGCTGAAATTGTGTGCACAAGTGTAGATGAGTAAGCCAATGGGAAAATCTTAAAACGAAAAAGTCTTATCCATTAATACTAAAATTTGTACTAGAGAGCTGAAATTTGATACACAAATAAATCTAGATCAGAGATCACTATGGGAACAAGCACTGTAAACTCAAAATTAAGTTCAGTTTTATTGAAACTTTTAATACACATTGCACTTGTTCAAAGTAAAAAATTTCCTGTTTTGAAAAGTGGCCGCGACTTCACCCATAAATTTTAGCTTTTTCTTTCATGTACTTCGGCTTAGCAGTTTTTAGTCTATTACTCATGTATTTCTCAATGGCTTTTTCCTACGAAACTTTACATGAACCATAAGCACAAACAGATATAAAAGTCGGCGAGGCCAGGCCCATAAAAATTTTACGTAATATTATACTGTAGAGAGCTGACATTTTGTATACAAATAGTCCCAATTGATTTACTCAATCGAAAAATCCAAAAATTAAAGCACCAGCTACCGTATTGAAACTTTCCATACACATTGGGCATATCTTATTGATTTATCTACTTCGGCTAAGCATTCTTTGATATGGAAATATATTGGGAAAATAGGCGGGTTCACGCCCACTGAAATTTACGCTGTAATGACACAATAGTGCATTTTTAACGTGTACAATCCAACATTCATCACAGTCATTTTTAACTGGCACAGTGATCATGAATAGAAATAATACACACTAGAAATTATAAGTTTAAAAAGTGTTATCATAAAAAACTTTTTAAAAAGTAATCAGATCCTCACAAAAACATAAATGTGAAAAAGGCCAAGTTCCTATCAAAAATTTCGGCCATCAAAAGCAGTGAGATATAAATTTCGACCAAGTTCTTATTTGGCACAACACCTTTCACTGAAATATGCTATGCATTTTATAAATTTGTAATCGTAAGGGTGTCATATAATTTCTATATAATCTGATAGCTTGGCAATATTTTTACCTTTCTGAAAAAGGAGAGAATAATGTATATTTGTCCATTTCCTTATATCGGTAAAAATCTTGTCAAGTTAAATAATTTTTGTTCGAAACCTAATTGTTTCTATATTTATGATGATTAGACTAAAGTTCGTATCGCTCTGTAAGTCAAATTCCATGTGATAATTTTTGAGTAACAAACAACACCAAAATTAATTGTAAATTTTTTTGACAAATACTAACAAAACGGAACAACGTGCTGTTTGAAGGCCGCCACACCTTCATCATCAGCGTTCTTGTGTTTGGTCCACTGTGCGTGTTATCAATTCAGCACTGTATACATATTTTACAGTGCAAATGGAGTATGTGAATTGGTTAAATTCATCCTATAACAAACCTTTTTTATATGAAACCTTTTTTGTTATAAGAAACACCATATAATTTAAGCTATTCTTAAGACGGAAGAAATCGTAGGCTTTCGTTATCCAAAAATTATTAGATGACGGTCGACGAAGCAATCTCTCCAACATTTTAGACACTCATAGTATAATGCTGAATGGTAATCGGTTATATTTAGCTTTTGTATCGTTTTGCGATCGTAGCGACAAATCTATTACATAACAAATTTTGGGTTTTTCACCACTTGAGATTAACAAAGCTAACAGAACTGTCACTCAAATAAATCTCGACAACAGTTAACTTTAACCTCTGAATTGAAATCTAAATTTGATCCCATTATTATCTTAAGAATAAGCTGTGAATTTCTCACAAGAAACATTCAATGACAAAAACTCATTATATATGGTTACTTTTTTGTTTGTTTTAAACTGAACAACTTGGGTATTAAAAAACGTGTTTGAAACAAAAAATATCAGCAATTGGTTGAAATAAGCTTTAATAATAAAATAGTAAGCTCTTACATATCTTACAGTAAAAATATATTCCTTAAATAACACTGTTAAAAAAAACATTATACTGGTTTTGCAGTCGTGGTTTGCAGATGTTAATTAGCAATGGGAAGAATATATTTTAATTGTATACTCTTAAAATTTTTGTTTGTATAATTATATTTTTTTCTTTTCTGGTGTATAGACAGACGGCGAAGCAAATGCTAAATAGCTTTACCCCCAGCCAAAATGTTGTATATTGCACAATGGGACGGAATCAAAATATATTTGGGAAAAAAATTGTCATGAAAAATTTTAAATATTATTTTCATAATTCTTTGTGTATTTTATCTTTTCCTTATTTTTATTGAGAAAGTAGAAACAGAAAAACTTATATCAAAGAACGGCAAAATTTTAACACTTAACAATTTTCGATACTCAAACTTTTATAAGTCACAGAAAAAACTAGATATCGTTTGTAGTAACCAAATTCATTGAATCAGTAAATATTTTGTATGAATGCGGACCTACAAAGAAATTTGTAAATTCTGATAACAATTTTGTAAAAATTTAACTGGAAAAAATTTTTTTATTTTTAGTTAACTTATTATGGCATTAGAGAAAAAAGTTAATTGAAACTCAAAATATTTTCAGTCAAATTTATTAATAGGAACAGAAAAACATTTTTGCAGATTTTTTTTTGTATTATTCAGCAATTTTTTTTTTTATAATTTACAAACACATTCATTAAAATTTTTCGTATTATCAGAAAATAAATTAACTGAATCAATAACAATTCTTAAAATATTTTTTTTTTAAATTAGTAAAAGTTTAATTTGAAAAAAATAACTGCATCAAATAAAAGGTTCAACAATTTTTTTTACTTTCAAAAATTGGCTTGTTTTTACGGTTGAGCATTTCGTTCCCGCTTTTGGAACTCGTCAGTAGACTTCAACCCAAAAAATTTTTGAATTTAGTTAACAAACTCCGTATGTTTATAGTAAAATTCTTAATACTTTATTGAGAATCACAATATACACAGTATATAAAAATAAATTTAACTGAAAATAACAAATTTAAATATAAAAAAATAAATCAAAAAAAATTTTTTTTTGCAAATTTTACTTTATATTGATAATTTTCATTCTATACAGTTTTTTTTACATTAAATAAAATTAGAACAAATAATTTACTGGAACAGTAAAAAATATTTACTGAAACTAAATTATATTTCAAAACACACGTTTGTTTGAAAATTTTTTTGGGAATAATTTTTTCTGTGTAAAATGATAGATGTTGTGATAGATGAGTTGTTTGGCGGATATTATATGAAACAGTGATAACTTGCAATTTTACCTTTGCAGGTAAAAGATTTATTTAAATTTATTTTGGACTTTTCGGACTAACTATATTTTTTGCTTTTGGTACGCACCAATGTAATAAAAAAATCTACTTAATTTTTATTAAATATGAGTTGAATCAAGGGAGGTGTCGGAATTTTTATTACAAGTGCTTTAATTATGTATTTTTGTTTGTATTATATCAGGTTTTTTTTTGTTATTCGTCACGACTCGCGTTATTTAAAATAAAATTTAAAAAAAGTTCAATAGCTATAAAAAGAAATTCCACTGGGTAAAAAAAAAACTTTTCCAGATTTACAAAGACTTCAAAAAAAAATGTTGTAATATAAAAAAATGAATTAATCGCTATCTGAGCTAAGCAGAATATATAACATACTTATATAAACAATAAATGTAACATATATAATGTGTATGGAAATTAAAAAAAAATATATATTTTTGGAGTTGCTTTAGAAATTGCATTCGGTGCGGAAACTTTTTTCGCCAAAATGGCATAAAAATTATTTTTATTATCAATACTAAATTGCCCATCTCGTGGTGGGATGAAGAAATTTTGTCCAAAAAAGGTTATAACCCTAATGTATATACAAACATAATAATATACATAGATTCATATTTGTTTTGTGAAAAGAATAGAGCATTAATTTTTTTTGCTATAGTGTAATTCATAATATCAAGTGATCTATAGGAATTTTTTTTTTTTATATTTTCAATATAAGCAATATTTGAATATTTTATTTTACAATCTGTATTTCAGAATTTTTTTACATTATTACTATTTTCCCTTTTTAAAATGAATGAGGAGAGATGAATTAAAGAGGGCTTTAAAGAGATCAGTAGTGCGATTCACTAACTTTTTTTAACGATAATCGCATCGTTAAAATAATTATAACGAAAATTTATCGAATTTGCTATTCCGTTACAGTTTTAACGATATTTGCTGTAGGTTAATACCAGCTGTGTCGTTATTTAAACGACAATAATTTATGTGCTGTTAATTTTATCGATAAAAATCAACAGAAAATATCAGCTGCATACTATCGTAAAAAAGAAGTTATAGAATCACACAATCGTTATTTCAAACGACAAAATGTATAGACAAAAATTACGATTATCAGATCGTTAAAAGTTAGTGAGTCGCACTACAGAACTTTTTAATTGCAATTTCTTCAACCACATCTAAAGCAACTTGAATGTGCATATATAAGTTAAAACTTTTACCAGCCATTACCATACTGATACCAATACCAAAGCTTGAACAAATATAAAAAATTTCTTGAGCAGGATCTTCCTAAAATATCAAACATGTTTGATTAAAAGAAAAAAAATATTTATTTACTTTAGTTACCCAAAACTTTCCAGCTCTGGAAAAAAATTAATTTAACTTATAGGTGAAAAAAGTATAAAATTCCAAAATCCAATTTTTCGCATACCAATCTAATTTATACAGAGCAAAAGAAAAAAATTAGTTTTGTTGGTTGCTTTTATGTACCAAAAAAATTTTAATTTTCCAACCCTGGAATGGTCTTTTTAATTTTTTTATTTTAAATACCAATTTTATTCTGACTTATACATAAATTAGGTTTATTTAACAAGAAAAAGCTAAAATTAGTGTTAGCTAGTTCCTTCCATATACTAAAGAAAGTTTAAATTTTCCAACTCTGAAACCGGTCGGACGGACAGACAAACATTTCTTATTCGTCTTCTCTTTTTATAAGAACCCAGAATATATATACTATAACCCAGTTAGCATTTGGGGGATAATTTTTTTGCAGAAATCTCTTATATGATATCTTCAGATCCCTTTTGATGATTAAAAACTAATTTATCACTTGAGTGATTGAAAAGAATTCACTTATGATTCATCTATATGATTCGATAATGATTTCTTGAAAATAGAAGAACAAAATGCAAAGAAACCGCAAAAAAGTGTTTTAATGATTTAATACTACCAGAAAATTGCTCAAAAATTAGTCAGCAAATCGTATCATAAAAGATTCTTTGCTATGATTCATCTGTAGGGTATTATTTTCTCACAATGGGAGTATCTTTTGTGATCGAAAAATGAGCTCATATGCGGTAATTTTTCCTTTCAAGCTGATTCAGAAAAGATGCAATAATTATACAAAATGATAAATGGGAAGGGTCGTATATGCATATTGTGGAAATTACACACGGAATGACAAACTTATGTATATATACCCTTTACCATTTTTGATAAAGGCAGTGCAAAAATTTAAATTAGAAATGTTTTAAATTATTTTCGCAATGCAAGGTAATAGTTTTAAAATTTGTAATATAGCTGCGTTTTTTTTTTTGCAGGAAGGGAACTAAAAATTAAAACAAATTGTTTTCAAAATAAATTGTCGAATAAAAACTTCTTTTCATTTTCTAAAAACAAGCACCATTTATTCCTCAGCCGTTACTTAAAAATTAATTTGTTTGATTTTTCCCCATAGTGCTTTTTTGCCCAGCTAGTAACTAGCAGATATCACCAACTATCACATCAACAAAAAATAGTTTTTAACGACAAACGAATAAATAAATAAATTTCTTAATTTTATTACTTAACATAAATTATTCTTAGCCGTATGGCAAAAAACTACTTACACATGTACCTGGCGTAATTGAATTGACGTTAAAACCGCAAACTTGTTTTCGGTGTACATATATGATTTTATCTTTAAGTTTTTCTTTTCCGTAATAAAAGAAAGAAAAAAAACAAACAAATGAAAAGATATTACTGACACAGTTTAAAAAAAAAATAAGATAAAAAACTCCACTCAAATACTCATACAATAAACTGAGCCAATAGAAACAAATTGCAAATCTACTGGTTGAGAATAAAATGTTGCAATTATAAGTTGCAGCATTGAGCACGATTACATAAATTACCAACTCACTTTTTTCTCAAAACTTTGTATCCAACTTGTTATTACATTAACAAACACTTTTTTAAATAAATATTTTAACGTTTGTTGTCGTCAATTTGAATTTTTTATAATTTTAATTTTTTTTCGCTAAATAAATTACTTTGTAAATCTTATTGTTAAATATTAACAAATAAAAAAACTTCACACGAAATTTTATCTTTTTTACCACTTAAGTTTCGCAATAGTTGTGTGTGGTTTTCACAGCGTTTATTATTTGTATTTTTTTTTGTTTGTTTTTTTTTTTTGAAAACGCATACAAAGCGCGTGCGCACAAATTTTAGCCATGCGCACCTCGCAAAGAGCTAGACAAATCTAAATTGTTTATATGATTGTATTTAGGAAATTTGCTTTATGCTTTAACATCACTAGTGCAAAAGCGCTTTCACAGTCTTTAACAGTTTCCAGTAAAGCTTTGGCATGCTAAATAATAACATTTGAGCTTTATTTTGATATCTGTTGGTTTAAAATAAATTTTTATCATTTTTTCAAATATGAAAAAAGTAATTTAAGGTATATAATTTATTTGCAGGCATTTTGATAGTATTAAGTATTTTTATTATTTAAAATTTCATTTAACAGCCGATAAATGAATATGAAGCAAATTTTACATGATTTTTTGTAATATGTTATTGAACTTTAAGCTGCTGTGAAAAAGTTATGCTAATGATGGAGTGAATAGAGCTTGTATTAAGCATAGGAAAATTGTTCTTAAGAGAGTGTGAGGAAATATTTTTCCTTATTATATAGCTGTCAATGTCACTTCGATGCAATACACAAAAAATGCCGCCTTGCCTTTTTCCATACTAATATTTATCTACTAATTAGCAAAGAAAAAATAAACTTACTCTAGTTAGTTATTTTTTCAATACCAATCTGACATATCAGTCCAAAACAGAGGTATTTAGCTTTTCTGGGTTCTTTGTAGAGCTGCAAAACTATCGATAGTACTATCGATAGTATCGATAGTTTTGTTGTAAATGAAATATCGATAGTTTTTTCCACTATCGATACTATCGCAAAAAAACAAGTAATTAAAACAGTAAAAATAATCGAAGTCAGTAAACAATAGCCGGCAGCAAATTATCCGTAGTTAATTTATGCTTTTGTACAGCGATGCGAAAGTTGGTACAATTGTATAATTTTAGCGCTATTTGAATGCCAAAAGTACCGTATCACCGCAATGACCCATTTAGCACTACTGGAATCTCTTTATATTTATTACATGCCAAAAATAGCATTAAAATATATTAACCCCCTTATGCAAAAAATAATGCGTGCTTGAAGTGTACATTAAAAAAAATTTCCATAGAAAAACCGGTTTTAACGTTCACTTATTTTTTTGCACAAGGGGGTTAATCTTTAGCTCGAAGGTATTAGAAAATTAAGTAAATCAAACGATGTTTTCCGGTACTTAAAGAATTGCTGGAGGAATGTTATTTATTCCAAATTTATCTACAAATGTGGAAATTTTATTTTCCTACCAAGGAGAGAAGCAGACTATTTGCATCGACTGTACACAATCGAATAAAAAAAAAGGTTATAAACGTAGTGTATCGTAAATGTTACTTTCATATTCAGATCCCAGCAACTAATATTCTTTGTGCACCTTCTGGCGTTTTGTTAATTGATTTTTAGTTAATTAAAAAGTACAAGTATTAAAAAAATATAAATAAAGAATTAGCTACAATCGTACTGAAAAAATTAAATTTTTTTTGAAAGTTAGTACAATTTGTAAATATGACATCGCATCTCTGCTTTTGTATAAACAAGTACTTAAATACATATGTATGTATATGAATTTATTTATAAATCCAAGTGTTATTCAACAAATAGTAGTCATAAGTATCTTAATAAATTCAACATAATCGACACAAAGATAAATTTTGGTGGTACTGATATCGCGACGGCCGCCAATCGTCTCTTACGATAAAACTTTACAGTTAGTGTCTTAAAAGTTATCAACAATTTTCGCATTTTCATAATACTAAACCATGGGTAGGTAGTCCCATAAAATTTTAAGTTCAATAAAAAAGTATATTTTCGATAATATGCCGCTTACGATAAAATCGAAGAAAAGGCTTGATATATTTTTATATAATAATGAAAATGTTGAGGACTCCTTATTTTTTTTCGAATCAAATGTAGTTTATGTGGCAACTTTTATAAAACTTTTCGATACTATCGATAGTATCGGTAGTTTTACATAAAACTATCGAAACTATCGAGTGGAGCGACTATCGATAGTTTTGCAGCTCTAGTTCTTTGGGAAACCGATTTCACCAACAGTCGGGTATCGCTTACTCGACTTCCCTGTTCATTAGAACCAGAGTCTATACTTTATGGGGTCACACATGCATATTGTGAAAATAATACTAGGAACGACAAACCTACAGAGAAAACATTTTTCAAAAATTAAAATTTTCAATTCAACAATTATAATTGATTCAATTCGACTGGAAAAACTTAATTCATTTTTTCAAATTGTTTATAGGTGAAAAATTGATATTACAACATTGTAATGGATAATACAAAATGTTTCATATTACTTTTTTCTGTGTATATATACTGCCAGAATTTTTTTTAAGTAAGCTCAGCAATGAATGCCTAGTACTATTACTAGGTGTTGCCTTCTTTAGGAAAGGGATAGTGATAAAGAAGGCAGGCAGTGAAGGAAGAAGCAGAGAAAAGATTCATTCTTTTAGAACTCTGCTTTATGCACGTTTTTCAATAATGCAGTGTTGCAGTACCTCTGGAGCTAAATGAAGCGTATTATTTTTTTTTCTTTTTTTGGAACTGTGGTTAGTAGCCATTTTATTGGTTATTTTACTTCGCCAATGATTCTGCTATAGAACGAAGGAGGGCGCTCTGATGTTATATTAAAATTAGTATCTGCTGAGGTCGGTAAAGTTCAGTGACCAGTGACTATGACTTCATCACTTGAACTTTTCTACAACAACTGACACAAAAGGTCACTAGTGCACATCAGAAAAAATACGTCCTATTGTTATATAATGACTGCTGCATACAGGGATTGAACCCAGTACCTTCGGTTTTGTAGTCAACGTACTTACTTCTTCAGCTAACGCCATGAAGAATGGGATAAAAAAAAAGTATTCAAGAGAATACTGAAGATGGCGCATAGCAAAAGCCGTTAAATTTATCAGCCAAATTTTACGCGGAATGACGCTATCGCAAGAAATATACATAACTCTAAGGGGATGGTCACACTTGGGCAAATATTTGCTCAAAAAACGTGACCACAAAATATTAATGAAAAAGCTTTCAATTGAGATACGTGTTTGTTAAGTTAAATAGTTTTCAATAATGTTGGAATCAATGACGTTGTCTATTAGTTGTTTATGAAACTGTTTAACTTAAGAAACACTTGTCTGAATCAAATAGTTTTTAACAATCATTGAGTGGTTACGCTTTTTTGGGCAAATGTTTGCCAAGTGTGACCGTACCTTAAGAAAAATTAAAAAATTAATTAAGTTCAGCCAAAAATGTACCAAAGGCTTTTTCGGTTTTAATGGCTACTTTATGTAAAATTAATTTAAGTTAAAAAATTTATTTTTTGTTGGTTTAGCATGTCTAAAAAATTCGTTTTCACACGTTAAATAAAAATTAAATATTGAAATCAGTTTAAAAGTTTTTATTTTTACTGCAATTTTTATTTAAACAAACCTATAAGTTATATATAAATTATATTAAATTTTCATTAATTGCTTAATCTTATTCGCCATTGAAAGCCATAATCGACTAACTTCATAATAAAAATCAATCAAATCAAAAAACAAAATGAACTATCAATCATTATGGATAATATAAAATTCAAAAATTTAGACCAGCACATAACCTGTAATTTTTATTTCATAGGAAGCTCCATATTACTGACATGTATTGGGAGCTAATTCAAAATCAACTGGTCTTTCAACGACTTCAACAATATGGAATAAAATTACACCTAATATCGACCCTTATTTTTGATTTAATCGTAAGCGACAAAAAATAAAGTTTTCAGGAGAAGGTTTTTTATAATATTCAAAATTTTTTTAAGATACGTAAATTATCGCTTACGATAAAATCGAAAATAAGGCTCGATATGTTTACATTGGTGTTGCTGAATATACCAAATAATTCTCATACAGTTAATAAGTAAATGCGTATATGAGATACTTCGGATATGCCTTATGATTTAGCTAATTGCTTTGAAAATTAAACTTGAAATTTTTGCAAAAGTGGAGTTAATCAATTGAACTGCAAATAGCTAACATAATTGCAATAGTTTTTGTGTTTTTTGGATCATAGACTTAGATTTATAATGTAAAATGCACCTAAAGCCCTTCAAGCCCACACTCACTTTTTTCAGGATGCAGGATAAAAGTTTATTGCTCTAGGCCTATCTACATACATAATATAATGTATTTTCAGCAACACTTTGTGTGTGTTTCCTTTTATTCGACACTTTTGGTGTTAAGTTTTGTATTTACAAATACACCATTATTTATGCATGTGTGAGATATATAAACATATAAATTATTTTATTCATGATGATATGTGTGCATATACCTGTGTATATAAATGTTTTTAGGGCATCCAATTATTTGAGTTTTAATTTTATTCGAATACGAATTTAATCTGTTTTGAGATTTTCATTGTGCTCGGTTAATCGAGTACGGTTTTTTTGTAAAAAAAAGGCCAAGTTCATATCCAAAACTTCGATCATCAAAAGTACTGCGATCAAAATTTGGACCAAGTACTTGTTTGGTACAAGAACTTGTAGCACTATAATCTGTTACACAGAAAAAAATTAAAACTTACGCTTGTTGAACATAAAATTTAGTTTCAGTAAATATTTTTTACTATTCCAGTATAAAGAGTGAAAAATTTTAATTCATACAATAAAGGTATTCACATCAGTTTTTTTCTTGTTGGAAAAATGGAAAAATGTAAATTTTTTACAACAAACACAGGAAAAAAACTCCACCTAAAGTTGAGTTTTTAAATTCAACTTTTGGTGAATTTTTTTCCATGTGTTTTTTGTAAAAAATTAAATTTTTCCAACAAGAAAAAAAACTGATGTGAATACCTTTAATATAAAGTAACATTATTAACAAGATTGTTAAGAAAAAACTTCTGTTCAAATATGAAAATTACAGTTATTCGTTTGATATGTTTTTTATGGCCTATTTCCCACCTGCGAACGAAAACGTTCGACTTACAATTTATATTGAAAACAAAAACAAATTTTCGCATTTTAATGTTGTTTTCAATATAAATTTAAGTGGAACGTTTTCTTTCGCAGGTGGGAAATAGGCCATTAATTTCAGTAAAAAACTTTGTTAATGAATTTGTTAATTGCAAAATCAACAGATAAATCAAGAAACAAAATATTTTTTATCTGAATTCACAAGTTTCTTTGTTGGACTTAAGCAAATTTATATTTTATTCAGAGAATTTAGTGTTTGAAAAATGAGTCCTCCTCATTATGCATTGTATAGATCATCATCTAATTTTTATACCCTTTAGCAAAAAATGGTAAAAAGGTATATATAGGTTTGTCATTCCGTTTGTAATTTCCAGAATATTAATAAGCGAGCCATAAAGTATATATATTCTGGATCCTTATGCATAGGGAAGACGAATAAGCGATGTCCGTCTGTCCGTCTGTCTGTACGTGAAATCGGTTTTCCGAAGCTCCCAGAAAAGCTAGAGACTTCGTTCTTGGACTGGTGGGTCAGAAATGGTCGAAATAAGATTGGTATTGAAAACCAGCAAAATCGAGCAGACGGTTTCAGAGCTGGGAGACATAAACTTCATTTTGCCATACAAAATAACTACCGAAAACTAGTTATTAATAATTTTTTATTAAATAAACTTATTTTATACTTCAGTATGAATAAAATTGGTATTTCTAACCAAAAAAAAATTAAAAAAAAATTAAAAAAATTAGAAAGACGTCCAGGGTTGGAAAACCTTAACTTTTTTTGTTATGCAAAAGTAACTTACTAAAACAAATTTTTCCTTTTTTTCTATAAACTAAACATATGTAATGTTCTTAAAAGAAGATGATTGATATAAGAAATCAGAAAATAAGGATGATTGCAGGGTTGGAAAACCTACGATTTTTGTAATATATGTATACAATTAACTACCGTAAACTAATTTTTTAATTATTTTTATTAAACAAACTTATTTTATACTTCACCACGAGTAAAATTGGTATTTCAAATAAAAAATTAAACTTCAAAAAATTAATAAGATGTTTCCAGGGTTGGAAAACTTTAATTTATTTTCTTATACAAAAGCAACTTACTAAAACAAATTTTTCCTTTTCTTTATAAATTAAACATATCTGATATTCTTAAAAGAAAGAGATTGGTGTAAGAAATCAGAAAAATTAAAAAGGATGATTCCAGGGTTGGGAAACTTACTCTTTTTGTGATATTAAAAAAATTAATTTTTATTTGTTTTATTAAATAAACTTTTTTATGCTTCAATACGAATAAAATTAATATTTCAATTAAAATTTAAACTTCAAAAAATTGAAAAGATGATTCCAGGGTTGGGAAACCTTACTCTTTTTGTGATATAAAAAATTAACTACCGAAAACTAATTTTAATTTTTTTTAAATAAATAAAATTATTTTATACTTCAGTACGGTTAAAATTGGTATATTAATTTAATAAAGTTTAAAACACGTTTCCAGGGTTGGAAAACTTTACCTTTTTTTATAGAAAAGTAACTTTCTAAAGCAAATTTTACCTTTTTCTCTATAAATTTAAGATATGTTATATTCTTAAAAGAAAGAGATTAGTCTAAGAAATCAGAAAAATCAAAAAGTTTGATTTCAAGGTTGGAAAACCAACACTTTTTGTGATATAAAAAATTTGCTACAGAAAACTAATTTTTATTTTTTTTTTTATAAAATAAACTTATTTTATACTTCAGTACGAATGAATTTGGTATTTCAAAATAAAAAATTAAAACGACGTTTCCAGGGTTGGAAAACCTTATTTTTTATACAAAAGTAACTTACTAAAACAACTTTTTTTTTCTTTTTTACTATAAATTAAACATATCTTATATTCTTAAAAGAAAGATGGTGTAAGAAATCAAAAATTAGGATTACAGGTTGGGAAACTTACTCTTTTTGTGATATAAAAAGTCAACTACCGGAAACTAATTTTTATCTATTTTTATTAAATAAACTTATTTTATGCTTGATAACGAATAAAATTCTTATTTCAAATAAAAAAAAAAACAATTAAAAAAATTAAAAAGATGATTCCAGGGTTGGAAAACTGTAATTTTTTGTTGTACAAAAGTAAGTTATTAAAACAAATTTTTCCTTTTTTTATAAATTATACATTTCTTAAATTTTTAAAAGAAAGAGATTTGTGTAAGAAATCAGAAAATCAAAGAGGATGAATTCACGGTTGGGACACTTACACTTTTTTGATATATAAATGTAACTAATCAATTAATTAATAACTTATTAATTTTTATCTTTTCCTTTATAAATTATATATATTTTACGTTTTGGAAAGAAAAGTTTGGTATAGAAAATTATAAAAATAAAAACCACAGCTCCAGAACTGGAAACTATGATTTTTTTTCTGGACATTAAAGTAACTAAATAAAACATTTTTTTTTTAATTTTCTTTTTTTCACCTAACACACGTTCTATATTTTTTTAAGAACTACTAGATTGGTATAAATAATCAGAAAAATCTAAAAATATGATTCTAGGGTTTTAAAATTATTATTTTTTTCTTTGTACATAAAAGTAACTACGTGCTTATGTATGTATCTCTATACTACATAACCGCACTTTGGTAAAGGGTATCTAAGATTCGGCATAGGTGAATATAGCACTCTTACTTGTTTATGTTTCAACTAATTTTTTATGTAACTTGATAATATTTTCAGATGGTTGTACAGTTGGTAATATTTTTAGAAAGAAAAATGTAGTTAAGTAACAGGTTGCTTCTCCATCCTTAAAAACTGATATCATAGCTCTTATTCGTGAAAAGTCTCCTGACCGTGTAACTAATTGAAAAAAAAGATAAGTTCTAGTTCTAGGCCAATGGTCCCCAGTTCAATCAAAACCTCAAACTAGGAATTCGTAAGGTTATTGAAAACATACAGCAGCAATTGTACGAATGGAATGGAGATAGAAAATTACATAAAACGAATATGGTCCTTCGAACATATGTAGCTGTGGCAGCCATTTAGCTAATATTGTTTCTATTTTCCATTTCAGACCTCTCCTCCTTGCAATTAAATAAATATTTGATGATTTCACTTAAAATTATAATTTTTTACGTATCAAAATAAAACCTTTTATTTGAAAAACCCTTAGGTTTACTCTGTATTATATTTCGGAGCAATTTGTTCATGTAAGTCAATTTCGTGTCCTTCTTTATTTATACCATTATTGTCCTTTTCAATATAACATTCACTTTTTTCACAACTATCCTCTTTATTCACTTTTAAATCGCTAAAAACTATCGAGCCCTATTTTCAATTTAATCGCAAGCGACAAAAACTAAAGTTTTCAGGGCAAGGATTTTTTATAATTTGCAAATGTGTTTTACATACAACACAATTTTAAAGCTTGTTTTATGAAAGATATCAACAATTTTGATATTTTGATTATTCTAAGCTATGGGTAGGCCCATTTAATTTTAATTTAAATAAGCCAGTGATTTTTTACTACATGTCGCTTACGATAAAATCGAAAATAAGGTTCGACATATTCAAAACATATGTAATGAAAATTAATGCAGAACATTTTATTAGAGAATTCAGTATCGCAGAATTTCATTATATAGGTTAAGAAGGGTAGTGAAAAAAGGCACCTCCACTTAGAGACCCAGTTGGGTCCATTGTGATAATGCAAATAATTAGTTAGAACTCAAAAAAAAATATTTTTACATTTATTATTCGATTAGCCTAAAATGTTTATCGCTCTGTAAGCCATATTACATATAATAACATTTAAGAAACAAATATCATCAAAGTTAACTGCAATTTTCTGACAAACACTAGCAGAACGGAACAACATGCTATTTTCGAAAGCACCCACACCAGCGTCATCTGCATCATCACCACACAGTGTGTGGTATCATTTGATGCAAATTTTAGTTTTATTTAGATATTTTTCAGTGCAAATAGAATATGTGAATTATTTTGATTCTTCGCATTACAATTTGCTCAAAGCTTTTGCGTAATGAAAGTTCAATTTTACCAGCTATAATTTACAATAGTGTTTCCCTTATTGCTTGTTCTGGACTATTTTCTTATATTGAAAAAGAATTTACTAAGAATTTTTTTTACTAGGCGAATAGATTTATTTTATGGTCTATTGTACAAAAATATAACCATAGCAATAAACATATGCATATACATATAACATAGTGCAACACGAAAAAATATAACCATATACGGACACAACTACTTGATAAAAGAACAAAAAGAAGATGAAAAAAAGACCCGTGTCTCCCAGTTTTGACCCAAGACATGCCCTTTTTTAGGAGCCCACAAATCTTTGGGGCCTCGGTGTCATTTTTGCTATTTCTCAGGCTCATATCTTGCAAACCGTTTGGAATTTTGATTTACTCTCTGAGATAAAGTTGTAGCTTTTGTCATAAAGAACAAAAGTTGTGCACATATAAAATCAAAAAAATTTCGACTTAGATCTTGATCAAAATCGCAAAAATAAATCGACTTTTTACCTTTTTTCATCTGTTCAGGTTCATAGGTAGCAAACCATTCAAAATTCAAGGAAACAATCGACTTCCAAAATGTACCCAAGATCTTAATAAACAACTTTTTACAACATATAAATATCATAGGAATGATTTTCAACACCGTTTAGGTAGCGCTTAGGTAAAGTGAGTAGTTCTCAAGAATCAATTATTTTAATCTCACGCCTTGCTACAATCATTAAGTTGGTGATCCAATAGGGAAGAGCTTCATCCAAGAATGCTTAATTCCAAACCCGATTACCTGTTTTTTTGAAATTATTATGCTGGGTATTTTGATTATTCCATCAAATAATAAAAAAAAGCCTCGTACATTAATTTTTGTTGGATTTGATACTCCAATGTTTAAACATACTTCTCGTTTGATTTTGTTTTTGTTTTTATTGTTGCACAAAATTTTCTATTTATATAACGAACTGATAATAGTTCAAACTTAATGTATTAATTACTAGACATTTTCTAATATAGCGAATATTTGTTTAAAGCAAAATTTTTTATTTTGTTTGATTTAATTAAGTGAATAAGTTGAACAAACAGATATCTCGTCATTCAATTTAATTTTTGTTCGCATAGTCAATCTTATATCTACAATTAATTTGTCGCATTGTTTGCTTTTCACAGCGATATTACACTCAAAGAAATGTTTTTATGGAAATTTTTTTTATGTTTTAAAATTAATACATTTGTTTAATTTGAAATGAAAAATTATTTCATTAAATTTCTTTATTTTGCTTACTAACCACTTCTTTTTTTGTTTTTTAAACTTTATGTGTGTACGTATAACATTTAATATAATATTTTCTCTTTGTGCAAATAAATCTGTATATAGAATTTCTATTTCGTGCAAGTGTCTGTCATACTTTTTTTTTTATATGGTGACAATTGATATGCAAAGTCAATAAAATTTTTGATAGCACAGAATTTTTTTTCAAGTTTTTACGTTATTTGTTTTTTTTTCTTTCTTTTATTAATTTATTTTATAAGCCAAGACTGAAATATGTGCCGTTCATGGTCAGAAAAGGCCAGTCAACTCTTGTTACAATCGATTAAAGTAAATACAAATAACGTATACGTAAATATTACGTACTAGAGAGATGCGTAAACAGTCTTGAAATGTAACTATGTCTTGGTTTTTAAATGTATTGCCGTAGCATGTATTATACTAAACCAATAATAAATGATGACGTTTAATAATCGAAGCACTATGGAAGTCAGGAAGACCTCTTGTTCGTAACAAACACTAAAAAGAAGTAGTGTTGATGCGTGTATGCTTGTTATTTTGCATATTGTACGTATGAGTGTGTGTGTAAGATGTAGATGGTAAGTCCTAATTTATACAATGCAAGTCTTATATCTAAGCTGATTAGTTTGTTAGGTGAGAGAGACGAGTGTGGTTTTTTAAGCAAACGCATACAACTAATGTCAATGCATGTGTGCGCTTGCATGTGGGCAGAAAAATATAAGATCATACACACAACGTGTGTGCGTGTATGTACATGCATCACGTTTGTATACGCGCATATGCGTATAAAGAAACAAGCATCAGAAATTCTTCTATTACGAAGTATTTTCGTCTTCTTTACTCCTATACCTACAATAAATGAAACAAATATCTTGCCAACAGTATTGTTTAGCGTGTGTTTTAAAATATTTCGCTATATTAAAGCATTTGAAAAATCCCTCATGTCCTAAAAGTTCTTGTAAGTGGTTCTGTGCAGGACTTTATTACGTACTATTACATGTGCATATATGTGTATGTGTAAGTAAACATATGTTTTTTAATTTGTTTTTTTTTTTCTTAAGAGCATGAAATTTATATATAGTCGAACTTCTCTTTAACGTAGGAGCTGGTGATCCGATGAGCTATTTTTGTTACAGAAAAATTCGTTTAAATTCGTTAAAAAGAAAAACTGTTGAAGTCTTCTTTAATCTATTACCAAACAGTCGTAGTCGCATTTGAAATACGCCAACCACGATAAGGCACAATATTTCTCACGTGAATTTTTTCATTTTTCCCTTGGTTTTGTTCATTTTATTTTTTGCAGGCGAACTGAATTATTACATCGAATAATTTCAATATTTTTCTTTTTAGTTAATTTTAATTATTATTCGAACTCCATTTGTTTCTATATTTGTGATTTGAACGGGCTAAAGTTCGTATCGTTTTTAAGCCAAATTACAATGTGATAATTATTAATGAACAAATAACACCAAAGTCTGTTGTAAATATTCTGACTAACAACACATAGTTGAACGGAACAGCCAGCCGTTTTCGAAGGCCACTAAACCTTCATCATCAGCGTTCTTTTGTGTTTGGTCCACTGTGTGTGGTGTCAGTTGATGTAGATTTCTGCTTTATATACTTAGCATTTTATTGCAAATGGAATATGTGAATTGTTTTGATTCATCGTATTTCAATTTGCTGAAAAGCTTTTTTGTATTGTAAGCTCAATTTTACCATCACTATATTTACAACAGTCTTACCATTGTCGTTTTGTTCTTTTTACTAATTATACACATGTTACTTAATTTGCTTATTTTTTGTTCTACTTAAGACAAACTTTTTTGGTTTGTTACTATTAAGTATATTTTTATTTAATTTTTGCCACAGGCCCATGGCTATTAATTTTTAGTTAATTTTAATTATTGTTCGAACTCCATTTGTTTCTATATTTGTGATTTGAACGGGCTACAGTTCGTATCGCTTTTTTAAGCCAAATTACATGTGATAATTATTAATGAACAAATAACACCAAAGTCTGTTGTAAATATTCTGACTAACAACACATAGTTGAACGGAACAGCCAGCCGTTTTCGAAGGCCACTAAACCTTCATCATCAGCGTTCTTTTGTGTTTGGTCCACTGTGTGTGGTGTCAGTTGATGTAGATTTCTGCTTTATATACTTAGCATTTTATTGCAAATGGAATATGTGAATTGTTTTGATTCATCGTATTTCAATTTGCTGAAAGCTTTTTTGTATTCGAATTTTCTTCGAATTATATATTAAAAGTTAAAATTATTTACTTTTAGGACAAGATTAGTAAGTAAAGCTTATGAACGTTAACAATAATTCCCTACAACACATTTTTTCAAAGAGTATGAATCTCCTTGGTTTACAGACAGTAAATTTCATGGTGGTGCACCACGGTGGTATACTTAATGAAAAAATGGCTAAATCAAGAGAAGCACCTCCATGAGTACAACTTTAAGGTTAAATAAATTTTATTTATAACCTAAAATTTGTGTAATTTACTTATTAAACTTAATTTTTTACGATTTTAAATTAATTTCTTAAGCTTTACAAAAATTCTTCCCTTTTTACATTGACGTGGACTGATAGCGGGGAATGAAAATTTCACATGAAGAAAAATTGCAGTTGTTCTTCACGATAGCGATGACTATTTTTAAATAATCATTTATCTTCCATACCTATTTATATACATGAATATTTTTAAAAACCATATGAATTGATCCACAAAAAAAGAGTATTTAGCCCCACTGTGCATCATAAGCAGCCGATATTTAAGTTCAAATATATGTTTCAGTGGTACTTTAAAACATTTCTTATATATAAATATCAAATATAATAATGTAACTATATGTATCACGTAAATATATAAAGACTATTCAGTTTTAAGCTATCATTAATTTCACATTTTATATTATATTGAGAGTACTACAGCTGTTCATTGTCATTTACAAAAATAGAGAAAAAGTCTTGTAGCTCTGACAGCGTCAAAATAATCGTTTTCATACAAACGTGTGTATTTTTTGCCAAATTGTTGTCGGTAGCGTGCTGCGTTGTATGTGTCTATTGCTTAAGATGTTCCAATGTGATGGACACACTGTTTACATTTGAAAATACAAAACAAAATACATTTATTAGCTATCAAATAATATAATAAATGAGCTCATTTCAATTCAATAAATTGCGTTTGAAATATTTTTCCTAAATTGGTCAATAACAATTTTTGTTTTTTTTTTTATTTTTTTAATTCAAAGTTTTCACTTCTAAAAACAGGTTACCCGAGAGTATTTTTATTAATCTAATTACATGAAATGCTAAGTGATCAATTTAGAAAAAAAATAAATAAACGTTAATTAAGAGCAGTTTATATCTGAAAGTTAGTTATGCCTATTGGTAATGCTAATTTAGATCGAGATAATGTTTAGTTGCACAGAAAGGGGAAAAACAGATTTCAAAGTTCATTAAACTAAGTAAAATAAACAATAATAATAATAACATATAAACAATACATACGCAGCAAAAAATGTCAAAAAAGGTAATTGAGTTTGGAATTAAGCTTTTTTGGTGGAATCTATTCCTTACTGGATTACCAACTTAATGATTTTAACAAGGCGTGAGACTAAAATAATCGATTCTTGAGAAGTACTTACTTCTTTAATTTGGAAACTTATTCACGTAATCGATTTAATATAAAAGAATCATTTTCCCCATTTAGCAACTTATACATAATTTTTTTAAATTTTAGGTAATGTGATTTGTAAGCGAGTAACTAAATTTGGTAATCAGAAAATTAAGTCATTATATGGCAAGTAGTTCTGATGGTAATGTGTATTTTTTTGCTGGGTATATATATGTATGTCTCTAAAATAGGCAGCTAGATAATGAAAATATTATGTAAATATTTAATATTTTAATAATTTTTGTTAGAAATTCTCTATGAAATTAATCGACTCAAATACGTTTATTAATATGTTTATACATATGTACATATGTATGTATGTATGTAAGTATTTATGTTTATATATAGGTGCTATCAAAAATATATTTTCACTGATTCATTTTGTATACGAATTTATAGCAAATATTTTTTCTTCGAAAGCACGAAGACGTAAAAAGTACACACATTGAAAAGCAATACCAAAAAGAGCAAACAAAAGCATCTGTTGTTATGAAATCGTTACGAGACAATTGCAAACGTGAGAGATTAATTCATGTTTAATTTTTTTTAAGTTCAGAGTGACCCTCAAGCCAAGCATTCACTTTTCTTATAAAATTTTATCCACAATCTTACTACGAAATACCCTACCAGCCGAATTTGGCTTGTTATTTCAAATAGAATAGATTAGATTATTATTATAATATAACAAAAGAAGTAAGATATATAATATAACAAATATTCGGCTGTGTCGAATCTTATACACCCTTCCTCGACGAACGTATATTGAGCATATATAGGTAAGTGCATACATACAATTTGTTTTGTGCAAAAAATTAATCATTTATTTTTTGCTGTTGTGCAATTTATAGTAAGCGACCTATGGGTACTTTTGAACTAAAGAATTTGCTCCAAAGATTATATTTTCGATTTTTACAATATTTAAATATTTAATTTTACACTCTGTATTTATTTTTATACATTCTTACTGCCTTATTCATAAAAAATATTTCAGGTTTATTAAGCGCTTATTTGACATATTTATATGGGAAATTTGTCAAATAAACCTATAATAAACCTAAAATATTTTTTTATGAATTAGACCGTTAATATATTCCCAGAGATTAGCACTTCCAAATTGCAATTTATACATCTAATTTATTTCATAGTTACGACTATTTTTTAGCGAAAAATTTAATGTTATCTCCATTTCCTAGAGTGGCGTTGGCTGAAGTAGTAAGCACGTTGACTACAAGACCGAAGGTACTGGGTTCAATCCCTGTATCCAACAGTCATTAAAAATAGCAACACCACGCATTTCTCTGATGTGCAATAGTGGCCCTTTGTGTCAGTTGTTGTAGAAAATTACAAGTGATGAAGGCGTAGTCACTGGTCACTGAACTTTACCGACCTCAGTAGATACTAATCCTAATGTAATATCAGAGCGCCCTCCTTCGTTGTGTAGCAGAATCACCGGCAAAGTAATACTAAACACAGCTTCAAAAAAAAATTAGTACACCTCATTTAACACCAGAGGCGCTGCAACACTGCTATATAAAAAAAAGCGTGCAAAAGCAGATTTGTAAAAGAAGGAAGTTTTTCTCCATCTCTTCCTTCACCAGCTGTCTTCTCTATCACGAGCCCCTAGTAATAACAGTAGGCGTTCATTGCCTGAGTGTTACTCCTTTAAAAAAAATAAATATAAAAAAATTAATAAGAACTTGTCACAAGCTGTCAAAGCCATCCATTTAAAACATAAAGAGCATAATAAGCAACATATCACAAAGCTTGGTAAGACTACTGAGTGCCCATGTTTGTTGTTAAATTAGGTGTTTGTAGCAAAGTTTAACAATAATAAATCTTAAGCAAAGATGTTCCTAAAACATAAAATATGTTTATTAAAAAAACATATTTTTATGCAGTTACTTTATTTTTACCAAAAAAAAATTAAATTTACCAACCCTGGAACCATAGTTTTGATTTTTCTGACTTGAATACTAATTTCTTGCTTTCCAGAACACATGATTAATTAACAAAGAAAAAAAATTTTTTTTTATATGTAAGTTTAAATTTACCAGCTCTGTTTTATATATTTCTAATTTTGTGCACCAAACTTTTTACTTCTAAAACAAAAAATATATTTAGTATAAAAAAAGAAAAATATTTATTTTACCTAGCTTAAGTAAATTTTCCAACCCTGGTATTTTCTGATTTGTTATACCAACATATTTCTTTTAAGAATATTAATTATATTCAATTTGTAGAGAAAAAGAAAATGTTAATTTTATTTTATATATCAAAAAAAGTTCAAAATTTCCAACCCTGAAATCGTTTTTTTTATTTTTTATTTATTTTTTTAATTCTAATTTAATTCTTACTGAAATAAAAAATTGGTTTATTTAAAAAACAGAAACACACATCTTAGTTTTAGATACTCACTTTTATATACAGTTTTCCAGCTCTGAAACCATATGTTCGATTTTGCTGATTTTCAATACCAATCTAGTTGGTATCATTTTTGACACACCAGTCCAAGTCCGAAGTCTTTAGCTTTTCTGACATCTTTGGAAAACCGATTTCACTTACCGACAGACGGATGGAGGCATAGACAGACGGAGATCGCTTACTCGTCTGCCCTATTCATAAGAAGCCAGAATATATATACTTTATGGGACGCATATGAATATTGTGGAAATTACACACGGAATGACAAGCCTATAGTACCCTTTACCATTTTGGTGAAGGGTTTATACCCTCAGGCTATAGCTAAAAACATAAAAAAATCAACTTACTTCGTTATGCTTTTATAAACACAAAAGTGGTAGTTTGATTGGTTAAATGAGGAAACTGTAGTAAAAATATGTAAAATATATGCAACACCAAAAAAAATTCAAAATAAATTTTAAAAATTTTCAACGCAGACAACAAAACCATCTTTGTCTAGTCTTAAAACCAAACTCATACCCTTTAACTCATGTGATCACCCCTAATGACATAGGGTACACAGAGCAATATTATATTTTACAAATGTGATGCCAAAAAAATAATAATAAAAAAATTAAAAACAGTTAATAATACAATTCAAAAGTTAAAGAGTTAATAAAACATACTTAAGAGCAGCAAAATAAAGACAACTAGATAATAAATAAAATAAAATTTAAACAAACTTTAGTATATATTGTAAACGCGTTCAAAAAACACACGTCTTGATACGGCTAAATTTATCTCGGATATTTCAAATACGTAAATTTGCTGTTTGTATACTTAATTGGAAACACAAAACAATTTCATTTTATAATACAAAACAAATTTACTTAAATAACTAATTAAACTTGAAGCAATTAATGAAAAGAAAATTAATTGCATAATAATGAAAATAGCGAAAATCGATGATGTGGAACTAATATCAATTAAAACAAAATCTTTGCAAGATTTGGACAATGAAATTAATTTAAATTTTCAAAGAAATTTTCAAGGAAATAGCTCAAGTGCAAGTGCGTATAATCAAGAATATGAATTTTCCAATAAAGCAACTGATGAGACGGCATATGAGGAGGAAGTAGAATATGATGATGAACATTATGAGTCATCTGTGCGTTATGTGACTATCAATAAGTCGCCTAATGGAGCCTGTGGTTTTCATTTAACGCGCACCAAATGGGATCCTTATCCCTGGGTAGAGTATTCTTATTAAACAAACGAATAAAGAGTTTTATTTTGAAATCAATTAATTTTCTTTAGGTTAGTGCCGTTGATGATTTTACACCTGCTGCCAAAAGCGATATAAAAGCCGGTGATTGTGTTTTAGAGGTCAGTATACAAACAGTGCATAACAATGTCGAGTGTTATTGGCTTTTGTTTGCAAAAAAAAAATATTGAAATTTGCTTAAAGCTGTTTCAGACTATAATACAAGCATTAATACTTTTGTGGAAAATGCAACTCTGACATGTTGAGTTGTTATTGTTTTTTGAAATTTTTTAAACAGAAATTAGATCAGGAAAACATTTTCGTGAAAAGTATTAATACTTGTATTATAGTCTGAAACCGCCTTTATTGCTATCAATCGTTTTTCTTTTTGGTTGTTTTTTTTCTATTGCACAGAAAAAATTATTTGCATTGACATAAATGTGGCTTTTAGATTTTTTTTTTGCAAATGACTTGTCTTTAAATTTGTATTGGCAATAGTTTTTATTTATTTATTGAGAGAATTGTTTTATAAAACTATTAGATCTGTAAACCTTTCAGAGGACTTTTTATGATCTGTCATAAGCAACAGCGACATGCAACCAAATATACAAAAGTATTTAAGCTACCTACATATTAAAAAATAACAATAGTTTTGAAAAATTGTTAATAAAAAAAGCAAACTTCTTCAAATTTGACAGTAAAATATCAATTAAATTCATTTGAACAAATCTGAGTCAACAGATCTGGACTCATATTGTCCAAATTAATTTTTAATGTATGTATTCTTTTATTAGAAATTTGCTTTTTATAAAGAGGTACTTTCTACAAAAAAGTACTTTTATTAAAAATTATTTATTTGACATATTGTCAGAAGTGTACATAAAATAATTGAAATTTATTTGCTGGTAGTTTAGCATGTCTATATACGTATTGCATTGGCGCTTGAATCAAATCATATAGTTTTTGAAAGTCTATGCATAAAATAAGAGGTTTGTGACTGTTTAAAATTTGTGGTTAAAGTCTACTGATGATTTGGTTCAAGCGCCAATGAAATACGTATATAGACATGCTAAACTACCAGCAAATAAATTTCAAAAATATTTATATATAAAAAACTACATACTCCTTTGCAAGATGAAAAATATTTCTATGAATAAACAACTTTTTCATGAAAACGTGTTTTTTTATGCAGAAAGCACTCGTAACTTAAAGATTTTTTTATTTAAAAAGTTACTTTTTAAGATAAATGCACTTTTTAAGAAAACAAAACTTAGTCGTTTCTAAAAGTACTCGTATTATAAAGAAGGTAATTTTTTGCCAAATCAAAGATTGTTTTTATGAAAAAAATATTTGTACTTTTGGATAAAAATATTTGAAGGTATTAAGAGATATATTTAAAAAATATAAAAGTTTTTTCCATTTTCTTATAGAAGGTTAATTTTAATAAAAATTTCCTGTTTCACAGCAGTTCAACAGTAATATTTCACAAAAAGAAACTTTTTATAAAGGAGTTACTTTTACATAATTAGGATTTTTTTTTAAATTTACCTTTTCATAAATAAAAAACGATTAAAAAAAATTATTAATAGGGCATTTACACTCGCACAAAACCTGACAGATTTTAATTTAAATCTATATGAAAATATATACTGTTAACACCAAGACATTTATTAATTTGTTTTATCCAAACCAAAACCTATTAACTGAAAAATTTCCAGAACTACAACCAAACAACTGCAAGTAGCCAACTCACACACCTTTTTAAGCAAGCCGTACCTAATTCACTCATCTTTCAGTCGTATGTTGTACAAATACTACAAATCTATTGACAAATTAGATTTCGTTTAGTAAGGGAAATCTATTAAAAGCAGCTAGACTTAGCTCGAAATCTCGTAAGTGCTAGATTAAGAGATAATACAAATGTCCTATAAACGTATCTTTTTATAAAATTCCCATTTATGAATTTAAAACATTTGTTTTGTCATTCGTATGACTTTATAAAGACGTGTATTTTAATACAAATATTGGGCCTTATTACGAGTGTCGTATTAGACTAAAGAACGTTGCAACATTTAATCATTAATCTGGTACAAAATCGTCGTAGTCGTAGTCGAAATACGACACTCGTAATAAGGCCCATTTTATTTTTAAGAAGTTCTTTTTCAGTAATTAGTACCATTAAATAAAAAGTACCTTTTCAGTATATAGTATATGTTTAATAAATAGTTCATCTTTAGTAAAAAATTTCTTTTAGTAAAGAGTACCTTTTTATTAAGAAGTATATTTTTTTATTAAAAAATTCAAAATTTTCTTTTTTGTGAAAGTTTTGTGATGTACATATGTACGTACATTCTTGTTATGAGATAGTATCTTTATCCGCAAAAAAAATTATTTGTAATTTTTTGTTGAAAAAGTACCTTTTTGTGTGTGAAAAACTACATTTTCTTTTTATGTGTGAAAAAGTACTACTTTCTGTAGGAAAAAGTACTTATTTATAAAAAATTAACTTTTCATGCAAATATGTATGTAAAAGTAAATTTTCATGAAAAAGTACGTTTTTATGAAAAATTACATATATATGAAAAATAACATATATATATATGAAAAATAGCCTTCATAACATAACATATATATGAAAAATAACCTTCCTTTCAATGAAAAAGAACCTTTTTATGAAAAACTACATTCATATGTAAAAGCACCCTTCTGTAAAGTTTCTATAAAAAAGTAAATTCTTATAAAAAAAACTTTTATGTTAGGAAGTACCTTTCTATCAAAAAGTACCTTTTTATGAAAAAGGCCCTTTATATGAAAAAGTGCCTTTATATGAAAAAGTATCTTTATATGAAAAAGTAACTTTATTTGAAAAAGTACATTCATATGAAAAAGTACCTTTTTATGAAGAAGTACCTTTTTATGAAAAAGTACCTTTTTTATGAAAACGCAAATTATTATGAAAAAATCAATTTTTATGAAAAAGTACCTTTTTTATGAAAAAGTAAATTTTTATGAAAAAATTAATTTTTATGGAAAAGTGAATTTTTATGAAAAAGTACCTTTTATACAAATTTTGCGTTTACATTAAGATGCTTCAGTTTAAAAGGAAATTTGTTCTCTGAAATTAGTTTTGTCTAAAAATATATTTTTGTCTCATAGAGTGCTTTTGGCTAAGAGGGTATTTATGTCTGGATAGAAACTTTTTTCTAAAAGCATCGTCCTTTGTCTTAGAAGATATATTTATCTAAAAAAAATCCAATGTATATATTTATATCTTAAAATGGACTTTTGTTGTCTTTCTTTTTGCTAAAATTTTTTTTTAAATTGATTCTGTGCAATAAGAGTATTCTGGATCTTTCAAATAAATAACTTTATTTAGAAGCCTCAAAGTCTACTCATTACTAAAAATAAAATTTAAGGAAATGTCTATCGCTGCTTATAATGTACTTTCAGATGAAAAAAAAACTTTTTCTTTAAAAGCATTTTTAGTCAAGAATTACTTTTAGTGACAAAAACATCTAGTTAAAAATTTATTTATAATTATACATGTACATATACATATAGGGTCTTCCCATAGAAACTTGAGAACTTTGACAGTTAAATACATCCATATTTCTGAAGCTCCATTTGTCAAATTGGCTGTCATTTATGCAGTCTGTATTGGTAAATCATCATGGATACTTATGATTAGATATGTTTATAATAAATGTTTTTATTAAAATGGAAGCTTTGTTCGACAACTTTCCACGCGCCTTGTCTGTTTTACTGTTGTCAACATAGTCCGAAATATCTCTGAATGAACGATACCAAACACATGAGATCCAAGAGTGTCACTATTTGATATGCATTTTAGACTGGCGGTGTCACATTTCACTTTGTTATATCCCATACAAAATGGCATCGATGGAGCTTTCAAATGAATAAAATATTTCGATGATGTTTTAAAACAAACACACTTTGTTTTATTTAAATTTAAATGTAAGAAGTGCTCAATGTGAAATAACCTTTATCTAGTCGAAAATGAACTCTTTGTTAAAATTGTACTTTTTACTCAAAAATAGCATTTATCGTTTCTTAAACTGGTTGTATTTTTTTTTTTTTTTGGAAAAACGTGTTAAGTCATTATCTATTATTTAATATTTAGGTATTTTTAAATATTATTTTTATTTGTTAGAAACAAAAATTATTATAAATGTTGTATTTGTAAAAAAAAAACTTTGTTTGTTAACTTAACTTATTTATTTGCATAAAAATTTATAGTATTTTAATAAAAATTAGATTTTCGAAACAATACTAATATAATTAATTCAGTTTAGGGTTACAACATCTTAAATTAGTCTTTTATATAACGTGTTTAAAATGTAATTTATAAAAAACAAATTACTTAAAAGGAACGATTAATATATTAAAACGATTTATATATTAAAAGAGAACAACGCCTATTGAATATGATTGTAGTATTTTTTTTTTGTTCGATAATTTAAAAATGAAAAATCAATTAAATTTATTATAAAATATTTCATTATCACCGGGGACCAGAGGCACAACCAACAAGCACTCATATAAAATAATTTATTATTTATGTTTTAATTCGCTAATGTGGAAAATTATGAATATTGAAACATATAAATATTTATTATATGGATACTATATCAACTGCATAAGTGCAAATGTGTGTGGTGTTGCAATTATAATTGCAATGATAGATAATTATAAATGTATGAACGCGGGTAGTAAGCGTGAAACTGCTATTGTGCTCTAACAAATGGTGCGTTATGGTGTTGAAATTTTTAAGTCATGCGAATGATAAATTTGCTCATTAATGAGAGTGCAGTGTAAATGTCATGGTGTTGAGGGTGGGGGGGGATTCTAGAATTAAATGCAATTAACTTTAAAGCTCAACTGTACAGGTACACGGGTACATGAATACATTCTCATGTTTCTATGAAATATAATATGCAACAAATCAATGAATACAGCACAATGTAGCCATAATTATGAAAGTAGTGTAAGTCGTTTATATTTTTGCTAAGGAATATATTATAAGAAATTTAAAAACCTTAATTAAACCTTAAATTTGTTTACTTAGAGAAGTTTTCATTAGTCGAGACTAATGTAAGCCGAAATTAAAACACTGCTTAAAATAAAAAAAATTTTGTTTATTTGAATGTACAAGTTCACTGAACATCTTAAAACAGAGTTTGAGTTAAACCAATTTCATAGTTATGGGCACATATACATACACATGTACATAAATTCAAATGTATTTATCAGTGATCGGCAATGAATCGTTTTTTCGCTATTCATAATGACTAATGAAATTTTAAATCTAAGTGGGTAGACATCATTTAAACCCAACTACTCTGATTTTTGAGTTTTTCTGTTTGAATTCTCTAAACTATTTTCTTCTAAAATGGTTGTTGTCTTAGAGAATGAAAAATAAAAATATTATTTCCATGTCTTTAGAAATATAAAAATTAAATTAAAGTATTATACAATAGTTTGAAAAATATATGAACAAATATGTGTTTGGAACAAAATCATAAAGCAAATACACTAACCTTCAAGTAGAGACAATAATTAATAATTGTTTTAAAGAATCGCAACTGCGGCATTTTTATCTCCATAGAAAAGACGATACAATCGTCAAACTGAATTAGAATATAAGTCATGATTCAACTCTACTCACTTTTTCACTACTCATTGCTATTCTCTGGTGCTTATACATAAGTACTTATGTATGTGTGAAATGTGAATGTATGTATGCATACTGTGTTCACTAATTTATATGATATTGTGATGGCATAAATTTTGATTATTTATTAATTTGCTTGAGTCTTGTTATATTAAATCAAACATATGTAAATAAGTTTTCTTGCATCGAATACATATGTTTGTATGTATGTATGTATGTTTTTATGTGCGCGTAAGGAAAATTAACATATTTATTAATTAATTTGATATGCATGTGCGTAAAAGTGATAATTATTTGTAATTCATAATTATATATGGATGTCATATTTTAGTAAGGTACAAAAATAATGAATATTGATTGAGGTCACTCGAAAAAAAAAGATGCATTTTTATTTGCATTTATCACATGGTGCTAATTTGACTTATATTCATTTATTAATTATCACGTTTTATTTAAAAGAAATACTCGTATCGAAGAAAATTAAAGATGAGCGTGAATAATTTTTTTTTTTGTTAAGATATACAATATAGAGTGTCACAAAATATTGACATTTCCGTGGCTATGTAACATTATTTGATTACTAAAGCTGCTCAGTTTTACAAAAACTGAGGTTTGGTAACTGCAGCGGAAATAAATTTTATCAGTACATGAATTTTTTGCCACCAAAACTATGTACAAAGCCTAATTTTAATATAAATATTGATCAAAAATTTTAGTGTTGCAGTGCTTGAAAAATCAAAATCTAACGGCCATATGAATAATCAAAAATTGGCATGAAGTTAGCATAAGTGACAAAATTGAACTAAGTGTTGACGAGTTCCGCTATACAATTTGACATAAAAAATCCCCGCATAATGTAGTTTTAACACAGGATTACATCCAACATGATTTTTAATGTAAAATTATATGGCGAAACACGTTAAGATCATGTTAAATTTTGCAACTTATGCTAACTTCATGCCAATTTTTGATTATACATATGGCCGTAAAAGTCTAAATAGGACTCAGGGACATATTAGCCCAATTCACAAATTTGTGCAAATGGTCTTGCATCGTTGCATGTGCAAAATTGTATAGTATATGGCACAAGATTGTGAATTGGGCTATTAGTTTTTTTATTGAAATGTATTTGCATTTCCGCGGCCAAATTTCAAGTATTAGAAATAGTATTTTGCTTCAAGAAATATAATTGTAGAGTTTTAATAATCTATCTAACTTTTACCTGCAGGTGTGCTTGCCTCTTGCACAGTTTTTACAGAATATCTTCATTGCAACCCCCCAAACCTTTTTAATATTTAATATATGGTGTTTCAAAAAACGTTTACTTTTATGTATGTTGTAAGGAAAATTCCACCACAAATTTTTGATATTGTACACCTTATTGAACAGTGTGAAGCAGAGCAACAACAATAATAGCAATAAAGTATTCAATAACATTGAATACCATATTTTCAACTTCCCTTTTTAATTTAATAAAAATATTCCACTTTATTTGGAAATATGTATATATATTTTTGATTGTACTCTATAGTAATTTGGTAAGCCATTTCACTCCACGAGTTTAAATAGTAGCATAAATAAAGTATTATTGAGCCAGTATGTAACGTTTTTATGATTTAACTATAAATTAACAAACAGTTCTTAATATTTACAGCCTTATTTATGAAAATTAATAAGGCTTTATAAAGGGTTTATAAAACAGATTTTCATATAGAATTTTTCTTATTAAACCTTTATAAAGCCTTAATAATCTTTATGAATAAGGTCTTTAATATAAACAGTCCTTTATTAGAGCTCTATAGTATAATTTAAATTTTATAAAATGAATACAAAGTTTGAATTTATAAATGGAATACAATAATTATTTTAAATAAATTCAGTAAAGTGCGACTCTGACTCGCGCACGAAGGGTTCCGTACGAACACTAGATACGTAATTTAATACAAACTTCAGCTTATATAATATATAGTTTTGGCATTTTTTTTTTTGGTTTTTGGCGTTTTTTCAATTTGGCGATTTTTTTCATTTTGGCAATTTTTTTTAATTTTGGCGCTTTTTTCATTTGGGCGATTTTTTTAGTTTTGGCGCCTTTTTCGCGTTTTGGCGATTTTTTTCGGTTTTGGCGTTTTTTCATTTTGGCAATTTTTTTCATTTTGGCGTTGTTTTAATTTTGGCAATTTTTTTTTCATTTTGGCGATTTTTTTTTTTCATTTTGACAATAGGGTTCGTTTTCACCTTTGGTGTAAGGAACCCTAAAAAGGAATATGAGAAAATCTATTCTTATTATATACAATGTTGCTGAACTTGCGTTAACATGCTGATGTTGATATACTTAATACCAGTTTTACATACACACTCATGTACACATGCATTTTGGCCAACATTAAGTCGGTAAGGCTGTAAATTAAGATAAAAGCGTTTTACATTTCTAATAAATGTTAATGTGGCATTTCATAATGCGTTTGGCTGTGCAGGGAATGTTAAATTCATAACATCATTGTAGTCAGCGTTACCGTTGTGTAAATTGTCAATTTTATTTACCCATAAATCGAGCCTTATTTTCTATTTAATCGTAAGCGATAAAAATTAAATTTTTCAGGAGACGGGTTTTTTTAAATAATCAAATATGTTTTTGTACGTAAATTGTCGCTGACGATAAAATTTTACAGCCTGTATCTTGAAAGTTATCAACAATTTTGGCATTTTGATAATTCTAAACTATCTTAGATTCAATAAAAAAGTGAATTTTCGATAACATGTCGCTTACGATAAAATCGAATATAAGTCTCGATATTATGCATTTACCACATTTTATTTCCATTTTATACAATTTTTACTTTTTTCCCCCTTTTTTTAAAAATAGCACTTATAAAAAATCGAACCCGATTTGAAGAAAATGAGACTCTAATATGGGAAAAAATTTAATATATACTGTATATACTGGAGAATTGTCAGTAACTAAAAAAATTTATCTATTTAAAATTGTAGATAAATTAAATGTGTTTATATAATATGACTTACTGAAAGGTACGAATGGATTGATTCAAAACAGGGAAAGAAAATAATACGTTCGAACAAGTTAAATACATATTAGTTTTGGGTAAAAGTACAATAAAATAATTACTGCCTTATCATAAAAAAATATTTCAGGTTTATTAAGCGCTTATTTGATATATTTCTATGGGAAATTTGTGAAATAAACCTTTTTTTAATATATATTTTTTTTTTTTTTTTGTTTTTTACGTTTTTTTTTAACATTGTCTATGTGCATTTCGCTCCTACTTAAAGATTCTAAAGTCAAATTAATAACATTATTTGTAAAAATTTTTATTTGAGACTTTTAAATTTAATATACTTTTGTATATGTGATTCTCAATGAAATATTAAGAGTCTCACTATAAGCATACAAAGTTAGTTAAGCTTGTTTCAAAAACTTTTGGGTTGCAGAAAAGAAGACGACTAAATTAATTTTCTAAAAATTCGAAAAGTTGTACTTTAAATATTTTAAATTTTAACTATAACTAACTAAGAGCTTTATTCGACAAAAATAGTTTGCTTCTCATTGTAGTTTCATTCGATTTCCTCATCTAAAATATTGTACTAAGTCGCATTTCAAAGCTTTTGGGTATTAAAAAATTTAAATTTTGTTTGTCATCTCAACCAAACATAGATAAGCTATGTTACTTATCTTTAGATTTCTTTCTACTTAAAATTTTCTGTGATTGTCAATATATTGTCAATAGTGAATATGCGTCAGATTTACTTTGAATTTGCCTTCAGCTAAAATTTTTGTGTGGTGCATGATGGCATTTTGACAATTATATTCCTGATGGAAAGAATGCATTAAAGCTTTTCTGCTTAGGATTGAATTAAAAAAATTTCACTTTGGTTTCGTGTATATCTATTTTTCTTTTTATTTATAACAGGAAGAGTCTCTGATACTTCCACTTAATGCCTTTCAGCCTGTATGTGTGTTGTTGTCTTCATAAGACGTTTTTTTATTTGAATTTTTCATAAGCCCGTATATATAATTTTTTTCTATTTGTGTATCATCTTTCTTTGACAGGTTAATGGCTGTGATATTTTGGGTTTGCGTATTACGGAAATTGCAAAATTGGTAAAATCATCAGAACATGAAGTCACATTATTGCTCTGGAGCTCTAACTGTAATAATAAATGCAACAAAGAGGTAAAAACAAAAGTATATCTTTTTTAGAAAAACAAAAACAACCTGGAATTATATACATTGAAAGCAATTAATTTTAATAGCAAAACAGTACAATTTAATTAAAAATTTAATTGAGCAAATTAAACTTTTACTGAAAAGTTTTATCGATTAAAAGTTCAGTTAATTGAGTTAATTAATCCTTTACTTAAAAGTATAATTGACACAATTAAATTGTTAATTGATTTTTTTCTATTAAAACTATTGATTGGAGGAATATTTGTTTCTGTTTATAAAACGTAGAAAAGATATCTGAAAATTGAACAGATTTAAGAATAAATATATAGTTACCTTAATATTTATATCATTATTTTTTTTTTTTTTTTTTTTGAAGTCGAGTTTTTTTGATATTTCGATAGTAGGACATTTACATGCCTATTCACAGAAATTATTGTGACTGAAAAATAGTCATAACTTTAACATTGTGACTAACGACTAGAATTTCCGATTCTCAAAACAAAATTCTATCAACATAAATTTTTAAAATAAGGACTAGCGGTCTAATTCATAAAAAATATTTTAGGTTTATTACAGGTTTATTTGACAAATTTCCCATAGAAATATGTCAAATAAGCGCTTAATAAACCTTAAATATTTTTTATGAATAATGCAGTAGGAATGTAGACAATCATAGGAATTGTGACAGGCATTTCAAACGAAAATAATTAATATAAAATATTTAAAAAAGAGAAACTTATTTAGAAATGGCAAAAGGGATGTACATAATATGTTCATTTTTGTTAATAACCCATTTTGGGAGTGATGTACAATTTCTACAAATAATCGAAGAGCAAGCTGTGCTTTCAGATTTTACCCTTACATTAATATTTATACTATGATTTTCCTGCGACTTTGTTCTCAGTTAGAAACTGAGTTGGCTTTAAATTGTATTTAGGCCAATCTTATCTAAAAAAGACAAAATACCTACAGTGAAAATTTTCGCGATTTATTCTGTTCCGCACTACTTTCTCAATTGTTTCTTTGATATCATTCTTCTCCAGACAATAATAAACAAAACAAAAAAAGGATATGCGATCCAGGCGTTCACGCGTCCTGCCGTGACCAAGGGAAATAGGGATTCATGCTCTGCAGATAATGTGACTAGTCCATACATGCATGTAAGGACTAGTCCAAAGAGGAGTAGGAGTACTCCAAATATGAAAAAAAAGGTGGTCGATTTAACATTGCGATATCCTAGGTTTGGACCACGTGGTCAAACCTTGCATTATATCGGACTAACCCCAAAAGTACCGCATATGGAATAGGTATAGACTAAACGAACACTTATCGTGCAGCATTGAATTCTTGTATGAAAACACTATTGTCCAATACTGCATTACATGAGACCATGATGTAAGTAGTCTATTTCACCTATATTGGACCACGTACTCAAATATTATTTGCAGGGTTTTTATGTACATACATATGTATGTATGTATGTATGTTTTTTATTTTTTATTCAATATTCAAATGATATAGGGTCGTATTCAAAAAAACTTTACAACGCTTTGAAAAGCAATGTTAAGTAAATTTGTATTCAAAAAAAATTATTATATCAAAACTCTAAAGTAGGCACCTACGTTTGTTAAAGCTACTTTAAGTTGATATTTCCAAAATGTGTGTTTTGTACCTCAAATACTTTTGTTAATATAGCACATATTGATTTATGTTAGATCTGAAAATGAAGCTAGAAGTGCTAGCTCTTATCTTAAATTTATTATTTCTGTTATGTGATAGAAAATATCACAAAATTATCCCACTGATTCGAAATACATAGCAAAATCCACAAAAATATATTAAAATAAATACAATTATACAAAAATGTTTTAGAGATGTACATTCAAACAAAACGAATCGAAAAATGCTGGATATTCAAATACTCATTTCGTTCGAATAAAATAAATTGAGATAATTTTTTTATGTTCATCATATTTTTTTACTTTTACTTCATAAAAATGTTTATCTGTTTTGCTTCAATGTCAGAAGTTTATATTTTATAAATTAGGTTGCTAAACTTCAAGATAATAAAAATGTATTTAATAAAATAAAAAAACAATGAGTGTTCGAACTCACGGGCGATGTGTTAACACCTTTTTGTTACACGGTACCTGTTCGATTTCTATGAACACAGACCCACAAACCCGGAGGTAGAGTTAATATAAAGTATTTAATGAAAACGAATAGTTTATTGAATTTAGTTTTACTTTGTATAATTTATTAATGTTATGTTTTTAGCACAGTTAATATATAATATATATATATATATATATATATATATATATATATATATATATATATAATATATATATAATACAGGGTGGGCCAAAAGAAACCAAGGGGTGTAAAAGTTTAATAACTTTTTTGTTTATTAATTTTTTTTTATTTTTTCTTTCAGATTATATAGACAACACTTGGAGAATTTATAATGGAGAGGTTCACAACTGAACAGAGAACCAGAACAATAGAATTTTATTATTTAAACCAAAGATCAATTATTTTAACGCAAAGAGCATATCGTCGACATTTTAACGTCAGAATTTCGCCCTCTGAAGCGATGATTCGTTGCTTAGTTAATCGTCATCACCAACATGGCAGCGTAAGAGATTTGCCTCGAACCGGTAGACCACGTTTAAGTCGCACTGCGGAAAATATTGAACGAGTACAGCAAAGTGTTAACGAAGCACCAGAAACATCTGGCAGAAGGCGTTCTGCTCAGCTAGAAATGTCTCGTACGTCACTACGGACGGCGCATTTTAAAAAAAGATTTACAGTTATACCCATATAAGGTGCAATTGGTCCAAGAATTAAAACCCGCAGATCATCGGCAACGTCTAAATTTTGCAGTTAAATTTCAAGAGTTGGCCAGAAATGAAATCAACTTTATTGAAAATTTGATTATGAGTGATGAAGCTCATTTTCATTTGAATGGCTTTGTTAATAAGCAGAACTGTAGGTTCTGGGGTTCTCAAAATCCAAGAGCCATTCACCAACGCCAATTGCACCCCATCAGGTGTACAGTATGGTGTGCGATCACATCTGAAAATGTCATTGGGCCCTACTTCTTCGAGAATGAAGATGGAAGTGCTGTAACCGTAAATGGAGAGCGGTATCGGTTTATGACAGAAAATTGTTTACGTCCTGCTGTTGAAAACAGACATGGTATGTGGTTTCAGCAGGACGGAGCCACTGCCCATACTGCCCGAGACACAATGGCACTTTTAAGTCAAATTTTTGGAGAGCGAATAATTTCTCGAAATTCGGAAATTATTTGGCCAGCGCGATCGCCAGATTTGACAGCACCCGACTATTTTCTTTGGGGTTTTTTGAAGGAGCGAGTGTATGTGAACAAGCCAGAGACAATCCTTGAACTCAAGGCAAACATTGTTGCAGAAATTCGAACGCTACACCCACAAGTTTTGAAAGATGTTATGGAAAATGCTCTAAAAAGAGCCCATCAGTGCGAAGCTGAAAACGGCGGTCATTTAAGAGACATCATTTTTCATACTTAGTTTAAAAAAATTTCCATTTTGTATATTATATAATCTGAAAGAAAAAATAAAAAAAAGTTAATAAACAAAAAAGTTATTAAACTTTTACACCCCTTGGTTTCTTTTGGCCCACCCTGTATATATATATATATATATATATATATATATATATATATATATATATATATATATATATATATATATATATATATATATATATAAATTTAGTAGATGCACTCAAAATGAAAAAAATTAAACAGAAGTGCTAATGATTTCATTATTTTCTTGCTTAATACTTTTTATTTATTTTATATTAAACCCACAAAAAACAAAGAGAATGCAAAGCAACAGATAAATGTACATACATACATTGTTATGTTTGTATAGGGTGTTTTTTTCAGGGGTATAGAACTTCGAATTGAAATAAAACACAAGAAAATCGTTTTAATGTCCATCAATTTGGCTTTATTGGAAGGATAATTTTAAGCCATTAATGCTTAAATATGATTTCGGGCATGTGGCCGCCGCGGCTGGCTCGAATAAAGCCAATTCTACAGGTCCAATTTTCAACCACTTTTTCGAGCATATGGGGCCGTATGTTGGCAATAACGCCACGAATGTTGGCTTCCAAGTCCCCTAACGTTTCTGGTTTGTTGGCGTAGACGAGCGACTTCACATATCCCCAAAGAAAATAATCCAATGGTGTCAAATCACACGATCTTGGTGGCCAATTGACAGGTCCATTCCGCGAAATTATGCGCTCATCGAATGTTTCCTTCAATAAATCGATTGTGGCGTGCGCTGTGTGGCATGTAGCGCCGTCTTGTTGGAACCACAACTCATCCACATTCATGCCATCCAATTCGGGAACAAAATAGTCGGTCAGTCGGCTCCAATTGCTGTGCACGGTGGCGAATCGATTCATTCGGGTCCTCTTCAACACTTTGCTCTACAGCGGCAATTGTTTCTTCGGTGCGCACTGTTCGACGTCTCTGCGGATGCGTATTATCACATAGAGTAAACGTAGTGCGAAAACGATCCATGGTTAACCGAATTAATTGCTCTGATGGATGATTATGTCGACCATAAAATGGACGGTGCTTGCGGTAAACTTCGCGAACTGAACCATTATTTTCGAAATAAATTTGCACGATTTGCAAGCGTTGTTCTTTTGTCAACCTGTTCATGATGAAATGGCAAACCAAACTAAATATTAATCACTTGACAGCTGATAAAATGGCCGCCAGTTAAAAAAGTGATGCCAACTTAAAGTTCTATACCTCAATAAAAAACACCCTTTACATAAGCTACATACGTTGCTGTCTTGCTATCTCATTTTTATATATGTACGTATAACCACGTCACTATTCTCTTTGCTATGCATAAGACAAAACCGAAGATCAACATAAGACACTTTTTTAATATTACTCCAAATTAACACTCCAAATTAAAACACTTAAATCTCGGCTCGCCGATATCGGATCGCCTTAATTTTTGGCCTAAAATCTTCGTCGAAACCCGCACTAGCTTTTTAATCCAAAAATTAATAAAATCGGCTATGAATTTCCGGAGAAAATCGCGTGGGAAAATTATATGAAAATCGCCCAATAATCACTTTCAATACCGACTGCCAAGCAACGAACAAACAAACGATGATTTACTCTTACATACCTAACACTTGCATATGTATTGAAACTGATAGTTTACTGCCCTAGAGGCGCGCGTATAGATGTTAGCACATCAAAAATTAGTTGAATACACGAATGAAATTGTATTCGATGTTGTACATCATAAGCTGTGAAATGGTTGTTGAACATGGTGGTATTACCAGAATTTATTATTAAATCACAAAATAATTAAAGTTGTCTTTTGAATACAATTTCTTAATAAAGCAATGTTAGCCTTAAATTGCTTGGTAGCTACTATGAACTTTAAAGCTCAAGTAAAATATTTTTTTGAATACGGCTGATAATTTTTAAAGTCATAATTTTCATTTAACATAGAATGTTAACTATAAAATTTGGATTTTTGTGACTATGTTACGAGAATATAAAATTACGACGGAGTCACAAGAGTAAATATAGAAAGAACTCTGTCATAACAAAAGTTGTGACTGACTTGAGACTTTTTCTGTGAATAGGCATGTTAATGTATCGAAAACTGTAAAAATTTCGATTTCAAACAAAAAATAATAATGAGTTAGGGCCTTTCATTACTAACGCAATGATATGTAACTTAAATCAAAGTTAGTTTGCTTAAAGAGATATAAAAATTCTGCAAAAAATTTCGATTCTTGAAAACAAAGAACTAAAAAATCATTCTTAACGACCGTTTGCTTTATTATTTATAAGTTGAGCATTTTTATACAATTTATGCTTTAACAGACTCTGACCAAATGTAGAACATAAACTAAAGAAATAAAATAGTTTCCGGTTGTTATACTCGTTTCTCAATTCAATGTCTCTAATGGCAAAAGGTGAGGAGGAAGTAATATAATTTGTAAACATATATCGCTACCTAAAACGCAAAACGCCCTGTCTAACAAAAAAATTTATATTTATATTTTAAGAAGCAACGCGGTGTTTCAACATAATCGCTGCAAAGAAAACTTAAATCTGCGCGAAAGAAAATTGAAATTTGATTTATTTTATAGCATTTGACTTATTTTTTTATTATTTCTTATTTTATATTATTCTCATTAAAGGCCGTGATACACTATCATACAAAGTCGTGCGATCTACGAAAATAATAAATAAACCTGTTGTGATAAATTGTTATTGTGTTTTGAAAATGTTCATAAAATCCATCATGCCAGAGCTGAATTTTTCCGTAGATCTCACGACTTTGTATGATAGAGTATCACGGACTTAAACAATAATACTATGTTTTAAAAATGGTGGTCAGGGCGTTACTTTTTTAAATCAAGTTTTTGATATATTTTGAAAGAAGAGCACCTAATGCTTAGAAAAATGCAGAAATCTCGATTTCAAAAAAATAATGAGTTAAGGCCTTTTTATATTAAGGTAGCGATATAGTATTTGCTTGAATTTTTTTTCCAAAATATATACATATATATTTTTCTTTAGAGCTTGTGTGCTGCACCCATGCCACATTCGTTGCAAAGATTGTCGCTGGTTGTACAAACGATTTTGAGTTTAATCGAATGTCCCGTTTGTCTGGACACGATAACACCACCCGCAATGCAATGTCAAAATGGACATTTGCTGTGTGTCAATTGTCGTGTACGTGCTGAAAAGTGTCCAGTGTGTCGGGATCGTTATTTTCCAAGACCGGCTTTAATTGCTGAACAAATACAGTCGGCCATTACAAGTGCCTTCAATTTATGTCGCAATGAAGATAAAATGCGTCAGAAAATCTTTGGACGCCACAACAGGCAACGGCAAATGGTCAAGGCTACATTGGAAAAACAAGAACAAAAATACCAGCCAGTGCATAAATCCTTAATGACAGACCAACAGACGCAAGATGTAGCATCAACAAAAACTACCAATGCTACAGCAACTACATCAGGAACAACAGCACTCAATAGAAATTGTGATGGAAAAGTAATAGACAAAATGTTTAAAGGAGCTCGTTGCAGCAGCGATGGCTATAAAATTACAAGCAATAAATTTTTTACAAAAATTTTAAGCTCCAAAGCATATTCAATGGAAAATCTAGCAAACGTCCATAACAATACAACAGCAATAACAAAAAGAACATCATCAAGAAACAACACTCTCAACACTTGCCATACAAGCATAAGCTCTGCCATATCTCAACTTGAATTGCTAGATAAGCAACAACAGCCACAATTCCTTGAACACAGAACATTATTTAAAGACTCTGTTGCTGCAAGACTGCCAGAACAAACAGCATCATCACTAGCAAATACAAATCAATTTTACGATGCACCCTCGAATGCTGCAAGAAATCATCTGTACTCGTTGACACATAAGCCCCAACTTCTTAATGCTAACGAAATCGATTTGAACATAAATTCAAAATTGTGCTGCAAACAAATGCTTAACAATAAAATGAAACGTGTTCCATTATCATCTGACAAAGATTTAACTAGAACCAAAGAACGTATAAAATGTCTATTGGAGTCGCCTGCAATATTTATGAATGATAAAAATAAAATCAACTGGCCACCAGTTGTAGTAGTGTGTGAAACATCATATGCCACAATACCCAGAGCCATAAAACTTAAGGAAGAATTCTATAAAAAACAAATACTTAATCAAAATGATTTACTCGGAGGCAAAGAGACAGCAAGAAATTCCCTTAAATCACACAGTTCATCAATGACATCTTTAAATTTAAATTTAACTACTGCTTCTAATTTGTGTTGCTACAACTGCTCTGCTGCATTGTCCACGTCTGTGTCTTCCTCTGGTGAAACTTATAACTGTCAGTCTCCATTGTCGTCACCATCATCAACACCAACACCATAACTATGTTATCGTCAACATTTTCACCATCAGCAGGTCACTGAGGCGGCGACGTCTTCTGATATACTTCCTCTTTGTAAATTTAATCACCATCATTATCATCTGTACAAGTGGCAGTTGCAGTAACAGAAAAAATATTACTGCTACAAGAAAATCTCACTAATTTTCATCATCACCTGTTGCTTCTTTCTTGTAGCTGGATGTGCTTATCTCTTGATCATAATTGACTGTTGCAACAGAGTACGGGTTGCATAAAGGCAGAACAGCACAACACCTCTTTTATTTAAATTAAAATATTGGACTTTTAAGCATCAGCAAAGTGTCATATGAAAATCACTATTATAAGTTTTATAATAAATGATTCTGTTGGTAAATATTATTACCTTTAAATAAAGAAGAACAGAGTGTAGCCTTTAATGTAAATGGTAAGTAAGAGCAATTGCTTTTGTAATATTTCATGCAGAAATTTATCTCTACGTACGTTTTACAGTATTTTCACTTTTCCGCTTTAATTACTTTATAAGAAAACAAGTATTCAATAATATAACAAAGAAGTTAGTTTCTCAGCATTAAAAGACAGATTTCTAAGAAATTTAAAGAACACAATGGTGTCTATTCTAGAATACGAGTCGATTTGGTGAAGCTTACATGGAAAACAAAACCAAAATTGCCTACTCATCATTGTTGCCATTTTGGCATTTTCACTGCCAGATCTGGCATTTTCATTATGTGAAAAGCATTCAACTTTTAAAAAATTCTGCCAGATACTTTTTGGCAGAATTTGCTTAAAATAATAAATGTTAATTTGTTAAATTTTTTTCAATGTACTGAGTATTTCTATTAATATATGTATATAAATTTTTTTATAATTATGTGTTTCCTTCGTAATGTAGATGCAACGAATACCTACATATGTATGTATTATATGATATGTATTGTATACATACATATGTATATGTAGCCCTATTTTCAATTATCCGTAAGCGACAAAAATTAAAGTTTTCAGAAGACAGGTTTTTATAGTATCCAAATATATTTTACCATACATAAATTGTCGCTTAAGTACAAATTTTGCAGCCTGCATTTTAAAAGATATCAAACATTTCGACATTTTGATAATTCTAAACTATGGGTAAGCCATAGTTTTAATTTCAATTACAAAAGTCTATTTTTTACATCTAGCTAATAATTAAACCGAAAATAAGTCTCGATATATAGACATATAGGGTGTTTTTTTGAGGGGTATAGAACTTCGAATTGAAATAAAACACAAGAAAATCGTTTTAATGTCCATCAATTTGGCTTTATTGGAAGGATAATTTTATGCCATTAATGTTTAAATATAATTTCGGGCATGTGACCGCCGCGGCTGGCTCGAATAAAGCCAATTCTACAGGTCCAATTTTCAACCACTTTTTCGAGCATATGGGGCCGTATGTTGGCAATAACGCCACGAATGTTGGCTTCCAAGTCACCTAACGTTTCTGGTTTGTTGGCGTAGACGAGCGACTTCACATATCCCCAAAGAAAATAATCCAATGGTGTCAAATCACACGATCTTGGTGGCCAATTGACAGGTCCATTCCGCGAAATTATGCGCTCATCGAATGTTTCCTTCAATAAATCGATTGTGACGTGCGCTGTGTGGCATGTAGCGCCGTCTTGTTGGAACCACAACTCATCCACATTCATGCCATCCAATTCGGGAACAAAATAGTCGGTTAGTCGGCTCCAATTGCTGTGCACGGTGGCGAATCGATTCATTCGGGTCCTCTTCAACACTTTGCTCTACAGCGGCAATTGTTTCTTCGGTGCGCACTGTTCGACGTCTCTGCGGATGCGTATTATCACATAGAGTAAACGTAGTGCGAAAACGATCCATGGTTAACCGAATTAATTGCTCTGATGGACGATTATGTCGACCATAAAATGGACGGAGCTTGCGGTAAACTTCGCGAACTGAACCATTATTTTCGAAATAAATTTGCACGATTTGCAAGCGTTGGTCTTTTGTCAACCTGTTCATGATGAAATGGCAAACCAAACTAAATATTAATCACTTGACAGCTGACAAAATGGCCGCCAGTTAAAAAAGTGATGCCAACTTAAAGTTCTATACCTCAATAAAAAACACCCTTTACATACATACGTATATTATATGTATATACCCTGAAGGAAATGTCGACGGTAAAATGTACTGAGTCGCTTTTGACTTTATCACCAGTAAAACTCTCTAATTATTCCCCATGAAATACTTTGTGCTATAACATTTAGCATGTGCTTGTCATTGAAAATCTACTAGTAACACTAAAACCGTTGACTAGGTAGTGCGTAGTTCTTATGGAGACATACCAACCAGACTTTACTGGTACATTTCTATACTTTACGTACATGCAAATCTGTGTGTATTAACAAGTTGTTGAAAAATTCACCAGAAATACACCACATATGTTTTCTCTCTTACCTTTATACTGATGAATAGAAGAAAAACTGTATAAACGTGAAATTCAAAGCTATTTCAATAAAAAAATTTAAATTTAAATCTGGCATTATACATTTATTCTGTAGAACATTTTAGCAGAATTTTTTTACAGATCTAGCATTCTCTCATCATCATTTTCTGGCAACACTGCTACTCATGCAAAATTCACCGTTTTTCAAAGAGAGCGAGAGAGAGAGAAATTCTTTGAATTCCTTGCGTTTATTTTATTTTACAAATAGGTATGTTCATTAACTTTCCCAATAGAAACTAGCAACGATAGAGGAAGGCAGAAATTTACAAATTAAGGCAGAATTAGTTTGTACGTGATGTTCTGTTCTGAATCAGCTGTTTTGTTTCTGTTGAGTTGAAAATCTGTATGTGTGGTTAGTTTTTACTTTTTCGTTCTGTTCTGTTGCGGACAAATCTGTAGAAAATAGAATTCAACGTTAAGTCACAGCCAAAAGTGTGTATGTATTAGTGTGTTGTGATATTTTGTGTACAAGTGTAATCCATTATACAGGTTCCCAGCTGATTTTTTTCACAGACAAAGTAATTGAAAAATATTTTATACAGAAAGGAACGGCACAGAACAGCAACAGAAAGTAAAGACTAATGAAGCCTTTACTCTCCCAGATACGAAAGAGTAAATTAACTCTTTACTTGCAAATTTCATTCATGTCAGAACCACGGATGGAATTCACAATACTATTGAACTTTTGCTAATGTGTTTTAGATAATTTTGTATGATAATATTTTAAATTTACTTTACACAGTTTCATTATTTACTATTTGTATGCATTCTTCATTATTTTTTAATTCTATTCTATTAACAAATAAAAAAAACCCCATTATCTATCTCTGCTCAGATATCATAAACAAACGAAATTCGTTGACCATAAAATTGAATTTATGTGGCTTAATGAAAGAAAAACAATAAATTAAGAAAATATGCTTTCTTTTTTCATGCCTACACATATTTTTTAAATAAAGAAATTCAAAGTTTTGAGTTTTAATTTTTCAGATATTTTTGAAATAATTAATTTGAAAACAAAACACACAACAGGTATTTAGATAATTCTTGCAAATAAAAATCTTACTAGTATTAATTTATAAGAATTTTTTTGTCTCTCAATTTTGTTTCTCTCTTTTGACGATCACTCCTTAAAAACTTTTTGAGCAATGAACACTTTCCAGTAACAGTTGTTACAAATTCGTAACAGTTTTTACTAAACGAACAAACCTAATATAGTTTTTATATTGCTGTTCGAAAAATTCAAATCAAATTCAAAAAAAAAATAAATCAGGAAATAACTGTTATATTTAGATTTTTAAAGTTTCGTACACCAAAGGTGAAGGGAGCCCTATTGTATTCGCTACGATGTTCGTCTGTATGTCTGGCTGTTAGCTCGAGAACCGTAAGACACACGGAATTTGCACAAAATATGTAAAACTTTGGACGCTACAACAAAAAATACATAACGGTTAAAAATTAAGGAGTGTTATAAAGCGAGCAACGAAATATTTTGAAATCCTACTGTAACATATAGACACTTGAAATTTTCAAAATTAGTGTATTTTTATGCAGACTACACCAAGTAATACTGAAATAAAAAAAAAATATTAAAGGGTATTCTATCAGTTAATGTAATTTTGATAACCTGCTGTGTCAAGCAAGCATTTGAAATGTTAAAATACTCTAAAAGTAAAATCATCAAAATTAAAAAAAATGCAAAAAAAACCGAAAAAATGGTAAAAATAAATGAAAAACCACCAAAACTAAGGAAAACCGAGTACAGAACCCATCGTGTGCGAGCCACAGTTGAAATTTTCTGAATTTTTTATTACAAAAGTAATAAAAATTACGGTCCCTGTTTAGAACAAATAATTTTTACATATTTGTTGTTAAACGTAGCAACTTCCCTGAATTGTCAGTCTTTGGCTTTTCGCAAGAAACCAGAATGAAAAGGAAAAAATTCCCCTGTATTTTGAAAAATAACTGGACAATTTAAAAATGCATTTAAAGTTAAAAAAGCAAAATTTAGATAATTTTGGAAAATATTTTTTGATTGTTAATTGTAAGCGATGTTGCAAGAAGAGGCACTAATCAGTGTCCAGGGAATATATACATATAAATATATAATATATATAATATAAATATATATATATATATATATATATATAATATAAATATATTGGTTTCTTTTTACTGCATGGGGCCGCAATTGTATAAGTAAGCAGGATATTTTTCTTTCTATTTAATATTGAAATTTCTATTTCTATAGAAGATATTATATTATTTCATTAACAAAAATATAATTGACAAAAATCTGTTTTTCAAAATTAAAGAAATTCTTTTTAACTGGACAAATTGTATTTTAGCTGGTAACTGGACAAAGCTCCACAACTCTGGACAAACCAGCCGTCTGGTAACCCTAATGTATATACAGGGTGGGCCAAAAGAAACCAAGGGGTGTAAAAGTTTAATAACTTTTTTGTTTATTAATTTTTTTTTTATTTTTTCTTTCAGATTATATAGACAACACTTGGAGAATTTATAATGGAGAGGTTCACAACTGAACAGAGAACCAGAACAATAGAATTTTATTATTTAAACCAGAGATCAATTATTTTAACGCAAAGAGCATATCGTCGACATTTTAACGTCAGAATTTCGCCCTCTGAAGCGATGATTCGTTAACGTTAAGTGTTAACGAAGCACCAGAAACATCTGGCAGAAGGCGTTCTGCTCAGCTAGAAATGTCTCGTACGTCACTACGGCGCATTTTAAAAAAAGATTTACAGTTATACCCATATAAGGTGCAATTGGTCCAAGAATTAAAACCCGCAGATCATCGGCAACGTCTAAATTTTGCAGTTAAATTTCAAGAGTTGGCCAGAAATGAAATCAACTTTATTGAAAATTTAATTATGAGTGATGAAGCTCATTTTCATTTGAATGGCTTTGTTAATAAGCAGAACTGTAGGTTCTGGGGTTCTCAAAATCCAAGAGCCATTCATCAACGCCAATTGCACCCCATCAGGTGTACAGTATGGTGTGGGATCACATCTGAAAATGTCATTGGGCCCTACTTCTTCGAGAATGAAGATGGAAGTGCTGTAACCGTAAATGGATATGATAGAAAATTTTTTACGTCCTGCTCTTGAAAACAGACCTGGTATGTGGTTTCAGCAGGACGGAGCCACTGCCCATACTGCCCAAGACACAATAGCACTTTTAAGTCAAATTTTTGGAGAGCGAATAATTTCTCGAAATTCGGAAATTATTTGGCCAGCGCGATCGCCAGATTTGACAGCACCCGACTATTTTCTTTGGGGTTTTTTGAAGGAGCGAGTGTATGTGAACAAGCCAAAGACAATCCTTGAACTCAAGGCAAACATTGTTGCAGAAATTCGAACGCTACAGCCACAAGTTTTGAAAGATGTTATGGAAAATGCTCTAAAAAGAGCCCATCAGTGCGAAGCTGAAAACGGTGGTCATTTAAGAGACATCATTTTTCATACTTAGTGTAAAAATGTAGTAGTGTAGTGTAGTAGTGTAGAAAGCAGGAAGGTATCTTGTGTGTGGAAGCTTGAATCTTTTCCCGTATTAAATTAGTCCTTCATTGATATACATATATTTACTAGTGATTTATTGTATTGCTGACGTAAACTTTAACTGCACGTTCTTCATACAAAACTTGCCGTTAAGGTCTCTGTTAGCTTTTAATTGTACACTATGAAAATAACCGTAAATATTATTAAAATAAATTGTCTTATTTTTAAATATTTAATTTACATAAATAAAAAGTTTAATTGCTCAAATACATAAACATACACACATACATAAAATATTATTACATACCGCTGTTAACATTTAATGAGATTGCAGCTGTGGTTGCATTTTCAAAAGATCTTTCAGTCTTAGTCGTTATTGTCATCAAATTTATTTGCATCGTGTCTGCTGAAGACTTTGTGCACAGTAGCTTTTTTTTACTTTGAAATATATTTTTTTAACCTCCTTCTTTGTTAATATCAGAAATATTTGATAACTGGTGTTTGCATTGCTGTCATCACTTAAGTATGCACAATTGACCTGAATACAACAATCAGTTTAACGACATTGCTTTTGCAACACTCTTGAAATTAGTTGCAACGGCAAACGGGGCTTGGAGGTTTGATTTTTTTTTTTTTTTTAGTTTTATTTTATTTCGTTTATAGCCATCGTTACTATGTGACGTTTGCATTTCCTTTTCCGTGACAGCATCCATTACAGCTATTACAACCACTTAATCGAATTTCCAACATGTAATCAACACTTTCAATATTTGATGCCAGTTCCAATGCAAATGTTGTATGGCGGCCACTCGTTTTGCAGCAAGCGGAAGACGATGAAGATGAGGAAGACCGGGCTGCTTTCACATTAACTGTTAATGATGGCTAGAAAGTGGAATAAGGAAAATAATATTTTAAATAGAAAATTTTTGCAAAAAAAAATAAGAATTTAAGCAACAACAAAAAGTCAAGTGTTGAACAAAAAATTTGAAATGAAATCGAAGGATGTTCGTATCTTATGGCAGTCAAATGAGTCAAGTTTTTCGCAGCAAAATGTTAAAAACGGGCGGCAGCACGAAAGATGAAAATAAATATTTTAATAAAATTTATGAAAGTTAGGCGTCATTAAACATATTTTACTGAAATTAAAAAAAAGGGGAAAACGTTAAGATAAAAAAACATGTTTTTTCAAACACTCTGGCTATCTTGGTGTCCTTTGCTTTTTCCTTCGCTCGTTCGTAAGATGTTTCAAGCATCAGGTTCCTTATCGTTAACTTTACTACATGCTGTTATTTCATCTGTACAGGAAAAAATTCAAATTCTAATAATTTCCAACAAAATTCATAATATTAATTACACGGATGTAAAGAAGAAGTTCTTTTTCTAGCAGTAGCCGTTCATTTTCATTTGAGAAAAAAAACTGCATAATTAAAAAATATAGACAAAGCACTTGCAAAGAAAATTTACTATAAATAAATTTACTGTAACAATTTCGAACTATTTGAAAAAGAAACAAGCAATACTTTTTTACCAGCACTGCAAGAAGTCCTTTTATCGCTGTTACACATAGAATTTAAATTGTTTTTGTATTGATTTCTGTACCCTTTCTTTTTTTGCTTACAAACTATATGCAAACAAAGTCTTCCTTAGCCTTAATTAAATAAAAATTTCTCTGATTTTTTCACAATATTTTTCTTCGTATGAATAATTAAATGACACCCAAGATATTTTTATTGCCGTTACTAAATACTCAAAATATGTAAACCTGTGGTAAAAAAAATCTTGCTTGTTTGTTATCAACAGATTGTTCTTATTTAAATATTTACTTAAAGTCACTTGGAAATTTTTTAATTGACATTCATTTAAATGTTAATTCAGTACAAATATTGTACAACACTTAAGCGTTTCCACTATGTATGGAAAGAATTTTTTTTTCTTATTACCTTTACTGGCTGTTGTTGGCTACAGTTGCTACTTTTTTTTTATTTACAACTCATTTTGTTGTCAGCAACTCAACTTAGCAGCAATTTCAATACAAAAATATTTTTTTAATAGAAAAGAAAGACTGAAATGTAATGTCAGTTTTAATTTCGACATACATACAGACACCACTTTCTTTCAGTAATTTTTTTTGCAGCAGCAGCGTTAATTGAATTCGAATTCAATAGCTTTGTTCACTTTTAAAATTCTTTAGTTGGGTATACTCCTCCCTAATATTGGCACCCTCTAATTTTATAGGTGCCCATATGACCATGACTTTCGTTTACGATATTGCCTTAGAATAATTTCTCGTGTAAATGTTCGAGTTCAACAATCGAAAAATCGAAATCGAAAAAGATATGTGTATATGTACATATCGATGGCTTAATTTAAAAAGGGCGTATTTCGATTTTTTTCGAAATCGCGTTTTTAACGTTTTCTGCACGCAAATCATATTATTGTAAACAGTCAAATCATATTATTGTAAACTTTAATAATATTATTATCTGAGTTAATAATAATATTATCTACAAAAACAATGAACTTTGTTACACCTAATCAAAGTATTGTAAATATGACAACACTATTGTTAGATGTGACTAAAATATAATTGAGACTCACCATACCATGTTCTTATATTATATTAATATTGTTAAATACGACCACAGTATTATTTAATATAATAATACTATTTTATTTTTTAATCATATATTTATTGTAGAAACAGCTGTGCGTTAAATTCGAAATAAATTAATGTTGTTGAAATAAAATGTGTATATAGAAATGTATGCTTACACGACATACAGACATGTCTGTATAAAGAGATATACAAATGTTTATATATTTTTATTGGTCTACCCTTTTGTTTATACATATAGCTTACAACCAAATACTGAACTGACAGATGTTTCTGAAATTTTTTTTTTTTAACTTAACATAGTATGGTTTTGGATAACATTATATTGTTATTTACATCATATTATTTTTAAATAATAATACAAATTATGTTGTAGTCATACGTTTTTATCAAAACTGTATTGTTAAACTCTAACCATATCACACTAATCTATGGATGTGATAATGTAATTATTAAATTCAAACATTACTCTGTATATCGTAACGAAATATATGTTTAAAATAACAATAACTAGTTTTCGACGACCACATATTTCTTTCAGAGGACATAATATTGCTTTCTCAACCATTCTATAACCATATATTTTCTTTGCGTGTGGTAGTCAACGTATAATTGCATTCTCCTTCAAGAACGCAGTAAGCAACAATTAAAAATAAAATATTTATTTAATATAAAATTTTTTTTTTTTTTTTTAACACAAACACAATTCGCAAAGCGATTAGCTTGTCTGCGAAAAACACCCAGGGTCAATGGTGGGAATCGAACCCACGACCTCTGGACTGAGAGGCTAGCATCGCTACCACTCAGCCACAGGGGCACCCTTGAATGTAAATACTTTAGTTTTAATTCAGTTTTTTCCTTTTCCTGTAAAATATCGAAAATTGTAGTTACGCCTTTTTTATATTAAGCCATCGATATGCATGTATTTGTCACTCAGTTTCATTCCCAAAATGCTAATCGATTAAACATAAAACGTACAATAAATAAAACAAATTTTCGCAAATTTGTATATGGCGAGAGGTTTTCTTACTGTATAGTTTCGAAAAAATTTAGACAAAGCTTCCTTACAAATAATATTTATAAAAGTGGATGACTTTTACACACGCAAAGCTTACTTTGCAAAGTCTTTCCAAAAATCTTCACTTAATCGAACACTTGGGTGTTTGTACGCGCGTCTTGTGTGTGTGTGTGTTTGTGTGTATGTATTTATGTAATATTGCATTGCAACCCCAAGCAGCCTTAATAGTTCATGCTGGATTGATTTGTCATTGTAACCAACATTTTGAACAATACAATATTGACTTTTTAGTTGGTACACACAACAGTTTGCAGTTACAATCATTCATTTCCATTAATTTTCTTCAATTTTTCAATTTAATTCTTTTATTGCAAAATATCGTATCGAGCTTTCTCTCTTCAGTTTTCATCTTCTTCTTTTTTTCAGCATTTGCACATTGTTTAATAAAATTGCTTTTTGTTATGCAAAAGAAAAAAAAGATTCTTTATTACTTTCATTTGTTCAGCAGCTCTTTGCACTTCATTCGAGTAGAAGTTATTCCCTCATTTAGTTTGTCGCTCGTGGTTGTTGCTCCTCTTTATGGTTTGGTCGCCTGATTATTACGATGCAAATGCATTTCCACATTTCTAATTCATCTTCATTTTATTCGTGGTTGATAGCACATATTTTCTTTTTTCATCAAATGAAATTTACTTTTAATTTAATTTTAATTGATCTATTGACTTGGTGGTAGTGATTGCGTTTATAATCGTACAGATGGTTAAAGGATGTTGCTGATGATTGCCGACATTGGTTGGCTGGTTTGTAATTGAATTGGAGAATTATCGAACGAAGGTTAATATTAATTAAAGTCAAGATAATAAATTAATGTTATGAAATGAATATTTAATGATGCGAATAAAAAAATAAATGCAAATGTAAGTCATTAGGAAATGAAAAAAGAAAAGTGTTAAGGAAACGAAAAAATAAAGTAAAAGGTATACTTATGTAGGCTACATCGGTAAACATTATATTTATGTAAAGATAATCAATTAAAAAATAGGCTTAGTTTTTAATTAATATATATTTGATTGAATATGGTATTGCGGGTATCTTTATGCAATATGCCATTGCCAATTAAACTTCTGTGTTTTCTCTTCTTTCATTGTATAATTTGTTGAGTGAAAATTTCATGTATTTAAAATCAATTGAATTTTTATCCAGCTAAACAATATATATAAGGCCATCCATATATAGGAATACTATATAAAATATGGAGACATATATGTATATAGTGGATATGTTTTCCAAATAAAAAAATTTAAGTAGTTCTCAAGAATCGATTATTTTAGTCTCACACTTTGTTAAAATCATTAAGTTGGTACTCCAGTAGATAAGAGCTTCCACCAAAAATTCTTAATTCCAAATCTGATTACCTCTTTTGAAATTGTTTGCTGGGTATAGACAACCAACGACTATGTTGATACACGTTCTTTAATGCAGCACAATCGACTATAAGTAAAATTCATATATCATTTACGAGTATATTGTATCATCTACAATCATAGACATAAGTATAAAAATACACTAATATTTATTCGGCTACACATGAGTATATAAAGGAGTATTTGATTAACAGACACTTGAAGCATCAGTGCATTCGGAAAATTAAATTTTTAAAACGCTTAAATTTAAACTGCTTTTAACTGATTACATGACTGGTATAGAAAGTGCGATTTGATAAATCTGATGTTACTAACTAAATATTTACTAGAAATACATTTATTACTTTACTAATTACAAAATACCAGTTCTAGTTATATTCTTAATTATAGGAAAAAAAATTTGAGAATAATATCGTATGTGTAAGGGCTATATCGACCCTTATTTTCGATTTAATCGTAAGCGACAAAAGTTAAAGTTTTCAGCCCACGTATTCTATAACCTTCTAAAGCTAAATCTTTATCGCTAAAAATCGTTAAAGTCGATTTATCAATTTTCGGTTAAATTTACAATTATTAAAAGGGTATTGCTAAATCAGGCAATGGCTTAAAAATTAAATCCGCCCAAATTCTACTGTTTTATATCACCAACAAAAAATTTTTTAATGTTGTATTTGTTTCCGCGATTTACAAAATGCAGGGCATGCAGGATAAGGTTTTTTATAATATTAAAATATGTTATAAATTGTACAGTCTTTATCTTAAAAACTATCAACAATTTTGACATTTTTGTCATTCTAAACTATGAGTAGGTCCATAAAATTTTAATTTCAATAAAAAAGTTAATTTTTTACTACATGTCGCTTACGATTAAATCGAAAATAGGGCCCGACATTTATTAAAACTTTATTATTATTAATTATCTGATTAATGTTTCGAAACAGCCAAAACACATGTTCCTTTCTTAGAAATGCATACGGGGCACGTATGATGCATAAATATTCTGATTATAATGCGTATATTATATATATATATTTATATTATATATTTTGCCAGACTAAATATCTATACTCTGAATATAAGCATACTCCAACTCTACTCATAGAGTATATTGTAGAGTATTTAAGTTGTTGGTTGAAAGCAAATATGTGAGTACGAATTGTTTGTGCTATAATTATGAGTTTGCATAGTCACTTAAATTATAATTAAATACTGAAGTACATTTTTCACTATATTTATTAATATTCTCTGATATAGCCATGTGATATTTGAAAAAAAAAACAATTATTTTTGTATTAAAAAAGGATTGCAACTTTTTTCCACTGTTGTAAAATTCTACAATTCTAAATTCATATATAACTATATATTGGAACTATGTATGTTTATGTAATTTTTACAAACACATGTATGCATATATAATAAATAAATATTATCATATATATCCATTTTCGTGACCGGCAATGAATCTTTTTTTCGCTATTCATACTGACTCATGAAATTTTAAATATAAGTGAGTAGACATCATTTATACTCAACTACTCTGATTTACAAATACTCACGATGACATTGATTTATAAGTATAGGTTGAAATAAATAAGAATGCGATGTCGACATCTCAGTCATACCACACTCACACTCATAAATATCCTCAGTGTGATTTCTAATTTCAGGAAAATGCATATACTGCTCACATTATTTCAGCTCACTCAACTCATGCATGTATATTTATTCAAAAGTTTAGTCATTAAACAGTTTGTAAGTAGTATACAATAGTAATAAATAGGGTTGATTTTCAATTCCTAAAAAAAAAACAAAAAAAAAACAACAGAGAAAAACATAACCTCATAATGAGAACTTTAATGTTCGTATGCGAAGCTCGCATTGTAAATCATACTTATTTTGCATCGTCCATAGGCATTATGTCGAAGTCAACAACGTCAGTTTGATGCGCACTTCAAACTTTTGAGTGAATATTATTCATAGACAACATTGCAGTAAATATGAGTGAGCATAAGGATAAGAAATTATAAGTCATGATTCAAATCTACTCACTTTTTCACTACTCAATGCTGGTCTCTGATACATATACCCTAATTTTTCGATTCAGTGGGTATCATGCATAAAAACGAGTAAAAGCGCTGAGTTGAGACAGGTGAGCAATGGCTCGTAAGTTTAGTTCGTTCAAACAGCAACAGCTTTTGCTCAATTTCGTATGCATAAAAATGAGTTCAAACCAATTGCAATTACTAGAGCAAAGGGAGATCAAACGTCTAATGGTTATTGAAGTGCAAACATTTCGTCAAGTGAAAATGAAGTAGAAGTAGAATAAAATAATAAAAATAATTAATACAATACAAACTGACATTTCTAAATTTTTAGTAGAAAAAATAAAACAAAATAAACATTTACTAGAAAAAAGTCAATTACCAAGCATTTATGGCTCGTCCCACAATGTCACCAGAAATCGTTCGATCGACAATTTGTATTGCAAAAAACAATAACATTACAAAATTTGTTTTTTTTTTTCATTATAAGTATTCGATCGAACGATTTCTGGTGACATCGTGGGACAGATCGTAAAAATAATAAAAAAACAAATAATAGAAACATGTGTAACATAAATTAAGCAATCTTATTTTAGATTTTGCTATATGTAGTTTATTTTTGAAGGTTAATAAAAAGTCTACAGCAGTTTTGAGTCGTTATGAAACTGACGAGACAAGGGAGTTTAATTTTCAAAGTCTGCAGAGGCTTGTTTTGTTAACGCAAAACAGGGTGATTCCTCTGCATCTTTCGGGAATTTCATCCACACGCTTGTTTTAGCAGATATAAGTTTCGGAACTTCTGCAATAGTTCGCGACACAGTGGATTGATGGACTCCAATATATGTGGCTATAAAGTTTTGGGATCCAGGATCTGCACAAAATCTTAAAAACAGTCGAATTTTATCAATGTTGCTGAGGGCACCACCACGTGTTTCTTTTGACTCCTCAAAAAAATAATAAGCCAACCAGCAGATGCTACTATCATCAAACCTATGTATTTATCATTTTATTATTAATTATATAAAAAAAATTAATAATTAAGAATACAAACCTGTATAATTTTTTATCCTCACTTGCTAAATTTTTTTTACGCTGTTAATAACATTTTGTATTTCTTTGTGGCACAAAATTTTCAGCCATGATTCCTTTTTAGTGTACGCGAGTCAACTATAAGGCAGGCTCAACAAAATTTGAGCAAGAGCTCGCAAAAGAAAGCAAAAGCTTGTTTTTATGCATATGAAAATGAGCACAAGCTCATCTAACTTAGTTCAAACTGAGCAACACGAGATCAAACGTGAGCAGTGAGTAAAAGCAAATACATCAAATTTTATTATGCATACGACAAGCACGTTTTACTCAAACAATCGAGTCCGAGCTCAAGCTCACGTTTTATGCATGACCCAGTACATCACATATGCTCGATACATATTTTTTTAGCTGAGTAGATTAAATTTGTATCTTTTTACTACAATTTAAAATTTTCGCAATGAAATATTCTCGCTCGACCAGTTTATTCGTGATTAATTTACTGAAGCATAATGAAATCGATAGTATCGTCCTGATACTATCAGAAAAATGTACAAATCTGAGTTCAACATGTTTATATAAATTTATATTTGATTAATATTGAAATTTAAATTTCATATATGCACATATTGTTCGCTCACTTGAACAACGTCATAACTTAAAAAACTAGATTTACAGAAATCAGTTTAAAAGCTTTCAATTTACACACAATTCCTAAGAGAAAAAATTCGAATTTTTCTCTCAAACTATTTGTATGTAACAGCCTATTTGTGTAAAATGCTGACGATGAAAAACTTGACGTTTCTGTAATAGTTTAAAGAAAAGTTGTACAAGTTTTCTTTAACATATTATAAAAAAGTTAATATTTCTAACATCTTGCACAAACAGGCTGTAAGAGCTTTTTGTCATAATTCTGCCTCATGTCTGTGTTATTAATAGTTTTATTTTTATACAAATTTTAGACTTAATTGTTGTTATACTTTTTAGTACAATTTAATATAATTGAAAATCACAATGGACCCAAATGGGTCTCCAAGTGGAGGTGCGTTATAGCACCACCCTTCATAACCTAAAATTATTGTACCTTGTAAATAAAGACAAATATTCATTAAATTTTTGCGCAATGTGAAAAAGGTTATGGGGACTAATTCTTCATTATTACCTAAAATATCGAAATTTTTTTATTTATGATGTTGTTCAAGTTAATGAACGATATTGTATGTATGTTGCATATGCATAAATAAATTACTTCTAAAATGAATATTTTGTCATTAAAATTAACCATATGTATTCGTGTGCAGAATCCACCCAGTCAACATTTGTTTACCGAATTTGAAGAAAACTCTTACAGAAGGTATAAATAATGAATGTGAAGGCACATCGAAATCAAAGCCAGACCAAGACAAATATAACTCGAGTGAATAGAAGTAAGTAGAATATTATTAAGTCCACTTAAAGCAATATATATTCTACAAACAAAACTTCATATTTACGTGAAATCCCCATGTCTGTAATAAAATGTATTTTAACAGCCTTAATTATAAAAATTATTAAGGCCTTATAAATGCTTTTTAAGAAAAATTTTGTTAAAAATTTGTTTTAAAAACCCTTGCAAAGCCATAATAAGTTTCATAAATAAGGCTGTAAAAATATAAACAAAATAAAAAGTTTTAATAAAATTCTAATAAAATTATAATGAGCGTCAAATTTGACCAACAACTACATAATCATAGAACCTTGAAGGCATTTTTTAAAACAGTAATCTGTATTTAACTACAAATTTATTTTAATTTGTTAATTTTTATTTAAAAAAGATTTTTAACGAATTTACGTTTTTAGACTTACGCTATTATCACTTGTAACGACAGAAATATTAAAGGACATTTCAGTGCCTACTCATTAAAGAATGAGGTTATGTCATTACAAGCGCACAGGATATATAGTTGATATCGCGCAATTTATTTAAGTGTTTAGAAATACGTTGAACTACAATTAAAATTGGCCTAACTCCGCCCATTGTGCAGCACAAACAGCAGTTCAGCGAAAACTTTGATATACTATATACCGCATAGCATTTTAAAAGTGAAGGTACTAATAAAATTTAGCGGCTTGGTAAACAATTTTATTTATTATTTCGTACTTCACGCAGACATTCAAATAGAATCTAGATGACTCATTTCGAAAGTTAAAAAACTTTACATACAATATTTTTGATTAAGTGCACCACATATTTGTGAAGAAGTTTGAACAAGCAGAATTAGTTGAGGGCTCTATCTAGAGTACTTCTTTCCGAAATAAGATCGGTGGAAAATAAAATTTCATTCCAGTAGATTTATCACCCAATAGTTCAGAAAGTAGTTTTTGACTACTAGTGAATTTCTAAAAGAATATCACATAAACCATCTGATAAATTATTTTATATGGTCTCTCTATAAATTTAATAGAAAAATGTTTGCTGTATAACCTTTAAATTAATAGAACTCGTTCAATAGAATATTGAATTTAAATTTTATATAAATTCTTTTTATTTTATGAACGTGTGACAAACACTCTTGTTGGAATGTATTTGCTTTTAATAGTTTTTTCATTAAATTTCCTTTATGTGTTTGACCATGTGTGTCTGTGCTTGTATGCGTACGAATTTTGTTGGTGTTTGTATATGTATGTATGTATTTGGTAGTGAATGCATTTATATCGACAAATATGTACAAACGGAAATGATATTGTTGGCTCAAATAGTATTTTAACATTTATTGTCTTGAAAATGCTTATGGCTATAGAAATAATATATATATTTTTTTGTATAAATAAAACCTTTTCAATAGTTTATGAGGACAGTTAGTTAAGTGTTTGAGATGAGCACTTAACAATTACTGCGAATTGTGATGACCTAGAAGTTTTTAATTAAAAATATATCTGGCAATATGAGGTAATCGCTTAGGTCGATTTCTAAGATCTTTTCGAACAAGCAGACCTTGTGCATTGTTTCTTGCGAAAATATTATCAAGGTTTTACATATACTGAATAGTTTTTTATGTTGAGTTCGACAAAACGCTCTTGAATAATTCTTCAAAACACAAAAACGTTAGCAAATTTCGTTCTCTGGTAGCGCAAAATCAAGGAAATAGTTCTTTATGTCTTGATTGCGTATGGCAACTGAACTTGAGTTGCGTTGCCAATTGCCAAAACTGTATAACGAATTACAACTGTCAATGAACAATTGTTAATTTTAGTTGCCAAATTGTAATAATATTGGCAAACACGTGTTAAACTACTCCTCATTTTGGAAGCCGAAAATATGTTTTTAAATTGAAATAGATATTGGTGGTTGGTTACTCACAGTAGAGGTGATAATCCTAAAGGATTTTATTTGTCGCTAGAGTGCCATCTTTTTAACGAAAAATAATTCTGCTGAAATAATAAGCTTTGTGATAAATTTTAACCCTTTCCAATGAGAAAATAACTTTTTTTTCTACAGATTCTATGAGCTCGTAGCACAAGTAAAAATATTGTGTTATGATTTTTTTGAAATTTTATTTATTGAATTAAAACGCAGGCGAAATAAAATTCTAGGAAATAGCACTACGGTAACATTGATTCAATGAAATTGCAGGGTTACTTTAAATATTTAGGGCCACATTTACAGTCATTAGTTAATTATTAGTCAACTAAAATGATAACTATTGTTTAACTAATACTTCATATTCGCATGCATACTTTAACTGAAGTTCTTAATATGAGCAAAGAATGGTAACCCTATCAAACAATTAACGGCCACGATGTCACCAGAAATCGTTCGAACCGCAACGTGTATTGCAAACAACAATAACATTAGAAAATTTGTTGTTGTTTTCAATATAAGTATTCGCTCAAACGATTTCTGGTGACATTATTGGACAGCCCATAAATTAAACTATTGGCAGCTCTGCTGTGGCATATGGTTTTTGTTTACATTTGCTGTATTATTTCTTAAAACAGTGCTCCAATAAGTGCTGAAATTGTTTCGTAAAATCCAAAATACAATAGAAAGTAAAATAAAAAGAATTTGTTACAGCTGAATACAAAGAAGATGCTTGGTAATGTATGTTTGGAATGTGTTTAAAACTTTTCACAATAAAACAATACTAATAAAGTTTACAACGAATCAGCTGTTGTGTAACTATTTGTTAACCAATGACATTTGGCGATTTAACTAATGGTAAATAAAGAGCTGTGAATCAAATATAATTGGTTAAACTATTGCTGTTAGTTAACTAAAAACTGTAAGTAGTGTTTTTATGGGAATTGTTACAATTTAAGCAACAAAGTTGAAACAAGAACTCAATAATCAAGATGTTTTTTATTTTCTTACTTTAACATCGCTACATTGGCTGACTTTTGTAACAATTCCCATAAAAACACTAATTATTAACTTGACTGCACCCGGTCAAAAAAATACTTGTGTGGCAACACTCTATTCTTAAATAGCTATTGTTGTTGTTGTTATTTACATTTATTTTCTTTTACATACTCTTACGACTACAATTTGAAGCTGAAAAAAGTCAGCCAATGTAGCAATGGTAAAGTAAGAAAATAAAAAAAACATGTTAATTATTGAGTTCTTGTTTCAACTTTGTTATTTGTTATTGAGCTTCTCATTTGTTTAAATGAAAGTTTATAATATAATAACTCTAGTTGTTCTAAGAAGCTTTGGGTAAAGGTTCCCTGATGATCTGCATTAGCAACAGTGAAATGCGCATAGGATCCAGCTAAACCCCTCAATAATCAATTTCAATGTATTTTTAATAAAAAAAAATATTTTACTTAATAAGTAAAATATTAATTTGGGATTATTAGTGCGTTTATAAATTTTAAACTTTAAAACTGTTTGTAAGTTTGGATCTTAGTGATGTAACAGATAAAATTTTTGATTAAGATGGAATTTTACAGTTTGATACTAGATATTATACCAAAGTTATTGCATTAAAATAAAATTAGCAATTAGCTCGGTTAACATTATTTTTAGTTGGAAAACTGACATAAATCGTGTTTCTATAACTATAGAATACTAATTTTAGTTTCAGTTACGTTGCCAGTTGACACGAGAACTAAAGTTGTGATGTCATCCATAATCAAGATATTAAATTATGGCAAATCAAGCCCGATAGATTTTCTAATCCATTATGTTGCTTTTGTGTAGTTATTAAAATAATTTTTTTCTGCAATAAAAAAAAGGTTACAGCCTGAATGGAAAAACTTTTAAAAATAAGTAAAACTTTTTGGTTATAAGTTTGTAGTGTTTTTCTGTGTATCATACATACCAAACGCCTGGATCGACTTGGATTGAGTTTTTTCTGGTGACTTGATCGAGACTGTCCTTAGCTATACTTAAAGAAAATTGGTCCAGCCGTTTAGAAGATGGATCGCGGGTTTTTAAAATTTTTAAGTTTTGTTATTTCCGACTTTTCTTTCAAAATAGCCAAAATAATTTTATTGAATGTACATTTTCAGATTAAACTCGTAATTGCACACAAAAACAATTAATATGCATAAAATGCCTGCTCATTCTCATATACTGTCATGACAACCAATAAATATAAACGCTTGCACTTATTTGCTAACACTCTTTATATTCATATAAATGCAATTCCAACATGTAAAAGCGTTAAAGTATTAAAATGTGCTCGAATGTATATGTGTGTTGTATGAGAAAAAATTGATGGTAGTATATTTCTTTGTGTATTTAATAGGGATACCAAAACGTTAAGCCTTATAGTCCAGAACTTTCAAAATTAACAAGAAAAATATTTACAGTCTGTTTGTGTAAGACGTTGACGATGGAAATTTAAAAAAAAAAAACGAACGCAGTATAACAGTTAACACTTTCGTAAGTTCTAATGGTCTTTAAATATAGACTAGTGTCAAAATTCTTTACTTGAACTTTATTTTTAAGCGGCGCTATGAAATGAGGACCAAGGAAATAACACCCAAATAAGAAAATAAAAACGTTTTAGAAGAAAAACTAGTTGAATATATTTGCTATTAAAATTTGCTTAGTACTGGTCTAGACTTGAAATTTTTGTTGTAACAGCTTTTTATTTTGTAGTGAAAAAGAGCGAGAGGGGAACACAAAAATTATATATTTCTCTTTCAATACTCTAATACATATTCAAGAATTGCTGTTACAAAAATTGCAAATCTAGAACGGGACTTACGTTGATCTTTTGGATTTTCAAATTCATATGAAATATGGTGACAAACAGTTTTTTGCCTCTACTGAAAATTTTTGAATTTCAAGTTAATACCCTCTTGTTTATCGAGTGCGATATGTATGTATATATTGAATGAACATTTCAGTTAAACCAATAAATTTGAAATTATAGCGGGACACCTCTAAATCGTTTATTCCCCAAAATCCCTTGAAAACTCTCCCAATAGCTCTTATTCTCCAAACTCTAAGGCGAAACTTATTTTTATATCCAACAAACGAATATAATAAATAAAGCAACTTCATTACACGCACTAGCAAGCCGTTGCATGCAAAACACTCACCTACATGCACATCATATGCACTTGCACTTGCATTTGCATTTGCATTTGCACTCAATCTCTGAAATAACAATAAATACAACAATAATAACAGCAAAGCAATTAACACCAAAAATACAACACAAATTGCATTTCAATAAATAAACATGAAAAAAGGACACCGAGAAGTGTTTGTTTGTTGTTTCCGCACCAAACCTCTCCCACCATCCCACCATCGCAAAAACAAACACACACACACGCCAATTCCTTTGCTTTTTTTAAATCACTATCCACTTCAAAATGTGTTGAATTAATACAAAAAGCAATAAATATATTTTTTTAAACATTATTTTTGATGTTGGCTGGTTTAGTTGTTGCTCGCCTGAAAGTTCAACATTAAAACCAATGAACTTTTTTTTTTGTGGGTCACTTGTTCACTGCACACACATTAGCTGATATACATACATACATATGTAACTTGCAAAATAATTAAATGCATATGTGTGTGTGTATGTGCATGTATGTACACAAATGTAGTATCCACTGCAGGTCTTTGTTTTAAAGGACAAAAGCCGAACGAATAACTAACAACTATTAAAATTAAAAATAAATATTAGTTATAGCGATTTGAAAATTATGTGGCACAAGCGGAGCCTCAGCAGCCAAAAAGACTTAAGCTTGAAAATATATAAAACTTTTTAATGCTTCTACACAGAGGCAAAAAATTTACTGAATGCATGTTTTTTTTCTTAAATTGAGATCAATATATGAAAAACAAGTGGTTGTGCTTTGACAAAAGCAATCCTTGTCACTCAACGAAGCAATCCTTGTTATTTTGTCTTTTGCGTTAATTATTTGATAGCATGATAGCAAACAAGTATTCTATTTGAAGCAGTGAAAGCTTTTGTTTTAATTTCAGTTCTTCATTATGTCTTCCATAACAACAAATTTTGACGATTTGTTTTTAGTAAAAAAAAATTAATTTATTTAAATGTTTAATCTGAGTTAAAGTTGTTATATTAGTCTGTAGCTATCATAATAAAATTAAGTTTTTTCTCTATATGTATTCATGCAATACTAATGAAATTGTTGAGATTTTTCTTTCAACATCCTTGACCTAATATGATGCCCTTTAAACAATTGTTTTATAACGTTGCATTAATTAACAATTTTATGGTTTAACACATTCTCAAGTTTATTTGTTAATAAATTTGCGCTGGAGGGGGAAAAGACTTCTTAACTCCTTAACACAAAATAAAATAATGAAATCGAGCAAATAAACAATGGAAACAACAAAACAAATTGTACATCTAAATCATTCATTGAGCCAAACAAGGCTGTTTGCTATTGTTATGAAAGTGTTGTTCTGTTAAGTGATTTAACAAAAGCTTTTCGTGCATTAAATGTTTTCTTTGATTAGAAAAAAAAAATTTATTTAGTAAGTTACTGGAAGTCAATTAGTGAAAATAAAATATATAATTAGATTTGAAAAAATATCTAAAAATGTTAAGGTCAATTATATAAAATGTGCTAAAAATTCGTTAAGATTGTTAGAATTATCACAATATACTATTACTTCAACAAAATGTTTTTCTGTTGCCAACAGTAACAATTGGCTACCTAAATTGTTACTTGTAACAGAAATCAAATTGAATATATAAACATTGTTCTGTGTTGGGTCCAAGGACGCCAGCTTTAGTTATATGTACGCACGTAAGCCATTACAAACTTTTACGGTGTACATGAGGACTTGCCATTACCTACACACCTCTGTTTTAGATAGAGACTATGAGTCCTCCCAAACTTCACATCTTAATACTTATCTTAATGAAGTGCTGTTGCCTGGCCAGACCGAGTCATGTCAACATCTAGATTTTTCTGATATACGTTAGAGTCTATTCTAATTTAAATCGCAGCACCCTCCTTCGTCGATACTTATAGCAATTAATCGTTTCTGAAGTAAAATAACTAATAAAATAGCTACAGAGCTTAAAATAATACGCCTGTTTAACAACAGAGGCGCTACAACGATGCTATAAAAATTAACAAAACGCACAATAGGAGAGTTGCAAAAACGAAAAAGAATTAATTAATTTTTTCTCTATCTATGTCACTGTACCATCTGAACTTGTACCTTCTCATTCATACTCTAAGGTAACATAAAGGTACATAAATAAATCAGAACAAAAAAGTTGCAATAATGCTCAAGAGAGCATTTCTATGGCACCCTCTTCTCTAGCGCTGACATAAGCAAATAGAATAAGTTTCATTGCAACATTTCAGGAAATTTCATAATTCAAGTTCATTTAAAAAATTAATTATTTAACAATATTCTACTTATACTTTTAGCAGCAACAAATAAATAATTTTTACTCTTACTGTGTGTAATAGAATCTTCCAAATGCAGCCTTAAGGTATGCAAAGTTTCTTAGAAAAACGTGTTAAATATAAAAAGCAAAACGTTATTAATTAAAAAGACATCCGAACAATAATTTATGGAGCTCATTAATTTCCATTATGTATTTCTTGTGAAGAAATGAATAATTGCAAACAAAAAAACAGAAAAAATTAATTATCCCAAATTGAAAAAAATACAACAGAATCGCCAATTGATTTTCTATGACCGCTGAGCACTTGATTCGCATAATTTTTGAAATAGAAATTTTGCCACAACAACAGGGAGCAACTAAAATAATTTTGCATTTTTGTACGTAGTTACCAAAAGTTTGGTTTCAAGCTTTTGTATTAGAAAGCAAAATTGACAGACCACACTATTTTTTTATATACATTTCCTCTTCTTTTTTTTAACTTTTATAACTTTATGCAAATTAGAGATGGTGGCTTTTGATTTTATTTTATTTTTGTTTAACACATAAATCTTTCCTTGCAAACACTGCTGGAATTTTGAAATTTTGCTTTCCGGTATATGTACAGCATGTCCAAAAAATATTTGCAAAATATATAAAATATCAAAAAGAAATAAAGAATTTAAGGCCTAGTTGCGTAGCCAAACATCACCAAAGTGATATTTATATGAAAACATTAACAAAATTATAATGATTTAAAAATGTTGTATTTAGTTTTCAATTGCTTTGATATAAAAATGCACTTAAAACTCCAAAAAATTGCTTTGAAAAATAATATAAATTGATTTATTTGAAACTTAAAATATATTTTTGGTTCAACAATTCGGTAAAATTTTTGTTCAAATATGAAAGAGCACGTGCACGATTTTATCAATTTCTAAAATTATTTCGGAAAAGTGACCAATTGTTTCACATTAAGGACCCTAGAGACTGGACATAAATATCCACAAATATTTTAACTTATTGTCACTATCAGATATATGTATTTCTCTCATACCTCTCAGAGCAATTTTTCAAATTTTTAAATTTTCGTTCCAGTTCCAAGAATTTGGAATCCTAATTCATTTAGCAACTACTGTTAAATAACTAACAGTGCTCTGTTATGTGCTTAAAAGGTTATGTTAGAAATTTTGGTTTCTGTCTCTGCTGATTAAATACCAATTTATTTCCACACACAACAAATTTTTATATTTTACACTACATGATTGTTTGGTTCATTAAAAATTTTTTTTCACCATTTAATGTGATTTTCTTTGAAGAGTAATCAAAGCTTTTTGAAAGCAATTTCTAATTCCAAAGTAAAATGGTATTGTCTAATTTGTTCATACATGCTACACAGTTGTAAATATTCAAGAACGAGCACTGACAAGTGATGCCAAATTTTATATACATAGAAACTTTGGTACTACAGAAATTTTAATGATAAAGTTTTCAGAAGTTGCACTTACACATGTTTAACTTTGAATCTAGAAGTTAATTTTATAGTTATTTAAATTGTGATAAATACTCATTATGTAATTGACCTAAAATGAATTTTAATCAGGGTGCTTATTTAGTGCGTGGAGGCACAGAAAGATTCGGCATTTCCCCTAGAGAGCTTCTTTTGCCTTCGTTAAGAAATCACATTAATTAATAAAATATTTAAATTTATAAGATTAATTAAAAATGCTAAACTTAAAAACTATTCAAAAATTTTAAGTACAGAAAGCATGTGAGCAGGTTGTAATAAATTTTTCGTGACCTTGAGCCTGTGCCAAACGGTGGCAAAGTACTAATGTAAGTAAATTTTTGACACTTCTGAGGTGAATAAAATTTCACTAGCCCTGGGGGCTAGTAGAAATTTTGACACAACAGGTAAATTTTTGACAAGCTACAATAAAAAGCATGGTATCATAAAATTTAAATCCATTGCCATCGCTTCGAGCCGTCGGTCCAATACAAAGATTTTTACGTCTTTTAAGTTTAATTAGACTATGAAAAAATCATTGTTTATTTTAGTTTGCGAAAATTGTTGCATCATATACATAATATTGGAAAATTTATTGCTATAAGAATATTGTTTTATATATAAAATGTCCTATTTTGTTGGTAGCCGGCGGCTTGTAGTCAGGCGAAGCAAAACCACCGCCGCAGCAATTGTTTCATCAGCTTCTTTCTATGCTCAAGCGAATTTGTCAAAATTTTACATTGTCAACAAAGATATCATTTGGCACAGCAGAAAAATTAAATTTTTTCCCCACAGGCAAATATGTTTTTACCATAGTACTTTACAACCGTTTGACACACGCCCTTTGTCTAAAAAATTATTTCATTTTTCATCGGTTTTTTTGTGATTTTTTTTTTGTTTATGATGCAGCCAAACGTTCAATAAATAGCTTTCAATTTCATTGTCTAAATTCCAATGTGTGCTGTGACCAGCTATTCAAATTGAAAATTAAATTTTAATATAAATGAATAGGCGAATTTAAAAGCAATCTAGTTTTTAATTTAAAAAGTTTGATTGTGTTAGTAAAAAATTGTGACTGTATTGCAAATTGAATGGATTGAATGGATCTTGTTACTTTTATATCAAGCAATTTCCCGGACTTTAATTTTTTTTTTTAAATAAAGTTACAAGCATCGACGACGAAAAAGTATTCGAATAAAATACCAAAGTTTAAAAGTATTTCACATTTGCTTTCATATTAGATAATTGGGTTTAAGTATGGCAAAAATATATACGGATGGAAAAAAGAATTACTTACGGAAATCGTTGTGCATGACGGTAATCATGTCTATCTACTTGGATAAGGATAAGTTATTGGTCGTTATCGTTGTTGGCTTATTTCAACTTGGACTACGAAAATTTGCTTCTAGATAAAAGAATAAATGCTATAGGAGTTCTTTAATCTATTACAGAAATCTCATAGTCGAAGTCGAAATACGTCAACTATGATAATAATCCTAATGTAAAATCAGAGCGCCCTTTCTTTATTGTGTAGCAGAATCATCGGAGACTTAAAATAACCGATAAAATCGCACAGCTTCAAAAAAAATTTAATATGCCTCAATTCCAGCGATGCCAATTTAGCGCGTTTTAACTATCCCAAACGCGCTTTTTTCTGTCTTAGCGCGTTTAATAAAAAAAGCGCTAAATTAGCGCGTTTTGAAGAAAGTCAATAATATCATTTCAGTTCAATATTTTTTAACTTTTTTTTATAAATTTAACAATTTTTTAATATCCAAAAATCCGATAAAATTTTTTTAATTAGTTAATGATTCAGCTGTCGCAAACAAAATTTGCTTGACTGTGGTTATAATAAAAAAGTCATTTTATTACTGTAATGACATATATTTTGAAATTTCACAAATAAAAATATGTACTACATACAATGACCCAAAAAATGTACATAACTTACGAAGCATCATTTATAGCTGGAGTACAAAAAGTATTTGAATCGCAAAACTATTCGACAATTTATATGCTTTTACAAAGTTTTAGAAAAAAATTAAAAGTAAAAACTAAGCATTTCGATTATTTGGAAGTCGATTCTGATTCTGTATTAAATGATTTTAGTTTATAACAACATAATGTCAAGGAAGCAATATTGCAAAATCTGAAAAATCAATTTTATATACGAGTACATACTAATACATACATACATCGACTTTTATTGAAATTTAATTTAGCGCGTAGAAAATAGCGCGTTTTTGCTATAAATATTTGACAATGCTGTAACTTAGCGCGTTCTAGCGCGTTTTGAGAAAGGTAGTAGCGCGTTTGGGTTATAAATAGTTGGCATCACTGCTCATTTCACACCAGAGGCACTGCAACACTGCATTATTAAACAAATACGTGCAAAAAGCAGACTTGTAAAATTATGAAGCTTTTCTTTGCCTCTTCTTTCACCGCCTGTCTTCTTTATCACTATCCCCTTCTTAAAGAAGGTAACACCTAGTAATAGTAGTAGGCATTCATTGACTGAGTGATGCTTCTCTAAAAAAACATAAAAAAACACTTTTTAGCGAAAACGGATACAAGAATTGAGTTTGTTTGTTTAATGAGCAATTAAAATTTTATGGCCGTAGGCAGTATGACAGTATTTCTTGAAACACTGCCGTGAAATAAACCGTTTTTGAAATACATACTAATTTTTTAGGGTACACACGATATCGTTTATTTAGTTAAAAAATAGAGTTTTGAGTTAATAATGCAAAATTAATCCTCATATTTCCATTCACACTAAGCACAAAATTTTATACGAATATTTTTAATACTCAACTATTCAGAGAAAACTAAAATTTTATTTTTTCATTAGGTTAGAGTCTGAACACAATGTAACGATAATTTATTGCGGTGCGGTTTTTCATATGATTTTTAAGTATAAAACCGCAGTGCGGAATTGCATAATTATAATAATCTATTTTATTTTCATTGCGGACTTCCTTATTCTCTCAATTTTTGACAGTCTTTCTCTTTCTGATGTTGTCATAGTTTTTGAATAATTGGCGATATTCACAACATTATTGTAAACAAAAAAAAAGTTGAAAAATGTATGTCATATAATATAAAAATTTAAAAAATATATCAAATATATCTGCGAATGTATAAAATGTTAATCATTTTTTGTTTTTAATTACTGCCATTGCAAAATATTTAACAGAAAGAGTAAATTTTTATAAAAACGCATGCACAAAAAAATTAATAAAAATTTAAACAAACAATGACACGTATTGCCGTCGCGTCTTCCGTTGTATTATGTTTATTTTTTTCCCGCAACGAGAAATTGCACCGCACCGCAAACATTGTGTTTAGACTCTTAAATGTGAATTGAAAACTTTAAACTCGTCTTCTGCACAGAAAATATTATTCCCAAAAAAAATTTTTAAACAAATATTTGTTTGAAATCAAATTTAGTTTCAGTAAATATTCTGTACTGTTCCACTAAATTAATTTGTACCAAAAAACTGTGTAGAGAAGAAACAGGACACGATGTTTGTCGGCTACTTTTCGGCATTTACATGTATACAACACGATCAATCAAAATAAACAACAACAACCGCACAACAGCACGTTGTTCCTATCAACAAGCAAGATAAACACAAACACACTGAAATAACATTTTCTCTCAGCCGAACTATGATTAATTTAAATTTTTACAAAATTTTTATCAGAATTTACAAAATTATTTGTAGGACCGCATTCAAATAAAATATTTACTGATTCAACGAATTTGGTTACTGAAAATGAAATTTAGTTTTTTCTGTGTGTAAAATTAATTTTTTTTTTTAGTTATGACATTGTTGAAATAAACTAGTGATATTTAAGTATATTTATTAATTTCAGTGTGTATTTTCGTTTTATGTTCAATTTAAAATAATTTTTAGTTTTACAGCTCACAACGGAATTCTATTCTAATAAAAAGTATAAAAAAGAACTCAACTAAATAATTTTCTCTTTCCGATTAAAATTTCCAAGCCTCTGCAAAAATTTACTGACATAATAATAAGAGTCAAAAGTTTAAATATCTTAAAATTTTGCAAAGTATTACTTGACATACTGTACATGTGTAAATATTGAATATTTCCCAACTAATTTCGAAAATGTGTTTCCTTTTTTATCAAAGTGCACAGTGATGGTATTTTGGTGCGTTTCGGGTATTTTTTGGTGCTTTTTGTCTGTTCTTAAACGCGAAATTTCGGCTAATACCCTTTTTTAAAAAGCGGGTATTTACAGTGCTTTTCACAATTTCTTACAGTGCTTTTGGTGCTTTTTTGTTAAATAAATAAATTTTTTATTTATAAAACTAAATTACTTTTAAGCGCTAATAGCAGCATTTTTTGACTGAACCTTCTTAAATTGTTTTTAATGTCAATAACGGAAACTATGTTAAAAACAATGTAGAAATATTTTCGTAATTGGGATTAAAAATTAATTTTTTTTTGCAAAATAGAAAACGGAAGTAACTGGAGAATACCAAATAATTCTCTACATAATAATTGATTGAAAATAGTATGCAATAAGCATTTTTTAAAGCTTACACAAATATTTAATAATACTAGAACCATTGAAAGTATTAGGTTATCAATAGCAGTCAGTTGTTTTAGACAACGGGTATACAAGCCCCAATTTTTTGATATCGTATTGACGTGCTGTCAATGTTGACAACTGGAATAAGGGTGAATATCGCAAAAACAAAAACTTTTAAGTTACGAGTGATTAAGAAAAAAGTGATGTTTTTAATGCATTTTTTATGTGTAAATGAGTTTTCAGTAACATACATATCTTAATCTAAGCCTTAGCTTCACCTACTATTGTATGTACGTATGTATGCGTGTAAGAATCTATATTTTTTTTTATTACTTGTTTTTACATACTTATTTTTTATTATATTAATCATGATTTTGGGCTTAAATCAAGTTTAGGAGCACCTCCCTGAAATTTAAAAACAGTATCATACCCTATAGAAAATTAAAAAATAAGAAGAAAAAATTAAATTAAATTTTTAGAATACCTTTCATGAAATGGTAAAAATAGACTCTTTGTCGGTCATGCAGGAAAACGCTATTAAGTCCCAAATCACACTATGCAAGTCTTATTGCTAAGCTGATTAGTTTGTTAGGAGAGAGAGACGGGGGAAAAGAAATGTTTCTGTTCCCCTCGTCTCTCTCTCCCTAAAACTAATCAGCTTAGCAATAAGACTTGCATAGTGTGATTTGGGACTAAGCAGAAAAACTTTGCAACGCAGAAAATTGTTACTAGGCTGCGCCGTCTCAGGAAACACAATGGTGGAGAAAATCCTTAAACCCGGCCGAAGGACAGCAATGCAAAAAAACGTTATTAGGCAAGAAAAATTTGCAAGGCAGAAAATCTTTATTAAGCTGCGCTGTTTCGGGAAACAGCATGGTGGAGAAAATCCTTAAGCCCGGCAATGCAGGAAAACGTTATTAGGTAAGAAAACTTTGCAAGGCAGAAAATCTTTACTAGGCTGCGCCGTCTAGGGAAACACCATAATTATATATTAAATTATAATTTTAATTACAATTTCAGAGGCCCATAACTTGGAAATCAAGCCTTGCCGCCAGTCCTTTTGTTGAATTTTTTTCTATAAGATACGGTACTTTTTTTAAATTTTTGGGATACCAATATTGGTCATATTCGTATAGGATAGGATACTGTTTTTAAATTTCTGGGAGGTGCCCCCTAAATTTAATTTCTTCCATTTGAAATTATACTTTCAGCTATTACACTCTAAACTCTCCTCTTTAAATGGCTTAATGTATAAAAATTAAAAAAATAAATATTTTCGTGCTTTTTTACCCGCTTTTTCGTATTTTTTTGCGCTTTTTACCCTTTTTGCAACAGCTTAATGTGCTTTTGCTCTTCGTAGAGATACCAAGACTGAAAGTGCACTCTTTCGCACTCTTTCTCTCTCTCTCTCTCTTTCTCTCTCTATATATGTATACCTCGCTCTTCTTTTCCCTCTATTCCTCCCTCACACCATTCTTTCACCATATGAAATGGTATTCATTTAATATTGTATTTCTATTTTAACAAATTCATGTTTTGCTTAAAACCACACTTTTGCCACAGTAAATTGTGATGCCTTAACAATTTTCTAATCAATGGAATTTTAATTTTTATTTACAAACATGACTTCCTGTATCGCTGGCTACATACCACCTTTGCTCTTATTTCTGTTAATTCTTATTGTTAACTTGTACATAAATACATATGTATGTATATGTATTTATATTTGTAAACGTATCGGAATTTGATTATTTTTTGTTGTGTAAATTTACAAATTTTGGCTCAACCACGTTTTTTATTGAATTTTATTTCTAATAAAATTGGTAAAATTTTCTTTGCAATTTGTGTAGTAAATAGAAGAGAGGAAAGATGTTGGTATTCCTGTGATTGTACAGATTGGAAACGTGTTACAATATTGTTTAACAAATGTTTAATTTTGTAACTTTTTTATTTCTATTGGATTTTAATTTGTTTAGAAATTATATATTTGTTTGCAAAAGTGTGGTTTTCTTATGTACGAGCTTAGTATATTTAATTGTGTGTGCGTGTATTAATTTTATTTGTGTTGCTTATTTTTATCAGAGTTTCGTGATATATTTAAATTTACATTATAAATCAATTGTCATATTCTGGTTATTTTGGTATTCTATACAATATTTTAAAGTCAGTGTGAATGATATACAATATGTTTTAATTTTTTATTTGTGGTTAATAAATAAGCAATTTATTTTTATTTGTAATTTCATTTTCGATTTATATTTATTTTTGTAAATATTTTGCTAGGTGTTATATTTCATTAGAATTGTTAAATAAGAGAGCAGAACACTATTCAACAATTTTAAGTCAAAATAAAATACAAACAGGAAGTGAATTTAATTTGATTTACAATTACAAGATTTGTACTTATATATGCTTTATTTAAATTTTTTCTTTCACCTAGGGAGGCGTTGAACTGGATTTAAAAATGTTTTAATATTTTTATTTATGCAATTCAGTGGATCATATTTGGTCTTAAAACTCTTGCGGTATTCATAAACGATTATTAAAGTTAAATCCTACCTTCAACCGGTTTTCTCACATAAAATTCTTTTGTTAGTATTGTGTACAAATTTTAATTTTAGTTGAGTTGCCTGTTGATAAGGCAACTGAATATCAGATTGCCAGCCATAATCGAGACAAAAATAAGTGTTTGTTTGCAATATGAAAATAACACATTTTTACTCAACGGAAATGAATATACATATCGATGGCTTAATATAAAAAGGACTAACTAGAATTTTCTATATTTTACAGGAGAAGCAAAAAACTGAATAAAAAATAAAGCATTTACATGCAGAAATAGTTTTTTAAGTTGCCATAAGTCCTTGATTTTGAACTGTAACGTACTAAGATCTTCAAGGAGGATGCAATTATACGTTGTCGCCCAAAAAATATCAAAAAACGAGTTCGAAAAAAAATGAGTTAGGCCCTTTTTATATTAAGGCATCGATATGTAGCAGTAGACTTGTACGACAATTCTACGTAATGCATTGCTTGAGCATCAGCCAAATGCATCTAGATGTACTTAACCAACAAAAAATGTATTTTGACTCGCCTTAAGCAAAAATAAATCATTAAAATAAAAAATAAAGTTTGGTCTGCGTCTGAAACGTTCACACCTTTACTGGCAGAAAACTGATATTACATGACGTAATTTTGACCAAATTATTTTTTAAGCGTTGTGGGGGAAAGGATTTCCCCATGCAAAAAAAAAATTGGTTGTTCTATATCTAGAGAGATTCACTAGTGACAGTCCTCAATTTTGGCGTACGTTACTTTGAGTATAATATGCGTAAGCAAGTATACAGCTGCATTATTAGATTATGGTGAAGGGCGTCCCTAACATGAAAGCTTTTCATTAAACTAAATCTGACGAACTATAACGGAGTTCTACTTTAAAAATAAAGTAAATAATCGGAGAAAAACCTCATAAAATAGGAGTGTTACTTACTTAATAAGTATCGTAATAACAGAAAATCATTTGAGCAAGACTTTAAACTTTGAACACATGTATGTGTTGCTTCAAAAAAAATGTATGTAATAGCGTATACAAAAAAATCTTGTGAAATCAACCATCTACAAAAAAGGGAGCTGTGTTGTGTGTTATACAAAGAGACAGACATGAATCCCGAAATTAAAAAATTTAATTTAATTAAATTTAAATAAAGCAAACGAGTTTTAAAAACCAAATATGTAAAAATTAAAGTTGCAATGAATTAAAAATATAATAAAAAATATAATGAATTAAAAATATAAAAAACAAAAAAATTAAAAGTCAAAATGAAAGTCCTGTCCCACGATGTCAACAAGATAAAACTTGTCGCACATTTACAGTTGAAACAACAAGAAAACATTCATACACTATTCTATTTTTAACCCCCGACTAAAAAAAGGGGTGTTATAAGTTTGTAGTATGTATCTGTGTGTCTGTCTGTGTCCACGTACAGGCCAAACGGCTGGACCGATTTTCATTTAGTTTTTTTTGTTTAAAAGACTTAATCGAGAGGGTTTCTAGCTATGTTTGAAGAAAATCGGCTTAGCCGTTTAGAAGATATAACATCTTTTCTGAAAAAAGTCGGGGGTTTTTAAAATTTTTAATTTTTGTTATTTATTTAAATTTTCCTTCTTATTGACTCTCTCATTGTAAACTTATTATATTTTAGTAATATAGAATAAATAATATGGATGTAAGGGTTTTAAGCTATCTATAAAAAAAGAAAGCAACATGTAGTGCAAACAACACTTTACCTAAACGAACAAATAAATAAAAATAAAACTGACATTTAAGTAATAATAAGCAACAAATTATGAAAATCAGATAACATTATCATGATAGAAAAAATATCAAGTATAGACCCATGGTTAACTGCCCCTCCCCAAACCCCTTTAAACAAAATATAAAAATACACAGAGAAAACAGATTCGTTGTGACAACCGAATTTGTTGCCAATTGAATTTTGGCGGTTGCAGCAACTATCATAGAATTCTGATATAGCGACTGAAATTTTCTTGTGGTACCACTATATTTTAATTATAACCCTCAACGCAATAGTTGCAGCAACAGAAAAAATTGGTTGACAGTATGAAATTTGAAACAAATGTTATTCTTGCTATCGGAAATTTGGTTAATATAATTAAAACAATATCATAAATGGTACCTGCAAAAGAAAAATTGGTATAAAAATAAACAATAAACGCAAATAAAAATACACAATTTAAGAAATTTATTGTTCGACATATTGTCATAAGTTTATTTTAATTGAAATTTATTTCTTCAACCACACATTTTGAAAAACCACAAACCTGTTATCTTATGCACAGACTTTCAAAAACCATTTGAGAATTCACAAATCATAATATCCTTGCAAGTCACAAAAGTTAATTTTTTAATTTGCTGCTATAAACTATGATAGTAAACACAACCTCAAGTTAGTTGCAGCAACTGATTGAAAGTTTTTATTTTAATTTTAATATAGAACGACAATTTTTTAGTTGCTAATACCAAAAGTTGGTAGTAAAATCCAATTCGTAATATTTTATTCGGTTAATCAGTTAATTAGTCATGACAAAAGCATACGCTCGGTTGATGCAATCAATTTAAGTATTGTCACAATCATATTTTTGTTACAATGATGCCCTTATGGCAATGAACATGGATTGCTTTTTGGATTAATAGAAAATTGATAGCGTGAACTGAAATATAATTAATGCAAATGATATTTTATTGGACTAACCGTTTTCCAACCAATTTTTTTCTGGATGTACCACCGACTTTTTATGAGCAGTTTTTTCACTTGAAAATCAAGTTTTTCTTCTAAATTTTCAGTTTTCCAAAGAAATATTAATGCAACGTTCTACTGTGGCACTTTTTTCCAAAATCCGCGTCAAAAATACAAAATTTGATTACAAAATTTTGTAAAATGAATGAACACATCGTATAATGAAATTCTTACTGATCCCAATTCAAAAACATTTTTCTTAATGGGATAAAAATTATCGCTGGTGGAGCTGCTTAAGGTCGAAAACTTTTTAGAAAGACAAAAATAAAGGTGATATTAAAAAAATACATTTTAGAATTGAAGTGTCATGAACGTTGCCATTTAATCATTACGAACGAAAAAAAATGTCAAAAGTCTCCGCTGTGCGCTGTTTCTGAGCTTATAGTGTTTTTACACGGACGTATAAAAACTTTATTATTTGTAAAATTTTACTTTAACCTAAAGTGAGCGAAAGATTACAGGCAAGTTTATCCTACCTGGTAAGTTAAATCCAATTTGCAATAATGGAAAACTTTTCATGTGTCCGATAAAATCCTACTTTTAACTAACTTTAACTTGTAATAATGGCCTACTTTTAACTAACTTTAACTTCTAATAATGGCCCTGAAAGTTAAAACCTGGTTCTAACGTTAAAATAATAAACAGCTGATTTTGCATTCACACTGCAAGTTTGTTAAATTCAGATTTTAACTCACAGACTGTCTGATAACTTTGCTCAAAAATAAAATAAATAAAATAAAATAATAACACTTATTTCACAACTGTACAACAACTGTTTTTGTTCGTAGAAAAAACTCGGAAATTTTACAATGCGTTGTAAAATGAAAATTATTTCATATTTTGTAAATAAATATTTTAAAATGATGGAACTAGTAATACAAACCGAAGAAGTGCTTGGAAATCAAATTATTCTATGTTAAAAATGCACAAATACATCAAAAAATAAAACTTTTTTTACCGGCGGATCGATGTCAGTCAAATCGTCTCTTTTCACTTCCCAGAAATCAATGAAAATATATTCGTTGTTTTCCTTCCAAAAAAAAACTCTTTTTTTTCCATTTTTAAGTTAAAAATTTTTCAAGCGACATCTATTGTTATTCACTAGCAATTAACATTATCAGCTACTTACGGTAATTTTAACTTGGCAGCACTGAATTTAGCATAGCGAAAACAAGGTTGCATTTCATAAAACCAACTTAAAACCAATTAAAAAATGGTTTTAAGTTGGTATTAACAAAAAACAATTTGTATGGTAAAACGAGGTTTTAACAGTTGGTTTCAAAGTTAAAACCAACTTTTATTAAAACCATGTCAGTGTGAAAACACTATTAATCAATTCAGTATGGATGAGTATGAGTATCATCTCCCTGCACAAAAACCATATTAAGTATACGTAAAGCCTCGTAAAACGTTTGCACTAGGGATGCAAATCGGGATCGATTTTTGGAAATCCCGGGATTCGGGATTTTGTAATCCCGGGATTTTTCGGGATCACGGGATTTTCGAGATTTCGGGATCTCAATATTTTTCGTAAAATAAATTATTTTTTTAAATAAATATTACTTTAATAACAATTTAATGCATTTTAGAAGGTCTTATGTTCATAATTTATCATTGCACAATTGTCTTTGAAGTAAAAAATTTTCTAATACGAGTATGAAATAAAAATCAAAAGATTTTTTCTCATCTATTTTTAAGTTGATTAATCACATTTGATGTTAGAGAATTTATAGTGAAAACAATAACTAAATATGAAAACTTGTTTTTGTTTTCAATATAAATTTTTTTTATTATCGAAAGCAAAACGAATATACATATCGGTGGACTTTTAGCACTACCGCTTAAGTTGACTTACGAAAATTTTTAGATTCACTTTCATACAAATAAGTTGCAAAAACAATATTGTTTTGTTAAAAATATATCTACTAACGTTTTTTTAATTGCGATTGATCAACAACAAGTATAACGGTTGTTGCATATGTATGTATACCAAGCATTATCTAATTTTCTATCGATTTCGTTACGACTATGACAACGATAATAAGGCTGAACATGTCGAAAAATTAAAAAAAATGTATACACTATTCTAATAATCAAATTCGATTAATTACGTTTAAAGATCACATTTTTATAGGCACATATATTAAAAGTTTGCCTGAGCACTTGAACAGTATTTTTGCTTTACTGAAAAATTTTAAATTCATACATAAGTTTTTTTCTACAAGTTCAATAGATGCATATGTATGTATTCATACGTTCGCTAAGAGGAGTATGGTTTATTAGTGTCCTGGCCATCTACTCTGCAACTCGAATACAACTATAATTGAGTCGAACTCATTCAGTTGGTCGTTTTTGACTAGAACTATTTATCAAATCCATGTAATTTAAATGGGTTTGATCTTAGGTTTGTATCAAAACCGACCTAAACGGTCTAAATAAAAAACAAAATAATTTTGAACTGCAATGTAAAAAACATACATACATACATACTCGAGCAGTTTTTTAGACAAAATACTGTGCATTATTCTGTAAATATATCTCTCTTTTAACAACAAAAAGTTTTCACTTGCCTTGTATTGTATTCTACTCCAATTGTAAGGAGGTGTCAATAGTACTCAATTGTTACCGACAAGTAGATAAGTACTAATTTTTTTAGCGTTGAGGAGTCGACATACAGATGGTTATACACTGCAATTATGAATAAATTTCCGCAAGAAATTTCTCCCTTTCCCAATTAGATTTTTTTGTTTTCCCTATTATTTGCTACTGTTTGAAATTATTCCCCGGGAAAAATTTCTCGTGCCCTCATAATATAGAAGAAGACGGAATAAATTTGTCAAACTTATTAATTTTTCAAATGTTATTGCCCTTCCAAAGGTAATATGTTTCTTTTGTTTTCAAAATAATTCTAAAATGTACATATATTGTAGCACCTTTGATAAAAATAACCGTAAGAAAGTAGTTTGTTTATTTTGCTCTTGTTGTTAATTTATAAGAAATATGTCACGAATAGTCATTAAATTGTTAAAACTGTACGTATAAATTGTATGGGACTTTTAAATATTATAAAAAATACCTGAAAATCAACGAAAATTTGAATTTATATGAATGAAAATGAAATCCCGGGATTGAATTTTACAAATCCCGGGATTCGGGATTTGCCAAATCCTGGGTTCGGGATTTCCCGTTTGGCATCCCTAGCTTGCGCACAAGAAATTTTAGATTACAAGATATGTTTAAAGCCTGTCCTGAATTGTGCATTTTTAATTTTGTCTCAACAACCATGACTACCGATCATGTGACCGATTAAATGACTGTCACTGATTTTGTCCATAATATCTCTATAATTCTCTATAGAGAAAATATGTATATACACATTTGATGGTTTATTATAGTGAAAAAAAACTTGGAAAACGACCTAGCGTAAGTTGTAGATCTTGTTGAGTACATTACAAATTGTGTCAAAAAATTTCAGAAATACCCTCAAATTCAGAAGTTATTCTGAAAATACCGTTTTCGGTGATGTTCGTCAACTTATCGAACTGTAACTAAGTCAGTTTTTGTTAAATCTAAAATTTTTTAATATTTTTAGAAAGAAGACTGATTACGCTTTACAACGAAGTGTATATCTTGATATATTTGTAAATTTTGAGTATTGTTTTTGCTAAGAATATTCAAAAAAAATAATAAAATTTATCAACTTTTTTGATTTGCGTAGCTTTTCATTGCTTATTTTGATATGAAAGCTTATAAAAATTTATACTAATATATAAAGCAAATTCAGTTTTTAGCAAAATATGGTTTTAATGATTCAAATCAGATAAAAATTGTGCAAGTTATTAAACTTTTCATTAATACCCTTTTTTAACATATTCTAACCGCAGTGCGAAAAATTTAACGAAAGATACAAATTCATCAACTTTATTATGCAAATTTTTTTGTTTTTGTTTTTTTTTTTGTTTTTTTTTTTTTTGTAATCTTACAGCTATTTTTTTTTTTTTTTTTTTTTTTTTGTGTATACTTAAAGCCTTATACATAACAAAAACCTTCATGCCAGTTAGCATAAGTAGCAAAAATGACTATATGTCTTAACGAGTTTCAAACTATTTGACATTAGAAATCGGGACATGATGTAGTTTTAACCCACTATTAAATCCCAGCCTGAATTGTAATGTAAAATTGTCTGGCAAAACTTGTTAGGACCATGTTCAGTTTCGTCGCTTTTTCCACTTTCTCGTTACGTATAAGGTTGTTAATAAGTAAATTTATTATATTCGGTGATGCAAAAATAAATACACTCTTTTTTATGGTTAATTTGTCCTAAACTGGAAAATATTTTTATCTAATTTTTCGACCTTTTTTTATGTTTTAAATTAAACTATTTTCTTGAGCTTTCGGTCAGTTTATATTTTGAGTTTATTATCTTCAATATTTCGTTAACCTTCGGTTAAAAAATTGTAAAAATAATTTTTTATGACACACTTTGTTTTTTTTTTGAAAATTGTAAACTGTTATTTATTATTTGAAAGGAAAAAGAAAAAATTAGATATCATAAAAAACCAAAAAATATATATCCTGAAGAAGTTAACCGAAGGTTAACGAAATATTGAAGATAATAAACTCAAAATATAAACTGACCGAAAGCTCAAGAAAATAGTTTAATTTTAAACTGGAAAATATTAAATATTATTATCATTATATTTCTCAATGATTTGGCATCATCAAATATTCCATAAAGCAGAGGACTGTAATTTGTGTGAAGTGGCTTACCAAAATAAAAAAACTTGCAAACGCAATATTTGTACTTTAGAAAAAGTTTAATAACTTATTCAAATATTAATCGATTCTAACAAATGATATCTCATTTTTTTTGTATATAAAATTTCCTTTAAAGTTCTGTGCAAAAAAGATAGGTCTTCATAGAAAAAACTAAAATAACAATTGTTTATTTTCAAAAATTACGCAAAAAAATAAAAAAAAAATTTGAAATGTCCGATAAAAACTTACCCAATTTCTTGAAACATACGAATAATGCATACATTTTTTAAAAACCTAATTCCTTGCCTTTCCAAAACTTTTTAAAATTTTAAAATTGGTCAAAACATGAGTGTGCATAGGGTACTAAAGCACTACGACCCACCCTAAAACAGTTTTTTCAAAATAACTCGAATTTTTAAGGGTGTTTCAAAATCTTTGAAAACAGTTCTTGTATGTCCTCACGTAGGCCTACAAGTCCAACTAGGTCGCTTTTCAAGTTCTGACAAAAAGTGTTTTTTTTGTAACACCGTGTTATGTTTTACTTTAATAATACATTATATTTAACACATATTTAATAAATAATTTTCATAATCCCTATAAAAATATGACACTCTGCATTGATTTTGGCTTTTAATTTGAGGTCACATATGAAAATGAACTCGCTCTAAAAATTACTCCTGTAAATCACATTTAAATAAACCATATTAAATATTTCAAGAAAATTATTGTTATCCTTGTTTTCTGTCTGCCCGTCTGTTTTGCTGATTTCAACTTTAATCTCGCTTAACATCATTTTCCAGATACATATGTTATTATTACATTTGATTACAATTAAAACGAATTTATTGACTTTTTATATTTTTCATGTCATTGAGCGTAAATTTATGCTTTTTTAATAAAAATTTAATTAAGTGTTTTTATACTTAAACTTTGGCAATTATTGATATATAATTAATTGTTTATTACAGTAAAGAAATATTATTATTTTATGGTTCTGACTCTTGCTTTCTATGTTGGACATGAAATTATGTTAAGACATAATGTTCAAAATTGCTTTAAGCGAGTGGCATACCATAAACGAAAAAATTTTAAGTGTGACTAAGAACTTATTACTTGAGAAAAAACAAATGCGTTTTATAAATTTCTAACAAATGTATCAAATATATTAAACTCAGCAGCTAATTATACTTGATGCTGAGATACAAAGAAATTTCCTTAAAAGTGGTTTATTATTTTTTATTGTGCTTGCAATTTAAATATTAAAATTTTTCATGCATATTTTGCTTTGAAAGAAAATTAAGTTTTTTTTTCAAAAATCTTAACTAATACCAAATACATTATTTTGAAACACATCTGCCTGGTATTCACATCCGTACGTTGATACAGAGTTTATGGTAAGACAAAGAAAAAAATCTTGTTTGTAGACAGAGTTAAGAGAAAAGCCAAAAACAATTACAACATTAGATATGAAATAACAACATGCATACCGCATGCCTGCACACATGCCACCGTGACACAAAAATCTTCTCCACAAACTACAAACTAAAACAACATCAAGTTAAACTATAAAATGTTGCAAATTAATGTAAACCGCACATGTTGAGGGCTGCCAACTGACACTTGCTCACATACTTGCACAAAGAACACGCACAGAGTCATGTATGCAATTGCAAAGCAGCAACATTTTCCAAAGGTCAACAAACACACCGACGCACACAAACACGCACTACCACATATACACACAAAGACACACAACACATGTGCCTGGTGGGCATATGTAAAAGAAACTTGAAAAATTAACACAAATCCTTAAAGATGATATTTTGTATGTACGCACCACATCTATATACAATGTAGATGCATGGCCATGAGCTCCTAAAAGTAAGCAACAAAGCATATAAATTTTAAAACTTGTTAGCAATAAAGCCTGTTTTCTTTTTCAAAATTTGAACAACAAAAATGTAAGAAAAATTGAAAAAAGCTTAAAATAGACAAACATTTAAGTGGCAGCAATTAAAAAATATTATGGCAAAAATAGCAACAGCCTGCAGTGCACTAAAAAAAGAAGTTTTTACAGGTTCTTTTAATAAAACGTTGTTTGAAGTTTTATGTGTCAGATTTTTTTCTCTATAAAACAATTAAATTATTGCAATAAATTAGATTTAAAAAGCTATAAAATTTTCTTATATACAGACGAATATAAAGATCCTTGCTCATATATTAATTTCATGACTTGCACTGTGGGACAAAATACATAATTGAATTTAATTTTTTTTTTTTTTTTTTTAATTTTAATATTTGTGAATGTAAAATTTTACTTATACTATTTTAAGCCAAGTACGTATTTCTTATGGAATTTCACGTTTGTAAATTTACATTTATATCTACACGAACAAATAATCGTGTAGCCTGTTGTGTAGTATTGTGTTTACATACAAAATAAACATTTATTTTTGAATTTACAACACACAAAAACACAAAAATTAATTAAAATTTGATGAAAAATATTCGTTGACCAAACAATTGTCTGAAGATTAAATTTTGTTTTAGTTGACTGAAAAAAGTCCCCGCTTATATTTATAACATCCCTAAGGTAGGCAATAAATTTCAAAAATTCCGTGTAATTTTCATTTCAAAGTCCGTATTAGCAAAGAGAAATTTCTTTAAGAAATTTACCAACCTGAATTCCCGTATTGTTTTTTTTTTATTGTAATTTGTACGGGAACCTGACATTCCATATGAACTCCGTACCAGGCTTTAAAATGAAATTTCCTTTGTATTAATGAAAAACCTTTTGATTCAGAAACGTATTAATATAGCTAAGCAGTTCCATACATAGCTAATGGAAGATGTAGTAGAATCCAATAGTACTACTGGCAATTATAAATCTTAATCAAAACCTTTTCATTATTATTTAGTGGTCATGCTTATTTGGGTAAATATTTCCAAAATGTGACCGTATTTTTAAAGACTTGCTGCAAACACTACAATGTTTAGTTTTTATTATTATTACAAACACTTTGCTGGACTTATAATCCCACAGTGTCTCATGAACAACAACTTCACTTAAAGGGAAGCAGCACTATACAGCTGCAGCAAAAAAAAAAGGAAAGCAAAAGTTTGAAACTAAATTTGCAAATGAATTATATATGTTTATATTAGTTTAAATTTGTTGATACCACGACTACTACAGGCAACACAAAAACAGCAACAACAGCAAAAAAAACTTGCAATAACAATGTCTACTGTAAACAACACTTTTATATACAAATTCATCTCTTATAGATGTATGAAGTGTTTTGAGATATGTGTATATATATGTAACAATAAGTTTGCTCTGCAAACATATAAATTGATGCCTTTATATGAGTCCATATTTATATAAATACTTAATGGCGTACTGGTGTAAGAGAGATGGTGTTTGTGTCAGAGATGGAAAGTTTTGTACTACGAGAATTTTTTTTTTATATTTGCTGTACTGGGTGGACTTATTTGAATTTGTGAAGTAATGTGACTCTCAAATGATAAATTTTAAGGTAATAAGTTTTAAGTATTACATAAGATATAGATAATTTAATAAAAATTTTAATATTTTTTTTTAAATATTTTTTCATATTGTTGCATAAATATAAGTTAACTGACCTAATACAAAATTTTTCCTCAAACACATTTGTCAACAATAATAAGGATCCAGACTTTATTAGCTAAAGAATATAATACCAAAGACACTAAAATACAAGACTATATTAAAGTAAACAGTGTGTTGTTGATAATAGAACATGTAGAGCTTGCCAAAAAGATGATGATGAAACTCTCGAACACTACATGTGTCGCTGTTTAGCATTCAGTCAAATTAGAAGATAAATCTTTAATCTTCAAAATATACCAAATATAGAACATTTTAGGGCTGCAGACTGGAAAAATCTGAAAAGTATATTGAGGAGAATAGGTTTATAATCTGATTAATTTTTATAGGTTTTCATGGTTTTTACTGGGTAGCTCCCCAATATTTCTTATCAAGAGCGCACAAAATGATAAAGTAGCATTGGTGCAGTCTGAAACGGATTGGGTTAATTATTACTACCCCTCTTGCAACTTAACCTAATTTAACCTAAAGCAAACATTCAGAGCATACTCTGATGGTAGATACAGACAACAAAAACTATAATGCTTCTACAAACGTATTATTGGCAACGTCCATTCACACCAACAAAGATAAATTGCTATAAAACGTGAATGATCAGAGATAACTCAATGCATTGCGACTTTTTAAATGTTGCTAGTACATTTATGTTCACCTGGAAGTTTAATGTGAAGTATGTCAGCTAAATAGTAAGTCTTGTGTAAAAAACAGCGAACTTAACATCGTGCTATTCCAGCAGTGAATACTTTAACATTGTGTGTTTAAAAACTGTTAATATCGGTGCTATGTAAATAAAGTATTCTGATAAGAATTGTACTCTGGTGATTTTTTATTTAAATTAAAATATCAACCTACAAAAACAGCGTAACAATAATTTACCAAATAGATTAATTAGAAATTGAAAATTGTTTTAACTTACACTTAACAAAAATAAACAAATGGATAAAAGTTAAGAATAACTCTTAGAAAACAATATAAGGAAAATTGTTTTTAAAACAAACGAAAACATACTTTATTTATTTAAAAAAAAATAGATAAAAGTTAACATTCACTTCTGTAGTAAAAAGAAGAGAGCCAAAAATCCTAAAATTTTTTGAAATACTACTATAATCAGAAATAATTTCTTATTCGGGCTTAAGTTCAGTAATTTCAATTCTTATTGAATGAAATATTTTTATTAATCAATGTGAGTTTCTAAAGGAGAGAAGAAAAATTAAACTAGATTTTTTTTTGTTTAGGGGAAGTACCGATTTTTTTTTTGTGCTGCCACGTGCTTCATCAGCACCCATGTCTATCTACTGGGGTAGAGATTATTATTCACATCAGCTACTTAACGCAAATTTTCAATGAAATGGAATATTTGAAATGATTATTTTGTATACAATTGTTGATTTACCTTTGGTAAATACATTTGTAAGTATCACTCTTCATTTTCTGTTTTTCCGTTTTTTCATTTTTCTATTTAGGCTAGCACGAAGTTATATTACTCTACTTAAGTATGTTTAACTATTCTTGCTTATAAGATGTCAAAATTTTTTTACTCTCCAGTAGTTAAGTACTCATTATATAATCGTATAACCAATTTTTTTTTTTAGGAGTTAAAAAAATATAGCGTAACCCTTACAAATCTATCTTCAAAAAAAAGACGGTTATAACAAGAGCGTATTATTTTTTTGCCAACAAATATCCCAACATTAATGGATTTTTATTTATATTTATAAATTGATCAGGCTAAAGTTCGTATTGCTTTGTTAACCAAATTACATGTGATAATTATTAAAAAACAAATAACACCAAAGTTAATTGTAAATATTTTAACAAACACTTACTAGAACGGAACAACTAGCTGTTTTCGAAGGCCACTACACCTTCATCATCAGCGTTCTTTTGGTCCACTATGTGTGGTGTCAGTTGATGCAGATTTCTTATTTATATACTCAACTTTTATTGCGAATGGAATATGTATGCAATTCTTTTGATTCATCGTATTTCAATTTGCTGAAAGCTTTTTTGTAATGAAAGTTAACTTACTTTTTTCTAAAAAATTTTGTTTTAATTATGGTCAGTTGAATGTAAAACCAAATAATTTTCACTCTCAATAAGTTTTTGTCTATGAATATTTTATTACAAACTGGAAGGTTTTTAAATCAGTACTTAAACATAATGATATAAAAAATGCTGATTTTATTTATTACGGGGATTTCATTATTTTACTCACCATTTAATATTAAATCACGTAGCAGCTATGCATACAAAATGTCAAAACAAGCAAAAAATTTATTAAAAAAAATAAAAGAAATAATAACAGCTGACTTCAACTGACAGCGAGTATCGTTAAAATTTTTTATTGGATAGCAAAGTCGATAAGTTTTCAGTATATTAATAATAGCGATATGATTATCGTAATAAAAGCGACGAAATTCTCCGCAAGATAGTCGCACAACTTTTTTGTGCCTTATAAGGGTATAAATTTCCTTGCAAATAAATTTTTGAATTTGAGTTTAAATTTAATCCGAAAATAAAATTATGCTAGTATTTTTAATGTAATTAAGCCAAGCCATTTTTAAATTAAAAAAATTAATTTAGAGAAGTTAAAAAATATGTCGTTATAGACGACTGCAGTTTGCTTTAACCGTATTCATTTACATGAAAGTGTAATGTAAAACTGTTGGGACTTGATAAGCCTTTTGAGGCACTGTTTGTTATAGCCAAAGTCCACTGTAATAAATGTTTTGCTATTTTCTATAGTATTCTAGTGGAATTACTTTTAAAAAAAATTTATATATATATAGGTTCCCGCCGTTCCTACAAGGAGCATAGGGCCTTTAAAAAGTATTGGTTTCTAAATTTTATTTTTCAAAAAGCCCTAAAAAATATACTCTTCTTATAACAAAATCATACATTAGTGTTAACTCTTCCATCCCTGCAAAGTTTCTTCTCACAGTAACACAATAAGCAACAAAAAATGTTTCTTGCCACAAAGCCTTTATATCACTTTGCGATCCAGCAGTAACAGAAATTTTGCCAGTTGAAATATGTCGGTCTGTAAACTTACGAGTGTTCGCAAATGCATTTGTTGCCCAAGTTTTTTTTTTTTTTTTTTTTGTTTGTTAGTTTGTTTATTTTTCTGGTTAATTAAATTTTAACAAATTATTTGATAGTATTTTGGTCCTTGCTTGGTCATCCTTTACTATCGTAATTTTGCTCTCGTTATACCCACACAGACACACATACACAGAAACACAGAAAAATACAGGCAATTGTATGTGTATGCATGTTTTAGTTATATGCGACTGTATCTGTTTAGAAATTAGTTTTTATTTAACATTTTAACATCATGAATTTGCTGCTAAGACTCCGGTCAAAATCTATAGTTTGTTTATAGTTTTAGTTTCAGTGCAGTTCCAGCGAAATAAATTTTTGGGATATTAGATACTTAACTTATTGAAATATACTTTGCAAAACTATTTAATTAATTATTTTAGATAAGTGATTAACCAAAAACAAAAAGCTTAAAATATGCTGGATGGAAATTTTGTAATGTGATATTTGTTACAGTTTTTTATGAATTAAAAGCAAATGCTAAAAGCTAACTACTTTATACTGAAAAAGCTCAGCAGCTCAGCTCAGGAAACATTAAATGCCTCATCAGTAGTAGAAAACGTATAACTTTTAACAAAGGCAATTTGTATTAAAAAAAAGAAGCAGAAAATTCTTGAGTAGAAGAGCTCCTTAAGCAGGAACGAAATGCTTAAGACGGTGCTTAACCAGCAAAATATACAAACAAAAATTGTAGTTAATTACTGAATATTATCAGTATATTATTATATTATTTTTTATTATATTAATTTTATATAAAATTATGAATTATCAAATAAATTATTATTATGTTAACATTATCGTTTGTTCATTTATAAATATCCTTATGAAAAATCGCTTTGAGTTTAATTTACCAAAATAAAATATTTTATACCATTCTTCTATGTTCCTTCATGCTTTATTTTCTTCTTAATTAAAAATTACATCTTGTTTGTTTAAAAACCCCTTAAATTGTTTATTTATGTATGGGCAACTGTTGCCAACAGTTTGAAGGAAAAAAAAATAAAATAATTTTGTAATAAAATAATATTGTTAAAAATGTACAATTCTTAATTGTGAACTTTTACCAATGATTATTTTTTTTAATAATGTGCCACATACATACATACATATGTACATGCATATGAAAATTTAATTAGGTTTCCTTTTTTTAAGTAATCAATGAATAAATTAAAGGTGGTAGACAGTAGCAAACAAAATCGGGGCTACGCTTGTTTGTTTGTTTATTTTTACTTCTTGATTAAAACGTTTATTTATATAAACAAGTATTAACACTTGTTTATATAAACTGCGACCAACTTTGAACTGCTAAATATCCTAAATGGTCATTCAAAATGAAAAATTATGAGAGAAACCTAAAGATTATTTAGTTCACCGATTTTTTATTTTCTCGTATTTACAAAATGGCGTCTGGTGGCTGCCATATTGAGGTTTGACAACTGTCATATCCTTAGTGACACTCACAGGAAGAAGACAAGTCTATTGATATAAGAGTCATCAATACACATAGGCTGATAAGCACAATACCCTTCTTTGTGTCGCTCAATCGGCTAGAAATTCAATTGACACAAAAAAAATATTGTATATAACGATAACCCATTTAAACTTAATCTATATATATATATATATAAAATCGTAGTGTGTGTTTATTCCTAACGCATGATCCCTGGAACTACAGGGTGGGCCAAAAGAAACCAAGGGGTGTAAAAGTTTAATAACTTTTTTGTTTATTAACTTTTTTTTATTTTTTCTTTCAGATTATATAATATACAAAATGGAAATTTTTTTACACTAAGTATGAAAAATGATGTCTCTTAAATGACCACCGTTTTCAGCTTCGCACTGATGGGCTCTTTTTAGAGCATTTTCCATAACATCTTTCAAAACTTGTGGCTGTAGCGTTCGAATTTCTGCAACAATGTTTGCCTTGAGTTCAAGGATTGTCTCCGGCTTGTTCACATACACTCGCTCCTTCAAAAAACCCCAAAGAAAATAGTCGGGTGCTGTCAAATCTGGCGATCGCGCTGGCCAAATAATTTCCGAATTTCGAGAAATTATTCGCTCTCCAAAAATTTGACTTAAAAGTGCCATTGTGTCTCGGGCAGTATGGGCAGTGGCTCCGTCCTGCTGAAACCACATACCAGGTCTGTTTTCAAGAGCAGGACGTAAAAAATTTTCTATCATAAACCGATACCGCTCTCCATTTACGGTTACAGCACTTCCATCTTCATTCTCGAAGAAGTAGGGCCCAATGACATTTTCAGATGCGATCCCACACCATACTGTACACCTGATGGGGTGCAATTGGCGTTGATGAATGGCTCTTGGATTTTGAGAACCCCAGAACCTACAGTTCTGCTTATTAACAAAGCCATTTAAATGAAAATGAGCTTCATCACTCATAATCAAATTTTCAATAAAGTTGATTTCATTTCTGTCCAACTCTTGAAATTTAACTGCAAAATTTAGACGTTGCCGATGATCTGCGGGTTTTAATTCTTGGACCAATTGCACCTTATATGGGTATAACTGTAAATCTTTTTTTAAAATGTGCCGTAGTGACGTACGAGACATTTCTAGCTGAGCAGAACGCCTTCTGCCAGATGTTTCTGGTGCTTCGTTAACACTTTGCTGTACTCGTTCAATATTTTCCGCAGTGCGACTTAAACGTGGTCTACCGGTTCGAGGCAAATCTCTTACGCTGCCATGTTGGTGATGACGATTAACTAAGCAACGAATCATCGCTTCAGAGGGCGAAATTCTGACGTTAAAATGTCGACGATATGCTCTTTGCGTTAAAATAATTGATCTCTGGTTTAAATAATAAAATTCTATTGTTCTGGTTCTCTGTTCAGTTGTGAACCTTTCCATTATAAATTCTCCAAGTGTTGTCTATATAATCTGAAAGAAAAAATAAAAAAAAATTAATAAACAAAAAAGTTATTAAACTTTTACACCCCTTGGTTTCTTTTGGCCCACCCTGTATAAGAGCTGTAAGGCTCAGGTTCGGGTCAATACCCGGTAGGTATTTGTTTTGTTTCTGACCCAACAAGTGGCGACTGTAAGGTGTAATTTGTATTTAAAAAAAAATTCATCATAATTGAGGGTAACACGACGTTTGTCAGGCTCAGCTAGTTATTCTCTAAAATAAGAAAGAATGTGCTTTTATTGTCTAATTGAAAACCCTTTTGAAATCAAGGAAAATGTAGTGTAAAGCAAATTATACATGCCACTGTGCTTGCTTTAACATAAAACATGCTTGCAAATTGTAATAAATTAAATTTATGTTTTAAAAGAGCATTGATTTGTGCAATCGCATGCACAAACAAGCTGAATTGCAATGTACAAATGCACAATGAATGTTATGCAACCAACCAATCCAATAATGTTTTCTTTAATTAAGTTAAAAGTAAAATATCATAAATTACCTGTCGCAACGAAGAACGAGGGAAATGTGTACACACACGCACACACACATACGCAGGAAATAAGAACAGCCCAGCAACAAGCAAATTAAAAAATTGAGTAGCAAAAATCAGAAAACTTATTAAAACATATGTAAAATTCATTTTGACTTTTTGTTTTATCAGCATCCTCATCATCGCCAGCATTACATGGTGGCAAGAACAAAAAGCCACCGCACCACATAATAAGAGTAAATTACGCGTTAGTAAAATTGAAAATACGCACAAAATGATATGGAAGCCAGGCAGTAAACAAATCGAATTCAATTGACTTGACTTACATACATACATATATCGCATGGCAGCGTAACGTATCGAATTGAACTCCATTGAATTGAAACGAATTGAGCCGTACAAGTAAATTTCATTTATTCATATTCTTACATGTAATTTAATTATGTGCAATAATAACAACAACATAATACTATTACACATTAATATGTGATACAGATGACACACTGTTTACACACACACACACACACACACACCATCACGACTTCCGCATATGTATTAAGGTGTCTCTTGTGTAAGTGTATTTAAGTTTGTCGTATAGTCACAACTATAATGTTGTACAATTATCTGCCATTTTTTACATATTCAATAAAGTTGTTTTGTTGTATATCTGTCTGTGTGTGTGCATGTGTCTTACATAAAATTACAAGCAATCAGTTAAAACAAACGTTGAATTCAAAACGATCACTCATACGTACTCGTAACTTATGAAGACTTGCATGCACACACACACACACACATCAATTAGAAAGATTGTAATTTAATTTACTTTGTATATTTATTTATACATTTTTTTAATGGTTTTCTTGAATGGACATTTTTAATTATTTCTTATTTGTATACATTACACAGAAAATACAAATAAACCAATATTATGCATATGTATTTGAATTTTCTCTCTATTTTTGACACCATAATTGAAGTTTATATGTAGATTTCGTTTTTTTTTAAGAAATACATGGTTGTAAATATTGTCAGTTTTACTTACATCTGCAAACTGAACATGAAAGGAATACAAGGTGGCATACATTCATGAATTAATTACTTTTAATTAAATTAAAGTAAAATTCGAATTTTTGCCATTATGGCAACAATGCGAGTACAAAAGCGAAAAATATTAAACAATGTGATGCCCACGGCAAGATGAACAGGGAAATAAAGAAGTAGAAAAAGTGAACAAAAGGGTTGTCAGATGTTGTGATTTCTAGCCAAACGTGGCAGTTTTAAAACTTTTTAGGCGCCCTAATTTTGATTTCGCAACGTGGCGACATTTTTGGTGATTTATAATTTATTTGGTGGTTTGGTTGTTGGCTGTTTTTGAGAAGCCATTAATTTGTTACGAAAACCGTTAAAGTCGATGTTAAAAAATAAAATTATTTTTAGCATTAAAACACTCAAACCAACCTACTAAATGCAAATGTTTTTATAAAAACAAATATTTGTTAAACAAAAAGAATTATACAGAATTGTATATCTAAAGAATTAAATACACTTACGTACTTACATACAAGCAGATGATTAACTGCATGTCCCACGATGTCACTCGCAAACGTTCGAATGACAACTTATATTGAAAACAACAATAAATTTTCTAATGTTATTGTTGTTTGTAATACAAATTGTCATTCGAACGTTTGCGAGTGACATCGTGGGACAGGCAGTAAATAAACATAAAACTATATTATTAACCTTCTGCTTGTTAAGCAGATACACATGCAAACACACACATACATGTTATTGCAGACAAAATAAAATTAAACAACCACCATAATTAATACATGAGCATCAAGCACTGGATATGCTGCTGAAATTTTCTAGATGTTGATGTTACATTCTGGAAGTCGTGTGTGAAGTATAAAAAGGGCGAGCATCTGCTTTCAGTTCAGTCTATCATAAAGTCAGTCTGAAGTTCAGTTGTTTATTGTGAAGATTTGTCTATTAAGAGTTCAGTTCATTATTATGAAGAAAGAGTAAATTTCAGTTGAAAGCAGTTGGTAGTAGTGCAAAAGTGTACAAAATTAAAGACAGTGAGTCGCTATTGCTGTACAAACAGTGAGCGTCAGCACAGTGAATCTTGTGTGAAGAACAGCAGATGTTTTTCATGAATTACAAAAATTTTGTAGCTCAATTTTGTTTAAAAAAAAACAACCATAAAAATTTCTAACAAATTTTTTTTATCGCCAAAAAAAATTTTCGTGCCGCCAAACCAAAAATTTGGACGCCAAACAAGTTGAAAAACTTCCACATTTGTAAATAAATCGCCATATCTGGTAGCCCTAGTCAGGGTTAATTTAAATTATGTGTGTATTTAAGATCTTGATTTGAAAAAATATAAATATTTTATTAGGAGTTTAATTTATTTTAGACTTTGCCCCACTGTGCTCTTTTTAAAATATATTTAAAAAAATATAACACGAGAAGAAAACACTTTTCATTCACCAATTTTAAACGCATTAACAATCATTGGAATACAAATAAAAATCACGGCTGCTGCATATGTATGTATGTACTCAACATACATATGTACATACATACATACATACATACATAAATACATGCATATTTCACCAGTAGGCAAATATGCTTGCCGTTTAATTATATTAAAATCCAGTTTTTCCAATTTTATTCATTATTTTTTTTACCACTCTGTGAATGCAATCATTGTGAAAGAAAATTAATTATTGGAATATACAAGTTACACAATTGTTTATTTTCTTCTTTGTGTATTTATTAACTATATATTAAAATAAAAGAAGTCAGAAGTTCTTATGTGTTTCAACTATGGATTGAATTTTTTTTTAATTAGTAATATTTTACCAAAATTATTGAAAGTTTTTTATCAGGAAAAGAAATAAATAGAAATATATTTTATTTGAAAACTTTTGATTGGATAGAAAAAATATTGTGCAATAAAAATACTTTAGACTGCATGGGCGGTGGGTGGTGGTTGGTGCGTGGTGGGTGTGCACAGTGGTTGCACTTATATGGGGAAGAGCGACAAAAATAGTTATATTAAAGATATAGTGTTGAAATTTGCACAGTATATTTCGGATATAATAACCACAATATTCTGAAAAAATGGGCGTGGTCACTTGCCTCTACCGCCCATTTTTTACATTTTTTTATAATAGATAGATTTTAATTATATTTATCCCTTCATGGAAATACATATTTCTCCGCAAATTAAATTTAGACTTTTATTGTTTTCAAATAAATATCAAAAATATAAAAAAGCTACTCTTGCAACAATTCAATTTTAGATTTTAGTAGCGTACTTTTCTTTTTACGTGGTAATTTTCGTTGACCTGAAATGAATGGATCCGAACTAAGCAATAATATATTTAGTAAATCCGTGTTTGTTGCAATTCTAGAAATTTTTCGTGTGTGTTGTAGCCTATATCTTTTAATGTCTTTATTTTTCGCTTCTGCAGCTTCCTCTGAAAGCTCTCCAATCGAAACTATGGCGTCTTCAATTACGGCGGAAGCGTGTAAAAGAATCTTGTGTACTGAAGGTGGGAGATAGAACCAAGGGTATTTTTCTACAAGAGCTTTAGCTGTATCAAGTGCAAATATTTTAAATTTGTCGATGTTTATTTTGTAGCCTGATGTCATAGCCTGCAGCAATACTGCACATCTGGTTATGAGCCCTTCATCAACGCCAGTTATCTTAGCAGCCAAACCAGGATTGTTAAAAAAAATGTCTTGCGGTGTTGCCATCGTTAGACGAGCCGCTACCCCCTGGTCTAGGTCTGTCAACTAACAAACCCATCTCGGATCTTTGAATTTCCCTTTTCCTATCCATAAATTTATTCTTTTCATCTGTTGATCTAATTTGCCATTTTTTTAGATCCAATCTATAAGCAACATGAATGAAATACTCAAAAAAGCGAATATATGAATGTAAGGGTGACAATCCAAACTCATAATTTTCTTTATGCACCACTTTTTGTTAACATGCTTCTATATCATTCATCTCTTTCGGATTTGCTTTACATATATAACATTTGGCAGATGACGTTTTGCTTAATGACGTTGCACACTTTGCCATCGACCATAGTCAGTTGCAACTTGTGCTCAACATATATTTTCTTTTTAAAATTTAGAATACTCTGTGTGTTTCAGCATATCAATTTTCTGCTTGAAATAATCTCTTTCTGCAATACAAACTTCGGATGTTTCTTTTTTAAATTGAAATCGAATCGGTCTACAATACCGAGTTGACGACGGCCGAGGGTTTTTCCATATTATTTTTGCATCTTCAGGCTTAGCAGATTTTGTCACTAATTGAAGGGGTACATAAGACGTTACAAATAAACTGTTGTCCTGTAGAGTATTGCTATTAAAACGTTGTTTATACTCATTATAACCGGAGCTACCATCAAAGCCCCATTTTCCTATCAAAACAATGTTGTTTATATTAATACCAGGTTCGTCTTCCAAGACTTCAAATTGTAAATCTAAAATACGTGAAGCTGTATGGTCAAGCAAATTTTGTAAATCTACTTCAGCTTTGGATTCACTCACGGCGATATATTTTGAATTTGGATAACTTTTTTTCTTTTCCCTCAATACCTTTTCGTAACTAGGGAATAAACTGAAGGAAACCTTAGAGTTTACAAAATTTCGAATATGCCAATACTGTTGCTTGGTTAAATTTGTGTCAATTATTAATGCAAGAACTTCAGAGGCATTTGATTCCGAACAACCTTGATTTGGTTCTGAACATAAGCCACGTAAGGTATCCGCTGCCGTTGCATCGGTTTCTGCCAACTTTGCTATTCTTCGTTGTTTTGTTCTTTTTGAGGAACTTGAGAAATCAAATGAAGGGCGACCACGTTTATTCGCTTTTAACACTTGTTCTTTAGGTGACACAGATACGTTTTTCGGTTTTAAAGAAACAACCTCTTTTTTAGCTAACCAATCTGAATGATTTTTCAAAACGTCTGATCTTAAGCGGTGATTCTTTTTCCAAATGTCAACAATTCTTTTACATAAATATTGTACACATTTCAGTAATTCACAAAACGCGCCTTCTTCGCACTCAAAATTAATTAATTTGATTATTTCATCATAAACTTGCTGTGATTTCGCCGAATATGAACCCTTCTTAGAGCACCAAAGCGCGGAAATTGTCATTCGTGAAAATATGCATTGACGGGATGTTTCTATTATATCGAATAGAGAAAAAAATAACTATCAATAACAACAAAAATGTCATTCTTATTAAATCAAACGAGATACACAACAAATTTTAAAATACAATAGAACACAATAAACTTGGAGGTTAAGCTAGTGTATTGAATATATAGAAAAAACCTGCAAAAAACTGCACTTGAATTAAACATAATTTTTAACTATAGATGTGTGTCAATATTTACAAACCCATTTGGTCTTTGGCTTTCATTGGGAAACTAACTAAAACTCTAAGTATTTTTAACAAAGAATATCAAACATTGTTAATTAAAACACTTCATAAAAATTAGTACTTTACAAAAACTACAACACAGTTTATTAAGTTATTATTTTTTAAAAATAATACCAATACCATTCACATTAATTTCCATTTTGATTAATTTAATTTTGCACTTTAATTAAATATATTTTAACAATTTAATATTCACTTTGTTTTCAATGTCGCTTAATCAACTTTCTACTTCTATATAAAATCGCATTTTAATTGTTTGCATCTAAAAATTACCGTTAGAAATTATCAAAACAAATTCAGAAGAGAGAAATTTGATGACATTAGCGACTATTTATTTCGCTACAAACCCAATATAGAAAATTTTATTTTTTTATTTTTGTCGTATGGGCGCAACCACTGTGGTGTGGGTAAAACTCTGCAGTTGTTTTTTTTTAATTCCAGAAAGTGTGCGTATCAGATATGAAGATTTCGGCTTGGATAGCAAAAATGTTATGTCAAAAAATCTATTCGATTTACGTGAGCGGTGGGTGTGGCCAATTTTGAAAAAATTATATTTGTTCCTAATAAATATATGTATATAATTTAAGACATGAGGAATTTTTGAAATGCTTTACTACAGCGAAATCCGCTAAAACAAATGAAAACAACACTGTTTGCAAGAAATTTATTTCACTTATTGCAGGTAAAGGAATAAAGAAGAAAATACTTCGTGACCAGTGCTGCCAGAAAAATTTTGACTCTTGTTCCCAATTTAAAACGTCATGTCCCCATAAATCCCCATTTCAACAGAAAAATCCTAACTTTTGTCCCCAAAAATATATCATTCATAAAAAACGATTATTAAGTCCTATGCGCAGGGATGCGAAATACGATTTTCACAAAGGTTCAAGAAAAATTATACTTTTTTCAGTACGATTGACCAAATTCTTTATTTTTATTTTTTAAATGTTTTTATTAACTTAAAACGTACATAAAATTCAATTGTACATGCATATATTTACATATGTATGTAAGTAAAAACTTAGCAATTAACAAAGAGGTACTTTTAAGTTTATTTATTACAATTTTATTAATTAATACTATCAATTAATATTAATGTTTAATTTTAGAAGGTACATAAAAGAGTATTAGTTTTTGAGATCAACGCCCCGTTTCTCGCACCGAGAAAATTTAAATAATTATAGTGGTGCCTTTTTTACACAGGGTTACTCACAAGAAACTTTTTTTTTATCATTTCTTCAAGAATGAAGCTCAAATTTATGGCAGCAGATCCTTTAAATATTTAAATGTGATTTGATTCTTATTAAAGATTCTAACATTTCATATTGCAGATTATTCCTTAATTTGGTTTTGGTAGTCTTCATGCATGAAAATATTCTCTGCACAAACGCATTGCTTATTGGCACTATCAAAAGGTTGAATATAGCAGGTGCAATTTCACTAAAGAAGTAATTTCCGGCATTGTCTTCGTACTGGTATGCTATTGTCCAAAAGCCAAATATGTCTTTAGGAAAACTTTGTTTTGTTTGTTTCCACCAGTTGATATAACCAATTTTATTCCATTGGCTTACATAAACGCTCAATGCCACTTATGGATCTATAACGTTTTTAAAAATTCCATACACCGAATCAAATCCATGTCTTGTAATGTGCTTAAGTGGCAAATTTTTAAAAAGTTCACAGTTTTTTATATTTTCTGGGAATCACACATACATAGTTTTTTTATGCGTGATACAATAACTAAGGTAGAACCGTGAGTAGAACAATTGCACAATCAAAACTTTCAACAGTCATTTTTCTTTTTCAAAAGAAAAAAAATGTTAATTGACAAAGAGCTACGAGCACGATTTTGCCTATGTCTATATATATGTTCGTGGTATTACCATGATGTTAATATCATCTTCATTATAAGGTATGATTACCACACTACTCTAAGGCTGAGTTTACATCTGGCATTTCTTGTGTGTCATTTGCCCAAAAAAGCAAATTAATAATGAAAAACTGTTTGATTCAGACATATATTTATTGATTTAAACAGTTTCCAATCATGTTGGATTCTATAAAATTGCCTATTAGTTATGTATGAGACTGTTTAACTTAATAAATACGTGTCTGAATCAAAATGCTTTTCATTAGTAATTAGTGGTTACGCTTTTTTTACGTTTGCGTGGCACATGGCACACAGATGGAAACCCGACATAAGAGATTTTTAAAAACTAAAATTTTACTAGTACTAAAATATTATGTCAACATCCTCGATTATTTTCCTGACACAAGCAAATTATTAGAGTTCAAAATGAAAAGTCTCCAAATTCCTCCCCACGAAATTCTGTCCCCAAATTAGAGACAAAATCCCCATTTTGGGGACAAATCCCCTAATCTGGTGGCACTGTTCGTGACGGAAGAATTATTGATGCATGTTTTTCATGCACATGGGTGCGTATACGAATGTCATGCATATATACACGCACACACGTTGTGTGTATGCTCTTTTATTTTTCTGAGCACATACAATCGCACAAATGCATTGCCATTAGTTTTGTTCACTTGCTTTAAAAAAACCTCCCTTAAACACATAATAGCTTACCATCTACATCTTACACACAACTCAAACGTACAATATGCAAAATAACAACCATACACGCATCAACACTACTTCTTTTGAGTATTTGTTACAAACAAAAAGTCTTCGCGACACAAGACTGTTTACGCAGGTCTCTATTGTGCAATTGTATTATGCTTCTTTATTCTCTTAATTGATTCCTTTAAAATAGAGATATCTCAAAAAAAAAAGTGTGAAGGCTAAAATTACATTCAACGAAATTTATTTTGCTTCAATTGATTTTAAGTAAGACATCAAATTTTATTTTGGTAGAAAGTTGAATATTTATTTCAAAAAGAGTAAAGTATTTAACAATTTTGCTAAAAATCTAATTAAACATTATTTATTATAAAAATAAACATAAGTAAGTACATCATAAAAAACATATAAATAATTCGTAAATTAATTCGTTTTCGCTGCTTATTCAATCTATAATTACTCGTCAAAATTATTATATAAAATATTTCTATAAAAACTGGGATTAGGAAGACGCGTTAAATCACTAAACAGGTGGGTAATAAAAATAAAACAAAAATTCTTTAAAATTCTTGCCTCAGGAACACTTAAGCTTAATTCTAATTTTATGTAAAAAGGATACATTCTATCTTAACAAATTTGTTTGCTGGGATGCAGGTCAAGGAAGAGATCGTTTAAAGTATTTACTATTCTATTTCGTGTTACAATGTCTTTGTCTTAATTCTAAAAAAAATATTAATAAAAATAAAATAAAAACATTTTCAAAGAAAGCATTTAAATTTTAAAATAAAATTATAATTGTTTTTTAACGAAAGCATTTAAATTTTAAGAATTTCTTTTGGTTAAAATGTCTTTGGTTGGTTTGTTTAATGCAGGAGTATAAATTGTGTTAAAATTTAATTAAATATAAATTATCTACAATAATTTGCCTCTTTGCAGAGTTCTACATAAAGCTGTCCAAATAATCCATGCCAAAGTTGTTGGCAAATGCTTGTGCAATATTTTCTTCATTATGTAAATTTTTATTAGACACATTAGCAACAATTTCATTTCTGATTGTTGTCCTTTCCATTGACAATGATGATAATGATGATGATGATGATGTTGATGATGACGCAGATGATGAAGATGTTTTTGTTGTGGACTTGGTTTTATCTGCACTAATGATACCGATACTACTTTTGGCCACAGCACCAGAGAGTACATTAACACATGTTGTTGCATTCAATGGTGTTGAAGCTGATACTGGTGTTGCTGCTGTAGCCGCCGAGGACCCGCTAGAATTTATAGTATTTTGAATACTACGCATATTATCACAGCAACTATTGTCTCCCTCGTCCATATAAACAAATGTTTCGGAAAGCAACTTTTTAACATACTCGAATGAAACAAATTCATTTGTATCATTTTCATCGTCAGTTGTATGCGTGGCCGGAATGGGACTGTTGTGGGTGTGGGTCGCATTGTTGATCTTGTTGTGGCATTGTATGCTAATCGAATTTGTGGTAATGCCATTTATTGTAGTTGTTACTTTTGTATTGTCCATTACATATTTTGCAATGTTGCTGTTGCTGTTGCTGTTGCTGTTGTAGTTATTGGTGGCCATACTGCTGCTACTGGGGTAATTTAAAACATCACATGTCAACGTTGTTGATGTTGTTTTTGTGCTCGTCTCATTTGTTTGTTGTTGGCAATTTGCTGATGACGACTGTTGAAATTCATTTAATTGATTAATATTTCCACTACTGCTGCTATGGCAATTGCTATTGTTGTTGCTCTTGTTTGCCACCGTTGTTGTATTGTTGCCCAAATTATATGTGGCTAAGGCAGTGGTTACAGTGGCTAACTTTTGAACGCTTCGATTCTTGTCAATGTGATTGTTGCAATCATTTTCTAGTTGATTGTTTTTAGTGCTTATGCTGTTGTTGTACTGTTCAATGGTAACAATGCAATTTGACAACTCATTAAAGTTCATTGAATTGTGATTAGCTGCGGATAATAATGTTTCAGCTGTTGCTGTTGTTGTTGTTGCAAGCATATGCTTGTGATTGTTATGCTGCTGTTGTTGGTGGCTTTTATTGTTTACTGTATTATAATTCGTATTTGTTAATTTCTGTTTATTTTCGTAATTGTTATTTACCATTGTAATGTTCGATGATGAAATTTCACTAAAACTATTGCTGCGCTGTTTGTTGTGGCTATCATATTGCACTTGCAACAACAGTTCATGTGGCTGCTTACAATTATTTGGGTTTTTGGTATTGCTTTTATTTTTATTCGCTTGCAATAATGATGATTCTGAATGTCTACGTGTTTTGCCACTAGATTTCTTATTGCTTGCTGTTGTTGGGGTAGCACTGGAAGATTTTCGTCGTCCCAAATGTCCATTAGCATTGCGTAGGGCATGATTTTTGACGTGCTTGCGCAAGCTAGAGGGATCTGTGTAGCGTTTTGTGCAACCAGGCAATTGACAGGCATAAGGTTTCTGGAAATATCAAAAAAAAAAAAAAATTAATTAATTATGAAAAATATGGGTCTTGGAAAAATTTTGGTAATTCAAAGTAATCCCAAAATTATCTTCAAAAATTTTTCGCTGATTTTTTTAAATTATTTCTTATTCGTTATTCTTAAATTTGATGCCATTTTAATGGTTCTTTACAACAAAAGTGAAAAGAAACTCTAGTGTTTTCGCTACAATGTCCGTCTGTGCGTCTATCCGCCGGTCTGTCTGTCACAGACTATTTTCTCAGGAACCGAAAGAGCTCTGAAATGTTCACACAATATGTAGACCGGTACAACAACACATACATATATGACAGTTAAAAGTTATAGAGATACTAAAGTGAGCAACGAAACATATTGAAGTCCTATGTAATATACATAGAATTATATAAAGTCAGTTGAAATTTTCAAAGTTCGTGTATTTTTATGTAGACTGCACCAGAGTTAAAAGCCGAGGCCTTTTGATCGGCGGCGGCTGCGCGGTTAATATTGATCGGCGGCGGCGGCGTTGAAAACAGTGTACGGGCGGCGGCCCATATGTCGGCTTGCTGAACATGAAATTATATTTCAAACAAACGTTCGTGTGAAATGTGCTTAAGTTCTTGGAATTATCGTAACATAGAAGTATTTGTTAATTAAAGCATAATATAATGGGTCTTAGTTTAGTATATACATATATATATATATATATATATATATACATGTATGTAGTGCATATGTATAAATAAATTTTACTGAGGTATACAGATTTTGAAAAAAATTCGTATTTTATATTTTATTTATAACATATATCATAACAAACAGCCTACAACATTTATTTTCTTAATTTTTTTAAGAACAAACACAACCCGCAAAGCTATTAGCTTGTCCGCGGAAAACACCCAGGTTCTATGGTGGGAATAGAACCCACGAGCTCGGGACTGAGAGTTAGCATCGCTACCATTCAGCCACAGAGGCCGCCAAAAATATCATTAAAAATAAAATAAATAGCCAAAACGAAAAAAGTGACAACAATAAAGTTAATCTCTAAAACTAAAAAATAATCGAAAAAATCGCCACAACGAAAAAAAATGCTTCAAAACTAAAAAAAATCGCTAAAAACCCAAAAACGCGCAAAACTACAAAAAAAAACTAGCTAAACGAAAAAACGCTAGACCTAAAAAAATATCAATAATTATTGTTTCTTTTATTATCGTACTTTACTTTTAAGTACAAGAAATCAAAACAAAAATAAATTTATAACTGTAGTGTCGATAATTTTTGTAACGAAAATCACGTCCTAGCGCCTGTGTCGTGGCATAAAGAGCATAGCTTTCAAAAGTAATTAAATTTAAAATTATAACTAATTTCGGGAGTTAAACTTAAAATTCTAGGTTTAGTGTATTCAAAAACTAACAGTAGAATTTCATTTAATATGCAGGGAATTTTGCTGTACCCTTTTTGTTAAGTAAAAAAAGATAACCCTCGAAGGAAGAGTTAGAGGGTTCCATGAAAATTTTCCTCATAAGATTTAAGTGCCCCGTAGACGAAAAAATTAATCCTTCAGTCACGCCATATATGTAGTTGTCGCTTAGAGGGAGATTTATAAGTAAACATGTTAATCACAATTTGAATAGCGTTCGTATCATTTTAATAATTTTCACTAAAGCGCAACACAGACTTTTGTTCATCTACAGACTTCTCCATCATTAACAAGAAGCAGAAAGAAACTGAAGTGTTTTGTCAGTCAGAGTTGTAAACGATCAAATACTCAGCTGTGGAATAAAAAAAACTTTCTGATATTCATCAAGCACTGCTGACAACCCAAAATATCCTGCACAAACTTCCCTCGTAGTTATCTGAATTGCAATACCGTTCCCATCAAGTACCACCTGTTAATAGAATACTGTCAAACTTTGAATATAAACGTAAACGTGTGATAACTTCAAAGGATTGCTTGGAGTTGTTTAACGGCAATCAGAATGAGGTTTTGCGGCGTTTTGGATCCATTACTGTACTCCGGAGAGCAAGCAGCAGTCTAAACCTGCTCCGAAGATGGCCAAGGTGAGTTTGTCGGCATTGATTACCTTCAAAACGTTAAAACAATAAACGGCCTGATCCGCCCTCGTAACTTTTATTTAAACTAAAATATGTTTTACCAATATTACTGGCACAGCATGCATGCCAATCACATCAATTTGAATATTTAAGTAAAAAAAAAATTAACATAAATTGATCTCGTTGTTATGTTAAAGCTATTTTTGGCAAATTCTAAACATGCCACAATTTGGTGCACGTCAAAAATATTTCCAACTTTACACAAAATTACTATTATGCACTTTATAATTTGTTGAGTTTACACATTAAAACATGCATGCCACACCACATGGCCAACCAAAAGTCCAAAAATGAAAAGAGCTTTCATAAAAAGCAAAAATCATTTTAGACTTTTATATTTTGGCTTAAACCTTCAAAAAATATAGTGTCATGTTTGACGATTTTTGTTCACAGAAATGTTTCGTGGTTAGATTAAAGTTGCAAACATTTCATTAACTCGCATAAGCCTTTACTCATTGCAAGCTGAAAATATTAAACCGCATGGAAATTCTTTTCATTGACGACGTACCTGCTTTAAAATTTAGGCCTTACAACAGTAAAATGTCATTGTTAATATAGTGAGTGCACACACTGTGCATGCATGAAAAACAAAAGAGAAAACATAGAGAAATATTTTGAAAAACATTTTGAACTTGTGCGTATCGTATTGACTACACAAGTCACATGCATACAAAAGTCAAGAGCAGCAGAAACACAGCATGCATATTTTTTTATTATTATAGATTTGGCACTGCAAAACATGGATTTTTGCAGTCCTTTTCAAAAGGCTCACTCACAACAATATGTGGCATGTATGCTCTAGTTGTATGTGTCCCTACAACTGCATGCAGAAACAATAAATCACTCACATGTAATATTTATGCTTACAAATGTACATTCGACAAAGCGAACTAAAAGATTATGACAACTGGCTTTCCATTTTATTCTGCTGCAGCTTTATTAATTTGGAATTTTCATTAAACATTCCCGTATTAAAGGCCTCGAAACTGCCGTAATTTCGCTTTACAAAAAATAAATGGCCCATATCCCCGTAAACAAACGGTCACAAGATTGAGATACAGTGAGAGCACAAATTTTTATACTTCATGCACTTATTATTCAAAACTATTTAAGCATGTGTGATTTCATTGTCAATCCTAAGCAAAAAGAATAGCAATAGAAAATAAAACCCACATTTTTGGAAAAAAAAATAAGAGTAAAACAACTCGAATGCATTTATATATAAAACTTTGGAAAATTATCTGAAAAATAATTTTCTCATATGTTTCGCAAGGCTTTTTGGCATCAAATATTTCTAACAGAATAGCGTCCACCAGTTTCTCTTTAACTTCATATGACATACTCTGCCACTTTTGCTGTTACCGCAGTCATTACTTGCCACCATGCATGCCTTTATTAGCAAAAACAGTGAAGCATGGTAAAGCAAGCATTATGAAGAAAAAATACTAGAGTACTTTTCCTTTGAAAGGATTAATATTTCAACAGGATGGAGAGCCAAAAAATACGGCAAAAATCACAAAGAAGTTACTTATTTCCATAACTTCAAATTGAAAGGGTGACTAGTTAATACTCAGATCTCAGTCCAATTAAGGTAAAGTTAGTTAAGAAGGAAGGAAGTGTTTAGGCACTAACCGCTCAGAGACCTTTAGTTTCCCCCTTTACTGACTCGATGAAAATCGGTGTACACATTAACTGTCATTCAGCCAACTGATAAACATGATGAACTCCGCGGTATCTTTTCATTCCTTAAGAATATTGCTACTCAACCACTTTTATCTGTGACGTATCAACCTCAGACAATGAGACCTGATGTGTTCCAGTATTTATGGCTCTCCGTATCCTCATCTTGCCTGCAAATATAGCTCTAACTGGGAATTGTATATTCAAGATTGCTATAAGGATGCGTAAATACTTTCTGTTCATAGCCAATAAAAGTTCGTATATTACCAAGTAGAACCTTGGCTATAAAACTCCCGAGATCCTGCGAGAGATCTGGAATATATTTGTTGCTTCTTTTACCCAATTTTTCAGTTTATTTAAGTGTTATTGGTGGTTTGATCGATGCTTTGGTCTCTGTCTCAGCTAATCGGAATCCCAATCTTGCTATTTCATCGGCAGGCTCATTTTCCTCAACATTACTTTGGCCTGGAACCCAGAATAACCTTTCTTTATACTCATCAGTCTGTTAAGTGCCCTCTTATAGTCATAATGTGATTCTTCTAGAGCTTTTAATGTTGCCTAATATCGACGTAAAAGGTAGTATTCAAAAACTTTTTCTGTAGCCTTCATGATCCCTTGAATCTTATCCTGGAAAAATAAACAAGTATGAAAAAATTACCAAAGAATCACCTCCTCTTATTCCATTACTGGACTCATCTGTAGAAAATGTCCGATTTGAACCGAAAGTCTCTATTACGTATCACTGATGAGGGTGATTTACGAAAGTCTATCTCCGCGACTCTGAAGCCCTGTAAGCAAGTCCACCCAGTACAACCTCATTCATTCAGACCTTGCATTTTTGCCTCACCAGAAGTTTGTGATAAACTATTTAATATATATTTAGGGAATAATTTCTTAGCCAGGCTCAAGTTCGAATAAGTTTCACTTCTGTATTTTTAATGTTTTTTCTAGTTATTGAGTTAAATTATACTGATCGGTGTAATTGTGCATTTTCGACGTCTATTGACTTCAGTGACAATTGGTAGTAAGCATTAGCTACTCAGCTCCGGTACATCAAGATATGACAGGAAATTAAGGGGCCAAATGGCACTGCAGAGCGTGAGACAACAACGGACGTTTGAAGTATATGTGATAGTTTGGCAAAATGCTTGTATAAGAAAAGTAGCCAGAGGTGCTAAGGCTTAGTTTACACTATGCAAGTATTATTGCTAAGCTGATTAGTTTGCCGGATGGAGAGACGAGGGGGAAAAACGAGTACTCAGCCTCATTTACTGGCAATACGTTTTGCTTTCTCGTTAATAATATTAAGAAAAGCACACTGGCATACACAAACTATTCTTCATCTGTCATCCTTCTGTCATCTCCCATTGGAGCTTAGGGCCTTTACTATTTTCCTGTATCTTACTCTCTTATTAGCACGGCGAATGATATGAATGATATCGTTCCAGGTGAAGTTTGCTGCGAAAAGTTCATGGTCTAATGTTTTGCGCCATATTTTTGTTGAGGCGCTAGGGCGTCGTTTACCTTGTCAGTTAAATATTAACGATTGACGGGCAATGTTTTCGATGGGTCTAACACAAAACTATGCATAAAAAAATATGAGCTGAAATATAAGACTTGCATTGTGTGAACGCCGATGAAATTTCAAAGAAGAAAAAGTAATAAGCTTAAGCTACGGTCACACTTGTCAAACATTTGCCCAAAAAAGCGTAACCACTAAATGTTAATGAAAAATCTTTCAATTCAGACAAAAGTTTGTCAAGTTAAAGAGTAGCCAATATTGTGAGATTCTATGAAATTGTCCATTAGTTGTGTTCGATCGAAACTGTTTAATATGATAAACAAATGTATGGATCAAAACTTTTTTTTATTAGTGTTTGTTAGTTACGCTTTTTTGGGCAAATGTTTAACAAGTGTGACCGTACCTTTACCAATAAGAATTGACCAGATTGAACTGGGACTTAGATTGAATAAGAAAATACTCAGGAGGGTGATTAGCATAATAACTTAGAATGTCTTAGGTATAAGAGAATACATAGAAGAGATTAGTTTAAAAAAATGACCAGTCAATTTATCGAGTTGGTTTTTCTTGGGTAGATAAGCACATTTGGACTACTCGAATCTTCGGCTAGAATGCACAATATGCCCAAATGGGCATAAGTTTAATCTCATATGAGATTGGAATCAACGTAGTTGCTCCTTTTTTCAACTGAACCTAATTAAAACTAGCTGGTAGACATAAAGTTTTTGAACGAAATAGAATACGAGAAATTTTCTTTTATTGTAAAGGCAACTACTTGTTGTATTATTCTATTTCACTTTTTAATTATATATCAAAATATGAAACAAAAATATTTTCCTATTTTTGACAGTGACATTTGGAAAATTTTTTTAAACTAGGGAAATTTCAATCGCAAGTAGAGATGCCAATCTGGACTGAATTTATGAAATCCCCGGGGTTCGGGATTTCGATATAGGATATGCAGGAATATAGGATATTGGAAAAATCTAAATCTCGAAATGTACATACACATAAATACACATTTTCATAATTTTAGACTGAAAATTGCATTATTCATGGAAAACGGAATTTAAGAAATCCCGAAAATTCCAGAGTTTAAAATTAAAAAATTCCGGTCTTCAGTTTTTGTGATATATTTGATCGTTCGTCATATTTAATGTCAAGTCATAATTATTTTAAGATTTTTCTCGATGTGTTTGCTGGGATGACAATTGAAAACTTTTCACCAGTGCTGGTATTATGATTTAAATTTTAGCAACGCACATACAGACAATCATAACTGAATACATAAATATGTGTACAAATATGTTAATATAACAGAGATGAGCGATTTTTCTATGCCTATTATTTAATCACAGTGATTTAAAAATTGCACTGGGTTCTATAAGTCGGAATATCCTGTTTGCTATTGTGTACACTTTAACAAGTCTTGCTTTAATTTTTTTACATAAAAAAATCTCTAAAAATATATAAAGATATAAAAACTCTTCACAAAATTCCTTCAAATTACAAAAGCTTACAACAATAAAATTGAGCTCTCGCTCACAGTGACTTATATATCATCGCTTATCTCTGATACAAAATTGTATTAGCATATTTATTAACACTTACCGTATCGTAGTGGGTCCTTTGATGTTTTGCACGATCTGAGCTATTGCTGAATGCTTTCAGGCAGCCTTTATATTGACAGCCGTAGGGACGTTCTCCAGTATGCGAACGCTGATGGATTTTTAAGTTTTCCAAACGTGAAAATGCCTTATTGCAGCCAGGAAACTGGAAAATTAAAAGAAAAGATAAAGAAACAAAATATGTTAATGATGATTATAACAATGATGAAGATGATGAAATTCATAACCTTAAATAAGGAAGGAGAATGAAGGAATGCTGTTAGCAAACAATTCTTGCATAAAAGTGTAATAGAAAAAATTTGCTTTTGATATGCAAATCAATTTAATCTCAGGTGTTTCTATGTTAACCATTGAAAGTAAAGGATAGAGAATAGGGTAACAAATAAATTCTCAAGTTGCTATTTAAGTTTTAAAAGAATTAAATGCTGAAATAAAATAAACTTTAACAGCCTTATTTATAAAACTTTTTAAGACTTTACAAATTGTCATACAAAATTTTTCTTAAAAAGCCTTTTATAGTTACTTGAAATTTTTAAAATTAGGGTATTTTTATACATACTACAACAATTAACACTGGAATTTAACAAGTAAGAGTGCTATATTCGGCTGTGCCGAATCTTATATACCCTTTACCAAAGTGCTTTTATGTAGTATAGAGAAACATACATAAGCACATACATAAAGTATAAACAAAACGAAAAAAATAATTTGACCTAGTTACTTTTATGTACAAAAAAATTAATTTTCAAACGTTGAAATCATCATTTTAGATTTTTCTTATTCCTTATACCAAACTAGTAGTTCTTAAAAAAATATAGAAAGTGCGTTAAGTTGAAACATAAAATTAAAAAAAATGTTTTATTTATTTACTTTAATATCCAGAAAAAAAGTTCAAACTTTCCAGCTCTGGAACTGTGGTTTTTATTTTTATAGTTTTCTACAAAAAACTCTTATTTCGAAAACGTAAAATATATATAAGACAAAGATAAAAATTAATTAGACTTAGTTACTTTTATATATCACAAAAAGTGTAACTTTTCCAACCCTGAAATCATCATTTTTGATGTTTCTGATTTCTTGCACCAATATTTTTCTTTTAAGAATATAAGATATTTTTAATTTATAAAGAAAGGGAAAAGTTTGTTTTAGTAAGTTACTTTTGTAAAAAAATAAAATTAAAGTTTTCCAACCCTGGAATCATGTTTTTAATTTTTTAATTTTTTTTTTTATTTCAAATACTAATTTTATTCGTACTCAATCATAAAATACTTTTATTTAATAAAAAAAAAATAAAAATTAATTTTCGGTAGTTAATTTTTTATATCACAAAGAGTGTAAGTTTCCCAACCCTGGAATCCTCCTTTTTGATTTTTCTGATTTCTTATACCAATCTTTTTTTAAGAATGTAAGATGTGTTTAATTTTAGTAAAAAAAGGAAAAATTTGTTTTTGTAAATTACTTTTGTATAAAAAATAAGGTTTTCCAACCCTGGAAACGTCGTTTTAATTTTTTAATTTTTGGTTTAATTTGAAATGCCAAATTCATTCGTACTGAAGTATAAAATAAGTTTATTTTACAAAAAAAAATAAAAATTAATTTTCGGTAGCTAATTTTTTACATCACAAAAATTGTGGGTTTTCCAACCCTGAAATCATACTTTTTGATTTTTATGATTTCCTACAACAATCTCTTTCTTTTAAGAATTTAATATATGTTTAATTTATAGAAAAAAAGGAAAAACTTGTTTTAGTAAGTTACTTTTGTTCAAAAAATAAGGTTTTCCAACCCTGGAAACATCTTTTAAATTTTTTGAAGTCTAATTTTTAATTCGAAATACCAATTTTATTCGTGGTGAAGTATAAAATAAGTTTATTTAATAAAAATAATTAAAAAGTAGTTTACGGTAGTAAAAATCGTAGGTTTTCCAACCCCAGCATCATCCTTTTTGTTTTTCTGATTTCTTATATCAATCGTCTTCTTTTAAGAACATTACATATGTTTAATTTATAGAAAAAAAAGGAAAAATTTGTTTTAGTAAGTTACTTTTGCATAACAAAAAAAAATTAAGGTTTTCCAACCCTGGAAACGTCTTGCTAATTTTTTTAATTTTTTTTAATTTCTTCTTTAGTTAGAAATACCAATTTTATTCATACAGAAGTATAAAATAAGTTTATTTAATAAAAAATTATTAAAAACTAGTTTTCGGTAGTTATTTTTTATGGCAAAATGAAGTTTAAGTCTCCCAGCTCTGAAACCGTCTGCTCGATTTTGCTGATTTTCAATATCGATCTTATTTCGACCATATCCGACCCACCAGTCCAAGAACGAAGTCTCTAGCTTTTCTGGGAGCTTCGGAAAACCGATTTCACGTACAGAGAGACGGACAGACGGACATCGCTTATTCGTCTTCCCTATGCATAAGGATCCAGAATATATATACTTTATGGCTCGCTTATTAATATTCTGGAAATTGCAAACGGAATGACAAGCCTATATATACCCTTTTACCATTTTTTGGTAAAGGGTATAAGAAAGGGGTGTTCTGTCAGTTAATGTAATTTGGACTATGTAATTTTGACAACTTGCTGTATCTTGGAAACCGTAAGAGACAAAGCCTTGAAATTTTCAAAAACGGTTAAACAAAAAATTCCCAAAGTTATAAAATCGCCAAAACGAAAAAAGCACCAAATTAAAAAAGAAATTCTTACACTAAAATAAATCGCCAAAATGAAGAAAATCGTCAAAATGAAAAAAATCGCCAAAAAAATCGCCAAAATAAAAAAAACCCAAAAACCTAAAAAAATCGCTAAAACGAGAGAAAAGTACTGAAACTAAAAAAGTACTGAATAAAAAAACCAAAAACGCAAAAAAAAACGCTAAAAAATCAGAAAACATATTACAAAAACGATCAAAATCGAAAAAATCCCAAAAACGAAAAAAAAATACCTAAACTATATATTATATAGGTTAAAGTTCGTAAAGTATTACATATCTAGTGTCCATACGGGACCCTTCGTGCACGAGTCAGAGTTGCGCTTTACTGATTTTATTTAATATTCTGAAACTGTACAGTTTTTTTTTACTCGTAAAAAATGGAGTATTTTTGGTTTTGTTTTTGGTTTAGTTTTGGTATTGTTGTTGTTGTTTTAATTTTAAATAATTTTATTTTAAGAATATTGTTTTGTAAATGACAATAAAGTTGGAAAAATATTAAGCAAGGTGTATATAACCAGGTGGCAGCGCGCTTCATCTGATAATTTTTTGCTCTATGTACTTTGTAGCTAAGGAATGTCAAAAACTTTGCTCTGTTTTGGTTTTGGTTTTGGTACAATTATTTTTGTGCTTTTGACATTCTACGGTTCTTCACACAGCTATGGCTACCGTGTTTTTTGTATAACAAATCTTTACGCAGTCACCTGTATAATTACACGATGATATTAAGGTTTTAATATCGAAATAATATCTTTTACATAAGATAACCATGTGTGTTCACTTTATTTTGACGCTCACGGTATGTGGTAAAATAGTCTACCAACAAAATAATTTATTCACAAAAATTATATTGACCCTGGTCATAATAAAATTCAACACAAATTTACCCAGTTTACACCTTTTTTGTTGAGAAAAGTTTCCTATATGAAATATAAATTTTCTCGCAACTGTATTTTTCGACTTAGGTTGTTATTGCCTGTGGCCACAGAGCTCTGTACTTGCAAAATAGAAACGTACATATATGTATCTCAACCGCAAAAATAGCTCATTGTCCTTCTGGTTGCCATTTGGAGTTTTATCTAAATTTTTTGTTTTCTTACATTGAAATTCATTAAGTAATTTGTATGCCTGCATCATTTTGCAGCAAATTAAAATATTTAGAAAAATAAAAACTTTATCATATATTATTAAATCAAAAGTTTGTTATATTAAATACTAGAGTTGGTTAAGAAAAACCTTTTCCTTCTTCCAATGAATTTTTCGCAACAAAACTTTATCGTTGATATAAAGTTTGCTTGATTTTGTTTTTGTTTTTTCTTGTTATGCAACATATGGTGGTAGCATAATTTCAAGTGATGGAATACATTAATATAATAAACTTTTTATGAAAACATATGGAATAATGAAAAATTTTCAACAACAAAAAAATTTTAAAAAGTATGTGTATGTATGTATATATAAATAAAATTTCCTTAATAAACCACTTTAAATAGCATCACGTGCTACTTTTTTTTGGACGGATTTCACTTGAAACATAAATCTTTATTTATATAAGGGAAATCATGATGTATTTATACGAGTTCAATACCCTTAACCCTTTTTTCTGACAAGCATTAAAAGTTGTTTTTTTTTTTTTTTTTTGTTTATTTAAGCGTGTGCATGTGTAAAATGTTTTTTTATGAAAGCAAAAACGTATAAATTTCTTATTTAGAATAAACAAAAAAAAATTTAAGTAAAACATAAAAAAACAACTTTCAAATCATTTTTATCATCATTTACTTAAAACAAGAGAGACTAATGTATTGAAATGTTGCCTGTGACAGCTGTTCACGTGCAACACACACACACACGCACACATGTATGTATTCATGGATGTTTTTGGGGAAAACATACAAATGATATGATGATGAACATTATTTTATTTAGAAATAGAAATTTGTTTTATTTATTCTGAAAAAAACGCATTTGTTGATTTCATCTCAAATTACATTTTGAAATTAAAAACAAATAATTGTTGTTTGAAGCACAAGTATGCAGATATGTTTTTATATGCCGCACAGGTTATTTAAATGATCCCAGCAAACATTTCCCAAAAACGAAATTGACTGGAAATTATAAAAAAAATAATTTCATAACCTTCGTTTGTAAGTTCAACGGGTGTATTTGTATGTTATATATCGTTAGCTTAGTCGACAAATATGCTAATTCCGCTTTTTGTGGAAATTGAGTTTTTAATATGAATTATAGTGCAACTCAAAACACTTAAGATGGAGGTACATACCACGTGTTACGCGGCAATGCTTTTCTGGCTTGTTATACGTTTAACGCTATAAAAATGGAAAGTTACACACCACGCTTTTGAGGCTTTTTGATGTGTAAACATCTATACGCTAGGGGGTAAAAATCTTTTTCATAATACGATTGTATTAGAGTAATCATACGAACGAGAACTACAAAGAAACTTAACAGCTGCATAGAAATAACTCATCCGAATTTTAAAGCATACCTTCAGGAGTTAATTTTAATAGAAATTGCTTCTGAAGTGTAATAGTGTTGCCAGTGGGGATAATTTTGTTAAAAAGTTGAAAAATATAAAATAAATAAAATATATATAAACTTTTAAATAAAAGAGCGTTTTAAATGTCAAATATTTGTTTAAAATATATATACCAGTCTTCATAAGGAATTTATAATATTATATTATAACATATCTTCATTACGTACTGCTTGCCTTACACTGAAGCTGGTGCACGACAATTGGGTATTAATCTTCATGTCATGCCAATTATTATGGGTGGAGATTTCAATACAAATTTTGCAAACCCACAGTCGCAAGTTTTATCAAAATTTTTATTTGACGTTTTCCACTTGCATATGAGCAATTCTCCACAAACCTCCACAACTAATAATTCCACTACTATAGATGCTGTTTTCCATTAATTTTTAAATATAGTAGAGTCAAAAATTTATATACCTTATTTTAGTTACCATAACCCATTATTAATTATTTGTACTTAAGGCATTTACCATACACGCAAAGAAAAAATATGGTTGAGGTAAACATAATCAAACAGCAACATACTGTGATTGAATTATATGGTTGCAGTCAAATCATATTATTGTTAATAGAAAAGCAAACTTTAATAATATTATTATTAATATTATTATTAATAATAATATTATCTACAAAAACAATGAACTTTGTTAACCTAATCTTAGTATTGTAAATATGACAACACTATTGTTAGATGTGACTAAAATATAATTGAGACTCACCATACCATGTTCTAATATAATAATAATATTGTTAAATACAAACACAGTATTATTTAATAAAACAATACTATTTTGTTTTTTAATCATATATTTATTGTAGAAACAGCTGTGCGTTAAATTCGAAATAAAAATAATTTAATATTGTTGAAATAAAAATGTATACTTACACGACATACAGACATGTCTGTATAAAAAGATACACAAATGTTTATATATTTTTATTGGTCTACCCTTTGTGTTACTTTATTTATTTATTAATTTATTTAACACCACCCGTGCACTACCGAAAGCTTACAAACGAAATACTGAACTGACAAATGTTTCTGCAAAAGATTTTTTTTAACTTAACATAGTATGGTTTTGGATAACATTATATTGTTATTTGCATCATATTATTTTTAGATAATAATACAAATTATGTTGTAGTCATAAATTTTTAACAAAACTATATAGTTAAGCTCTAACCATATCACACTAATCTATGGATGTGATAATGTAATTATTAAGTTCAAACATTACTCTGTTTATCATAACGAAATAAATGTTTAAAATACCAATAACTAGTTTTCGACGACCACACATTTGTTTCAGAGAACATAATATTGTTTTCTCAACCATTCTACAACCATATCTTGTCTTTGCGTGTAGATGGGCACTTTGCAATACTACTAAAATTTCAATGAAAATAATTTTTTAACCAGTAAATTTTTACTGATTACTAAAATTTTTTTCTGCAATTTTTATAAAGTGCCTAAATGATTTATTTTATGACGAGGTGCATTGAATTTTCAGTAATCAGCAATGCTTGTATTCATAATAAAATTCTACCAAGTGGTTAAATTTTTTTCATACAAAAATTTCAAAATTTGAATGAAAAAAACTTTGCCACTTGCTACAATTTTATTATGATTACGGCCCTATGATTTTACTGGTAATGCAAATTAAATTTCATTAGCAGTAAAAATTTACTGAATTTTTTCAGTAATCAGTAAATTTACAGCTTACTGCAATTTTTAATACATACATACAATATACTGTATTGTGCCCATTTACTAACTAAATAAGTTAAATAAAACACACAAAAACCAGCAAATTCCTATGTATTTACAATATTGAAAGTTTTGATACTTTTAATTGATTAATTAAAAAAAATATACTAGAAGCATAAGTACTTCCAACTTTAAAAACAAATTTCATTACTAGATGTTTACACATCTCCCCTGTGATCGGACTCACATTATTTTTTTTTTTTTACTTGTAAAATTTAAAGGCTTTGCTTTTTTTTTTGTCTTGCATTTACATATTTATTTTTTTATTTTTTTATTTTATTTAAATATTTAATGCATTTTTTATCCATTGTTTAATAAAATAAAATGAGTTTCTAATCATTTTTGTGTATGTTAGCTTATGAATCTGGCAACACTAGCTGTCATTTTATATACAACTCGTGAAAGTTGAAGAATGTTCAACTTTTTGCGAGGTATGCGCGTCGCGAATTTCTCTATGTAACTTGCCTTATGAAAACACACTATTTCAACTTTTTTGATAGACACGTGTATCGCATTATCGCATCGAAAGCGTGCTATGTACTTCCACCTTTAATTTCCAAAAATTAAAATGTCCAGCGGAAAATAATGAGCATCTAGTGTAGTTCGTTATCTTCACACATATTTAGTTTCAATAAATTTTTTACAGTTTTTTATTCCTCCTGAAAAACTAAAATAGACTGACTTAGCATGTTTGCCGACTAAGCCAACGATATGTGTCTTTATTATAAGCATACATTCTTATTCACGCTTATTCCAGTTCTTAACATTGTTGTCACGTCAATACAATAAAAAAAAAGTTGAGGATTGTCTAACCGTCTTCAGACTAATACCTTATGGAACAGAAATAGACTCTCAATAGCACAAAATTGTACCTGAGAGCGAGTAAGCAAGGCCCAAGTTTTTGGTATTGCATTGACATGACGTCGATGTTGACAACGGCAATAAAGGGGATTATTATTAGATATATATACATATGCAATTGTCAATCTAATATCATAAACAACAGACCGGGGCGTTTTAAAATCGTCTTATTTTGCGATACTTATATGTTATCTAATTGAACTATTGTGTAGAATTTTTGAAATTCTGAAATTCATTATTCTCAATTCTTAATTCTTAATGGATTGCTTAGAAAAGGCAAGAAAAGCTAACTATACTGAAAATTTTTGTTAACATCAGCTATTTAACACAAATTTTTAATAAAATTGAATACGAGAAATGGTTAATGATGTACAAATCATTATTCATTTGCATTAATAATTACAACTATTCATTTCTATTTTTCGGGGTTTTCATTTTACGAAGTTATGTCACTCTACCCAAGAATGTTCAATTATTCTTTGATATACCGCCAGCACACACATACATACATGTACCTATATTTTCTTATTTTACTTGTTATAGTAAAAATAGGAATCCCCCTAGCCATTGCTCAGCCCAGCAGCTCACACCGTGTCTAAAACTAATTATTAAGAGTACTTCAGGAAATAGCTACTAAGAACTTTTTTTGTGAAAGTGGATTGTTACTTTATTTTTTCAAATAAATATATTCGCTACCAACATATTTGCAGATTCAGACTTAATATTTTTTAATTAGACTTAATTAGAATTCAAGATTAACCTAACATTCGCTATATAAAGTCTAAGCACTGTGCGCTGCACAATGGCATGGGCTCATACATATTCGCGCAAAAGATATGTGAATTATTGAAAGTTTTCAGCATGTATTATATTCACGAAAATAAAAATAAATGGAATTTTATCCAAATCATTCATGCCCATCGTCGCGCATAAAAATTTTCCTATCCAAGCAGAAGTTTTCGAATTTGGAACAATACAAAAATGCATACATATGCCGAAATTCATCAAAATTGGCCGCGCCCGGCACAAAGTACCCATGCAATCTTAATTGTGTGCTTTGTAGCATACAATTTTTCTTAGCACTAAGTCGAACCGAAAACTAGTCGAACATGTCGACAGCTGAAGTTTATCGTTGTGTATAACTTTTCGTTTATTGCGTTAACTTTGACTACTACTCTTTTTACATTTTAAGAAGCAAAACAAATTATCTTTTTAAAAAAAATAGTTTAAACTATTATCATGTCATACGTAAACATGCTTTATAAGCGTTTATTCACACACAAAAATATACCTTCACCTAACAGCAGCACTTTTTGCTGGGATATTTTTATGAATGCATGTTTTCTTCCAACATGTGAATTTTCATAAAGTTTCTTTGAATTTAACACATTTGGTATTTTAATTAAAATTAGTGTTTCCAACGAACTCTTGTAAAAACCTTTCAATATAAGATAAACAAAATATTGTTTAAATAATTTTCATTTAGATTAAATAGTTGAGTGGAATACAGCGATATAGAAGAAACATTTTAACAAAGGAAATTAAAAAGTCATACATTTAAATTTTTAAGACAAATATAAATTTCTATTTATGATTTGATTAGGCCAAATTACATTTGATAATTATTAATGAACAAATAACACCAAAGTTAATTGTAAATATTCTGACAAACATTCAGTAGAACGGAACAACTAACTCTTTTCGGAGGCCACTGCAACTTCATCATCAGCGTTCTTTGTGTTTGGTCTACTGTGTGTCGTGTCAGTTGATGTAGATTTCTGTTTTATGTACTCAGCCTTTATTGCAAATGGAATATGTGAATTGTTTTGATTCATCAAATATTTTTATGTAATTTTTCGACGTTTTTTGATTCATCGTATTACAATTTGCTGAAAGCTTTTCTTTGTAATGAAAGCTCAATTTTCAATTTACAACAGTCTTGTCATTCCCGTTTGTTCTTTACTAATTATGCACATGTTAGTTAATTTGCTTATTTTTGTTCTTCTTAAGACAAATTTATTTGGTTTATTATATTTTTTATTTTTATTTTTTGCCACAAGCCCATAGCTATTAATTTTAGTTTTATTATTATTTCTTTCTATATATATATGATTTGATTAGACTTCTAATCTCATTTGGAATAACACCTTAATTTAGGTTATACTTTGATATATTTCAACTCTTACTTTTATTGTGTAGAACGATGTTTGTTTAACAGATAATTTCCCAATTTAGTTGTACAAGAAATGAATTTCTGAAAATAGACTTAAACGCTTAAAAGTGCTCTCCTGCAAAACAGCAAAATATGACTTAAGCACCTTTTCCTTATTGTCATAGATTTAAAGCATGTTTCTTTACTTTTTTCATTATGTTTGCTTCTGTTTAATTTCATAAAAAGTTTCATGGTTAAACTCAGTTTTTGTACAAATGAACGTACATACGAATATAATTAAAATTTTTCAAACTTTAATTTTATATCGGAAATTCGTCCGTTTGCTAAGAAAAACTATTATTAATAAATTCAGTTAAGTGCGACTTTGATTCGTGCACGAAGGGTTCCGTACGGGTACTAAATATGTAATACTATATGAACTTTAGCCTATATAATATGCGACCTTCTCCGAGAAAAGCAATTTAAAACCAAAAAATCAAAAATATTAAATTCTAATGCTTTTCTCATTTTTATCGATTTTCCAAGTTCGTTTTCGTTCGTTCGTTTTGGGGTAATTAAATTTTCATCAGAAATCTAACTCATTTCATCTTATTCTACACCCTTTTAGGTACCAAAATCAACTCTTAAGTCCAAACACGTTTTTTGACACACTAGGTCCCTTTTCTCGCAGAAAGTCACATATTATGTAGCTCGGCATTTTTAAAGTTTTTGGAATTTTTTCGGTTTGGAACGTTTTTTTCAATTTGGTGTTTTTTAATTTGACCTTTTTATTAGTTTTTGGACTTTTTTCGTTGTTGGTGATATTTTTAGTTTTGGCGCTTTTTTCACGTTTTTGCAATTTTTTAATTTTTTGAATTTTTTTTCATTTTGGTAATTTTTTTAATTTTGGCGATTTATTTTAGTTTTAGAATCTTTTTAAATTTGACGGTTTTGCACGATTTATTTCGGCTTGTCAACTTTATAATTTGGGTATTTCTTAGTTTTACCGTTTTTGAAAATTTCAAGAGTTTGCCTCTTACGTTTTCCAAAATAATACAGAAAGTTATCGAAAACACACTAACTGATAGAACACCCTTTAATTTAGATTTTTCTTTAAATTTTAGTGTGAATTGCAGACATGGGCAAATAAGTAAATATTTACTGCAGTAAAAAGGTAGTAAGCAGTAAAATTTTACTGGTTACTGAAAAAATTTGCAATATTCAGTAAAAATTTACTGGTTACTGCTTTTTTTCAGTATTCAGTAAAATTTTACTGAATACTGCAAATTTTTCAGTAAAATTTTACTGAATACTGAAAAAAAAGCAGTAACCAGTAAATTTTTACTGAAATGAAATTTTGTTGCAGTATTTTACTGGTTACTGAAAAAAATAGCAGTAACCAGTAAATGTTTAAATACTGCAGCGTGACTCTTATAGAGTTATTATAAGTCGAAGCAACCAACAGCAAAAATACACGCTTTGCTTAAATTGTAACAAATACCAAAAAAGAACAATATCAAACAAATTCGAATAACACAAAACATAAGTAATCGAAACACTTCGCTTAAACAAACACATCTGCACTGCTGCTAATAATAAAGTGAAAACTTAAAAAAAAATAATACTAAGTAGGCTCAAATTAATAAGTGTTTTTAAAACTACAAACTTCAACAATTTTATTCAAAGAAAAAATATGATTGAAAATATTTGTGAACAAAATCATCCAAGATGTTCCAAAGATCGGGACAATTATGTTTTGGAACAAAACGACTCAAGTGATATAAGTGAAACTTCGAGTAGCACACCCAAATTGGTGAGACATGAAGAACTAATTGGTGTAAATAAGCTTGTCTTTAGTGGAAAGAAAAGCCAACAGCATAAACAATAAATAATACATGGTTGTAAACCACCTAAGTTAATATTTTTGATGTGTAAACATCTATACGCTAGGGGTAAAAATCTTTTGACTTTGATTTCTTTGCTGAGATTTCTTTGCTGAGATTTCTTTGCTTTTCTTTCACAGCATTGTCAAATCGGTGTGAGCTATGTATGAGTGTATTAGTGTTTGAAAGAAGCAATACCAAGCAGAGAAACAAGTCGACCGGCTCGAAGCCGTATATTTCCGTACACCAAAGGTGAAAATGAACCGTAAGAGCTACGGACTTGAAATTTGGACACAATATGTAGACATTTGGCCACTACAACAACAAATACATTAGAGTTAAAAACTAAAGGGTGTTCCAAAACGAGCAACGAAAAATGTTAAAATCCCATGTAATATACATACAATTGTATGTACATATATACACTTGAAATTTTAAAAGTTAGTGTATTTTTATACAGACTACACAATTAACACAACAACAACAATTAACACTAAATTTAAAAAATTTAAATCAATAAGTGTTCCATCAGTTAATGCAATTTTGACTTTATAATTTTGACAACTTGCTGTATCTTGGAAACCGTAAGAGTAAAACTCTTGAAATTTTCAAAAACGGTAAAACTAAAAAATCAAATAAATATAAAATCGCCAAATATAAAAAAATCGCCAAAACGAAAAAAAGCACCAACAAAATATCTAGGACTAAAATAAATCGCGAAAAACCGCAAAACCCAAAAAAAAACAGAAAAAAACCGCCAAAATGAAAAAATCGCCAAAATGAAAAAAAATTGCAAAAATTAAAAAAACCCAAAAGGAGAAAAAAACGCCAAAATGAGAAAAAAGCGATAAAACTGAAAAAAAATCGTTTAAACTAAAAAAAACTTAAAAAATTAAGAAAGCTAAATCAAAAAAAATGATCAAAACCGAATGTGCGCGAGTCAAAGTCGCACTTTACTGAATTTATTTTAATTGCAATGCGTACACAACAACAAGAACAGCAACAACTAAACGATGAAAAACAGGAATTAAAAATTAAAAAGTAAAAGTAAAGGCATTTACCATAGATGAGCACTCCAGTACCACTAAAGTTTCAGTATAAACAAAAAAAAATTTTACTGATTACTAAAATTTTTTTCTACAATTTTTATAAATTGCCTAAATGATTTGTTATATGATGAGGTGCATTGAATTTTCAGTAATCAGTAATCCCCGTATTCATAATGAAATTCTACCAAGTGGCTAAATGTTTTTCATACAAAAGTTTAAAAATTTTAATGAAAAAACTTTGCCACTTGCTACGGCCCTACGATTTTACTAGTAATGCAAATTAAATTTCATTAGCAGTAAAAATTTACTGAATTTTTTTAGTAATCAGTAAATTTACTGCTTACTGCAATTTTGAATGCAGTACATATACATATACTGCAGTGTGCCCATTTACTAACCAAATAAGTTTAATAAAACAAACAAAACCCAACAAATTCATATGTATTTACAATATTGAAAGTTTTGATACTTTTAATTAATTAATTTAAAAAAAGATACTAAAAGCATAAGTACTTCCAACCTAAATAAAAATTTTCATTACTAGATGTTTACACATCTCCTCTGTGATCGGACTCACATTGCTTTTTTTTTCTGTTATTAAAAGAAAATACAGTGTTTTTAACACAAACAACCTTTTTAGGGTTCCTAAGAAGTTGTCGAATATAAAAAATGAGTAATAACTTTACGTAGTCTAAGTCTTTACTTCCCTGATATTCCCATCAGCGAATTTAAAGTTCCAGTAAACATTTCAGAATTCGCTAGGAAATAATCAGACTACATCTAACCAGAACATCAGTAAAATTTTACTGAATGCTGCAAATTTTTTCAGTAAGCAGTAAAATTTTTCTGAATATTGCAAATTTGTTCAGTAACCAGTAAAAAAGGATATGCCCATGTCCGGTGAATTGTTGTAGTCTGTATAAAAATACACTAATTTTACAAATTTCAAGTAACTATATACATATATATAATTGTATGTATGTTACATGGGATTTTAACACTTTCAATTGCTCGTTTTGGAACATCTTTTAAATTTTAACCCTCATGTATTTGTATTTATCCAAATTTCAGGCACGTAGCTCTTGGGGTTCTCTAGAAAATAGCCTGTGAAGGCCAGACAATAGACGAACAGAGAGATTGCGAAAGCAATAGGGTTCCTTTTCACCTTTGGTGTACGAAACCCTAAAAATTACGCTGTGTTTAAAATGATTTAAACACTTCTTTTCAATCATATTTAATAAATCAATAAACAGGCTTTATATACAAAGAAATAGATATGCACTTAGAAATTCACATACTTGCATAGAAAAAAAAACATTATAGTTAATTAAGCATTTGCATTAGACTCACCGGACATTTGTTGGGTTTTTCGCCGCTGTGAACTCTCATGTGTATTAACAATTTGTAGCGGGCATTGAAGGGTTTGTAGCGTCTGGGGCATTCGTGCCAAAAGCATGAAAAATCTTCTCCTCTTTTAACATCAACATGTTTCTTTTCAATATGAGCCACAAACTCCATTTGGTTGGGAAATATTTCATCACAATCGGTCCAGCGACAAATCATTGGTCCCTGTAACAATTCCGTTTCGACTGCAGTTAAACTAAGCGTTTGAGCTGTTGTCGTAGAGGAAGCATTCGAAGTTTGTGAAGTGCAACGTTTTCTTCTTTGTTTAGTTGTTTTGGCTTTTTCCACTATGAAAACTTCATCATTGTCCTCTTCATAGGCTTCGGTTTCCAGCGATTTAGCTGCTGTTGCAAATTGTAAATTTGCCTCATCATCCTCGTCGGTATTGGTGGAGTTTTCATTGTTGCAATAATAGTCTTGATTGTCGTAACCATTTTGTGGGGTTTGTGGAGTTTGTTTGCAGAATTCACTCATGATTTCATCATTTATTTCAACCAATTCATCAATGGTCCATATTATTTTATGTTCCCTATTTGGCTTGTCTAAATTTAATAAATTGCAATTTTCAAAGTCCTCCGCCAAAACGTTGAAAGAATTTATATTTTGGCTGTAGGGTGTAGGGTTGTTGCTTAATGTTTGTGTTGGTGGACTATAGATATGACTTTTTTGCTGACTGTCACTGTAATCGGTGAAGGAATAGGCTGTCAAGGGTTCATATTTGGGTGTACCAAAAGTGGTCATCATGGAGGGTAGTTTGGTTTTTATTTGAGTTTCTTTTTTTACGCTGGGCTGATAGTTGACTTGATAAGGAGGTGTAAAGCCGGCATAACTGCTGTTCATAATCTTGGGCGACTCTTGACTCAAAGACTGCTGCTGCATGGATTCACTTAAAGTCAAAGACATCCAAGGATCCAAGGGAGGTGAGGAGCAGGGTGATTGTTCCTTAGATTGGCAATTTATTTCATCATAATTATAATATTGCATATCTAGGTTTAAACAATCGTTGGCATTGCCGCCAGCCGTGGCTTGAGTTTCCTGCATGGCTGTTTGGCTGTTGTAAGACATGGCAAAGCTATTGACTTGCTGTGCAGGCTGTTGTGTTAACGAGGGTGTAAATGACATAAAGGAGCTGGTGTGTGGCGAATAAGGTGTTTGGGGTGTAAACGGGGTCTGGGCCATGACGGGCACACTATTGATATCTCCATATTGGCAGTTTTCCGTTAAGCGTGCTATGTCTTCAGGCTCAAAACGAAAAACGTCTTGTTGTGATTGTTGTTCTTGAATTTGCATAGATTCACATTTAACCTCATCATTCGACAAATGGTCATATTCTTGCTCGTCCCCACCAGAGTAGCACAGGGAATGTTGTTTGTTTAGCACATCCACAGTCTCAATGCTCGTGTTGCCGCAGTTCATGCTGCCAATACTGCCATAAATGGAATTTGGCGTTTCAACAGCTGCAAATGTTAATTGTGAAAAATCTGGAAAATGAGCATCGGCAGTGGCGAAATCGTTATAATTACTGCCACTGTTGAATGATTTTAAATTGCAGAGAGAAGCGCGAAACTGTTCACTTATTGGTGTTGCACTCAATGGTGGCGACATTAAATTACAATTTACCATTGTGGCTGCTGTAGCTGTTAGTTCTGGCATGGTTCCTGTTAGTTCTGTCATTGTGGAGTAATTTTCCAGTTGTCCATTGCAATGCATAATTGAAGAGCTGGAAAATGGCGTGTAAGGTGGCGTAGAGGGCTGTTGCAAATTGTGGTACATGCAACTGATTGCTGAGTGTTTCTGTATGGGAATGCTTAAATTTTGACTAGTCACTGTCGTATTCATTTTTAAAGTGGAAGAAATTATTTTATGTTATTTTATTTTCATTTGCAATATTTAATAATTCTTTAGTTTTATTTTTTTCTTCTCTAGTTTATGTGATTATTCGCCTACATGCTTGTATATCATTTTTAATTTCTTATAAAACAACTTTTTGAACAGTCACAATATTTAAAATGTTGAAACACTTAAGCGTGTGTATAATGTCATTTAGCCACACTTTTTGCTATAATATATACACTTGTTGTTTGCGAATCTTTTTATTTTGAAATTAAGTTTTCTTGGTCCATTTGCCAAAAAAAATAATAATAATAATGTTGTTTTTCTGTTTGGTTTTTCTTGGGAAAACCCCATGTAATTTTATATATATATGTTTAGATAAATGTATATGTATATTTTGTCTAACAACGAAGCGGTTTTATTAAAAGGTGCGTCCGTTAAAATTTCAAATTCACGTCTTTTATTTTTGTTTTTGGACTTTATTTTACCGTTCACTTCTAACGAGTTCTTTAGCGCACCACGTTCCGTTTTAGAATAAAACATTAAACTAAAAGATGTACATTATTTAAACACACGTCTAAGGATCATTTTTAATGTTCTCTACAGCAGAAGAAAATCAACGACTACAGTTCCTCCACACGGCGGCTGCTGCTGCTAGTGCTGTTGCTCTTGCTCTTGCTCTTGCTACTCGTGTTGATCGAGCGGCAGCGTCATCACAGTTTAAATTGTTTTTATGTTGTTTATGCTAAATAGTCGCCTTTAATTTTCTCAGCCGCCACCAGTAGCTGCTTACTTTATGGATTTTCCCTTTGTTATGTTGCACTTGCATGTGTTTGTGTGTATATTTGTTTTACGTTGCACATGCACTTTTCCTTTCGTTTATATATACATGTATGTTTAAAAAAAATAAGTTTTTTTTGGCTCTTGATTTTTTTATGGGCTGTTTTTTAAATTTTCTAATTATTTATTTTTTATTTAATGTTTGTATGTTTTTTTTTTAATTTATTAGTGGGTTTTTGTGTAGTTTGTTGTTTTGTGTGTGTGTTATTTTTATCGTTGTTGCAGTTGATATTGAGTGCAACTCATCAAAATTTTAGTGATTTTGTACAAAAGTTCATTTTGACTATTTCGTATCGGTGATATATTGTATCTGTGACTTTTTTTGTTGGCTTTTTTTTACACCCAATGGGAATTTTTTGTGCCAAAACTAGTTCAAACACAATCAGTCCTACTCTGGCTAAAAATGCCCCGGATTTGGAAGTTTACATATAAAACATTAAATATATATACCATAATTTTCTGTTTTCCCCTTTTTTTAGAAAAATAGTGCTTATGCATACTAAGAAACATTCATTTAGGAATGAAGTAACATTATTCATAATTCTTCACTGTATGAATAAAATTTTTCATTAGTTTATTGAAAGTTTTTATTATATATATAAAATATCATAATATACATGAAATTCAACAAATTATTTTATATTTATACTAGAGATGCAACGAATTTTCGCATTCGCTTTCGGATTCGCAAATAATTCGCTTACTTTTGCTATTTGCATTTGCTTTTGCATTCGCTAAAATGTATGCGAATATTTCAAGTGAATACTAAACCAAAATCCAGCTGTGTTTGGAAATATTTATCAGTTTTTGAAAAAGATTTAAGACTAATGTGTTCAAACTTTTGAAAAATTTTGAGCACCATTCATTACTTCGTACAGAAAATTTTCAATGTTAACAATTTTAACTAGCCGTTGTTTATTTAATTTCTATGCGCAACAAGTACCACGCATACTATTTCTCATGAAAACTTAAAATGTTGAAGATATATTTCATATGTTTTTCCCAAGATGAACTAAGTAAGTACTACTTCTCCAAAAAATGTTCATGAATTCATGCCAATTTTTCGTAATATGTATTTTGAGAGCATTTCACATGAAATGTTGAACAGGGTACCATGATTTAGGACCAAAGTACGAATGGGTTAATTGCCTAACATTTTGTAAATGTATTTTTTATTATCTATACTTATTTTAATATAATTTCATATATAAAATTTTTTGTTTCAAAAATTTTAATATTTGCTCAATTCAAGACTCAATTTAAATAAAATGCTATATGTAGTACATCTATGTATATAATACAACTTCATGTTCTTAAACAAATTTAGTTTCATGTGATTTTTTTCCGTATTGTAAGCATTTGCATTCGCATTCGCTTTCGCAAAAATTCAAATGCATTATTCGCTTTCGCATTAGCATTCGCTAAACTGGTATTCGTTACTTCCCTAATTTATACAATGAATTCTTACGTTATAGTGTTTTCACACTGACATGACTTTAAAAAAATTTGGTTTTAACGTAAAAAACCAACTGTTTTACCATACAAATTGTTTTTGTTAAAACCAAATTAAAACCATTTTTGAATTGGTTTTAAGTTGTTAATGTTTATGCCAGTGAATAACAATAGATGGCGCTTGAAAGCTTTCAACTTAAAAATGGATGCAGCAGCAACAATAATCAAAAAATTATGGGAAAAAGAGTTTTTTTTGGAAGGAAAACAAAGAAAATATTTGCATTGAACTCTGGAAAGTGAAAATAGACAATATGACTGACATTCATCTGCCTATAAAAAAAGGTTTTTCTTATAATGTAAAGGGTGTTTTTTTAGAGGTATAGAACTTTGAATTAAAATAAAACACAAGAAAATCGTTTTAATGTCCATCAATTTGGCTTTATTGGAAGGATAATTTTACGCCATTAATGTTTAATAATGATTTCGGGCATGTGGCCGCCGCGGCTGGCTCGAATAAAGCCAATTCTACAGGTCCAATTTTCAACCACTTTTTCGAGCATATGGGGCCGTATGTTGGCAATAACGCCACGAATGTTGGCTTCCAAGTCCCCTAACGTTTCTGGTTTGTTGGCGTAGACGAGCGACTTCACATATCCCCAAAGAAAATAATCCAATGGTGTCAAATCACACGATCTTGGTGGCCAATTGACAGGTCCATTCCGCGAAATTATGCGCTCATCGAATGTTTCCTTCAATAAATCGATTGTGACGTGCGCTGTGTGGCATGTAGCGCCGTCTTGTTGGAACCACAACTCATCCAAATTCATGCCATCCAATTCGGGAACAAAATAGTCGGTTATCATGGCTCTATACCGGTCTCCATTAACGGTAACTGACTCTCCAGCATTATTTCGGAAGAAGTATGGCCCAATGACTCCACCAGCCCATAGAGCACACCAAACAGTCAGTTTTTGTGGATGTAATGGCGTCTCAAGGGTCTCATGTGGATTCTCTTCACTCCAAATGCGGCAATTTTGCTTGTTGACGTAGCCATTCAACCAAAAATGAGCCTCATCACTGAACAAAATTTTGCGATGAAAATCAGCATCGAGATCAATCTCATTTTCGGCCCATACACCAAAATCACGACGCATTGCATGGTCTCGCGGCCTTAATTCTTGCACAAGCTGGATCTTGTAAGGTCGCAAGCCAAGATCTTTGCGCAAAATCTTCCGTAAAGTTGATGGACAAAGCTCCAATTGCTGTGCACGGTGGCGAATCGACTCATTCGGGTCCTCTTCAACACTTTGCTCTACAGCGGCAATTGTTTCTTCGGTGCGCACTGTTCGACGTCTCTGCGGATGCGTATTATCACATAGAGTAAACGTAGTGCAAAAACGATCCATGGTTAACCGAACTAATTGCTCTGATGGACGATTATGTCGACCATAAAATGGACGGAGCTTGCGGTTAACTTCGCGAACTGAACCATTATTTTCGAAATAAATTTGCACGATTTGCAAGCGTTGTTCTTTTGTCAACCTATTCATGATAAAATGGCAAACTAAACTAAATATTAATAACTTAACAGCTGACAAAATGGCCGCCAGTTAAAAAAGTGATGCCAACTTAAAGTTCTATACCTCAATAAAAAACACCCATTATTTGTGCATTTTTATATAGAATAACTTTATTTCCAAGCACATCTTCATTCTGTATAAGAAGTTCCATAATTTAAAAAAAATTTTTATTTACAAAATATAAAATAATTCCCATTTTAGAGCGCATTGTGAAATCTCAGTTTTTCATACAAACAAAAACAGTTGAACAGTATGTCCAACAAGTGTTATTAAAAAGCAGAAAAAATGCAACAACAAATACACGCATTTCTGCAGGAGATTTATTTTATTTTGAGCAAAGTTATTAGACAGCCTGTGAGTTAAAACCTGAATTTAAAAAACTTGCAGTGTGAATGCAAAATCAGCTGTTTATGGTTTTAACGTTAAAACCATGTTTTAACTTTCAGTGTGAAATACCATTAGCTCGTTATTAATAACAAAATTCATCGATCCAATGAAGGATTTCCTTTCAGTGTATTAAGCAATTGTAAATAAATAATTTTATACACAATAAAATAATTTCTCATATTCCATTTCACTAAATATTTATATTTATAAATATTTATATTTAGAAAAATTTCTGCACTTCTCCCAGCTACAGTCTAGTTTAATTTTTCTTCTCTTCTTTGGAAAGTCACATTAATTAATAAAAATGTTTCATTCAATAAGAGTTTAAAATACTGAACTTAAGCCCGATTAAAAAAGTATTTTTGATTGAAATTCATTATAGTTCAGTTATATTTTAACGCATGGTAAAAATAAATACGAATTAAAACAAGTAATAATGCTATATTCGGCTGTGCCGAATCTTATATATCATTTATCGACGTATGTATGCATTATATGTGTGCACAGATATAACTGTTTTCACCAGTTTAACGTGTGTTGGTTCTGGTATGTACAGGTACATATGTTATTCAGCGTTTCTGTTTCTGGTCATAACTTATCGGTGCAAGCAAATCAGTACCCCTCTTCTTTCTTCTTTCCAGAAACGCTGAATAACATACAGTATCTGTACATACCAGAACAAACACAGGCAAAACTGGTGCAGACCTCTAGTATGTATATGAAGTATATATATTTACATACATAAGTACATATATATATATATATTTGTTTTGTAAAAAAAATGCATCATTTATTTTAGAGCAATTTATAATAAATTATGAGTGTTTTTCGACTAAAGAATTTAGTTAAAGAAATTAATTCGAGAGGATTTAAATTTTGCAACCCTGAAAAAATATTTTTGATTTTTCTAATTCTTAATACTAATTTATTATTTCCTACAATATAAAATATTTTTAATTAACAAAGAAAAATTCTTTTCTGTATTTAGTTAATTCCAAAGACAAAAAAAGTAAAATTTTTTCAGCTCTGGAGTCATCCTTTTGTATTTTGCTTATTTCTTATACCAACTATTTCCTTATTAAATACATAATATCTATTATTTAAAGAGAAAAATAAATATTTAGTTTTTGTTAGGTTACTTTTATATACCAAAAAAAACTAAAATTTTCCAACCCTGGAATAGTCTTTTTATTTTTATTATTTTTTTCAGACCAATTAAATTCTTACTGAAGGTTAAATTAACAACATAAAAAACAAAATTTAGTTTCAGCTGCTTCTATGTATGTATATACCAAAAACAAAAATTAAATTTTCCAACCCTGGAATAATATATTTATTTTTTATTTTATTTTTAAGCCCAATTAAATTTTTACTGAAGTATACAAAAAGTTTAATTTAAAAAAAATAGCTTAAAGCGCTGTCCTGTTGAAACCAAATGTTGCCAATATCCTCCTCTTCAATTTTTGTGAACAAAAATTCGTTCAACATGGCTCGATAACGATCGCCATTGACTGTAATGGCCATTCCTTGCTCAATGGCCCAACTATGCCTCTGGACCAAAATCCGCACCAAACAGTGACTCGTTTTGGGTGCGTCGGCTTTTCAATGTATGCGTGCGGGGTTTCTGTGCCCCAAATGCGACAATTTTGCTTCTTCACATACCCGCGAAGATCAAAATGAGCTTCATCTGAAAAGGTGATTTTTTGCCAATTCTTCTGTAAGTCGATCGCAGGCCCACTTAGCGAAGTGAAAATGCATTGGACGGTCAGTTGGCTCGTTACCATTCACGAAATAAGCACTAGTTGAAAAAAAACGTTAGATGGCGGACCCTTTATATACCAAAAAAAAAAAAACTTAAATTTTCGAACTCTGAAACCGTCGTTTCAATTTTGCTTATTTTCAATACCAATCTGTTTTAAATCATTTCTGATACACCAGTCACAAACCGAAGACTTTAGCTTTACTGAAAGCTTCGGAAAACCGATTTCACGTACGGTCAGGTGGACAGACGGTCGGACGGCCAGACAGATGGACGGACGGATATCACCTATTCGACTTTGATATTCATAAGGACCTAGAATATATGTATATATATATCGCGTATTAATATTGTGGAAATTGCGCACGGAATGACAAACCTATGTATACCCTTTACCATTTTTGGTGAAGGGTATAAGGAAAACAAACCTGGCGTTCTATGTATTTACGTACCCTAATCGTTTAATATGAAGAAATTCGTTTAATTAATGTGTAGTGTATTCCCAATTTTATTTAATTTATGAGACCTTTCCAAAACACCTGCTCAATTATTATTATTACAATTAAAACAATATTTTTAAGTGGCTGTTTAACTAACAATGTGTAAATACAGATGTAAATATATATATATATAAACAATTTGATCTTTTAATCTCCGTGACATGAAAAGACAATTTGCCGGATAGATAAGTATATGATTTGTCTAAATGTTTAATACTTTAAACAATATTTAAAATTTCATACTTTCTGAAAAACAAAGAAATATGAAGAATCCTTCACATGCAACGGAAATTGATTATTTTTCCAATTGGCCCTTGTGCAAGAAGGAACAACAGCAGCAACAACAAATTCAACATCAACATCAACAATATAAATTAAACAACGTGTACTCGAACACTCGGTTTAGCTAAACAAATGACAGCAAGCGATCTTGGCACACATGGTACATGTGTTTTAGTGCCTTTTTTTTCTCCTCTTTCACTTTGAAATGCAAAAATAATTGTTTGTAAAAAAATTATAGTTGACGTTAATTTTTTTTTACTCTTTGTTTTATTGTTGTGGCTGTTGATGCAACGTATCTGCTAAATAAGTGTGTGTGCATGTGTGTGCGTGTGTGGAAATGTGAGTGTACATCGTTAATGCTGTCGAACTTTAGCACTATTTACTTGTTATATTATTGCTGCAGATCAGGGCCATTTGTGCAAATGCATATTGACAGTGTCATTAAAGGATTGATTCGTTAAATTGTCATTAGATATAATGAGTAGAGTGCGAATACGTTTATTAAAGATAAAATACACACATCCTCAAGTCTATCTTATTAATAGTTTCTTTATTCAATTACACTGTGTGTAATTTTTTGAGTCATGGAAATATAACCATAAACGGGCACCACTACGTGATAAAAAATCTTAAGAACATTTTTGTAGTTGATTGTTTCCTTGAATTTTGAACGGTTTGCTACCTATGGACTTGAACAGGGGGAAAAAAGGTTAAAACAAATCTTTTTTTAATTTTAGTTGCGATTTTGATCTTGAAGATGAAGTTTTTGATGTGTAAACATCTATACGCTAGGGGGTAAAAGTCTTTTGACTTTGATTTCTTTGCTGAGATTTCTTTGCTTTTCTTTCACAGCATTGTCAAATCGCTGTGAGCTATGTATGAGTGTATTAGTGTTTGAAAGAAGCAATACCAAGCAGAGAAACAAGTCGACCGGCTCGAGGCCGACGGTGCGCCGCCGCCGGCTATTTTTCTGTATATTTCCGTACACCAAAGGTGAAAATGAACCGTAAGAGCTACGGACTTGAAATTTGGACACAATATGTAGACATTTGGCCACTACAACAACAAATACATTAGAGTTGAAAACTAAAGGGTGTTCCAAAACGAGCAACGAAAAATGTTAAAATCCCATGTAATATACATACAATTGTATGTACATATATACACTTGAAATTTTAAAAGTTAATGTATTTTTATACAGACTACAACAATTAACAATAAATTTAAAATATTTAAATCAATGGGTGTTCCATCAGTTAATGCAATTTTGACTTTGTAATTTTGACAACTTGCTGTATCTTGGAAACCGTAGGAGTAAAACTCTTGAAATTTTCAAAAACGGTTAAACTAAAAAATCAAATATAAAATCGCCAAATATAAAAAAATCGCCAAAACGAAAAAAGCACCAAATTAAAAAAAATCTCTAGGACTAAAATAAATCGCGAAAAACCGCAAAAATCGTCAAAATTAAAAAAATCCTTAAACAAAAAAATCGCCAATATGAAAAAATCGCCAAAATGAAAAAATCGCCTAAATAAAAAAAACCCCAAAAACAGAAAAAAATCGCCAAAATGAAAAAAAAGCAAAAAAACAGAAAAAAAATCGCCAAAATGAAAAAAATTTCGAAAATTAAAAAAACCCAAAGAGAGAAAAAAAACGCCAAAACGAGAAAAAAGCGATAAAACTGAAAAAAATCGTTTAAATTGAAAAAACTTAAAAAATTAAGAAAGCTAAATCAAAAAAAATGATCAAAACCGAATGTGCGCGAGTCAAAGTCGCACTTTACTGAATTTATTTTAATTGCAATGCGTGCACAACAACAAGAACAGCAACAACTAAACGATGAACAACAGGAATTAAAAATTAAAAAGTAAAAGTAAAGGCATTTACCATAGATGAGCACTCCAGTACCACTAAAGTTTCAGTAAAAACAAAAAAAAATTTTACTGATTACTAAAATTTTTTTCTACAATTTTTATAAATTGCCTAAATGATTTGTTATATGATGAGGTGCATTGAATTTTCAGTAATCAGTAATGCCCGCATTCATAATGAAATTCTACCAAGTGGCTAAATTTTTTTCATACAAAAGTTTCAAAATTTGAATGAAAAAACTTTGCCACTTGCTACGGCCCTACGATTTTACTAGTAATGCAAATTAAATTTCATTAGCAGCAAAAATTTACTGAATTTTTTTAGTAATCAGTAAATTTAATGCTTACTGCAATTTTGAATGCAGTACATATACATATACTGCAGTGTGCCCATTTACTAACCAAATAAGTTTAATAAAACAAACAAAAACCAACAAATCCATATGTATTTACAATATTGAAAGTTTTGATACTTTTAATTAATTAATTTTAAAAAAGATACTAAAAGCATAAGTACTTCCAACTTAAAAAAAATTTCATTACTAGATGTTTACACATCTCCTCTGTGATCGGACTCACATTGCTTTTTTTTTTTTGATTTTATATGTTCATCATTTTTGTTTTTTATGATAAGAGCTACAACTTTGCTTCACAGAGTAAATCAAAATTTATCTGTTTATTTGCAAGATATGAGCCTGAGAAAATGATCAGATTTTTGTAAAAATGACACCGAGGCCTCAAATCTTTGGGGGCCCATAAGAAAAAAAAAGGGCATTACTTGGGCAAAACTGGGAGACACGGGTGATTTATTTTTTATTTCTTTTTTTATCTTTTATCACATATATGGTTATATATTTTCGGGTTGCACTGTATTATTAAACAGAAAAAAATTATTTTGATATTTGAATACAAAAATCAACGATTCAATAAAAAAAAATTTTTAATTTTTGTGATGACGATTTTTTGCATATTGAAATAAACCAAATTGAAATATGGAACTCCAGCTGAATGTCATAATATCAATTTAAAAGCAAACATCTAGGGAATTTCCTAAATTTAACCACTACTCTGTTGATTTTTGTTTTAACCCTGTTTAGATAAAATTCATTAAAACATATCGAAATATTTTGCTCATATTTTAAAGTAATCAAGGGAAGAAAAAAGTTTTTCGTATGTTGGGGTGTTCATATTAGCGCGAGTTCACTGTCATCAAAGAACCACGTTACCTCAATAAAAATAACTTAATTTTTAGATTCAGATTTAATATTTTATCGCACTTTTTACCAAAATTAATATTGTAAGTAATTATTATTAATTGTTAATATTAATTGTTTTTTTATTGAAATTGACTATTGAGGTGTAAGTTAAATAGTTCCTTTCATAGAATGACAAAAGTTTTACGTACGTGCATCTAAAAACAAAACCCACGTTCATAAGCAAATACACGCATTTATTTTAAACCTAATACGTATACATTCAACAAATATGTCTATACACATTTTTGAATTACGCAGCACAAGGAACTATAGAGAAAATTTATAGACTTTGTGAGCCACAATCACAAACCTGAGTAAAAAAGATACTTAGACTATTGATCGACTACACGTGCATATATACAGGCCTATTTTATTTATACACACATATAATGCATGTTTTGAAGCAGCCACGCATACAGACTCACCCACATATTTTCCATTATATTTGATATACACAAATGTACGTATACGGTGGTGAATGAGAAATAAATATCCTGAGTGTCAGCGTATTTTCCCCTGATTTAATATCCATAGCCTGACTGTAAACTAGAGGTGGGCGCGTGTCATGTTTTTTTTCGGTGACACGAACACGCACAACTCAACACGAAATGCTCATGACAAAAAATCTGATTTCATGCGTGTTCGGGTCATTTTCTGTTGAACAAAATTGACAAGAAAAACACGAAACGATTTTAAATGTAAAATATGTATGAGAAAAAATTTTATATTTTGTATCGTCAAACACACAACACCAGCATATTTTTTGATATTGTAGCATCAGCTGTGGTGGCAGATAGTAGCACCTGGCAGTGCCAACTTCGTGCCGTATTTTGAAAAGCGACTCTTGAAAAAAATCAATTAAACCTTCTGATTTTCAATACCGTGCCAATAATATTTCGTGCGTGTTGTGCAGTATCGTGTTGACCAAAATTTTCGCGCGCGTGTTTCTTACGTGTTGAGCGTCTTGTTATTCGTGTTCGTGTCGTTTCGTGTTGGAAAAACTCGACACTAAAAATTACTATAAACATACTCAGATTGCCTTTTTATTTTCAGTTGTAGCGTATTTTAGTTGTTTATAGCGAAGTAGAGATCCTTTTGTATGTTGGAGTCGGCTATAGTCATAGTTGCTTCAGAGAATATAAATTGAGCATACGAATTATTTGCACTACAATTATGATCATACGCAGTTAATAAAATTAAGACTATTGTCATTCTCATGGTTCCTACGAGCACTTCGCTGTTGCTAATGCAGATCATTACCCAAAAAAATATCTTAAGCAGCCCATCCACTTGCAATATAATTGTGCAGTTTTTCGTATTGTACAATAATATCGCCAAAGTGTATGTCATATTCGAAGGTGGTGATTTTAATTATACAAAAGTGGGCCAAAAGAAACCAAGGGGTGTAAAAGTTTAATACCTTTTTTGCTTATTAACTTTTTTTTATTTTTTTCTTTCAGATTATATAATATACAAAATGGAAATTTTTTTACACTAAGTATGAAAAATGATGTCTCTTAAATGACCACCGTTTTCAGCTTCGCACTAATGGGCTCTTTTTAGAGCGTTTTCCATAACATCTTTCAAAACTTGTGGCTGTAGCATTCGAATTTCTGCAACAATGTTTGCCTTGAGTTCAAGGATTGTCTCTGGCTTGTTCACATACACTCGCTCCTTCAAAAAACCCCAAAAGAAATTAGTCGGGTGCTGTCAAATCTGGCGATCGCGCTGGCCAAATAATTTCCGAATTTCGAGAAATTATTCGCTCTCCAAAAATTTGACTTAAACGTGCCATTGTGTCTCAGGCAGTATGGGCAGTGGCTCCGTCCTGCTGAAACCACATAGCAGGTATGTTTTCAAGAGCAGGACGTAAAAAATTTTCTATCATAAACCGATACCGCTCTCCATTTACGGTTACAGCACTTCCATCTTCATTCTCGAAGAAGTAGGGCCCAATGACATTTTCAGATGTGATCCCACACCATACTGTACACCTGATGGGGTGCAATTGGCGTCGATGAATGGCTCTTGGATTTTGAGAACCCCAGAACCTACAGTTCTGCTTATTAACAAAGCCATTGAAATGAAAATGAGCTTCATCACTCATAATCAAATTTTCAATAAAGTTGATTTCATTTCTGGCCAACTCTTGAAATTTAACTGCAAAATTTAGACGTTGCCGATGATCTGCGGGTTTTAATTCTTGGACTAATTGCACCCTATATGGGTATAACTGTAAATCTTTTTTTAAAATGCGCCGTAGTGACGTACGAGACATTTCTAGCTCAGCAGAACGCCTTCTGCCAGATGTTTCTGGTGCTTCGTTAACACTTTGCTGTACTCGTTCAATATTTTCCGCAGTGCGACTTAAACGTGGTCTACCGGTTCGAGGCAAATCTCTTACGCTGCCATGTTGGTGATGACGATTAACTAAGCAACGAATCATCGGTTCAGAGGGCGAAATTCTGACGTTAAAATGTCGACGATATGCTCTTTGCGTTAAAATAATTGATCTCTGGTTTAAATAATAAAATTCTATTGTTCTGGTTCTCTGTTCAGTTGTGAACCTCTCCATTATAAATTCTCCAAGTGTTGTCTATATAATCTGAAAGAAAAAATAAAAAAGAATTAATAAACAAAAAAGTTATTAAACTTTTACACCCCTTGGTTTCTTTTGGCCCACCCTGTACAATAAAGGCAATTTTGTAACATGGTGGCAACATTGTAAAATTTTTTTTAATTTTTCTCTGTCAAGATGGGCCGCTTTAGTATTACTAGAAAAAAAATTTAAATAAAGATTCGTGTAATTGAGAAAAAATACTTTTTAAGCTCTGTGGCAAATTTATTTTTTTACAAAAAAAAAATTAAAGAATAGTTTAATGTGTAATATAAAAATTTTGTATAAATATAGTAAAAGAATATGCAGTGTACATGTACGTGTATCTGTGTATTCCGCACTTTCAGCAGGCTTTACTTTTAGTTTGTAGTTGCTGCAAAAACAATTTATTAATATGGATGGAAAAAGTTAATGAACGCCAAAGTACACATGTGGCGAAATATGAAATAGCAATATCTTATAAAATAAACAACAAATAAAACACTCTGCCACCAGCTCAGGCACCAACCCCACCACCACCACTACCACCAGCAACAACAACAATAACAGCAAATACACACACACACACAAACATGTTGCAACAAAATAAGTTTTTGTGCTATATAAAAAAATTATAGTGCAATAAAGCAAAAAGTGCAACAACAAAAAAATTTAATATCAAAAGAAATGAAATAAAATTCAGTAGTGCGTTGTTTTTGAGAGGAGGATATTTTTAGTTTAATTTCAGCTCTTTTTATTATTGTTATTGTTGTTGCTTATCTTTGTCGCTTGATCCTAGTGTGTTGTTGTGTTAATGCAGAATATTGCATAGAAATGCAATGAAAAATAACACACATGACAATATGTTTTTAATTTGCAACAACAACACTTCTTGTTCAGCAACAGCTAGCTGTTGTTGTTGGTGTTTGTTTTTTTTTGTGGTTTTTGGTGAACTTCAGCGTACCACTCCAGAACTATTTTAATTTTAAACTCTTCATAGTATTATTAGGTATTTGCGTTTTTTCTTTTTATGGGGACAGCAACGTTTTCCACCAAAAAGGATTTTCAATTTTATGGATTTTGTTTTTAAAGCAGAAGAAAATATTGCTGCTATTCTTGTTGTCGTTTTTTTATTTTTTTTTTTTTTCTTCAGAAATTTTCAATGTTGAATCATTGAAGGGGTTAAAATGCTTTTCCGTTAAAAATTGCAAAAAAAAAAAGAACGTGCAACAACTTAAAGTTGCAGAAAAGAACAGTGGTTAGTATTTTATCGTAGATAATTTTTTAAAAACTCTTTCTTATTTTTTTTTTATTGAAAAAAAAAATAATTTAAATTAATTAGTTTTTCTAGTTTTTGAAAACATTTTAAGTTATAATTTGAAATTTATTTGCTGGTGGTTTAGCTTTGTCTATATGCATTTAATTTTTGCTGTAAGAAATCGTCAGTAGACTTCAATCACACATTTTGAATAGTCACAAACCTCTTATTTCAAGCACAGACTTTCAAGAATAATAATATTTTTGGAAATCACAAAAGAAAAATAAGCGTAGTAGGCTTAGAAACTTATACAAAAGTCTGTGCATAAGATAAGAGGTTTGTGACTATTCAAAATAGGCTTAGAAACTTATACAAAAGTCTGTGCATAAGATAAGAGGTTTGTGACTATTCAAAATGTGTGCTTGAAGTCTACTGACGATTTCTTACAGCAAAAATTAAATGCATATAGACAAAGCTGAACCACCAGCAAAAATATTTCAAATTAAAATATACTTATGACAATATTTCGGATAGTAAATTTCTTAAAATTTTTAATGTTATAATAATCTTTTAATTTTTTTTTTGTTTTGAGCTTGAGTTCTCTGGTTTTATAAAAAAAAATATATATATATATAATTTTTGTTTCGATGTTTTGCCAGGAATTTGTTTTGCGAGATATTGAAATAAAAGTAACAAGAGACGTCAAGCTTAAAAAATATATTAATTTTTATACTTTAAATTTAATTTAAAAAATGTATTTCAGTTCTATTTTTAGAATCCGAGAAACAGCCGGTGCAGATCCTGTGTTTATAACATATCCGGCCAAAATACCACTAGAGTACCGAACTTCAGTCGGTTTCTTATACAAATTAATACACATACCAAAATACATTTCTCGCGGTAGTCAGCAGTGGTTCATGATAAGGAAACTCCAGATCACATACTGAAGGACTTTGAAGATTTATGTCACAGACAATACAGCCAATTGGGCAAGCACCTGCTTTAAGATTGAAAACTACCCTGAATGGGATACGCCCAGCAAACGTTAACTTAATACATATCGTGGGTTCTAAGGAAGCGATTTCTACAAAATCACAATTTAATTTTTTTTTTAAGTAAGAAATAATGTTTCAAATATTTTCACCCAATTCGATCTCTACAAATTTTTAACGAAACTTAAGCTCTTTCAAAAAATTAATTTTATATTTATAAAACTGGGAGTGGCCACCTTTCTATACTGTATAAGTCCTCTTAACCGATTTCACCTATTATTATAATAAATAAAATATGTAACAAAAATGAATTTAAATTTTATTTCATTACCATAAATTGTAGGCAACCTGATAACTTGGCAATATATTGTAGTAAAAAATTAAGCATATTTGATTAAGGAATAATTTCCTAGGATCTTATTAAAGATTTAAAAAAATTTATTTATTTATATGATTTTCTAAAAAAAAGGCAAAAATTTTAAACAAGACTTTGGATGGGGGAAATGCCAAATTTTCCTGTGCCACCACGCTTTTCGTCAGCTTTTGCTTGTTAGTGCCAGCTATTTAACATTAATTTTTAATGAAATAGAATATGAGAAGTGGTTTAACGTCATGGTGAAGCATTTATAAAATCTTTTGGCAATTAAAAATTTATTATATGTAGTTTAATTAAAACAATCAATGTGATTCTCTATCTTTATTTTAACATCCTTTACCAAAAATTGTAAGTGTAAGTGTAGTTTCTATAATATTCATTTCCGATGAATGATGACAAAATAAAATTAACACACAGAAAAAAGTTTAATAGAATGATGACAAAATATAATTAACACATAGAAAAAACTTTCCTGCAATAAACACGTTTAATTGAACAAAAAAAAAAGAAACATCGATTAAAAATGTAATTGCGACAATTAAACTTTTGTTTAAAAATTTAATTTAAATAAAATTTTAATTAAACTTTTGTTTAAAAATTTAATTTAAATAAAATTTTAATTGACTCAGTAAAATTTTTAATTGATTTTTTTTTTTTTCAATTAAACTTGTTTGTTGCAGGGAAAATGTTTTTCTGTGTAGGAACTGATAGTAAGCGGATACAATTTTTAAAACATGTTCATTTGCAACAATAACGTCATTGCTAATAGCGTGTTAAAGTTTTATAAAATGTCTTGCATAGATACTCAACTCTGAATAGAAAAATTAATAAATAAAACTTTAAACTCATTTTTTCCTGAGTTATGACATTGTTGTTATAAATGGAGCAACACATAAAGCAGACTCTTTCCTACCGAACCACTGTGCTTGTGCTTATAAATGGAGTTCGTGTATTTTGCATAGAAGTCACAACATAGAGGATGTTTATTTCGGATGTATGAGTCAGGTGTTGGAAAATTTTAATACACTGCTTGTCGTTTTTCCTTCACTTTTTTCTTTTTTTTGTTTTTTTTTGCTTCTTCTCCATAAACACTACACTGTTCTTGTGGCTTTATTGAATTTTCTGCGTAAATAAGAGCGTGTGTAAAATGGTCATATAATACGTTTATATGACTGTACGAATATGTGCTTAAGTGTTAATTTTTCTTTTTAGCATGTACTACATACAAACAATTATATTTCTCGTTTTTATTTCTTTCAGTTTTTATTTTTTTTTTTGGCAAACACTTAAATTTGGCGTACGTCTGCCTCAAGTATCACTTTTGTATGGCAACGTGTCATGGCAAGCAACTTAATTCAGAAAAACATTTAACAGTAGCAACTCAAATCTACGTTTTGTTTTTTTTATAAACATAATGCTGTTTTGGCCACGCGCCCAATTTATAGTGACGCTTTTCCGTTTTTGCGAAAATTTTGTTTTCATTTTGAGAATCTGTTTTGTTGTTGTAAGCATGCTTTTCTTGCCACAACATTTCGTTTTTATTTTTATTTTTTTTCAGTCGTTTGAGTGCAGTTGTTGGTGTGTTTCACGACAAGTTACATCATTGTTAAAATTAGTAAACACACAATTTAGTTTCATGTATTTTTTTTTTCAATTTTCACTCTTGCGTTTCAGTTAAGATCGCCAACAGCCAACAGCAGCCTCATTATTATTATATTATTATTATTGTCGTTTTCATCATCATTTAAATTTTCCTTACCATCAACAACAATGTCATCATATTTAAATAGAAAAGAAATACTCATCCATTGACTAAATTTAAGAAACATGAGATCAAATAGGTATATTGAAATATAAATAAATTTATAGTATAAATAAATAAGATCGATATTTGCAATTGAGTAATAAAGTGAGGAATCATACAAAGGCTGCTTTTGAAGTCCGACTTTTCTTCAACAAACGCATTTTCGAGAATTGCAGGCCGTGTGTCTTGGCTTCCAAGATGGCAATTATTGCTGGCTTATTGGCATAAGCCAGTGACCCAAAATGTCCCCATAGAATATAATTAAGATATATCAAATCACACGAGCTTGAGACGACTAATTCACAGGTTGGTTTCTCGAAATCAACTTGCCGTCAAATCTTAATTTTAATAAGTCGATGATTGCGGTTGCCGAGTGGCACGTAACGCCATCAAAATATAAAATCATTGGCCATGGTAAAATAACGATCTCCATTGACGGTAAAGCGAACTCCGTCTTCATTTTTGAAAATCACGTAACTTCGCTTTTTAAAATTTTAAAGGAGAGCGAAAAAACTAAATAAAACTATTCAAGTAACTCAAGGTAAAGTTATTTATTTTAATTTTGTACAGGGTGGGCCAAAAGAAACCAAGGGGTGTAAAAGTTTAATAACTTTTTTGTTTATTAATTTTTTTTTATTTTTTCTTTCAGATTATATAGACAACACTTGGAGAATTTATAATGGAGAGGTTCACAACTGAACAGAGAACCAGAACAATAGAATTTTATGAAATCAACTTTATTGAAAATTTGATTATGAATGATGAAGCTCATTTTCATTTGAATGGCTTTGTTAATAAGCAGAACTGTAGCTTCTGGGGTTCTCAAAATCCAAGAGCCATTCATCAACGCCAATTGCACCCCCTCAGGTGTACAGTATGGTGTGGGATCACATCTGAAAATGTCATTGGGCCCTACTTCTTCGAGAATGAAGATGGAAGTGCTGTAACCGTAAATGGAGAGCGGTATCGGTTTATGATAGAAAATTTTTTACGTCCTGCTCTTGAAAACAGACCTGGTATGTGGTTTCAGCAGGATGGAGCCACTGTTCATACTGCCCGAGACACAATAGCACTTTTAAGTCAAATTTTTGGAGAGCGAATAATTTCTCGAAATTCGGAAATTATTTGGCCAGCGCGATCGCCAGAGTTGACAGCACCCGACTATTTTCTTTGGGGTTTTTTGAAGAAGCGAGTGTATGTGAACAAGCCAGAGACAATCCTTGAACTCAAGGCAAACATTGTTGCAGAAATTCGAACGCTACAGCCACAAGTTTTGAAAGATGTTATGGAAAATGCTCTAAAAAGAGCCCATCAGTGCGAAGCTGAAAACGGTGGTCATTTAAGAGACATCATTTTTCATACTTAGTGTAAAAAAATTTCCATTTTGTATATTATATAATCTGAAAGAAAAAATAAAAAAAAACTAATAAACAAAAAAGTTATCAAACTTTTACACCCCTTGGTTTCTTTTGGCCCACCCTGTAGATGGCGTTGGCTAAACAGTTAGCGTGTTGACTACAAAACGAAAAGTCCTGGGTTCGAGCCCGGTCACCAACAAAGTCATTAAATCACAACACCTCGTATTTTTCTGTTATGCATTAGCGTGCCTTTTTGTCAGTTGTTGTAGGTAATTTCAAGTGATGAAGCCGCCCTGTTTCGTCGGTATTGTGTAGAACAATCATCAGTGAAGTAAAATAACCAATGAAATGGCTACAAAGTTTACCTCCGAAAATTTAATGCGCCTCCTTGGCATCAGAGGCGCCGCAACACTGTTTTAAAAATAAATAAAAAACGTACAAAAAAAGCTGAATTGCAAATGAATGAAACTTGCCTATATTTCTTCCTTCACCACCTGTCTTCTTTATTGCTATCCCTTTCCTAAAGAAGGTATCAGATTTTGTCAGATTTTGCAGACAAGACAAACTAATTTTCTGATTTATAAAAATTTTTAAGTTCAATTTTGTTTAAAAAAAATAGCCATAAAAATTTCTAAAAGAAAATTATTTATTGCCATGTTGTCAAATCAAAGACTTAGCGGCCAAACAAGTTGAAAAATCGTTGCTTTTGGATTTTGAACTTTCTTGATAGTTACATGATTTTTTATTTCAGCTGACGATAATCAAATGGGTTTTGGGAAAATGCCCCTGCTGGTATGATGAAAATTATGAAAATTTTCAAGATAGCTCTTAAAAGTTTTAAGACCTCCAACGTATATATAGACACACTTATGTCTTTTAATTTGTGTATTTTTGAAAATTTCGATCTACATACATGATTCATTTGTTAAATCGCTTGTTTATGAGATATGTTTTATCACAAACTAGCTTTTACCCATAAAAACCAATTTTAGACTGGTTAAACAATCCAACCCAAAACCAGCCCAAAAATGTGTTTTTCACAAAATATCTTTACCAAATATAAAAAACTCAGTTCCGAGTTCGATAAAAAAATATCCTTTATTTACGCTGGTAACGTACATAACTTTTGAATTGGTGAAAAAATTTTCAAAGTCGGTTTAGCGGTTTGGGCGTGAAAGCGTCACAAACAAAAAAAAGCAATGTGAGTCCGATCACAGAGGAGATGTGTAAACATCTAGTAATGAAATTTTTTTTTAAGTTGGAAGTACTTATGCTTTTAGTATATTTTTTTAAATTAATTAATTAAAAGTATCAAAACTTTCAATATTGTAAATACATATGAATTTGTTGGTCTTTGTTTGTTTTATTGAACTTATTTGGTTAGTAAATGGGCACACTGCAGTATATGTATATGTACTGCATTCAAAATTGCAGTAAGCAGTAAATTTACTGATTACTAAAAAAATTCAGTAAATTTTTACTGCTAATGAAATTTAATTTGCATTACTAGTAAAATCGTAGGGCCGTAGCAAGTGGCAAAGTTTTTTCATTCAAATTTTGAAACTTTTGTATGAAAAACATTTAGCCACTTGGTAGAATTTCATTATGAATGCGGGCATTACTGATTACTGAAAATTCAATGCACCTCATCATATAACAAATCATTTAGGCAATTTATAAAAATTGTAGAAAAAAATTTTAGTAATCAGTAAAATTTTTTTTTGTTTATACTGAAACTTTAGTGGTAGTGGAGTGCTCATCTATGGTAAATGCCTTTACTTTTACTTTTTAATTTTTAATTCCTGTTGTTCATCGTTTAGTTGTTGCTGTTCTTGTTGTTGTGTACGCATTGCAATTAAAATAAATTCAGTAAAGTGCGACTTTGACTCGCGCACATTCGGTTTTGATCATATTTTTTTTTATTTAGCTTTCTTAATTTTTTAAGTTTTTTCAGTTTAAACGATTTTTTCAGTTTTATCGATTTTTTCTCGTTTTGGCGTTTTTTTTTCTCTTTTTGGGATTTTTAATTTTCGGAATTTTTTCATTTTGGCGATTTTTTTCTGTTTTTTTGGGGTTTTTTTCATTTTGGCGATTTTTTTCTGTTTTTGGGGTTTTTTTATTTAGGCGATTTTTTCATTTTTGCGATTTTTTCATATTGGCGATTTTTTTGTTTAAGGATTTTTTTAATTTTGGCGATTTTTGCGGTTTTTCGCGATTTATTTTAGTCCTAGAGATTTTTTTTAATTTGGTGCTTTTTTTCGTTTTGGCGATTTTTTTATATTTGGCGATTTTATATTTGATTTTTTAGTTTTACCGTTTTTGAAAATTTCAAGAGTTTTACTCTTACGGTTTCCAAGATACAGCAAGTTGTCAAAATTATAAAGTCAAAATTGCATTAACTGATGGAACACCCATTGATTTAAATTTTTTAAATTTAGTGTTAATTGTTGTAGTCTGTATAAAAATACACTAACTTTTAAAATTTCAAGTGTATATATGTACATCCAATTGTATGTATATTACATGGGATTTTAAAATTTTTCGTTGCTCGTTTTGGAACACCCTTTAGTTTTTAACTCTCATGTATTTGTTGTTGTAGTGGCCAAATGTCTACATATTGTGTCCAAATTTCAAGTCCGTAGCTCTTACGGTTCATTTTCACCTTTGGTGTACGGCTTCGAGCCGGTCGACTTGTTTCTCCGCTTGGTATTGCTTCTTTCAAACACTAATACACTCATACATAGCTCACACCGATTTGACAATGCTGTGAAAGAAAAGCAAAGAAATCTCAGCAAAGAAATCAAAGTCAAAAGATTTTTACCCCCTAACGTATAGATGTTTACACATCAAAAACAAATTCACTTTCACATTTATAATATTAGTAAGTCCTAATTTACACTTTGCAAGTCTTATTGCTAAGCTGATTAGTTTGAAGGGGAGAGAGACGAGGGCAACAGCAAAATTTCTTTTCCCCTCGTCACTCTCTCCTAACAAACTTATCAGCTTATCAATAAGACTTCAATAGTGCAAATTATGACTAAGAATATGGATTTTTTTAATAAATTTATATTAATTATTTTATATGTATAAGAAAAAACTTTAATAACGTGTCAAAAACAACATGCACACCGTGATAAAAAGGAATATTTTCGTTTAATCTCTTTCAAACATAAAAAATCCCCTCTTTATGAATTTTTTTAACCATACATATATGTTTAAACGTACATATGCATATGTGTATGTACATATGTATGTATGTGTATGTTTGTATGCATGTACACACATCAAACAATTTGTTTCAAAATGTAGTTAAACACTTTAATCCTATGCTACATTATTGTGGGCAGAATCTAAAAAAATGTCATAAAATTAATCAACAATTTAATTAAAACCATAAAAATTTCCATTTAACAACTTGTTTAAAACACATTTATCAATATCAAATTATACGCACACACACACACACTTGCAATCATGAACGAATTGTAATAAATGAAAATTTCCCCCAAATACAAAAACAAACCGGGAGAAAAGTACTCGTAACAAAAAAAAAACAATAATTGCATTAACATTGAGCGAACAATAACAACAAGAGCAAGTAAAACTCACAAACAAACACACACACACATACGCGCTTGTGTGCACACTCTTAAAACATCATTCGCACCTAATAATCGTATTGTTTACGTTATAACTACATGACATACTCCCCCGCCCTCTCGAGGAACGTTTTAAAGCATTTGTTCAAGGCATTTACATACGAGTATTTAAAATTTCTCAGGACCAATTTCTATCTTAACGATTATTAACGTTTTTTCTAGTGGAATTTTCTATTGGTTGATGTGTTTATGTCTATTTAAGAAACATTTTTGTACAAAAAATTTTTCAAATTTTCAATGACAAATTTCTATTTGATAAGTATTGAAAGCAATTAAAAAGTTCAAAATTCTTTAGTGAGTATTAGAAATAAAATAAACAACTCTACTGATAAACCACACGCAGACTAAGAAGAAAATTTATTTACTTCTTTAATCTGATTCTTAATTACTCATCTGTGCCAAGCAACTAGTGTTGTTAATTATTCGTCTTTTATATATGTTCGAATGGAATTTCATGATTTTTTTCTTGTTCGAACAGACGAATAATTTTTAACTTTTGTTCGAATATTCGAACGAACAAAGAGGGAAAAAATCTATTCGAATAATTTTAAAAAATTTGAAAATTACGACACATATGTTTGTTAGTTTTTTTTTATTAAAAAACGAGTCCACGTACAGACCAAATGGCTGGACCGATTTTGATTAATTTTTTTTTTATTTTTTTTTTTTTTTTGAAAAGTGACGATGAAAAGTGTTATTAGCTTTGTTTGAAGAAAACTGGTCCAGCAGTTCAAAAGACATCACATCTTTTCTAAATGTATTCTTGTGAAGATTTGTGTCTTTGACACCCTAGCTCTGAAACGGATTGACCGATTTTAATTTGGTTTTTTTCGTTTGAAAGGTGACTTGATCTAATATCTTTCCACCTATACTTAAATAAAAATCGGAACAGTTGTTTGGTTAGTACATTGGGGCTTCTTAAAATGTTTAATTTTTGTTATTTTACTTTTAATAAAAGAAGAAATTAATGTTGGTTATATAGTTAAAATAGCTTTAAAAAGTGTATACAGTTTGTGTAATCCTTTCTTTGATACTTTTTACTTTATTCATACAATTTTGTTAGATCAATTAATAAAACATTACCAGTGACTTCAAAAATGTCATCTAATGCTTCATCGTAGTTGAGATTATTTACAATATTTTGGTTGTAAGATAATTATGAAAACATATTATTTTCATACTTTTTTTCGGTTTTATGTGACGTATTTTAAAAAGTTAGTCCCCCTTATCGTGATTGGCGTATTGCGGCTTCGACTACGACGATTTTGTAATAGATTAACGAAAACTAGAACAGTTTTTCTTTAATCTATTACCAAACTGTCGTACTCGTATTTGAAATACTCCAACCACGATAAGGCAAAGTATTGGATAGGAAAGCTGATAAATAATAATAAGGGATTTAATGCTTTTAAGCGTCGTTCAATAATTCGATTCTCAAGGTTTTTGATTGGATTTGCAGAAAAGGAGTTATTTTTTCTAAACTCTATCAGAAATTGTAACACACCTTCTTCCATTACCCTACGTCTACACCTGATATATTTTTATCATAACAAAAGTCAAACTTTATATTGAAAAATAGCATTTTGAAGCACACTTTACATCCTATTGTTAATAAATTAAAAAGTTATGAAATGAAATATATTTTTATACAAAGTAATTAAGGAAATTGTTCGAATATTCGACAAAATTAATTCGAATAATTCTTTATTATAAATTGAAAATTTTTGTTCGTTCGAACAAAAATGAAAAAAAGTTATTCGACTATTCGAATAATTCTTGTTCGAATGTACCACCAGGAACAAAAATTATAATTATCAATTGCGATTTTTCTAAAATCCATCCAACCGGGGATCATTTCTTATTTAAAAAGTGGTAAAAAATTAAATTTTGCAGCCAAAGTTATGGAAAAAGAAAATTGGTATTTTTCGTTACAAAAGTTAACAAAAATATTTGAGAAATTCACACGGCAGTCCTAAGTGTCATATTGTCCTAATGTTTTAAAATTTTTGTTTGAATTTAAAAACAAAAACAAAAACAATTATACTAAAATAATTTAAAACATTGTGAACTAAGACACTTTCGACTATCGTTTGAAATCCCCAAACTATTTACAAAAAAGTAGGTGACAAGAAGTTTTGATACAATTTATAAGAATATACAATACAAACTAAAAACCTACATAACGATAGATAAGTCTCAATTTTAAATCTGCTCTAAGAAAACGGAACAACAGGAGTTCCAACAAAGATCGCGCATATTGAAAAGTCTTAAGCTTGGCTCACACGATTGGCACAATGTACCAATTTTCGTCGGCTCACTGAAATAAATTCATAAGTAACAAGGTAAATTTGCCTTATTTCTCAAATAAATGAAATATAATTACACAACTGCACCACACTGCATTGGTGATAAAGCCATATAGACTTATTCAAGGATTTATTAAGTAATAATGTCATTTTGGCTTATTACTTATGAATTTATTGCAGTGAGCCGACGAAAATTGGTGCATTGTGCCAATTGTGTGATTCAGGCTTTGGAGATACTAACTATCCTTTCTGTATTCCTGTAACAATATTCTTGCTTATCAAAGGAAGTATGTCGACAACAGTTTTTTACGAAGGCAAAACTAGATCTTATGGCATATAATGAAAGAAAGAAGAGATTGATTAGTTTATTTAAGGAAGATGACTTTGTTGTCATTAAGAATATTGATACATCAGTTTGCATAAATAAAAAACGTTTCCCAAAATTTAAAGGTCCATATAGAATTTTTAAAGTATTACCAAATGATCAACTTATCGATCATTTGGTAATACTTTAAAAAGACATTGAGAATGGACAGATAACACAAATACCATACAACGGGGTTGTTGAAGCTTGCCATATTGCGTTGTATAATGATAATTTTGCTTTTGTTGAAAGTATAGTATAGTTTACTTTTCGTAGGTATTCCAGTATTTAGATCCTTAACTGCCATTTCCACCTCAATAATACGTACCTTGACATGTTCGAAGGTCTTCTGATGTTGTACTTTCTTTTCTTATAAAATTCCAACAAGTGTTGTGAAAACTTAAAATTAGCCGGGTAAGATTGCAGTTAACCTTACGTTACAACAGTACTCTCCCAATTTAATCCCATCGCGATTTTTCTAAATCAATGAAACACGTATATACATATGTATTTACCTGATGTATTCAATAATTTTTGCATGCGTTAAGGCAGAATTAGTTTGTACGTGCTGTTCTGTTCTGAATCAGCTGTTTTGTTTCTGTTGAGTTGAAAATCTGTATGTGCGGTTAGTTTTTACTTTTTGGTTCTGTTCTGTTGCGGACAAATCTGTAGAAAAAGTGACAGTCAAAAGTGTGTATGTATTAGTATGTTGTGATATTTTGTGTACAAGTGTAATCGATTCTATAGGTTGCCAGCTGATTTTTTTTCACAGACAAAGTAATTGCAAAATATTTTATACAGAAAATAACGGCACAGAACATCAACAGAAAGTAAGGACTAATGAAGCCTTTAGGCAAAATATGAGATCTTGGGTACGTTTATTTGTTCTTCCTTTAGGTATTTATTTTACTTCAGGTCTTAGACATTCCATCAAAATTCTTTGCAATAGTTTTCTTGGTACGTTAAGTAATGATACTCCCCTGCTGTTATCGCATTTTTTTGCATCTTTTCATAAAAATTGGTTTTATTATGGGTACTTTCTTATGCTCGGGATTTTGTCTTGATATCAGTCCATAGTTATAACTTTAAAATGATATTTTGAACTGCTTAACCCTTGTATTTTAGAAATTATGGAGCGTTTTCATCATGACCTGTATATTTTCCGTTGTACTTATATTTTGATCTTGCCATTATTTGATTTTGATCTCTTAAAACAGTTCCGTTTTTATCTCTTATATACTCATTTTATTGGGCAATATTTTTCACGTCTTAGCTTGTTAAATGTGTTGTTAAACCATTTTAATTCTTCGAAATCTTCCCGAGTATTTTTCTTCACTTGCAACATGGATTAATTTATCATAATTTGCTGTTCTTTATACAATTAGTAGGTTTCATCTGATTTATTACTGAGCTAAGTTTTCCACCTAATCGGCTTCTATCTGATTTCCAATTTCATGTGTTCGTTCCCACTATTTGCGACTTTTCTCGTGGTTTCCTTCAAATTTTGCTACTCCACAAGATTCCCGAGCAGCTATTGGTATCGCACTTTAAAAATTCTTTCAGGTATCTTGTTGCTATAGGTTGAGTTGTGGCTCGTGAATCACCTTACTGGATACTCTTTTATGAAATTTTATCTAAACTTCCTGTTGTTTGAGATTCTTCACCTTAATTTTCTTCTATAGTCTTCACTTCCTTGTGTATTTTCTTTGATTAATAGAACCACATCTTTGTTTCCTTGAATTGAATTTTCGTTTCACAAATAACTTAATTATATGAGCATAACAAATATTTTTGTTTTTAAGAATTAGCAATTCTATAATATTTATATTCTCCCAATTCTAAGTAAGACTGACAAAAAATCTATGTCATTGCTATATAAAAGATAATATCTGGCGAAAAATACTAAAATTTATTTCGCCATTAATCTTTCTTAACCAAAACATAATATTCTACAAATATTATTTTATTTTAATAAAAGTGTCATCTTCCAGTCATGGTATTTTTCTTGGAATTGTTTAGAGAAAATGTGAAGAGGTGTTTATAATGTAGGCATTATAAAGTTTATAATATAAGCATTTATATGAGTACAAATTCATATATGTATGTACATACAAATGTACACACATAAATCTTAAGAAATTGTTAGACTTTTATTAAATATATATATATATATATATATATATATATATATATATATATATATATATATATATATATATATAAATTTAAGTGTGTATGATTGTTTGCATGTAAGATGAAATATTTAATATATAATTTCTAAGACATCAAAAATTCATTTTGAATTGCAATTATTAAATTTAATACACATAATATAAAACAAACTAACTAAATAATTCTATATATCTGTCTTCTTTAAATATTATTTATTGTTGTAAATGAAAGGAAATTTCAATTTATTAAAACGAATTGAAACTAGAATGTGTCAGTTTTGCTCTATTAAAATTTCACTTTACAGAAAATGAATTATCTACGTAAATTCGGCAACCAAATTAGTCTTAGTTGTGTGGGCTGCCTGCTCTGCGGCAAATTCAGGCTGAAGTCTATTGCAGTGCACTTCGCGTATATTATCTCTAAGACAGTGCCATGAAAAACAAAGTACGCGAACTTGATTTCTATGTCTTATGCATACTATTGATGAGTAAATTCAAGAGCGCTAGTACATGTGTGATGCTTTAAAACAGCTACGTCCAAACACACAACACTGATACTTGCCATGGTACAATTACACTAGGTACATGCACGACTACAACAAAATTACAACACTAAAAAACACATTCATTTTGTTGGTATAAACAAACGTATATTTGTCACAAACAGATGCCTTTTGTTTATAAAAATAACAATTACAGAGTAACTAAAGTACAATTGCAGACGCGGCATTCATGAATGATTATAGTCATTCAGTGTTGCCAATAGGTGTGTAATTACACAGAGTGTGCAATTACTCTCATGTGTAGGCCATGTAATTACATTCATGCATAATCTGTGTGTAATTATACTTTATGTTCTATTTTTATTTATTTTTGTTTTCATTTTAACTTACAAAAATCATTTGTAGTGTAATTTTCTTCAATATGTAATTGGAAACACAGCCACGTGTAATTTCATTGGCAACACTGTAATCATGTTATATACCACACATACACTAACATTTTTGTAGCTTGTAAACAAAGTTTGACAACTGTTTGTATTGTATACATTAACAGGCTGGGCTTGTGCATGTAATTACCTGTTATAATTGTATCATGATACTTGCTTTTGAGATAAACAGCTTTGAAAGCTTTTATATTTGTTCTTGTTTCTTTGCAAAGTAAGAGCAAGCACTGCTGTCTGTTGTGTTGTTGTCGTTGTGGATGTTGTACTCTCGTCGGTGTGAAAGCACAAAAAGCTGCTTATAAAAGTTTGCACATTGTTCATACGGCGTAGACGTAGCTGCTTTAAACCAGTGTCCCGCAAAATAAAATATGTTTGTATTGGTGAGAAAAATGAGAGTAAAATAAACTTGCACTTGAAGAAAAGTTTTGTAATATAAAATATATGATGTGGTTATTAGTTGTTTGAATATTTTTTTTTTGTAAATAAGCAATTTAATAAAAACTTTAGTAAAAAGTAAAAATTCAATAAACATTCAATGATTTAGTGTATAAATTCAACATTAAATTTATTCACAGCTCTGTGGATACTATTAAAATGCCTTCTTAAACTATTTTCCCTATTATTTTTTACTGTTTCATAACATAAAATGCATTGCATATTTCGAAAAGCATTTTTTATCACGAAATTTTTCTTAACATTCATAATTATTTAAATTTTTTTTGCTCTACAAATTTATTAAATTTTGACTCTAATTTCGTTCCGTGTGCTCAAAACAACAAAACAAAAAACCAGGAAAAAATTAATACATGCGTGCACAACTTAATTCGTCGCTTGCTCAGTGACGACTAAATGAAAGAGCATAAGCATGTATGTGATTTTCATCCGCACAATTGTGCTATCGCTTGCGGGTTACTGCTTTAAACCATCGAAAGTGTCTATACATTTTTTTACGCCTGGATGACCACGCAGTAAATATTCATTAAAAATTTTTTCCTTCATCATTCAAGCAGCTCAATGAACCTCTTATCGGTCCAATTTAGTTTACACCAAAATCTCACACAGAAAAAAGTTTTTCCAATAAGCCCCTTAAATTGAAAAAAATACAAATAAACAATTAGAAAATTAATTAATAATTAACTTTTATTGAACAAAAAATCATTCTATTAAAACATTAATTAAAATCTGGGGTCGAATCGTCACATCCGTGAACGTACAACTCGTCACGTAAGAACGCCATTTTCAGATTATGAAATACGTAAACGTACTGAAATCCCATTCAGTTTATTCGATTGACGTATGACTTAATTTGTTTTCGTACGATTGTCGATACGATCACGGATGTGACAATTTGAGCCCAGAATTAAGTCAATTAAACTTTTGTTGAAAATAATTCAATAAATTAAATCTTTGTTTAAAAATTTACAGCCTTATTTATAAAACTTATTAAAGCTTTGTAAAGGCTTTTCAAAAAAAAAAAAAAATTCATACAAAATTTTTCTTAAAAAGTCTTTATAAAGCCCTAATAAGTTTTATTAATAAGGCTGTTAATATATTAAAATGTTTAATTTTAATAAAATTATTAAAGGTTTTTGGTTTTATTTTTGCATCTGTTTAGAGAAAAATATTGCAGCAATAAAAACGTTGAAACAAAAAATTCAGTAAAGTGCGACTTTGACTCGCGCACGAAGGGTTCCGTACGGATACTAGATATGTAAACTTAAGTCTATATAATATATACACAGTTTTGCAATTTTTTTCGTTCTTGGGGTTTTCCGGTTATGAGCATTTTTTTGCGATTATTCGGATTTGGCGATTTTTTTTTTGTTTTGGTGGTTTTTTCTTGTTTTGGCGATTTTTTTGGTTTTTGGTGATTTCTTTTCATTTTGGTGATTTTTTTTTTCATTTTGATGATTTTTTTTTTATTTTGGTGATTTCTTTTCTTTTTGGCGATTTTTAGGGTTTTTGGCGATTTATTTTAGTTTCAGAAATTTTTTTTAATTTTTTTCATTTTGGTTTTTTTTTTCATTTTGGCGATTTTTTTTTTATTTTGGTGATTTCTTTTTATTTTGGCGATTTTTCTGGTTTTTGGCGATTTATTTTAGTTATAGATTTTTTTTTAATTTGGTGCTTTTATTCGGTTTTTGGCGATTTTTTTCGGTTTGGCGATTTCATAATTTTTAAATTTTTAATGTTACTGTTTTTGAAAATTTCAAAAGTTTGCCCCTTATGGTTTCCAAGATACAAAAGATGCAAAATTTTATCAAATTTACATTAACTGTTGTAGGGGCCAAAGTTCTACACACTCTGTCCAAATCTCAGGTCCGTCGCTCATACCGTTCTTGAGAAAATACCCTGTGACGGACAGACAGACGGAGAGACGGACAGCTTAGCGAAAACAATCGGGTTTCTTTTCACCTTTAGTGTACCCTAAAAAAAGGTAAAAATTCAATTAAATTAAATTAAAATTTTGTAACAAAATTTATTTGATTAAAAATTTAATTGAAACTTTAATTAAAACAATAAATTTTTTTTTTAATTTAATTAATACAAAAGTAAATTAAACTTTTGTTTAAAAATTTAAATAATTTAAAAGTTTAACAGACACAATTAAATTATGAAATGACTTTTGGTTCTTTCTTGGAATTAATGGTTAATGATTGAAGAAATATTTTTTTCTGTGCATAAAGATGTTGACAAATTGAATTAAAATTGCGTATGTATAAACCTTGCATTACCTGCCCCCCAATATTCTGTAGTTCGCTAAAGCTCAAACTAAATTCTATCGCTAAAATGCTGAAGAAATAGAAAATTAAAAGTTTTTGGCAACGACATAAAAATCTAAAATTTCGGCACAATGAATTTTTGAGCCAATGCCTGATTTAGCAATATAAGTTTGAAAGTTGCATTCCTAGCCTAGACTCTATAGATATATATTTAGCGCCAGAGATTAAGCTTTAGCAGGATAAAGAATAAGGGGGTTACTTTAAGCTGTTTTGACTGATTAAATCAAAGGCATTTTAAAATGCTGAAGTAAAAATAATTTTTATTACACAAATATTTTCCATTTTGAATACCATGAAATGTCATATTAAATTTTATACACTTTACAACTATAATTACCCAAAATTAGACTAATTCAAACCCACTTTAATTTTCACGGACCACTCTAGTTTGTTTTTATACAAAAGTGATAGTACTAAAGTAAAAAACAAAAAAGAAAAAGGTTAAGGTACATATTTAAATTCAAAGGCCCACATATATGAGATGACACTTGAAAACCATAAAATGCCAACATTTGAATTGTGCATTATTTTTTATTTTACAAAAAATTGTAAGAGAAATCCTTAAAAAAAATTAAAAACAGCTGTCAGAACAAATTTAAATTGCAGTTGCATAAATGTTAAAATAACAACCAAACAAAAAAAAAACAATGCACTCTACCACAAGTTGACTAAATAAATGAGCAACTTGTATTTTTATGTGCATAGAATTTTTATAAAAATAGACCATGACTAGAGGGACTTTTATATTTTTAGTTAATTTTTTTTCTCTGCCTTAGTTAGTCTTTAAAAACACTTGGAAAGAAAAACAAAAAAACACTTTCATATTTGGTAGAGTGTTAATGAAGTATTTTTTTTTAATTTTAATTCATTTAAGTTCAAGTGTAGTCGGTCATAGTGTCCTGCACAATACTATTTATAAGACCTTTCAAGACATGATAGATTTTTTCAAATGCTTTACTACAGCGAAATATTCTAAAAGAATCGCTAAGCAACACTGTTGGCAAGTAATTTTTTTCGGTGGTTTGTCTTGCCAACAGTGTTGTTTAGCTATTCTTTTACAATATTTCGCTGTAGTAAAGCATTGGAAAAAATCTCTCATGTCTTGAAAGGTCTTATAAATAGTCTTGTGCAGGACAGTAGTCGGTCAAGAGTAATTTTGGGACAACCTACACATGATTTGATTTTGACATGTCTGTGACAAAAAAAACTATGTTTCATTAAAGGAATCTTACATTATATTTACAGTCGTACATGTAGTACATGTGTGTCATTAATAAGGTTATCAGAAATAAATTTAGCCATAATTATATTTATAACATATACATATATTAATTGAAAACTAGTCAACAACAATTTTGTTTAATATATATCGATGTCATAATATAAAAAGGGCGCATTTCAATTCTTTTCGAAATCGCGTTTTTAACCTTTTATGGGAGACAACCTATAAATTCATCCTCCTTGAAGACCTTACAGTTAATAATCAAGGAGTTACGGCCACCTGAAAAATTATTTCTGCATGTAAATGCTTTAGTTTTTCTTCAGTTTTTTGTTTCTCCTATAAAATACATATATTAATTGAAAACTAGTCAACAACAATTTTGTTTAATATATATCGATGTCTTAATATAAAAAGGGCGCATTTCAATTCTTTACGAAATCGCGTTTTTAACCTTTTATGGGAGACAACATATAAATTCATCCTCCTTGAAGACCTTACAGTTAATAATCAAGGAGTTATGGCCACCTGAAAAATTATTTCTGCATGTAAATGCTTTAGTTTTTCTTCAGTTTTTGGTTTCTCCTATAAAATATCGAAACTTCGAGTTCCACTTTTCTGATATTAAGCCATCGATATACGATATTTATTCGATTTTTTTATTGCTGTTTGTTTTTTCGTGTTATGTGGCAATGCCAAAAGGTTTGCCACTTAACCATGAACGACAAGCAACAAACTGTTGCAGTTACATTCCGTTAATTCTCAGTTAGCCGACTGTAATGTAATGTAACTGCAACAGTAGGAAACAGCCGATCGATATTGTTATGTGAAAAGTAATGAAAATGGTTATATGGATGTAATGTAACGTAACCTAATTTTCATATAAAAATATCGATCAGCTGTTTCCTACTGTTGCAATTACATTACATTACAGTCAGCTAACTAAGCCTTTACAGTTGGCTATCTGAGCCAATACACAGAAACCAGTAGATATAAGCGAACGAAAATTGTAAGCAAGCCACTTAAAACTATCGTTAACCTTACGTCATTTCTGCTTAGGTAGCCGCAAAAGTTACAAATTTTGAATTATATGAAATTAAAAAGTTTTCGGGATATTTTTCACTTTTGCGGCTACCTAAGCGCTACCTAAACGGTATTAAGAATCATTCTTAGGAAGTTTATATGTTCCATTATTAAGATATTAAGTGCATTTTTGTAAAGGGTGTCCTATTCGAAGTGTCATTGTTTGACATTTGAACAATTGTTATTCTTTGCTAGTAGAAGGTCTCGTACGAATGAACAACGCATTCTCATTGTGAAATTGTTTTACCAAAATGGTGAAAGTTTTGCGGCTACAGTTCGCAAATTTGCGATCAATTTGGGGTCACAATAATGCTCCAGAAGAGTCAACTGTAAAGACATTAATGGATAAATTTGCTGAAACTGAGTCTGTTAGTGATGTAAAGACAACAACGCGCCTTCGACCAGGTCGATCGACCGAAAATGTCGCAGCTGTACGTGATGATGTCGCTCAAACGCAGGTCAAGCGCAAACAGTCAATGGTGTTCGGTATCGTGAAATGATAACCAGTTTTTTCGTGCCTAGAATTGAAGAAATGAATGTGAAGGGCATGTGGTTTCAACAAGACGGCGCCACATGTCATACAGCCAGAGAAACAATTCAATTGCTACATCAGTCATTTCTCGGTCGTGTTATTACGCGTTTTGGAGACCAGAATTGGCCGCCTAGATCGTGCGATTTAACACCATTAGACGTTTTTCTTTGGGGTTTTTTGAAGTCGATGGTTTACGCGAATAAGCCGACGACGACTCAAGCCTAAAAGAGGAAATTGTACGCTGCATTAATGAAATACCACAGCATTTATGCAAAACGGCCATTGAAAATTTCATTAAAAGATCGCGTGTGTGCCAGCATCTGCCCGATTTGTTGTTCCACACATAACCTCATTTTGTCTACTTTACGATATAATAAAGTTTCACGATTTTTTTTTAAATATCTGTGTTTTATTTAAAATTTAAATCTTGCGTTCTTGTTGGGACACTCTTTAGGTGATTCTTTTATTTAATTTTGAACGGTTTGCTACCTATGGACCTGAACAGGAGAAAAGGGTAAAAAAAATCGATTTTTCTTGAAGATGAAGTTATTTTGATTTTGTATGTTCACAATTATGACAAGAGCTACAACGGTTTGCAAGATATGAGCCTGTGAAAACACAAAAATGCCACCGACGTCCCAGAACTTTGGGGCCCATAAAAAAAGTACATGACTTGGGGAAAAACTTTGAGACAAGGGTTAGTATATGGTTATATTTCCATGACTTAAGAAATTACACACAGTGTTATATTTTGACATTTGAGGTAGGACTGTCAGATATGGCAATTTCTCGCCAAACGTGGCGATTTTTCAACTTGTATGTCGTCAAAATTTTTGGTTTGGCGACATGGTGATTTTTCAAGCGATAAATAAATTTGTTGGCGATTTATATAATAAAATATATGTATATTATATATATATATATATAATACTGCTTTCACACTGACATGGTTTTAATAAAAGTTGGTTTTAACCTGGTTTAACCTGGTTTTACCATACAAATTGTTTTTGTTAAAACCAAATTAAAACTATTTTTTAATTGGTTTTAAGTTGGTTTTATGAAATGCAACCTTGTTTTTGCTGTAACAAATTCAGTGCTGCCAAGTTGAAATGACCGACAGCAGCTGAAAATGTTTATGCCATTGATTAACAATAGATGGCATTTGAAAGATTTTTCAACTTGAAAATGGATGCAGCAGCAACAATAATCAAACAATCATGGGAAAAAAGAATTTTTTGGAAGGAAAACAAAGAAAATATTGTTATTGAACTCTGGAAAGTGAAAATTGACAATATGACTGCCATTCATCTGCCTATGAAAAAAGTTTAATGTGTTTGTGCATTTTTATATATAATAACTTTATTTCCAAGCACTTCTTTTTATTTACATAATATAAAATAATTTCCATTTTACAGCGTATTGTGAATTATCTTAGTTTTTCATATTAACAAAAACTGTTGTTGTACAGTTTGTCCAACAAGTGTTATTAAAAAGCAGAAAAAATGCAACAACAAATACACGCATTTCTGCAGGAAATTTATTTTATTTTGCGCAAAGTTATTAGACAGCCTGTGAGTTAAAACCTGAATTTAACAAACTTGCAGGGTGAATGCAAAATCAGCTGTTTATGGTTTTAACTTTCAGTGTGAAAACACTACAAAATATATATATATTATATAATAATATATATTATAATATTATAATATATAAGTATATTATATAAGAAACTTAGTTTGCTGAAGGAGTATTTAAAAATATAAATCCTTTCGAAACTCGTCTGCAAGAAATTAAAACAACTTGATCTTGACGATTTTTCTTATATTAATTAAAGTAATCAAATGCATTTTGAATTTGGATGAGAACAATTTACAATAAAAAATTTTTGGCTAAATTTTCTGCTAAATTTGTATACGATTATTTTATAAAAATTTATATCAAAAAAAGTTTTGGCGAATTTTGGCGATTTTTAAAATTTATTTGGCGAAATAGGTTAGAAAAAATCTGACAACCCTGATTTGGGTGTCCATTTGGCGATTTTCTCGGCAACTAATAAATAACTGTCGGTTTTTGAATAGGTCAAGTACGAAAAAGTTTTATAACATTTATTGCTTTTAAAGACACAAAGAATCATTTTCTGTAACTAAAAAAGTTTTTTTTTGGGAAAAGTCGATTGTGAAATATTGGTATATATGTGACGCGCAAAATAGAAAGGGACCAAAGGGTAAAAACCGGTTTTGTTCAGGAGAGCCATTTTAAAGATTTAAATACGTGTATCTTTGGTGTACCATCACTTTTATGAAACGCGCATATCTCTGGGAGGGAACACTTTTGGGGCATGGGATCGGTCTCATTCGATGCTCAGATGTTGTCCACATCAAAAAAAAAAAAAGTAAAAATTGATTTTTTACCCTTAGGTCCCTTTCTCTATGCGCTGTCACATATAATGATTTCTTATTTTAATTGGATTTCGGACCATTTTCCATTCCAGAAAAAAATGGAATGTTCCTGCTAACACTAACCTCTAGAACAACAACAAATATTATATGAATTAATTTTTAAAGCATTTATTTTTATATATCAGAATTTTGTATTTGTATACCTGCTGCCGAATTTACACAATGAAAGTTGTTATGAATTTGCATGAAATTTTTTTATCTGACTTGCTTCTCTATCTTGCTTTTTATAAATAAATAAATATTTCTTGCAACTAATTTAATGAAAACTTTCACAATTTAAATGCAGTCTATGCCTCTAACAATAGGGTGCATGTAGTAAATTTCAATTGTGCTACAAATTGCACGCACTTTGTACCACTTTTTTTACATTTTCGTATTTTTTATTTAACTTTTCAGGCAAGAGAATCAACAGTTTATTGAAAGAAAAAAAAAACACCAAGCGAATATAATTCTTTCATACATGGCCAAGTCATCAAGATAAAAAAAATTTGTTATAAGACTTGTAAACGAAAAATTATTATCTCTTTAAAAGATACAATAAACATATTTTTGAAAGTTTGCCAAATTTTTTCCGGCCGCGTAAAAATCAAAAACAAAGTAAAAGAAAACTTAACACCGAAAACAAATTAGACTACAAAAAAAAAAGTTGTTGAGTTGTGTGTTGAGTTTGTTTTTTTGATATTCTATAGCGATTAAGAAGGCTGCTTAAGTGGTATCGCAGTATCCTTAAAATGTTTACATGTGTAAAGAGTGTACGTTTTAATACGATAAGACCACCCTAACAGTAAGGGTCAACCTGAGAAGCAATGCTTCTACATAAAACATACGATTATATACATATGTATATGTATGTATATAAACATGTTTGTATGTATGTGCGTATGTGCTTATGTACATATAGATGTATAAAGATCAAAAGCAAAGCTATTTGCTGAGGTTTTCAATTTTCTTTTTTTGATATTGACATGTTTCTAAAATTGATTAAAGATAAACTGTGTTTTTGTGCAAAGACATTTTCTATCACCAAATTCTTGGAATGGATTCATTCACTTTCTGACTCTTTATGAAGGCATTATTTATAACAGCAACAAGAAGAATTTTAATTTATCACACACAAAACTAATTTAAATACAAACATTTTCAGCAACGTCATTATTCATAATTTTTTTAAGCAGAGATGGTCCTCACTCACGCTCGTGACTAGTCTCAGCCTACTGTTTCAAAGTTCTACTCACTACTACTACTACTTCTGGATAAACGCGTTAGTAAATTTTTTTGGGTTTTCGGTTATTGATGACAATTTGCTCTATTCAGTTTAGAGATGGGCGCGTGTTGAATTTCTTCCAACACCACACGAACACGAATACAAAGACGCTCAACAAGTACGAAACACGCACGTGAAAGATTTTGTCAACACGATACTGCACAACAAAAATGATGGTGTTGTGTAGTTGACGATACAAAGTACAGGGTGGGCCAAAAGAAACCAAGGGGTGTAAAAGTTTAATAACTTTTTTGTTTATTAACTTTTTTTTATTTTTTCTTTCAGATTATATAATATACAAAATGGAAATTTTTTTACACTAAGTATGAAAAATGATGTCTCTTAAATGACCACCGTTTTCAGCTTCGCACTGATGGGCTCTTTTTAGAGCATTTTCCATAACATCTTTCAAAACTTGTGGCTGTAGCGTTCGAATTTCTGCAACAATGTTTGCCTTGAGATCAAGGATTGTCTCTGGCTTGTTCACATACACTCGCTCCTTCAAAAAACCCCAAAGAAAATAGTCGGGTGCTGTCAAATCTGGCGATCGCGCTGGCCAAATAATTTCCGAATTTCGAGAAATTATTCGCTCTCCAAAAATTTGACTTAAAAGTGCCATCGTGTCTCGGGCAGTATGGGCAGTGGCTCCGTCCTGCTGAAACCACATACCAGGTCTGTTTTCAAGAGCAGGACGTAGAAAATTTTCTATCATAAACCGATACCGCTCTCCATTTACGGTTACAGCACTTCCATCTTCATTCTCGAAGAAGTAGGGCCCAATGACATTTTCAGATGTGATCCCACACCATACTGTACACCTGATGGGGTGCAATTGGCGTTGATGAATGGCTCTTGGATTTTGAGAACCCCAGAACCTACAGTTCTGCTTATTAACAAAGCCATTCAAATGAAAATGAGCTTCATCACTCATAATCAAATTTTCAATAAAGTTGATTTCATTTCTGGCCAAGTCTTGAAATTTAACTGCAAAATTTAGACGTTGCCGATGATCTGCGGGTTTTAATTCTTGGACCAATTGCACCTTATATGGGTATAACTGTAAATCTTTTTTTAAAATGTGCCGTAGTGACGTACGAGACATTTCTAGCTGAGCAGAACGCCTTCTGCCAGATGTTTCTGGTGCTTCGTTAACGCTTTGCTGTTCTCGTTCAATATTTTCCGCAGTGCGACTTAAACGTGGTCTACCGGTTCGAGGCAAATCTCTTACGCTGCCATGTTGGTGATGACGATTAACTAAGCAACGAATCATCGCTTCAGAGGGCGAAATTCTGACGTTAAAATGTCGACGATATGCTCTTTGCGTTAAAATAATTGATCTCTGGTTTAAATAATAAAATTCTATTGTTCTGGTTCTCTGTTCAGTTGTGAACCTCTCCATTATAAATTCTCCAAGTGTTGTCTATATAATCTGAAAGAAAAAATAAAAAAAAATTAATAAACAAAAAAGTTATTAAACTTTTACACCCCTTGGTTTCTTTTGGCCCATCCTGTATTATTTTTTTTTCTCTACTGAAAATTCATTCATACTTATTTTGCATCTTATCGTTTCGTGTTTTCCTTGTTTTGCGCAAGACAAAACGACACGAACACGCACGAAAACAGATTTTTTGTCATGAACACTTTGTGTTGGATCGTGCGTGTTCGTGTTACGAATAAAACACGACACTCGCCCATCTCTAATTCAGTTCACAGTAGCATTAAATAATTTAGATTTTTACTAAACAAGAAACTTTTGATTTTATTTAATAACGACTTAAATTGAAAATCAAAATGCAAAATAATTTTATATTGGCAACCGCTTACATTATTTGCAATTACATAAAAAGTCTTCAATGTACAATTATTCTCAAGCCAGAACACTTTGTTTACTCAACACTGGTATTAAGAGCTTTTAGACACACAATGTTAAAGTACTCAGTGTTAGAATACCACGATGTTAACTACGCTGTTATTTATACTATACACTCTGCTTAGCGGACAGTATTTTTTGTAATATCTAGAAAGGTACATACATATCACTTAAACTTTTTTCTTTTTGAAATATAACTATAATAAATTCAGTAAAGTGCGACTATGACTCGCGCACGAAGGGTTCCGTACGAACACTAGATATGTAATCTAATAAAAACTTCATCCTATACAATATATAGTTTTGACATATCTTTTTCGTTTTTGGGGTTTTTTCGGTTTTTTTGTTTTTGGCGTTTATTGCGTTTTTCCGGTTCTGACGATTTTTTTAAGTTTTGGCTCCTTTTTTAGTTTTTACACTTTATTTTCTAGTTTCGGCGATTTTTTTCGGTTTTTGGCGTTTTTTCATTTTGGCGATTTTTTTAATTTTTGCGATTTTTTTATATCCATTTTTTTAGTTTTGGCGATTTTTTCACGTCTTGGCATTTTTTTTCGATTTTTGGCGTTTTTTTCATTTTGGTGATTGTTTTTCATTTTGGCGATTTTTTCGAATTTGGCGATTTATTTTAGTGTTAGAATTTTTTTTTAATTTTGGCGATTTTTTTTTAATTTTTGGCGATTTTTTTTTTTTTTTGGTTTGGCGATTTTATAATTTTCGGGTTTTTTAGTTTTACCGTTTTTGAAAATTTCAAGAGTTTGCCTCTTACGGTTTCCAAGATATAGCAAGTTGTCAAAATTACATAGTCCAAATTGCATTAACTGATGGGCCACCCTTTAATTAAAATTTTTTTAAATTTTAGTGTTAATTGTTGTATTTGTACACTAATTTTACAAATTTCAAGTTTCAATATATATTCACCTTTGGTGTACGGAACCCTAAAAATGGTCAACTTTTAGATTAAATTTAAAATTTAAGAAGTTTATTATTCGACATATTGTGAGAAGTTTGTTTTAATTTGAAATTTATTTGCTGGTATTTCAGCGTTGTCTATATGCATTTCATTGTGCTGTACAAATCATCAGTAGACTTCAACCACACATTTTCAATAGTCACAAACCTCTTATCTTATGCACAGACTTTCAAGAACTATTCGAGAATTCACAAATAATAATATTTTTGAAAATCACAAAAGAAAAATAAGCGTAGTAGGCTTAGATTAAATTATAATAACAATTCATAGGCATAGATAAACACAAATAAAATCTATTAACTCTATAATTAACAGCTGCCTTTAAATTTAAATCACTGATTTAAAATTTAACCAGCCTTATGCGTTGAATACAAATTTACCTACATTTTGTTGTAGACGTGAAAATTTTTATGAACTTTATCGTAACAAAAATCATAATTTAAAACTTACTCACTTTATCATCTTTAATTTGAACAACAAAGAAAATAGAGAAGAAACGTCAAAATGTGGGATATGAGTAATAATAATGTTAATTCAAATCAAATTGACATATTGTCAAAAAATAAAAACACCATCTACACTCACACACACACACACACACACAATAAATGGTTTGTCAAACACGAGGTCAGGTCTAAAAATCTTTTAAAGCATTCTCTTTACTACATCCAACACGTTTTTTAAAGAAAATTATTAATTAAAAGATTTCCGAAATTTTGTAACCAAAATAAAATTGCACACATATGTATCATTTATTTATTTAAACAATGCACTAACTCAAAGAATACAATTTTCGACAGTGCAGAATTAGTCCTCATATCATTATTCACATCAACACCAGGGCCCATGATGCCGACAGAAAACTTTCGACTGATTACTTATACATATTGAAAACAAAAACAACTTGACTTATTTGTTTTTCATTTTTAGCGCAAGTTGTCGATCGAAAGTTTTCTGTCGAGTTTGTAGGTCAGGTCATAAGTAAAAGTTCTGTACAAATATCTGGTGTAACCCAACACCTGAGAGGAAAATAAAACTTTCTTTTTCCTTTGAGTTGTATGTAAGTTGAAAACTTTAGACATATTTTCTGTAAAACTAGTTTTGCTGAATTATGATGTTGTTCAAGAAAATGAGCGAGCGATATGTATGTACGAATATATAATATAATATAAGCATAATTATATACATACATACCGATGGGTTAATATAAGAAAGGCGTTACTCGAATTTTCGATATTTTATAGGAGAAGGAAAAAATCAAATAAAATCTAAAGCATTTTTTGCAAGCAAAAAAAAAATTTTTTAGTGGCCATACATCTTTTATTTAGCGTGCTTAGTTTATTAAGGAGGATTTAATTATACGTTAAAAATTCAATTTTGAAAAAAAACTTGAGTTACGACTTTTTTTATATTAAGCCATCGATATGTAAGTAAGTGATACTTTGTATATAAAAACTATTTCAAACATATAAATCAAAAATCTGCATTTTTGAACCACCCTCCTATAACCACTAGAAATTCAAGGATTGACATTGACTGCAAGACATCAGAGACACAAAATGTCAACAATATCAGATAACAACAATTGAAATAGAAATACAACAACAATGCCGCACCAAACAGTTTACATAACACACTTGCATTTTATTTTAACACAAAATATGGAGTATTTCTTTTAGATTTCGATAATTCAAAATAAAATTAAGACATAAAAATGTATTATTGATATAAACAAAAACAAGTAAGAGTGCTATATTCGGCTGTGCCGAATCTTATATACCCTTTACCAAAGTGTTTTTATGTAGTATAGAGATACATACATGAGCACATACATAAAGTATAAACAAAAATAAAAAAACAATTTGACGTAGTTACTTTTATCTACAAAAAAAATAAGTTTACAAATCCTAGAATCATTATATTAGATTTTTCTGATTCCTTATATCAATCTAGTAGTTCTTTAAAAAATATAGAAAGTGTGTTAAGTAAAAAAAGAAAAAAAGAATATTAAAAAAAATGTTTTATTTAGTTACTTTAATATCCAGAAAAAAAGTTCAAAGTTTCCAGCTGAAAAAAAGGAAATTCAAAAAAATGTTTTATTTAGTTATATTAATGTCCTGAAAAAAAATCAAAATTTCCAGTTCTGGAGCTGTGGTTATTATTTTTATAATTTTCTACACCAAACTTTTCTTTCCAAAACGTAAAATATGTATAATCTATAAAGGAAAAGATAAAAATTAATTATACTTAGTTACTTTTATATATCACAAAAAGTGTAAGTTTCCCAACCCTGAGATCATTCATTTTGATTTTTTCTGATTTCTTACACCAATCTCTTTCTTTTAAGAATTTATGATATGTTTAATTTATAGAAAAAAGGAAAAATTTGTTTTAGTAAGTTACTTTTGTACAAACAAAGTTAAAGTTTTCCAACCCTGGAATCGTCTTTTTAATTTTATTAATGGTTTTTTTTATTTTAAATACCAATTTTATTCGTACTCAAGCATAAAATAAGTTTATTTAGTAAACAAAATAAAAATTAATTTTCGGTAGTTAATTTTTTATATCACAAAGAGTGTTAGTTTCCCAACCCTGGAATCCCCCTTTTTGTTTTTTCTGTATTCTTAAAAATAGTCTTTTTTTAAGAATGTAAGATATGTTTAATTTATAGTAAAAAAAGGAAAAATTTGTTTTAGTAAGTTACTTTTGTATAAAAAATAAGGTTTTCCAACCCTGGAAACGTCGTTTTAATTTTTTTAATTTTTTTTCATTTTTAATATCAATTTACTGTGCACTGCAGTATAAAATAAGTTAATTTAATAAATAAATAAAAAAATAGTAAGACCTAGTTACTTTTATATATTACAAAAAGTGTAAGTTTCCCAACCCTGGAATCATCCTTTTTGATTTTTCTGATTTGTTACACCAATTCTTTTAAGAGTCTAAGATATGTTTAATTTATAGAGAAAAAGAAAAAATTTGTCTTAGTAAGTTACTTTTGTATATGAAAAAAATTAAAGTTTTCCAACACTGGAAACGTCTTTTTGATTTTTTTAACTTTCGTTTTTAATTTGAAATACCAATTTAGTTTGTACTGAAGTATAAAATAAGTTAATTTAATAAAAAAAATATAAAAATTAGTTTACGGTAGTTAATTTTTTATATCACAAAAATTTAAAGTTTCCCAACCCTGGAATTATCCTTTTTGATTTTTTTGATTTTTTAACCGAATCTCTTTCTTCTTAGAATATAAGATATATTTAATTTATAGCAAAAAGGAAAAAAATTTATGTAAATTAATTTTGTATAGTTTTGTATAAAAAAGTTAAAGTTTTCCAAACCTGGAAACGTCAATATAATTTTTTTTATTTTTTTTTATTTTTTTTAAGAAATATCAATTTTATTCATACTGAAGTATAAAATAAGTTTATTTAATAAAAAAAAATAATAATAACTAGTTTTCGGTAGTTATTTTGTATGGCAAAATGAAGTTTAAGTTTGCCAGCTCTGAAACCGTCTGCTCGATTTTGCTGATTTTCAATACCGATCTTATTTCGACCATTTCTGACACACCCGTCCAAGAACGAAGTCTCTAGCTTTTCTGGGAGCTTCGGAAAATCGATTTCACGTACAGACAGACGGACAGACGGACATCGCTTATTGGTCTTCCCTATGCATAAGGATCCAGAATATATATACTTTATGGCTCGCTTATTAATATTCTGGAAATTAGAAACGGAATGACAAACCTATATATAACCTTTTACCATTTTTTGGTAAAGGGTATAAAAACAAGGTGTGCCAAATTTCATGGCGAGAACATACGAGTGTTTCGAAAGTTATTGTGATACGAAAAAATATCCTATTTTTTTTCTGCAGTAATTTTTCTATTGCTAAGCCTATAAATCTTTACCTTTTTAGTGTTCCGTACACCAAAGGTGAAAAGGAACCCGATTGTTTTCGCAACGATTTCGGTCTGTCGGACTGTCCGTCTATGGCTTTTTTTCTCGAGAACCGTAAGAGCATGAGATCTGAAATTTCGACAAAGTTAAAAATTAGAGGGTGTTTCAAAACGATCCAACGAAAAATGTTGAAATCCCATGTAATATACATACAACTGTATGTATATAGACACTTAAAATTTGTAAAGTTAGTGCATCTTTATACAGACTATAAAAATTAACATTAAAATTTAAAAAAATCTAAGTTAAAAGGTGTTCTATCAGTTAATGTAATTTTGACAACTTGTTGTATCTTGGAAACCGTAAGAGGCAAATTCTTCAAATTTTCAAAAACGGTAAAACTAAAAAATTCCAGAATTATAAAAAAAGAAGAAGAAAAGAAGAAAAAAGAAGAAGAAGAAGAAAAATCGCCAAAATCCGAAAAAAACGGCCCAAACGAAAAAAAACGCCAAATTAAACATAAAATTCTAATATTAAAATAAATCGCCAAAAACCGGAAAAATCGCCAAAATGAAAAAAATTTCCACAATGAAATAGAATCGCCAAAATGAAAAAATGGACAAAATAAAAAAAAAACGCCAAAACCCGGAAAAAATATCGCCAAAACGAGAAAAAAGCGCCAAAACTAAAAAAAATCACCAAAACTGAAAAAACCCTAATACTAAGAAAATGCCATATTGAAAAACGCTCAAAACCTAAAAAATCCCAAAAACGAAAAAATGCCAAAACTATATATTATAGAGGGGAAAGTTCGTATAGTATGACAAATCTAGTGTCCGTACGGAACCTTTCGTGCGCGAGTCAAGGCCGCACTTTACTGAATTTTTTATATTTTATGTTTGTCATGTTATTATAATTAACCCTGCTAATGCTAAGTAAGCGTTTTCTGCGATGCAGTTAAAACTTTTTCCTTGTATTATATGATTTTCAAAAGAAAAAGAAAATAACACCTCTTGCATTGAGTTACATAAGTTTGGCGCATATAGCAACAATTCTAAAATTTTGTAACGATTACTACGAGTATATAATTTTTGCATCTGTGAAAAAATTCTCTACAAAATTGGTTTCAGAAGAAACGAAATTTTTGTAATGTTTTAGAAATGAAATAACTGAGTTTTGTTTTAATTTTTAGCAAACAGCGTTGACGCTGTTATTTTTTTATTTATTTACGTATTTTTATTTAAATTATGTTAAGTGAACTTAATGGATATTAGATATGAAAAGGGAAAAATTAGATCTTCCTTTCGTGATTTTAAGTTATGATTTATTTAATTACCATAAACTATGAAATTACTGTTAAACAATTATAACCAAATCGGCTATATACGAGGGTGGGTCAATAAGTCACGTGATGCCGCGATTTTTGGGTTACTAATCCATTCCTTGCGAAATTTTTGTGTAGAATTTTTATTCATTTTCTATTTTTAACCCCCGACTAAAAAAGGGGTGTTATAAGTTTGTAGTGTGTGTCTGTGTGTCTGTGTGTCTGTGTATCTGTGTGTCTGTCCGTGTCCACGTACAGGCCAAACGGCTGGACCGATTTTCATTTAGTTTGTTTCTGTTTGAAAAATGGCTTGATCGAGAGGATTCTTAGCTATGTTTGAAGAAAATCGGTCCAGCCGTTTAGAAGATATAACCTCTTTTCTGAAAAAAATCGGGGGTTCTTAAAATGTTTAACTTTTGTTATTTAAACTTTCATTTAAAATGTGATTTATTTTTTATTTTCACTCGTTTAAAACAAAGATGACCCTTGTTTGATTGATATCATAAACCATCAATTAGACCCGACAAGTTATAACAACATGGCAACGATTATAAGTTTGAACCACGATTCATTGATAGTAATGCGAAACAAAACTCCGTTGTGTTCTTTTGGTAGTAAATAAGTGTTCCTTTGATGCGAGCTCAAATTTTTTATGAAAAATCACAAATAAATTTCATGTTTTGAAAAATAGCTAAAAAATAGCGAAATTAAAATAAAAATGGATAAAAAAAAATAGCTAATACTCGTAGCTAAATTTGCCCAGAAAATGGCTAAATTGGCATCACTGTTTCTGACACACCAGTATAAGAGTGAGGCATGTGGCTTTTCTGGGAGCTTAGAAAAACCAATTTCACGTACATCAAACGGACATATGGACGGACGGATGGAGAGACGGACATCACTTATTTGTCTTCCCTATGCATAAGGATCGAGAATATATCTGTGCCAATAAATAATATTGGCTTAAGTCGAAATTTCATGTTTTGAGATATTAAGGGTTTTGTCTAAAATTAATTGTGTTTGGTTTTTATATAAAATTTTTAGCCTCCGAAAAAGATGCACATTTATTTAGAACAAAACTGTTAATTTTTTAAAAAAGAAAACGTTTTATTAGTTAATATTGGCTGTTTTTCAGTTAAGATGTTATGAAAAAATCCATTGTTAGAAAAATAAAAATTAAAGTGCACTTAAGCTATTATATTGAAAGGCAAAATAATTTTTATTGATGGCAAGTCGAGATAAGTGCTTTAGGTTAAATTGGAAAATGCGGAAAATCTGAGATAAGATAAATTTTTAAAAGCTTAGTTATATATAAGTTTTTTTTTTTAATGAAGAATAATATGGATGGGATGTTAGTTATTGAACTTAAGTGTATACAAGTTTTTATGCTCAAATATTTTAATATTGATGTAGCTACCGAAAAAAAATCAAGTTGAGGTAAGATGTTATAGCTTACGTATTATTTTCCAAGAAGACTTAAGTTAAAATATAAATGCGTATAGTTTTATTAATAATGATATTTCTTAATTGAAATTTAGTTGAGTGATATATCGTGAAGAAGAGAATAAGAATAGAATAGAAATGAAAAAGCACTTATGTCAACTTAAGCCATTATTATTTATTGCCACAGATATATACTTTATGGGTCAATTATAAATATGGTGGAAATTAAAAACGGAATGTCAAACCTATATGGCATGGATGGCATTCCAGCACTGGTCTTGAAACAGTGCTCTTCGACGCTAGCACGTCCATTAGCTAATCTCTTCAGCACGTTGTACCATGTTGGTGAGTTCCCAGTGTGTTGGAAGATTGCTAATGTTACGCCAATCCCTAAAAAAGGAGAAGCTACTAACCCTAAAAATTATCGCCCAATCGCAATATGCTCTGCACTTTCCAAAGTGATGGAAAGTATGGTAAATTTCCATCTTGTAAGGTATTTGGAGTCCAACAGCTTACTCAACGACCGGCAGTATGGATTTCGTAGAGGCCGCTCTACGGGAGACCTACTAGCCCTCCTCTCGGAGAAATGGTGTAATTCAGTCCACCATTTTGGCGAAAGTAAGGTAGTGGCTCTAGATATCTCCAAGGCGTTTGATAGAGTGTGGCATGGTGCACTTTGTCAAAATGTATTGCCATTGGTGTCGGTGATAATTTCTCTCGTTTCTATTCGAGTTTCCTCAGGGATCGCACTATAAGAGTTGTTATAGATGGGATCTCATCAAATGAGTTCAAGTTAAATTCAGGGTTACCGCAAGGTTCCGTTCTTTCGCCAACTCTATTGCTTATCTTTATAAACGACCTTCTATGTAAAACTTTCAACCCTATCTACTCTTTCGCGGACGACAGCAGCATTTGCCATTCTTTCTCATTCAGCAATAGACCGAGTCTGCCGCAGGTTGAGGCCATGCGTCAAAGAATGAATGAGACTTTAAACTATGATTTAGAAAAAATTTCTGAATGGGGTCATGTGAACAGGGTCGTCTTTAACGCCCGTAAGACCCAATGTTGCATGGTTACACACAGACGTATGACCGAAAATGCTGTTGCCTCTGTAACTATGGGGGGTATAAATATTAAGGAATCAGATGCTCTTGATGTTCTTGGCATGAAAATACAGTGTGATGTTCGTTGGACTGAACACATTTTTCAAATTGCAAAAGAAGCATTCAAGTGCCTCGGCTTTTTGAAACGGTCCAAACAATATTTCACCCCATCTGACCTCCTTTTTTTCAGGGGTATAGAACTTCGAATTGAAATAAAACACAAGAAAATCGTTTTAATGTCCATCAATTTGGCTTTATTGGAAGGATAATCTTATGCCATTAATGTTTAAATATGATCTCGGGCATGTGGCCGCCGCGGCTGGCTCGAATAAAGCCAATTCTACAGGTCCAATTTTCAACCACTTTTTCGAGCATATGGGACCGTATGTTGGCAATAACGCCACGAATGTTGGCTTCCAAGTCCCCTAATATTTCTGGTTTGTTGGCGTAGACGAGCGACTTCACATATCCCCAGAGAAAATAATCCAATGGTGTCAAATCACACGATCTTGGTGGCCAATTGACAGGTCCATTCCGCGAAATTATGCGCTCATCGAATGTTTCCTTCAATAAAACGATTGTGACGTGCGCTGTGTGGCATGTAGCGCCGTCTTGTTGGAACCACAACTCATCCACATTCATGCCATCCAATTCGGGAACAAAATAGTCGGTTAGTCGGCTCCAATTGCTGTGCACGGTGGCGAATCGATTCATTCGGGTCCTCTTGAACACTTTGCTCTACGGCGGCAATTGTTTCTTCGGTGCGCACTGTTCGACGTCTCTGCGGATGTGTATTATCACATAGAGTAAACGTAGTGCGAAAACGATCCATGGTTAACCGAATTAATTGCTCTGATGGACGATTATGTCGACCATAAAATGGACGGAGCTTGCGGTAAACTTCGCGAACTGAACCATTATTTTCGAAATAAATTTGCACGATTTGCAAGCGTTGTTCTTTTGTCAACCTGTTCATGATGAAATGGCAAACCAAACTAAATATTAATCACTTAACAGCTGACAAAATGGCCGCCAGTTAAAAAAGTGATGCCAACTTAAAGTTCTATACCTCAATAAAAAACACCCTTTATTTATACCACCTATATCCGTCCGAAAATGGAATACAACTCTCATGTATGGGCTGGCGCTTCAAAGTCTATTTTGGGGTTGCTCGACCGCGTACAGGAGAGGGCAAAAAAGCTCATCGGTGATAGTAGGGTATCCAACTCTATTGATTCATTGGAGCATCGACGCAATGTGGGGTGCATTTCATTGTTCTATCGTTACTACAACGGAATGTGTTCTAATGAAATTAGGGAACTTGTTCCTGAAACCCACACATATGTACGTACAACACGTGCCTCATTTAGAGCACATCCTTTTGTGGTCGATTGGCCAATGCATCGCACTACGCATTACAGAGAAAATTCCTTTTTTAGCCGCACTGTTCGTATGTGGAATCATCTACTTGCGGAGGTCTTTCCTGTCACTACCAGCGTGGGAAGATTTAATTCAAATGTACACAGACACTACTCCCTCTATCCTCCTTCCCTATAACCTATTTTCCTAGTTCTAGCACAATGCACTGCATGAGTAGGGGCTATCCCCTAAGTGCTGGTCCTATTAAAAAAAAAAATATATACCTTTTACCTTTATTTTTTGTGAAGAGTATAAAAATTCAAATAAAATTTCTTTATGATAACTTAAACAGGTTTTTTAGGTATGTTTCATTCAAAAAGACGCGAACCTATTAACCCGCCCTCGTATAACTTCGAGATTTGGAAATGATGAGAAAACAGTAGATTGTTATTTCACCTGACTTGTGTATAACTGAAATAATAATATATTCATAAGGATATGTTACACATATTTACATCCTGTTAAAACTAGACACACATTTGCATATTATAGTAAACAAGTATTGTTATTTTGATTTCATTCAAGCATGCTAATACAAATCAACAGAGAGCTGTTAAATTTATAACACAAATACATACATACATTCTAACATACAATTATTTAATAACAAAACACTTGAAATTTTCTCTTGCAATAAAAATCTTACTTTAAGAGTATAATATTTAGAGTGAAAAAAATTAAATCCTAATAAAAATAATGTTTTTAGAAAAATCCCCATAAAAAATTTAACTTTCCTTTTTATGGGAAATGATTTTATGAATTAATTAAAAAGTCATTAAAAATAATCTTTGACTCTTAGAGCCCCCATATACGGCTCCATAACAATTAAAATTCAATTATTATGCACAACATTTATTTCCCTTATCAGAAACATTCATTCGTTGCTACTTAAAAAAAGAAAACACTTACTCGTACCACAATGCAGCTTTAGATGCTTAGTTTTGTATAGATTTTCATAAATCCCATACATCTTGTTTTAATAATAATCATATTTATGATTTCAATACCTGTGAGAATTTAACTCCATGAAGAAAGTAAGAATGAATATGTTCGTCTAAGCTCTACTCCAGACAGTTTGTTGTATTGTTTTCTTGCTTTGTTGTACAATTTATGCTGGGTTCTCACGATTTTCAATCACACGCGTTAATTAACTCCTTCGCGTTCGAATGACAAGATTTCAACTCCGGAAATCTCTTGTTTGTCATTGCACAAAGTCCTAAGTAAATCTATCGCTGTCGCTGTAACGGCAAAGTACCCAGAGTACGAGTACACAGAAAGAAAAAAGCCGTACTAAATTCAAGTTTTTTCTACTTACTTTTAGTACAAATCGTACTTAAAAATTTGAGTACGAATAGTACTAACATTTACTTAAAACAAACTAAAAACGGGATTACTTTGGAAAGCCAGTCCTGGAGTTTCTTAAATTGAGTATGAAGTTCTTAAATTATGGAAAAAAATATGAATCAAGTAAAAAGTTCTTAAATTGAGTTAAAAAAAAAACTCATTTAAAGTACGAATGTGTGTACTTACTTTATGCACATTGAAAAGAAGAATAAAAATACTATTGAACAAAAAAATTCAAAAGTTCATTAGTGTGCTTGTGATTGACATTCAATATAATGAAAAAATCAATATATTAAAATAAAAATTATTATATAATATTTGTAATTACTTCTAATGGAAAATGTTTTATTTAAAAGTGACTAATCGCGCGGTTGATTTTTAATACTCGTGTGAAAAAGTTTGTTTTTAATAATATAAAAGTGAAAAAAATAAAACTATATATAAAAAATAAATAAATAAAATAAAAAGTGAAAGCAAAAGAAAACTACTAAGAGCACCGATGGGGTTGCACTTTTGGAGCGATGACGATTATAAATGTAATCAGCTTAGCAACGTGGGCTTTAGTTGAGAGCAAAACAGATAATTATTCAGTGATGACATAGAGGCAGCATTGTGCAGGGCAAGTTCCTATTATTATTTAGTAAAACAGCATTCAACAAACTGCTAAAAATAACCTATGTATATAAATTTAAAATCTATATTTTTTCCTTCCGCAGAACCTTAATTTTGGTCTCATTTAGCATTCTGCCATCATAATTTTCTGCCGACACTGGTAGCGATACATGTAGTAGAGCGACGTAAAGGAGGCAATGCTCGTTTTTGGTCTTCGTATGGAGTTTGGTGAAAACCTTTTCAATTGGAATAAACTAATTAAAACAAATAAAATATTAATATGGACAGTAAAAAGTTAATTAAAAATTAAATTAAATCTTTTTATTCAATAAATCAAGTTAGGATTTCTTAAAACAGGTGCATTAATTCAATTAAAGATTAATTCAATCTAATTTTTTCTTAAATGAATCTCGTTTTTGGATTATTTCAAATACGGATTCGGCACTAAATCAACCCCATCTTTAGATTAATTCAATCTCAGATTTTCCTTAAACAATCTCGCTTTAGGATTATTTCAAGTACGGATTTGCGATTAAATACAGTAGAAAATTCTTGAATCAAGCGCATTTTGAATTTGATTCAATCTTAGGTTTGCTGAAATCAATCCCGTTTTGGGTTTATTTCAAGTACGGATTCAGGATGAGATATGTATAAAATTAAGTATTTAGCGCTTGACTAATCCGTACTTCAATCAAGCCTTCTGAACTTGATTCAAGTAAATCCGTACTTACCGTACTTGTGACACCGCTTTGGATTGATTTAAGTACGGATGGATTGATTTTTATTTTGAGTGTATTTGAATATGAATTTGTATTATGTCGAGCAATACAATGTCACGGAGGCCAAGAATATTAAATGAAAGCTAAAGAAGAAAATTAAGGAAAACAATGACAACTAAAGGAAAATTCAAATGCACATCAGTCACTGGAAAACCACTCGTTCGTGCGAGTACTTCGCTGGCTGATGCTGCTGCAGTATGAAATTTATGTGACACAAAAACATGCCAACATTTCACTCAGCGAATAAGTCATGCATTAACTTGAACATGATTTTTCCAGAGGGTTTTTAATTTCTTTTCTTCTCCTCTTTTACCACCATTCACTTGTATGTCTTACTGTTCTGATTCCTCTTTGACTTATTGTTGTTTTTGTATTTTATCCATGATTGTTAAAGAGTTTATAAGATTTTTCTTTTCAAGCGTTATTAAGTATGAAAGTGATTATTGGCCTCATAAATGTGAAAGGGGAAAAAAGAGGCTGATGATTGAAGGGTTGTATTAAATGTTGTTTCAGTTGTTTGCATCGTGAGTTAATCAATGCTTTGTGTGAACTAAAATCAATGAATCTTTAAATAAACGTGGAAAATTGTATTGCTTTTGGAAGCCTAAAAGAAGTTCTGATGCAAGTTTAGTTTTGAGAAAAAAAAACTATAATCTTAATGGAATTTTTTATTGTTTGTAACTAAAACTTGCACTTGAATATATATACAAACAAATTCCATAAGCTTTTCCTAACTGATGAATTTATTTTAGCATAAGTATTTATGTATTTATGACTGCATGCGTAAGGGTACATATGTATGTACATTAGCAATAAAACTTCAATAATTGAAGTTAAATTAGGAAGTAACTACAATAAGATAAACTCCCTATCAAGGAAGAATAGATAACAATCCAATGACTGGCAAAGCTATTAATAAAATAATCTTTCAAATTGTTGAGTCAGCAGAACTCAACAATTACAAATAAAAACTTAAACCAGTATTCATAAACGATTTTTTATTTAAAGAGTTTTTTAAGCCGGTGCTCTCGTACAAAATACTGGCGTTAAACCAACATTGACCTTAGTTATCAATTATAAATAGCGGCCTTAAGCCCTTATTCAAAAAAATATTTTACTTGAGCTTTAAAGTTCGTAGTAGTTACCAAGCACTTTAAGGCTAACATTGCTTTGTTAAGAAATTGTATTCAAAAGACAACTTTAATTGTTTTGTGATTTAATAATAAATTCTGGTAACACCACCGTGTTCAACAACCATTTCACAGCTTATGTTGTACAACATCGAATACAATTTCATTTGAGTATTCAAATAATTTTTTATTTTATTAAATACATTTTTATTATCTTGAAGTTAAGCAACCTAATTTAAAAAATATAAGCTTCTGATATGGCAGCAAAACAGATTAACATTTTTATTAAGCAAAAGTAAAAAAATATGATGAACATAGAAAAATTATCTCAATTATTTTATTCGAACGAAATGAGTATTTGAATATCCAGTTTTTTCGATTTGTTTTATTTGAACGTACATCACTAAAACATTATTGTATAATTGTATTTATTTTAAAAAATTTTTATAGATTTTGCTATGTATTTCGAATCAGTTGGATAATTTAGTGATGCTTTCCATCACATGACAAAAATAATAAATTTAAAATAAGAGCTAGCACTTCTACCTTCATTTTCAGATGTAACATGAATCAATATGTGCTATATTAACAAAAATATTTGAGGTACAAAATACACATTTTGGAAATATCAACTTAAAGTAGCCTCAGCAAACGTAGGTGCCTACTTTAGAATTTTGACATAATTATTTTTTTTTAATAAAACTTTACTTAACATTGCTTTTCAAAGCTTTGTTAAGTTTTTTTGGATACGACCCCTAGTATTTAAATATTACGAATTTAACAACAAATATAAAAAAGCTGTAGAGTAAAGTTCTTTCTGAAATATGTAATATCATAACGAAAAAATCAGTTTTAGTTCCTTTTGTACACCAAAATAAAGTTTCAATTCTCCAGATCTGGGACCGTCTTTTTGATGTCGCTCAATTTTAATACTTATTTATTTCTTTCTAAGATATGTTTAATGAATAAAGAAAAAAACCTGTTTCGGTTACTTACCGAAAAAAAAATTAGTTTTCCAGCCCTGAAACCATCATTGAATTTCAATGTCAATATGTTTATTTGTAAGACTTAAATTATATATAAATAAATAATAAAAAAAATAGCTCTAGTTAGTAAGTTTTATATATCAAAATACAGTTTAAACTCTTTTTGATTTTGCTTAATTTAAATACGAATCTATTTCTTTCTAAAATAAAGGGTGTCCCAACAAGAACGCAAGATTTAAATTTGGCGCCATTCGAAGTGTCATTGTTTGACATTTGAACAACTGTTATTGTTTGCTAGTAGAAGGTACGAGGTTAGTAAAAATGGAGCGCTACACGAATGAACAATGCATTCTCATTGTGAAATTGTTTTACCAAAATGGTGAAAGTTTTGCGGCTACAGTTCGCAAATATGCGATGAATTTGGGGTCACAATAATGCTCCAAAAGAGTCAACTGTAAAGACATTAATGGATAAATTTGCCGAAACTGGATCTGTTAGTGATGTAAAGACAACAACGCGCCTTCGACCAGGTCGATCGACCGAAAATGTCGCAACTGTACGTGATGATGTCGCTCAAACGCAGGTCAAGCGCAAACAGTCAATGGTGTTCGGTATCGTGAAATGATAACCAGTTTTTTCGTGCCTAGAATTGAAGAAATGAATGTGGAGGGCATGTGGTTTCAACAAGACGGCGCCACATGTCATACAGCCAGAGAAACAATTCAATTGCTGCATAAGTCATTTCCCGGTCGTGTTATTTCGCGTTTTGGAGACCAGAATTGGCTGCCTAGATCGTGCGATTTAACACCATTAGAATTTTTCCTTTGGGGTTTTTGAAGTCGATGGTTTACGCGAATAAGCCGACGACGACTCAAGCCTTAAAAGAGGAAATTGGACGCTGCATTAATGAAATACCGCAGCATTTATGCAAAACGGCCATTGAAAATTTCATTAAAAGATCGCGTGTGTGCCAGCAAAGCCGCGGCTGCGGATATCTGCCCGATTTGTTATTCCACACATAACTTCATTTTGTCTACTTTACGATATAATAAAGTTTCACGATTTTTTTTTTTAATATCTGTGTTTTATTTAAAATTTAAATCCTGCGTTCTTGTTGGGACACCCTTTATGTTTAATTAATAAAGAAAAAAATTTTGTTTTACTAACTTAGTCTTGTGTACGAAAAAAATTTAAATTTTCCAGCCCTGGAACCATCAGTTTCGTGATGATGATTCTCAGTTCTATTATATTTCTTTCCAAGACTTAAATTTTATTTAAATAAATTAAAAAAACTAACTTTAGTTAATAAGTTTTATATAACAAAATAAAATTTAAATTTTTCCAGCCCTGGGTCAGTCTACTTAAAATTTTAAAATTTTCAATACCAACCTTTTTCTTTTCTTTTTTCTTTCTTTTAAGAAAAAAATTTGTTTTGTTTAATTAGTTTTGTGTACCACAAAAAGTTTAAATTTTCCACCCCTGACTTAATGAGGCTTTGCTGATTTTCAATGCAAATATGTTTCTTTCTGAAACTTAAATTATATTTAATTCAATTTAAAAAAAATAATAGTTCTGGTTAATAGGTTTTATTTGTCAAAATAAAGTTTCGATTTTCCAGGCATGCGCGTCCTTTTAATTTTCCTATTTTTTAATACCAATATATTTAGGATAAATGCTGACATATTAGACAAACCAAAGTCTTTTGCTTTTCAAGGGGCTTTGGAAAACCGATTTCATGTACAGACAGGCGAACCGACGAACATCACTTATTCGACTACCTTCATAAGGATCCAGAATATATTTACATACATATGTATATACTTTATTTTATGGCGTCGCTTATGAATTTTGTGGAAATTTCATATGGAATGAATACCTTCACCATTGTTGGTGAATTGTATAGCAGTAACAATATTTACTGCAGTCGAAGTACATATTTATTAATAAAAGTTGCAACTCTGCCGACTGCTTTCTTCCGTATAAATATCTGAACAACTTGAAATTATTTTTAAAGCAATTTATCTGCACATTTATAAAATTATTATTACACATATAAGTATATACAAATATTCCAAAAATTACTTGCTACGAGTACATTTATTACTTTCTACCATACAACATTAGTTTCATTTATCATTTATTAATTGTCTAAAGTTAATTATGTTTTTGGTGGTGTTCGTATTACAATTAAACATTAATTTATTATCAATACCAAATAATCGCTGGTCATAAATTTGTTGTGGACAAACTCCAAAACAACCACAACAACACAAACACTCACATATGCGAAATGGCTAATCATTTAAAATAAAACATTAGCAAATAGTAAAATATGTAAGTTGTTACAAACATAGAATTACTACAGAGAAATGTTGAACATGACATAAGGAATTTGCTTTTAGACAGACATTTGGAAATATATTTTTTTACAGAGGACCCGCCTAAGTATCTCCTGTACGAAATGTATACAATTACATGGATTTTTAAGGATTGGGACTTTGCCTTAAAAAATCTATACATATATGTATGTCATGTAAATGCGTAACCGTGTCTGTCGAATTGTTATTGTAAATTGGATTTTAAACTGAAAGTCTTTCATTCAAGAATTAATTTTTCTTTTTCAGGATATCTTGTTTGGTGTTCTTTTAACATTTTTATTAATTACAAATGAAAATAATTTTATTAAATATTATTTAGGCTGGTTGAGAAATTGCGGCATTTTATGTACAATACGCTTTTTATCAGCACCAATATATATCCACAGCATTTAATTGACACAAACTTACCAATGAAATAGAATACGAGAACTGTTTTTTTTACTGCACACGCAATTATTATTTTAAATGCATTTTCAAGTACAATTTATAATTTCTGCTTCCATCTCCAAGTTAGCAGGAATTTCAATCGTATTCTTATACAAATGAATACACATACACGAATACATTTCTCTCGGTGGCCAGCACTGCTCAACAATTTTTTTCTCTTTGACGAGGATACTGACTTTATACTCCTAGCAGTTCGCACATACATACGTTTATGTAATTACAATGTAGCGCATAATTTATACCCTTTACAAAAGAATGGTAAAAGGGTATATATAGGTTTGTCATTCCGTTTGTAATTTCCACAATATTAATAAGCGAGCCATAAAGTATATATATTCTGGATCCTTATGCATAGGGAAGACGAATAAGCGGTGTCCGTCTGTCTGTACGTGGAATCGGTTTTCCGAAGCTCCCAGAAAAGCTAGAGACTTCTGTCTTGGACAGGTGTGTCAGAAATAGTCTGAAAGTCAGCAAAATCGAGCAGATGATTTCAGAGCTGGAAAACTCAAATTCTATTTTGCCATACCAAAGTGACTACCGTAAACTAATTTTTATTATTTTATTATTTCAGTACAAATTAAACTGATATTTCAAATTAAAAAAAGAAGTTAAAAAAATTAAAAAGACGTTTCCAGGGTTGGAAAACTTTAACTTTTATTCTTATACAAAAGTAACTTACTAAAACAAATTTTTTCTTTTTCTCTATAAATTAAACATATCTTATATTCTTAAAAGAAAGAGATTGGTGTAAGAAATGAGAAAAATCAAAAAGCATGATTCCACGGTTGGGAAACTTACACTTTTTGTGGTATTTTATATACCTTATAACTAGGTCTAATTAATTTTTTTCTTTTTCTTTATAAATTATATATATTTTATGTTTTGGAAAGAAAAGTTTGGTATAGAAAATTTTAAAAATTAAAATCACAGCTCCAGAGCTGGAAACTTTGAACTTTTTTTCTGGATATTAAAGTTACTTAATAAAACTATTTTTTTTTTAATTTGAATTTTTGATATTGTATGACGTGACATCGTTTTTGACAACTGGAATAAGGGTAAATGTAAAATATTTCTTAAATACAGAGTGTAGAATAAAATATTCAACTTATTGCTAATATCGAAAAAAAAATATTTAATCGAAAAATACCGAGAGGTCACTTACTAACAATTGCACTAGATCAAAAAATTATAAATTTTTTCACAAAACAATGCATATGTATGGATGTACTTATTAAAGTATATCTATACTTTATATACGCACTTTGGTAAAGGGTATACAAGATTCGGCAAAGCCGAATATAGAACTCTTACTTCTTTACTTTATCGTTGTTTTAACTAACTGAACTTATCAAATCGTAGGCCCTCGAAGTTTTTATAATATTTATTTGTATATATACTCGTATGAACTACTATGAAAATTTAATTATTATATATAATTTTTTATTTAAATTTTCATTCCTGTTAACTGTTAGGGCCCATTTCACCAACTCTATTTAAATATCAATTCATATTTAAATGTCGATTTTGATTAATTTTTGTATGGAAAAATTATTTTTAAATATGAATTGATATTTAAATAAGTTGGTGAAATTGGCCCTTAGTGATTTGACACCGATTTTCGGATATTGAATTTTTATTATATCGAGTCATAACCGTTAAAATAAACTTAGGCGACATTTATTTTGAACTACATTTTTTTACTTAAATCGATTGAATAATAGTTCCTTCAATAAACTTATTTCGAAAATTATGTCACTTGAGACGGTTATGGCACAATATTTCAAAGTTTTGAGGTCCCGTACATGGATTCAGTAACTGTTTTGACCAAAAACCGCAATATTTATTGATATATTTATTCGTTTGCGGTAACGAGAATGTGATTCTGTAATTTCTTTTTTACGATATTGTAAATCTATGTTTTACTTGCCATTGAATTCTATATTTTGTGTATCATGCTGCATCATTGCATACAAAATGTAAAAATAAGCGAAAACCTCGAGAATAAATAGAGAAAAACTAAGTGAATGGTTCTTTTATTTTTTTTTTTACTTCAACCGTCAGCGAATATCGTTAAAATATGTTACTTGATAGTAAAATCAATAATAGCCATATATTATATGTTTGACGAAATATTTCGTAAAAGTCGTTTATTTTTTCTAATGACTTAAAAAGTCTTCAACAAGTCGATTTAAAATATTCACTGATTTTTAATTGGACCAAAATCTTTAAAATAGCTCAAAAGATATCGTAGACGGAAAGGTGCTTACTCGTATGTTAATACTCCGTGATTTCTTGTCAAATCAATTTTCAGTACACACAAATTTTTTTGAGCTTAAAAACTGATTTTTGGATGCCATGTAAGGTCGGCCAATTCCCATATTTCTTCTTTAGAAATGAAAATGTTTTTTGGTTCTTCTGTTCATCTCTTCTAAATCTATTTAGCAAAGACCAAAAGAATAGTGCTAATCCAGCTGCTGACTAGTTGCAATTATTATCTGCTATAAATTAAATTATATTGTTTAATCACTTGAAAGTGTTTGCTGGGTGCTAGACTCTACTCATACATTTTGATACACATCGACACTTGTATCGTACGTACGAGTGCAAGCTAAACTAATAATATTTTTTACATTTAATTAAATAACTACGAAACTTTAGCATCCAATTGCAACAGAGTAAGAAATAATACAAATGGACAAAATAAAACGAGTCTTTTAATTAATTGCTTTTGATTTCATTGAACAACGATACAAGAGTGTAAACATACATGTGAAAACAAAACTATATTCCAATAAAATAACCCCATTGACCTCAATTTCCTTCGACATCGATTAACAAGATATTAGTGTTTAAGCAGACCATGAAAAACGTATCAAATTTAAAGGGAAACTTAAACAATTCATCGTGTAATTTTAGTCATACAATTGCTCAATTCACCACCTATTGTAAGAGTCGTAGTTCGTACAAACGTTGTTGGTAATTTCTATATAAATATTTGTTTATAAACAATGCTTTTATTGAAATTAACAACATTTCATGTAAGAATTATGACTCTCACATTAGGTTGTGAATTGAACAATTCATTGAAACGAAGTTTTGTAATATATAAAAAAAAAAAAAAATTTAAATTTTGATATAATAGTAAATTATAATACAAATTTCTTGTATGAATCAAAATAAATTTGAGAATCACTTAAGGCATTTCATAAATATGTATGCCTATATATTTATGAAATAGCGTGTACTTTTATTTTCGAAAATTTCCCGGGATTATTAGACAAATTTTTCCCAACCGGGGACTCCCGATGCCCAAACACTAGCCAGTGATCAAAGTAGAAGTAAACAATCTTGATGCTGCATTATTTTGTAATCTAGGGGTAGATCGATAGCAATCAAATCGACATGTCGCTCATTTCTTGTAAAAGAACAATTCGCCAGCTCGTATTTAATTTTTTGTATAATTTCATACAAGTTAGTTGTATGCTTCTCACCTCCTGAAGGGAACACAGTTTTCTATGTCTGCATTGAAATGTGCGCAAATTGAAAACTTTCAACTTTTCCAGTTAGTATTATTTTGCAATAAAGAACGATGTGCCTACACATAGGAATTTCGCATTAGTAAATCTGTGGCAAAAAGGAAAAAGTGCTTAAGTCCAGATAAGCTGATTTTGAGTTAATTGTGCCTCAGTAGTCTGCATATTTGAAAGTACCCCTGGTCAAAACCTCAATCAATTTGTGTGATTTTTCAGGAAGTTATAGCACTATCACTTGGGACTTATCTTTTTTAGACTTCTAATCTCATTTGGAATAAAAGCTTCATTGAGGTTATATTTTGGTATATTTCAACTTAAATGTATTACTTGTAGTGTGTAAAACGATGTTTGATTAAAAAAATTAAGTTTAACAGAGAATTCCCCAAATTAACTGTAAAAGAAATAAATTTCTGAAAATCGACTTGAATGCTTAAAATTGCTCTCCTGCAAAATAGTAAAATATGACTTAAGCACTTTTTCCTTATTGCCACAGAAATGTTACGAAATATTGGTCAGGTGGTGTCTTCTATTTATTCAATATAAAATATGTTTTTTTTTTGTTTAATAGAAAAGTAAACTTCGCACAAATGCAAACATGCCTTCGTGTAGTTAAATAAATTAAAATATATGTATTTGCAATACAGTCAAATGACATAAAGTTAATTATATTAATTGGCTGACATTAAATCCTGTGGGAGATTGTAATGAAGAATAATTACTCAAGCAAAACACAAACGAACAGAAAAGTTATTAGCAGCATTATTAACTAACACAATGATGACAAAGTGCGAAATGTTGTACATTTTTTCTAAAAAAAAAATCTAAAAAAATATGAAACATTTGGGCCAATTTCACCAACTCTATTTAAATATCAATTCATATTTAAATGTCGATTTTCATGAATTTTTGTATGAAAAAATTACTTTTGAATATGAGTTGATATTTAAATAAGTTGGTGAAGTTAGTGCTTCAGTAAATTTAGCGAAAATTGTAAATTAAATGTGTTAACAGATTTCTTATGCAGAAATATATTAAAAAAAGTCTTTCCATAGAAATGCAGGCAGTAAAAATACTTAATAAAATATATCAAAATCAGAATTATTGCCTAAAAAAAAGAAGAGAGTTGTCTTAGGACATACGGTTAGAGCTATGCTGCTTCGCTATAATTATATTATATGATGATGTCAAATTCACCACAAATATTTGCAAACATTTCCATTTAGTTCCCATTGTTACTTTTCTAGCTGCATATTATTAAAGGTGCAATCAGACGTGCCATAACCATAACCATAGAAACCATTTGAATTTTGGTTTGGTCATGGTTATGGCATTATGGCTATGGCACGTCTAATTGCATCTTATATTCAACAATCGTTTTCATTGTTTTTGTTTCCATCACTTCAAATAACGAAGCAAAAATAAAATCAAACATTTTGTTTCGTTTATTTTCGTACTCTGGTTTTAAGTACAAATAAATCAAAACAAAATTTAATTTATAACTGTAAATGTGTCGTGGCATAAAGAGCATGGCTCTAATTATTTTATTTAACCCGTATCCAAATGTATACGAGCATAAAGGATTTATTTGTTGTTGGTTAAGCGCGTCTGGATGCATTTCATTAAATTGTTGTTTAAGTCTTTTGATGAGTTGCTTGAGCAGCAACAAAATGTATCTACACTCGCTTAACCAAAAATATTTAACACACCCAAGAAAAATACGTTTTGAACTAATTTTTTTACTTAAAAAATTCTAATTTACCAAGTGGCAGTAGCAACTCAATAAAAATTCAGTACATTTCTAATAATGATTTAATGTTATTTATTTTTTTTTTTGTTTTAATTCCAATGAAAAAATCAGCATTAAAATCAATAAACAAAAACTAATTTAAAATTTTTGCTACACAATTCAATGAATGTTGTTATACTTAAGTCAAAACACACACAAATTTATCCTCTTTCCCTCATTTTTCAACAAGGATTTTATTATTATGCTGCTGTTTTATTGTTGTTGTCGTTGTTGTTGTTGTTTGAGTACTTTGGCGTTTCTTTTATTTAATTTTTTTTTCATTTATTATATTTCAATATAGTCAATTTAATGTCAACTTCATTGAACTCAAACATGTGGAAGTATTTTTATTGTGTACTTTCAGACATGGCATTTGTGTTCAACGTTACAAAAGGTCACCAAACACAGACGAACGAAAAGATCGACGACATTCAAAAGGAGGCAACAGAAATTTAATGCTTTACAATTCTGTGCATGTAATGAAATTTTATAATTAAAAAATTTAAAGAATTTTTACATGTTCTACTTAAAATGGATGCAAAGGACTGCTACGGCTTAACATTTTTTTAGTTGAAATTAATTTCTTTCAAAAATATATTATAGTTATTATTTTACTTTTTTTTTTTTTTTTTTGTTCTAACTTTAGTGAAATAATTTCTTAACAAATATCAAATTTTTTCAATGAGAAGGTTTATTACTCAGTGTGTTAGAGCAAAACCAACAGGTTTCTAATGACATTCTAACAGACTGTGCGACTTTTTTTGTTTTGTTGTTGTTTTTGGCTTTGATGTTCGTAAATAGGCGACAAATTTCGCATCACCAGCGAAAACTTCCTGCTGCTGGCAGTGCACCAATCTAGTAGTCGGCGGGTCGTAGGTTCGAATACCACAGACAAGGTAGTTTTGCAGCTTGTGTTTTTTTTATTACTCTATAAAAGATTTATAATAACTTGCGAAATTAATCTAAAATTAAAAGAGCAATATCGGGTCTTGTATTTTTAACTATAACTTCAATTTAATTAAATTTTAATTAAATTTTAATTTTAAATTTTATGTAAACTGATCAACTAAAGTATATTGAATTAAATTTTAATTCATTTATAATGATGTTTATGCAGTGTGTATCTAAAGATTATCTAAGGTTGTTGTAAATGGCTGCAGCGGTAAACGATAAATTTGAGTTCAAATCCTGGCCAGAGAAACCAAATGCACATATAACACACAATTTACAACCTGATGCAAGTAAGTTAAATAACTTAATTAAGTTCATTTTGTCTCAACTTCCAATAGCTTTGATTCAACATAATTTTTCATATTAATTTAACAGCACTGGAATGTTAAATCAACATGAAATACATTTTTTTTAAGGAAAAATGTGTCTTTGCGGAAAGATTTTAACTAACCTTGTTTTCGTAGATTTTAATGTGAAATTTTTCTGAATGCATAACACATATTGAGCCATAACCGATAAAAAAGTTTAATCGACACATATTTTGGACCCCGTTTTTTTACCAAAATCAATTATTTACAACCAGCTATGTATGAACTAGTGATTTAACGAATGTCAATTTTTTATATTCGCGTATACGAATGTGAATACGAATATTTGAAACGATATTCGCGAATACGAATACGAATATTTCATTTGAAGTTTATAGACATTAAATAAGGGCTCTATTTACGCCTGCAATATGAAATATTAAAAAAATTTTATGAAAAAGAACTTCATAGTCATGCTGGCGTACTTTAAAGTAATAAAAACTACCCAAAATTTTAATGATCGTCAGTAATTTCTATAAAAAATTCAATGGATCCGTACAAACTAATATTTTTATCCATTTATTTATATTTAGTTTAGGATGTATGCATTTATTTATTTAATTTTTTTTTTTAAATATTCGCATTCGCATTCGCCTGAATTGCACGAATACGAATGGTTCGTATTCGCATTAAAAATGGCCGAATATTCGGCGATTCGAATACGAATAGTATGAACATTAGGAAACTTATACAATATTTTTACATAAGTTTTATATTAAAAGAATTTATACGATATTTTGTGAAGTTGTCACTAGATTGAAAAGTTAAAAATCGCTTTCTGAAAAATACGTTTTTTTCGCATTACGACGCGGCTTTGCAGTGTTATGTAACTACATTTAATTTTTATTATATCTATACTTCTTTCTACACCTACAAACACACACGCTCATGTATGTATGTACTTTAGAGTGGCTGTTATTTGTATGGAGAATTTTGTTTTTATTTGATATATTCTCTATCCCCAAATCGATTCAGTTTTATGTAAAAAAAATAATAGAAAAAAATTTCATAGCAATAAGTTGTGTTTTAAGGGGCCCTCAAGCCCATTTATTCAATGTAATTTTTTTCTGTATTTTTTTTTTTTTTTTTTTGTTTAGTTTTCTTTTGACAATATGTACATATATAAAATATTTTAATAGATATAAGCTCTTATTGTACATGCTAAATATAAATAACTTTCATATATGTAAATATAATTTTGGTATATATAATTTTTGGTATTTTGTTGGTTATTTTCTTCATTATTTCCTTAAATATTAATTTTAGCAAAAAACTTTCTTTGATACTAATGTTATAGAATAGAAGAGCTAAAATATTGCCATATAACGGGTGTTTTTTTAGAGGTATAGAACTTCGAATTGAAAGAAAGCACAAGAAAATAGTTTTAATGTCCATCAATTTGGCTTTATTGGAAGGATAATTTTATGCCATTAATGTTTAAATATGATTTCGGGCATGTGGCCGCCGCGGCTGGCTCGAATAAAGCCAATTCTACAGGTCCAATTTTCAACCACTTTTTCGAGCATATGGGGCCGTATGTTGGCAATAACGCCACGAATGTTGGCTTCCAAGTCCCCTAACGTTTCTGGTTTATTGGCGTAGACGAGCGACTTCACATATCCCCAAAGAAAATAATCCAATGGTGTCAAATCACACGATCTTGGTGGCCAATTGACTGGTCCATTCCGCGAAATTATGCGCTCATCGAATGTTTCCTTCAATCAATCGATTGTGACGTGCGCTGTGTGGCATGTAGCGCCGTCTTGTTGGAACCACAACTCATCCACATTCATGCCATCCAATTCGGGAACAAAATAGTCGGTTATCATGGCTCTATACCGGTCTCCATTAACGGTAACTGACTCTCCAGCATTATTTCGGAAGAAGTATGGCCCAATGACTCCACCAGCCCATAGAGCACACCAAACAGTCAGTTTTTGTGGATGTAATGGCGTCTCAAGGGTCTCATGTGGATTCTCTTCACTCCAAATGCGGCAATTTTGCTTGTTGACGTAGCCATTCAACCAAAAATGAGCCTCATCACTGAACAAAATTTTGCGATGAAAATCAGCATCGAGATCAATCTCATTTTCGGCCCATACACCAAAATCACGACGCATTGCATAGTCTCGCGGCTTTAATTCTTGCACAAGCTGGATCTTGTAAGGTCGCAAGCCAAGATCTTTGTGCAAAATCTTCCATAAAGTTGATGGACAAAGCTCCAATTGCTGTGCACGGTGGCGAATCGATTCATACGGGTCCTCTTCAACACTTTGCTCTACAGAGGCAATTGTTTCTTCGGTGCGCACTGTTCGACGTCTCTGCGGATGCGTATTATCCCATAGAGTAAACGTAGTGCGAAAACGATCCATGGTTAACCGAATTAATTGCTCTGATGGACGATTATGTCGACCATAAAATGGACGGAGCTTGCGGTAAACTTCGCGAACTGAACCATTATTTTCGAAATAAATTTGCACGATTTGCAAGCGTTGTTCTTTTGTCAACCTGTTTATGATAAAATGGCAAACCAAACTAAATATTAATCCCTTGACAGCTGACAAAATGGCCGCCAGTTAAAAAAGTGATGCCAACTTAAAGTTCTATACCTCAATAAAAAACAAAAAAAAAATTGAAAATGGGCTTGAAGGCCAACTTTGAGGGGCGGGCACAACCCCTAAAACACAACTTATCGCTATGAAATGTTTTTGTGTTTTTTTTTGCATAAGTTTTTTTTTGCGAAGGCGGGAGGTAGAGAATATAAGAAATCAAAAAAAAATAAGTAACGGCCTATCTAATGTACATATGTACATACTTATGTACTTATATTGCAATTGTATTTGAGTGGTTACAGCTTGAAGTGTGAAACAACGGAAGATGACATTAACATTCTTATAGTCCTTATCATCGGCAACATCATTATCTTTTATTGTTATTATTATTATTATTATTATTATTATACGAATAACTACTGTGTGTGGTGGTAACTGCCGTTACATTCATAATTAAATACTGCATGCAACAACAACTGTTTGTATATCCTGCAACAATATGTTTGTTGCATTCATAAAGCCATTTGTTGCCTTAAACTTTATAAAAATATTTAAGAATGTCCCGTTGTATTTGTTTAAACACACACATACATACATACATATGTACGAATGTATGAATGTATGTATTGATTCGCTTTAGTTGGAGTTGCCAGCAAGAGTTGGGTTTATTATTGTAATATTTGCTGCTCATTTTAAAAACTTTTATGAGGTCATTTCAGATGTGATTTATATATTCTGTAAAATTAAAAACAAAAACAAACAAAAAATAACCGCCGTTTGCTTGGGCACTTAACAAAGGATTTACTTTGTGTTTATGCCATTTTTCTTATACGCACACAAACACAAACACAAACTCTCATATTTAGTACGGCGTGCATGTGCACACGAATAAACAGGAAACTTGCAGTAAACGTGTACGTATGTATGTACGTACTGCTAAAGCGTGTTTGGCTCTAGATGAGCGCGTATTTGTGTTTTAATTTCAATGAATGTATGTATGTTGGCTATGAAAATGTTTATTAAAAAAAAGTGTACAGTGTAGCATAACTTAAGGCGCATAACAGCATAAAAATTAAAAGCCAAAATAATGAAAACAATATACCGTTAAATTACAGAAGTAGCTGTTGCAGAATCAAGAGAAAAAAACAGAAAAAGAAAAAAAACAAAACAAAATTAAAAACTTTAATAATAAAGAGTGTACGCTTTGCTTTGCTTTGCTTGACTGTTTGGGGTGCTGCGGACGTGTGCGTTTGTGTGTGTGTGTGTGTGTGTGTGTGTGTGTGTGTGTGTGTGTGTGTGTGTGTGTGTGTGTGTGTGTGTGTGTGTGTGTGTGTGTGTGTGTGTGTGTGTGAAGCCTTGCATGCGCCTGTAAAAATGTTTATTACTCTTTATTCATTTCGCAACAAATTAATTTATTTAATAAGATTTTACCACAATACACCAGCAGTTATTTTAATATTTTTTCCAGGAAACTATGGTAATTTTTATGTTTTTAATATTATTATTATTATTTTGTGCATTGTACATACATATATACATATATTTACTGTAATGCCCTTAATTTTATTCAATTCACATCATCTATTTTAAATGCTTAAGTTTAATTACACATTTTTAATTAAAAAATACACAGCTTATAGAGTTTGAAAATTATTTGAAAGGTATTAAGAGTTTTTATATGTAATTTAAAAAATCATTTGCAAGCAAATTGAAAATTCTGTAATACACTACTACTCCCCCTCATCTGATTAAGTTTATTAATATTTTTTTTTATTCTTGTAATTTTTCCCAAAAACTGTAGAAAATAGATGTCTGATTTATATGTATACATGTAAATATAATAAATACCATACCATATTGAACAATGAAAAATCATTCAATGAAATAATCAGACAACAACAACTTGTTATAACGCAACATGACAGATAATAATAAAACCTTAATACAACTTGAGAATAAGCTTATTATATATTTTAATTTGAAATTTATTTGCTGGTGGTTCAGTGTTGTGTATATGATAAGATAAGAGGTTTGTAACTATTCAAAATGTGTGGTTGAAGTCTACTGATGATACTTATATTACAGCAACAATGAAATGCATATAGACAACGCTGAATAACCAGCAAATAAATTTCAAATTAAAATAATCTTCTGACGATATGTCGAATAATAAATTTCTTAAACTTATTACATATTATTATACACAACTTTTTCTAAAGTATGCATGTAAACGACATGTAAAAAAACATATTTTTTGGTAATTTATTATGCCCAGTTGACCAAAACTTTCGTTATTGATATGGATTTCGAATATATCACAAGCATTTATCGTGTAAGACTATCGAGAGTAGAGATGGGCGCGTGTCGAATTTTTCCAACATGACACGCACGAACACGAATACCATGATATTCAACACGTACGAAACACGCACACAAAAAATTTTCCCAATACTAAACTCCACAACACGCACGAAATCAATTACAATAACAAAAAATCTTTTTTAATTAGTGTTTTTTATGGGAATTGTTACAATTTAAGTTTTAAATTTTTTTTAAGCACACTAATAATTCCAAATTAATATTTTACTTATTAAGTAAAATATTTTTTTTTATTTTTTGGATTATTAGTGCGTTTAAAAAAATTTTAAAAATAGTTTTTGTTTTATTTTATTGTTTCATACGTAATTTATACGTTTGCCATCGCAATCAATGAGAGAAAAATTTTTCCAAACATCGCTTCTAACTTGGTCGTTCGTTACCAATTCGTATTTTTCATCATTTGTACGAATAGCTGCTTGAATTTTATTTTTCATTTTGCTCCCAAAAATTAATTACTTTTTTTAAGCGTAAATTTTCAAACAGTGGTGCCAAGTTGGCACCGTCAACAGCTGATACTATATACGAAACTTTAACCTTAAAAGTGCCATACCATGGCTGGTGCTTGCGTGTTTGATGATACAAAATAGGCATTAAATTTTTTCCTGGAAATTCATGCATACATATTTTGCACGTAAAATCGTTTCGTGTTTTTTGTGTCAATGTTGCTGAACACGATACGAAACGAACACGCACGAAATCAGATTTTCTGACACGAACACTACGTGTTGAATCGTGCGTGTTCGTGACACGAAAAAAAAATGCGACATGCGCCCATCTCTAGTCGAGAGTAACACTAAAAAATTAATCGAAAAAAGTTCACTTGTCGCTCAGTTTTGTCCCCCAAAAAAAAAACAATGGATTGCAAAGCTTTGCAAGCAATATCAAAAGTGGGAAAATATCGAACTAATTCCGATATCGAAAAAAGGCAGCAGAAAAGTACAAAAGTAATTTTATATTTTAATTTATTTATTTTAACTAACTTATTTTTAGTTAAATTTTTTAATGAAATTATTGTTTAACAAATATATATATATTTAATTATTAAATAATTTCACATTTTCCTTTAAGTTCATTCGCTTTAATGCTTAACAGTGTTCAGAACAACAAAGTTAAGAAGACAAATTTCTTCAAGTGCAAACACTTAATTGAAAGAGTTCAAAAGTACCATACCAACTGCACAAGTGCACTTGTGTAGGTGCTTAGTATTTATTAACAGTAAAACAAATAAATAAACATGTTATTCATATAAATATAATTGTGCACAAACACACACACTCGCACACATACACACGAACACACACATACGCTCATTAAAGGTGACGTTTTTCCAGTTCAATGCAAATGAAGAAATAATAAAACATTCATTTTGAAACGCTCGATAACAATATTTAAAATTTTATATTTTTATAAATATGATATTAATGCAGGCACTTAAACGAAAATATGCATGTAATTTAACCCAGCAAACGCATGTGCATGATATTCGAAGTCTATGCAGTTAATATGACTTCATGTGTTATCCTAAAAGAAGAAAACCAAGGCATGTGCATATGTTTGCTGGCTTACTTTTATATGCTTGTGTGACGCCTAAAATGTTAAAGCACGCCTAAAAATCTACAAAAAAAAACAGAGAATTTATATGTAATTCCGATCAAGTGTTGCATTGATGTTGTTGCTGGCTTTTAATGCTCATGTTGTTGATGCTTGGGCTCAAGTGTTTTAGCATTTCATACTTTTTTTTATCGATTTGAAAAAATGTTGCTCCCGTGAAGATTTTTTTTATCCGAAACAAAAAACTCGTGACAGATTTTATTAAAGTTTTTTTTTATATATATTCTTTAATATGAGTTATGGAGCTTTAGCATAAAATTGATTTTAAAATGCAATGGTATAAAAATAAATGAAAAGTATTTCTGAGGATTTTTATTGTAAAATTTTACTTTTTATACAAGAGAAGAAGAAAAAACACAACGTTAAATGAAAGTCGACGTGACACACTTCTTGCACGTGTTGGATTTAACAAAAACAAGAGCAGACCCAATCAGACACTCTTTTTTTTTGGGACTCAAAGTATGAAATTTAAAGTTATAAATAAATACAAAATGGATAATAATGTAAGTTAATAAGAAATCTTTTAAAAAGCAATCTATGCAATAATTTGTTTCCAGAATTAAAAATTAAAAGTAAATTAAATTACAATTATCAATAAAATGTATTTCAAATTAAAACCAAAAAATTGTTAAAACAATGCTTAGACATAAATTATTATTGAGTTCGGGGACCATGTGGAACCAATCAAATACACCTTGACTTTTCATATCCTCGTAACTTAAAACTGCTTAATAGCATTATTATCCCTTAGCAAAGGACTCGACCAAAAGAGCCACTTAATAATTCCCACAGTAGTTAAGTGCTGCATGTACTCGTATGTTTTTATGTATGGATAAGCAAAGCAAAGATTCATTAGCAGTTGCTGTGTTATTGGGGAGTAGTACTTCAAATTAGTGTTGACAGTTTATGTTAAATAATTGCCTTTTTCGTTTGCATTTAAGTGCAAGTTGTTGTTGCTGCTGCTGCGGTTCCTTTTTACATCTGTGTATAAGCAGTTTCTTTTCCTCGGTTCTCAACTTTTTTAGACAGTCTTAAAAAACAACAACAGTTCTGATTTTACAAAAAGAAATGAGTTCATGAACTATAAATTTCGAAAAAAAAATTTTTATTAAAATCAATTTATTTGAAACAAGTGTAATTACTACAACAGCACTATTTTCATTTTATATTTAATGTAAATAAATAAAAATATAAATTAAAAAAAAAAAACAAAATTATAGAAATTTAAATAATCACCTCCTGCACAGATTCATTGAGGCTACACATTTTATAAAGAAACGACAATAAAAAATAGACAGGCAGACGGACAGACATACTTGACAATTGGGTGTTCAATATTTAGAATTGAAAAGAACTACAATAAAAAGTGCAGCAGCAGCAACAACAACAGCAGTAGCATCACTAACAGAAACAACAACAACACAATCATCGATGTAAAGCAACAATATCTGCGACAATGACTTTTAACACTCTAAAAAATCTGAATAAGACAGGCAGGAAAGGCTGAATGAAATAACGCCCAAAGCAAACATTCCCAATTAAATAACTGTCAATGAAAAAGAACTAAAAAAAAATATGGAACAAGTCCCACTAAACTTAAATTATTCCCACAACTGAAAATGAATAAAAGCCTAAATGTTTATAGCAAAATAAAATCGCTGCTATAAAATAAGACGCAAGAAAATAACCACCAAATAAGAAATTAAATGAGTTCCACTAAAATAAAACCCACAAACTGAAATAAGGCCCAAGAGAAAATTTATGAAAAAAAAACACCCAATGTAAATCAAATAAAGCAAAATTTAAAAAATTAAAAAAGGTCAATGAAACCAAACTGAAGATGAAATAATAAAGCCCAAAAAAATTAAATAAAGACCAACCAATCTCAAGATGAAATAAAGATCAAAATAAATTAAATAAAGCTTAATTAAAAATTATTTAATTTTATTGTTCCTCATTTCATTTTCTTATTTCTTATTTCATAGGGCCAATAAAATCCAAAATATATGAAACAAGGTCCAAATGCATAAATATTTGAAGAGAAAATTAGTGAAATACGTCGAATATCGGCGAACAAAAATAAGTCCCAAATAAAATAAAATAAATCCCCAATTTCTTTCCCGATCGAAACACTTAAAAAAATTGGAAATTTTGTCATTTTTTTTTGTTTAGTTGTTTTGGGCGTTGTTTCAGACAGTCTGCAGGAAATATGATTTTGACATTTTATATACACAAATTAATTGTGCCCATAATTACGAAAGTGGTCTAAGTCACGTATAGCTAATTTTTGGCACTAATTGTTCAATAAATGAAAACAAAATTTAAATGAATATAAGGCAACAAACGATGTCTTTAACATTTTCTTTCAATTAAATATATTTCACAATGTATGATTAAGAGTTTGTGAACTTTAAAGTTAAAGTCCCTGTTAGCTTTTAATTGCACATTGTGAGAATGACCGTTAAAGTAATTTCTGAGTGTCCTTACTCAAATGACTCGCAGTATAGCTGTTCATATTTTTATGCACTTAAGGTTAAAGTTATAGACACTTAAGTAAATTATAAACTAAAAATAAATATGTATCTTTAAAAATATTAATATGGAAAGAAAAAACAACAAAAAAATTATACTTACTCGTAATACACTGAAGGAAAAAAAAGTTGACAACTTTAATACACTGAAAACAAAAAACGAGGACTAAATCTAAAGTTTTTATTTCGTTTATTTTATATTATTGTCACTTTATATAAAAAAAACTTGCATACGGTCATGTCAATTCCCTAAGGAAACCGAATTCTATCCACACCATTTTTGTAGGAGATGTCTAAAAAAGAAAACTAAAGTACAGAGATTTGTCAGGCGTTTTCAAGCTATTAGAGGCACTGGTATGCTCCGGCTAAGGCTTGACATCTTGAGGTGGATTGAATTCCGTTTCCAAGCGGAATTTAACTCTGTTACATGGCCGGTTATATAATATTATTTTGTCATTATAATTTCTGAAGAAAACAACTTCAGAATTTCAAAGAAGAGAACATACGAGGTCGAATCAATAAGTCAGTGTGTGACTTAAAAAAAAAATAATTTGATAAAAACTCATCTTGTATTTGAAGGTATGCGCCTTTGAGCTCTAAGCACTTTGTTTAATCTTTCCCTTCCAAAAAATAAGATTTGATGTGCGCATCCAAATAAGTATTTGTTTGTGCCATAATATCATCGTTGGCGTCAAATATCCTTCCGCCGAGCTCAGGCTTCGAATAGTCACTCGGGGCTAAGGGCCGAGTCACATGGAATCCATCATAATGTGCCATCAAAAAAAAGCTTAAGCGACTTAATTTTCAAACTTCATTTTTTACCAAAATTTATTACTTGCGATCGTAAATAATCAGTTTTCGTCAAAAAAAAATTTCCAAAAAATGTGTTGTTGGCTCGATACGTTACACTTCGTCTTTTTCAACTGACAGCTAAGTTGAAACACAATGTTTTTCTGAGCTCTATCACATTCAGTAGGCCTCCGTCAAGGCAAAGTGCAAATGTTGGGTAACGTTTAACTTTTAATGTACGTTGAGTAGTTTGACAGCTACCAATTGGTTCTTTGGTGCATATTTTGATTTAGGGTTTTGTGTTTTGCTGGAGCAAGAAAAAAATAAAACATAGGAAGTAAATAAAATATTTAAAAAAAAAACATTAAGTTTAATTATTAAAGCTGCTGAAATGTTTCCTTCAACAAAGTATTGCGCTCGTTTAATGTCAGTTGAAGAAGGCGACGTATTACGTATGAAGGATTTTATGTGACTCGGCCTCAAGTTGGAGAATATGGAATGAACGAACATTGCCATCGGTCGAAAATTTCTGCTAGGTTTTGCATAGGTTTTTAGAAATTCTTAAAAAACATTTTTAATGAAAGAATACGTTAGTAATACTAAAATGGCAGCACATTTGTACACCCTGGAAAAGAATTTTTTGTCCCAAATATCGTTGTTTTTTATTCTCATTAAATCTATCGAATGAGTTGGCATAATATACGCCATTAATTAATAACATTTAATAACATTATTAAAATTTAAATGCAAATTTTATTAGAAGATAGTATACATATGTAAGTTAAAGCAAAACATTAATTGTTTTATTATTATTGTTGTTGTTGCATTAAAATCGTTCTTTTATTTATCAATGTTGCCAGATTTCAATAAAAATAGTATCCCTGAAGATGTTGGAAAATCCCAACGAAATGTCGGATATGAAAAAATTAAATAAAATTGTCTTTTATTTGCATTTAAATCAATTTGAATGACATTGGAAGCCTGAATAGAGTAATTCTATAAAAACCACATCCTACGCCATTAATTGTTTGAACCTTTCTAAGGTAGTCAATGTGGAGTATACCGCGTGCAAAAAAAAAAAAAAAAAAACTTGGCCATGACTTTATTGGCTGCCTAACCGAACTTGGAATTCTTTGACGCCAGTTCGACCCAATAAACCCATTGTTTTGCCTACTATATTGTGGTGAATCCATGTTTTGCGAAAGCTAACGAAACAGCGAAAAAACTCGTCCATATTGCTGTGGAACAATGCCAAACACTTCTTCAAAGTTATCACACGATTAAATTTATGGTCGATAATCACCCAACGCGGTACCCATGTTGCATAAAGTTTTCTCATACTCAAGTGATACATATGAATGAGTATGAAATATTTTTTTCTCAAAACAATTCAACTTTTGCTTTCACAATAAAGTACAATTTATACTAATATGACGAAACATTAAATCTTAAATTCACAGTCTTTAGTTAACTAATGAAGGTAGTTTAACCAATGAAATATATAAGAGACTAGCTACACCCGGTGTGCTTCGCTACCCCCATCGTGTTATCGAATGATATAATATAATATTTTGTAAATAAACCGAAAACTGGGATTTTTTAATGCAACATTTCGAAAGTTTTAAAATTTTTATATTGGATCATTATTAACAAAGGTTTTTTTGTAAATATCTTCGGAACTACATAACCGATTTAAGAGTTTGATATCTCGTTTTGAAAAACATGACAACAGCTTTCAAAAACACATCCTCTTTTATATACATATATAGAAATCGTAAGTTAAACCACAGGCGATAGTTAACTGTAGACTTTTGAGTTTATTTTTATTTTATAATTATTTCTCATTTATTAAACGTTTCCTTTAAATTATTTCGTACTTTGTTTAAGTTACATAGAGCCCTGATTCCAATACATTTCGAAAAATTTCATTTAAAGTATGACCATTTCACACAGAAAATATTTTAAAAACTTATCTCAGTTTTGATCGAAATACATTTATAAAATTTTCACTCTCACACTAAGCGAAAAAAAATTAAAATATAAAAAAATTACGCTTTATTTCAGTGGCCATTTGTTAAAAATTTTATCAAAATTTAATTTATTTTCTAAGCACGAAAAACATACATACATACAGATATATTTATATATGTACAAACATACATATGTACATACATAAGAAAATATTTAAGTGTATGAAATAAAGCTGAAATATTTAGTTACGCAAATAAAAGAAAAATTATGAAAACTTCCAGAAATAAAACCTCTTTAAATGGCATGCACCATTTTATGTTGCATATTAATGTATGTCAATAGGATTATTATGCACCTTACGCTCCATATTAGCGCGAAGTATTAAAAAAGGAATGTATTTAAATGAAAAATTATGTATGTTAGTTAAACAAAAATATTTAACATTATTTAAGGAAAAGCATAAATAAATAAGTACAATACTAGTAGCAACTGCTTCAATTATAATGTTTACTGTAACAGTAAATTGTACTTCACCTCTCCACACTAAATACGTAATGTACTCGTATGTTGTTGATATGCTAGTTGTTGTGGGTAATGAAGTTGCTTTAGAGGATTAAGTAATAAATTATAAAACCAAGAGTGGGTAAGGAACGACAAGAAGAAGATAGCTACACACCAGAGAACCGCAATGAGTAGTGAAAAAGTAAGTAGAGTTGAATCATGATTTATAATTTCTTGTACATACTCATACTTATTGCAATATTGTCTATGAATCATATTCGCGCAAAACTTTGAAGTTCTCATCGCACTCATACTTAACAAGATTTATAACGTTGTTGATTTCGACTCTCCTGAACTCAATGTTTATGGACGATGCAAAATAAGTATTGTATGGCAAAGCCAACGTCGTATAAGAACATTAAAATACTCATTGTGAGATTATGTGTTTTTTCATTATGAGGTTACAAATGTCTTTTTTATACACATTATACTGTTGTAGTTGTAGTTGTACTATATGGATGAGTTGAATGAGCTGAATCAATATAAGTAGTATAAGTATTTTTCTAAAATTATAAATCAAACTGAAGTAATTTATGAGTGTGAGTATGGTACGACGTCGCACTCATATCTATTGCAACCTATACTTATAAATCAGTGATGGGAAAGTTGGTACGATCGTACTTTTTTTGATACTATTTGACATGAAAAAGTACCGTAGTACTCCCACAGCGCATTTGATACTCTCACGGTCTACTTAGAAATGCAGTTAGAAGACGCGCGTTTGCATATATTTTTGTCAAGAATTAAATTTCTTTTTCGACAAATGGCATGAAACTTTATTAATAAAGATATTTTAACAAATGATATTTTTTGCGGCACAGAAGTTAATCTATATATAAACAGAAATCATGTTGAAACAACTGTTTTAAATCAGTTTAAAGAAAATTGTAAAAAGTTATATATTAAATTCTGACAAGTTCTAAAGTGGACTTTGACAATGAAATGTTAGTTTGGATTAATAAGATTTCCTCTGAAAATGTTTTATATGGTAAAACCAACAGCATTATGCCATTATATTATATTATATTAATTAAAATGTCTCCCAGCGAAAGGCTAAATTTTGAAAATATTAACAATTAATATAGATCATTGGCTAATATGGAAGAACTGAAACCATTAACAAAATAATATATGCAGTTTCTGGTCTAGAGTGTCTAAAATTAAAAACGCATTAGATGAATACATGATTCCTGATATATCGAAAGTAGCTTGCGGAATTTTGTCTATACCTCACTTCTCTGCAAATGTCGAAAGGATTTTTTCGTACCAAAATCTCATGAAAACATAACATAGGAACAGACTTTTTGTTCCGACAGTATCAAGTCTTATCCAGGCCAAAAATTTATATAAGTCTAAAAACTCTTCTTGTTATAACTTTAACATTTGCACCTGTGAAAATCAGTGATGACAAATGTGGCGGAATTGTGCCATTTTTGGCACTATTGGATGTCAGATGGCACAGCCGCTTTTTTGTCCACTCGAGCCATAACCGCCAAAAAAAACTTTAAGAGGTATATCTTTTTAACTTCGTTTTGTAACGAAAATCGATTATCTGCGATCGTAACTAAACGATTTTCATGAAAAAATTAAGCTCGAAAAATATGTTGCTTAAGCTCTTTGGCGGTTATGGCTCGTATTAATATGGAAACTTTTCTTATTCCAAAAATAAGTAAACAGATCACAGGTGTAAATAAGTACAAAGAATTAATAAATTATACATATACATACATATGTATATGTCTTTTTGTAAACAAATAATTTTGGAAATTCTTAAATTAATTATTATTGAAACATTTTAAATTGAATAAAATGTGGTTTGGCACTATTCAAGTGATTTTGGTAATATTTAGAAACAGACTCGGCAAGAAATCAAGATTTCCAATTCCCATCTCTGATGAACATACATACGTATATGCTATGTATTCCTTATTTTATTTGTAAATAAATTTTATATAATTTTTTGCTAATCAAATTAAGAAATTTATTATTCGACATATTGTCAGAAGTTTATTTTAATTTGAAATTTATTTGCTGGTGGTTCAGCGTTGTCTATATATTTCATTGTTGCTGTAACAAATCATCAGTAGACTTCAACCACACATTTTGAATAGTCACAAACCTCTTATCTTATGCACAGACTTTCAAGAACTATTTGAGAATTCACAAATAATAATATTTTTGAAAATCACAAAAGAAAAATAAGCGTAGTAGGCTTTGAAACTAATACAAAAAGTCTGTGCATAAGATAAGAGGTTTGTGACTATTCAAAATGTGTGGTTGAAGTCTACTGATGATTTGTTACAGCAACAATGAAATATATAGACAACGCTGAACCACCAGCAAATAAATTTCAAATTAAAATAAACTTCTGACAATATGTCGAATAATAAATTTCTTAAATGTTAAATTTAGATTTTATTTTTCATTTTGCCTTATAATTACTTTTATTGTTATCCAATGGATTTCTAATTGTATAAAGGTGTAGAAAAATAAAATAGATTGAAATCGAATATAAATTATTTGCTGGGTTTTTTGTATTAGTTTCAAAGCCTACTACGCTTATTTTTCTTTTGTGATTTTCAAAAATATTATTATTTGTGAATTCTCAAATAGTTCTTGAAAGTCTGTGCATAAGATAAGAGGTTTGTGACTATTCAAAATGTGTGGTTGAAGTCTACTGATGATTTGTTACAGCAACAATGAAATATATAGACAACGCTGAACCACCAGCAAATAAATTTCAAATTAAAATAAACTTCTGACAATATGTCGAATAATAAATTTCTTAAATGTTAAATTTAGATTTTATTTTTCATTTTGCCTTATAATTACTTTTATTGTTATCCAATGGATTTCTAATTGTATAAAGGTGTAGAAAAATAAAATAGATTGAAATCGAATATAAATTATTTGCTGGGTTTTTTGTATTAGTTTCAAAGCCTACTACGCTTATTTTTCTTTTGTGATTTTCAAAAATATTATTATTTGTGAATTCTCAAATAGTTCTTGAAAGTCTGTGCATAAGATAAGAGGTTTGTGACTATTCAAAATGTGTGGTTGAAGTCTACTGATGATTTGTTACAGCAACAATGAAATATATAGACAACGCTGAACCACCAGCAAATAAATTTCAAATTTGCTAATCAAATTTAAATTTAAAAAAAATAATAGTTTTTGGTACTCTCGGGACCAAAAAAGTACTCAAAAAAATTTTTATTGATACCGCAATGCAAATCTCATTTCCCATCACTGTTATAAATTAATATTATTGTGAGTGTGCGTAACTCAGAGTAGTTGATTTTAAATGATGTCTACTCACTTATATTTGAAATTTTATGAGTCAGTATGAAAAGCGAAAACATGATTCACTGCCAATCACTGCTACACACCAATGACATTAAGTGCACTAAGATGTTATTAAAATGACCCACTTCTGGTCGCACTCCAATGGAAATCAATATACTCGGCGAACAATCCATCCCATATGGAGAGAATTTTTCGCATAAAAAAATAAAATTAAATTTTTTTCTATGGTTATGGCTATGAGGTTATGGCGAGTCACCTATTTGTATTTGATTAATCAAATACAGTGTTGTCCATAAGTTTAGTTCAAACAGCTGTTTTGTATGAATATCGCTATGGCACGTTTAATTGAATCTTTATGTATCATATACATGACTTAGTGTAGGGTGTTTCTTAAATTAAATACTAAATTATAAAGATTAATGTGTATACATTTGTTAAGTTATTTTCCCTGTATATTTTTTTAAAAGATTCAATTTTCACACACTGGATATTTTTAAATGTGTAAGTGTTGCTGTTAGTTTAGTTATGCTTTTGTGTTGTATGTTTTTGTTATTACATCAACCATTCTAAACTGTTAAATTATGACATTCAACTGTCAAGTGTACCTTTCTATAGTGCATATACATACATACATCGCGTACTCTCATGAACCTGTACGTACTATGCTGCATATACAATCATTTTCAGTAGCATTTAAATAAATAAAATGTTTTCACATACATTTGTATAACATATCCCAATATCTATTAGGAATTGCTACTCATCCTTTGACATTTCATAAAAAAGAGGATCCTATACAATATAACAAAGCGTGAGAAAAGGAGAATTTGTTATCCTTGGCACCACCTAAATAAACACATTTACATATTGTGTTTTCAATTTCACTCAAACATTTCTCTTCCATATATAGTTTGTACATACGTTTGTATGTACATTGTACATATATTTTATTGTATTTGTACTCTGTAGCAATCAGTGTTTGTTGTATTTTATTATTGTACTGTCATTTCAAATTTTAGAAGGGTGTTATTTTTTCTTTTACACTTTTATGATTTAACAATATTCATTCATCATCAACTTTTTTTATAAGGGCATTTATTTTATACAAGAACCACGAAAATAAAGGGAATAGGTTAAAAGAAAAAAAACATATTGATCGCGACATTAAACTACAGGATATGGGATAATGGATGTTATGTTATATTAAGGGTTTTCACGATGCATCGTCATAAATAGTGCAAACTATGAAAATTAGTGCACAAATGCACATAATAATTGCGCAACGCAATTTGCTCTTCAGTAAAAATAGTAGTGCATATGTGCACATAATTATGAAAGTGATATATTTATTGTATCGAGAAATCAAAAAATATTTTTATATGATGAAATATTTTAATTTAAAGTTGTATCAGTCTCGATTAAAATACATTTTTTATATTTATTAAATATTTATAATTTTTTTAAGACTTACTTAATATTTTGAAGCAAATATGCATATGATTTAGATCAGATTTATAATTAAGAGCACATTTTGGCTCAGTTGCAAATATAGGTAAACACGACCGAAAAACTTATAAATCAAATATATATCGTTGGCTCAGTCGGCAAATATACTAAGTCCTTTTTAGGGTTCTGTACACCAAATGTGAAAAGGAACCCTATGGTTTTCGCTACGCTGTCCGTCTGTCCGCCACACGCTATTTTCTCAGGAACCGTAAGATTATCTAGAACCTTGGCGGCTACAACACCAAATGCATGAGAGTTAAAAATTAAAGGGTGTTCCAAAACGAGCAACGAAAAATGTATGTACATATGTATGTATCTTGACACTTGAAATTTGTAAAATTAGTGTATTTTTATACAGACTACAACAATCAACAACACTAAATTTTAAACACTAAAATTTAAAAAAAGTTAAATTAAAGGTTGGTCCAACAGTTAATGCAATTTTGACTATGTTATTTTGAGAACTTGCTATATCTTGGAAACATTAGGAGGCAAACTCTTGAAATTTTAAAAACGGTAAAACTAAAAATAAACCGAAAATTATAAAATCGTCAAACCAAAAAAAAAATCGCCAAAACGAAAAAAACACCAAATTAAAAAAAATTCTAACACTAAAATAAATTGACAAAACCGAAAAAATCAACAAAATGAAAAAATCGCCAAAATGAAAAAAAAACGCCAAAACGCGAAAAAGGCGACAAAACGCGAAAAAGGCGCCAAAACTAAAAAAAAAAACGCCTAAATGAAAAAAGCAAAATGAAAAAAATTGCCAAAATGAAAAAAAATCGCCAAAATAAAAAAAAAGCAAAAAACCAAAAAAAAATCGCCAAAACGCGAAAAAGGCACCAAAACTAAAAAAAAATCGCAGAAATGAAAAAAATCGCCAAAATAAAAACAAAATGAAACAATCGACAAAACGAGAAAAAAAAGTTTCAAAACTAAAAAAAGCGCCAAAACTTAAAAAAATCGCCAAAATCGAAAAAACGCAAAAAGCGCAAAAACTAAAAACGCTTAGAACCAAAAGAACCCAAAAACGAAAAAAAGCCAAAACTGTTTATTACATAGGCTAAAGTTCGTATTGAATTACATGTCTAGTGTCCGTACGGAACCCTTCGTGCGCGTGTCAAAGTCGCACTTCACTGAATCTATTTAATATTTCATTAGGGAAAAAACTGTCTAGATTAATTAAAACTAAATGTGTGTTAAGACAACGAAACTATTAATTTCGTTATGTTAAATTAATACAAAAAAAAAAATCATTATTTTTCAAGTAAATGCAAGTACACTAGATTGTTTTCCGCTGATCTTAACCGGTGTTTTTTTTATTTTTTGTGGACTTTCTATATTTTCTTGCCACTGCATAACATCAAGAAAAAAAGAATATAGCACATTTAAATTTTTGAAAATGTTGTGTTTTGATTTACACTAGCATTCTACATTAAAAACTCACCTTGCATAAAATGTGGATCTAGCATATTTTCCTACTGAAGTGCTACAGTGCTGCCAGCAGTTTTGATGACTTGCCAGAATTTTTAAAAGCAAATTAGATGCTTTTCACAATAACAAAATTATATATAAAAATTACGCTCACAAATTAATTCACTATGCAAACAAAATTTGCACAATATCGTGAAAACCCTTATTAATCCTTTGTCTGTGTTTATAAAACAAAAGAAAATTTTCGCTCGAATTAAAAACATAAATTAAATTTTGGAATTTTATTTTTTTACTTTTAAAATATATTTAAATTTCTTTACAGGTTTTATAAAATCAGGCATGTTTGATGTAATAAAATAACTACCAATTTTGATAAAACCAAATTAATTGCCCACAGGGCAAAGTCAAAAAAATATTAACCAGAATAAAATTAAAATACTTCATTATTCATATATTTTTTTTTTTTAATTTTTTTAATTACGTATAACTATTAATTAATAATATTATATGACATATTAATTTTGCTTAGTTTTGGTTTCTTCAGATGTAATTAAAAAAAAAAAACATATGTTTAGGCAACACTGTGTGTGAAAGCAGGTGCTAAAATTTAAATTTTCTCCCACAAAATTTTTTTATGTACTTTTTCAAAGACTTCAAACCGAAACAACAAAACCAATAATGCAGCACATCCATAAAAATTCGGTAATAAATGAAAAGTATAAACAAAAAATTCAAATTTACATAAATTATCCCAAAGTCACAGCACCTTAAAAGGAGATGCTCCAGACGCAAATAGCGTACTAGTGTAAACAATTTTCCTACATTACTCCACGTTATTTTTTTACAACTCCCTAAAAAGAAACCAATAAATTTTGTTCAAACAAACACACACACATGTTTGTCTCATTAGAAGGACTGAAAACTAAAGAAACGAAATCAATATGTTTCATTTTAATATTAATTAGTTTGGGAATTTCTAAAGAAAAATACGTTATAAAATTTTAAGTTATTAAATTATATGAACTTTTTATTACATAATTTTTTTTTTCAGAAAAAAATCCTTAAAGAAAACAAACGGAAATGAAATATTCAGTTATTGTGACAATTCGTTATACATATTTTTTATGAGTAACGAAAATATAATAAACATAGTATGTATATAAATACTTGAGGTTACCATGTCAGTGTTGATTAAATATTTTCGAGTGTTGTTGTTAGACATGAGTGCAGTTATAAATATTTGTCGACGAGTATGTGAAAATTTAGACTACAAACAATTAAAAAGTTTAAAGGATTTTATAACAAAGTCACACAATAAATAAAACAAAGAGATACTCACACACACACACACACACACACACAAACACATGTGCGCAAGCAGACAGACTGAATATCTTAACAATAAGATTTAACAAAAATACATGAACACAACTACACCTACAATCGTGCACACATTAACAGAAACACGCAATAAACAATGCCAAAGAATACAATAATAACAATAGAAGCTTTGTACTACCGCACACACACACACACACGTGCATGTGGAAAAGTGCATAATGGTAAAGTACAGTGGGAGGTAATGACGTATTTTTGCCATAAAATTTCAGAGGAAATATTAACTTATTTATTTATTTATTTACTTTGTATAATATAGTGTTGCACAAATATGGGCGGAGTAACTAGACCATATGCCATAGATTTTATTAACAGTATTTTAAAAAAGTTTTGTGACTGACTGTGCACGACCTGTGCCTTCACATAGGAAGTAACAACGAGGTTGTTAAAGAAATTTCATAAAAAACTGCGAGATTATACGATTACCCGTTGCAGATCAGTCAACCACTTAAGAAATAATTACGATGTCGCGAGAGCTGTTCTTCAACCCAGAGATGCTTAACGACTGAAGAAATATTTATATATAATCAAACGATATTAAGGCAGTAACTTAATCATGGGTGTGTACACCTACCACCTCTTTTCTTGTCCAAGAATGTCGCAAAAGCCTGGATGGACTCACGCAGCACTCACGTATCATATTAAACTGGGTGCGTGGTGGACACGGGACTATTTCAGGCAAAATAGTTGCGGATGATCTGGCAAAGAGAGGAACGCTACTAAGAGTAGTCGATATCATTAATCTCTGTGGTCTCCCACTCCCATCCTGCTGGAGACACTTCGAGGTTGCCTTTCTTGAATTGGCTCAAGGCAGTTGGCGCAATGAGCCCACCTGGGCAATAGCGAGAACTTTTTTGCCTCGTCTAAACTCTCAAAGAACGAAAAACCTCATGAACATTACTAAGAAGAACTTTAGGAATCTCGTGGCCACTCTGACTGCCCGCCGCGCTTTCGGAACCAACGCTAAGCGAATGGTTCTCCCGTATAATGACTACCAGGGATGGCAAAGTTGGTACAATTGTACCTTTTTTGGTACTATTGAAACTCGGAAAGTACAATAGTACACCAATAACTAATTTAGTACATTTAAGGAATCTCCCCAGTTTCACTACGCATTTCTTTTCAAACGATTCCTTATGTCAATATCACTTTTGAACCATGAAACTCATATTCTTTTCACTTGGAAACAGTCATGTGAGAGCAAAACGCAGCGAGAAAAACAAAAAATGTGAACTCGTCCTTTTTTCAAATAATTTTTCTTCTTAATTCGGATACTAGAGTACATGCTATTAACTTGTATATTTTAAATTTCAGCTTAAGCAGGTGTAACCATATGCTTTAACATACCAACTTATAAGCAAATTTGTGAAAATGATTCGGAAGCCCGAACAAAGGCGATTATTTTAATAAAAACAATTAAAAATATATAATTTTAACTAAAAAAAAATCTTTTAGTACAATTAAGGTCATAAAAGTACAATTTTTGAAAATTGTTGGTACAATTTTAAAATTCTCAATGCTATCCCTGATGACTACTGCTTCAATGCAATGATGAAGGAGAGAAAGAAAGTAACTTCCATCTCTTCAGCTTTTGTCCCGCTCTGGAGGATGTTAGTCTGTACCTCCTTGGCAGACTATCCTTCAGCAGCCTATCCGAATTAACGGAAATAGAACTCAAAAATTTTAGTATACCCTTCTTACCCTCTTACCTCACCCTTCAACCTATCTCTCACTCTATCTCTCTCTCTATAATCTATTAAGCACACAGTACAAAGGGATCATTGTAATGGCCAAGTGAGCTGGACTCTAATTATTCACTCATCCTTACCAGCCACCTGCTAACCTAACCTAAGGCAGTAAGTAGTACTCTTATCCGTTAAATAAATTATATATAAATTAGTTAACATTAGTCTAATAGGGCATTTACATTATACCGAAATCTAGTACTTACGAAATTTCGAGCTAAATCTAGCTGCTTTCTACTAGACTTCCCATACAAAATGAAATCTAATTTGTCAGTAGATTTGTAAGAAATCTACTCAAAATCTAATGTTTTTTTTTATACCATTTACCAAAAAATGGTAAAAGGGTGTATATAGGCTTGTCATTCCGTTTGCAATTTCCAGAATATTAATAAGCGAGCCATAAAGTATATATATTCTGGATTCTTATGCATAGGGAAGACCAATAAGCGATGTCCGTCTTTCTGTACGTGAAATCGGTTTTCCGAAGCTCCCAGAAAAGCTAAAGACTTCGTTCTTGGATTGGTGTATCAAAAATAGTCTGAAAAAAATTGGTATTGAAAATCAGAAAAATCGAGCAGACCGTTTCAGAGCTGGGAAACTTAAACTTTATTTTGCCATACAAAATAACTACAGAAAACTAGTTTTTAATAACTTTTTATTAAATAAACTTATTTTATACTTCAGTATGAATAAAATTGGTATTTCTAACTAAGAAAAATTAAAAAAAAATTAAAAAAAATTAAAAAGACGTTTCCAGGGTTGGAAAACCTTAACTTTTTTTCTTATACAAAAGTTACTTACTAAAACAAATTTTTCCTCTTTTTTCTATAAATTAAACATATCTAATGTTCTTAGAAGAAAGAGATTGATGTAAGAAATCAGAAAAACAAAAAGGATTATTCCAGGGTTGGAAAACCCACGATTTTTGTGATATATAATATTAACTACCGTAAACTATTTTTTTTTATTTTTATTAAATAGACTTATTTTATACTTCACCACGAATAAAATTGGTATTTCAAATAAAAAAATTACAAATTTAAAAGACGTTTCCAGGGTTGGAAGACTTTAACTTTTTTTCTTACACAAAAGTAAATTACTATAACAAATTTTTCCCTTTCTTTATAAATTAAACATATCTTATATTTTGAAAAGAAAAAGATTAGTGTAAAAAATCAGAAAAATCAAAAAGGATGATTCCAGTGTTGTGAAACTGAAACTTTTTGTGATATAAAAAATTAACTACCGAAAATTAATTTTTATTTTTTTTTTCTTAAATAAACTTATTTTATACTTCAGTACAAATAAAACTGGTATTTCAAATTAAAAGTTAACCTTCTAAAATTGAAAAGATGTTTCCAGGGTTGGAAAACTTTAACTTTTTTTATACAAAAGTAACTTACTAAAACAAATTTTTTCTTTTCTTTATAAATTAAACATATCTTATATTCTTTAAAGAAAGAGATTGGTGTAAGAAATTAGAAAATCAAAACCTGGATGATTTCAGGGTTGGGAAACTTACTCTTTTTGTGATATAAAAAATTAACTACCGAAAACTAATTTTAATTCTTTTTTTAAATAAATAAAATTATTTTATACTTCAGTACGAATAAAATTGGTATTTCAATTTAAAAAAGTTTAAAACACGTTTCCAGGGTTGGAAAACCTTACCTTTTTTTATTGAAAAGTAACTTACTAAAGCAAATTTCCCCTTTTTCTCTATACATTAAAGGTATCTTATATTCTTAAAAGAAAGAGATTAGTATCAGAAAAATCAAAAAGTTTGATTTCAGGGTAGCAAACCCCACACTTTTTGTGATATAAAAAATAAGCTACCGAAAACTAATTTTTTTTTATAAAATAAACTTATTTTATACTTCAGTATGAATGAATTTGGTATTTCAAAATATAAAAAAATTAAAAAAATTAAAACGTCGTTTCCAGGGTTGGAAAACCTTATTTTTTATAAAAAAGTAACTTACTAAAACAAATTTTTCCTTTTTTTCTATAAATTAAACATATATTAAATTCTTAAAATAGAGATATTGGTGTAAGAAATCAGAAAAATCAAAAAGGATGATTTCAGGGTTGGAAAATTTACACTCTTTGTGATATAAAAAATTAAATACCGAAAACTAATTTTTATCTATTTTTATTAAATAAACTTATTTTATGCTTGAAAACGAATTAAATTAAAAAAAAAAACATTAAAAGAAATTAAAAAGACGATTCCAGGGTTGGGAAACTTTAACTTTTTTGTACAAAAGTAAGTTACTAACACAAATTTTTCCTTTTTTTTATAAATTAAACATTTCTTAAATTCTTAAAAGAAAGAAATTGGTGTAAGAAATTAGAAAATCAAAAAGGATGAGTTCACGGTTGGGACACTAACTAAATCTAATTAATTTTTATCTTTTCCTTTATAAATTATATATATTTTACGTTTTGGAAAGATAAGTTTGGTATAGAAAATTATAAAAATAGAAACCACAGCTCCAGAGCTGGAAACTATGATTTTTTTCTGGACATTAAAGTAACTAAATGAAACATTTTTTTTTTAATCTCCTTTTTTTTTTGACTTAACACACTTTCTATATTTTTTTAAGAACTACTAGATTCGTAGAAGTAATCAGAAAAATCTAAAATTATGATTCTAGGGTTTGAAAATTATTTTTTTTTCTTTGTACATAAAAGTAACTATGTGCTTATGTATGTATCTCTATACTACATAAATGCACTTTGGTAAAGGGTATATAAGATTCGGCACTCTTACTTGTTTTCTACTACCCTGTACTACACATTTATATAAAAGATGAGTGAATTAGTTACATTTTGCTTAAAAAGGTGTGTGAACTGGCTACACTGCAGTTGTTTGGTTGTAGTTTTGAAACATTTTCAGTTAATGGATTTTGTTTTGAATAAAAAATCTTGATACATGTATATCAAAAAAAAAGAAAAAAACTTGTTGTAAACGGTATAGATTTTCATACTCGATAAAAAAAATAATTTAATAGGTATGTAAATTTTTTTTTCGAACTTTCCCAATAAAGTCCTCATTCTACATTGTTTATATAATTTAGCCAATAATTGAGTGCACACATAAATTTTTGATACTCTGTTATTGGAGTTTTAAAACTCACAGCGCAGCGCGTCAAGTCTTGTCTATCTCCCAAAAGTTCCCTGGCCCATACGTCATATCTGACACAAATTCACACAGCGTGGCATTAAGAAAATATCAAAATATCTTTTTAATTAGGAATAATTTATTTCTTAATCATGCTCAAGTTCATTATTTTCTGATAGAATGAAAAATGCTGTAAAGGGCCCGCCAGATAACTTTTTTTTTGAAAATGCTATAAAAAAAGCTACTGAAGCTTTGGCTGTGTGGCACGTAGCGCCGTCCTGTTGAAACCAAATGTTGCCAATATCCTCCTCTTGAATTTTTGTGAAAAAAAAATTTGTTTAACATGGCCGGATAACGATCGCCATTGACTGTAGCGGCCACTCCTTGCTCAATGGCCCAATTATGCCTCTGGACCAAAATCCGCACCAAACATTGACTCGTTTTGGGTGCGTCGGCTTTTCAATGTATGCGTGCGGGTTTTCTGTGCCCCAAATGCGACAATTTTGCTTGTTTACATACCCGCCAAGATCAAAATGAGCTTCATCTGAAAAGATGATTTTTTTGGCAAAATCGGCATCTTCTGTAAGTCGATCGCAGGCCCACTTAGCGAAGCGAAAACGCATTGGATGGTCAGTTGGCTCGTTCAGCGGAAAGATAAAACTAATTATCTGTCAAATCAGACATGAGCCAAGTGCTACCATTCACGAAATAAGCACTAGTTGAAAAAAAAACGTTAGATGGCAGATCCTTTAGTTTGAGTAAATGAGCGATATGCTATATTCTGTATATCGCTGATCCACAGTGCTACTACGCTATGTCCACATACATACATTTGTACATACATACATACATATATATATACATAGATATAAGTCAGAGTCATGTTAATGACAAACAATGGAAATGTCTAGCTAGTTGCAGTGGCTTTAGGTGTCTATTATTAAAATATCAACAACAAAAATGAAAACATGTGAATGACTAAACATACGATAGAGCAAAAAAACCCCTCTCATGTTTTGTTACACTTTGGCAGGATACTAGAATTAAATAAAATGTTAAACAAAAGCAATGAACATATCCACACACACACACACAGCCAAATAAAACAATTTTTGTGTAAATAAAAAAATAAGCAATAAAAATGCAACACGTGCTTTTAACAAAAGGATTGCTGGAATGTGTGTTGGATTGGATTACACACACAAATTTAAAAAGTTCAAATACGGCATCTCAACGTTAAGGATAAGCCAACCACACACACTCCCTACGATTATTAAACAAAGGGATGCCAAGCGAAACAGTAACAAATAGTTTTTGTATGGATTACAAAACAAAATACTAACCTCACATAATGCCTACGAAGAACTACTGGTTTCCTGTGTGTGCTAAAGTGGATTTTAACCTCTATTAGAATAATTTATATGTACATACGCAGCAAAAAATTAGACATTACCATCTGAACTACTTGCCATATAATGACTTACTTTTTAGATTGCCAAATTGAAGTACTCGCTTACAAAACACATTATGCAAATTTTTAAAAATAGGAAGCAGAAGTTGAACATATTCTTTGGGTTTTAAAAGAAGACGTGAAAATATTGCCAAAATAAGTAGTTATTTTAAATAAATTATAAATATTTCTAAATTGCCTACTTATTTATTTTAAACCAAAAAATAAGTACTTACATTTTGGAAAATAATTATTTAAATATAAGTACTTCTAAATATTTTTTTTTCATTTACGGTTTTAATAAAAGTTCATCCATGAAAGCAATTGACATTTTTCTAAATATAGTATTTATAAGTAACAATAGAGTCACTGATACGAATAAAATATAACCCACTTCAATTGAGTTTATAAAAGAAATTTTACAAAATGGTGTATTTCGTAGTAAAACAATAGGTTTTTTTTTAAATTTGTTTAAATTTTTCTTAAAAGTTATTATATATTTAATCAAACTGAGTTTTTAACCAAGACCATCTATTTACTCAAACAACGGCATATTTAAAAAAAGTAGTTCAATCAAGAAAACAATAAATATTTCCCACAACGGAAAATATAATTAATTCCTACAATAAACAACATAACTACTTCTCAAGAATCGATTATTTTAGTCTCACGCCTTGTTAAAATCATTAAGTTGGTAATCCAGTAAGTAACAGCTTCCACCAAGAATGCTTAATTCCAAACTCGATTACCTTTTTTAAAATTTTTTGCTGAGTACATATACATTAGTGTTCTGCACAAGATATCTTACAAGAACTTTCAAGACATGAGGGATTTTTCAAATGCTTTACTACGGCGAAGTCTTATAAAACAAACGTTAACAACACTGTTTCCAAGAAATTTGTTTCAGTATTGTAGGTATCAGAGTAAAGAAGAAAACACTTCGTGACGGAAGAATTTGTGATACTTGCTTCTTTCTACGCATGAGCGCGTGTACAAACGTCATGCATGTATGTGTGTATGATCTTTTATTTTTCTGCGCACATGCAAAGGCACACACATGCATTAACATTAGATGCCTGACCCACGATATCGACAAAGTTCGACTTGTCGCACACTTACATTTGAAACAACAACAAAATATTAAAATTTCTTTTGTTTTGAATGTAAGTGTGCGACAGGTCGAACGTAGTCGACATCGTGGGTTTGGCCCTAGTTGAATGCGATTAATCACATAATAGCTTACCATCTACATATTACACATACACTCAAACGTACAATATGAAAAATAACAAGCATACACTAATCAACAGTAATTCTTTTGAGTGTTTGTTACAAACAAGCTGTGTTGACGACATCGCTTGTTAATACATGCGACGTGAATACATTTAAAAATCATGACGTGTTTACATTTAAAGACTGTTTACGCAGGTCTCTAATATAGATACATGTCATAAAGGAACATTAGATGCTATTATTCAATATTCAACAAGGGCAAAATTGTTATAAAGGGTGTTTTTTATTGGGGTATAGAACTTTAAGTTGGCATCACTTTTTTAACTGGCGGCCATTTTGTCAGCTGTCAAGTGATTAATATTTAGTTTGGTTTGCCATTTCATCATGAACAGGTTGACAAAAGAACAACGCTTGCAAATCGTGCAAATTTATTTCGAAAATAATGGTTCAGTTCGCGAAGTTTACCGCAAGCTCCGTCCATTTTATGGTCGACATAATCGTCCATCAGAGCAATTAATTCGGTTAACCATGGATCGTTTTCGTACTACGTTTACTCTATGTGATAATACGCATCCGCAGAGACGTCGAACAGTGCGCACCGAAGAAACAATTGCCGCTGTAGAGCAAAGTGTTGAAGAGGACCCGAATGAATCGATTCGCCACCGTGCACAGTAATTGGAGCCGACTAACCGACTATTTTGTTCCCGAATTGGATGGCATGAATGTGGATGAGTTGTGGTTCCAACAAGACGGCGCTACATGCCACACAGCGCACGTCACAATCGATTTATTGAAGGAAACATTCGATGAGCGCATAATTTCGCGGAATGGACCTGTCAATTGGCCACCAAGATCGTGTGATTTGACACCATTGGATTATTTTCTTTGAAGATATGTGAAGTCGCTCGTCTACGCCAACAAACCAGAAACGTTAGGGGACTTGGAAGCCAACATTCGTGGCGTTATTGCCAACATACGGCCCCATATGCTCGAAAAAGTGGTTGAAAATTGGACCTGTAGAATTGGCTTTATTCGAGCCAGCCGCGGCGGCCACATGCCCGAAATCATATTTAAACATTAATGGCATAAGATTATCCTTCCAATAAAGCCAAATTGATGGACATTAAAACGATTTTCTTGTGTTTTATTTCAATTCGAAGTTCTATACCCCTGAAAAAAACACCCTATATATATTAGAATTATCCATTAAATTTTCAATAATTAATTCCTAGCGGAATGTTCTATGATGTCAGTCAGTTCAGTTTAACTTTCATATTCTTTCAAGTGAAATAAACAAAGTTACGATATATAACAGTAATGCCCGCTTAATTGCCTCCACAAAATTTAGAAAGTTTTTGGTTGATAAAAGTGAGTTAATTACTTAGTTGGTGTAATAAGACGAATACATTTAAAATTAAAGAAATTTATTATTCCACAATTAATTTATTGAAAAAACATTCAGTTAGAAAATAAGTTCGAGGTTCTCACTCAAAATGATGTATTACAACAATATATGATTATTTTATATGGGCCTACGTGAAGTTTCTGGCTTACGTCACACAGTGGGATGGCTGTGGATGGATAGATTTTATGGAAACAATTAAGAAAAATAGAGAATATAGTAAAAATCAGACACGCCCACCACCTACCGGCCATGCAATCCTGATAGAGTTATTTGATTAAAATTATTTCCATCCAAGCAAAAATCTTCCAATACACTTTTTACATAGAGAAATGTGTCCAGTTCTAATAAAATTGGTCACGCCCACTGCCCATGAAACCCATACTAAATATAGATAAGAATCTTGTCTTCAGTTTTTTTTTTAACTGTATCGCCACATTCCAAATTCTGTTTGGATGGCTCATGTCTCAGGCTGGTTATAAAAGGGTCTGATGAAACCAGTAAGCAGCGTCTAATGCCAGTGTTTTTCTCAAAGATCTAATGCATTGCCCAGAAAGCATTAACAACATAGACTAGACGAAATTTTCGAAAATAATTTTTTTGGTCGACTTTGCCATCTTTCAATTTATTGAAAGATCAGATTAAGCGAAAGTGGCGCTACAGAATTTTTCCTATTACAAATCAAAATTAAGTTAAATTTAATTTAAATGTTGAACCAAAATTAAAGAAAATTCTATACATCAAAAACTTTTGACCTCTACATAAGTGAAAAATATTTTTACTTGTAACTTTTTAAATTAAACAAGCATATTTAGGCCAATTTGTAGAAAATATGTAAATAGAACAAAAAACAAAAACAGCAACCAAAAGGCACTTTTAGCAAATGCTGTAATTGTGTATTTGCCCAGAAGGCGGCAGCAATAATAACAAGAAGAGTTACATATTTTCAACATGTTGTCTGTGATGTTCTTTCATAAATATTTAATAAATTGCAATATCTTTATAGGGTTTTACAATAAGAGGTTGCATTTAGATATGTATGTAAAAAACGATTCTTTAAGCGAAATCATCGTTTGTTTATTTCATTGTACAGAGAAGGGTATGCGATAAATAAAAGAAAATAATATCAGCCAACTGGCCGCCACGATTAGCTTGAAGGACCATATTATTTTCATAAAATTTTCCATCACTAATTCGCACATTTGCGAATGTTTGTTCACACGTTCTATCCTTGGAGTCTTGAGTCAATTGAGGTCCATTGGCATAGATTTTATCTTTCACGTAGCTCCAAAGAGAAAAGAGTAAAAGTGGTAAGGCTGTCAGTGGTCAATTGAGATCGCCTCTTCGAGAAATCACACAGTCAGGAAACTTTTCACGCAACAGAGCAATGGTATCGTTACTTTGGTGAAACGTAGTGCCATCTTGTTGAAAATAAACATCAGTATCCTCTAATCTCGGCCCTACATAATCATTGACCATTGCTCGAAGAAGTAAGTTACAATGATCCAAAATCGATCAATGCAGTCAGAGGTTGAGGATGGAGAAGCCTTCCAACAATAATTTTAAAAGAACTAAATGCGATAATTCAGCTTGTAAACAAATGAAAATTGTACAATATATATAAAATGTTTTAATCTCCCTAACTGTGACTGCGATTTTGACCATTTTTTTAGTGAATTTTAGTAATTTCAATGCGCTGTTGAAGCATATGTATATCGTTTCATGTTTATTAATGGCATAATTTTTGCCTTTAATTTGTAAAGTTGTTATATGAAAACTGTTACAACTTCCTATTTGAACACCCTGTATATTATATGTACTTAGATTCAAATGAGTCCTGATGCTATCAATCCTTAAATCGATGTATATACACATACATGCGCATACATACGCACATACATACACACATACGTATTGCACTTAATAATTTAAAACAGCAACTCTTTCCCAGCAAACAATACATCAAGCATTTGCAGTTAGATTAGTGTGACATTTAGATATCGAATATTTTTTTATAATTTTTATTTAAAAATAAAAGAATAATTTCAAATAATAATAATAGAAAAAATTACAACAAATTTTTTTATAAAACATTTACAAATTTTAGATGTACATACATATATTCTAAATGGTAAAAGGGTATATATAGGTTTGTCATTCCGTTTGTAATTTCCACAATATTGATAAGCGAGCCATAAAGTACATATATTCTGGATCCTTATATCGTAAAGTAGACAAAATGAGGTTATGTGTGGAACAACAAATCGTGCAGATGGCCGCCGCGGCTTTGCTGTCACACACGCGATCTTTTAATGAAATTTTCAATGGCCGTTTTGTATAAATGCTGGGGTATTTTATTAATGCCGCGTCCAATTTCCTCCTTTAAAGCTTGAGTCGTCGTCGGCTTATTCGCGTCGATCATCGACTTCAAAAAACCCCAAAGAAAAAAGTCTAATGGTGTTAAATCGCACGATCTAGGCGGCCAATTCTAGTCTACAAAACGCGAAATAACACGACCGGGAAATGACTAATGTAGCAATTGAATTGTTTCTCTGGCTGTATGACATGTGGCGCCGTCTTGTTGAAACCACATGCCCTCCACATTCATTTCTTCAATTCTAGGCACGAAAAAACTGGTTATCATTTCACGATACCGAACACCATTGACTATTTGCGCTTGACCTGCGTTTGAGCGACATCATCACGTACAGCTGCGACATTTTCGGTCGATCGACCTGATCGAAGGCGCGTTGTTGTCTTTACATCACTAACAGACCCAGTTTCGGCAAATTTATCCATTAATGTCTTTACAGTTGACTCTTTTGGAGCATTATTGTGACCCCAAATTGATCGCAAAATTTGCGAACTGTAGCCGCAAAACTTTCAGCATTTTGGTAAAACAATTTCACAATGAGAATGCGTTGTTCATTCGTGTAGCGCTTCATTTTTACTAACCTCGTACCTTCTACTAGCAAACAATAACAATTGTTCAAATGTCAAACAATGACACTTCGAATGGCGCCAATTTAAATCTTGCGTTCTTGTTGGGACACCCTTTACATAGGGACGACGAATAAGCGATGTCCGTCTGTCCGTCTGTCTGTACGTGAAATTGGTTTTCCGAAGCTCCCAGAAAAGATACAGACTTCGGTCTTGGACTGGTGTGTCAGAAATAGCCTGAAAACGATTGGTATTGAAAATCAGCAAAATCGGGTAGACGATTTCAGAGCTGGAAAACTCAAACTAACTACCGAAAACTAATTTTTATTATTTTTTTTATTATTAGTTTTATTTCTAACAAAAAAATTAAAAAGACGTTTCCAGGGTTGGAAAACTTTAACTTTTTTTCTTATACAAAAGTAACTTACCAAAACAAATTTTTTCTTTTTCTCTATAAATTAAACATATATTTTTAAAAGAAAGAGACTGCTGTAAAAAATCAGAAAAATCAAAAAGGATGATTTCAGAGTTGTAAAAGTAACACATTTTGTGATATAAAAAATTATCTACAGCAAACTAATTTTTATTTGTTTGTATTATATAAACTTATTTTATGCTTCACTACGAATAAAATTGGTATTTTAAATTGAAAAAACAATTAAAAAAATAAAAAGATTTTTCCAGGGTTGGAAAACTTTAACTTTTTTTATACAAAAGTAACTTACTAAAACAAATTTTTTCTATAAATTAAACATAGAGAAAGAGATTACTATAGGAAATCAAAAAAATCAAAAAGGATGATTCCAGGGTAGGGGAACTTACACTTTTTGTGGTATTTTATATACCATATAACTAGGTCGTCTAATTAATTTTTTACTTTTTCCTTATAAATTACATATATTTTACGTTTTGGAAAGAAAAGTTTGGTGTAGAAAATTATAAAAATTAAAACTACAGCTTTAGAGCTGGAAGCTTTGAGCTTTTTTCTGGATATTAAAGTTACTAAATAAAACTATTTTTTTAATTTGACTTTTTGATATTGTATGACGTGACGTCATTTTTGACAACTGAAATAAGGGTGAATGTAAAAAATTTCTTAAATACAGAGTGTAAAATAAAATATTCAACTCATTGCTAATATCAAAAAAAAAAAGTATTTCATCGAAAAATACCGATGGGTCACTTACTAAAAATTACACTAGAGTAAAAAATTATAAATTTTTTTTACAAAACATATGCTTATGTATGGATGTACTTATGAATGTATCTCTATACTTTATATACGCACTTTGGTGAAGGGTATACAAGATTCGGCACAGCCGAATATAGCACTCTTACTTGTTTTTTATTCAAAAAAGTTTGAAAAGCGTTATATTAAAATAAGAAATTACAATACATTTTTAAAAATATTTTTTTTTTACAAGACTAAACTATGGCCTTGAGAAAATATCAAGCATTGCTAAAATTAACTTTGACTAATATTTTCTAGCAACGCTTGTGAATACAACGTGTATTCGCATTTTAGGAAATATAATTCCTGTATCGTCAGTCGTTAAGCAGCTCTGGGCTTAAGAACAGCGTCTCGCGCCATCATAATTATTTTTTTAAGTGCGGTCAGGCTTGTGTGTGTTGTTTGGCCTTCGAGAGTCTTTCGTCTCACTCGCACTGCTTGACTGATCTGCCCCGGATAAACATATAATCTTGCGGTTTTTTTGTGGAATTTATTTAACAACCACGTTGCTACTTCCTATGTGAAGGCATAGGTCGTGTATAGTTAGTCACAAAACTTTTTTTAAATACTGTTAATAACATCTTGGGCATATGATCTAGTTACTCCACACATATTTGTGCAACACCATACTATGCAAATTTACTTTGTATAATAGGTATGTATCAAAAAATAAATAAATAGTTCCTGTATTTTTTGAGAATTCTATGCATCTTCATCGAAGCAAGTTTAAATTTTCAATATCTGTATGCTTGCTGTGTTACTGACATACAAATTTATATATATATATATGTATTTATTTAAACATGTACATGCATATATACTTAAGTCACAGTCATCAGGGATATATAAAAAAATAATATTTTAAAATCCATTTGACATCCTGTTGTCTTTTTCAATGAAAATTCATTATCATTAAACATGATCAACAAGGCTTCTTTCTACTTATGTGGTCAACCGAAAATACAACAGCAGCAGCAGTAGAAACAACAACAAATCAAGCTACAATGTGGCACTCAAATGCTTCCAACCAACATTAAATTGTTGTCAGAAAATATAAAACAACACCTCGCTTACACCCAAAACAATACTGGGCAACAAGTAAATTTTTGAAAGGCAAAAAAAAAAGTGAAATTACTATAGTAATATATTTTTAGTGACTTAGCTTGGACATTTTCATTACCTTCTTATAAAAGTTGTGTTAAATTTGATGGTGTAATTCAAAAACAAATATGAAAAAAATTTACATAAAAATATATTTGATTGTTCAAGCTAGAGGTTAAACTTAAAAAATTCCCAAATCAAGCAGAGAACGTAATTTAGAGGTATATGTAACAAATTTCTAAAATAAAAATTTAAGTTGGACCAATCAATTAGTTAAACTAACTAAAATAAATTGTATATATGTAATGTAATTTAATACAAACTTCATCCTATATAATATATAGTTTTGGCGTTTTTTTTTCGTTTTTGGGATCTTTTCGGTTTTTTTGTATTGGCGGTTTTTGCGTTTTTTCGGTTTTGGTGATTTATTTAAGTTTTGGCTCTTTTTTTAGTTTTGAAACTTTATTTTCTTGTTTTCGCGATTTTTTTCGGTTTTTGGCGTTTTTTCATTTTGGCGATTTTTTTTATTTTTGGCGATTTTTTTCATATTTGCGATTTTTTTTTATTTAAAATTTTTTTTAGTTTTGGCGACATTTTTGCGTTTTTCGATCTTTGGCATTTTTTTCATTTTGGCGTTTTTTTTTCATTTTAGCGATTTTTTCGAATTTGGCTATTTATTTTAGTGCTAGAATTTTTTTTTTAATTTTGGCGATTTTTTCGTTTTGGCGACTTTTTTTAATTTTTGGCGATTTTTTTTTTTTTTTGGTTTGGCGATTTTATAATTTTCGCTTTTTTTAGTTTTACCGTTTTTAAAAATTTCAAGTGTTTGCCTCTTACGGTTTCCAAGATATAGCAAATTGTCAAAATCACATAGTCAAAATTGCATTAACTGATGGACCACCCTTTAATTTAAATTTTTTTAAATTTTAGTGTTTATTGTTGTAGTCTGTACAAAAATACACTAATTTTACAAATTTCAAGTGTCAATAAACATATGTACATACAATTGTATGTATATTACATGGGACTTTAACATTTTTCGTTGCTCGTTTTGGAACACCCTGTAATTTTTATTTCTCATGTATTTGTTGTTGTAGCGGCCAAGGTTCTACGTAATGTGTCCAAATTTCAGGTACGTAGCTCTTACGGTTCCAGAGAAAATACCGTGTGACGGACAGACGGACAGCGTAGCGAAAACAATAGGTTTCCTTTTCAACTTTGGTGTACGGAACCCTAAAAATTGCATGCCCATGATTTTAAAGGATGCAAGGTTTTCGTTCGTTATTTTTAAGAACGTAAACATTTGTCCGTTTTCGGCAAGCATGCTGTTAATTCTCAACTTCATAAAGTGAACAATTAAAGCAGCGATCTTTTAACTCTCAACAAAATACATTAACAATTTAAATTAATTGTTTCAATGGCAACAACTAAAATTAATAAGATTAACCAACAGAAATAATTTTTTTCAACAAAATCGTAACAACCTTTACTAACAGTACAACAAACACCTCAAATTTAACTAAAATTTGCGCTTTGTTTTTAGCTTAGCTTTCTCTATTCTTAAATCTATTATTTTATTGTATAATATAATAAAATAATAGATTTAATTGTCAGTTTAGTTATTAACCGAATCCCTATACAAATTTGCTGTAGTGGTAAGTTAACAATTAAAATTGGTAAGATTAACTACACGAACAGTTTGTATATCTAAATAGCAAATATAACAGTTATATACAAAAAATTCAGGGATCGAATCGTTACATCCGTGAACGTAGAACTCGTCACGTAAAAACACAATTTTCGGATTATGACATACGTGAACGTATTGAAATCCCATTCAGTTTATAAGATTGACGTATGTTTCAGTTTGTTTTCGTACGATTGCCGATACGATCACGTATGTAACGATTTGAAGCCAGTTTAGTCTAATTTTTTGAACTCAAAAAAATATTAAAATTTCTTTAATTTAGCATTAAAAAATTTCTACTAAAGCAATAGCGAAAAAATAATAATTTAGAGTTATGGAGTTACCTTTAATAAAAATATTAGTTTGTAATGTAATGTCATTCCACATGATAACTTTTAACAATTTAGTTTTGTTATATAAACTAAAAGAATTTATTGTTTCGCAACAGTAATCTATAAAATCAATGCTGAAAAGTTCAAATTTGTATGTTTTCATTTTCATAAAATATTTTACTTAGAAAAATTATATGTTTTTTAAGATAAATTTTAAATTATATCGATCCTTTATACAGTGTTTTTAGAAATGGCGATTTCTCGCCAAACGTGGCGATTTTTCAACTATTTTGGCGCCCAAAATTTTTGATTTGACGACATGTAAATTTGTCTGGCGATAAATTTATTTATTGTCGATTTTTATGGCTATTTTTAGTTGTTGAAGGAGTAGTTTCAAAAATAAATAATACCAAAAGTCGTCTGCAAGAAATTAAAACAATTTGATTTTTATAATTTTTCTTATATTAATTATCGTAATTAAATCATTTTAATTTTGGATGATAAACATTTTTTTTTTTTTTTGACGATATTCTTTCAACTTTGGCGTCTTTCTGCTAAATTTTTATTCGATTATTTTATCAAAATGTATATTAGAAAAAGTGTTATATATAAAAAAAAACTAATTTATTATCAAATATATATTAAGAAAACTACATAAAAGTGATTTTGGCGCCTTTGGCAATTTTCAAAATCAAATTCGGAATATATATGGCAACACTGCCTTTATCATAACATAGCCTGAAAAAATCTAATTTTACAGAAAATCAGCTGAAACTTTGTTACTGCTTTTCCATGAGCTGAAAAGCTTACAATGCTTCAAAAAAAAATTTAAACTTTTCAATAAAATTCTGTAGCTCGGTGTAATGGGAATGGTAACATTAAAGTAGAAATGTTGGTATAATACAACAAAATAAGCAGCGAAAACCATGAACCATATCAAACTTAATTATAAAATATGAACAAATGTCATAGTGGGTCTGGATAGATTTTTATTTGAAATCACGGTAAAAAAAAAAATTATCAGAATAAAATAAGAAATTTAAAAACTTTTATAGCAATAACAAATTAGTGCTCAAGCTGTTTTTCGCAAAAATTGAGAAAGTCAGTTTATTTAAAGAAAAAGCAAAAACAAATTACAAATTTAATTGTGTCGATGAAAAGTTTTTAATTAATTATACATTTAATTTAAAGTTGAATTGACTCAATAAAATTTTAAATCAATTGCATTTTTAAACAAAATCTTAATTGTTACAATTAAACTTTTCATTTATCCTTTGTACATAATTTTTCAGAGCAAAATTAATTTCTACTTGTCTTATTTGAATATTCCCATTTCATTTGAAGTAATTATTCATTCAAGAAAGGTATTATTTGACATATTGTCATAATTTTATTATAAGAGAAATTTATCTGCTGGTGATTAAGCATTATCTATATGCATTTCCAAGTTGCTTTATCAAATCGACAGTAGACTCCAATCACACATTTTTAACGGTCACAAGCCTCTTAAATTGTGCATAGACTATCAAAAACTATTTGAGAATTCACAAATAATAAAATATTTGAAAATCATAAAAGGAAATAAGCGTAGTAGTCTTAGAAATTTATACAAATGGTTTTTTGAAAGTCTGTGCATAAGATAAGAGATTTGCGATTGTTCAAAATGTGTGGTTGAAGTTTATTGACGATTTGTTAAAGTAACAATGAAATACATATAGACAATGCTTAACTACCAGCAAATAATTATTGTAATTGAGGAGTACAAGAGCAAAAAAAATATATTCTAACTAAAGTTCGAAATGAAATACATATAGACAATGCTTAACTACCAGCAAATAATTGTTGTAATTGAGGAGTACAAGAGCAAAAAAAATATATAATAATAATATATAAATAAATTCGCACCGCTTTGTAACCCAAATTACATTTGATAAGTATTAATGAACAAATAACATTAAAGTTTATTGTATTCTGACAAACACGTAGTAGAACGGAACAACTAGCTGTTTTCAAAGGCCACTACACCATCACCATCAGCGATCTTTTGTGTTTGGTCCACTGCGTGTGGTGTCAGTTAATATAGATTTCTGCTTCATATACTCACAACAAAGAAGAATTTTGTATGGAAATTTGATTTTAAGAAAAATTTTGTATAAAAATTTGCGTTAAAAACCGTTTATAAAGCTTTAATAAATTTTATAAATAAGGCTGTATATTTGTATTACAAATGGAATATGTGAATTTTTTAATTCATCGTATTACAATTTGCTGATAGATTTTTTTTTTGTAATGAAAGCTCAATTTTACCATCTATAAATTTACAACAGTCTTGCCATTGTCGTTTGTTCTTTACTAATTATGCACATGTTAGTTAATTTGCTTATTTTTTCTTCTACTTGAGACAAACTTTTATGGTTTGTTACTATTAAATATATTTTTATTTAATTTTGCCACAAGCCCGTAGCGATTAATTCAAGTTAGTTTTATTATTATTATGCGGAATTCATTTGTATCTTTATTTATGATTTGATTAAGTTTGTATCGCTTTAACGAACTAGTTCCAAATACATAAAAAAATCGCCATTAATATGAACCAAATGAGAATTTTATCATACGAGTATATTATTGCTACCGAATCCAAAGATACTAAAACAATAAATTTTATATTCAATAGAAAACAAAAATTTATTTTATAGATACTTATTTAAAAAATAAATTTGCACTTTTGGTAGAAAACAGAACTTCGTTATTGAATATTTTTTTTTTTTTTTGTAATTAAAACAATTTATTTCCCACTGTGTTTTATCAATGGGCCTACATGTGTACAATATTTAAATTATTATGTACAATGTTTGTTGTATTATCCTGCAGATGTTTAACCTTTTGATGGCACTTCAATGTCATAGACATGAACTTTTGTTGGTTTTTTGCCAACTGTAACATGAAGCAGAATAAAAGAAATTGTGGGTTGATCAAATGGGCTACTGGTGTTCTTTTCCCATGAATATAATATAACAAACACACGCACAAACACTTAACACACACACACGCACACATATGCTTACACAAACTAATGAACAAAAGAATTTTTATTAAAAATACTACAAGTATTTGGAGTGGACAACATTTGTGACTGTTAAAGTCTACATGGTTCCGGTTGTATTCGAGTGTGTCTGTGTGTGTGTGTGCGATTTGAAATGATGGAAACTGTGTATTGTATACAATATAAGACACGCATGTAATTAAAACATAGATAAATATACACACACATCGTCATATAAAGTCAATAAAGGCTTCTAAAGTATTTTACAGGAGAAGCTAAAAATATCATCTGCCGTTTCACAAAAAAAAAAAACAATATAGGCTTACAAAACGTTTATTAAGTAAAATTTTCATACAAAATTCGTTTAGTAAACCTTTTATAAACTAAAATTGTTTCCTACGTTGCAGTTACATTACATTACAGTCAGCTAACTGAGCCTTTAACCGTGTTACACGTGTATGCAAAAATTTTTAGTAGAATTTTATGGCGAGACTTCTAGTAAACTATTTTGAGTCATAATATGTATATGTTTCCCAATAATAAGTAAATATAAGGCTATTACTTTATTTAAAAGGACTTATGAATAGGAAATTATGAAGAATAATGTAATTTAGAAACTAAAACTATTATTTAAGAGTTGTGAAAATTTAACTAAAAATTTACGTAATATATACCAATGCCTACTTTTCTCTCTGTCTTAGTAAAAATTAATCTTACTACTAAAAACCAATGTTATTAAAACTTTTACAACATAGAAAATAAAATATACCAATTTTGTAATTGGTAAAAGTTTCAAAGTTTTCGCTCGTCTAAAAACAACAATAACAAACAACCACTCGCCACATACATAACTAAACTATTCATTGACAAGGTATATTAAATTTGTCATTCGGTTTGAAACATTTTGCTAACTGCGTTTTGCAATTTTTGCGTTTTTTGTTGTTTTATCTTGAATGGACTCAAATTTATTTAATGCCAAATTAAAGCAGTCTGCCAAGAACTAAAACCAGTAGGCAAATCTCAGTTGAAAAGCTTAGGCTAAGTACACATCTGACATTTCTTATATTGTCATTTTGTGGTGTAATTTTTAAAATGTCTGCAATGCCGTTCACATTAAGTTTTTTATATGTATATCTATGCCTCGCAAGAAAAATTATCGGAAATGACAAACCTAGCTACTATTACACACTATTACGATGTCACAAAGTTTCATAATACATATGTACTCGGCATTAAACAAGTCAGCTGATTGGATACTTGGCTGTTTTTCATAATCAGCTGATTCTGATGCTCAGTAAAGTTTCTCTGAGCTTTCTCGTATAGCTTTCACGTTATTGCTTTCGAGTCTAGATTTTAGAGATAAAAAAATTAATTTTCATCCAAAGGCAGCATAAAAATTGTGTTTTTTTTATTATGGTCAAGTGTTAAAAAGATTCGGTTTGGACGAATATAATTTCCAAACTTGTTTGATAATATCTTATGAGCATATTCTATTCAAATATATAACACTGTATAATAACATTAAAAACACGACTCGTTGTTATTTTCTAGTCATTGAGCTTTTCCCTTTCACGGTTTATATTTTTCACAACAAATTTTCGTACAATAAATTTGCAAAAGGAAGAGACAACGATGAGGTTGGAGATGGACTTTGCTCTCACTACTGCCATATACATATTTTGTATGAGAGTGGATGGTTTTAATGTACAATCACGAGATCATAAGTGACTATTGACATAAATAATACCATCACTTTGTAATGATTTATTGTTGTTTTAAATATGTGGTGTGGTGTTTTCAAAATTTGATATTTTCACGATACTTCCTTGTAATGTTTGACATGGCAATGCTGTTTCTTGACACAGGCAGATTAACTCTCTAAAAAAACATACAATATCATAATGTTAAGGTTCAATCAGACATACCATATCATAATGTCTTAGCCATAACGATGACCATAATAATAAATATATGTATCTGCTTCAATTATTGGTGCTGTCATAACAACAAACAGCTGTTTATGCTTTCATTTGGTTATTCATTTCAAAAGTGCAACAACAAATATTTGTAACCAGCCAACAGTTGATTACAGTTGTGGCGAAAAACCAATATTTAATTGGTTTTTCTGGTTATGGATATGGCTATAGAGTGACGGCAAGTCAGTGCTTCCCATACGTTTGTTTCGAACAGCTGTTTTGTATGGTTATAGTTATGGCACGTTTAATTTGAACCTTTAAACCAAAAATTAAAAGTTGTGTGAACAGTTTAAGCTTTAAACTTATAATTTCCCAAATCGTAAGTGAAAAGCTTTAACTCACTATGCCATCTCCAAACGACGATGATGTTGCGGTCAGGATGGCTGATGATGAAGCAGCTCTGCTTTGCAGCTTTACTTACGCTTTTATTAATTCTTTGTTTGCCCAAGAATGAAACTCATTAAAAATCAATTTTAATTAATTTGAGTTTATTTTTCGTGGAAACCGAAACATGTTTAAATATGCTCTAAGTTGTTCAGTTCTTACTTATACTAAAACTAAAATACATGCAATGGTATCATATTCGCCAACAATAAAAAGATATGCTTTTTGCCTTAATTTTATACAAAAGATTATTTAATATTTTGAATATTTTATTTCGAAATGGTCTATAAATAACAAAACGTGAGTTAAATTATTAAAGGATCAGTTAGCCGCCTGTAATGGAATGTAACTGCAATGGTAGGAAACACCTGATCGATATTTTTATGTGAAAAGTAACCATTAACCATTTTCATTACTTTTCATATGACAATATCAATCAGCAGTTTCCTTACTGTTGCAGTTACATTCCCTTACAGTCGGCTAACTGACCCTTAAGAGGGATTTTTTAAGTCCGATAGTCTTTACAAATGGTTTAACTGTCCAACGAGCTCACTTTTTGACATCAGCATACTCTGGCGAATAATTTTTAAATTTAACATACATATTTCCTCACAAAAGTCAATCAAATATCGTCGTAAACCAGAAACATCCAAAATACATATATTGTTTCTTTACACTTGTAAGTGCAGTTGTTACCATAAAACTGCTGCGTTTTATTTGATTTAAAATAATAAAAAATAAACATCATCAATTCAATTGTACTAAAGACGAACGATGAACGATTTTTATATATTTAAGTTTTGACCCCATACAAAGGTTTGAAGTGTTCGTCTGTTGCTTATTTTTTTTTTTATTCTTTTCAGTACTTAGATATATTTATTTCATATTGTCGTTATATTGTTTTACTAAATCACACAAATTGAAAGTTGTCGGTGTAAATGAAGGTGTCAGAGCTTTAAAGGAGTTTATTTGTAAGGGAAAAAATAGCATAGTGTGATATATGTATCTCATGTCTTAAGCTGAGGTCACACGATTGGCACAATTTACCAATTTTCGTCGGTTCACTGAAATAAATTCAACTAATTGAAATATAATTACATAACTGCACCACACTGCATTAGTAATAAAGCCATATAGACTTATTCAAGAATTACTTAAGAAATAATGAAATTTTTGCTTATTAGTTATGACTCTATCGCAGTGAGCCGACGAAAATTGGTACATTGTGACAATCGTGTGACCCTAGCTTTGCATGTGATGTGATGTAACCTACATACTGTTGTTAACAATACTTGTACAGGGCTGGTACGATTATCAACTGTTTGTAACATTTAAATAACAGAATAATTTTATTTATACTCAAGTTTACTTCCAAAACTTTAAATGATATACAATAGGAAAATGTATATTCTTCATATTTTTAGCTCACTTAGGTCTTTTTGTGTTATCTGAAAGTAGAAAAGGGATAGTGGAAGCATGGATGCCAAAGTGAAAGACAGATAGAGAGAAAATGAGCTTAATTAATATCTTCGTTTTTACAACACATCATTTTTAGGGTTCCATAAGCAAAAGGTGAAAAAGATTTTTTCGCTACGATGTCTGTCCGTCTGTCTGTCTGTCTGTCTGTCTGTCTGTCTGTCTGTCTGTCAAAGTTGTCAAAAACCGAAAAAAGGCGAAAATTAAGAAAATCGCTAGAACTTAAAAGTAACTATTGTAAAAAAATAACAAAAATCATCACAAACTGAAAAAAATTGCCAAAATGAAAAATACGCCAAAACTAAACAAAGCGTAAATAATAAAAAAAAATCTGCAGAAATCGAAAAAATCAAGAAAATAACAGCTCACTTTATTAAATTTATTGTTAATTTTTATTACTTCAAAGGTGACGCTGTCCGCTGTCCGTCTGTACGTCTGTGCATCTGTCTGTCCGTCACAGGCTATTTTCTCGAAAACCGTAAGAGCTACGGACCAGAAATTTGGATAAAGCATGTAGAAATTCGGGCGCTACAATAACAAATACATGAGAGTTAAAAGTTAAAGAGTGCTCCAAAACGAGCAACGAAAAATTTTAAAATCCCACTAAAATTTAGAAAAATCAAAATTAAAGGATGTTCTGTCAGTTACTGTAATTATTACTATGTAATTTTGACAACTTAGTGAAACCGTAACAGCAAACTCTTGAAATTTTCAAAAACGGTAAAACTAAAAAATCCAAAACTTATAAAATCGCCAACCGAAAAAAATGTCCAAAAACCGAAAAAATCTCAAAAAACCAGCAAATTAAAAAAAAATTCTTAAACTAAAATAAATCGTCAAAAACGGGAAAAATCACCAAAATGAAAAAACACAAGAATGAAAAGAACGTCAAAACGAAAACATATCAAAAAAAACCTAAAAATCGAAAAAAATCACAAAACGAGCAAAAAGCATCAAAACCAAAAAAAAACGCCAAACCCGAAGAAACGTCATAATAAAATAACGCTCAAAGTGTAAAAAAAATTCCAAAAACGAAAAAAATGCCAAAACTATATATTGTATAGGCTAAAGTCCGTATAGTATTACATATATGGTGACCATACGGAACCCTTCGTGTGCGAGTCAAACTCGCTCTTTGGGTCGTTTTTTTTTTAAATTGATAACATTTTTTATATATCGACATTTCGCTGCAACATTGTGTAACTTCTTCTTGCAGCGAAATATCGATATATCAATAAATTTTTTATCAATTTTTTAAAAAGGACCTAAAGGTAAAATAAAATGTATATATATATATATATATATATATATATATATATATATATTAATAAATATATAAATAATAATATAATTATAAATAAATTATTATAATAACTAATTTTTATAGCATTATTTTTTTTAAACACACTCTTTTAAATTCTGGCCTTTGTAAAAACGATTTCATTTCAAAACATTATCTAAAAAATACTTGTGCGTTTCTTAGTTTTTTTTTCTAATTTTATTTTTATTTTATACTTTTTGTATCAAAAATTTTGTGTAATTAATTGTTCATTGTTTTCATTGAAAAAATAAAATTAAAATTAAACTAATAGAAAAATTAACGCAGCAATTATATCCAATTTTTACAAAAAAAAATGTAAACAAAAACTACAGAAATTAGAAAAAAAAATAGTTGAGACACTTGAAAAGTGTCACTTGCGTCAATGAAATTTAATTGATGTTTAGTGTGATCGAATACGTAGATTTCGAATTTATAAATAAAGTTGGGAAAGTAGAGGGCAAAGTATACAAACAAATTGGCTGGATTTCTCTTCAAGTCAATGTAAATCAATTTATGTTTTATTTCTGGTATTTTTGTTTAAATCAGGGCATAACGAACTAGGTGGTAGCCCTATTTCATATGTTAGTTTTTTTCTATTTGCTTTGCATCTGCCAACTATCAAAAAATTCTTTTTGTTTTGGTTCTGGAAAGATTATAATTGTGTATTTGACTTTCTTTGGTTCTTATTCCGCTATGGTTGTTGTACAACAATTTTTTATGCAGTCACCTCGTGTAATTGAACCGTTTTACTTATTAAATTATTTGTGCAATAAATATAGTTTATAGCTTTTATACCCTTCACCAAAAATTATTAGGATATATGTATATTAGGGAGTTTCACAAAACAAATTTTGCAACTCTTGAAGCGGAATATTAAAGCTTGTCATCTAAAAGAATTTCGAAAATTTTTTGGGATTTTTTGAAGATGGGTATGGGGTCGCTGAAATAGATTTTATCAAAAAAATGAGGTTATGGAGAAAAAAAATTTATATTATTTTTTTCTGGTGCTTTTTGTTCATACAACTAAACAATTAATTATCTTCTTAATGATCCGATCCCACGACAAAAAAATTATTGGTGTGAAAAATTATTATATTAAGGACCACTTTAATAGTCTTAAAAGTGAAAAATTATTTTTCCTAGATTTCAAATCTCGATAACTTGAAAAGTTTTCAACATTTTTTCAAGATGTAAAATACGTCAGAAGGATAATTTAGATACCTTTATTTTGGTATGTATAAGTTTATATCTTACTTGTGAAAAAAATGTTGAAAAAAATAAAAAATAAACAAAAAAAAATAATTTTTTATTTTTAAATTCACACTATTTGAATTTTAAAATATTTGAAGTAGACCCTTTTTAAAGTAACAAAATATGCAAAAATAAAAATATTTCAGACTATTGGAATTTGCGATACATGAAGTCGAACTTCTTTAAAAGTAGGTAATTGGCAAAAATATTAAATATTTCATTTACAATTGGTATACTGTATAAAGAAAATAACCAAAGCATGGGTAAGTAAAATACATATATATAAAACTGTTTTCTAAGTTTAAGCAACAATTTTCCTCTACAAATGCCTGCAGATGTTAAAAAAAACAGTACCGCAAACAGTAAAAGGGTTTTTGATAAATTAAAATTACCCACTTCCTTTTTTTCGAAAGATACACATTTATGGGAAAATGATGATGATTTTGTTTCTGCAAAGAAAAAACTAGAAAAACTATGTGATATGAATGATTTATCAGAAAGAGGCGTGGTGTCAGCTACAATATATAAGAAAAAAATTACAAAGAATAAGGATGATTTTCAAAACTTATTGATTAGCGTTGATAACAATCGAAAAATTACACGTAATGTTAACAAAAATGTCATCGAAAAAGCTCTTAAGAAACCAATTTGAAAATACTTCCACAGTTGTTCCACATTTAATGTTTAATGTATTGTAATTTTAGATACAAATTTACTTTTTAATTTTAATTTGTTCATTAAATATATTGATTTTGTTTATTTAATATCTTTTGATTTTGTATGGGAATAAAAATATATTGATGAATTGAATTTGTGATATTTTTATTAAAGCAATGTATTTTAGATGTTTTTTTTTTACTTAACCAAGAACGAAACATAATGAAATTCTTTTAATTTTCATAAAATTTGATAAATAAAAAAAATTTTTTCAAAATTTAATTTTTTTCTTATATTTTTCAAATAAGTAAAAATAAATCTATGTACCGAATGAAAGGTAATTTAAAGGCCTTTCTAACGCATTTTACATCTTGAAAAAATTTTTAAAACTTTTCAAGTTATCGAGGTTTGAAATCTATGAAAAATAATTTTTCACTTTTAAGACTATCAAAGTGGTCCTTAATATAATAACTTTTCACACCAATAATTTTTTTGTCGTGGGATTGGATCCTTAAGAAAAGAATTGTTTAATTGTATGAACAAAAATCACCTGAAAAAAATAATATAAAAATTTTTTCTCCATAACCTCATTTTCTTGATAAAATCTATTTCAGCGACCCCATACCCATCTTCAAAAAATCCAAAAATTTTTTCGAAATTCTTTTACATCACAAGCCTTAATATTCCGCTTCAAGTGATGCAAAAATTGCAAAAAACGCCTTTGGTGAAACGCCCTAATGCTTATGTATATACTCAGCTAAAAAAAATTATATATGGTCCATATATTTTTAATATATGAATGTATATAACTATATATATGTAAGTATGTATGAATTCATGTATGGAAATATATGGGATTATACATGGCAAAACTATTATATATGAACTAATATATGGACTAATATATGAAATGTATTACAATATATGAGCTCATATATGGAAATTTAATTATGAAGCTCTTCATATGTGAATACATTTATTGAAACAAGATGCAATATATGGCGCCATATAAAAATACATGCGTACATAATATCTCACATAAGATCGCATTTGCAATCAAAAAAGCTTGAATTTTATTAATTCGATCTTTTCCATCTTTTTTATCACTGGTGAATTGGAAGTCTGTTAGAAAATACATACGCATAAGCAAAGTTTATATGCGTAGAGCCTCAAGGTTTAATATATAAAAACTCGTGCAACAAAAAAATCTTTTTTGTTGATTTTATATATTGTGGGTCTATTTAATAAATCAAATAATCAAAAAGATAATGCAGCCTTTAAACAAAATTCATATAACTGCCAAAAATAATATTGAAAACTAGTGTTAGTATAAAAACGGTTTATTTTTTCTTTTATAATTGCATTAGTTTTTAATCTGATTTCTTAAATTGTATGTTGTGTACGATTGTGTGTTTTATGTGTTTTTAATAATCGATTCACATTTTCTCTTAAAATGTCGAATGAAATGTCTTTTAGTTCGTTTTGAATTATTTTTTTCGAAAAAATGTTTCATTAAACACAACCTTTCTCCACAAATTTTTACAAAAAAATTATTTTAATAATTTAATTTATTGCACAGCAGTGCGCTTTTTGAATTAATATAAACTTTTCATTCTATATAGGGAATACACATTCATGTATGAAAATGTATGAATATATATTATCATATATGTCCATATACCCTCATTTTTCGGATCCGAACCATATATGGGATATCATATATACGCCATACATATTTTTTTAGCTGGGTAGGTTTATTACTCCATGTGTAATCTCCATAATATTAATAGGCGATCTCATAAAGTTTAATATATTCTGGGTCTTTATTAATATGGAAGTCAAATAAGCTTTGTCGGCCTGTCTGTAGGCGAACACGTCAGAAAAGCTAGAGACTTTGGTCCCTGACTGATATGCCGAAATTTTTCCTAAATAAATTGGTTTAAAGATCAGAAAAATCTAAAAGACTGTTCCAGGGCTGGAAAATTTAAGTTTTTTTTTGGTATATGAAATAAATTACGAAACTTTATATTATATTTTTTTGCAACACACACAATTTAAATCTCTTTAAATATTTATATTATGTATATAAAACACTTACTGTATGCCATAAATTTCCTCCAATGAAATTTGTTACACACAAAAAAATAATTAAAATCTACAACAACCATTGGCATAGATAAAAAAAAAATTATATCAAGGGGGCCTTATGACTGATGATTTTCATGAGTAATAATAAAAAAATTATTACATGCAATTTTTAACAATTCAAGGGGGACAACAATAATTCTTGCGAGGGTAAACCCCCCCCCCCCCAGAATAGCCTTTCTATGTTTACGACGACATCAATGTTAGTTTAGCATTTTCCGGTACTGATTTTACCTCACATGTGTTTCATGTTGATTCAACATGATTTACAGTAAACTTCGAAAGAAATTATTCACTTTGAAATAACTTTATTTCAAGTTGATTGAATATTCCATTAAAAATTATGATTCAATTTGAATCAAAGTTATTTTAAGTTGATAACACGCTGAACCATATTATTTAATTATTGAACAACTTTTTTATCTCTATTAAAAAAATGATTTCTTTAGCTTGAAAGAAAAAAAAGATTAACAACACAATGAGTACAAATAAAATAATCTTCCCAACTAAAATACATTCTTTGTCTTAACAATAAAATCTTTCTTTATATAGGCGCACGACAGTGCGCCAGGCCAAGTTCTGGCCAATGAACGCAGTGTGTATATTTACACGAAGCCACTCGAGCTGTTTTTACCCCCCTCTTAACTTTGTTCCCCGCAATCGGAAAATTATGAAATTTAAACCATAATTAGAATAAATTCATATAACCTCATATGCGAAGGTTGAAAGTTTTGCAATGAAAGCTTCCGGAGATATAGAGGTGCAAAAAGTGAATATTTTAAGACATACTCACTGACCACTGACACACTCATCAAATTGATGAAGCACTTCCGCTATAGCCAGAGAGCTAAAATTTGGTACAAGAGAAGATCTAGGTGAGCACTGAACCAGAAAAATCTGAAAACCCGAACATTTTAACCAGGAGTGCGGGGCTACGCCCATAAAGGTCAGAATTAAAAATGCCAATCTAAGGCGCTTCATGGAAGCTATTTTATTGGAATTCGGCATATATACTGCGGTAATGCAAGGCTATATATTTTTTATTAAAAAAGTGGGCGTTTACACGCCCATACAATTTAAACCTCATTTTAATGTCCTGCGGCTCAGCATATTTAGATATACTATTTATCTAGCTATTTTTATCCGTTTGTAACGAAACTAGACACGAATAATAAGCACTGACCCAGAAAAATTTTGACTTTGCAAAAGTGGGCGGGGTTACGCCCATAAAAATTTAAAATTAAAAGTTGCGCTAAGGAGCTGAAAATTGATATACAAGCAGGTCTAGGTGAGAAACCAACTAGAAAAATCTAAAAACCCGAAAATTTTAGTTAGAGGGGCGGGGCTGTGCCCATAAAACTTAAAAATTAAAAGTTGCGCTAAGGAGCTCAATTTGATATACAATTAGGTCTAAGTGAGAAACAAACTAGAAAAATTTGAAAACCCAAAAACTTTTACCAGAATGGGCGGGGCCACGCTAATACTGTTTTGAACTAAATACTTAATATACAGCTTTTAGTTCAAGCCAATTTAGTGAAATCTTGCATCACCTTAAAAATTGGGCGTGATCACTCTCATAAAGTGTTAGCCTTGTGTTTAATCTACATCGGTCTAGCATATTTTAGAAGAAAATTAGCATGAATTATAAGCGCAACAAAATTTTGAGTTAGGAATAGTGAGTAGAGGTAATGCTGATAAAATTTAAAGGTATAATTCGCGCTAGAGAGCTGACATTTTATACACTAGTAAGTGTAGCCGCGTAAGCCAATGGGAAAATCTCAAAACCAAAAAGTTTTACCCGATATGCGGGGCCACGACGTTAAAACTCCAATTCGCACTAGCGAGCTTAAATTTGATACACAAATAAATCTAGATAAGAGATCACTAAGAAAAATCTGAAAACCCAGAAGTTGCGGAAACAAGCACTTCAAATTCAAAACTAACATACATTTTATTAAAACTTTTCACACACATTGCACTTATCCAAAAAAAAAATTCCCCATTTTGAAAAGTAGCCTTCACCCATAAATCTTAGCTTTTTCATTCAGGTACTTCGGCTTAGCAGTTTATAATTTAATACTCAGGTATTTCTTATTAACTTTTTATGAACCATAAGCAGTAGCAGATATAAAAGTCAGCGGGGCCAGGCTCATGAAAGTTTTACGTAATATTATACTATAGAGAGCTGACATTTTGTACACAAATTGTTATTGATTTACTCAATCGGAAAATCCAAAAATTAAAAGCACCAGCTACCCTATTGAAACTTTGCATACACATTGGGCATATCCTTTTGATATATGTACTTTGCCTAATCAGACTTTAATATGTAAATTTATTGAGAAAAAAGACGGGATCACCTCCACTAAAACTTACGCTGTATTTAACATGTTTCTTTCCAGAGGACTCTTACCAAATTGCATACACACTGGCGACCCGTTGTAATGACACAATGGTGCATATTTAAGGTCAACAATTCAACACCCATCACACTCTTACCCATTATTTTATGTAACTCTACCATTTTCAACTGGCACAGTGATCATGAATAGAAATAAAATACACTAGAAATTTTAAGTTTAAAAAGGGTTATTATAGAAATCTTTTCAAAAAGTAATCAGATCCTCACAAAAACATAAATGTGAAAAACGGCCAAGTTTCTAACAAAAATTTCGGCCATTAAAAATTGTGAGATATAAATTTTGACCAAGTTCTTCTTTGCCATAATACCTAACATAGAAATATATTTATTATGTATGATATAAATTTGTTATCGTAAGGGTGTCATATAATTTCTATATAATCTGATAACTTGGCAAAGGAAATGAAAATCCTTTTTTGTTAACATGCCACTAAATGCAGTTGCCATTACAACTTACACACGTTTGCATGTGCAAAATCAAATCATTTCTATCCGAACAAAGTACAACAAATAGATTTGCAAAATGAAACCGCAACCAAATTGGAGGAAAAAAAGGAAATCAATGTTATCTTAACATACAAGCTTACATTTATACTTAACTATAACAACAAGAAGTGTTGTTGTCTTGTTGTGTTGCATGCAACATTAGCAGACGGTTATATAAAATATAGTTTTAAATTACATTCGTGATGCAACAAAAATAATCTAAAGTATTGCACTTAATAAGAATTTTCAAAGTTGTGGCAAAGAAAAAAAGAGTTGAATATGAAAATAGACCCCATATGGTGTTAAAACTTTGAATTTTAAATAAACATACAAATATACATATCGCACATTTACTTCAATAGTGTCATAACTCAAAAAAAACAGTTTTGCAGAAAACGCGTTTTAAGTTTTCAATTTGCATACAACTCAATGGAGAAATGAAAAAAAATTCTTCTCTCAGGAGGTGATGGTACAAGCTATTTATATGAAATTTTTACACAAGATAAAATACGAAATGCCGCATCTTTCTGCATTATTAACTCACTCAAAAAACAAATTTTTTGAGTTATGCCACTATTGAAGTAAATGTGCGATATGTATGTACCTATGTATGCACGAGTATGTGTATGTGTATTTATGTATGTATGTGTGGATATAAAAAAAATTAAACAACGAAAACTAAACGTAAAGAACTGTAAGCCGAAATAATCAAATCTAAATAAAATTTCAAATGCACATGTCACTTGGGCACAGAACAACAACAACAAAAACAACGATCATAAACTCACTCGCTCACTTGTATGACATATTGTTGGAATCAACAACAAACCTTCAAGTGACATGCAGCCAAAAAAACTGAAGTAAATAAATGAACTCTTTTTGACTCTTTTTGATTCTAGCGTTACTAAAAGTGTAATTTCCGTGAGCGGTCTACGAGAGCTCAAGTTCAAAGCCTGCCGGACTCAGTCATACCAACATCATGGACTTTTGTGACAAGCATTAGTGTCTATGCTATTGCATATTGAAGCGCCCTCCTTCATTGACATTTGTAGCAATTAACTAATCGTCGGTGAAGTAAAGCTTAAATTAGCCACAGCCATAACCAATCCATACTTCAGTTGGTTTCTATCGTCACCTATAATCAAATACAGTGTTGCCCATAAGTTTCGTTCGAATAGCAGTTTTCTATGGTTATGGCTATGGCACGTCTGATTGAACCTTAAAATAACTAAAAGAATGGCTACATAGATCAAAATAACAAGCCTACTCAACACCAGATGCGAGTCCAGAAGTCTAACTAGTGCTGGTTTCTGGCTAGTGGCTCCGAATGGGGACTCAGTCCTATTGCTACACACTCGCTCTACAGGAGTGTATTCATACCAATACTAAGGCTGAGTTTACATCTGGCATTTCATGTGTGCCATGTGCCCAAAGAAGCGTAACGATTAATTACCAATGAAAAACTGTTTGATTCAGACACTTATTTATTAAGTTAAACAGTTTCATATATAACTAATAGAAAATTTTATAGAATCAATAAATCAAAAAAAAATACATGTCTGAACCAAACAGTTGTTCATTTGTAATTAGTGGTTACGCTTGCTTTGGCACATGACACACAGACGTAAACACGTTCTAACATGCGCATCGGTGGTATGGTGGAGGTGAATAGGAAGAAAGTGCAACACTAAAATTTGGAGAAGGCTCAACGTGGCACTTTGAGAACTACATGCACCAGGACAATGGAGACTATTCTTTATGTCCAGTCTATAGAAATTCATATTAGATACGAAGCAGCTCTTGCTGCAAAATGTCTACAAGTGATGTAGGAATGGATCGGACAAGACAGCATACACCACTATCAGAAACTCATGGACGTGACTGGACGAATATGACCATACATTGGATATGACCAATCGGGTACTAGGGTTATAACTGAATGCGTGAGATTGGTACCGAAAAGACACTCCTGGTTAATCTACCCATAATACCCGTGAGAGTGTGTTGTTTTGCGGAAGGCTCAAAGCTAGAGGATAGAACGTGTCTAGGTTTCTTCATAGAAGAACCGGCGACTTAAAATTACTTCCGCTTACCTGATCATAATACAGTCTACCAGGCGATCACGGAGGTCTTAAGGTGGAGAAGTGTAAACATTAGGATGTCTACTTATTTACTGACCGGAAACCAGTAATTAGGGCAATTACGACTGAAAAAGTATACTCTAGGAGTGTTTTAGATTGCAAAAATATGATCAAGGATTATGCAGTAAAAGGAAAAATTCGTCTTACCGGCCGACTACGGCAAAATAGGTAATAAGTATGCAAATGGACTGGCGAAAAGGGTCAAGCCATTACAGATAGTAACTCTTATTAATGTAAAACATTTCAAGGGAGCGTAGATTGAGTTACAAATTGGGCCAAGATGGAATAGTAAATCAATCAAATCAAAGCAAGGAGTCTGTTGAATCCTAACAAGCTCTAGCTAGGAAAGTTGCTGGCGTGTTTACGGGACACTCTAACTTACGGAGGCATTTGTACCGGGTTGGAGCTACGGACAATAGAGTACTCTCTTAGTTGTTTTTCAGCTTTCATCTAGCCAAGATAACATTTTTTTTAATGACACCGTATCGGACATTATGCATCTTGAAGGTATTGACTGGAAAAGTGTGAGGGAATACGCCAATGATATGGAATTTCTATGAAGGTGGGGGTTTTGTATTCACATTAGAGCATATTAGAGCATGCCTTTACTGGCTTATGAGTATGTCCCCTGGCATGAGCGTAATAGCTCCTCTTGTTCAATCTAACCTAACCTAACACCAGATTCGCTGCAATAACGCTATAATATTAATAAAAACGCACAATATCAGAGTTATGTAAATTTAAAAATTAAATGAGGTGCTCTTGGCCCCAAGTGAGCTGAAAACTTGCTTTCTCTTCTCAGCTAGCCCTTAAAGCTAACCCAACATTATCATCTATTAGGCCCCGCAGGATTAGAACAAGGTCCGCCGTTGGCTTTCGATCCATGAATGATGCGGATACGTCACCATCCATTAAACCTTAGAAGCAGATCAGGGGTCTAATCATCGTTTTCGATAAAGAGCTGATTTGATCACGTTTTTTCAGTTTGATATTATGGCATTCGATATCGAACCATATTATTACATTTCTTGATAGCGAAAGCCATAATGTCAAACTTAAGACGGAGATCGAATCGGTTCGTTATCGAAAGCGACAATTAGACCCCAGCTGCTGGGCCACCAGTGCCAGTAGCATTAGTAGAAATCCTCGAAGGGCTTCACTTCTATCGGCAGTTTAAGATGTTACGGCAGCTTTATCAAGCACATTCCTCTATTGTTTCAGAGAGTAACACATAATTTTTGTTGTAGTTAACCATCCAAAGATAATGTCTGAAAATCTAGATTACCTAGACTAGGGTTATCGGTATTCATACACCCGTTATCTCATAGAGATAACCTTGCGGGAAGTGGAGAGAGGACAGATAGTGAAGTATTTGATAAATCTGATATTATACATTTTATTAATTTTGATAGCATCGCTGCAAGGTGTCAGGTTTAAGTTGGCGGATTATTTGAAGCATAAGCTTGCTATGCCGATAATTCATTGCTACAAAAAGCGACGAAATAGGGCATATCAGGAAAATCCATGATATTAATATTACTGACTCTGGCAAGGGATTGAATTCGGGATCTCGAAGACCGTCATATTCTTTGTAGTCAATGCTTTAACTACTTCAGCTAACAACGCCACTTTGGAAAAGTTTATGCCTAGTTGTAATATAAAAAGGGGTATGATTTCTCCTTTTACATCTTATTATGCGGAGTCGACTTAAAAAACTACGAAACCCTTGCATTTCAGGTATATAATGTGTTCAGCCTTTTTACGTAAAATTTTAATTTGTTAACGATATAACTTTTCTCAGTGTGGCTCTCTTTTGTCCCTTTCGAAAAAGGGTGGAAGTAAGTACCCTCAGGTATACATGTAATGGTTAAATATGCTTACCTACTGACACCACACACAGTGGACCAAACACAAAAAAACGCTGATGATGAAGGTTTAGTGGCCTTCGAAAACGGCTGGCTGTTCCGTTCAACTATGTGTTGTTAGTCAGACTGTTTACAACAGACTTTGTTGTTATTTGTTCATTAATAATTATCACATGTAATTTGGCTTAAAAAGCAATACGAACCTTAGCCCGTTCAAATCACAAATATAGAAACAAATAGATTTCGAATAATAATTAAATTAACTAAAATGCTCAGTTTAGTTTATAAAAAAAATTTCACTTTTAAATTCCACTGTATGTCCTTGACTAAAGCAAAACTCGAAATTTCAGTTAAGCACAAAAAATCAGTCAATTCTTCACAGTTTCATTTAAGTACAGTGCCATTCAGTATTAGCATCCGTAATATTGCGGAGAACATTTTTGTGACACACTTTAACTCTTCTTGGTATGGTACTTTTTTGTCTCTTTCAAAAGAGGGGTGAAAATGTATACTTGAACGGAAATGTCTGCGTACTAAGGTTGATTTCGTACTTATTCCCAATCTAGAGATCCCACAAATCTGGACTTAATTGAATCAATTAGTATGGAGAAATAACTAACACGATGAGCTTTAACAAAAGCTTTTTACACAACTTACAAATTTAATAACTTCAAATCGATTTAATTCCTTGAGAATTCTGTATTTAATGACAAGGACTATTTTCATATATTTTTTAGAAATGAGATCAAATAGAAATTGAAATGAACGCCCAATACATTAAAACAAAACAATAAGCAAAGACAATACATTAGTTGCGTTATTGTTATGTATGAAGAAAATAAATGTGCATGTTAAAGTAGTCCACAAACATTATGGACGAAGGAGCAGCGGTGGAGTTTAAAATCCCTTAAGAGCAGCAAGTAAAATTATAATTACAAAAATTACATTTGGGAGCTAAAGCACTACTTCAATTGCAGCCAGATATACAATATATGTGCAGCCAATATAAATACACTTTTAAATAAATAACAAAAGAGACCCCCAGCACCTGATGCAGGCTTTTAAGGCACACACTCCTTTATGCAAGTTACATACGAGTATATGTACATTTATGTGCCTACGACCTGCGCATGTGCAGCCGTTTATTATTGGTTCTACTCGAAATAGTTTCTAATTTTAATTCTCCTAAATAATAAAAACGAATAAAAATATAATTTTGTAGCTGCACATTATAAAAAGGCATAGCTTGTATTACAGTAGTTTACGCTTAATTGATTAATGCAATTATTTTGCTAATTAATTTACCAGATTGGTAATAACCCTGAATGAACATCTTACGACGACATAAATATGTAATGAGCTTTTATCTTTTGACATTTTTTCAAGTTGAATTTTTTATTTCTTTTATTTAGGACCTGTACCACGATGTCGACAACGTTCGACTTGTCACACGCTAACATTCAAAACAAAAACAAATTTTAAAATTTTGTAAGTGCGCGACAAGTGGAAGGTAGTCGACATCGTGGGATAGGCTCTTAAATTCCATATATGTATGAATATTCTAACTCCGACTTAAATTTATTTTGTGATAAATACGTGAATATACGAGTATTCTACTTCCCTAAATTGTTCACATGCAGGTTTTTATATATTTTTAATGGAAAAAACTATTGACCATAAATGGACAGTTATTTATTGATATTTTAGAAAAAAAATATATATAAAAGAAAAAATTTAAATTAATCTAGGCGCACAGCAGTGCGCCAGGCCAAGTTCTGGCCAATGAACGCAGTGTGTATATGTACACGAAGCCACTCGAGCTGTTTTTACCCCCCTCTTAACTTTGTTCCCCGCAATCGGAAAATTATGATATTTAAACTTTAATTAGAATAAATTCATATAACCTCACATGCGAAGTTTGAAAGTTTTGCAATGAAAGGCTCCGGGGATATAGAGGTGCAAAAAGTTCATATTTTAAGACATACTCACTGACCACTGACACACTCATCAAATTGATGAAGCACTTCCGTCCGCTATTGCTAGAGATCTAAAATTTGGTACACGAGAAGATCTATGTGGGCAATAAACCAGAAAAATCTGAAAACCCGAAAATTTTAACCAGTAGGGCGGGGCTACGCCCATAAAAATTAAAATTTATGCTATTGAGCTGAAATTCGCTATATCTGAAAACTAGGAAATTTTGGCCAGGTGGGCGAGGCTACGCCCATGAAAGTCAGAATTAAAAAAGGTAATATAAGGCGCTGAATGGAAGCTATTTTATTGAAATTTGGCAAATACACTGCCGTAATGCAAGGCTATAAATTTGTGTTTAAAAAAGTGGGCGTTGACACGCCCATACAATTTAAACCTAATTTTAATGCCCTGCGGCTCAGCATATTTAGATATACTATTTATGTGGTTATTATTATCAGTTTGCAACGAAACATGACACGAATACTAAGCACTGGCCGAAAAAAGGTTTGAGCTTGGAAATTGGGCAGGGTTACGCCCATATATATTAAAAATTAAAAGTTGCGCTAGGGAGCTGAAATTTGATATACAAGTAGGTTTAGGTGAGAAACCAACTAGAAAAATCTGAAAACCTGGAAATTTTAGTTAGAGGGGCGCGCCCATAAAAATTAAAAGTTGCGCTTATGAGCTAAAATTTGATACACAAGTAGGTCTAGGTGAGAAACCAACTAGAAAAGTCTGAAAACCCAAAAAATTTTACCAGAATGGTCGGGGCCACGCTAATATTATTTTGAACTAAAAACTTAATATACAGCTTTTAATTCAAGCCAATTTAGTGAAATATTGCATATGCGTTGCACGTGCACAAGACTTTAAACTGTCACGCCTACTTTGGGCATGATCATTCCCATAAAATGTTAGCCTTGTCTTTAATCTATTTTGGTCTAGCATATTTTAGAAGAAAATTAGCATGACTTATAAGCGCTGCTCACAACAAAATTTTGAGTTAGAAATAATGGGAGAGGTAATGCTGATAAAATTTAAAGGTATAATTCGCGCTGGAGAGCTGAAATTTTATACACAAATAAGTGTAGCTGTAGTATACGGGGCCACGACGTTAAAACTCCAATTCGCACTAGCGAGCTTAAATTTGATATATAAATAAATCTAGATCAGAGATCACTAAGAAAAATCTGAAAAACCAGAAGTTGCTATCAGGTGGTGTAAAAAAGCACTTCAAATTCAAAATTAAGATAAATTTTATTAAAACTTTTCATACACATTGCACTTACCCAAAATAAAAGTTTTCTATTTTGAAAAGCAGCCGTGACTTCACCCATAAATCGTAGCTTTTTCTTTCATGTACTTCGGTTTAGCAGTTTTTAATTTATTACTCATATATTTCTCATTAAGTTTTTAATACCAAACTTTGCATGAATCATAAGCACTAGCAGATACAAAGTCGGCGGGGCCAGGCCCATAAATATTTTACGTAATATTATACTATAGAGAGCTGACATTTAGTACACAAATAGTAATTGATTTACTCAATCGGAAAATCCAAAAATTAAAAGCACCAGCTACCCTATTGAAACTTTGCATGCACATTGGGCATATCCTTTTGATTTATGTACTACTTATGTACTGTAAATATATTGAGAAAATAGGCGGGGTCATGCCCAGTAAAATTTACGCTGTATTTTACATGTTTCTTCCAGTCGCCTCTTACCAAATTGCATACACACTGGCGACCCGTTGTAATGGCACAATGGTGCATATTTAAGGTCAACAATTCAACACCCATCACACTCTAACCCATTATTTTATGCAACTATGCCATTTTCAACTGGCACACTGATCATTAATAGAAATAAGACATACAAGAAATTTAAAGTTTAAAAAGTGTTATTATAGAACATTTTTCAAAAAGTAGTCAGATCCTCACAAAAACATTAATGTGAAAAAAGGCCAAGTTCCTGTCCAAAATTTCGGCCATTAAAAGAATTGAGATATAAATTTTGACCAAGTTCTTCTTTGCCACAATACCTAACACAGAAATATGTTATGTATTATATAAATTTGTAATTGTAAGTGTGTCATATAATTTCTAGATAATCTGCTAACTTGGCAATATTTTTACTTTTCTAAAAAAAGGAGAGAAAAAGTTTTATTTCTTCATTTCTTTAAATCAGTAAAAATATTTTCCAATATCCAAAAATTGATGAAAAGCATAAATTGATTCATTTTTATACTATTACGACATATAAGTACATTTCGAAAGAGTAATTTAATTTTTATAAATGCGAAATATTTGATGGTGGCAATACGAAAATATGTATTTATACCAAGGTTGGCAAACGGTATCGTCAAAATACCGATACCGATTCAAATACCGTTAAAATTAGGTACCGGTATCAATACCGATACCGAAACTCATTTCGGTTAGAAAATACCGGTATCGATAATACCGTTTATGTCTATACCGGTACGTACCGGTATACCGATTTCCGTACAAAATAGTTACAAAACTTAATTTCAATTAATTTTTTTGGAATTAATTACAGAATCAAAATTTCCCCTTTTAGACGTTCTTATTCAGCTCTATTCTTACTACTTTTTATCGACAACAAAGTGTAAGCACACCATAATCAAATACATATGTATAAACTAGAGTTTTTTCTTTTCCCGGACTTTTTCATTTCACGGGAAAGCGGGAACGACTTTTCGGCTTCTCGGGAAATTCCCGCCCAGTGCAAAACAATACAAAATATTTTTAATTTAATTATTTCAACAAACAAAAAAAAAATATAGTTCATGAGATCGATTAAATAAAACGTTTCATAAGCACATTAGTAAAAAAAATACCATTTGAGTTCTTTAAATAATAGTGGTGCATATATACCAATATTATATGTAAATGCAAAATAAAAAATATTTATTTATTTATTGATACATATTATAATTACAAAGTAAATTTGCATAATATGGTGTTGAACAAACATGGGTGGAGTAACTAGACTATATGCCCAGGATGTTATTAACAGTTTTTAAAAAAGTTTTGTGACTGACTGTACACGACGTATGCCTTCACATAGGAAGTAGCAACGTGGTTGTTAAAGAAATTCCACAAAAAAAAACCGCAAGATTATACGGATGAAAAACTCTCGAAGACCAAACAATACACACAAGCCTGACCGCACTTAAAAAAAATATATTATTAAATAAATATTACAAAATATTTCTTTGAAAATAGGACTTTAGTAGAGAACAGTGATATTCGCGAATTCGAATATTTGAAACGATATTCGCGAATACGAATACGAGTATTTAATGTGAAATTTATAGACATTAAATTAGGGTTCTATTTACGCCTGCAATATTAAATATTAAAAAATTGTTATGAAAAAGAACTTCATACTCCTCTTGGTGCACTTTAAAGTTAATAAAAACTATCCAAAAATTTTAATGACCGTCAGTAAATAATATTTCAAAATGAACAAAAATTTCTATAAAAAACTTAATTAAATTCGTATAAACTAATATTTTTATCCATTTATTTAAATTTGGTTTAGGATTTATGCATTTATTTATTTAATTTTTTGGAAAAATATTCGTATTCGCCTGAGTTTGATGAATAAGAATGCGAATATGAATATTTAAAAATTGCCGAATATTCGGCCATCACTAGTACAGAATAAGCATTAATAGAATCGTTCTTTTTACCTAAGAGAATCTGAAATTATTTTGTAATTTTTCTTTTATTTCCTTGCACATTTCTGTTTTTACTTTTATGAATTGTAGAATTAAATTTTGAACGTCGCGTTCTGCTTATGGCAAATAAAGGTCTCAGAGCACATGCGTGCCAGATGTAAACTCGGCCTTAATTGTTGTAAAGTTTTAGCTATTGTGCTAGTGAGATGACCTTATTATTGCGCCATCGCATTCATAAAATTAATAACGACACTCATCAAGTTGGCATAATATCAAAAAAATCCCTGGAATTCTCGTACATTTTCCGGGAAATACCATTTGAAAAACACCAGTATAAACGTTTATAACCAGGCTGTCAAGAGATGCATCAGAGTGCCGAAAACCAATCGGCTTTTTATAGAAATGAATACACATGTACCTATACCTTACTCTCGGTTTTCTCTCTGTGGGCAGCTCTGATCTAAACATACTTATGCATGTACTTATGTATGTTTATACAAACATACAAGTTTACACTACACTAAACTTAGTTTTTTTATGTTACTGTTTACTAAAGACTTTATGTAAAATTACTTACTTTTAACTTAATAAAAAGATTTTTTTTTGCTATACACTGTATGAATCAATAAACTTCACATTAATAGCGGTATACCGGTATTTTAAACTCGATAACGGTATGTACCGGTAATACCGATGCCGAAATAAAAAAATACCGTTACCGTTACCGATACCGAAATTTTTAAAATAATTGTACCGGTATCAATACCGATACCGTTATTTGTTTCGGTTTCCAACCTTGATTTATACTTAACTATGAGGTCCAGATGGTGCTGCTGCCGTCTCCAAAATAATTAAGTATTTGGCTACGAGGCGACAAATGCTGCTAGCGGCATTTCAAGTAGTGTAGTTAAAATTATTACTATATTTAACTTTAACCAGTCACGTTGAAAAAATTACTAAAAAAATATGGCGCTTTTAGCCCGAATTCCAAAATAGTACAACAATTGGTAGATTTCTTTTTTAAATTGCGAAAAAAAAATATTAAATCATTAAATCCACTTAATATATTTTATTTTATTTCATTTATTGTTTATTTAATTTAATTTTTTTTTGTGGAAAATTCATATTATTCAATTAGCTGGAAACTACTGTATGTATATACTTTTCTTGTCATTTGATTTATTTTCTTGTGACAGCAACAGCAACAGCATCAGCAAGTTAATGTGTTGTTTACATATTCAGATTTTTTTTCTTGTTTGACACCAAATTCAATTGTAAACAAATAATGCCTGTCCTATTCGTACGCAACAATTCTTGTGTGTATGTATTTTATGTTAATATAAAATAGATGGATGCAGCACATCATAAAAACTGGTGTCATTGTTTGCTGAACATATTTATGATTGTTTTTTTTTTACATCAAGTCAAACTTGTAAGACCTCATAGGTGGGGTAAAAATATTAAACTTTTCTATTTATTAACACAGAAGTTTTTTTTAATAAAATTTTTGTTTTACAATACGAGTAAAATTGTAAAATTGTTTAACTGTAATTTTAGAAAATTTAAAGTTATTTCCATAAGACACTGAAGGTTAGCTGGGATTCATACAAATGACGAATAATCCTAAGAACACAACTGGAACGAACGACGAATTTCATTTACGGCGACAAATTCATTGATAAGAATTCGCTGAGTGAATTCGTCGTGTGAAGCACAACAACGACGAATAAATAAAAGCTCTTATAATTGATAAAGTAGAAATAAATCTATCTCAGAGTTCATCAGGCACAATGATTTTCGTTCGACGGCGGTATTGTCTTAATTTTCATATCGATGGTTTATTAATGCAACCTCGTAACTTAAAAAGTAGTACTTTTCAGGAGAGACAAAAAATTCTTTATAACAAGTACAAATTTAATTTTTTTTAATATATGTATGTTTTTAATAATCTAATTACTTCGATGATTTTTGTTAAATTTGCAATACGAAAGTTGTGTTAAAAATAATTTACCATTATTTATTCGCATTTTTTTTTTTTGAGATACGTGTTTTCTGCACTGTAAAATTTATATAAAAGTTAACATACGATATTGTGTTATTTAACATGTCATCTTTTATGATTATTATAACCCCCGACTAAAAAAGGGTTGTTATAAGATTGTAGTGTGTGTCTGTGTATCTGCACTCAAAAAAAAAACTAACTAAAACTTTGGAAAATTTTCTAAATTTGAGTAAAAAAAGTTGTCGTATGGCGCCAAAGCTGTTTTTTACTTGAAACCAATAAAATATTTACTAAATTTATAGTTCATTAATGAACTAGTTTATAGTAATTATATTTTTATATTTAAGTAAAATTTTTCAAAAATTAAGTAAAATTTTCCCATCAAATTCGGTGCATTGCAAAAAAAATTTTCATCTTTGATCTCAAATTGAGTAAATTTTTCAAAGTTTTTTGTCTTTAATTCTTGTACATACTTATTTTTATTTTTAATTAAATTCTATACCACATGGTATGTTTTTTATTACATCCTCATGTTTTATTCTTAATTAATTCACCAACAAACAATATTAATTCCTTGAGATGAGACAAGTATTGAACCAGCAACCTTCTGGCTAATAGGCAAGCACTCTAACCAATTGCCTAACAGGGCAGCCTGAATAAGCATTGAAATTTTTCAGTTTTAAAATTTTATGTTATTTACAAAAAAATATATTTCGAGTTCAAATATTCCTCGGAAATATGAAACATTAATTAAATTTTTTGATTAATGCAAAGTAAAAATATATTCTATAATTTAAAGAAAAAATACTTAAAACTGGTAGATATTTTTCTAAAATTAAGAATACGTTTTTATATCTTTCAAGTAAGTCAAATTTGATGAACTAATCAGGAGTAATTCATTTCCTAAAATTGATTTTTTGATTTAAAACGAGATTGACTAGTTCTTAGAATTGTATCCCTAAACTTTTAAACCATTTTCCAATTTTTGGTAAATATTTCCTTTAAGCCAGTAAACTTGTCCTTGAATGTGAGAATTATTCTTTGTATTTTTATGAACTATTTTTAAGGATATGAACTTTTTATTTTTTATTTGTATTAAGTAATTTTTACTATATTTTTGTAAAAATTTACTCAAACTTAGAAAAAATTACTTAAACTTGGAAACTTTTTTTACTTAAATTTAGAAACTTTTTTTTCTTAATAATAGTATATGTCTTTTTTTTGAGTGTATGTGTCTGTACAAGTACTCGTACACATATCACATCTTTTTTGGATATATCGGGGGTTTTTAAAATTTTTAATTTTTGTTATTATTCTATTAGTGTTTTATATGATATTTTATTTAATTTTTTTTATTTTCAATTATAACAAAACGGTTCTTTTTCATAACTTTTTTTTTTGATAATAGAATAATCTCTTAATTTTTAATATTATAACTACAGGGTGGGCCAAAAGAAACCAAGGGGTGTAAAAGCTTAATAACTTTTTTGTTTATTAATTTTTTTTTATTTTTTCTTTCAGATTATATAGACAACACTTGGAGAATTTATAATGGAGAGGTTCACAACTGAACAGAGAACCAGAACAATAGAATTTTATATTTTATTATTTAAACCAGAGATCAATTATTTTAACGCAAAGAGCATATCGTCGACATTTTAACGTCATTTGAATGGCTTTGTTAATAAGCAGAACTGTAGGTTCTGGGGTTCTCAAAATCCAAGAGCCATTCATCAACGCCAATTGCACCCCATCAGGTGTACAGTATGGTGTGGGATCACATCTGAAAATGTCATTGGGCCCTACTTCTTCGAGAATGAAGATGGAAGTGCTGTAACCGTAAATGGAGAGCGGTATCGGTTTATGATAGAAAATTTTTTACGTCCTGCTCTTGAAAACAGACCTGGTATGTGGTTTCAGCAGGACGGAGCCACTGCCCATACTGCCCGAGACACAATGGCACTTTTAAGTCAAATTTTTGGAGAGCGAATAATTTCTCGAAATTCGGAAATTATTTGGCCAGCGCGATCGCCAGATTTGACAGCACCCGACTATTTTCTTTGGGGTTTTTTGAAGGAGCGAGTGTATGTGAACAAGCCAGAGACAATCCTTGAACTCAAGGCAAACATTGTTGCAGAAATTCGAACGCTACAGCCAAAAGTTTTGAAAGATGTTATGGAAAATGCTCTAAAAAGAGCCCATCAGTGCGAAGCTGAAAACGGTGGTCATTTAAGAGACATCATTTTTCATACTTAGTGTAAAAGAATTTCCATTTTGTATATTATATAATCTGAAAGAAAAAATAAAAAAAAGTTAATAAACAAAAAAGTTATTAGACTTTTACACCCCTTAGCTTCTTTTGGCCCACCCTGTACATATCGATGGTGTTGCGTAAAAAGAATATTAAATATTTTATCCAACGCCATGTACCTACATACATATGTAAATATGTACACATTTTAAAATATTTGCATACATAAACGCACAGAAATATCACTTAAAATATTGGAAATTGAAAGTTTTTAATACAAGAATTCATTAAAAAGTAGTTATTCATCAACTGAGTACCGAAACTTATTTGATATTCAACCGATTACATATGACATATAACTAATGGTAGGGCTACCGAGTTTAAATAAACTTTCATTGTTGGGTTGGGAAGATTAATAAAGTGCGTACGTATATCGGTGAATTCAACAAAATTTACTTTCATCCATATTTCAAAAAGAACCCATAACTTTTTAGTAATAAATTTTTCATATATGAAATGCCGAAGTATATTTATTTGACAAAAAAGGGACCAAAATGCATATAGACAATTGCTTATAATAATAATGTTGTTCGTGGAAATATTTTCTAAAATATTTGTATGAAATATATTTTGAAAGTCTTGTTAACAAAGGGTTAAATTTAGTTTTCGAAATGCCAATCTAATAAAAAATCAAAATATTAATGTCCTCTAATTTCTTGGAATAAAACGCCATGCATATGATTTTTATTGGACACTAAAATAATAGGTACTCTTCCATATTTATGGGAAAAAGTTGGTTTTTTTGTTGATTTTCTACAATAAATTATTATTGTCATGTGCCTGCTGTTATGTATATAATAACTTTCATTACAAATTAATACAAAAAGCTTTTATTTGAAATCCAGAATAGCTTTTTGTTTATTAAATTCACAAATGTTTTTACTATTACAAAAATTTTGTTACAACTAGTTCAAAAATAGCACTGTAAACCTAAAGTATTGTCATATTTTACTTCTACATACGAGGTTATGCACAACATGTTTTCAGCAGCTGAAATACGCGTTTGCATATTGTTGAATAAAAAGTTAACTAACAAATGCTTAAAGGCTCCGTTAGCCGACTGTAATGTAAAGTAGATGTAACGTAGGAAACAGCTGATCGAGAATTTTATATGAAAAGTAGGTTACGTTACATTACATCTCTATAACCATTTTCATTACTTTTCACATAACAATATCGATCAGCTGTTTCCTACCGTTGCAGTTACTTTACATTACAGTCGGCTAACTGAGCCTTTACGCCTAAGACTTTGCTAAATTGTGAAACTGCATTCACTGCATTATTAAACCATCGATATGCCAAGATGTGTTTTATTTCTGATGACGAAAGTTCGCAACGAAAACAACACATAGTTGAACGGAACAGCTAGCCGTTTTCGAAGGCCACTAAACCTTCATCATCAGCATTCTTCTGTGTTTGGCCCACTGTGTGTGGTGTCAGTTGATGTAGATTTCTGCTTTATATACGAAACTTTTTTGCAAACGTAATATGTGAGCTGTTCCGTTCAACTCTGTGTTGTCAGAATATTTACAACTAACTTTGGTGTTATTTGTTCATTAATAATTTTCACATGTAATTTGGCTTAAAAAGCGATACGGACCTTAGCCTGTTCAAATCATTAAAAGAAATCGTTAGTTAAAAATAATTTTAAGTAATAACATTTACTCATTGTAAAGGCGTTAATTCTTAAGGCTTTTTGTTCTCCTTTAATTGTGGTCTAATGGAGGCAACTTTTTGTATTTCGTTCTATTCATCAAAAATAAATTCACTAATCGTGCCCACGATAAAAAAAAATTCTTCAAGCACTTCTTCTCTTAAAGCACTTCTTTTTTAAAGCTTTGTTTATATTATTTTCAGTTGGCAATCTGTAACACTCATATTTTGAATAACAGTTCGGCAACTGGAGAAAGTTTAATTTCAGTTGCGTTGCCAGCTGACAAAGCCACTGAACATTCAGTTGCCATCCATAATAAAGCAATTATTAAAATTTTTGTAGTCATCTGCCAAAATAAATCGTTGGAACCACTTTTTGATTTGTACAGTGTAATTCATCAAATGAGACTTATGAAGTTTTTGCAAATTTGAAAATGTATATCGGAATTGTATAAATAACTTAATATGTAAGAATGTTACAGCCTTATTTATAAAAAAATATTAAGGCTTTATAAAGTCTTTTTAAGAACAATTTTTTATGATAAATTGTTTTAAAACCCCTTGATAAAGCTTTAATAAGTTTTATAAATAAGAATGTTAAATTATAAAAAAAAAAATAATTAATTAAACGATTGGTTAATTTATTTGATTTTAAAGGTCATTGAAAATTATATAACATACCCTCGTATGTTTACCTAAGTATTCACATAAATTTAAAACAAGTTCATTACTCTCGTACATACTTAATTAGTGCTTGTTTTTAATAATAATCATTATTATAGATAACAATATTTTCGGAATAACATTTCGACTTGGATTTCTCAACACAGGTGCTGCGTTCAAAATGCCAGGTAAAATCGTTGGGACAACGCATAATCATCAAATAGCCATTTAAGCAATAAAAATAGTATTCGCAGCGATAAGGATGCGGCACAAAGTCGTATACTCCTTTATAGCAAGTCAAGCGAATCGAATATTTTGCCTGAAAAAATAAGCATTGTTTTTCACCGAGCAATCTTCTTGAAGTAAAAGCATCAGAGCCGACTTTCGGCTCCAGTACTCAACTCACCTTACAACTTTCCGGCATGTGCGGTTCACATTTGCCAGAATTTTCGTTGAAATACATTTTGCCGGGACACAGCATGGCTATGGCGCGACCATTATAGCAGGTATAAAACGCTACACATGATTCGGGATTTGCAATATTTTTGATATTGTGAGAACCCATGAGTGGCGGACATTTGGAGTCGTTAACTGCCACCGCAGTGTCTGTATTATTGGCAACATTTTTATCTTGCTCTACATCGGTTTCTTTAATATCATTTATTCCCGCATTGTCTTTATCGCTTTGGGTAGTCTTTTCTACACTTTCGTTATCTACAAAGCCTTTATCGTATATACTCTTAACATCATCATCCGGTACGATTTCGCATTTCACATTTTTCGGATCATCACAAGTTGCAATCTCTTCGTTAAAATAATTGCCCGCTAAACATTCACCTTCATAAGAATTTTCACCATCACAAATAACATATTTAGCACAACTTTTCTGACTTGCAACCGCAATCTCCGATTCATCAATGCCTTGACATTCTTCATATACCCGACACCATATCACTGAATGTTGCACAAATATTATATAGAAGCTTATTAATTTCGATAATTCCATTATTAACAATATTTTTCTATTCTTTAGATTTTTTTATTTATTTAATTCGTTTGTCGAAAAATTACACTAAATCGTGTGTATTGCATCTTAAACAAACTTCATTACTCTATAAACTTTTTATTTACAAAAATTTGTTTTGTTGAATTTTAATTTGATAGTTTCATTTCAACTTTTATCTTTAACAATTCTGCGCAATTTTTTTCCATTGAAAGGAATTTGATGAGTTAGACATGTTTTCATTAAATTGTTATCAGTCTGTTATGCGTGTTAGATAGATCTGCGTTGTAGAAGAAATATCAAAGTTTGGCAGCAACAATATTTTACAGCAGAATATTACAAATTTAGGAATAGTTTAGTTGTCAAAAAGAGTTTTTCTAGATAGCATTATTAAGTTTAATTTTATATTTTAATAAGGCACTGAGAAACATGGTATTACATTATAAAATCAAATGCATGTTAAAATACAAAGACTACATAAAGTTTAATTCATGTTGTTTCAATTTGAAATAACTTTGATTTAACATGGTTCTTCGTGTTCTTTCAGCATCTAATTTAAGTTTTTCCAACTTGAAATAACTTTGATTTAACATGATTCTTCATTTTGATTTAACAGTATGGGAATGTTAAGGCAACATGAAATAAATTATTTGACAAGAAATAAATTTCCTTGAAAACTACTATAAATCATGTTAGATTAACATGAAACACATATGGAGCAAAATCATTGCCGAATAAGGTTAAATTAACCTTGTTTACGTATATTTTCTTTATATCGGGTGTTTTTTTAGAGGTATAAAACTTCGAATTGAAATAAAACACAAGAAAATCGTTTTAATGTCCATCAATTTGGCTTTATTGGAAGGATAATTTTATGCCATTAATGTTTAAATATAATTTCGGGCGTGTGGCCGCCGCGACTGGCTCGAATAAAGCCAATTCTACAGGTCCAATTTTCAACCACTTTTTCGAGCATATGGGGCCGTATGTTGGCAATAACGCCACGAATGTTGGCTTCCAAGTCCCCTTACCTTTCTGGTTTGTTGGCGTAGACGAGCGACTTCACATATCCCCAAAGAAAATAATCCAATGGTGTCAAATCACACGATCTTGGTGGCCAATTGACAGGTCCATTCCGCGAAATTATGCGCTCATCGAATGTTTCCTTCAATAAATCGATTGTGACGTGCGCTGTGTGGCATGTAGCGCCGTCTTGTTGGAACCACAACTCATCCACATTCATGCCATCCAATTTGGGAACAAAATAATCGGTTAGTCGGCTCCAATTGCTGTGCACGGTGGCGAATCGATTCATTCGGGTCCTCTTCAACACTTTGCTCTACAGCGGCAATTGTTTCTTCGGTGCGCACTGTTCGACGTCTCTGCGGATGCGTATTATCACATAGAGTAAACGTAGTGCGAAAACGATCCATGGTTAACCGAATTAATTGCTCTGATGGACGATTATGTCGACCATAAAATGGACGGAGCTTGCGGTAATAAGAAATAAATTTGCACGATTTGCAAGCGTTGTTCTTTTGTCAACCTGTTCATGATGAAATGGCAAACCAAACTAAATATTAATCACTTGACAGCTGACAAAATGGCCGCCAGTTAAAAAAGTGATGCCAACTTAAAGTTCTATACCTCAATAAAAACACCCTTTATTAGTATTACCTATCGGTTGAAATCGGTTCAATTATTATTAAAAGTTAGACATTTTTAGATTTAATTGAACTGTAGTGAAGTTTAATCAGAAATAATTTCTTATTCGGGCTTAACTTCAGTAATTTCAATTCTTATTGAATGAAATATTTTTATTAATTAATGTGAGTTTCTAAAGAAGAGAAAAAAATTAAACTAGACCTAAATTTTAACAATTCCCTTAAAAAAATCACTAATTATTAAATTGACTGCACCAGGTCAAAAAATAATTGTGTTGCAACACTCTATTCTTAAATAGCTGTTGTTGTTATTTACATTTATTTTCTTTTTACATACTTTTACAACTACAATTTGAAGCTGAAAAAAAGTCAGCCAATGTAGTAATGGTAAAGAAAATAAAAAATATGTTGATTACTGAGTTCTTGTTTCAACTTTGTTATTTGTTTTAAGCTTCTCATTTGTTTAAATGAAAGTTTATAACATAATAACTCTAGTTGTTCTAAGAAACTTTGTGTAAAGGTTCCCTAATGATCTGCATTAGCAACAGTGAAATGCGCATAGGATCCAGCTAAACCCCTCAATAATCAATTTCAATGTATTTTTAATTAAAAAAATATTTTACTTAATAAGTAAAATATTAATTTGGGATTAGTAGTGCGTTAAAAAAATTTTAAGCTTAAATTTTAACAATTCCCATAAAAAATCACTAATTAGACTTATTTTTATTAGCTGGGGGAAATAGAGCTATTTTTCTGTGCAGCCACGCACTTCATCAGCACCAAAGATAAATCAATAATTTCCCATATTCCGTTTCATTAAAATCTACGTTAAATAGCTGATGTTAATAGCAATCTCTACTCAAGTAGATAGACTAGAGTGCTGATGAAGTGCGTGGTTGCACAGAAAAATATCGGTATTTGCCCCAGCTAATAAAAAAAGAGTCTAGTTTATTTTTTTCTCTTCTTTATAAATTCACATTCATTAATAAAAATATTTCATTCAATAAGAATTGAAATTATTGAACTTAAGCCCGTATAAGAAATTATTTATTATTAAAGGTTTTATTTTTATTTTTTTGTGGAAATATGAAATGTTAGGAAACGTGTCCCAGGCCACTTTTTTTTAATACCAGCTCATGTCTATTTCACATCTCAAGGCAGGTGCCAAGTTTCGTATTAATCGCTTAAGTAAAATCACATGAAATACAATACGAAATTTTAGTGGAAACTCGTAAAAGAGTATATTAAATGTTAATGGGCGTATTCCAGCCCTTTTTTTAAGAATGAAATTATTTCATTACAAGAGCGCAGTTTCGTGGGAACTGAATAAGTAAAAGTACATAAAATCAAACTAAAAAATTAAGGAACGTGATCTTGCCTACCTTAAAGATTTGAAGTTTTGTATCCCATTTCAAAAACTTTTGGGATGAAGTCTATTGATGAGTTCCATAAGCGGGAACAAAATACATAAAGATGTTGCTTAACCAAAACAAAACAAAAAATTGCTTATTTTACGTGCAATTTATTCGCTTGTGGTTAAGCATGTCCCTATGCATGTCATTGGTGCTTTACCAAATTTTTCATAGACTTCAACTACACATTTTGAACAGTAAGAAACCTCTTATCTTATACACAGACTTTCCAAAACCATTTTAGGAATCACAATTAATTTTATTAAATTGCATTGTTAGGGAATGGGAAGTAAAATTTAGAAAATAATAAATAACACTGAAAGAAATTATACAAAATTTTTATATGTCTTTCTTTTTGGATGGGGAAAGTTATGCATTTTAAAGATAATAAAGAAAATACAAATTTTAGAATGTTTAGTTTTATTCAACAATATTTCGATACAAACTAATTTTAAAAACAATACTTAGTATGTGTATAAGTAATTAAAATTTCATAAATTTACGAACTTTTCTTATGCAGAAATAAAATTAAAATCTGTGCCTGGTTTCTGTAACTACACTATTCGTATCGGAAAAATTAATACCCTGTTTCCACTCAATTAAATTAGTGGCTTTTCACATAAATTTTTAACTCATGTCGACCGTACGTGTTGTGGAAATACGGGGTAAGTTTTTAAATTTTTAATTATTATTTTGTTGATTGTTCGCAGGGTGTTTTTATAAAAAACTAACAACCTTATTTATAAAAATTATTAAGGCTTTATAAAGGCTTAATAAGAAAAATTTTGTATACAAATCTGTTTTGAAAACCCTTTAAAAAGCATTAATAATTTTTATAAATAAGGCTGCAAGTTTATTATTTTTTATTTATCCAGTTTCACAAAATAATGATAATTTTTCCGTTTGACAAGATTTTTGTATTCGTTACAGAAACCGGACACTGATAACAATTACGAAACTTACAGACCAAACTAAATTAAAGCAATGTACGTTGAATATTACGCATTTTAGTACATCATCGTATCTGTCAAAAAAAACAAAGAAAGTTTTAACTTTTAACTTTTAATTTTTCGTTTTCTGCAGCCAACTTCACTTCTTAGCGTGCAATCAACAGCAAACCGCTGTCGTCGCTTTATACCAGTGTTATTCCTGAAATTTTTATTTGAATTTTGGTTAGATAAATAATATTTTTTGCTTGATTTATTTAATTATTTATAATATTAAAAGATAATTTCAAATAATAAACTAGTGTTAAAAGGGCCACAGTTACAGAGCCTCAGGTTCATTTACTGCTCCAATTTAGTTTGTTTTTATTATTATTTAAAACGTTGTATTTTTTAAATAAAACTTAAGCCTAAAATATATTTTAAAAAAATGCAAAAAATATAATAAAAAATGTAAAATATTCATACTAAATAATATACAAATATACTTATATATAAGCAGTATTGCGTATGAATTTCTTTAAATAAAAGAAACTTTAATGACCAGTTGTTAATTTTTATTTGGACTTAAACTCCAAAAGCAGCTAAATAAAAATAAGTTATCAAGTTATTATTGATATTGTAATATGTAAAACTTATTTTTAACTATTTGAAGAGATTTCGCAGTTTGGCACGTAAAATAATTGATTTTTTGGATTTCTTTTCAATTCACTTCCAATAAAACAAATGATGGCTGCGTACATCGAAACTATAAAATCTTAATAGCATGTAATCCTGCCATTTAGTGGGCAATAAGCTGGAATAAAGAGAAAATAAATTTCATAAGGGAAGATTGGTAAAATGTGAAAATAAAATACTATATGTGACATTCTCCGAGGAAAGGGACCTAGTGTGTCAAAAAACGGGTACTTGGGAAAATCGATAAAAATGAGAAAAACATTAAAATTTTATTTTTTAAATGCATTCTTCTCAAAACTTCATTTTTACACACTAGGTCCCTTTTCTCGGAGAAGGTCATGCATTAAACACATTCACCACAGCAAGCTACACAGCCGTCGCGTCGTAGCGAGCTACTTAATTGTGTCATCACCACCTATAGATATCAATGTTGCCACTTTCAAATATTTCGCCATTTATAAAAATAAAATTACTCTTTTAAAATGTTCTTAAATCAAGTAAAAGTATAAAAATTCATTAAAGTGCTACACTACATATCTTTAACTTAATGTAAAAAGGCCCTAACTCGTTATCTTTCTGAAAAAGAGGTTTTTGTATATTTTGAAAGAAGAAAATCTATATATTCGCATGTCTTGAAAAGTGCAAAAATCTTGATTTCATAAAAATAATGAGTTAGGGACATTCTATAGGGTGTTTTTTGAGGGGTATAGAACTTCGAATTGAAATAAAACACAAGAAAATCGTTTTAATGTCCATCAATTTGGCTTTATTGGAAGGATAATTTTATGCCATTAATGTTTAAATATGATTTCGGGCATGTGGCCGCCGCGGCTGGCTCGAATAAAGCCAATTCTACAGGTCCAATTTTCAACCACTTTTTCGAGCATATGGGGCCGTATGTTGGCAATAACGCCACGAATGTTGGCTTCCAAGTCCCCTAACGTTTCTGGTTTGTTGGCGTAGACGAGCGACTTCACATATCCCCAAAGAAAATAATCCAATGGCGTCAAATCACACGATCTTGGTGGCCAATTGACAGGTCCATTCCGCGAAATTATGCGCTCATCGAATGTTTCCTTCAATAAATCGATTGTGACGTGCGCTGTGTGGCATGTAGCGCCGTCTTGTTGGAACCACAACTCATCCACATTCATGCCATCCAATTCGGGAACAAAATAGTCGGTTAGTCGGCTCCAATTGCTGTGCACGGTGGCGAATCGATTCATTCGGGTCCTCTTCAATACTTTGCTCTACAGCGGCAATTGTTTCTTCGGTGCGCACTGTTCGACGTCTCTGCGGATGCGTATTATCACATAGAGTAAACGTAGTGCGAAAACGATCCATGGTTAACCGAATTAATTGCTCTGATGGACGATTATGTCGACCATAAAATGGACGGAGCTTGCGGTAAACTTCGCGAACTGAACCATTATTTTCGAAATAAATTTGCACGATTTGCAAGCGTTGTTCTTTTGTCAACCTGTTCATGATAAAATGGCAAACCAAACTAAATATTAATCACTTGACAGCTGACAAAATGGCCGCCAGTTAAAAAAGTGATGCCAACTTAAAGTTCTATACCTCAATAAAAAACACCCTTTATATTAAGGTGACTATACAAGTCTATATAATTGAATATTTTACCTGTACCTGGATTCACTAACTTTTATTACGATAATCGTATAGCTATAATAAATTTAACGAGAATTTATCGACTTTGCTATTCAGTAACATATTTTAACGATATTCGCTGTCGGTTGGAGGAAAATAAAATAAAGTCACAAGCTCTAATTCATTGAGTTTTTCTTTATCATTCTTTATGCTTTTCGCTTATTTTTACATTTTCTATGCAGAGCTACCATAAAATTTTGAATTAAATGGTGAGTAAGATAAAGCTGGAGACTATCGTAAAAAAAAAATTACGGAATGACATTATCGTTACCGCAAGCGAGTAAATATGTCGATAAATACTACGATTTTCGGTTGGCAAAAAGTTACAGAATCCAGGTACTGATCATTTAAAATTGAAACCACACTGCCATATGAAATACCTATGGCATCAACAATCTCATGCACTTTTACTCTTTGATCGGCCAACACCATATCGTGGATTTTTTCGATATTTGCTGGTGTACTGACCTCAATTGGGCGTCCAAAACATACACCGTCATTTGTACTTGTGCGACCACAACGAAAGTCAGTAAACCACTTTTTTGCCATTGAAATCGATGGCGCAGAGTCCCCATAGTATTTATCGAGCTTTTCCTTGGTTTGATTGACGGTTTTTTTTTCGCAAAAAATAATGTTTAATGAGCTCACGAAATTCACTTTTTTCCATTTTCTTCTCAAAAGGCTAGGTAGTCTGTTATCAACGGCTGTCAAACACAAAATAAATGACACAGCTTGATTAAACTTAGACAGGAGTCAACTGACAGTTGCCTCTTGACAGAAGCAGTGCTGCCATTTCAATCAAGAGGCCGGAAATTCAAAAAGACACTGAGTTAATGATACACCCTCGTATATGTATGTATGTGTGTTCTACCCTTCACATTTCAAAATCGGTAGCTAGATATTGTGAATGTGTTTAATACTTAATAAGGAAGAAAAACTCTATTCAAAAATTTTATTGCACTGAGATTAGAGCGATACCCTTGTATTCATTTATAGCTCCTCTAAGTTAGAAAATAAAAGAGGTTAAAGGCTCAGTTAGCCGACTGTCATGTAATGCAACTGCAAAATCTGTTTTTGGATTATTAAAACAAGCGCGCATAGTCATAGTCAAAACAAAGTATACTCTATGAGTTTAAAATCAGTATTTTGTATGGCTATGACTGTGCGCCAATGTTATTAAATGAAACGAAAACCAGCCTTCCAATATCCAGCCAAAGGGATGCATACCCCTTTTTGCATAAAAACAAAAATCTGCTCAATTCAACACACATGACTTCACTGCCAGCAAGGCGAATTCAGTATCAGGTGGCCTTATCAGCCCGGCTCATTATCAGCTGTTGATGCAAAATTGAGCAATTTGAACCAAAATGTCAAAATTTGCTTAGAAATCTTTTCACAGATTGGTTTTGTAGCATAGCAAACAACATGTTGTTTCTTGTGTTGTAAAATTGTTGTACTGATAAATTCACCTGTACTGAATTTGCCTTGACTGCCAGTAGACGTAAAAAACTTTGCGAGCATATCGTGCCATAACCGCGAAGAAAGCTTAAGCGACATAATTTTTAAACTTAATTTTTGTAACAAATTCGATCGATATTTGCGATCCTAGATAATTGATTTTCGTCAAAAAAAACGAACTTCAAAATATATGACGCTTAAGTTTTTTTTGGTTCCATATGGTATCAATATCACTAAAATGTACATATCATATCTGTTGATATTTTGGCTCCTTTACTTTCTCATGCCGGTATAAGAAATTTGTTATTATTTATTCTTTTATACTGAAAGCTCTTTTAATAAAATAATGTTTTTTTCTTTGTTTTCCTTTTGTCTTCATTATCATATAACTTACCTGAGCAGCCACACACTTAATGCAAATATTTTTGGCACGTACACCATACGTTCGTTGAGCAACATGCCACGGACAATTTTCTGTGCCACATATGCTGTTGGTAAACCAGGATAACTGCTCGAGATGCTTTTTAAATGAAAGAAAAGAAATGGAAGGGGAAATTAATATGTAAAAATGTGTGTACACTACTGTACATGCCAATGAAAAATTATAATAAAAAAGAATATACGAGCACGCTTGTATAAACATATAGAAAATCATTAAGATATTAATTATGTCAGCTTAAATGGTCTTTAGCAAATGCAGACAGACACAGGGCAAATGTAAAATTCTTTTTTTTTCATTTTCATGAATGAAGAATGATGGTATCTTTTTTTTGTGTGAGCAATCATCAAGCTTTTTAACACCAGTGTTGCCACGATTTCATAAGCAAGCCATATAAAAGTAATTGCTAAGGGAACAAATTTATAAACAAAATTAATAAAATATCAATGAATATTGGTTTCAAAATATTTACTAAGTACTATCGCACTAACTAGTTATGCGATTTAACACTGCGCGACAAAGTTAACTAGCTAGGCAAAAAGTGTCATGTCGTATCGCATAGCGTAGTTAATTTGTCGCCAAGGCGAATGCATAATCAGGCAATATCATGGCACCAAAATCTAGCCAAATATTCTTAAACTTTTTGGCAGCAGAAAAGTTTACACTAACAAATTTACAAGTTTTGCTGCAGGGTTGAATTTGAATTCAATTCATCTTATTAAATTCGCCTTGGATGTCGCTTAATCGGCTGTTCAGAATTTCAAATAATACGTGCGAATGCAATATTGTGAATGCGAAATGTCATGACGAATGGTAAATACTAGTCTCCTGCACAAGATATCTTATAAGAAATGCTTTGCTACAGCGAAATCTTATAAAACAAACGTTAACAACACTGTTTGCAAGAAATTTATTTCAGTATTGTAGGTATAAAGACGGAAACACCTTATGACGGAAGAATTTGTGATACTTGCTTCTTTATACGCATGAGCGCGTGTACGAACGTCATGCATGTATGTGTGTATGATTTTTTTATTTTTCTGCGCACATGCAAAGGCACACACATGCATTAACATTAGTTGTATGCGGTTAATCACATAATAGCTTACCATCTACATATTACACACACACTCAAACGTACAATATGAAAAAGAAAAAGCATACACTAATCAACAGTACTTCTTTTGAGAGTTTGTTACAGACAAGCTGTCTTGACGTCATCGCTTGTTAACACTGTTATACACATACACCAATACATCCATCGTGCTTCGCTTATAGTACGACAGCATTTATTATTGGTTTAGTATAATACATGCGACGTGAATACATTTAAAAACCATGACGTTTTTATATTTTAAGACATGGTACAATTATACTAGGTACATGCACGACTACAACAAAATTACATTACCAAAAAATAAATTCATTTTGTGGGTATAAACAAACGAATAATTGTCAGAAACAGATGCCTTTTGTTTTTAAAAATAACAATTACAGGGTAACTAAAGTACAATTGCAGACGCTGCATTCCTGCATGATTGTAGTTATTCAGTGTTGCCAATCTTTGTTTAGTTAGACAGTGTGTAATTTCTACTCACATGTGTAGGCCATGTAATTAAATTCTTGTATAATCTGTGTGTAATTCTACTTTGGGTTCTATTTTTATTTATTTTTGTTTTAATTTTAACCTATACAAAATATGTGTAGTGTAATTTTCTTCGATGTGTAATTGGAGACACAGCGATGTGTAAATTCATTGGCAACACTGTAAGCATTTTTTTCACACACATACACTAACATTTTCGCAGCTTGTAAACAAAGTTTGACAACTATTTGCATTGTATACATTAACAGGCTGGGCCTGTGCATGTACCTGTTGTAATTGTATCATGTTTTAAGACTGTTTACGCAGGCCTCTAGTAAATACTACGATAAAAATTTGACATCCCATAATATTTGACAATTTTTTGAAATTGTTCTGAACGATGAGACTTTTTTTTGATCTGATCAGAGTTGCATTATTACACAATCAAGTAATAAAAAAATGACAAGTCATCTGTTTCGACGCCGATATCGTGCCGTCGTTTATGGTATATTTTAGTATTGAATATGTTTATCGTATTGAAATACATTTCGTGTAAGCCATGTCTGAAAGTAAACGAAACTATCGTATTTTTCTTTTCTTTATCTTATTAACAAGAACTACTTTAACCGCCGCATATTTTCAAGGGCCGGCACAACCACAACTTACATGAAACTGCTCATCCGCCGGAAGTCAACGATAAATCTAGGCATGTTATTCCTCAACAGCTGTTTGCTTTATACTTGTGTTTTTAATGTGATATGAGATGTGATGGTGTGAACCTAAAATATCACTTTACGCTAGATTTTTTGACTGTCGAAAAAAATGTGTTTAGATTTCTTTTTCGTAAAATATGATAAAAATCGTTATACATGTATAATAGTCTGAATGGTCCTATAAAGGCTGTTCAGAAATTCAAGTAATACGAGCAAGCGTAATATTGTGATTGCAAAATGTCATGAAGAATGGTAAATAATACGATAAAAATTTGGACCGAAAAGATTGGACACTTTTTTGAAATTGTTCTAAACAATAAGACTCTTCATCTGATAAGAGTTGCATTATTACAAGTCCAAGTCGTCTGTGTCGACGCCGTTGCCATGCCGTCGTCTTAAAATGGCTCTAACTATTTTTTGACAGTCGATTTCTTTCTCGTAAAACATGATAAAAATCGTTATACATGTATAATAATCTGAGTGGTCCTTTAATGCGATGTGCTACATCCATATGAGCAAGTAATATTTCGACCCGTCGTGTCGCAAATATATAATAAGTGTATGATATAAAACTATATTTTAAATATTGAGGAAAAACTGTGAGAGGTAGTAAAAGCGATTTCTGGCATGTGAAGAAAAATTATTCTTTCTATAGTTAAACAACCTAGCAAAAAATTTCAAAAAAAAGGGGATCTTCATTAGAAGTCAGCGTTTTGGACAACGAACCCCTCTCTTAACAAATATCAAATACCCAATTACCCTAGGCTCATCGAGAGAAACCTATTTGTGTGTTTGTTTATATTTTGTATAAGAAGACGACTAAACTTCGGCTTGTTAGTGACTTAAATGGAAATATGTGGAGCTTATTAATACTACTTCATATGGACTCGAATATATGTACATACATTATTAGTATTGAAATTTTCGAAAGCAGTGAACAAAAATTCTTAAAATACTATATAAATGTATCTACAATATGCATGAAGCGGCAACATTGTTTAGCACAGACAAACAGATTACGTTCAATATTTGACCAAATCTATGAACAAATCAAAAATATTGTTCTTATATTTGTTTCAAGATTTATAAATCGAAAAGATTTGACAAATAATATTTTACACCATTTCCGTTTAACACAAACAAACAAAAAACTGGAAAGGATTATTAAACTAATGGCGTTTTCTTTTCTAGAAAAAGTGCAATATTTTTAAACATTTTATTAAGAAAAATGCAATTTAACGCTCGTTTAAAGCAAAAATTTACGATCGTAAGGGATGATGCAATAATTTCTAATAACTCTTTATTTAAAAAAACTGTATATCATTACGAATTTTCATTGAAGAGTGCAATAAATGTAACATATTTTTCTAGAAAAGAAAAGGCCATAATAGTAGATGCATAGACTTACCCTGCATCACTAAGTAAATGCAAATCGCCACTCGTTTTCATGAAATACGTATTGGCAACTGTTGTGCGCACATAATCGCTACTGGATAAACGCAATTCACATCTCAATGCCTCCATAAAACCAAGAATACCATATTTAGTTGCGGTATAAATGCCAGCACCGGGTAATGGAACCAGACCTAAAAGTAAAAAAGTAAAAAATTAGTGTTAATGAAAACAAAAATTGCCAATTGTACTCTTGGTGTTCGAATGGTAAAAAAAGGTAATAATTTTTTATTGATGATTAAAACACAGAAGCGTTCTGTCCAAAATTGTCATGTTAATACAAATGGTGTGAAGCAAACTTTAATAGTACGGCGCACGGTGGTTCAAAATCAATTTTCATTGGCTAAAATCTATATTTTTTCTTGAAGTATATTTTTAAAATTTTTACGTCATCATAAAGGATATATAACAAAACTAAGGTAGCCAAAAATTTTGGGGGAATTTGCATAACTCTGTCATTTGTGAACAAATTTTGTATTTTTTTTAAGGGAGTTTCCTGTAGTTTGGACCCATAATTTTTTTTTTTTTTTTTTTTTTTGAAAATCGGAGGGAGACATTTGCACCCTTTAGGCATAATTCTCTCTTTTGCGTGCAGATTTTCAAAAGAAAAAAAAATTTGTGTGAAAGGGCTTGCCTGCAATTTGGTACCATAATTTTGTTTTTCGAAAACCGGGAGGGGTGAAAATTCGCACCCCCACAAAACTCACACCATCCAAAAAACCGATTCTTAAATTTTTTTTATTTGAAAGAGTTTGCTTGCAGCGTGGTGCTACATTTTTTTCAAAAATCTATGGGAAAATGTCCTTCCTTCCCCCACCCCCACATATAGATAACCTATTCTCAAAATAATTTTTTTGAATAGGTTTGCCTGTAGTTTTGTAGCATAACTTTTTTTCGGAAATCGGAGGAGGAAATTCGCTCCCCCACAAAACTCCGTGATTTGTGAAGCGATTTTCATAATTCTTTTTAATTTGAAAGGGTTTGTTTGCAGCTTGGTACCTCAATTTTTTTTTTTTTTTTTTTTTGAAAATCGATGGGGAAATTTTCTCTCCCTCCCTACACACATATGACATATTTTCAAAATTAATTTTTTTTTTTTTTTTGTTTGAAGAGGTTTGCCTATAGTTTTTTAGCATAATTCTTTCTTTTTGAAAAATCGAAGGAGAAATTTGCTCCATCCCTAAAAGCGGAAGCATAAATCTGTCATATGTGAACAGACTTTAAATTTTTTTTTTTTTTTTTTTTTTTTTTGAAAGGGGTTATTTGCAATTTGGTCCCTTACATTTTTTTCGAAAATCTGTGGGTCATTTTGTAATATGTTCTATAAAATCTTTGCATTGAAGTCAGCTCTTTTTGGCAGAAAAGAGTTTAGAATCTATTTATGACTATTGTTGCTACTGTTGTTTTTAACCAAAGCACTCGTTTCTATGCAAAATTAAAAAATAAAACGAAAGTTTTTTTGCGGATAAATTTAACCTTAAATTTATCCGCAAACACTGAACTGATTCTAATGAAATTAAATTTAAAATAAAAGCTTAAAATCTTATCTATCCATTAAAAAAAGAATAACAAAAAAATTAACATAAAAGTTACACAGTTTTGGCCAATGAAAAACGATTCTGAACCACTGTGCAGCGTTAAAGCTTTGTAATTGGAAACCAAGATTTTGACAGAGCATTAAGTAGTGAAGTGGGCTGCTAAAAACTTATTTTTTTAGTAAAGATATTTTAGTTATCTTTAGTTAAATGTAGCGGTTTTATCTTCTTATCTTTTATCTAATAGATAAAGGACAATACAAGTTAACATTAATGTTCATGATACAAAGTTGCCTCAAGGTTTGGAACGAAACGTAAATATTGGCCACTTATATAAAGTATGTTCGACTACATTTCCAGTAAAATTTAGTAACTGAGCAAGTACTGAGTAATATGAAGAAATTAATTTCATCAAAAATGTTTGCATATAAATGTACGCGAACGCGACAATTGTAAAATCCAGTAATTTACATATGTATATACAACAGTATATTGATATTGGTGCTAAAAAAAATATACATTCATACATACATATGTATATATAAAAAAATAACTATGAATATGTATGAATTTATGTATATGCAAATAAATTATACTTAAAAACAAAAACTATAAAAACTCGATTAATTCAAACCAAAATCATAATAAAAAAATTTTACACACTTCTGAAACTATTTTAAATTTTAAAATAGCAAATACATTTTTGCCTTCCATAACTCAACGTCGTGAAACTAATTTTATTTAAAATATTTTAAGGTATCGCAGGATTTATTTTTTTTTAATTTTATTTTTTGTGGAGAAAAAGGGTTAAGAAGGTAAAGTGAAGAACTTCAATAATGTTGGTGATAAGATATTTTAGAAATTAAAACAATAATTGACTTGGACATTTACAAAATTTAATGAAGTAAAACACCGATAATATAACTTTTTTAAAAATTGCACTACGGCAACATTAGTTTAATAAAACTATAGGGTTACTTTAAAATTTAAAGTTTATATCTGTTCTGCTGTAGTAGATATAATTTTTTATTAAGAATGAATTTTACAGTTTAAAACAAGATATTCTATCAAAGTTATTGATTGGAAATAAAATTAATAGTTACATTCAATTAATAGTTTTTATAGCGATTTAATTGTTTATAACCAGGGAAACCGCAAATATGCAATTGCATGTTTTTTCTTGTGTGACGTATTAATGCGAGGACAAGATATTTATCCGTTTCATAACTTTTTATGAATTTTGGCATCGATTTGGTAGTGCATATTTTTGCATATTTTACCCTTTAAGGCATGTTTTCGCATATCTCAGTCCTAAACGCATATTTTCTAACTTTTATAGCATAATTTACGCTTTTGGGCATGTTTTGGATGCTTTATGGATTTTTTTAATACGCTTAGAAGCTTATGTGTTGGTCAAAATTTTTATTTTTAGTTTTCGCCATTTAAATCTCATATCCAATCTTCCATGTAGTATATGGACGTTACTTTAAATAAAAATTTGGGTTTGGCTGTTGTGACGGACTCTGCGTCGATTACATCGGTAGACCTTGAAGGAAGATTGTCAATGTATAAAAATTTACTTAGATGTGACAAGCAACTAAATTATTGCTTTTAAAACGGCAGTTTCTCTTTGTTCATTATTTTATTGTTTCCCCTTTTTTGTTTATTTTATTTCTGTCTTATTTTATATACAAATGTTGTCGAATTTTTAAATAAAAAATGTGTTTTCGTTGACAAATAAACCAATTTGTTTTATTTTCAAGTTTTTAGTACATATTGAATGCGCATAAAACCCTTTTTTAGAGCATATTTCTGGTTTTCTTGTTTATAACATATCTCCAACAAGGGGTGATAAAGGCTTAACTTACCAGACAAAGCAGCCACAGCAACAACATGTCCAGATTTTCGTGCAACCATTTTTGGCAGGAATTCTTTTGTGGTCTGAAGGCGTAAAAGACATTTACATAAAATATGAATAAGAAACAAAAAAATTCATTATTAAGTTCATTTACATAAATATCTACATACATATTGATACATAAATATAGAAAGGCCCTAACTCATAATTTTTTACAATCGAGAGTTTTTAAATTTTTCGATACATTGGATGTTCTTCTATCAAAATATACTAAAAACTCGAATAAAAATAATAATAATGAGTTAGGGCCTTTTTATATTAAGGTAACGAACGATATGTATATTATGAAACAAATTATTCAAATGGGAATGACAATATTAAAAAAAATCACGTACCATTATGTATGATCCCAAATTCACGGTTATAATTTTATCAATTTCATCATTTTTCAACTGCGGCGTTGATGTCATGGGCATCAGTGAAGCATTGTTAACTAAAATTTCCACTGGACCCATTTCTTTTTCAATTTTAAGAGCCATTAATTGTAGTTCACGTGGCGATGAGACATCAGTCTGGTTAAAAATTGCACACACAAAAATAAATTATCAAATATTTATTGTTTTTTATTTGCCTGGAAAATACTTTACTTTGTAGGCCTTGGCGACACTGTGAGGAATTTTTGAAATCATATCAACAGTTTCATAGCAGCCTTTCGAATTTACATCGACCACAGCAATTTTACAACCTTTACGTGCCAATTCGAGAGCAATTTCGCGTCCCAAACCGCTGCCACCGCCTGTTACCTGGAAATAAACAGGATAAAATGTTAATTTTAATACTTCGTTTTGAAAATGATGCTAGTAAATTTTTGCAAATTGTTTGCAAATAATATAACGCTATAAGCGTTTGATAAATTAAACTTTTAAATTGATTTGTCTTATTTTGAAACTGAAGAGCTCAAATATTTATTTAAAAATCTTTCTTTTGTTACAACGCTGTATCGTTGTGTCTAGTGTTAATATATGTACATAAATTGTTTATTATTATTATTTAATTTATCGTTTTTTGTTTAAGAATTCCATTGTTATTTAATAATTGTTAAGTTAATTTGTAAACAATACATTTAGTTTTACATACTCTTTGTATGGTTGTGTGAGTGTGAGAACTTTTCAAATGCTCGTGCACATTCATACACACTACTACACTTGTATGCGCATACATCAGTTTTGTCTACAATTAGCAGAGTTGCCAGTTTAGTCTTAATGTGTTTATATTAATCTTCTTTGTTTTTTGTTTTTTTTTTGCCTCGAAATGTTACCTTTTTCTTCATTCTTAAACATAAATAAAAATAGCTAGACTTTTGTATATTAGTGATGGTAAATTCGAGCTTACGTTTTAAAAATCTTTCAACGAATTGTGATAAAATGAATCAGACACAATTCTCGAATTCTATTTGCACTGAAGTTTGTACCAACTGCATCAACTGACACATGAACAAAAACAGCATTTTGTTTCATTCCACTAGTGTTAGTTAGAATAATTATAATTTTTTCCTTTTTTCCTGATTCGATTAGGCAAAAGTTCGTAAAATTAACTGCCACTTTCACTATGTCGAAAGAAAAATTCTGCAAAAGAAACCTAGTCACTCGAATTCTAATACAATTTCATTCATATGTCGTCAGCTTTCTTTCGCTTGGGATTATGTATGTCGTTTTTTTTTTTTTTTTTTTTTTGTTTTACGTGCTTAAGGCCGTGATACACTATCATACAAAGTCGTGCGATCTACGAAAAAGTACAACTCTGGTATGATGGAGTTTATGAAAATTTTCAAAAGACAATAACAATTCATCACACCAGGGTTGTATATTTTCGTAGATCGCACGACTTTGTATGATAGTGTATCACGGCCTTTATAAATTAAATTAGTGCCAATTTGTATATTTCATGTATTTTTAGCGATTTGTTTTTTAAATTTTTTTTTTGAAGAAATGTGAACAAAAAAACTAATAATGTGATAAAATAATAATTTTGCAAACTTTATTGAATTCTTTGCAAATAAATTTTACTACACGAAAGCAAAATAGGAAGTAATTGATTTTGATATAATGTCCGCTTCGTTGACGACTCATTCGAACTAGTGGTATGAAAATCGGTATAAAAACACCTACGTTTTCTTGCGACTTGTCGTTCGAGTCAATGTTCGTACAGAAGTAAGATAGAGAAATGGAAATCAGTTTTCTTTCGCTTAGAATGCGAATGAAAACCTTCTTACGAAATAGTGGAAGACACAGTAAGTGAGCCAAATTACATGCAATAATTTTTAAGGAGGAAATTGCTGCAAAGACAATTGTGAAATGTGAATTATTCTGACAAACAAAAACAGAATGGAACAAAATGCTATTTTCGAAGGCCGCCACACATTCACCATCAAGGCTCTTACGTTTCGTCCATTGTGTGTAGTGTCATGTCAGTTAATGCTAACTTCATTCCACTTTATACATATAGCCAGCAAAAAAACTGAAATAGTTCAAAGAGTTTGTCATTTTTTCGGCTTCATAATCAATACATGAAGTGATTATTGAAGTAATAAAAATTAATTAAATTAAATTATTGTAGTAATGAAAATTAACATATAAAAATCATTAAACTCTGGAACATGCAGTGGTCTATCACCGACCTATAAAAAAAAATTTTAACTAATGCAAAATAAAGGAGAGAGGTGTCTTAGGACACCCAGTTATAGCTTTGCTGCTTACTTATATAAAACAAATTTCATGTGGGAAATAGCAATGTAATAAAATTAAAAAAGTTCCAAACGTTTTCATTTATTTCCCATTATTTTATTTTTTAGCGGCGTACGATTAAATTAATGTATTGTTTCTGGCCGGTGGCAGCTGTTAGCTCGGCTTAAAGCCGATCGGCTGTGTTGTGCTCATTTGCAAAAAAAAAAAGCAAAAACAAATTGAGCAATCGATCTCATTGTTTTTGTTTTGTTTTTGTTTCACTCACTTCAAACAACGAAACAAAACAAAATCAAACAATTTGTTTCGTTTATTTTCGTACTCTGTTTTTAAGTACAAGGAAATCAAAACAAAAATTAATTTATAACTGTATTAGTGTGGATTATTTTGGTTACTAAAATTACGTCCTAACTCCTGTGTCGCCCAATAAATAGCAAAGCTATAAAAAAATATCTTAGAAAAGGAGAACACGTATTAGTTTGATTGGTTCACTTTAATAAAGATCAATTTATTTGAATTCCCATACAAGCACATGATCTCCAATGACATGCTAATGTAAAATTCATGCTTGTTTCCCCTTAATCGAACCAGTTCGTCATGACTTGAACCCGTGAATTAACCAAATTTTTATCATTATTTGTTTTTACTAGGATATATATAGTTTTTTTAAGCGAAAATGGAATACGTGAATTGTCTCTGATTCATCGAATCACAGTTTTTTAAAAGTTCTTTATAATAAAAGCTTAAATTTACCATCTCTAATTTACAAAATAATAATTTTAATTATTTTTGTAATTATTTTTTCTAACTTATCATTTGTTCTTTTTTTTTGATTCGATTAAAATAAGATTAGTATATTTGAGTAAGCCAGATTACATGTTATAATTTTTAAAAAACAAATTGTTCTTTAGAAACAAGTTGATGACCACTGCGCTCAAAATAAAAATTTTTATTATTGTTTTTGTCTATAAAGTCCCAAAAAAATCGTGTTTTATTTATGATTTTTTTTTCAAGGTGTATGTAGTCAAATCTGTGCAAGCAGGCCTACAACATTCATTAAGGGTCTTAAAAGTAATATTATTTTATGATTTAAATTTTTGTATAACGTTATACATATATATGTACACATCGTTACCTTAATATAGAAAGGTCCTAAATCATTATTTTTCTGAAATCGAGTTATTTTTGTATATTTCGATAGAAAAACGTCCAATGTATCGAAAAATGCAAAAGTACCGATTTCAAAGAAATAATGACTTAGGGCCTTTCTATATTATCTTATTTTTCATAATTACCGGCAGCACTGTTTAGAATTGAAAATTTAAAACATGTGTGTTTAATTCCCTTAATTGTTCACCTTTTTGTTTTATTATAAAAAAAAATACTTTCCGCCAGTTCACATGTTTAAATGAATAAACAATAATAAATAAAAAAAAGTTGTTCACATAATGTAACTCTCATGCGTCACAAATTTACAAACATTAACCCATTACGAAATGTACTAGTTAATATCAAACATTGTTAGGAGATTAAATAAAATTTGTATACATATATATTCCGAGTTTAAAACTTTTTTTAATTTACATCGCTAATGGGAAACAGACTAAAACAGACAATTAGACAGATGTATAAGCTTATAAGTAGCTTCAATAATATGGTCGCTATCAACTGTGCCAAAGTTTGCAAGTCTCTATTGGAGGAACCTTTACATATATAATTATTTAACGCAGACGCTCTTTTGTTAATTTTTCTGTAAAATTTTCAAATTGTTTAGTTAGGAAGTTTGCATTTCAAAACGTCAATTTCCAAAATATCAACGTAATGGGTTAAGAATATTAATTTATTCTCATCTGCTGCTCATTCATATTTCATTTAGAGCACTCCTGAATTATTTTCACTACATATTTAAGTTCCAACGTAATTGTGTTTTTTGTTATTTTTCAATTAAATTTTGACGACGACATTTGTAACCCCATAATTTGTGAAAAATAGAAAAATCATAAACATACATACATACATTCATCTAACAAGATATATGCACATGTTTGTACAAACATATATACACTAGCCATACCCGTTGAGCTTCGCTACACCCATCGTCACAATATGTTGCTACATATAAGGTTACCTTTCCTCACGCAGTTGTTGTGGCAGATTTTCATTTGACCTTTCAAAGTAATAGAAGGTATTTAAAGGAATGCTCTGACCTTCATAATTAATTCTTTTTAAACCCATAAGATAATCAAAAATCACCAAAAATTCTCTTTATCTTTTAAATCACTCACACGAAACTTGTAGGAATTAAAAAAATTATATATAAATATTTTTGGTACACGGGTACAGGCCACGTAAGGGAGTATCCATCTCCCCGTTGTTACTCGTATTTCAGCAGGTTTATTACCGACTGCGGAATTTATATTCAAGTAAACCCTCCAGTATTTCTCCATGATTAATAATTGATTTTTAGGGCGTATACCCCCGTTTATTCTCAGTTTTTTATTGTTGGGTTTCTTTTTATTGGGCACCCTTTCCCATGCATCGTTTAAAAAAAAAAACAAGTGCGTTCTACTTTTTCAATCGGCAGTAATACAGTTTCAATATACCAGATTGATTTGACCAGTCGTTTGGCTTTCCAGAAGGGACAAACAAACAATCATTAACAGAAAAAGAAAACCAATCCAGTGGAAATTAGAGTTAACTCAAAACTATTGAATTATCAGCGAAAAATTAGTCAGAGGTGGTTGAAATTCGCACTCATTCTGCATGTTAAAAGTGATCACTGATCAGTTTTAACATTGAGTGGCCGCAGGTTAAAGTGTAAAAAATTTTTAATTATTATTTAAGACACGAGAACGGGCATCGGAACCGTGATCACTTTCACTGATCAGCCATTATACTTAACACTTTGCTATCGCGTCATATATGTAAAATATAAACGGCGCAGAGTTAACATAAAAATGAATTTTATGCTAAAATCTTCTCGCTGAACTTTGACTAATCTCTGTATCAAATTTGTGTTAGCTAAAAGTTAGCTCAAAACTTATCGAGAAGTTAGTTGTACAAAAACAACTCACTAACCTCTGCATCAGTTTTGATTTAGCTTAAAGTTAGTTCAATACTTATCGGGAAGAAGACAGTTGTGCAAAATACAATTGACTCACGTCTGTATCATTTATGAGTTAGTTCAGAAGCTAGTTGTAAATCAGTTAGCAAAAAGTCACCCATATCATCCGACTGGGAATTAACAAATACGCAAACACAGATGCATTTTTTTTGTATATATATACAGATGTGCAATTACTGTACGTGAGTACCTGCCATTACGGCCTAATCTTACGTGTGCCAAAGCACTGGGTGTGGGTTAGACGCCAGACCAACGCCCCCATGCACCCTTTTAGAATGAACCTATGGCCCACTCCATAAGGCACATAGGTTGCAATCTTTGAATATAGTTATCCCTGTTCTATATTCAATTACCTTGCTGAGGTACTTTGAGCTATCTAAACTCTGCTGCTATGTCCGTGCCCATGGCAGCTCTGTTGAATGGCAATAGCACCTAGAATAGTGTCTGGCTGGCCGCGTCAGACCAACCACTAGCATTGATTTCACACTGGGAAGCCAAGACTATTCTCCCAGCGATTTTAATAGCAACCACAGCCACCACGATAATTCTCCGGCTTCCACGCTATGGTGTTGTGTATACACCTTAGCAAAGTCCCCAAGAAAATTCCTCAACCATTGCCGGCACAGCTAACCACTCATCCATAATGAACGCATGCCTGTGTCGCCAAATAACCAGTGCCTACTCCACAATACCAAAATCATCCTTTAACCCCGTGGGGTAGGACGAACTCGGCATTTTAGCAAAGGAAACTGACGACCGCTACATGCACTCAAAACTTCAGAGCAGCGAGGACCACTTACGTGAGAAGAACGCAAGCTCGCCGCCAAGATCCTGTGCCTACTACAATCGATCATGCTTGATAAACGCCCCTTGAGCCCAGGAGGTAGGACGCACAACTATTTTAGCACAGAATCTTGACAACCGCAATGCATTTATCTCTAAGCAGCCCAGCTGTCGGGCAACCGGCACCCGTGGCACCAGAAGTAGCCTCTGGTTAGACCTCGAAGTTCCACCACAAGGGCTTCACCTCTATCGTCTTTTGAACTCAGGGGCAGTTCTAGGTGACGCTGCACCTAACTGACAACAACGGGCGTACAATATTTGTTTTCCTTTTATAAATATGTGCACATCCTTTGCTCTGTTTTTGTTCAGAGATCGGGTAGTAACACATAAGTTTTACGGGTAATGAGCCAAAGGTCCGTCAGTGGAAAAAGCTACATTACCCTAGCTGGGGCCCCGGGATTGCCACACCCGTAGTCTATAAATACCTCCCCTGGGGATTGTATATATATACAGTGGAATCTCCCTTAACGGACACTTCCTATAGACAGACATCCCCTTTAGACGGACACTTTTGACAGGTCCCGACAGCTCCATAAACAAAGAAATTGCTTTCTCTTGAGCGGACAATTCACTTGTGCGAACACATTTCAATGGTCCCTTCGGTGTCCCCTCAAGAGAGATTCCACTGTATATGTATACATACATACATGATAAGCAGCCTATCTATAACCTGTTGAACTTTTCTAAATTAATTACAACAAAAATGTTTTTTCATAAACGATCATAAGTTTAGGAATCCCATGCAATTGAAACCAAATGCAACAATTCAAATTATGATTTGACTTTTAATGAGAGATATGAAGAAATTGAATAAATTGCTTACACATAAATAACACAGTGCAACATACAGTGCAGTATGAAAGTATACCATCAAAAAAAAAAAAAAATCCTCAAGGACTTTAACAAAGTCGGTGCTAAAAAAAAGTTATAGCTTATTGAAGTTTATAATTTATAAAAATGAAAACACAGAAAATGAATACAAATGTATTTACCAAAGGTAAATCAGTAATTGTATACACAACAATCATTTCTCATATTCCGTTTCATTAAAAATTTACGTTAAATAGCTGATGTTAATAAAAATCTCTACCCAAGTAGATAGACTAGGGTGCTGATGAAGTGCGTGGCTGCACAGAAAAATATATGTATTTCCCCCAGCTAATAAAAACTCTAGTTTAATTTTTCTTCTCTTCTTTAGAAACTCACATTAATTAATAAAAATATTTCATTAAATAAGAATTGAAATTACTGAACTCAAGCCCGAATAAGAAATTATTTCTGGTTTATATTTTTTTTAAGTTTACTATGCGCCTATATTACAAAATTTATATTTTCTTGATTGATTTCCAGAACAATTCTTAAGTACGGTTCATATTTAATTTTGCAGACATATAAATCGAACCACAAAAAATATTCCTCCAAATTTTAAATTTAATATTCGAATTCGTGTTAGCGAATTTATAAATATTGACATTCGCTAGATTACTGATACACATCTACATACATACATATGTATGTATGTATGAATGCCTTTATAAAACTTTTTTTTTAAAAGATTTCTATGATTGCTTTTTGTAAAAAAGGCAACTTGAAAGCAAATCGTCTTAATGATGCTTGCCAACAAAAATTACTTAAGCGTAAAAAACATTAAAGTTTTGGGAAAATAAGAAATATAAAATCTGTAATTAAAATATGTGATTATATTTTTTTTCCTAAAACATAATGGAAATGTTCATTTTATTGAAAAACAGTCATTGTATAAGAATCTCATAATAATAATGCGCAAAAAATTTAAATTATTTTACACAACCTCTTTACGAGTATTTATTTATATATTCATTAATACATTACAACGCATTACAACGCACCTAGCGTTCATTTACAAAAAAAAATTTACGAATTTGTAACAAATTGGAAAAGTGTTCATTGAACCAAAAAGTTTGTTAGAAGATAGCGTGAAAAGAAAGTAAAAAATTTAGAGACAAAAAAATATTTACAAATTCTTACTGGTAAAATTTTTATTTGAGAAAATTACCCAAACATCTGTTCTGTGCGTTTGTTTGCAAATAATTTTTTTTTTAATGGGCAATAGGAGGGAGTCATGATGGATCTATCTGGGTCTCCTAACTTCTGCTAGGAAAGTACACGAACACATCTATTATAATTAAATATAGGCTGAGTTTCAAATCGTATCAATACAAAGTTTGTACACTTTTCGGATGCGGTACTTAGATCGTGTACAGATACAAAGTTGTGAAACATTGCAACCATGAGAATTGGCAGAGCTTAAAAAAAATTTTGGTAGCGGGGGGGGGGGGAGGTGGCATTACCGCAGGTGACTTTCGTAAGTAATATTAAAATCGATAATTACAGGCAATTTTGAATAGTTCTTGTGGGGATGGGTGCAAGAGCAAATCTTTATTGGCAATACCTCCCCCGCCCCCAGAAAAACCTTTCTACTCTTATGGCCATGAGCATCAGTTTTGCAGTGTTTTTAGGGTTCCGTACACCAAAGGTGAAAAGGAACCCTACTGTTTTCGCTACGCTTTCCGTCTGTCCGTCTGGCCGTCACAGGGTATTTTCTCAGGAACCTTAAGAGCTACGGACCTGTAATTTGGACAGAGTATGTAGAACCGCTACAGCAACAAATACATGAGAGCTAAAAATTAAAGGATGTTCCAAAACGAGCAACGAAAAATGGCTACAACAATTAACACTAAAATTTTAAAAAATTTTAATTAAAGGGTGGTCCATCAGTTAATGCAATTTTGACTATGTAATTTTGACAACTTGCTATATCTTGGAAACCGTAAGAGGCAAACACTTGAAATTTTCAAAAACGGTAAAACTAAAAAATCCCAAAATTATAAAATTGCCAAACCGAAAAAAATCGCCAAAAATTGAAAAAAAATCGCCAAAACGAAAAAAATCGAGAAAATTAAAAAAAAATTCTAACACTAAAATAAATCACCAAATTAGAGAAAAATCCCCCGAATCAAAAAAATCGCCAAAATGAAAAAAACACGTCACAAGCCGAAAAATCGCCAAAACGCGAAAAAGTTGCCAAAACTAAAAAAAATTGCCTATATGAAAAAAAAACGACAAAGTTAAAAAAATCGTCAGAATTAAAAAAAAAATCGCCAAAATTAAAAAACGAGAAAAAAAGTATCAAAACTAAAAAAAGCGCCAAAACTTGAAAGAAAATCGCCAAAACCGAAAAAACGCAAAAAGCGCCAAAACTAAAAAACGCTCAAAACCGAAAAAAGTTCGCATTGAATTACATATCTAGTGTCCGTACGGAAACCTTCGTGCGCGGGTCAAAGTCACACTTCACTGAATTTATTAATATTTTTCGAGGACATTTTGAAAGGATGTGTAAATGTCAACGTCTTTTACTTCTGCGTTATTAGATACTACACTTCGTCAAAGACAAAGCAATTTACTTTTTTGAAGTCAGCCATAATAAGAATATACACATGATGGATAGAAGCACCAGCTACCCTGCAGAAAGTGCGAATAGTGAAATTGTAGTGATTTACTTGTGACATTGTCAATAGTACTACTGACCAGGTGTACCCCAGCCAATGTAATCATCTATTGACATTTAACATTAGCTTGTCATTGAAAATCCACCACTAGACTATAGAACTGCTGACTAAGTAGTTCTTTTGGGACCACATGGAGACATTGTGGCTCTAGTCCACAATATCGATTTTTTTTCTCGCTCGCTGTCAATAGTAAAATTATAGTGATTTTCTAGTGACATGGTCAATAGTGCTACTGACTAGATGTCAATAGTAAAATTATAGTGATTTTCTAGTGACATGGTCAATAGTGCTACTGACTAGATGTACCCCAGCCAATGTAATCGCCTATTGACAAATAACATAGGGTTGTCATTGAAAATCTACCAGTAGACTTTAGCGCTATTGATAAGGTAGGTCTTTTACGACCATATGGAGATATTTGAACCAAAGATTCACTAGTATATTTTAGTGACCCTCGTCTAAATATATTTATTTAATATTATAAATAAAAAAGAAAAACAAACTATTGACGCGTTCATTGACAATATTACCAGATATACACTAGAAGTGTTGTCTCTAACGTATCTCTACTCGCGCAAAAAAGGAAAGTTGTCGACATTTTAACTAGTGCAATTGTCGCTGGAGAAAGAGTATTGACATCGAGACATATGGTTCTAGGCTGACTAGAGGGTACCGAGGCCATCGGTATTTTCAGTTATGTGCTCAAAATTAAGCTGTAAAAACGACAAAAAAAAATTTTAAATTTATAGAACTAAAATCATACTGCGAAATATTGTTCGTTCGCTACCCTTTTCATGTGAGTAATTCAAATACGTAATTCTAGAAATACATATGTAAATGCTAACAAGAACTTAAGGCCGAATTTCAAATCTTAACAGTACATGATTAACCCCAAATAAAAAACATTAAAGAAACCACAGCCAGTGTTTGGCTCATACATATAAACTGAACACATATTTTAAATGTCTGTTTTGAGCTTGACTGGGCAAAAATAAAATTTCTAAACTTCTTACTAATATTTGTTTGTATTCAATTTATTGTCAACCAATGAAATTATTTTCATGTGAGACGGAAGTCACCGCACTGCGTTGGCGCAAGCCTAATTTCAAAACCTAAAATATTTAATACCAAATCTGCAAAATTCATTACTGTTCGTTTGTTTGCCTTTTTCGGAGAAAAAAAAAGAAATTTAAACCCAAAATAGCACACAGTGTTTATAGCACACACAGAGCAAACAATACACAATATGAACAAGTAAAATAAACAAATATTTATTTATGATTAATTAACTGGAAAACATAAATTATACAATAAATGCACGTTAAATTCTATTAACTATTAATGGCATTATTATTATTATTAACCACACCCAAATGGTTTTGAAAAAAAAATCTGGCAAAACAATTTAATAAATAATTAAATATTCTTCACAAAGTATATTTACATTTCTCATTTTCATATATGCATGTACTTATGTATATACATAAATACTATTTATGAGTAAAAATTTTATTAAATAAAAAATAGCACTAATTCAATAAAAATATGTAAGTAATTATTAAGTTTACGAGTAATCCCATCAACAACAAAAATATAATACGAGTATTTAAGTAAGAAAGTGGAATTGCTATAAAAAAATATATAGTACGTTTTTTTAATGATTAAAATTAGAGTTCAAAAACTTGTTATTTCATTGATGACGTTATCGATAAGAGAACCGATATTGAGAGTACTTATACAAACTCATCGATACCAACAAACCACAGCAGCAGCAACAACAACAATGATAAGCGGGGAAATACAAAAACAAAACATTCTTTTTAGGCCTTTCTTTGAAATCAATTTCTCTTGGTGATTTAAAATAAAAAGGAGAAAAAACCAGTCCATTTAATGAGACCGAGCTGATTTTTTTTTTTTTTGAATTTACAGTGGAATGGAAAGTGTTAATTTTCCAATGTAAAAAAACTTGCTATTTTTTCTCGCGTAAATTAATTTTTTAGTGATTTATTTGATTAATACCGCGGAATTTATAAAAAGAAGTCGATTTTGAATTTTTTTTGTTACATAAAGCGCTTTGCGTTGTAGGTGACGATATACATTTTTATTTTGAATAGCTAGCTAGCTTAACTGTAGTTATGAATCATACTGCAGCTACTTGATAAGTTAAAAGTACGCCGTTAGACTAGGGTCACACCAGAGAATAACAAAAGTATCGTACTCCTTGAGTATTGGGCGTCAAAACACTGTGAATGCGTACAGCTAAAAAAAAAAAGTGAAAGACAGGATCATATACAAACACACTCATCAACTTTAAACCGAATACGTATATGTAACTATAAGCAACCAACAACTATGTTCATAAAAAAATTTTAAATTACAAAACACAAACTACTACAAAATAGATTTATAGACTGTGTGAGGTACAATCAAGCAAGAGTATAAAAATACTCTGACTATTTATCGGCTACACATGCGTATATACTAGAGGGCTGCGTGAACAGTCCTCAAATGTAAATACGTCTAGTTTATTAAATTTATTGTCGTAGCGTGTATTATACTAAACAATTAATAAATGATGTCCTTTAATAAGCGAAGCAGGATAGATGTATTGATGTTTGTGCATATGAAAGTTTACAAGCGATGTCGCGAAGACTTCTGGTTCGTAACAAACACTCAAAAGAATTAGTGTTACTGCGTGTATGCAGGTTATTTTGCATATTGTACGTTTGAGTGTGTGTGTGTGTGTGTGTGTATGTGTGTGTGTGTGTGTGTGTGTGTGTGTGTGTACGAAGTGGATGGTAAGCAATGCATATGCGCATTTGTATGTGCGCAGAAAAATAGAAGATCATAGACACAACGAATGTGTGTATGTACATACATGCATGACGTTTTTAAACGCGCAGATGCGTAGGAAGAAGCAAGCATCAAAAATTCTTTCGTCACGAAGTAGTTTCTTCTTTACTCCTATACCTGCAACAACTGAAACAAATTTCTTGCAAACTGTGTTGGATAGCGTTATGCTGTAGTAAAGCATATGAAAAATCCCTCATGTCTTAAAAGTTCTTGTAAGTGGTCTTGTGCAGGGGTCTAGTATATACAGAGGCCTAATACCTGCACTGGAGATCGAAATCGCATTCGAATAGAAATTAATTTTGATAGCAAGAGATAGCTAGTTTTTGTTTCAGTGTTGGAAAAAGCAATTAAATTCATTTCACAACACTGAATAAATTGTAAGAAACGAATACCTATAAATGTTTTTTTTTTATTTAATTCATAACATAGTAATATTTAATTAGTGTAAATTTAGAGAATAGAACACTAGCCACATTTTGGATTCTTTAATTGGTTGACCAGAAGCAGTTAATTTGTTATTTAGATGTGTGTTTTGTTATATTTAAAGTCAACTAGAAATTCTTTATATTTGTATTTTTATGCGTACATTTGTGAACACATCCATATATAAATAAATAAGTTAAATATTGAACATACACTTTCTTTTCCTTCGCTTTTTCTATGTTAAACATGATTTGGAATGCCGTTTTGCTTGCGAGTAAAAACGCAAACGGTTGCATTCGAATGGCTGCAAGTTATCGAATGCTGTCATTAGAAATTTAGATATGTGTTATTCGAAATCGAATGAGAAAATCTCAAAAGTTAAAAAACTCGCACGTTTGGGATTTAGTCCCCAGGCCTATTTTATTTACAAGCAAACATAGCGCATATTTTCACAGAGCCACACACACATACATACTAATTCATTTTCCATATATGCACAAATGAATGTATACGTTGGCGAATGATGAATATATGTACATATATATTCCGAACATCATGCGTATATATTTTTTGTTTGATTACATGCCCATAGCCTGCGTATAAGTATACTCAGACTATAATTATGAGAGACAGTCAATGCGCTTCATGCGCATGTGCCTTTTTATTTTTAGTTCTAGCGTATTTTAGTTTTTCGCATACACGAAGTAGAGATGCTCTTGAACGTTGGAATTGGCTATAGTTATAGTTACTTGAGAGACAATTTGTGAGCGTACGAATTTTTTGTAATACAATTATGATTATATGGAGTATATTTTTTTTGAGTACTCATTATCATTCCCTGCTCAGTGCTAACTTTCAATTATCTAGTACCGAGGCCATTTCCGGTTGGTCAATACATATGCCTACAATTAAAAAAGCTTAAACGCTTAAGGCTTATTGTTTCGAAATATTTAATAGATTACATTTGAGTAAATCAAAAAATATTTTTATATTATGCAACGTTTTAATTTATTGTTGTATTAGTGTCGATTAATGAAAATTTACTTAATATACATACATATTAGTGTCCTGCATAAGACATCTTATAAGAACTTTCAAGGCATGAGGGATTTTTCAAATGCTTTACTACAGCGAAATCTTATAAAACAAACGTTAACAACACTGTTTGCAACAAATATGTTTGAGTATTGTAGGTATAAGAGTAAAGAAGAAAACAATTCGTGACGGAAGAATTTGTGATACTTGGTTCTATATACGAATGAGCGCGTGTACGAACGTCATGCATGTATGTGTGTATGATTTTTTTTATTTTTCTGCGCACATGCAAAGGCACACACATGCATTAACATTAGTTGTATGCGTTAATCACATAATAGCTTACCATCTACATATTACACATACACTCAAACGTACAATATGAAATATAACAAGCATACACTAATCAACAGTACTTCTTTTGAGTGTTTGTTACAAACAAGCTGTCTTGGCGACATCGCTTGTTAACATTGATATACACATACACCAATACATCCATCGTGCTTCGCTTACAGTACGACAGCATTTATTATTGGTTTAGTATAATACATGCGACGTGAATACATTTAAAAATCATGACGTATTTACATTTAAAGACTGTTTACGCAGGTCTCTAATACATATATTGAGATTTTCATAAGATTTATTTAATATTTGGAATCAAAAGTACACATGAGTTAGACTATTTTAGCAACTATGCATACATTTGTACAATAACCAAAAAAAAAATATAAAAATTATTAGAACGGCGATACTTTAAATTAAATCTAACTTTTTCAATCTATCAACTGTTGCAAATAACAGGTTCGAGTACATGTATTTATGTATGTATATATGTACATTTGTACATATGTATGTGTTTATTACTACTAATCTGTTAATACGCATTTAGTACTGCAAAGATACCCAAGTATTTATTATTGTATATACACATGTAAGTATGTATATGCATGCATATTTATCTTATCTACCCCACTGTGCAGCGTCATAGTAAATGTAGGAGTAATATTAAAATCATGACAAATAAACCAGTAAGAAAAACAATTCATGTTTTTGCTATTTAAAGCGTCTTAAAGTTGGTTAGCAGCATCCATATGTGGAAAATACATAAATATTAGTATATATGTACATATCGTCCCATAACCGTCAAAAAAGCTTAAGCGACATAATTTTCGAACTTAATTTTTTTTACCAAAATCGATCATTTGCGATCATAAATAATCAATTTCCGTTTAGAAAAAATAGAGAGAGGTCCAATATATATACATATATGTCGGTTAAGCTCTTTTGGCGGTTATGGCTCGATATGCACATAGTACATACATACATACATATGCAACTACATACTTAAATGTATTGAAATGCACTTATGCATGTACCAGCAATAGATATTAAATTACCAGAGCCACTTTGCCCATGACATCTTTTTCTTTAATGCCTAAACCAAATAAGTAATCCAACAGATGCTTCAGGAATACTGCAAATAATACCAACGGCAGGAGCAGCAGGAATACAATCATTTTTAAATTGAAAATAGCACGTATAAGCTCATCATTCTGACGGACACTGGAAGCTGGAACGGAGGTGGTGGTTGTTGTTGTGGTACTCGCACGTACCGGGGCTGTGGCGGGTGTGGGTGCTGGTAATTCCGTAGTGTATGTTGCAGTGGTAGTTTCCACCATTTTTTTATTTTATTATTTTTGCAACACTTTTTTATATGGTTATTTTATTTATTAATTTAATTTTATTTTTTTAGAAATAAAATAATATTCACTAATTACACACGCGCCCGTTTTCAATACACATTAAATTTGATTTTTTTTTCGTCGTAAATCCCGCCTGTCTTCTGTACTTAACGACGCTTTAAACGCGTTTGTCTCTCGTCTGCTTGTTTTCCAAATTACACAGCACAAATATTTTCAAGTTTAAATTCATAAGTTGTTGTCGTTGTTGTTTTTTTTATTTTGTTTATTTATTTGTTTAACTCAAACTTTACTTTGTTTTTTTTTTGTGTACTCTATCGATACATATCTTGATCGGTCTCTTCAACTTGTGATGTATGCATCTTTTGTTTGTGGTAGATACTCGGTACTACTCTCGTTGTGCTTGATTCCTCGCGTGTTGGGTTACGCGCTTTGTCTTATACGATTACGTACAACGTACACAGTTGTTGCTATTAGTGTGTTTATTTCGCTTCTATTTGAACGCAATTGCAAAAGTATCAAATTTCGAATAGTTTTTATGGTAGTTGTATTCAATTCATAACAATAAGTTCTCTGCACTTGGATAAATCTCTTACAAACACGGCTGCCAGTATTTGAGGATGTCTAGGCAATTTTGTAGATTTTGTGTTAGGCAAATGGGGTTATATTGGATATATTGGATATTGGATATATATAAAACTATAAGTAGCATAGTAAAATTGGTGATGACAAAGACATGTCACCTTAAAACCATCTTTTACACAATGCATGCAGAAAAAGCTCCTCTGCTTTTCCCAGAGAGTGCTTTAAATTGAGCCTTTGAAGTGCTCTTTGGTGAAAGTTGGGGAAATCAAAAAACTATCAATAAATATATGTATGTAAACACATATTTAATCGGTTTCATGCAATAACATTCAAGAAAATAATGTACATCAAAAATGAGAAATAACGTCCATGGACATTATTTAAAAACAGAAGCCAATATTCGTTATACCGAAAGGAGAAAATCCTTAAAACCGGCCCAAGGCTGGCAAAGCAGAAAGTATTTACTCAGCAAAGCCACTATTCCATACGTTCATGAACATTTCCCCTTATCGGGGTAAAAAAAAGACGAACAGTTTGTTCAATTCAGCCTTTTTCTATAAAAAAAAAATACAACAGTTTCGCATGAAGTTTGCTCCTTTTTCGCCTTTTATTCCGGATAAGGTCCTTTATTTCCATTGATATATGTTCATGTAACCATTGAATCACTAGAACATGCTGTTGATTAATAACGATCATAGTAAGTAAGCCATACAGCAACAGCCTTTGCACAACCCCTTTCGACGTCAGAGAAAATCGGAGAATCCATAAACATCAACGAGGAGATGCTAACTGTCGGACAATGTTAATTTAATGTCATACCCTGTTAGACTTGGTGCAACAAAGTGATGATTTCATATCAAAAATTATAATCATATAATAAATATAATATTGTCTATGATATTTTTGCTTTTTTTTTTTTTTTTTTTTTTTTTTTTTTTTTTTTGCTTAAGCAAAGTCTATATGCATTTCGTTCCTGCTCGTGGAACTCGTCAGTCGATTTCAACTCAAAACATTTTAAAATTAGCTAAAAAAAAAACTTCGTATGTTCATAGTAACACTATTAATACGTTATTGAGAATCATAATACAGGTAAATCTTTGTATAACGAATCCCGCTTTAACGAAAATCCGATATAACGAACGTCCAAACTTTTTACATGAACAACCTTATATAGCGAATACTAGCCTAATTTTATAAAAAATCGCAAAGTAAAAAACAAAAACTTGCTAGAAACATATTTCTAAGATTTTGTTCTACTTTGTATAGCGAATATTTTGATAAATGTGTGCTCTGTATAACGAACGGCAAAAAATATTTAGCAAAATCTACAGCAGCAATGTAAATGCAAAAAAAATGTGATGTGATTAGTTTGTATTTGGTAGCTTATTTTAAAATAAATAACCCTCATTCTTTTTATTGTACTGTATCATGTCTACAATAATAATAATTAAAATAACACTTCAAAAAAATCTTTGCGATATAACGAATTTTTCGGTATAACGAATGGGCCTGACGTTATATAGTTCGTTATACCGGGATTTGCCTGTATAGAAACATAATAGGCTGAAAAGCCTCAAACAAAAATCTTTAAACAACAAACATATTTATTCAATTTTGTGTATATTTTATTTTGCTTTTTTACCTCTTGATAGAAAAAAAATTAATCACCCTAATTCCAGTTGTCGACATCGACGTCACTTTGACACAATAGCAAAAAATTGGGGGTTGTATAGCCGTTGTCGACATCAACTGATTCCTGTTGGTAGGCTTATGTTATTCGCTAGACCATAGGGAACGGAAATAGATTGTCAGTAGCACAAAATTTTTCTCGAGAGTGAGTAAAAAGGCCCCAATTTTTTGGTATTGTGTTAAAGTGACGTCGATGTCGACAACTGGAATAAGGGTGAATGTCTTCATAGAGTACATGCAGTATAACAAACACTATTTTTTGAGATATAATTACGCTGCCATAAAGACTCTATAATATAGAATAATATATTGTAATGCAAGAAAAATTCCTAGTTACGGCATGACCAAATCTGGTCCAACAAAAAAATTTAGATGTTACAAATTAAGTTGGTTCGTTATATATTTGGAGATTTTTTTTACATCGAAAAAAGTAGCTGGCAACTTTGTTTGCAAGCTGTTGTATTAAAGAGTTGTTGACGATTTGAGTGCTTTTTTCCACTCTCTTCTATATTAAAACATTTATCATTGTAGTTGTTAGCCCCACTCGATGATAAGCAATCATTTACATTTGTAAAGTGCTCGTTTTATATATGAACGAACACCTGCATTATTGTTTCATTATGTTGAGAATTATTATTTACTAAAAACATTTTAATAAAAATATTCGAAGAACGTACAACTAACTGAAGTAAGATATTATTGTATTTAAATTTTAAAAGCAATAAATATCAAAACAAAACCTCTTAAAGATCGCGACTCAATTTCAAGTGGATTGCAGGCAACAAATAGTAGTGGCGTTTTATTTCAAAAGTTGTTTCAAATACTTTTATACCCATATTGGAGAATATTGGGAGAAAAAAAAAGTTCTAAAAATAAGGTAAAAAATATATTGTGAATATTTATGGACTTGTTCGTCATTAAAATTTCAAAAACTATTAATTTTAAGTATAGATAAATAAGTTTTTTTTATAGCCTGGCAGGCATGTAATGGATAATATTTTGTAAAAATTCTTAATGAATTTTGCTGGGTTGCTCATTCTGATTCATAATTAGATATCTATATAAAATGTTATAAACAATGTATATATGTATATATGTGTATATGTATATATGTACTTTATACCCCAGTTGGCCAGATTGCCTTTCACGACATTCCCAGTTGTCCAAATCGTCCTAGACGACATTGTCTTCGACGATTCATGTACGACATGTCGTCTGTAGATTAAGTTTTCTAATCGACAATTTAAAAGAAATCGGCGTTCATGACTATCTGAACGACAATGTCACACGTTTTCTCTTCAATAAAACTTTGTTGGGGACCATCTGAGCGACAGTGTCATACGTTTTGTCTTCAATAAAGCCTTGTCGAGGACAATCTGAGCGACAATGTCCCTCGTTGTGTCTTCAATAAAGCATTGTTGACGACAATATGAGCGACAATGTCCCTCGTTATGTCTTCAATAAAGCCTTGTTGATGACAATCTGAGCGACAGTGTCACACGTTTTGTCTTCAATAAAGCCTTGTTGAGGACAATCTGAGCGACAATGTCGCTCATCTGGTCTTGTGTGACCTCGCCGCCATTTGTATGAAAATTTCGTCAACGATTTGTATGGAGTTGTCTTTAATATGTCTTCTACGACTTACCATTGTCTTGAACCCGTCGTCAAAGATGTCTTAAAGACGTGGCCAACTGGGTTGTCATCTCTGTTATTTAGTTTTTTAGACGAGAATTTAAAGAAAATCGTCGATCACGAGAATCTGAGTGACAGTGTCTTGCATGTTGTCCTCAATTAAACACTTTTGACCTTGTTGATGACAATGTGAGCGACAAGTTTTGTGTCTTGTTGCCAATTTTTTAGGTGGTGCTGTATCCAGGTGGTAAGCTCGAAAACTAATAAGAATGCAGCCTCAGTTCGAATCCCAACTAAGTCAGTCAATAATTTAAATGAAACGGAAAAAATAAGAAATCTAGTAAGAATATTAATTAAAATCTGTCGCCCAAGTACTCGCACTATCATTTTGTGAACGACAATCGAATAGTGGTGGAAATTATCGCTTGTGCCGCACTGCATGATATCGTGGTCATTTGTTCGAAAATTTCGATTTTCTATTGTCTTGTACCCATCGTTTAAGATGTCTGCAAGACATGGCCAACTGGGACACAACTATTTATATATAAAGAAGTAGATTTTATTATTACTTATCGATAATAAATGTTTAAAGCCTTATTCATAAAATCTGTGGCAATAAGGAAAAAGTGCTTAAGTCATATTTTACTGTTTTGCATGACAGCACTTTTAAGGGTTTAAGTCGATTTTCAGAAATTTGTTTCTTATACAGTTAATTTGGGAAATTATCTGTTAAACTTAATTTTTTTAATCAAACATCGTTCTACACATTATAAGTAATACATTTAAGTTGAAATATACCGTAGTATAACCTCAATTAAGCTATTATTCCAAATGAGATTAGAAGTCTAAAAAAGATAAGTTCCAAGTCACAGTGCTATAACTTCCTGAAAAATCACACAAATTGATTGAGATTTTGACCAGGGGTACTTTCGAATATGCAGATTATGGAGGTACCATTAACTCAAGGTCAGCTTATCTCGACTTAAGCACTTTTTCCTTTTTTGCCACAGAAATATAATTTTGGTTTACATAAAACCCATGTTTTCATATAAAATTTGTTTTATAAACCTTTTATAAACCAAAATTGTTTATGAATATTTTTATTTGCGTTCTGTTGATTTCCATTACCCTACGTCTCCACTAGCCATCGACTTGGACATGACATGGACATGACGCCGGCAGAGCAACTGTTGTGGTGAACACGTATGATGTCCATGTTCAGGCATATCAAAGTATTTTGCGGTAGTGCAATAGAGTTGGAATATTTACCAATTTTGGTCTGTCTCTTTTCTTTCTATTGCAAATGGTTGCGAACGTCAAATCTCATGGCGAACATTTTTGCTCAGACATATGTTCGGGCATTGATGTCAGAGCATGGACGAAAGTTCGACATAAGCGGTCTCCATTAGCCATTTGCGATGTCCGACATGATGCCCATACCAAGTTCATGGCTAGTGGAGACCGCTAGTTATAAAATAAATGTTTTATTTTATCTGATTTTGTTTATCAAAACTGTAATAATTAAACACCAGAACAAACAACAGTGAAAGTGAAGACCATTGAGCTCTAGCGATTACATTCAATGTTTGTATAATAATTAGAATTTTGTTTAGAAAGTTTCCAAATATCACATTATCAATAATAAACCAACAAAAACTATAGATAAGCTTATTTATTTTTTATATCATACTCGTATCTTCAAAAAAAAAAAAAAAGTATTTGGACACTACTGTCGGATTTACACTTAAACAAACACACGTGTTTGATGTCAAAAGGCAAATCGTACTACATTCAAATGATAACATTCTCAGTAGAAAGAGTTTTTTGAAAATGTTTCTTATCTGCAACTTATTATCAAAAAGGTTTGAGAGAGTCATTTGGTTTAAATAATATAAGCTGCATATTTATAACGTTCGAAATAATTGGGGAATTCAAACGGTAGTCTTAAGTGTAATAGTGTCATAATGTTTTAAATTATTTTAATGTAACTGTTTCTGCATTTGTTTTTTTTTTCTTGTGAAGCAAACATTTTAATATATTATTACACTATGACACTTACTACTACCGTTTGAATCCCCCAAATGTTTGTTGGGAGAATTTCCTCGTTAGTGTTATTTGAGCTAAAATTTACATAAATACATGTGAATTGATTTGAGTCATACTATTTAGTTCTAATAAAAAAATATTTAATAGCTAATCCAACAGACACATATGTAATATATACATACATATGTACATATGTATGTACTTTATTTCATATTCTTAATGCATTGGAAACTCCATTTTAAATATCTAAGAACAAAACGAAACTTTCCGGAAAGCTCATCTTCAGAATGATGGAAAACTTATAAATTCTCTCTCGCATCACTTCAACTAATTGAGGCTTAGTTTTTGGAGTCCACAGAAGAAAATGAATTTGGAGAATCAATTTGACAAGAATTTTTTCACTTAGAAAAAAGCTTTTTTCGAAAATGTTCGACAACATTTAACGAACTAAAATCTAATTTTAAGTCCAAAAACTAAAATGTCAAAAAAAAACATTTTGACAGAAAATCGTTGCCCTATAACTTGCTGAGAAATCGCACAAAATATTTTTGATATGTACCAGCATGTAGTTAGAGCTAATAGCGTATATATCCGATCTTTAGGGAGTTTTAAAATGGTGGTAGAGGTTATGTGGATAAAAACTGGAACAGTTGAATAGAAATATTAAATATTTAGGTATGTATGTACTTGTATGTTTCTTTGTATTAAAAGTGGCAATCTGCAGAACCACCGGTCCGATTTTTAAAACTCTTTCAGCTATATATAGAATGGAACCTACCAACGGACAAAGAATATTTAGATATTATCCCGTTAAAGTGCTAAAATATTTACATCGTTTTAGCAGAGATCTATTAAAACAAGAGTTTCTAGGGCAACATACTCAATAGAAAAACTGAACTATTAACATGAGTCCGTCTGTCGGCCCTCTCAGGTCCATCTTTCTACCCTACAGTCCGTCTGGACGCCCGTACATCCTCTGACTGAATGAGAAGGTATATTTGCATATTATCCTTTATAAAAATTACCAAAAGAAGTGCAATTGTATCTTTGTATCTTTGAAAAAATTAGGAACAAGAACGAGGCAGGGGACGATTTCTGTCCCTCCGAAACTAATTTGTATGATATTCAAAATATAGCTACATTTACGTCTAAAAGGGCACACAGGCTTTATATATTTTTAAATTTAATTAAACATATAAGAAAATGTCGAAAAATTAGATTAAAATTTTTTTAATTTAGGACCAAGGCAGGGAGCCATTTCTCCGAAAATATCCAATCGATTTTTGTGTTATTCAAAGCATAGACAGATCTGCATCTGAAAGAACACGCACGCTTCATATATTTTTAAAATTTTAATTTAAGACGAAAAGGATAATCATTTCTACCTCGCCGAAACTATACAAGCGATTTGAATGAAACTCTCAAAAAAATTAGATGTATATATTTTTAAAGTAGTATCAAGTGGGGTCAGGAGGAAAATATGTGCCTCTTTCAAACTATTTAACCGATTTTTCTGAAATTCATAACATAGTTACATCTGCGTCTGAAAGGACACAAAGTTTAATATACATTTGAATCGCCCCGTGGAGACTTCTGACTCTCCGAAACTATCCAACCAAAACTACCCAGCAAAAAATTTCAAAAAAAGTAATCGAGTTTGGAATTAAGCATTTTTTATGGAAGCACTTTCCAACTGGATTACCAACTTAATGATTTTAACAAGACGTGAGACTGAAATAATCGATTCTTAAAAACTATTTACTTTGTTTATTTGGCAACATGTTCACGTTATCTAATAAAACTAAAAGATGCATTCATCCCATCAATCAGCTCCTACATAAATTTTTTTAGCCCAGCAAAAAATTTCAAAAAAGGTAATCGAGTTTGGAATTAAGCATTTTTGGCGGAACTTAATGATTTTAACAAGGCGTGAGACTAAAATAATTGATTCTGGAGAAGTACTTACTTTTTTATTTGGAAACTTATGCACGTAATCTATTTAATTTAAAAGAATCATTCTCCTCATTTAGCAACTTGTGCATCATTTTTTTTTTAAATTTTAGGTAATGTGATTTGTAAGCGAGTAATGAAATTTGGCAATCAGAAAAGTAAGTCATTATATGGCAAGTAGTTCTGATGGTAATGTGTAATTTTTTGCTGGGAGATTTTATGCAATGTAATTTACAAGCGAGTAGTGAAATTTTGGCAATCAGAAAATTAAGTCGTTGTATGGCAAGAAGTTCTGATGGTAATGTTTAATTTTGTGCTGGATAATTTCTATCTCTCCGAAATTATTGCGGCTGGATAGTTTTTTTTAAGGACAGTCTGCGTATTTTAAAGCCGCAAAGTTTTCGCGTTTTTTTGGTAATCTTGACGATTTTTTCAATTTGAAGGGTTTTGCCACAAATGATGATTTAGATTTTGCCGAAATTCACTTAAAATTTAGTAGCACTAAGTGATACCATAATTGTCCTAAGGCCGGGTTTCCATCTGTGTGCCATGTGCCACACAAGTGTAAAAAAAGCCTAACCACTAATTACTAATGAAAAACTTTTAAATTAAGACATGAATTTATTAAGTTAAATAGTTTCATACATAACTAATAGACAGTTTTATAGAATCCAGCATGATTGCAAACTGTTTAAATCAATAAATACATACATGTCTGAATCAAACGGTTTTTCATTAGTAATTAGTTGGTTACGTTTTTTTTTGGGGCAAATGACACACAAGAAATGCCAGATGTAAACTCAGCCTAAGAATTTACTTAAAAGGTGAGTGAACTAGATTTATAATTGGTTGTAGTTTAGGGGGAAAAAAATGCAGTCAACGGTTTTTATTTTGCATACGAAATCTTGATAAATGTCAAAAAACTGTGTGTAATAAATTTTGATAAAGATATCAATTGAAATCTAATATATTTCGTGCATATGTTAATATCCTATAAATGATATTTTCCATTTTTATTTTAAATCTTACTGCTGAAAAAAATTAATAAATATTGCTTTTATGCAACGGCTGCGGCATTAAGGTATAAGTGACAGCAAACTCAAGAAACTAGAGCTGCAAAACTATCGATGGTACTATCGATATATTTTTTTTCGATAGCGATACTATCGACAAAAACACTCTACTAAAAGAGAAAAAATCAAAGTCAATAAAAACGGAATGATGGCGACTGTGTAATAAAAAATTCAACATTCAAATTTCGCCGCCTGGTTTGGTAATGGTTATCATTACATATATAAATGTGAAAACAAATTAATTAGTTTTGATTTGTTTCAACATAAGATGTCAGTTTTTATCTACTAGATGCAAATTGCATAAAAATACACTTATTATGTACCAACGGCTTTGATACATGAAGAAACTTGACGGCGGCTAAATTTGACGACTACTGGACTGTCTCCGCTCTTTACTTAATAAAAGGTGACGCTAAATATTTTGCTTCTTCTTCTGTTAAACGAATACTTTTTAGCTAACTTCAATAGCTTAAGTAATGATGAAAGATTTTTTTTCATTTTATTCCTTTTTAATTTATTTTTTATTGATCCATCTATCTATCCGTTTGCTTTTTCGTTTAGTTTTTTTATAGAACTGTGTATATATGTTTGTTGAATATGTGTATTAAAAACATTGGAACTGAAAGTTTTTAAAAAATCAACTTTCTTTTTACTTTATGGAATGATTAAAAAATTCAAGATTTTATATTAGAAAAATACACAATTGATAAGTTTTAGCCCTTATAGACACGGAAACTTTACTTTGCAAAGCCTTAATTCAGCATGTAGAAAGACAGAAAGAGATAGTATTTATCACTCTGTCTTTCACACAGCTGAATTAAGACTTTGCAAAGTAAACGTTCCGTGTGTAAAAAGGGTACTTCTAAGAATCAAAAACTATCGATAGTATCGATGGCATCAAAAAATACTATCGAAACTATCAAATGTAGCCCCTATCGATAGTTTTGCAGCTCTACAAGAAACGTCCGTTAGTAGAAGTCCGTTCTCCTTCTTTTGTGCTAATGCGTAAGGTTATTGTTAGTAGAAAATTTGTAAATTACAGAAAATAAAAAAATAATACCTATTACTTTAAATAATCGCTTAAAATAAAGGTTCAGCGAAAAAAATGTTTTTTACAGTCGCATATTTCGATTTAAAAATTTCTAAAATTAAAAATTCTTTTACATTTATAATGTATAGACCTTTCAGCTTTATTATTAAAAACAAAACAAAAATTGTTGGGTAAAAAAAAAATTTTTTTGGTTGACCCATATGTACGTATGTATATCGTCGTGGGGTTACTGGTTTTCCGCACCGAATATTAAAATACATTATTATTGCTGCAAACCAGTAACCACCCGACGACATATTGCTAGCCAAAAATTAATTCCGAGCGGGCATAACTATACATATATACGGTCTAATTCATAAAAAATATTTTAGGTTTATTACAGGTTTATTTGACAAATTTCCCATAGAAATATGTCAAACCTGAAATATTTTTTATGAATAAGGCAGATAATATTTTATTTCAATAGATGATATTTCGGGTTTATTAAGCGCTTATTTGACATATTTCTATGAAAAATTTGCCAAATAAACCAGAAATATTTTTTATGAATTAGACCGATAGAATTTAAGGGAAAAAAATATTACAAAAACTTACTGCCAGATTTTTTAAAACGCAAAAATAATTTCCGTCCGGTAATTTACAATTAAGACATAAACAATTTCATTTGATGTTTTTAATATAATAGTACATACATACATACGATAAATTTTCAAGTGGAAATTATTTTACGTTTTAACGTAAAATTACACTCAAAAATTACTCAACTAGTTAACAATTAATCATATATGAGTGATGCGTCGTGCTACTATCACAGTCAAAGCTTAAATTTAACCCCAGTACATAGTTAACAAGAAAGTTAATTTTAAATCTAATTAAAATTAAAAAGAAACAATTATTATATTATTAATACAAAACTTAATCATCAATGATGCAACCACAAATTGTAACGCTCCTTAAATATCGCATATTACTACAGCAAATGTTTGCAAATAATTTCTCAAGTAAGGAAATGTAAATAAATGCAAATTTAGTCTTCAATTTAATTTGAGAAAAAAAAATTATTTAATTATCTGACAAGTTCAACAACTACCCCAAGATTACTAACGATAATAAAGTACTCGTAATCACGTGAAAGAGAACAGAAAACAAAAACAAATTCAAATTTACATAATTTATAAAACAAACGAATCGCGTATAACAACCCACAAATGCTAATTTAATAAACATTAACAAAATTATTTTAAAAAAAAATACAAACATAAAAGTGAGTGAGTAGTCAGTAAATCATTTAAATTTGATATAAAGAATGCATTTTATTTGGAGATATTCTCTGCTATTGAAATTTTTTCTTGAAAAACTCGTCTTCATAAAGGTTCAATTAAACGTGCCATAACCATAACAACACAAAACAGCTGTTCGAACAATCAAACATGTGGGCAGCACTGCATTCGGTTATAGGTGACTCGCCATAACGCCATAACCATAGAAACCAATTGAGTTTAAAGCTTAAATTAGACGTGACATAGCCATAATGCCAAAATTCAATTGTTTTCTATGGTGAGAGTTATGCGTTATGGCGACTCATCTATAATCAAATACAGTATTGCCTATTAGTTTGGTTCGAACAGCTGTTTTCTATGGCTATGATTATGTCACGTCTGATTGAGCCTTTAGTTTCTCGCCGTAAGCATAAACAGCTGTTTGCTGGTCAGACATATTTTTTAATGCAATTTTGAAACGATTAATGGTTATGGTATGATAACTACATACTTTAACGGTCTGTCCCACCAGCAAACGTTCGAAAACATTCAGAGAGCAGGACATTTTATACTAACAAATGTACAAGGCGAATATGCAGAGTTGCAAATCGAGACCACCACCACGAGATGTCACCAGAAATGGTTCGATCAAATACTTATATTGAAAACAATAAAAAAATTTCTAATGTTATTAATATGTGAAGATGATCAGTCGTGTTAATTGGCTGGGGTTCAAAAAATATATCAGTAGTCATTGTACGGAAAACATTAAGCTTAGAACACCCGACGATATTGAATCTAACATTGCCAATCTTAACGAGAATATTAAACAAGCTGCTGAGCATGCTACTACCTCCCATCCGCAGACTGGGTTTAATAGAATTTATTCTACAGACGCTGAACGTCTCGTACGTGAAAAAAGAAGAGCTAGGGAATGGCAACAGCACAGATCACCTCAGCACAAAATCAGATTTAAAGAGTGCACTAAACGACTCCAAGAGTTGCTTGCATCTGAAAAAACTGCATCGCTTAAAAAGTATCTGGAAGGTCTTGCTGTCACACCAGAATCTAATTACTCTTTGTGGCGCGCTGCTAGAAAGCTTAAAACACCCGTTGAGTACAACCCACCTCTACGCACATCTACCGGAGGTTGGGCAAGAAGCGATACTGAAAAAGGTAAAATATTTACTGAGCACTTAAAATCCGTTTTTACGCCAAACATGTGTATGTACGGGTGTTGCTGATTTGCAGAGTGCAGTCGCTCTACCCCCTCAATCCATAAAGTGTAAGACGCGTGATTTACAAAAATTAATTGCCGAACTCAACCCGAAGAAATCCCCGGGTATTGATGGAATTAGTAACCAGATGCTGATGAAGTTGCCTCGTATTGCAATTAGAATCCTGTTATTCATTTTTAATGCCATTTTACGACTGGAGTATTATCCACACAGCTGGAAGCTTGCCAAGGTTAAAATGATTCCAAAGCCGGGCAAAGATCTTACCAAGGCTGAGTCATATAAGCCAATAAGTCTACTATCAACAATGTCAAAGCTTTTCGAAAAACTGCTTAAGACAAAATTGTCCCCAATCCTAATTAGTACTGGGTGTACACCTGACCATCAATTTGGTTTTAGAAGTCAGCATAGCACCATTGAACAAACTTATAGATTGGTTCGGTTTATAAGAAGAACTTTTGAAGAAAAAAAGTATTGTTCTGCGCTGTTTATTGACGTTTCTCAGGCATTCGATAAAGTGAGGCATGAAGGCCTAATTTTAAAATTGAAGACTTATCTACCAATAAACATTTTAAATCTTTTAGAAAGTTACATTACTTCCCGTAAGTTCACTGTTGTGGAAGGAGACTTTACGAGTATGCCTGAAACTATCTCATCCGGTTTGCCACAGGGGAGTATACTGGGGCAAGTTTTGTATTTGATTTATACTTGTGATATGCCTCTGAGCAGTAGTATCCATACTTCTACTTTTGCAGACGATACAGCCTGCCTTAGTATGCATGAAAACCCTGATGAGGCATCCCGCAAACTCCAGGAACACATTACTCAGATAGAACTATGCTTAAACTTATGGAGAATAAAGGTAAATGGATAGAAGTGTGCTCAGGTAACATTTACCCTACAAAAAAATACTTGTTCCCCCATTAGAATAAATAATCAAATTGTTCCTCAACATTCACATGTAAAATACCTTGGTATACACCTTGATTAACGGCTTACATGGAAACACCCCATTGACACTCAGCTAATACAAATGAAACTAAAATTAACTCAGGTACATTGGTTGATTGGTAGAAATTCAACCCTCAGTCTAGATTGCAAACTTTTAATATACAAGTTGCTTTTGAAGCCAATATGGTGCTATGGAATTCAGCTATGGGGCACTGCCTCAGCTTCAAATGTTGAGAAAATTCAACTAAGGCAAAACAAAATTTTACGTTTGATAACATCTGCTCCATGGTACTTCAAAAATTCAATTATACATCGTGATTTATATATGCCACTAGTGACTGAAGAAATTGCAAAATACGCAGGAAAATATCTAACAAAACTCGAGTCACATCCTAATCCGCTTGCTCGTAATATTTTGAACTTTACTGGACACATACGCTTAAAAAAGAGAGATACACGGGCTCTAATATTCAACACTCCAGATGATGAAGCTGCTTGAAAACACTTTTTTTCTTTTTGTTGCTTATCACTACTTATGTATTATTAATAACTATCACTAAGCTTATGTCCGACATTGGTTGGGCCTATTAATTATACTTTAGATGTAAAATTTGAATACTTATTGTTAGTTCATATTTGAAGATACAATAAAATATTTTTATTTAAGAAAAAAAAATTAATGTTTGCAATACAAGTTGTCGATCGAACGATTTCTAGTGACATCGTGGAACAGGACGTAAATGTGCTCTCTTGAAAAACTGCTAACTTGGACTTAAGCACTTTTTCCTTATTGCCACAGAAATAAATAAATGAATTTGCTAAATAATGTATGCTTGAATGATTTTCCAAGCACTCTTAAAAATGAAAAAACTAACGAAGATAATGAGACAAAATAAGAAATGGAAAAAAGGCTAATTCTATTTCGATATTGGCAACACTGCCTCTTGCCTTCCATTACTACACCCAAAAAAAAAGTTTTAAAATCAAGAAAAGACAATTTGGTTTTAAAAACGTAACCTTTATGAAATAGAACCTAGTTTGTTTTCTGCTATTTTAAAAATGTTCACCCTTGTTTTAAAAATGAAAAATATTTTGAAATCAAAAAAAAGAATATTTTTTGCTTGAAAAGGACAGCAACCTTGATATAAAGTTGAACATACTCAAATTAAAGGATTATGTTTTTGAGTTAAGAATGAAATGTTCTTGAAGTAATAATGAAGCATTTTTTATTTTAAAACTTATTATTTTTATATCAAAAATGAAGCGTTTGAATTAATAATATAGAATTATTAAGTTAAGAATGAAAGGTCTTAAATTAATAATGTAGACTTTTTAAATTAAGAATGAAACGTTTTAAAATAATAATATAGAATTTTCGTTTTACAATTTAAAATATTAATTTTTTTTTTTGGAATCAAAATGCCCTTTTTATGAAAAATTTTCGATCTTCGACTGTAGTCCAAACCGCTAATGGAACGAATTTTCATTTGGGTTATGACGATTTTTTTGTGCTCGAGGATCATACAGGGTAATGGACATTAATATACACTTGGTCATAATAATAAATTAATTCTCTTTTTTTAACACGACACAAATATAAAATTTTACTCGGTGAAAAATATAATTTCCTTAATTTTTAAAAATTTAAATTCTTGATATAATAATAAAATATTTTTGTTTTTAAATTTTTAAAAAATACATTTTCTTTTTCATTATGACTTCAAAAATTACAATTTTTATTTTAATAAGAAAACATTATTGTTTTTGAAATTTTTAAAATGAAAGCGCTTATTTTTGCTTTAAAATTGCTTCGTTATAAAAATAAGAATGTTATATATTAATATTATACAAGAAACATTCTTATTTTAAAAATAATTTTTAAAAATTTTGCATTTTTAAAACCAAAACGCACATTTTTGTTTTAAAACTGCGTCTTTATAGACATAAGAATGTTATTTATTAATGTTATAAGAAATATTCTTATATTAAAAATGATTTTTAAAAATGCTGCATTTTTAAAACGAAAACGCACATTTTTGTTTTAAAAATGTTTCGTTATAAGAAACATTTTTAATTTAACAATTATTTTTAAAAATGCTGCATTTTTAAAACTAAAACGAAAAATTCTTGGCTTAAAAATGTTTTTTTGGTTCAGTGTAGTTTTAGAAAAGTTTAGAACTCACTCTTTTAAATTTCTTAAAATTTTAAATCACAAATAATTTCTAAATCCGGCTCAATTTTAATACATATTTTCAATTCTTGAAATAAAAAATGAAATATTTTTATTAATTAACGCAATTTTCTAAAGAACACAATAAAAATTAAATCAGACTTTAGAATGACAACATATCTTGAAGTTGTATTCTTACAACTAAAACAGTTGGGAGTTATTTTTCTTAAAAAGTTCTGTTTATTTATGTTAATAAATTGTGTAAATAAGACGCATAAATATTTATTTGTAGTGCGTGTAAATACAATTTTTTTTTATTTGATAGTTTTAAACAGTCAAGTAGTTGACTTAATTCAACTACTGAACTGCGAGTTCTAAAAGAAACTCAAAATCATTGACAGCAACTATATATGTTTTTCTTAGAGGCGAAAGCTTGATGTAAGCAATTTGGAGAATACCAAAATATGTACAAACATACTTGCATATTTATAAATTTTTTACTTAAATATTCTCACAATTTGTAGACGAACAGTTACGACGCCTCTTGGTTTGAAAATTATGTATTTTGAATAAAGTTTTTTTTACAAACGTTTTTGCTTTTCATTTTTTTTTACAAAAAAAAATTTATTCAAAGCACGTATTTAAAAAGAAGTTGGAATTGAGGAAAACAAAAGCTAAGCGAATAAATATTTAAAAACACACAATAAATAATAAAAAATGCTTATAAAATTAAAAAGAAAAATATGACTGAAAAGGCAACAAGTGTCGTCAAAAGTTAGCAATTGTCTTCCGGTAGTTTTTGGTTCGCTGCCAACAGTTTACCAATAATCAAAATGAAAATTATTTGGGAAAAAGCCGAAACAGGTGGTTCAAAACTTTTTGATTTCGCAGAATTTGTTTTTAATTCTCAAAAGTGTCACTGACAAAGTAAATACTCGTATGTATGCAATGGATGTAGAAAAAGAGTTCATTAACATATGTACTGCGTACATACATACATATGTATGTAAGTATGTACATATGTATGCTCATAGAAGAAATTTTCAATAAAAAACAAATTACATACATACATACATATGTATATTTTTAACATATTTTATGTTTGGGTAGGTTATGTGCATGCACTGCCTTCGTTTGCTGGTTTAAAGTGGTAAACCATTTCTTAAAAAAAAAACAAAAACGGCTGAAAAAATCTATTTGACATATGTTACAGAAAATAGTTTTAGAGAGAGAGAGAGAGAGAGAGATGAGCTCGTGAGTAAGTTTTCACTCATGTTCACATCATGCACTAGAGCTGCAAAACTATCGATAGTACTATCGATAGTTTTGTTGTAAATGAAATATCGATAGTTTTTTCCACTATCGATACTATCGGTAAAAAAAAACAAGTAATTAAAAGAGTAAAAATAATCGAAGTCAGTAAACAGTAGCCGGCAGCTTTGAAGCAAATTATCCGTCGTTGATTTAAGCTTTTGTACACCAATGCAAAAGTTGGTACAATTGTATAATTTTGGCGCTATTTGAATGCCAAAAGTACCGTAGCACCGCAATGACCCATTTAGCACTACTGGAATCTCTTTATATTATATTACATGCCAAAAATAGCATTAAAATATAGTAACCCCTTATGCAAAAAATAATGCGTGCTTGAAGTGTACATTAAAAAAAATTTCCATTGAAAACCCGGTTTTAACGTTCACTTACATATTTTTTTGCACAAGGGGGTTAATCTTTAGCTCGAAGGTATTAGAAAATTATGTAAATCAAACGATGTTTTCCTGTACTTAAAGAATTGCTGGAGGAATGTTATTTATTCCAAATTCATCTGCAAATGTGGAAATTTTATTTTCCTACCAAGGAGAGAAGCCGACTATTTGCATCGACTGTGAACAATCGAATAAAAAAAAAGGTTATAAACGTAGTGTATCGTAAATGTTACTTTCATATTCAGATCCCAGCAACTAATATTCTTTGTGCACCTTCTGGCGTTTTGTTAATTGATTTTTAGTTAATTAAAAAGTACAAGTATTAAAAAAATATAAATAAGGATTTAGGTACAATCGTACTGAAAAAATTAAAATTTTTTTTTGAAAGTTAGTACAATTTGTAAATATGACATGACATCGCATCCCTGCTTCTGTATACATAAGTACTTAAATACATACATATGTATGTATATGAATTTATTTATAAATCCAAGTGTTATTCGACAAATAGTAGTCACAAGTATTTTAATAAATTCAACATCGTCGACATAAAGATAAATTTTGGTGATACTGATATCGCGACGGCCGCCAATCGTCTCGGATTTATTTTGACATACCCTAGCGTGTTTCCCTACAAAAATTTTTTTTAATTGTACCTACATATCCAGCCTAATCTTCGATGTAATCGTATGCGATAAAAATTAAATTTTTAGGAGAAGGTTAAAAGTGTCTTAAAAGCTATCAACAATTTTCGCGTTTTGATAATTCTAAACCATGGGTAGGCCCATAAAATTATAAGTTCAATAAAAAAGTATATTTTCGATAATGTGCCGCTTACGATAAAATCGAAAAAAAGGCTTGATATATTTGTATATACTAATGAAAATGTTGAGGACTCTGGATTTTTTTTCGAGTCAAATGTAGTTTATGTGGCAACTTTTATAAAACTATTCGATACTATCGATAGTATCGATAGTTTTACATAAAACTATCGAAACTATCGAGTGGAGCGACTATCGATAGTTTTGCAGCTCTATCATGCACGCGAATTTTATTATTTGTTTCCATTAACGAGTTAAAAAAAAAACTTGAAGATTTTTGTGCAGAAGAAAACTGTTCCCAAGACCGGCTTTTCAACAACTGCCTTTTTAGGGTTCCGTACACCAAAGGTGAAAAGGAACCCTATTGTTTTCGCTGTGCTGTCCGCCTGTCCGTCACAGGCGATTTTATATTTACATCTATCCCTCGATTTACATGACAGATACGTTCCTGAGAAAGTCGTGTAAATCGAAATTTTAAATTTTTGTATGAAAAATTGTGTAAATCGAAAATAAAGGCAGAATCGCGTAAAAAATTGATTTTATTAAGAAAGTATATATGTATTTCAACTTAGTTTTTAAAATATCAGAAGCGTTTACTCAAAACACATAAAAATAAACCTTTATTCATTAAACAAAATAAATGCTATTCATAAAAACAAAAACTAAATTAAAAATATCAGAAGTGTTTACTCAAAACACATAAAAATAAACCTTTATTCATTAAACAAAATAAATGCTATTCATAAAAACAAAAACTAAATTAAAAATATCAGAACACATAAGAAATCGTGTAAATCGAGGTATTTCATAAATCTCTCAATTTACACAAAAACCAAAATAATCGTTTAAAAGTGAAATCGTGTAAAAAAAGTATCGTGTAAATCGAGGGATAAGTGTATTTTTTTTAATCGAGTTTTTCTTATTTATTACAATAGAAGAACATTTAATGCATTGAAAAATGCAAAAATCTCAATTTCAAAAAAATCATTTTTATATTAAGGTAACGATATACATTTTTTTTATTCCACACAGACATGAAATTTTTAACTGAGTGTGATAGTGAATACTGAGTTTTAAGTGAGTGATTCACTCTAATCACTCAAGTGGTTTCCATCTCTAATATATGTATAATAATGTACAAAATCTTTATTTGCTTTCTTGAAACTTAGCAATAAAATTTTATCACATCTGTTGAAATATTTTCTTTGCAATATTTGGTCCACATGTTGTTTTCAACGCGTGCAAATCGCATCATGATCAACATCAATATCGTACAACAATTTTGTCGTCATTGGCCATCATAACCCCACAAGCATTTTCTATTGCGAAAGTCACTAAAAAGTGGCATAAGATATCAATTCCTATCACCACAAAGTGATCAACAATCTTCCGAATGTTTGCAGGGTATCATCATACATAAAATATGAGCCCGCATGCGTATAGTTTTTCTTTAATGCATTTATTTGTGCATGAACGAAATTGTCATATTTTTTGTGGTTTCTTCAAATGTAAACAGTCTACTAGATATCTTTCTTAAAAAATAGTTGTCATTTGTCTTTAATATTTTCGGTTCAATGTCCTGTTCATCGACATATGTACGCTGGAACTGAATTAATGGTTTTAATTATTTTTAAAAATATTCCTAAGAATAAAACGCAACACATGTTGCCCTCAACTTAAAGTTGATGTAAGTATGTATTTGAGATTCTAGTTTGTCTTAGGGAAAATGTACAGTTTGAAAATGCATATTTGTACATACGGGGCTCATTTACTTAAACAATGAGTCTGTTCGTAAATGCATCACTGCGCTGCAAATGGAAATTCAAATGTTCTAAACTGGTACACTGAAGTAGATAACGTACAAATAAATGTCAAATATGGTGTACAAACATGATTACTACTACAACATGATTATCAGCGAACTTGAATTGCATTTTAAATAAAAGTTTACACGTATGATGCAGAGCACTGATGCATTTACGAACACACCCAATGTTATAACTCAAAAATTCTGATGCAGGATTAATTCTCATATCGTTCTTCATATTGTGTAAAATATCTTGTTTACTCAACTCTCGAAAGCAAAAAAAAAAGTATTTTCCATTAAATTGTGTGAATTGAAAACGTTAAGCTCGTTTTCTGGCAAATTGTTCTTTTTTTTGGAGTTATGACGTTGTTTGGGTAAATGAGCGATATGTACGTATGTATGTATATGTATATGTACATACATATATACAGAAATAAAAATTGTGAAAAAGAAATTTCGAATTTTCGAAGTCGACTATTCTGTCCCCAGTTATTTTATTTAACCTGAAAGTTTTCAAATGATTTTTTAAAATATTACAAGAAAGAATTGTCATTCAGAATAGGGCCTACTTTAACTTATTGCTATCGGGGTTGCATGCAAAATTTTAGCCGCATCGCATTTATTCAATGACAAACAGTTTCTTTAAAATCGTTTCGTTTTACTTGGGGGCCGCACGTTCAATTTTTGCCTTTCAATTCCATTCAATTTGCAACAAACTAGATTGCTTTCAAATTCACCTATCGATTTATATGTATGGCAATTTAATTTTCAATTTGGGCAGCCGGTCGTAGCACACGTTGATCGAAGCTACAAATTTGAGATGTTTCTTCGTCGGTGGCAAGGCACATTCACCAGGTAGTAGCGGAAACGCAGCTGAACAATTTTTTTTTTCAAATTAAAGTTCATCCGAAACTTCAAAAATTATTTAAGAAAGAGAATTTTAAAAAAATGTTAAAAAAAAATTTCAATGGGAAAAATATTTTATTAAAACAATTCTTTGAAAACAAATTTAAAAATACGAAAAAACTATTAAAAAATTGTGAAAAGTGCTAAAAGTTGCAAATTTTGTTAGTGGTAGCTGCCGGGGAGAAATTTTTTAAACTTTTTGTGAATAATTTTTATTATTATTATTTTGAACAAATTCTATTTTTGACATTTTGGATAAACTAAAAACAATGTTGTTTTTTTTCATTGTTTTTGTAATCCTGATATTACCTGGAAATTAATGTGCATTGGTCGGTGGCATTAAAAAAATCAAATTGACTATCAATTTGTGTATCAGCTATCAATTTCAAGGAATTTTGACACACAGTATGTGAGATGAAATTGAAAGCGATTTATTGAACGTGTATCTGCAGCTTTAAGTAAAGTGCTTAAAAAATTATTTATCATAAAAACGATTAATTCACTGGAATTATTATGATTATGATTATTCATCTGGAATGAAGTGTATATACATATGTAATATGTATACATATGCATGTGCACAAGTCTTGGTGTGCATTAGTATTTTTAGTATGAATTTGACGTTTACCCGATTTTTAAAGTTGTGTTGGTTTTGTGCTGATTAGGCAGGGTTTAGCGGACTTCAAAAAAGGAATAGGTTATCAATTCGTCTGTATATTTTTCATTTATTTTATATGTATGTATGTAAATTTCTTAAATCATTACCAAAATAGAATCCACATAACATTATTCTTTCTGCCAAAAAAAAAAAACCGACTTCAATGCATAGATCTGATAAGAAGTACGTGATATATAAAATTAAATTTTAATGGGCGTACCTCGGCCCATTTTTTAAATGCAAGATTGTGTATTTTTCAAAGCTCAGGGTGCATGTTAAGTTTTAAAAATCGGTAAAGTAGAACCACTTTAAATAAAATATTAGTTTTTAATAGGCGTAACTCCGCCCATTTTCAAGGTGTGTGGTAAGTTTCGTAAAAATCTGTTAAATAGAACCGCGTAAAATATTATAATAATTTTAATGGGCGTAGCCCCGCCCATTTTTTCAACTTTCAAATTGTGTAATTACAAGAACCAAAGGTGTTTTACAGGTTTCGCAGCAATCAAATAAGTAGAATATCATAAGATTATATAAAAAAAATTGTAGGCGTGTCTCCTCCAGCTTTTTTTACAATGGGACCAATGGGAAGCTATACCCTATCAGGCAACAAAAAAAATTTTACAATCGGTCCAAAATGTGCTGAGTTATGAAGATACACACCTAAAAAAAGAAAAAAATTGAGACGAATTGTTAACCTCCTCCTTTTTTTTAAGTCGGTTAAAAATGTAAGTGATTGGTTTCTTTAGCATTTGATTTTTTATGCACTTTACCAAAATCTTCATATTGGCAGAACACACAAACACAAAAATGTAAAGGCCGGATTTCCATCTGTGTGCCATGTGCCACACAAGCGTAAAAAAAGCGTAACCACTAATTACTAGACTTGGGTCGAACTCGTTCACTAGTTCATTTTTGCCACAAACCAATGATCAAACCCATGTAATTTAAATGGGTTTGATCAGTGGTTTGTGGCGAAAATGAACTAGTGAACGAGTTCGACCCAAGTCTACTAATTACTAATGAATAGACTTGGGTCGAACTCGTTCACTAGTTCAGTTTTGCCACAAACCAATGATCAAACCCATGTAATTTAAATGGGTTTGATCATTGGTTTGTGGAAAAAATGAACCAGTGAACGAGTTCGACCCAAGTCTATTTGTGGAAAAAATTAACTAGTGAACGAGTTCGACCCAAGTCTACTAATGAAAAACAATTTGATTCAGACACGTATTTATTAAGTTAAACAGTTTCATAGATAACTAATAGACAATTTGGTAGAATCCAACACGATTGGAAACTGTTTAAATCAATAAATACATGTCTGAATCAAACAGTTTTTCATTAGTAAATAGTTGGTTATGCTTTTTTGGGAAAATGACACACAAGTAGACTTGGGTCGAACTCGTTCACTAGTTCATTTTCGCCACAAACCACTGATCAAACCCATTTAAATTACATGGGTTTGATCATTGGTTTGTGGCAAAAATGAACTCGTTCACTAGTTCATTTTTTCCACAAACCAATGATCAAACCCATTTAAATTACATGGGTTTGATCATTGGTTTGTGGCAAAACTGAACTAGTGAACGAATTCGACCCAAGTCTACACACAAGAAATGCCAGATGTAAACTCAGCCTAAAGGAAAATTAAAATTTGTGTGCGCGTGCAAAAAAATTAAAACCGCCTAAACATATGCCACATTATGCTTACCTACAAAATTATATTGCTACATTTCTCATGTCGAGTACACACTATGACATTTTGTGTCATCGCAGTAGTGTATACTAGTTGCAACGTTTGTCATTTCCGAAATTTTTCGTTGTGTGGCATTGCTTTCTATATAAAAATAAACATGACAACACAAGAAATGCGTACTCGGCATAACATAAAATCGATCGGAATCTAAAGCACCAAAATGAAATTCGAATGGAATCTGTGACACTGCTGGTAAATAGCATTATAATTCGAAAACATTTCCTGTCTCCTATTGAGACAGGGAAGTAGTTAGTTTTACGCGAGAATTGACATTTACATTCGAAACCAATAAAATATTTGGACAACATAACTAGAATCTGTTCTTTTATGAAATTATCTTGAACAAAATGTTAATTATTGCCAACTTCTTCTATGCAGAATTTAATGGGCCTAATTACGAGTGTCGTATTACGACGACGACTGTGACTATTTCGTACTTGATTAAAGAAAAAATGTTGCAATTCTCTTTAGTCTTCTACAAAATCGTCGTTGTCGACGTCGTAATACGACACTCGTAATAAAGCCCAATATATTAATATGACTGATTCATCACAGTCCAGGCCAAACTATTGAAGCTATAGGCCATTATGAGTTGCATTCGATATTCGCTGGCTATAAAACATCGATAATCGAATGTGAAATTCATATACATATCACACCAGTCTTAGTACTCACTATCCTACATAATCGTTCGACTTTTGAGAAAATGCAACCCAATAGTTGTAGCACTAACTTTTACTAGATTTTCAGGCATGTTCAGGAAATCACAAGATTTCATATCACTTTGTAATTTGATGGTGTCTAGCTTGAAATATTAAAATTTTATCAAACTATAAAACTCACTGTAAAGTGAAATTGATAATAGCGACATTGTTTGCCGAATAATTCATAATACTAAATTAATAAGGGTCCAAAGTTGGTCATGGACTTGAAATTTGATATGTGACTTTCTCTCCAAATGAAATGAATGAATGAAAGCATATTCGAATACTAAGGGAATAAAAGCAGCAAACAAAAAGCAGTAATGCAATATCACCGCAAGTGATTAAGCTAGAAAAAAATCACTCATTTAAAAACTTCAAATTACATTTTACTTTATTCTTCTATAAAATCTTCTTATTTTGAAAAATATACAACGGATATATGTAGTTTTTCATTTATATAACTTGTACTGTTTTTATATATAATTTTGGTACATGGTACATACATATTTATGTATTAAGAATTAAATTTTTGGAGTTGTATTATAAAAAAATCATGTTAATGACAGGAATATATGAATTTTTTTTATATAAAGAAACATAAAACTAAAAATTTACTAGAAAAGGCACAAACATTTAATTCTTCTTAAGAGACACAAGTCAAATGTGAACTTAACAATACAAATCAATTTTAACAAAACAGAAAAATACAAAGCATATGAGAAACAAACATTTTGGAGGCCTTTTTCCTAGATAAACAATATTTATGTATTTAGATTAATTAAAGTTGAAGGGCTTAAACAGAAATATTGTTTAATAAATATTTCTGCAAGATTGCATAAGAAATTTTTAAATTGAAATGAAGATGCGTATAATACTTTGCACTATTATCTGAAGACAATAGGAGGGCATTATAAAACCGAAAATAATAAAGTAAAGTTAAAATTTTTAGTTTGTGGAACAGCAGAATTTAAAAACAAATAAAATCATTCCGTTGATATGGATGTTCGATTACGAGTTTTGATATTACAGGCGTTATCTGCAAAAAGAAAAAAAAATTAATGTTAGTTTCACTAAAAAACAACATATAATTAATTTTTTTAGCACATACAATATAATTTTTTTATGTAATCACTTTCGCGAGTTTTTTTCCCATTAACACACGATCTGCGCAGCTCCTCATTTTTTATTGTTTCGCCATAAATGGCGCCTATAGCTTGTAGTATCTGCTGGCGACTTTTATATTTCAGTGTTAAAACAAAATCTCCCGTTTCTGTCTCATGATGGACACTACCGGCGAATGTAGCTGTCACAACGCCATCATCACTTGCATCTTCAAAACTACTGCGACTGTATTCATCTCTGATGGAACTGTTATCATGCTTTAACATTTTTGCTTCGGTGGGTGCACAATTTGTTTCTGTAATAGATAAATATGATAAATATGAATGTACAGTCTTATTTATATTCATTTCAAGAAAGAAAGAACAATGCAAAAATCTTACCATCAGGATGTTTACGTTTGTTTAAGTTAGCTTCAGGAGGACATTCATACAAACGTCTGTCGCGCTTTGGACAAGTTGATATTTTAACTGACAACATTCTTTGGGCTAAAATTTCACCACTGCAAAAGCAAAAAAGATGTAAGGGGATGATTTTTTTTTTATTGTTAAATGATTTCATAATATTTTGTAAACAACAAAAACTCACTTCATGTTCTCTAATAGAAATATTACCGACGTTTGTTTACGATTCATGCAGGAATTATAACAAGTAAAACTCACAATTAATTGTTGTTTCAATTGATTGGTTTCGGAGGTCTTTAAAGTACTATTTAATGGTACAACTACGGAATAACGATCATTAACACTTTTGCCCGTATCGTTGCCATGATAAACGACATCCGGATTTTTACAACGTACCAGACTTTTACGTATGAGTTCGTTGGGATCTGTAGGGAGGGAAATATGATAAATATGTGTTATAAATTCAAGTTATTTCCGTTAAGGGTTGTTTTTTTCTGTGCTAATTTTATCAGGGCTGCCACCTCATTTTTTTAATATTCTCAAACAAGTTGGAAAAAAATTACAAAATATATCTTAAATAATTAAATAAATAAATCAGACATGTCGAAGAGCTCAGTCCGTATTTTGGTGCTTTAGAAAGCGAAAATAGGAAAAAAAAATCGGAATGATCACTTTTAATTTCATGAACTAATGGAATAGACAATTTGTTCATGTTAGTCCAAAAAAAATTTTTTTTAATTTTCTAAATATAGAATACAACTAATTAGTTTTTATTGGCCTGGTATGTATGGATTTTTTTTAATTCTTAATTAACAAATGCGGTCTTAATTTTTTAGCTCGAACCGACGGTGCCTTCTTGTATCTAGTGGTTCCTTAAGTACCCGATACAAAGTGGGAGATTTTGTTAAAAAATGGAAATAATTCTGCAGTTTCTGAACGAAGCTTAAGTCTGGAATTTTGACTATATATCTTTAAAGGGGACGGAGCCACAAAACCCTAAAGTGAGCAACCTCGGGTTAATGAAAAATTAAAACTGATGCCGATGATCTGATAAAAAGATTTTTTGCAAGTGGATTTTTATTTTTGTTTTTTTTTCTATCCAAGGGCGTGTGTCAAACGGTAGAAAAGTACTATAGTAAAAAATATTTTGCTAGCCGCCGGCTACCAACAACTTCTTAGAATGACATTTTTATATAAAACAATACTATTGTACCAAAAAATCATACTATATTATATAATGGATGTAACATTTTTCGCAAATTAAAATAACCAATGTATTTTTCGCAGTCTAAGTCCCAATTTTCACGAGGCAATTTTACTTGCGCAAGTCTTGAATTTGACGAGCAAAGAAGTGAGGAGTGTAAAAACCAGCAGAATTGCCGTACAGACTTGCCTGTACATGGCAATTCTGTTTTTGCTATCATTCGCTCCATATCAAATTTGACATTCCTTTTCATTTGTGTTTGTTTTCTGTTCTGGTTTTTCGTCTGTAAAATTCATTGTGGCTCGAAGTGTTTGTTTTGTGAGAATATTAATAACAATTGTTAATTTGCTTCAAATGAAAAGAAATAAAATGGTCAAGTAAACTTGCTCTATCTAAACGCTACAGCAAGTTTAATAAAAAATTTTATGACTTGCGCAAGTAAAATTGCCTCGTGAAAATTGGGACTAACTACATTTAAGAGACGTAAAAACCTATGTATTGGGCGACGGCTCGAAGCGACGGCGGTGGTTTTACCTTTTATGATATCATGCTTTTTATTTGCTGCTTGTCAAAAATTTATCAGTTGTGTCAAAAATTCTACTAGCACCCAGGGCTAGTGAAATTTTATTCACCTCAGAAGTGTCAAAAATTTACTTACACTAGTACTTTGCTACCGTTTGGCACATGCCCCAAGAGCTAAAAATGTCTGCTAGGGGGTTTTCGCTTACAGTTTATTAAACTTTGGAGAGAAAAAATATTAAAATTTTGGCTTATTTACCAAAATTGGTCAACTGTTCTGTTAATGGAGAAGTCAAATATTGTTCGATTTAGAAAAGGAAACTTACGAGTATTATGAATAAAGAACAAAATTTTTAACACTAAAAAAAAATCGTACCAAAGCACAATTAAAGCCAAGTTCAGACTATTATACAAGTATTAATACTTTCATCACATTTTACGATACAGAAATCTAAATACATTCGTTGCGACTGTCAAAAAATCTAACGTAAAATCACATATTGCGTTCAGACCATCACACTTCAAATAAAATGTGTGATACAAGCAGAAAACAAAACAGCTGTTCAATGTTCTGTGCCGCGGCGGCAAAGCGGTTTCATGCAGGCGGGGACGTGCCGGCACTTGAAAAAATTCAGCAGTTAAAAATATTCTATGTAAATAACAGAAAAAATTTAAGAAAAGATATTACAAAAACGTTAAAAAATTACGTCAATGAAATATACTTCCATACGATTCACTTATTCAAAATTTTGAGCCGATATACATATGACAAAACATATTACATCAATGACGACACGCTATCGGCGGCGAAACAGCCGACTTGGAAATTTGGTTTGTGTGAAAATGCAACCCTGATCTAATGAAAAGTATTATCGTTTAAAAAAATTTCTAAAAACGAAAAAGTCTTATGGGATGTCCAAATTTGTATCGTATTATTTGCCAATTTGATAACATTTTGAGTTCAGACTATCACACTTACACGTATTATTTGAATTTTTGACAAATAAATAAATACAAAGTATAATAGTCTGAACGCGGCTTAATGGCCTAGTTTTGTAACACAGAATGAAACGTTTCAAACAGAAAATTTTGGTTTATTTTTAATTTTGAATTTTGCAAAACATTTGAAAACGAAAATTCTATTTTACGTAAAATAAATGTATTTTATAAAACAGTACCAAACGTTTTCAAACAACTTAAATGTCATATGAAAACGTTCATAAAATTGTATTCGTTTTAAAAGTTTTAACAACATTATTGCATTATTTTTGCTGCAATAAAGAGTAAATAAGTATCTAGGTGCACGATAGAGCTCCAGGCCTATGCACGTAGTGTCTATAATTACACATAAATTCGCTTTAACACCCTCATAACTACTTTGTTCTCGCCAATTGTAAAGTGAAAAAACTTCAGGAGATTTCGTCGTCATATGCGAAGTTTGATAGTTTATAATGAAAGTTTCCTGATAAAAAATTGCATTTTTAAGACATACTCACTGACACACTGACCACTGATACAGCCATCAAATTGAGCTCTAGCTGTAGAGCCAAAATTTGATACCAAAGTAGACCCAGGTGAATTACGAGCAAGTACTATTCGAAAGTATCGATTGTTAAACCAGGGAGGCGGGGCCGTGCTCATAAAAATTTAACATAATGTTATACTATTATGTATCACTCTCTTACACATTATTATATAATTGCATTCTGCTCTTTTAAACTGGAGCAGTGATCATTAATAGAAATAACGATAAGACAAAAGTAGTTAGATTTTCACAAAAATATAAATGTGAAAAAAGGCCAAGTTCCTTCAAGGTTTAAAATTCCGGCCATCAGAAGTAGCGAGAGACCAAGTTCTTGTTTGGCACAATACTTATCACAATATCATATTCACCTTTATTCTATTTGGCGTCGGCAACATCGTCGTGAATTTTGAAACAACATCAATATAACACAATATCAATGTTAACTTTGTATTCCTTAACAGTGTTATGACGACGTTGCCTGTTTATCGATAAATACAATACACATATCCAATATTTGAGTCAGCTGATTCATTTTGTTTGCTATTTTTGGTAAGTGTTTTTGAATAAGCAAAAGCTTTGTAAATAAATTAAAATAAAATGATTTTCCTTCCTATTGGGACGATGAAATAAAAAATAATTTAATAGTGAAAATAAGATTTATCAGACAAAAGCCATGCATTTGTCAGTTACCCAAGGAAAAGTAAGTGATAAATTCCGCCATGTTTTTGGAAAATAATGAGTAATGTTCATCCTTTTAATATTTTCAAGTTATTTTCGGCTGAACAAAACATGATTTAGGCAAGTATTGGATAAAATAGAGCCTAATTTTTTAAATAAAAGGGATCAGATCAACGTTTATTGGAGATTGGAGCTTCCTCCAAAGGAGCTCAGTGCCAATTGTTTATATATTCCGCCTCCATTTGCTTCACACTCAGCACTGTTTGCAGCCTTTTTTTAATTTAAACCTCAAGTCCAGACAGTACCTTGAAATAATTAGGAGCAGTGGTAATCTCTGCGGAATCCTCTAGCAAAAGAAGGACTTTTTTTCAACTCTTCCACAAGCTTTTCAAATTGGTTGGGGTTAGTCATTTTAATTTCGTCCATATATTTTTCACTTTTTTTAAGATTTTTTTAAAAATAAATACGTACATTTTTATATCTACTTTGGTATATCTTATATTTCACTTTTTTAACATTTAAATTATTTTTCAAATTCGTTGAGGCATGCACACAACAGAAGACGACATCAAAAACACTGACGACAAAATGAACGGCAACATCAACATCAATTTTTCTTACAGAATACCAAACATTTGCTGACAGTCATCGATAAATGGCAATATATCTACAGGAATACCAATTTGCCAAAAAAAAAACATAAAAAACGACCTCGTGTTATGTTGCCGACGCCAAATAGAATAAGGGTGATTAATTTGTAATCGTTAGAGTGTCATATTATTTCTATGCAACCTGCATACTTGGCAATATTTTTATCCTTTAAGAAGAAGATAAAGCGGACATCTCTTTATATCTTTATGAAAGGAAAAATGTTGTGAAGTAAGCAGGTTGGCTAGAAATGATATGAGACCTTGATGATTGCAATTGTGAGATTTTGGATAGGAAGTTGACCTTGATAAGCTACCTTAACTAAATCCATGTGTGTTATGAAAAAGATATCCATCCACAATATCATTTTACTCCAACACTGAAATATTGAATGTTTCTTAGTTTCAGAAAGATCCAATAAGTTATTATGAACCCTTAACTAACGCGGCTAATTCCAAATTTCGTATATTTGTTGGTGCATATTCCATAATGTAATAAAATTTTATTTTGAAAACATATTTTTATTAATTTTTGTTATGAGGAATAATATATTTTTCAATTATAATATTTTGACATGAAACGAAAACAACGTATCGTTTTACAAAATTTAAAATATTTTCGTTTACGCTCCAACCAGAAAGGAAAACGAAAATTCGTTTTATTTTACAAAATCACGCCATAAGTCAAAAGTTATAAGAAAATATAAATTAAAATTTTGAAAAAAAAATCGATTTTTTGCAAAAAAAAAAGTGGGTTAATTATTTCACTAATTCAAAATGTAATACTATAAGAAATATTAAAAAGAAATTTTTAGTTTAAAATCGTTTCGAAATAGACCTATTTTTAAATATCGAATTTAAGTCAAAAATGTTGATAAATGCGAATATAAGGATTATGTATTTGAAAATTATCCTACACCTCGTGATCCATTTTCAGGGCGTGCGATGTCTCCCGGGGAACAATTTCAAGCAATAGCAAGTAATAGGAAAAACAAGGAAATTCTAATTAGAGAAGTGATAAATCTCACGCGGAATTTTATTCATAATTGCCTTGCCTATAGATATTTTAATAAAGAATACAATTAATTAGTTTTTGATTATTTTTATGTACATGTACTTTATCAAAATCTTCATATTGGCAGCACACAAAACAAAAATATACAAGGCAGAATTAAAATAAATGTACGTAGAAAAAAATATGTAAAACGCCTAAACATATGCCGCATTAAGCTTTAGTACAAAATTATATTGCCACATTTTAGACAATCCCAAAAAATATTTAAAAAAAATTTAACAACAAAATCGCTAATCCCACAATTCCGGAATCAAGTCTCAAATACTGGCAGCCCTAAATGATTTGAATACATTTTTACTTAATATCCCAATTTTAGTTAGTTTAATTTTTAAATTTTTATAGAAAAGAAAATTAATCGCCTCAATGAATAATCTTAAGAAATTACAATTCACTTTACTTACCATTATCTGTGCTAATATGATTTTGACACCGCAATACAGGCGCACTGGCATCTTTTTCAAATATAGCGAACACTCGTACTCGAAGCGGTTGTATAGGCAGTTTTTGTGTGTAGAAACAATCAATGTACACGTTCTCATTTGTTTTCAAATAAAGTCTTTGTGATTTTTTCGAGTATACAACTCCTGGACGTTGGGAATTATCATCAGCACAATTAACTTTTATGTGAAAATTGTAGCCGCCATGATCATGTTCGTCACAAGTTGGTATTAAATTGAGATTCTAAATGCATAGAAATAAAACAGTTTTTTTTTTAAGTAATAAATGGTATGTAACAAAAGCAATGCAACGGTTTAATTATTGAAGCACTGAAATTTTCAACTTACCGGTTTAATATCAATTTGTTCTTGTATTAACTGCTGCAGCACGGATTGCTAAAATAAATATGTATGCTTATTTATATTAAATCAGTTATTTTATTAAAACTTGTAAATTTTTTTTTAAGTAAAAATACACACTCTAAATTTATAAATATTTATCAACTTCATAGTTGCAAGTCTAAAAAGTATCTGCTGGCGTTCGTGCATTAATGAATTGTGTTTGGATAAAGATTGTTTGAAACCTAAAAAGAATTCTTAAATACATGGACATACTACATGATGAATACACATAGATACAACTTATGTATTTCACCACATATGTACATACACACATATACACACACACATGCACTTAAAAATGAATTCCAAACAAAACAAATAAAGTCACAATTGATTATTCACAAGCCGGCATGATCGCGCACGTTAGTTTACAAGAAACCCGTGAAAAATTTAAAAAGAAGAATATAATAAAACAAATACTTAGTAGGTATAACACACAAGTTCAGATCATTAACAAACACAAACACAACATTCTATGAAAAATTATTCATTTAAGAGGGGTGTTAAATACCTGATGGTTTTTTGCCAAATTATGAGAACATCCATCATACGAGTATTATGTAGTTAACTTAACCCAATTGTGTGATAACTTTGCTAGAGGGAATTTCGGTTTGTACATATCTCAGAAAAATTAATTTGTAATAATTTTTAGTGCTTAGCTTGATCTTATCTTATTTTTTATACATCTGCATGAAACTTAATAATGATGTTTATGAAACTCTCGCTATAATTTTTTATTCGTTTCATTTCTTTTTCACACAGATTAATAACTATGAAACAATAGGAATGAATACTCAATTGTTAAGAACGCAGTAAAATGATGTTGGTTTGTTTACTTATACAAGAGCATACTAACATCAACAAATGTGAAACAGAACATGTGTTGAGTAAATCTCGATTAAGTTCATGCAAAACAATAAGCTTTTAAAGATCAGTGTTACCAGTTGTAGGAAAAGGGAAAATATAAGAATAATCGCCGAAAAGGAAGTTAAAAAATTTAATGAGCTCTAAATTAAATTCAGTTTTTATTAGTGGGAGTAGTGATCTGCAACTTCGGTGAAATATTTCATTTAGATAAAAGTATTTAATTTTATACTATCTTTCGCTTTTACGAAATGGATTACATATAAACATAAGTTAAATGTACACATAATTATATTTTTTTTAAATGCAATATTATTGTTGCTTAAAATTTCGTATTCTTACATAGGGTGATGATAATCAAATTTTTTGAGTTTTATTACAAATATTAATTTCAAAAATAATTTTTAGTTATATTTTTGCTTGGAAAAATATAAATAGTTATCTTCGTTTGGAAACGAGTACTATTGTTGTGTTTTGTTTAATTTTTGTCAATTTCAATTTTTTTATATCATATGAAATAAAAAAAAACAAGCACGTGACCAAAACCGTTAGACACCTACACAACTAATAATCAAATTTGCTTAAGAATATATTCATTTCTCTTACACCAATTGATTTTTTTCATTTTTCATCTAAAAGTGTGTGTTTCTTTCCATAGCATTTCATATCAGGGTTGTGTGCAGGTCATTACAAGAATATATAATATATTAAAATAGTTTAAAGATTTATATTATTTAAAAATGCAAATGACAAATTAAAATATGTATGTATGTGTAAAAGTTAAAACTTTAATATAAAAGTGAAACCTATTACACATGTGCGACGCATACAAAAAAATCCATGATTTCACTATATTGGCAACATTGCTATTGCGAATTCATAACAAAAGATGAGATGAGAGAAAGCAGCATGAACAAAAGTCGTTTCAATGAACAATCTCTTTGTGTTAACAGTATGAAACGAAACGTTTTCACTCACAGTATGATAAAAGCAACAGTTTGTTGTGTATTAACATATTTATTCGGAGTTGGGCTTTAGTAAACAAACATTTCAGTAGTTTCATGGATGAAATTGTTCATGCAACCCTGTATTATTTTTAAATATGTATGTACGAGTATTTTACATTTTTTATTATATGTATCTAGGGTTTGGGATTTCCCGGACTTTTGCATTTCCCAGGATATGCAAATTAGTTTTCTAAAATCGTGCGATTTCAAATCGATTCGGTTTACAGCACAGGGCCGAATATAAAAGCAGTTCTATCAGGTATGTGATAGAAATCGTTTTCGAAAGTAAAAAGTTGTGATACACACATTTATTTCGATTTCATTCTGATTTTGTTTTAAATCGAATTCGATTCCATTTCCCATCTTGTTCTATGAAAATATTAGAAAAAAAAGTTGTGATGGAAAACGGAATTTGTTTTTAAATCGATTAAGCGGGAGTTGACGATATATATTTATGATATAACGTTCCCGTTTTCCCGGGAAAATCTTAAAACTTTCCCTAATAATATCCTATAATAAATCATGTTAAAAAAATATATCGTGGAATCGACGATCACTACCCTTCAGTAAATGAAACTGATCGGTTCCCACGTGATAGGGACTAGGCCGAGTTCTAACACTTCCTGTGAAGTAGAACTGTCACTTTTACATGGGGATAACTTAGTATGGGGTCAATTGATACTTTATATACACATTATGACTTGTAACTGAACTATCTTAGAGTCTAACCTAAATTAGAGCGTCCGTCAAGCGGTGCGTTAGCAGCAAGGTAAGTATTTTCAGTCTTGTTATACATTTTTTTATTGCTACAAAAGCAATTTTTTAAGTAAAAACCTTTTTTGGGATTCGAACTGACAATCTCTGGTATGACAGGCTAGCACACTACCCACTCGACCACAGGCGCACTCATATTTCAAAAGTATAAATACCAGTTATGATTAGCTTAATAGTACTCGTATCTAAGTATAGTTACGGGACTGGTTCCATACTGGTAACATTATATTTGTACTATAGGATAGGTTCTAGATCCAACCACATCGAACTTATACAGTGATCTTTACCGCAATACTAGACCGAGTCCCAAGTTGACTAAATATTAAGACGATACATCACGGAAATGGCATATGGAATAAGTAACCAAAAATTGCTTCTTTTTTTAAATAAAAAAAGTAGACTAATTAATCGGCCCTGTTCTGTAAACCGATCGATTTGAAAACTAACTCCGATAATAGAAATATTTTTTCAATTTTTTTTATTATATAAATTCTCACATATCATATCTGAAAGAAAATTATGGTGTATGATTTTAAACAAGTCTAAAGGATCATTAATAATTTTTTGAAAACGAGAAATTTACTCGGATTCGGTTTACAGAACAGGGCCGAATGCTTTTTTTTTTAACTAAATTTTATTTCATATTAAGTCGTATGTAGAGTTTTGCGACTAAGTGTATTTTTCCAACCAGAAATAATTTTTAGTCAGGCTTGAGTTCAGTAATTTCAATTCTTTTTATTGAATGAAATATTTTTTTATTAATTAATATGAGTTTCTAAAGAAGAGAAGAAAAATTAAATTAGACTTTTTAAGCTGGGGGAAATACCGATATTTTTCTGTGCAGCAACGCACTTCATCAGCAGCCTAGTCTATCTACTTGGGTAGAGATTGTTATTAACATCAGCTATTTAACGTAAATTCTAATGAAACGGAATGTGAGAAATGATTGTTGTGTACAATTATTGATTTACCTTTGGTAAATACATATGTAAGTATCACTATTTATTTCCCCTGTTTTTCCATATTTTCATTTTTCTATTTAGGTTAGCACGAAGTTATATTACTCTACTCACGTATGTTTGACTATTCTTGCTTATCTTTTACGATCATCACATTAATTATTTTTACTTATTCGATGTACCGTCGGTACATACATATAAGTATTATAGTAGTGGATATTATGTTACTTTGTTGTTGCATTCTCCCGTTTATTTGGTTTTCGAACATTAGTGATTGCCAAGTGAACAGTGATTGCCAAGTGAACATATTTTTGTCACGTGCCCATGATGAATTAAATGAGTCATTTTTAGATTTTAATTGAACTATAGTGAATTTTTAATCAGAAATAATTTTTAGTCAGGCTTAAGTTCAGTAATTTCAATTCTTTTTATTGAATGAGATATTTTTTATTAAAGAAGAGAATTAATCAGTCATTCGCCGGGTGCTTCTGACTGTAAAGTAACATACTAACTATATAATGCACTATCAAAGAACTTCCTGCTACTTTACTCGTATCTATTTCACATCAGTGTGTAACGTTTAATTACAATAAAATGGAATTTAAAAACTATACCAGGCAAAGAACCATCGAGAGATTATCACTATCAAAAGATCAGGTGTAACAATTAAATACTAATTAACACAATATTTACCTGCGCATTAGGATAAACTGTGCCCAAAAGTAGCAATTTATTTGGTGAAAACACTTTAGTTTGACTAAAGCATTCATTCAACTCGTTATTAAAACAATGGATAAAACAAATTGTGTTAAATGTATAACAATATTCTTTCTGGTTACGCTTTCACTCATGGGTTTGAATGCATGCATGTATTCCTGGCGTAAAAAAATATTTTATGTGAATTATTTTCTGGTGCTGTGGTGCATGTGTGCATTAACAATATACACCTTGAATTATACGCCCCTTTTGTATAAAGTACTAATATCAGAGAAAATGGATTTAAAGAACGCTGTTAAATTTTATTATTACATGAATATAATGGCGACTGCCACCAATTATCTGTCACAACTATTGAACTGCAAGGCCACAGTTGAGTTTTTTAATCACTCACAATTATTTGAAACTTTGGATTATTTTGAGGTCGATATTAAAGTGATAAAATCATCAGTTCTAATGATCATATTAAAAACGATAATTTTCCCTATTATAATCGAAATTGCACTGATCTTGAGACATTTGCAAGATGACGATGAAAACAAAGGTCTTGCGTCAACCATTTATATACTATATCCTCTGGTCGCAGCCAATATTATACCGAACTCTTTATTTGGCGTGTTCGTGACATGTAGACAATCTGCTTTGGGCTTAAATCGTTCGCTAAAAAATTTGAAGAAAGAAGCTAATTTTTTGCAAAACATGGAGCAAATGTTGTTGCAGAAACATTTCTATCGAATGCAAAAGTATTGCAATTTAGCCGATAAATTGCTTGTGTGGGCGGGAAAGTATTCCCTAATATGTTCTCAAACACTGAATTATACGAGTTTGTGTGCAACGTCTTTGATAAGTTCTTTGTTGTGTAATTTATTTGGTATTACAGCGGGCTTATTCTGGCAGTATTACACTTTGGCTGATGTTTTGATCTCCGGAAAAAGTTATGATACTTTTAATGCAGTAACAAATGGAGTGTTCTTGATGATATCATTTTTCGAAATCACTTTTCATAGTTTTGTGGCCAATCAAAGCATTGAAGCGGTAAGAATATTAAGTTTCAGAACGATAAATAAGTAAAATTTAGAAGGCGAATTTAATCGATATCGCTGCAAAATTTGCACAAAAAAAAATTGCTTGAAAAAATTGTTCTAAAGAATATTAGAAAGTGGCTCGAAAATAATAGCGGAATTCACTCTTCGTGTTAAATTTAAAATTAATGTACATACTACGATTTTAAGCGTCCAAGCGTTAGCGATTTTTTCTTCTGTACAGTCGACTCCGCTTTACTGGAAATAACCAAAACCCAATTTGTTTTTCAGTTATCCGATTTTTGCTCTAAAACGTAGTTCGGATTACTGAAATTTGTTACAGTTGACGTACTGCTTAAAATCAGTAAATTTCTAGCCACTTGCATTGACAATATAATAGAAAAATACAATAAAGTACGTAAGAGCGAAAAGGACAAATACATTTTGCCATTTAATTTTTTAACGGACAAGATATGCACAAAATTTTTTCAGACTTAAGTTATGTAATCGGTTTCTAATAAATAAATTTGTCATTTTTTATGATTTTACTAAAGCGAAGTAAGTTTCATACAAAACGTAGTTTTGGGCTTGCTTTTGGTTTTCAGTAATACGATATTTTCAATAAAGCGATGTTTCGCTAAAGCGAAGTGAATAAGACTAGCTGCGTTTAAAATCAGTGCGGGGATTTGTATCGCTTTCAGTAATCCAATTTTTTCAGTAAAGCGTTTTGCGCTAAAGCGGATTCGACTGTATTGTAAAAAACGTTTATTGTTCAATTCTAAGAGACTCTCTGAGAGAATTTGTATGTGGCTTGTTCTTCTTTTCTAGAAACTCTTTAAATAAATTCAGCTACAACATCTACTACAGTTTTTATTACAGGTGTAGGCATAGTTAATTAAAAATGTATGCATTTTGTTGTTGCCGTGTTTTAAATTTACCACGATTTATCAAAGCTATACAATATGTAAAAGATCTCAAAATAACTAACAGTGAATACCGGTAATAATTGCGTTCGCGTACTCAAAAGTTATTAAACATTTCTACTGAACTTCACTGCACTTTACTAAATTGCTTTCGTTTACCAAAAATACAGTAAATGAGAATACAAATTAATAGAGAAAAGTGATAGTTCTTGACTGAGTGTTTTGCAAATTTTTACTGCAGAAATTTGTCGTAGTAAAGTTTAGTAAAATAAAAACGTATGATTCAAAATGTAAACAAATGGAAAGTAAGAAAATGAAAAGTGTAAAAATTTGAAAAAAGGTTAAATGAAAATCGTGAAAGTTATTAAAAAAATAATTAATTTATAAAGCATAATAATAATAGCTGTTAACCCATTAGAGGTCAAATGAAAACTGGCTATAGTTTTTTATAAATTTTTTTATTTTTTATAAAATATATATAAAATTTTATATATATAAAATATATATAAAATATATAATATATAATATATAAAATTTTCAAAATATAATTTTTTTAATTCACCTTTATTTATTGATTTAAATAAGCATTAGAAAACATAAAATATAAAGAAATATCTAAATTTTATTTTTCAACCGAGGTTTACTCAAATGTGTGTGCATGGTTTACTCAAATGGGATGTACTCAAATGAGTAGACTGAAAGTCGGGGGCAGAGAAACAAGTCGACCGGCTTGAAGCCGACGGCGTGCCGCCGCCGGTTACTTTTCTGTGTATCAAGCCGCCGCCGATTGTATCGGCTCGCATCGGCTCAAAACCAGCCGAAATTTTATCTGCTCCAAAAGACAAATTTCGGAGAAAAAATTTTGGAAATCAATTTTCAGTTTCAATTTTAATTTTCTCTCTAAATTTTCATATGCTTATTTGAGAAGCCGAAAATTCTCTCGGCGCGCCGCCGCCGGTCACAAAACTACTACGCCGCCACCGCCGATAATTTTGCCTCGACTTGTTTCTCTGGTCGGGGGTTAAAAATAGAATTACAACAAAAATTTTAACAAATATATTTTTTTATACTTTGTGTTTCACAATCTAATAAAGCATTAAATACATTCACCACAGTAAGCTACTGCCTACAAAATGTCAAAAATAGAATACACATGTTTATATGAGAATGATTATTTTGAAGGCAACAAGGCAACAGGCTACAGGTTGTTGCCCGTGCTACATTTGTCGTTGTAGTCAAATTAAACTAAGGCCGGGTTTACATCTGCGTGTCATGTACCACACGAGCATATAAACAGCATAACCAACTAATTACTAATGAAAAACTGTTTGATTCAGACTCGTATTTATTAAGTCAAACAGTTTCATACATAACTAATAGACAATTTTGTAGAATCCAACATGATTGGAAACTGTTTAAATCAATAAATATATGTCTGAATCAAACAGTTTTTCATTAGTAATTAGTTGGTTACGCTTTTTTGGGCAAATGACACACAAGAAATGCCAGATGTAAACTCATCATCATGACTTATGCTAGGAACACAATTGGGACGAACGACGAATTCCGTCCACGTCGACGAATTCGTCGATAAGAATTCGCTGCGTAAATTCGTCGTGTGAAGCACAATAACGACGAATTTACTCAGCAAATTCTGCTCTTATAATTGATAAAGTTGGTTATTGTCAGTGTGACCATATTAGCCAATTTTGGGCTAAATTTAGATTTAACATTTTTATTAAGCCCTTAGCTTCTTTTTTAGCTTTTTTAAAAACGGATTTAGCTTTTTTAGCCTTTTTTAATCCAAATTGCGTATTCTCTAAAAATGTATTAAAGACATACGTGATTTAGATTAATTTTATTTTAAAATCTGGTCACACTGTTTATTGTGTATGTAAAGAGAGTGAGAGAAAATTGTTTTTTCCAGAGTTCGTCACACACGACGAATTTCGTTCTACGGCGGTGTTGTGTTCATTTTCATATCGCACACCCAGTTCAATAGTGTCATAACTCAAAAAAACTAGTTTTGCAGAAAACACGTTTAAAGTTTTTAATTTACATACAACTCAATGAAGGCATGTAAAAATATTCTTCTCTCAGGAAGTGATAGTACAAGCTATTTATAAGAAATTTTTATGCAAGATAAAATAGGAAATGCACTATTATTCTGCATTATTAACTCAAAAAAACCAATTTTTTGAGTTAGTTATCTTCAATTCTCTTTTAAAACTGCTCGTTTGTTTACACTCAGACGGTTTCATGTTAAATTTTCCTATTGTTTTAATGCTGCGAATGAAATAACAAAAGAGAATTGGAGTAACTTTTCTGTACAAGCAAGTCAGTACCCCTCTTCTTTCTTCTTTCCTCTCCCTCCCATGAACTCAGACTTGCTTCAAGAAAAACTGCCGAGTCTAAAACATGAGTAATTTCTATTTTTTATGGCTACAAACCAAAAACAGTGTTGACAATATAGCAAAATATGTAAAATAAATTATTGCCAAGAAATATTTTTTATTGCAAAATAAAAAAGAAAGTTGCAAAATGTTAATATTCATTACAAAAGTAATTATAATTCCTGAAAACTTGCAAAAATTTTAAAAAAGCCATAATATTGATTAAGAATCTATAAAAATGTAAGAAATGCAAAAAATTCGCGAAAATTACGAAAATTCGCAAAAAGTTACTAACAGCAGGATGATGACAAAGTTTAATAATGTTTTAAAATCCTCAAAACTTTTAGGAATCTAAACATTTGCAAAGTCACTTTTATCGCGAAATTTGCAAAAAAAACCGCGGGAATTTGCAAAATTCTAAATTTGCCATAACTGTAATTACCATTGGTCAAAAATTGCCAAAACTGTAAGGGATGCAAAAAATTCGCCAAAAATCGCGGACCGGCGAAAACTCGCAAAAGCTTACTAACAGCGAGATGATAATAAAGTCTAATATTGTTTAAAAATCGGCAGACCTTTTAAAACCAAAAATATGCAAAAAGTCGCTTTTATCGCGAACTTTGCAAAAAATCGCGACAATTTGCAAAATCGGAAGCAAACGCTTAAATTGGTTAGGAATCGCGACAGCCATTAAAATATGAAAAGTTTGGAAAAAAAAACTCGAAAAACCCGAAAAAATCGCAATTTAGCGAAAAATTGCTAAATGTATTGAAGAAATTACTAAAGCCTTAATTCATAAAAAATATTAAAGGTTTATTACAGGTTTATTTGACAAATTTCCCATAGAAATACGTCAAATAAGCGCTTAATAAACCTGAAATATTTTTTTATGAATAAGGCAGTAAGCCTATAAATAGTAAAATTCGCAAAAAAAAATATAAAGAAATACACTGATTTGTTTTTTATATTTTTTAACAAACTATTTTATTTTTATAAATGTGAAATATTTGAAAGCGGCACCACTGAAACATATATTTATGGTGCTGCTGCCGCTTTCAAAATGATTAAGTAGCTGGCTACCAGGCAACATTTGTTGCCAGCGGCATTTGTAGTCGTGTAGCCATGTAGCTGGCTGTGGTCTATGTTTTTAATGCATAATATAAAAAAAAATATTGGAATCGAAAAGGATTCATGTGTTTGCTTTGATCCATAAGACCATATTTAGAATTAATTTATTACTTTTTCATTATTATTTCACCAATTAAATGTTTTCCTTACTTTTTATTCCTTGCAGATCAAAGAAACTGGTTTAATATTAAAGAACATTAAATTAGATGATGTTGACATACGTTTTCGACAAGTTGTTGAGCAATTTTCTTACAAGATCCTGGTCATAGATTTTAAAATACAACCTATGGGGCTATTAAATGTTGATTTAGGCCTGCTACAATCTGTAAGTAATTATTTTTAAACCCTCTTCGATTATAATAATTTATTCCTACACTTTCAGGTTTTTTCTACTGTTACAAGTGTTCTGCTAATTCTAATACAAAGTGACTTAGCTGTAAGATTTGCTTTCAAATAATTTCTTTTTTAAATACAACTATAAATTGCCACAAAAAAAATTAAAAAAGAAAAATATTAGAAAACCTACAGAAATTTTATCAAGAAAAATATAATAAACAAAATACATAAATTACAATACTCTATAATGGACGTTGAGTTGGAGTCTTTGGGAACGACAACGAAAAAAAATAGATCTATACCTTGGAAAAATCGTTCCAGACATAATAAGTGTCTAGTTATTAGTATTATTTGTATATTTTTCATATGTATATTTAATTTAATTGGACTGGTTGCATTTTACTGTGTTTTTAAGCGACATGAACAAAATTTGTACATAAAAGATCACAATGTGTCAGAAGAATAATAAATAAACCATGCAAGGTAACATTAAAATGGACTTTTTTCAAGTCAAATATATATATATGTACATATCGATGGTCTCAACTAGAAAGGCCCCAACTCAAATAATTGTAACTTTACAGGAGAAGCTAAAAACATAATAGAATTCAATTTGTAATTTTTTTGTAAAACTGCTTGTAAAATCGTTATTTTTTACACTATTGTAATAAATTTTTGTGACGATGGGTAGGTATTTGTGTGAAAACTATTGGAATCATTGAAAAAATCAATTTCAGAAAAAATACGAGTTAGGGCCTTACTACCTGAAGCCATCGATATGTAATACGTAAAAGTAACGTAAATACATATCGATGGTCTCAAGTAGAAAGGCCCTAATTCGTATTTTTTACGAAACTGTGTTTTCAGTGATTCCAATACATTTCCCATAAATACACCTCGTCACAAATATTTATTTCAATAGTGTAAAAAACAACGCTTTTACAAGCAGTTGTACATTTTCCATTATGTTTTTACTTTTTCCTGTAAAGTTACAATTATTTGAGATAGGTCCTTTTTGCTTGAGGCCAACGATATGGAAATCCATTTCAAATACCTTTCACATACTAATTCTATATCGTTCGTTTCTTCATCTTCTTTCAAATTACGTTTTTTTTTTATTTCACTTACCTGACTAAACTTCATTAAATTATCGGACTGCAGAAAAAGATTTAACAAAAAATGTATGGATTAGTAAAAAATATTTAAGAACTAAAACGATATAAAAATACTTACATTTAAGTTCTGTAAATAAGTAAACTGTTCATCATTTCTGTAAAGATAGAAAAAAAAAATGCTTTTAAATAAAAAGTTGATATATTAATTAATTTTCAAAGAGATAAATTTCCCACGACTACGGGAATAATTTTTTAATCAATCACCCTTATCGGGAATAAAAGGCGAACAGTTTGTTCACGTGAAATATTTCCCGTGAACAAAAAAAAATGGTGAACAAAATTAGAAAATAGTATACTAACACAATAACAACGCAAAAATTTGCGATCACAATTTTAGGGAAAGGGAACACTTTTCACGTGAACTTTTATTCCCGATAAGGATGATTATGAAATTTGCTGAAACCATGATATACATATTTGTATTTCCATGCAATTTCTTACATGAAACTTATTGGAGAAGAACACTAGGAGGAAAATATGGCATGTCACGGATCCATGGAGGATTTTTAACAATTTTTGTTGATCTATTCACCCCTATCGTGAATAACAAGTGGAGTTTTGGTTCCCGTGAAATGTTCATTTCACTGGAAGGGAAAATGCTGTCATAAGTCTCCCGTAAATTTTTTTCCCGCTATCAGTCCCAGTAAATGTAAAAAGTGTAAAATTTGTAATGTGAATCAAAGAGATTCATACTCCATGAAAAAACCTGTTGCAGGGAATTATTGTTGAAAACACTCCAAAAGTAGGACTTTTGATGTTTTGCTATCATCATCATACCTTAGGACACGCTTTGCGTGGGTTGTTATTAACATCAGAAATTTAAAGCAAATTTTCAATAAAATGGAATATGAGATATGATTATGTTGTGTATACAATTATTGATTTGCCTTTGGTAAATACATTTGTAAGCATCACTATTCATTTTCTGTTTTTCCGTTTTTGCATTTTCTATTCAGGTTAGCACGAAGTTATGCACATATATCACTCTATCTAGTTTATCTTTTACGATCATCACATTAATTATTTTTACTTATTCGATGTACCGTCTGTAGATACATGAAAGTATTATTGTAGTGGATATTATGTCATCATGTCATTATCATGGGCACATGGCAAAAATATGTTCACTTGTCAATCACAGTTCATCTACTGGAAAGTAAAATCAACTGTAGAAAAAATAATATTAGATGTCATCAAAACTAATGATGGACATAGCCACTAGGCTACTAATGTAATTTAGCTGTTCCAATGTTAATTTTGTGCAACATTATTCAATAATCCTTTTATTTTCAGGGCCTACTTTTTAGTATCTATTTTAATGGCCAAGTGAATTTCGTTTTTTTTTTTGCATAGCATTCTAATTAATTGGAAATTATTATTAAATTATTATTTTTATTTAGTCTAATGCTGCAGGCAATATATATTAACGAAGATGGGCTATTTGTTCACATAAAATCGAAACATTACAAATTTTAGACATCGTACCTATTTTATTGGCCATATGTGTTAATTGGATCTTTCTATTCTTTTATTGTTTTTTGTTCAACTAAAAGTGTACGAAAGTCGCGTTCCTCGCCTGGGAATTGCACATATGTATTTATAACAACATTGCTATGGAAATTTTGAACGATGGAGTACAGAACATAGCCGTTTGCCTGATTTAGCAATACACGTTCGAAAATTCCATTCGTAGCCAAAAGTCGTTAAATAGACTATATAGATTTTTATCGATATAGATTTAGATTTAGCGAGTTACAGGATATATAAGGGGGCAGTTTAGTAGAAAGTCAACTTTTTTATTGTAAGACAGCACTTAGTTGCAACAGAACAACGAAACGCAAACTTATGAGACAAACTTTACCGCCTAGGCACAAAATGCCGCCTTCTGTGTCGTCACGTAGTTTAAGGTATCCCTACTTTGGAAATTATTTTTAAATGGATCTATAAATTTAAGAATTCTAATTATCTATGTACATACATATGTATGTACATATGTATACCTCTACGAGCTAGTGGCTGCCATGTAATATTTATTGCAACATTTATATACATTTGTACATACATGTGACATGAGAATATACCTACACAATATTATGTACAAGACAAAGAACTTACAAATTATCTGCTTCATTCGCATCAACTGTCGAGGAATCCGATACACTGAACATAGTTTCCTGACTCTGAGGAGTATAATTATTACTGGAAGTATTTGGTGAGGTAGCAATTTTTGCTTTGTTATCTGCTGGAAGTGCATGATTGTTGCTGAAAAATGAATAAATTTAAGAAAACTTTATTTAATATAGGTATGTACTACATATGTATGATAGTTTACAAAATAATTAATTTAGCATACTGTTGTAGGTGCCGTGCATATTCCTGAATAGCGTATTCCTCTTTAACAATGTATTGTTGGTCAACGTCAATTTTCACTTTACGATTATTCTTTTTACGCATTTTAAATTGTTAAAAATAAATGAAGGCTACTACTTAAAAGAAAATAAATAAGACTACACAATACTTGGAATATTAAGGCTGTAATTCGTTTACAATATAAAATTAAAACACAATTATTTTGATCTAAATAATTAAAATTTGTTCAGTAAGAGAAGTAAAAAAATAAAATGCAACAACGCACACACAATCTGACGCCGATGGGTTGTATTTCGATCGTATTAAGAGAAGTACTTTTTCTAAAATTTGGGGAATATAATAGCTTGAGTAGGGAATTTTTACTTTTTTCCATTTTATAGAAATTTCATAGGAAAACTTTGAAAGTAGATACTAATGTCCCAAAAATATTTCATTCCTTTTTGTACTCCCCCGTGATATAGTTTCATTAAAAATTGTCTATTTTGCAACATATCTAGTTCTTTTATGCATTTACGTATTTGAATATATATCGCAGTATATGTATCTTAATTTTATATAGAAAATAATCCATTACACATACGTTATCATGTTTATGATAGCGAGTATTAATTATACTTTTATTACATTTTACAATTGTTATCATTTATTTACATTTACTCCTTTAAAATACAACCAAAAACAACCCAGCAGCAGACGAAAAAAAATATGTGTATATAAATGTGTGCAACAGATTATAAGAAACGTTAAAGCAAAACAAAACCTTAAATAAAATACTGAAACAAAACATACTAAGTAAAAAATTTGATCACAACAAATCAAAAAATGAGAGCAAATGTACTTACAAATTATCTCCCACAAACAGCTGAGAGTGTATAGTGGATTCTATGTTTTTGTTGTTTTGTGCATGGTTCAATTGAAAGGGTGATGATGAATGAAAACCAACCTGCTGATGCTGTTGCTCACAATAGTAGTGGTGGTGGTTGTTTATGTTTTGATTATGTTGTAGTTGTAGTGCGGCTGGTGGTGCCGGTGTTTGATGTTGAAGTTGAAACTGAAACTGAGGAACAGTTGTATTCACGGTCGTAATGTTAACAGAAGGAGAAGGAAGAGATGGTGGTGGTGTAGGTACATATTGAGGTAGAACCGTTTGTACTGATGGCAATGTGCTCTCCAGAGGTACATACTCTTCAAAACTACAAAGTTTAAGATAAAATAAAATTATATATTGGAAATTGGAATACATATGTACATTTTAAAATAACTGAAAAATGCTAACTAACCTCATTGCTTGGCTCAAATTGACATGGCTTCTTTCCAATTCCGTATTATTGGCCATTGGACTATTATTATTATTATATGTATAAGAATGTTGATAATTATTATTAACACCATTAATGAGATCGTCACCCTTTTGAATCATCTTGCTATCTTTCGTCGTCCTCTATTAAAAGCCTGTTCTATGCCAGACTCTTCTTCCAATTCCTCTGCACACTCTTCAATTTCTATTTTTTGTTGTGAATCTTGCTGCAACAGCAATTGAGATTTTATTTGGACCCTACGTCCTGCCGTTGTGGATTGTGATGAAATTCGCAAAGCAACGACAGAAACTTTACCTGTTGTTAAAATTAAATTAACTTTAATGAAAACAAATACATTTAGATATTTTCCAGCCAAGTTAATTTACCATTCACTATATTTTGCATTGATTTATAAGCCTTTGCAGTTGTTTAACTGTCTTGTATTTTAATATTAGAAACAAATGTTTACTTTTTTACAATGAACAATGAACAAGCTTGATCATGCACTTTGTGCACGTGAAAATAGTACATGTATTTATGTTCTAACGGTATATGGCAAATATTATGGCACTTAATGTGTTGTAAAGTTTACAATTTTTAAAAGACTTTAATTATTTTAATCAACATTTGTACTCTGTATGAACAAATTCATAAGAAGTGGTTTTTACTCGATTTGTGGAAGCAAAAAAAGAACACACAAAATACACACAACTGATCACCGGCACAATTTGTATCAAACTAAAAGGAATTTTCTTATTGGATCAAAAACTCATACTATGTATGTACATCAGGGATGCGAAATCAGATTTACAAATTGTACTAACTATAAAGAATAATTGTACTTTTGATGTACGATTGTACCAAATTCTTTATTCTTATTGTCATTTAATACTTTTTTAATTAACTAAAACACAATTAGTAAAACGCCACTTTAAAATTTAATTATTATTATATAATTAATTAATACTATTAATTAATTTTATTCTTTAATGTCAGAAGATAAAAAAGACTATTAGTTGCTAGGATCTGAATATAAAAGTAATATATATGATATACTACTTTTATATCCTTTGTTTTGATTCGATTGGAGACAGTCGATGTAAATAGTCAGTTTTTCTCCTTGATATAAAATACACTTTCCGCATTTGCAGATGAAGTTGGAAATATCGGAAAACATCGGTTCATTTACTTAATTTTCTAATACATTCGAGCAAAAGGTACATACATATGTTGTCGTTTCTTAAGGGCTTAATAAATTCTATTTACATCAACCAGCGCTTGAAACTGGCTATTTAAAGGTGAAGCCCATTATGCAAAAAATTAAATGTACATTAAAACCTGGGTTTCTGTGGAAATTTTGTTTTAACGTACACTTCAGGCACGCATAATTTTTTCTGCATATGGGTGTTAATATATTTTAATGCTTGTTTTGGCATGTAATACAGTGGAATCTCCCTTAACGGACACTTCCTATAGGCGGATACACCCCTTAAACGGACACTTTTGACAGGTCCAGACAGCTCCATAAGCAAAGAAATTGCTTTCTCTTGAGCGGACAGTCCCCTTGTGCGGACACATTTCAATGGTCCCTTCGGTGTCCGCTCAAGAGAGATTCCACTGTATATGTTATATAAGAAATTCCATTAGTGCTAAATTGGTCATTGGGGTACTACGGTACTTTTGGCATTTAAATATTGCTATAAATGGTACAATTGTACTAACTTTTCCATTCCTGGTATCTACCATGTATACTAAATATGTATGCATTAGTAAATAAACAGAGTTGCATTTGCACAATTTATGGTTATTGAAGAAAATAAGATATAAAGAACAGAAAATGGAAACAAAAGCAGATTTGAAAAAATACGTTATTATCAAAAATATGATAGTTTATCAGAATGAATTATACACAGTTAAATAAATACTATTGTTTGATCTTTGAGTTTGCTTTAAGTGTTATAATATTATAATCATATCTTAAAACTGACACAGGCTTAAACAAAACTGTGTATACAATATAAATGGCGGGAGTAATACAAAAATAGTTGTAACGATTTTTTTTGTGAAAGAAGACTGTGATACAAAACTAATTTTTTGAAGAATAAAACGGCTAAGCATAAACTGTTACAATATTTGAACAAAATAACAATAATAATAATACAAAATAATAATAATACAAAATAACAATAATATATACATAACAACAAAATTTTTTGAATTAGTCGCAAAGTGTATAATGAATAAATAACGAAATCTCGTCAATCAATATGTACAAATCTAAAGGAAAAGCTGTTGAGAAGCTTATTTTGGGGGAAGTAATTCATCCACTTGTTAATAGACTTACTTTAGTTTCTTTGTGTGTGAACGATATTCTAACAATGGTTGTTAACTAAATTCGAGTAATTTTATTGTTAGAGAGCGAATTCTTGTTTTTTCTAATATAGAAAGTCATTTTCATTTTTGGTAAAAGCAATATTACGAGTTACAAAACAATCATTTACAATTATAATATGAATGTTGTAGTACAACAATTCATTAAACAATTGCATTTCAAAACGGACAGATCACTTCATTAAATATCGGTATAAATAAATGTACACATGTACTAGATTTGTAACTACATGCACACTACATTTATAACAACTAATGGCCTACAAAAAAAGTGTTTGTAAATTGTTTTTATTAACAGTCAGTGTTTTATTTATGAATGGAGGTTTGTAATGAAATGAATCAAAATTATTTATCCTAATATTCTGATTTTTTTAGGTACTTGCAAAGGTGAAACCAGTAATACTGACGGTTTTTATTATCAGTTGCCGATGATTTCTTATGACTTTTTGGGTAATTGCTATGTTCAAGGGTTCAATCATAAAGGCCGCTGCATTCGTTATCAGGAGTGTAGAAGTGCGCTAAACGCTTGGCAAAACTATCGAAAATTTCCTTTTATATGTAACAACAATGGCTATTATGATTTCGTATGTTGTTCCGAGGCATTTGTGGCTGCCATACCTTATCATACGAGTATATATTATCATAACAAATCAACCAATCCAATATCATCACATGTTGGGACCAAAGAGAAACCAAGAACAAGTGAAAAACAGTGTGCTTTAATATATAATAATTCAAGCAATCATTACTCTACCAGCTACAGCCATCGTTCCAAAAGAAATAGTAATACTATAGATTTTGATCTTGGTGTGGTCGATTATTTAAGGCCTGTTGTAAAAGAAATTCCCGCAAAAAAATTTCAAATATTAAAAACAGAAATTGTGGGCGGCATGAAAACATATCGCAATGAATTTCCGTATATGGTAAGCAAAAATATAGATTTAATTTGTAATTCATACATACATATTTATGTTTAAATATGGATAAATCGCAATTGCTCTCTCGTCTTTCGGATTTTTGTGATATATCGGAAAATAAAAAAATGCTATTTTGCCTCTACTGAAAATTTATACACATCGCTCATTCACTCAAACTCTAAAATGAAAACTTTCAATAAATGATGCAGAATTAATCCTCATAGATTTTCTTCACATTCTGTAAAAATTTCATACAAACATCTTATTTATTCAGTTCTTTAAAGCTAAATAAAATGTTCTTTTTCCATTAACTTGTGGCTAAATTGAAAACTTCAAACTCGTTTTCTGGCAAACTGGTTTTTTTACTTACTTATTATATTGTTTAAGTAAATGAGCGTTATGTATATTGACTTGACTCCCTTTAGAGGAACAATTGTGATATGTTTTATAAAATTATTTTTAACAAATCACATTTTTAATTAATTACTCGATGCATATTCGAATTTGGCTAATGTTATACATTTCCTTGATTTCTACTAAAACAAAGATCAACTTAGAAATCTTTAACATCCTCAGATATTTAATTATAGTAAAGTCGGAGTTAATTTTTATTTAAAAAGTAGCTAATTTGGTATGTATGGAATGCATGATTCATATGATGTTTCTGTTGTTCAATATCTGAATTAATTCATTTTGTTGCTCGGATGACACTTTCTGATTCACGCTATCAGCTCACTAAAAATATCGCCTCTGCCTATCAAATGTATGTACGTACATACTATGTATGTTACAATAAGAACTAAACTAAAATAAGTTGCATACATGCGATTACCTTCTAAAATGAATGCCACTTATAAACACAAAAAATAGATCTGTAGCATACTTTTAGGAGCGACAAATTAAACTATTTTTGATTCATTAAAAAACCTTACATGAACATTTTATATGAAACTCCTGTAAGAATAAAATCTTAGTACTATGAACAAAAAAATCATTCTTAAAACAAGAATATTGGGTTTACGTTTTATAATAATTTTTACAATAAGAATTTTTCGAATTATATTAATATATAATATTATTATTTTTATAACAAAGCAGCTTTAAAACAAAAAGTTGCTTTTTTATATTAAAAATGAAACAAACTTAAGGTACGGTCAGGTCACACTTGTCAAACATTTGCCCAAAAAGGCGTAACCAACAAACACTAATGAAAAAAGTACTTGTTTATCAAATTAAACATTTCGAACAAAACTAACGTTATTGGCTACTCTTTAACTTGACAAACTTTTGTCTGAATTTAAAGATTTTACAGGCAAATGTTTGACAAGTGTGACCTTTAGTGCTTTTTCATAAGCGTTTCGTTTTAAAATGAAATTGCTTCTTATTCATTTAAAAAAGGGAAGAATTGTAAGCAAAACATTGTAAGAGTTACTAGAGAACTTGACATGTGTACGCCTGGTTAAAACATACATACATACATATGTATGTCGTGTGTAACTGTTATGAATTTTATAATAAAAGTCAAAAGATAACAGTTATGTTTTGATTTTCATATTTTTGAGCAGAAATAACTGTTATTTATTTTCAAGCAGAAATAAAAATCAATTTCTGAGATTCTGCAGACAAAAATAGAAAAATTAGAAGTCAGAAATTGATTTTTATTTTTGCTCGAAAAAATAAAAATCGGGAAATAACTTTTATTTCTGCCAAAAAAAAATATAAATTCAGAAAATAACAATTATTTATGCTCGAAAATATATACATATATACATATATGTATATAAATAAATATAAATGTATACATATATATATAAATACATATAGGCAGTCGCAAAAACTTTTTAAAATTCTGTTAATAACATATTGGGCATATGGTCTAGTTACTCCGTCCATACTTGTGCAACCATATTCTACTCAATTTACTTTGCAGAATATGTAATAAATAATTATTTATGCTCAAAAATATAAAAAATCAAAAATAAAAATTATTTTTGCTTAAAAAAATTATAATAAAAATTTTTTAAATCATTCGAGTTGCAAAACATCCTGTTGAAAACAACTAAAATGGTGCGATTGTCGGCATTGTCTGACGATTTCTTGTACTTGATTTTTTTCGATCCCTGGTTTTAAACCAAAATTATAATATTTTAATAGTGCAGCTAATATCTCAGTCAATCTTTAATTTACATACACACATATACCTAATTTACATTAAGCATTTTTTCATGAAATTAGTTGCATGAAAATTTTTTATTTGTCAATAGGAGGCCCGGAGGAGCAACTAGTATCAAAAAAGTTGTCAAAAATGCATCAGAGATTCATTATACGTCCTTTTTCATATAAAATTATCTTTTATATCGCTGCAACTAGCAAATAGAAAAAGTTGGGTGCAATAAAATTCATGAAATTTCATGAAAAAATGCTTAATGTAAATCAGGTAATATATACACGTATACATACAAATATAACTATTTTTAGTGTGCTCTAGGCTGGCGTAAGGGTTATTCTAAGCATGACTTATCATTCATTTGCGGTTGTGTTTTAATTGCAAGCAAATATGTTTTGACTGTTGCCCACTGTGCCTCGCTGGGCGGGTAAGTTTAACAATTTTTTTATTAATTCTTTTTTTAACTTTCCTTTTTATTGAATTCTGTTTAGAGAGCCACCTCTTATAGTTCGCTTAGGTGACGCAGATTTAGATGAACGTTTTGCTGAAATGATAAATATTGAAAGCATCATCCAGCATCCTGATTATAATGCAAGGTCCAATTACAATGATATTGCTATAATAAAATTGAAGAAAGAGTCAGAGTAAGTTTTTCACAAAAATATGTAAATCGAAAATTGTGTTCTCCTAGTTTACTACAAAAATTGTTTCCTTAAGAACATCTCCGGCTTGTTTGTGGCCAGATAAAAGTGTACCTCAACAAACTTCTTTAGTAGCTATAGGCTATGGTCAAACTGCTTTTGGTAAGTTGTAAGCCTTAAAATTTAAAAAGATTTTGTAAAAAAAATGCATTACCTCAGGCGGTCCCGTTTCAAAAACTCTTCTCAAAGTTTATCTCAATGTATTGACAAATCAGATTTGTGATTTGTATTATCCAAGAGAGGAAAATCTTAAATACGGCATTAGTTCTGGACAAATATGTGCGGAAGATCCTCAAGGAAAGATGGATACATGCCAAGTAAATTTATTTAATTTTATTCTGCAATTGATCTTTAATTCTATTATTATGTATAATTTTTTTTACTTGCAGGGTGATTCTGGTAGTCCATTAATTAGGAAGGAGTCAAAATATAATACACAAGTCCCCTATGTGGTGGGCCTAACATCGTTCGGTACGGGTTGTGGTTCTAATACACCAGGAGTTTATACTAGAATATCCTATTACATTGATTGGGTGGAGTTAATAGTATGGAAATAAAATTACATATGTATATGTACATAATATACATGCATATACGTATACATATGGCTCCTATATTGCAATATAGATATATGTAGAAAAATACACTTTTTACATTTTATAGTAGAGAGAAAAAATTAAACAAAATTATTCAAGTGACTCAAGTAAAGTTTCTTTATTTTCGTTGTTAATTTATCGGATTGTTATGATAATAAGGGTTTGAAAATTTGTAGGGAAATGTGTTTCGATGCAATTAAAATGCGATTTTTATTTTCTGTTAGTTTCGTATTTCAGCTGACGATATGAGATAGTTTGTATATTTCGGAGTTTGGATGTTTGTTCCACAATAAGACAAAAACCGCTAAATGGACTTGGATAAAATTTGGTAGATGGATACTATACGGTCCTGATTAAAATATCGGGTACTTTTTAAAGGGTAAAAAAAAGAAAAATTAGTACTTTTTCTCTTTTTTGCTAAATTTGATATTTAAAAATTCATCTTATATATAGCCTACGTTAACATGCAATTTACTTTCAGGGAACTTAAATGAAAAAAATCTGGTACCATTTGTAATCTTTTACTCTTGGTACTTTCTCTCCTCGATAAATTTGGTATACAGATGGATTTTTGTCTAAATAAACATGTAGTTTATTTTTCGGCCTATATATTAACTAAAGCTACGGTCACACTTGGCAAATATTTGCTCAAAAAAGCGTAACCACTCAATGTTTGTGAAAAACCATTTGATTCAGACAAGTGTTTCTTAAGTTAAACAGTTTCATAAACAACTAATAGACAACGTCATTGATTGCAACATTATTGGAAACTATTTAACTTAACAAACACGTATCTGAATTGAAAGCTTTTTCATTAATATTTTGTGGTCACGTTTTTTGAGCAAATATTTGCCCAAGTGTGACCATCCCCTAAGAGTGTACTTACGGACAAATATTTTTACTTTTTACAATAAAAGGGTGGTTTTTTGTATAACTTTCATTGTTTTTTATTCATTAATTTTGCTAAAGTAGCTTTAAGAAACTAAAGAAAGGTTTTAATTGAATATCTTTCTCCCATTTCAATTAAAGACCGCAGCTCGTTGTTCGCTAAAGTTTTTCGTATATATTCCAACCTAAAATATAAATAAAAGAAACAAAACTTTGTTATTTAATAATAAATAAAAATACATATGTACATATCTGTGTTAAAAAAAAGAGTGCTTAGGTCGAGATAAAATTCAATTCAAAGGTACCCTTGTATAAAATTTTTATTATTTTGTACGATTTTTCAGGAAGTTATAACCCAAAGACATACTGCTTATATTTTTTCGACTCATAATATCATATGGAATAATAGCTTTAAATAGCTTTAACTTTGCTATGTTTCGAATTGAATGTAATAGCTATATTTATACGGCCTTATGTATAATCGAAAACTGACATGAAGTTAGCATAAGTGGCAAAATTGAACATGATCTTAACGTGCTTTGCCATACAATTTTACATTAAAAATCATGCTAGGATGTCATCGGCGATTTTTAATGTCAAATTGTAAAGAGGAACTCGTCAATACGTAGTTCAACTTTGTCACTTATGCTAACTTCATGACAGTTTTTTATTATATAGGATGGTGGCCGAAATCGGCCCTCAAAATTTAACTAATTTACATACGGCTGTTAATTTGTAAGTGCAAAGTAAATCAAAATGTTCACGTGTACAACACGCACAAGTGTGGTTAAATTTTTTACATAAGGCCGATAGTGTGTAGAACGATTTATTCCTAAATAAAATATTCAGAAGTCAGCCGAAGTTCAAGCTAGAAATGTGCACATGAGTGTTTAGCTGTCTACGTAAGCGCTTGGTGCTTTGCATACAACAATGTCATAAGTTTATAAAGCGGCCCATACACTACAACAGCATGCACGCACAATCAAGCGATTGAGTATTCATTAGGGTGATCGACTCGGTTTTTCAACCAGTTTTAAGACCCGGTTTTTTCACAAAACGGTTGTCGGTTTTTTCAAAATGTTGATTTTTCGAATGTCGAATAGTCCGGTTTTTTTACAATTTAAAAACCGGCTGAGTCGAATAATTTTCGATTTGTACATTTTGCAATAAAATTAGTTTTTACTATATTAAAACTTATATCAATGTATTTTTTTTTTTTTTGATATTCCTAACTATTTTTTTTAGTGTAAAAGCTCTACGCTTTTTTTTGAGCATGGCAACATTTACTGAAACATGAAATTCAAGCGAAATTATTTTATGAGGTGATAGCAGAGGCGAATTAAATTTGCCTAATGGTGTGCAATGGATTACAAAATCCAGTTGCAAAATATATTTTTTAGTTTTGTCGACATTTTGCTTCATATCTTACATATAGGTAGATATCCACCTTGTCCATACATTCATATGTATATACCATTAAGGAATAAACTCAACATACACCCATCATTTTTGGGGTTTGAGGAAACTTGGGAAGAAATTCAAAAAATTAATTATGCCAATATTTACAGTGCTAATAAATATGTTTATACAAAAAATAAAAAATTATTATAACAACAACAACATATTAGAGTATATTTGGATGCCATTTGTTGCCGGCTTGGTACCGGAAATCACAGAATTTTCAAACAAGTTGACGACCTGAAACATTTTGCTGTATGTAGACTTTTTTCCTATGTATTTTGAATATTTTTGCCACTGTAGGTGTTATTATAATTATTTTTTTATAAATATATTAGCACCCTAAATATTGACATAATTAATTTGTTGAATTTCTTACCAAGTTTCCACAAACCTTAAAAATGGTAGTTGTATGTAGAGTTTATTCATTAACTGTATATTATATATACATATTTATGTACTATACATAAGTATATGAAGTTAATTTTTATGTTTTACCTTTAATTTTTGTATTATTTTATAGTATTTACATGAACTGTTAACTCTTTTTTTAATAAAGCAATTTAAAATCAAAACTTTTGTATAATAATTTTCTTACTTTAAAAAACCGTTTGACCAGTTTTTCCTGTATTGTAAAAACCGAAACAGGGTTTTTCATAATTTCAAATATTCGAACTATTCGAAAACCGGTTTCTGGAAAAAGTCGAATAATCGATCACCCTAGTATTCATGCTCGAACCACACAACATACCAGCAAGCTGGTACAATATTAATTTCATACAAAATTGCGGGAAGGGAGGTTATGAATTGTCACACAGTTTTTGCTGCAATTATTATTGGTATGTTGTTAAAATTAGCAGCTAGTATAACTTAAGTGCTAAAATTCTGTTTTCCATTGAAACAAACTATGTTTCAACAAATTATACTTCTTAAATGCATGTTTACTCCATGACAACTTTGCTCAACTAAGCTAATTTCACCATATACAACACAAGCAAGCTGGTACCATGAGAAAAATATCAAACTCTACTTGAAATCGCTACAGCAAACCGCACAATCATACAAAACACCCATACACGACCAAACCGCTGGCACAAACACTTGATTGCGCATGCATGCTGTTGTAGTGTATGGGCCGCTTAAATGGGGCCGCCTATTTGATTTATGCTGCTCTTAAGTACATAACGAGCCTTTGCTAAATAGAGTCATAAGATAAAAAAAACATGATTTTTGAGTTAAAAGTGCAGAATTAAGCGGCATATCGTTATTCATATTGTTGAAAAGTTTCATACAAATGTCTTGTATGCTGAACTCTTGAGCGAAGAAAAAAAATATTAAGTTGTTAATAAGTTGTTGTTAAGTTTTCATCAAGTTGTTAGTAAATTCAAAACTTTAAACTCGGTTTCTACAAACAAGTTTTTTTTTAGTCCTGATTCTATTGAAGTAAAGCAGCGATTTTATTATTATTATTTTTTATCTAAACACTGCTTTGACGTTAGAATGTAAAGTGTCATACATATGTATGCACATTAATGATCAGTTTTCAATAATTATTTTTTTTAATCTCGCACGAGAATACAAAAAAGTCTTAGTCATGTAAAAATGTAAACCTTTTGCCAATAAAATATTTGGGGGATTCAAACGGCATCCTTAAGTGTCATAATGTTTTAAATTATTTTAATATATATTTTTTTTTTTTGCTTTTTTAAACAAAATTTTTAAAACATGACACTCAAGACTACCGTTTAAATCCCCCTATTATATTTAAAGTGTATCGAGCCCTATTTCCGATTTAATCGTAGGCGAAAAAATTAAAGTTTTCACAATTTTTTTTTTGTAATATTCAAATATGTTTTACAAACATAAATTGTCGCTTACGATAAAATTTTACGGCATTTTGGTAATTCTAAACTTTGGGTATGCCCATAAAATTTAAAAAAGTTTATTTTTTACTATCTACATGTCGCTTACGATTAAATCGAAAATATGACTCGATATTATTGTATTTCAAGTTTGAAAACTTACGAGTTGTGAGTGAGACCATTCACAAATCCTCTAGCTAAACCGTTTACCAAATGATAATTTAAAATGCTATTATGGACTAGATAGCCGCAAGCAATTGGCATAATAATTTGAGATATTGGAGCATTTTTTAACATCAAAAGTCCTAAATTTGGTCTTCTGCCAGATTTCTTTGACTTTATGCTGCTGCAGAACTGTTGCCAAAACAACTGAGTGGATATAACCAATGATAGTGAAATGAGGTTGAAACGTTTTACAAATATGTAGGAAAAGCCACCCAGAAAAGCTGTCAAAATATGTTGCAAGTCTTCAGATAAATGACTATAATATTTACGTAGTAGGCAAGATGATAGCTGAGAAATAGAATTTTAATTAGAATTTTTAATTGTGAACAATGTACTTTAACTTTAAAGAACCTACCCGGTAAATGCCAATGTAGCACATAAAAAATGCCGTCATATTAGGCCTAAATCTTTTTAGCTTCCAGATCAAATTTTGCACAAAGCCCTGATGACGCTGCGTTAATTTGCTTTTCATTAACATTGATAACAAATCCAAAGGTATTCCATACAAAATATATGACTTTATGCCATTCAATAAAAATTTTCCACACGTTTGCGTGTTTGGGTGATCACAACTTTTGCCATGTTTCGCATATTTTTTACCATTGCTCTGTTTTTTAATTGTTTCGGTTTCGCAAAACTTCTCATTTGGTCGAATAAACCAAAAATCCTTATATATATTTTTACGCTGGTAGTGCAAAATGACAGCACTGCAGAGCATAAATAAAATTGTTTGAACAGGAAGAGAATGCAGAATCAAGTTCGTATATTTGTTGGAATATTGACATAAAAGGGCTTCTAACATCTGAAGTAGAAAAGATAAATGACATGCATATATAGTAGATATTAGTTTATACAGAAAGTATTTTTATTATACATATTGCTCATTTATTTCAATAACGTCATAACCAAACAAACGAAATTTTTTAATTAATCATGCAGAATGAAGCCTCATATCATTCTTCATACATATTATATATAAATTATCATAAAAATACCTTGTATACCCTTTAGAGAAAAATTAAATTTTCTTTTTCCATTAAGTTGTGTGTGTTAATTGAAAATTTTAAGCTCATTTTCTACAAAATTATTGTTTTTTTTTAGTTATGACGTTGTTTTAGTAAACGAGCGATGTGTTTATATACAGACTTAAATACATTCATAAATAAATACGAGTACATATTTGATTAATAATTGAAAATTTTTCTTACTGATTGCGTTGTTGCAGTTGTAAATAACTTCAGGACACGCTTAGGAAAGACCCAACAAAATTGCAAACCAAGTACAGTGGGTAAAAAAATTGTTGTATAAGTGCGAAAACTGCCAAGAGATGTTCTAAAGAAATAGAAAGCAAAAAAATAGTGTTGTCAATTATTCGTGTTTTATATTTGTTGGAATAAAAGTTCATAAAGAATAGTTTTGAATTTTTGTTCGAATATTCGAAGGACCAAAAAATAGAAAAAATTTATGGGAATTATTTAAAAACTTGTTAGTTAAATTTTTTTTATTAACAAACAATAAAACACATACATATAGGCAGATCTTTTAAAAATTTCGTTTCTAAATGTTTCAAGTTTGTATGAAAGGTAACGACAATTCGTTTCAAAATATATTTTTTCCATACAAACTTCAAAACGAAAAAATCGTTTTTGTATACTAAAACTACACCTAAGAAATGTTATTAATCAAGGCGAACTCATACTAGGTGGCCGCAAGGGCTCAGGTGACTATTTTCGCTGCTTGTAATTTAAATATTGGATGTCAAAACACATTTTTCAGTACATTTTTCTGACATTTCAAGCAAGGCAAATTCATGACAGGTAAAGTTAATACTACAACAAAATACAAACAATAAAAACAATATGGTATTTTGTTGTTGCCTTGGAGGCTCGTATGTCAAAAGCAGCTGATTGAAGTTACTCCAGCAGAGATCTAGGCCATGATGGCGCACAACCGGCTGAGCCGAGCCGTCGATAATATTAGTCAGCTACGCCGCCGCTGGGAAAAAGTTTGGTTTATGTTGCCTGAAAAACAGCCGCCGTTTCTTCATGTACAATATAATCTAATAATTATTTTATTTATTTAAAAATATTTATTATATGACATATTTTCATACGTTTATTTTAATTGATATGTATTTGATAGTGGCTAACCATTGTCTATATATTTCATTGGTGCTTTGCCAAATCATCAGTAGACTTCAACCGTATATTTTGAACACTTACAAACCTCTTATCTTATGGACAGACTTTCAAAAACTATTTGAGAACTCACAAATAATAATATATAAAATAATAAAATATATAATATATATATATAAAATCACAAAAGAAAAATAAGCGTAGTAGGCTTAGAAACTTTAACAAAATATATGGTTGAAGTCTTCTTAATGATTTGGAAAAGCACCAACCAAATATATAGACAATGCTAAACCACCAGCAAATAAATTTCAATGAAAATAAACTTATGACAATATGTCAAATAATAAATTTCTTAAATGTTAAATTTATACTTTATTTCTCATTTTGCCTTATAAATACTTTTATTGCTATCCAATGGATTTTATATTGTATAAAGGTGTAGAAAAATAAAATATACCTATTCATATCGAATGTAAATTATTTGCTGGGTGAATTCTCAAATAGGTTTTTTTACACAGGAATTTTTTAAAATCTGTGCATAAAATAAGAGGTTTGTGACTGTTCAAAATATGTGGTTGAAGTATGCTGATGATTTGGCAAAGGACCAATGAAATATATAGATAATGCTTAACCACCAGCACGTAAATAACTGCTTTATTTATTTTTTAATTCTTTTTTATTTTAAATTTTGTATTTCATGTTATTTGATTATCAGCTTCCGCCGACAATTTTTCCAAGAGCTGGCGCCGCCGAAAAAATTGTCCGGCGCAGGTCTGTATATATAAACAACTTTTGATAAACGAGCCAACAGTTATATTAATTCGCCTTGAATTAGGCAAAAAAAAATAGATCAGCTGTGTTTTCAACTTTACCTGTTATGAATTTGCCTTGATTTCAAGTATAAATTTCTCGAAGCGAATTAAGCTGAGTATACCTTATATGAATTTGCCTTGGTTATTAATATTTACTAGATATACCAAACGGACGACACACTCGTCCGTATTCTAGAATCAAAATGTAAATAATTTAAGATTCAAAGAAAATGTATGTGTCTAAGCGTCATAAAAAATTCATTAAAACACAGCCACACACAAACTTACATACATACATATGCAAGCATAATTAAATAATACATGAAATTAAAAAACATAAACAAAATCCCTTCAACCAAGCTAATTCACTTTATTCAATTCTCTTCCTTTAAGTATTATGGCTTTCATACAACAACAAAAAATAAATTCAGTAAAGTGCGACTCTGACTCGCGCACGAAGGGTTCCGTACGAACACTAGATATGTAATTTAATACAAACTTATCCTATATAATAAATAGTTTTGGCATTTTTTTTTCGTTTTTGTTTTGGGGTCTTTTCGGTTTTTTTGTTTGGCGTTTTCGGTTTTGGAGATTTTTTTAAGTTTTGGCTCTTTTTTTAGTTTTGACACTTTATTTTTTTGTTTGGCGATTTTTTTCGGTTTTTGGCGTTTTTTCATTTTGGCGATTTTTTTTTTATTTTCGGCGATTTTTTTCATTTTTGCGATTTTTTTTATATAAATTTTTTTTTAGTTTTGGCGACATTTTTGCGTTTTGGCGATTTTTTTCGATTTTTGGCGTTTTTTTCCATTTTGGCGTTTTTTTTAATTTTGGGGATTTTTTCGAATTTGGTGATTTATTTTAGTGTTAAAAATTTTTTTTTAATTTTGGCGTTTTTTTTCGTTTTGGCGATTTTTTTTAATTTTTGGCCATTTTTTTTTTGGTTTGACGATTTTATAATTTTCGGTTTTTTTAGTTTTACCGTTTTTGAAAATTTCAAGTGTTTGCCTCTTACGGTTTCCAAGATATAGCAAATTGTCAAAATTACATAGTCAAAATTGCATTAACTGATGGACCACCCTTTAATTTAAATTTTTTTAAATTTTAGTGTTAATTGTTGTAGTCTGTATGAAAATACACTAATTTTACAAAATTCAAGTTTCAATATACATATGTACATACATACCATTGTATGTATATTACATGGGATTTTAATATTTTTCGTTGCTCGTTTTGGAACACCCTTTAATTTTTAATTCTCATGTATTTGTTGTTGTAGCGGCCAAGGTTCTACATACTCTGTCCGAATTTCAGGTCCGTAGCTCTTACGGTTCCTGAGAAAATACCGTGTAACGGACAGACGGGCAGACGGACAGCGTAGCGAAAACAATAGGGTTCCTTTTCACCTTTGGTGTACGGAACCCTAAAAAGAAAAAAAATCTTAGATCAAGAGAAATGCTACAAACACATACACACACTCATGTTTTGTTTCTTTTTTGCTTGTAAGCTAATAAATGCGTGTGTAATATGTGTGCATGGAGTAGTAGCAACTTTAAACGCTTATAGCTCCCAACATACTAAATCGATTTCAATAAAATATATATTCTGCACATATATACAGAAAATCCTTTAAAACCATATAAATCTTTTTAAAATCGGTGCAGTGGTACCAGCGTAAAAGGGATTACAAAAAACTTGTTCGCGTATTAATTATATAGATAGATAGATTAATAATAAATTTATACTTAACTTAACTTAACTCAAAAAGCTAGCTTTGCAGAAAAGAAGTTTTAAGTTTTCAATTTAAATGTTTTCTCTGCTTAAGAGGTGTACAAACCTTTTATATGAAATTTTTACAAAAAAATTAATTCTGATATAACGTTTTTTCAGCATTATTAAATTTAAAAACTAATTTTTTGAGATATATCTATATTGCAATAACGGATAAGTAATAAAATAATAATTTAAAAAGCCGATAATCTATTTTTACGTTGTAGACGATATTTATTGTATTTTTAATAAAAGAACAAGTAAAAAATTTCTTTAACAAATTGTTAATGTTGAATTTGATGTTTGTTTATTGTTTCCAAATAATTTTAATCAACCTCAGTATTGTTAACGATTTTTATGATATTCATACTTTATTGATAGACTTTTTTTATTTATATCAGTTAATAAAACATTATAATTTACTTCAGAAACGTTATCTAATTTTTCATCGTAGTTGAGGTCAATCGCCGCAATATTTAAATTTATATTTTTTTGTCACCTCGAGCTCGTTATTTAGTCATATAAATATTTAAAAACCTATGAAATGTAAAATATTTTTTATCTAAAGTAGTTAAGGAAATTTTTAGAATATTCGAGTATTCTACAAAAAAAAATTCTTTATTCTAAATTCTGAAATTTTTGTTCATTCGAACAAAAATGAAAATTAGTTCTTCGAATATTCGAATAATTATTGTTCGAATGTCAACACTAAAAAATATACATTACCATTATTATTTTATACTGTCAAACTATTAGGCATGTATTCTAATTCAAAATATAATCTTTAGTCAGGCGATATTTTCAAGGTTCTAGGAAAAACGTTTTAAGTTGTATATGTTATATGTCGGTTTATTTGTTCCACTGTAACTACTAGTAGTAAATTGCTTGTTAGGTGTGTCTCACGACGCACAATGGGCCCAAAGGTTTTTTTGCGCGGATTAAATCATATCTCCACAACCAAAATGGTGAAGGACACTAAATTATATATGGGTAACTTTTAGAACAAACTGCATGTTACAACAAAATCTTTAATGTATAGGAAAGGGGAGACGGGTATTCCCCGTACAAAGTAGTTATAATTTTTCCTATATGCTTAGGACAAATTGCATATTCCACCAAAATCTCTGTGGTGTAGGAGGGGAAACGGAAAGCCACAATACAAAGTAACTATTATTTGATTAATAAAAATTATTTTTTTTATAAGAAATATCGAACCTGCAACGAAATACATATAAACTGTGCTTAACCAACACGCACGCTCCTGGTGAATTGCCTGCCATTTACTGACTTCGGATACGAATTATCCAGAAATAGATTTTTTAACAATTTAGCAAAGTCATACACGTTATTTTTTTTAATTACTGTTATATATAAATACAACTACGATCACACGTGACTAGGGAGTGACTCACACGTGACTAATGCGTTAGTCACGCCTAAAAAATCATGAAATTTGTACACGTCTAGTGAAAGCATACAAAACAATGACAAAAACAACAGCATTAAAAGTATTAGCAGGAGTCGTTAAGCGCTCATTATTGGTAAACTCAACGTGTGAGACTATTACACTAATTCGTGCATAACTTCGAGACGCACCGATGTGCAGCATAATTTTGTATAAAATGACTCTCATTCGTTCAACCTTTTAAATAAAATTAAAACGATTTTAACAAAATTTTCAGTATAAATTTTCTAATCCGTAACAAATCCTTAACCCCCCCCCCCCCCCCCCCCCAGAGAGGGTTACGTAATATGTGAACAGGCCCTTACCCAGTTGAGATTTTTTATGTAGAATTTTATGCTCATTAAGCAAGTACTTTCACTTTTCATTGTGCTTGTGAAATCACCGCTTTTGGCCCCTATGTGCGACGTGGAGACGCTATGTTAGGCACACAACTCCTGTGTTAATCCCAAATAAGTAGTTTGTTGTAACCGAACTGCATTGTGTATGAATGTATGTATATTACTAAGTAGCTCCTGTTTAATGCTTTAATTTTATTTATCCGATAATAACTACAGTAGTTTTCCGATTTAACGAACCTAATTGTTGTCAGGCCTGTTCGTTAAAGTGAATTGTTCGTTATATGCAGTACTAAGTTAAAAATGAAAAGCGTCCTGCTATTTTATTCAAAACTCAAAGAATATGTACTCGTAGTATTTTTAATATTTTATTAAAAGAACATATGTACATACGTATTTTATTAAAATATCAGTAAAAGAAAAATTCATAAAGCAATATAATACAAAAATAATTTATTTAAAAAAACTGGTCTGTTTTTTTTGGAATTGATATCTTTCTCTTAATGGCATCTTCTTGAAGCTCTCTCCTAAGCATTAAAATTGAATTTATTTGTCTTTGTATTACAAAATTGCAATTGCGTTGCATGAGGAACCATTGCGAAAGTTTGTTTTCCATTCTCTGGACCTCACCTTGCTTTACAGCACTTCTATTGCGATACCCAAAATGACTATTTTCAACATTTCTTAAAAAATTTTCCTTTGATTTTAGGATTGTACTAATGGTGGATTTTACTGCCCATATTTTTCACATAAATATGTAACCCGAAACCATTTCGATGATCATCGATAATTTTAACTTTATTCCTTTAAGAACAATCAATTTCTTTTATCCATTTTGATGTTCGTAGCAAAAATTACTTCACACAACTTACTCTCATATGATATTAAAAAAACCATCAAATTAAGATAACTAACGGTACATTTTTATTTATATTCGTTCTTAGTAACTTTCTGATAGCAATTATGTTTCTTATTTAATTTTACATTTCTTCGTTATACCGAGCACAAAATAGAATTTTTGTTCGTTATATAAGGTACTCAATAGAAAAAATTGGATGTTCGATAAATGCGATGTTCACTAAATCGAATGTTCGTTAAATCGGAAAACTACTGTATTTATATATCTGACAACGGTAGTCTGGCTTTAGTATTTTAAGCTTAAATCTTGATAATTATAATTCATTAATTAATAATATATCATACATACATACTAGTGATGCACGAATATTCGTATTCGTATTCGAATTGTCGAATATTCGGCCATTTTCAGGTGAATACGAATACGAATATTTTTCCAAAGAAATTAAATAAATAAATGCATAAATCCTAAACGAAATTTAAATAAATGACTAAAAATTTTAGTTTGTACAAATACATTAATTTTTTATAGAAATTTGTGCCTTGTATCATTTTCAAATATTATTTAATGAATATCATTAAAATTTTGGGTAATTTTTATTAACTTTAAACTACGCCAACAAGAGTGTGAAGTCCTTTTTCATAACAATTTTTTAATATTTCATATTGCATATAATATTCGTATTCGTATTCGGGAATATCGTTTCAAATATTCGTATTCGTATTCGCGAATATCAAAAATTGACATTGTTACATCACTAATACATACATACATATTTATTATTTTAATTGAATGATTTTTTAATCAAAGAAAATTTCTTAATTGTAAAATACTAAACTGCAGCACGATTAAGATATTATTCCATAATTTATCAATAAATAAATTATAATTTTTCAACGTAAATTATTTTGGCAAGAAATATTCGATTTGGGATCATTGTTTTCATAGTCGTAGAAATGAAATTGTGATTTAGGGCCAATTTCACCAACACTATTTATATATCAATTCATATTTAAATGTCGATTTTCAATCATTTTTGTATGGAAAAATTACTTTTAAATATGAATTGATATTTAAATAAGTTGCTGAAATTAGCCCTTAATGTAAAACAATTCAAAGCAGAAACCTAAACTACACGATACTCCTTTATATAACATCCTAATTAAAAACAAATCGAAAATAAATTATAGCATAGACTTAGTGCAAATTAACTTGTGAATTATCCTCATTTGTAAATGCACTAAATGACAGTGAATTAATACTGAATTCAGCTATATGATAACACAGTCCTCATATGGTAACACCGTCACAATCAATCAAATGTTGACAAATTGTTTTGGTTTTCAAAATTAAAATGCGATTCGTTCAGAAAATATAAGTTATTTTAATTGTTTTTAGAAAAAGAGCAAAGCAATATTAAAATCGAGACACATTTTTTCCATTTTAAAATTATCGAAGTGTGTGGCACGAAAGGTATGTACAGATTTTGTTTACTTAATGCAAATACTGTCGTCTGTCAGGGTAAATTTTTAATTCACATTAGTGATATTTTAATGCAAATTAACGCTGTCGTCTGTCTACGCTATTAAAAATATCAATTCAAAAGTCGTGTCGATCATGTACACATTTAAACATACGTATTTATTTTCCTGTTAAATATTTTTTTTTAAATAGCGAGACTTAAAAATTCCTGTTAACAACAATGTTGAATTACATTTTCTATGTAACAGCAGAGTTCAATTACATTATTGTTAAATAATAACGTTAAATTGAACATTTTAGCCACAATGCAAGCATGTAATAAATTTTGTATAAAGTCCCAAACGTATATACATCATGAAATCCATGTCACGCACTGTTACGGATTGCGTATAATTATACCTGATTTTTTTAAGGAAGGTTTTTCTTACGTAAGTACATTTAGGTTCTAACTATTCAATTTTATACCCGTTTTTAAAGTAAAGTGTTTATGAAACGAGTTTTTATTTTCGTTGATATAAAGCGAAATGTTGCGTACGCACGCGCTACAAAAATTATACTCTGAAACTATGATGTCAGTTTATATTTTAAATTTCTGCGAATCCACTTGAGATAGAATTTTCTTAATTTTTTACAGCTAGATTATATAAATAGCATTACAACTTTGACAAAATTATATATATTATAGTTTTTTAACTTTTAACATCGTCACGTACATGTTAAGTCTGTCACAATTACACGGTACGTTTGTGATATGTACTAATTCGTTTCGAACAAGCTAATAAATAAAATGCAATCCAAATTGATTTTTATCTTTATTTGTATCTTTTATTGGAATCGAAAAAAATTCAGTTCAATGAAAATAACACATTTTTTTAATATAAATTTTTAGCCCTGCGGTTGACTTTTCATGACATATAAATTAATTTTATTTTAATTAATTAATTAATTAATATTTGTTTTGTAAAGAAGAAATTATCGCCATTTTAGCATTCGAACAATTCAATATAAAAAATAATCGATTTTTTATGCAACTTCGTATTTGTTTATATTTTCCATTTGAATAAAATTTGTTAGTCTGCATAAGCAAGCAATTTAAATTGATACTTGCTTGCACTGAAAATAATCCATGCAATATATTACGAAAAAAAAACTTTTGCAAATTGTATGCACATACATTATATCCGTGGCAAAAAAAAAAAAGGAAAAAGTTCTTAAGTCAAGATAAGCTGATTTTTAGTGAATGGTACCCCTGTAATTTTAATATTCAGAAGTACCCCTGGGCGAAATCTCAAGTATTTTGAGCGATTTTTCAAGAAGTTATAGTGCAATGTTTTACTGCTTATCTTTTTTCGACTTATAATCTCATATGGAATAATAGCTTAATTGAAGTTATCAGCTCAAAATTGGTGTAACCCACATTGGTTTTTAATTTGCACATTATTCGAACAATATTTACATTACCAGCTTTAATTTTTGGTATTCTAAAGAAAATGGAGCTGAAAAATTTTTTTGCACAGATTATAATATTGCAAATTAATAATTAATAATAAATTAAATAATTAAAAAGAGCAATTTTTTAAATAAATTGATGTGGGTTACACCACTTCTGCACTGGTGGCCTCAATTAAGCTTATGCTTTGGTATATTTCAAATTGAACTTATATTATTTATAGTTTGTAGAACGAAGATTAAAAAAAAAAATTCAAGTGAATACCGAATTTCCCTACTTAACGATAAAATACATACAGTTCTGAAAATCGATTTGATTGTTTAAAAGTGCTATACAGCAAAACACTAAAATATGATTTAAACGAAACTTTCGCACATGCATTTGTATATCGAAATGGACTTGAGGCAATTATTTTATAATTTTTTCTGGAATTTACAAGGTAATGCAAAGTAAGGTTCTTTCTTTATTAAATACAAGGTTTATAGCTGATAGGCAAAGTAGCTAGTGCTATTTAAATATATATTAGTCTTATACAGTGGACTCTCTCTTGTCGGGACCTGTCAAAGTGTCCGTCTTAAGGGGTGTCCGCCTATAGGAAGTGTCCGTTAAGGGAGATTCCACTGTATTTATATAAATTTAAAGTATAACAAACAAATGTGTATATTTTGAGCACAGAACTTTTGTATAATTTGTATATTTTACAAATTATTTCGTAAAATATTGCAACTTTTTTTAAATATAAATACATATGTACATATGTATGTATCTATGTCTGCATTTACTAACCTTAAAAGACATATAAATAAAAATATTGTTGCAGCTGCCATCGAACCACCAAGTGAGGTTTGCAAATAATATTTGACAATATGCTGAAATAGTTCCCGATTCATTGATTTATATTTCAGTATTAAAGGAGTCTGAAAAAAAACATCTAATCTTAGCTAAATGTAATCAGATTTATACCATTTTATTAACTCACTATCAATAAGGGCGAAAAGTATTTCAAACTGCTTACGCTATGAAAAAAGAGGTTATTTATAAAATATCGAAAGCATCCAATACCTGGATGCAATACGATCTGTGAACAGTGATAAGAATTCAGAGGAGGTTCAAAGAGTTTGCTAGGAGCCACCATTTTTCGTTTTAATTTTTTTTTTTTTTTTTTTTTTTGATATTGTACTATATATTCTTTAATACATTTATTTTTTTGCATCAATCACGCACGACACAGCCGAAAGTTAAACTAAAACTGCAAACCCAAACAAGAACAAACGGCAAAGTAATTTTATTACACACATGTGCATAAAACAAAAAATAGAAAATTAAAAGTACATGCATATGTACAAACATACTAGCAAGTAAAAAAATTAACATATATTTTCTTAATGTTTTAATTATAATTACACTACAGTTCACCTAAATACGAGATCTATTTGTTTTAAAATCGTTATTGCCGCTTTAAGTGGGAGGAAAAAACAAACGACAATAATGAATGCATGGAAATTTCGCTGAAGTGACTATTACACAGAGAGCATGTTGTCGAGCATGTTGGTGCCTCGAGAGTTATTATACTGTAAAGCATTAGTCTCAGGTCTAGACTTGGATGTAACTCGTTCAATCAGTAATTTTAAACACAAATCTATGATCAAACCTATTTAAATTAAATTTAAAGCTGGGTCGAAGCCGTTCAAACTTGGGTCGAACTCATTCAACCTGCCGGTATTGACACAAACTTTTGATCAAACCCATCTAAGCATGCATTGAAATGAAATGAAAAAATAAGTTTTTTAAAGTAATAAAGTCCACAACATGGGCAAACTTGCATACAATGCAATTAATTATTTTAAACACTTCTGCTGGCTAGTCACCATATTTTCTAGACTTGAATGGAAATTTTTTAGTCGCAAACCTGTTTCAAGCCCATTTAATTTACATTGGCGTTTTTGGCCGGACTTTTGTCCAGCAGAACGAACTAGTTCAAAAAGAGACATGTTGCCATGTAACTTAAATAGGTTTGATCATCGGTTTGTGGCAAAAAAAATAACTAGTGAACGAGTTCGACCCAAGTCTAGAGTTGTGTCCAACAGCTCTTTTTGAACTAGTTCGTTCTGTTGGACACAAGTCCGGCCAAAAACGCCAATGAAGATTCGAACGCTCTCAAACTATTTCAAATACAAAAATGAACTAAGTATATCGTTCACTAGTTCATTTTAGATGCAAACCTTTTCAATGGGTTTGATCATCGGTTTGTATCAAAAATAAACTGTTGTACTTTATGATCTGACCATATTCAATTTACCAACAGTGTATTCTTATTAAATTTTCGTGCCATTACCATTGACAGTGAAGAAGCTAAAAGCGAAAAGTTAGTTAAGGTATAAAATATTTTGTGGCTCTAATAATAACCAAATTATGCCAACATGTGCGCGTTAACCGTTAAGCTTCAGTTTGTACAAACTTTATTCAATTTAGACAACTACAAGCAGATACACCAAATTAATAAAGTATACCTACAATAATAATTTTGTAAGTTTGTAGGTACATACATATGTACATGTCTTAAAAGAAGTTTTTTTAGAAAAATAAAACAAACAAATAACATTTGTGTGTAAAATTAACATATCCATATGTATATATAGTTACATATTGAGATACATGCATATGTATGTTATATATACATACATATGCACGAGTATATATGTATGTTAATAAAAGGTTTGTGAACTGAAAATATTGTCGAAATCGGAATCTAAAACAAATCGGAAATAAATTCGCTTAAATATTTACATACTTATGTATGTATGCATGTATACAAAACAACATTGACCTTGATATTTTAATGCAATATTGTATGTATTTATGTATAGCTATACAGTGTTGGAAAAAATAATAGAACCATTTCTTTAACTATGATTTTGTTAAATATTTTGCGTTTAGAAATTAAATTTAAACAAAAAAAAAATTAAAAAATAGTCTGGCAAAAATATGAACGCCAGATTTCTCCACGATAACTAAATTTTTCTAAATACATAGGCGCATACTCATAGTCAAAACAAAGTATACTTTTATGTATTTAAAACCAATATTACCATACAAAATACTGGTTTTAAATTCTTAAAGTTTACTTTGTTTTGACTATGAGTATGCCCCATAGTTACTAACTTTTTCACATCTGCGATGCATACTTCCCACTAGGTTCGCGTGTATTCACAGGTATATGAAGTACCATTTTTTTATTCATTCCCATATGTCGTTGCTATTTTTTTGTTTACTGCACCCGATTTTTGTTTTAAAAAACTCCCCAAACGCGCTCAATTGGGTTTAAGTCATGAGATTGAGAGAACCAACCCATTACTGAAATTTTTTCCATTGAAGCCAAGATTTTACCAGGTCGCATGAGTGTTTCTGGTCATTGTCATACTTGATTTTCCATTTCAATCACATTTCCTCCTCCGCAAAGGAAACATTTGGTTTTCTGAGATAGTTAAGTAGTCGACAATAAGCTTTTCAGATGAGAAAAGGAGTTGACCTTGATTTTTATATTAGCAGGTTGGTGGTAAGAAACAGAAGAAGAAAAGAGTCCAGGCCACTTGGATCCCAGGTAATATGACCTTTGTGCTACCGGTAAATAGTAAAAAAAAAGAAAACACAAAAGGCCTAAGGGGAAAAGAATGAGAGGTAACTGAAGCCATTTTTCGTACTAAAACTTGTTCAAACTGACCTGAAGTTTGTCGCCTTCTACCTCTTGTTTGAGGTTTTACTTTTTTGTAGATTACATAGAAAACCTTTTTTCCTATAAAAACCTTTTTTGCTATAACTCAGGATCTTTCAATACTTTTGCCATAACACTTTGATTCTTACAAGCAAGTATCAAAAGCACGTGAGTAAAGATGTGCCGTTGTATTTTGCGTTATCTGATGGTAATTCCCAAAAAAAAAAATATTAACTTTTCAAATATCATAAAACAGATCATTGTTACACGGGCAATCGTTCCTATTATTTTTTCCAACACTGTATCTGCATACTGTGAACAAAAATGGAACTTGTACAGCAAAGTTGCTCTAAAGCCCTTTGAGATTTTTAGCTAAAACCCAAATTGAAAGCCAAATTAATCAGCTTACTGTGAAAAACTTTTATTTGTATAAAAAAAAATTAATTTTAATGCAAATAAAAATAACAACATGGAATAACTATATTTTCAACAACCAAAAAAAAAATTCCTTTAGGAGAGAGCTATAAAATAAATGTATGTGTATATGTGTATGTATGTATATTTGCAAGCTTTTGTTTTTGGTTCACTGTGTGTATATATGTATGTATGATTTTTTATAATTCAAACTTGTCTTTATTTACATGCCATATAAGCTAATTAGGGCCATCATGATTAAAATTCCACGTGAAATTTCTTTTCTAATTAGAATTATTTATTTTCCCTATTACTTGCTATTAATTGGAATTGTTGCCCGTGAAAAATTTCACGAGTAATTTTATTCATGATAGCCCTGAATATGTTACAATGTTATGAGATTTTAATTAAAATTACTCTCGGGTCTTCCAATAAGAGCTTTAAGTTTGATGTAAAAAAACTAGTTTTTTTAAGCGAAACCTTCGGTTGTTTGTTTAACTGCATCGATGAATATGGTGAAATGAAATCTTTTATTGGAAGACCCTATAAAACAATTAAATCTAACAATTGAATAGAGAAACTTTTAATAACACAGACTTGAGCAAAAATTGTCACAAAAACCTCTTACAAACTTTGAACATTTTATAAAAAAAATTTGATAAAACAACCTCTAGCAAGATTCTTTTTAACAAAAGATTCTTAGTGATGGATTATTAAATTTCTTATTGTTTCAAAATTAGATAATCTGTATTTTGTTAACACGCTATAATTAGCTTCATTTGTTTGTACATACATATCGCTCCTTTGTTTCAACATAGACATATCTCAAAAAAATCGCTTTTGGAGTTAATGGGCCTAATTATTTATTCCGTTCCACCATTGCTGAAAGCATTTTTAATGCGGAAGCAACGTTTGAAATTACGGAAATCCTACGGAAAGAACAAAAATTCAAGGAAAATATACAGATTTATATTCAGGGCAATTATGAATAAAATTCCGCGAGAAATTTCTCCATTTTCCAATTAGAATTCTTTTGTTTTCCCTATTAGTTGCTATTAGTTGGAATTGTTCCCCGGGAAAAATTTCTCGCGGAATTTTATTCATAATTGCCCTCATTTAGATTTAGTTTTGCTCGCCAGCTCCTCAATTATATTTCAATAATTCCCCAAAAAATTTAACTAGAAATAAACTTTTATATTGTCAAACATAAGATATAATAAAAATCGAGGATTTGATTATAATTACTTTTGATATCGTTTTGAGACTAAGAATCAATCAAATAAATTATAGTTTAACAAAATTAAAAAAACGCTTTAATAGCAAACCGAAGTAAAAAAAATAGAAAAAATAGAGTACAAAAAATTTGTGTTACAGCAACAAAAATCCCAATAACCAATTATTACGTTTGATTGGAATTTGGAATGAGATTAATATAAAAATTATTTTATTCACAAAACAATTCAATTATAGTAAAAAAAAAGTGTGCTATGCAATTTTTATATTCATAATGTCTCTAATTTGTTAAATAGCTACCTATGAAATAATTGTAAAATTTAATATCAAGCACCCCACGTTATTTTTACTATAATTGAATTATTATTAACTTTTTTTTCTTTTCAATCTTATTCCAAATTCGAATCAGAAGTTATAATTGATTGATGGATTCCCATTGCTGTCACACGAAGTATTCATACCTAAAAACTGGTTTCTACTTTTTAGATCAGTTTGCTATTAAACGCTTTTTTAGTGTTTCTTTTAATTATAATGACAGTTCCAGATCTTCTCACAATTAATCTATTGTAAAATAGATACGGAAAACGAGTTTACAGTTTTCAATTTACGCACAACTTAATGGAAAAAATATGTATAAAATGTTTACACAATATGACCAACGATATAAGTTATGACGTATTAAAATAAATGACCAGTATTAGGTTTTGGTAGTTACTAATGTTAATTTTTTTTTGCATACATACTTACAGCCTTATTTATAAAACTTAAAAAGGCTTTATAGAGGCTTTTTAAGAAAAATTTTTTATGAAAATTTGTTTTAAAAAACCTTTATAAAGACTTTTTAAGTTTTATAAATAAGGCTGTTAAAGTTTAGTAATAGCTGCGTCCGCAAGCTCAAAAAAAATTGTTTACAAAATTTTTTATGGCTTATTTCCCAACTGCGAAAGAAAACTTTCGACTTACAGTTTATATTGAAAACAATATAAATATTAATTGTAAGTCAAAAGTTTTGTTTCGCATTTGAGAAATAGAAAATTACTATTTTTACTGAATTGCGCTCGCGTACAATTAAACCAGTAAATGAGAGAGCGAATTGAGAGAGATAAATTACAGTTCATTGACTGAGTAAATGCAAATAATATGTTTTTAAATGTAAACAAACATTTTTAATTTTTGATGAACAGTTCCAAAATGACAAACATTATGTATCAACAAAACACCATTTACTTAAGTTTGATGCCAGAAATATATTCGGCTATGTTTTGTATTCTACGTGAAATCAAAATTATTATTAATCAGCTGTTGTATATATTTTACAATTTTCATATGCAAACGTTTTTATTGAAAAGTACTCGAACGAACCTAATATTTTGTATATATAATAAGAACTTTTTATACCCTTTACCATAAAATGTCATTCCGTTTGTAATTTCTAGAATATTAATAAGAGAGCCATAAAGTATATATATTCTGGATCCTTATGCATAGGGAAGACGAATAAGCGATGTCCGTCTGTCCGTCTGTCTGTACGTGAAATCGGTTTTCCGAAGCTCCCAGAAAAGCTAGAGACTTCGTTCTTGAACTGGTGGGTTAGAAATGGTCGAAATAAGATTGGTATCACCAAAATCGAGCACACGGTTTCAGAGCTGGGAGACTTAAACTTCATTTTTCCATACAAAATAACAACCGAAAACTAGTTTTTAATAATTTTTTATTAAATAAACTTATTTTATACTTTAGTATGAATAAAATTGGTATTTCTAATTAAAAAAAATAAAAAAAAAATTAAAAAAATTAAAAACACGTTTCCAGGGTTGGAAAACCGAATTTTTTTTTTGTTATGCAAAAGTAACTTACTAAAACAAATTTTTCCTTTTTTTATAAACTAAACATATGTAATGTACTTAAAAGAAGAAGATTGATTTAAGAAATCAGAAAAATAAAAAGGATGATTTCAGGGTTGGAAAACCTACGATTTGTGTGATATATACAATTAACTACCGTAAACTAATTTTTTATTTATTTTTATTAAATAAACTTATTTTGTACTTCACCACGAATAAAATTGGTATTTCAAATAAAAAATTAAACTTCAAAAAATTAATAAGACGTTTCCAGGGTTGAAAAACTTTAACTTTTTTTCTTATACAAAAGCAACTTTAAAGTAAAGAAATTTTTCCTTTTCTTTATAAATTAAACATATCTTATATTCTTAAAAGAAAAAGATTGGTGTAAGAGATCAGAAAAATCATAAAGGATGATTCCAGGGTTGGGAAACTGAAACTTTTTGTGACATAAAAAATTAACTAAGGAAAATTAATTTTTATTTTTTTTATTAAATGAACTTATTTTATACTTTAGTACGAATAAAATTGGTATTTCAAATTAAAAATTAACCTTCTAAAATTAAAAAGATTTTTCCAGGGTTGGAAAACTTTAACTTTTTTTTATACAAAAGTAACTTCTTACTAAAGCAAATTTTTCCTTTTTTCTCTATAAATTAAAGATATATTATATTCTTAAAAAAATAGATTGGTGTAAGAAATCAGAAAAATTAAAAAGGATGATTCCAGGGTTGGGAAACTTACTCTTTTTGTGATATAAAAAATTAACTACCGAAAACTAATTTAAATTTTTTTTAAATAAATAAAATTATTTTATACTTCAGTACGAATGAATTTGATATTTCAAAATAAAAAAAAAATAAAAAACCTAAAACGACGTTTCCAGGGTTGGAAACCTTATTTTTTATACAAAAGTAACTTACTAAAACAAATTTTTTCTTTTTTACTATAAATTAAACATATCTTATATTCTTAAAAAAAAGATGGTGTAAGAAATCATAAAATATCAAAAAGGAGGATTCAAGGGTTGGGAAACTTACACTCTTTGTGATATAAAAAACGAACTACCGTAAACTAATTTTTTTCTATTTTTATTAAATAAACTTATTTTATGCTTGATATCGAATAAAATTGGTATTTCCAATAAAAAAACAATTAAAAAAATTAAAAAGACGATTCCAGGGTTGGAAAACTTTAACTTTTTTTGTACAAAAGTAAGTTACTAAAACAAATTTTTCCTTTTTTTATAAATTAAACATTTCTTAAATTCTTAAAAAAAAGAGATTGGTGTAAGAAATCAGAAAATCAAAAAGGATGAGATAACGGTTGGGACACTTACACTTTTTTGATATATAAAAGTAACTAAGTCTAATTAATTTTTATCTTTTCCTTAATAAATTATATATATTTTACGTTTTGGAAAGAAAAGTTTGGTATAGAAAATTATAAAAATAAAAACCACAGCTCCAGAGCTGGAAACTATGATTTTTTTCTGGACATTAAATTAACTAAATAAAACATTTTTTTTAATTTCCTTTTATTCACTTAACACACTTTCTATATTTTTTTAAGAACTACTAGATTGGTATAAGTAATCAGAAAAATCTAAAATTATGATTCTAGGCCTTGAAAATTATTATTTTTTTCTTTGTACATAAAATTAACTATGTGCTTATGTATGTATGTATCTCTATACATAAGATTCGGCACAGCCGAATATAGCACTCTTACTTGTTTCTCATAAATATTACCCTTTCTTATTTTAAACCTGTTTTCAATTAAAAGTATTCGGCAACAATGTGCATCCCGAAATTTTAATGTTGCCAGCATGTTCTTGTCTTCAGCATAGACAAGAACTCAGTATTTCTTTAGCTAAGTCAACAGCCAGCAGCGAAATTGCAGTTATCACCACTATTAAATGCCAACGGTTAATTTAACATGTGTGTTGTATACACCACCACCATTGTACTATAATAACCAAGTTCAATACATTATGGCACATTGGGCATTAAGTTATTTTATGATATTTTTATATTAGCCAACGCATTTGTTTATTTATTTAGTCCCAAATCACACTAGCAAGTATTATTGCTAAGCTGATTCGTTTCAGAGAGAGAGAGAGAGAGAGACGAGGGGAACAGCAACGTTTCTTTTCCCCCCGTCTCGCTCCCCTAACAAACTAATCAGCTTAGCAATAAGACTTGCATAGTGTAAATTGGGACTTAGTTTTACCACTATTAAGTGTTTACTGGTGAATACGTACATTGTTGTATTCACCACCACCCTGAAACTATAATAGTAGGTTGAACTACATTTTATGGTACATTGGACATTAAAAATAATTATTATTTTGTAATCTTTTTATATTATTTGTTTCTATTTATAAATATACCTATGTATGTACATATAAATATGTATTTAAATATTTCCAGTTTAATCAATTCAATAAAAAAAAAATACGAATCCACTTGAGATAGAATTTTCTTATTTTTTACAGCTAGATTATATAAATAGCATTACAACTTTGACAAAATTATATGTACAGTACTGTGCAAAATAAAAGCAACAAATTCTGCAAAAATAAATGCAGACGATTATTTCCGAATATACATCATATGTGACAGAAACTGTGACCATAATTTATTTGTATTTATGTGGCCTATGTAGCGCATTAAAGAAAATCTTGGTTAAAAATACTGGGTTTTCAAAAGTTATATAAAATAGTCCAGGCTTTGATATGGAGCTGTGCATAACAAAAGCAACAAATGAATACTTTTCGTGTAATCTTTAGTTTTTTTCATAACACGTGTATTTTAACGCTGAATTAATTCACAAATATTATGCACTATCGCATACATTTCGTCTGAGTTAATGGAATTTCGAGGTGTTTGTTGCAATTTTGGAACCATTTTCCTAAAACACTCCTGCTTCATCTTGCAAAAAGGTTTTAAATGGCGTTGAAGAAAACTGCGTGTCGGTCAAGCAAGGATTGGAGTTAGATTCATTTTCTTGCTATTTTTTGCCCAACCTCCAAGTATGTTATGGACTACTACCGGATTGAAACATCCGTAGAAGTGTCATATTCCACTCAAAATGCCTAATGAGCTTTATTTCAATTATTTTTTTTTACAAAATTTGTGGAATGGTCTAACTTTATACGTCGGAAAACAAAACATCACCATCACCTAACCGCTGTTATGCTTAAAAGCCATTTTGATATTTCGTAGCGAAAACTGTTTGCTAGGCAAGAGCCGAACTTAAGATATGATATACCAATTTGTTACATAGAATTTGAATTCTATAATAAATAAATCGGTTTCCCATTTTATTATGATCCAACTAGGATGTGTTCTACTGAACTCTATTTTAAGCATATAAAAGCAATAAAATTGTATGAAGTACAAATAATATTTACCTGTCTTTCTTTTTGGAAGTATCTCTTGGTCAACTATGGTATTTTTTCTGACACGGTTTCGAGTTGTACCATAATGCTCACTTAAATTTGCAGATATTATAACCTCATTAGAAACAGTAATCGAGCTTTTTGGATTATGTGAAATACAATTTTCTATCATAAGCTGCGGAAGTTTTTCGCGGTCGTACACAAAACTGCTTAATACGTAATTATCCTGCCGACCTACCCATCGAAAACTAGGGATATATTTTTATTACACTTTTAACTTATTAACGGCCAATTTCTGTATGATTTTAGACCCTTAACTTTTTAAAGATTCGGATGTACAGCGATATCTACTCTTTCCCACTCTTGCTAAATCAAGCAGCACCAACAACATTTAGAAAGGAACTTTAAAATCTAATATAAGGCATAATAAGTACTATTAAGCCTGTTGGACTTCGGAATTATAGCGCTATATCAGAGAGTTTATTGATAATTGTGACATTCTCTATTTTGTTGCTATTATTCTGCACAGTCACGATACATGGGTTTGAGAATATAAGTTATTTTATTTTTCAGGAAATATCAATATTGAAAAATTTAAATGCGAATTGGTTTTCTAGTATGATTGCTTACAAAAGTATGTAAAAAGGGCTGCTTGAAATTATCAAATATCCAAAATATTACAAATTTAAGTCATATAGGCATTTTGTTGCTTTTGTTCTGCACAATACTGTATATATTATAGTTTTTTAACTTTTAACATCGTTACGCACATGTTAAGTCTGTCACGCACAATTACACAGTACGTTTGTGATATGTACTAATTCGTTTCGAACAAGATAATAAATAAAATGCAATCCAAATTGATTTTTTATCTTTATTTAATAAAAGATACTGGAAACGAAAAAAATTCAGTTCAATGAAAACAACACATTTTTTTAATTTAAATTTTTAGCCCTGCGGTTGACTTTTCATGACATATAAATTAATTTTATTTTAATTAATTAATTAATTAATATTTGTTTTGTAAAGAAGAAATTATCGCCATTTTAGCATTCGAACAATTCAATATAAAAAATTCTCGATTTTTTTATGCAACTTCGTATTTGTTAATATTTTCCATTTGAATAAAATTTGTTAGTCTGCATAAGCAAGCATTTTAAATTGATACTTGCTTGCACTGAAAATAATCCATGCAATATATTACGAAAAAAAAAACTTTTGCAAATTGTATGCACATACATTATATCCGTGGCAAAAAAAAAAGGAAAAAGTTCTTAAGTCAAGATAAGCTGATTTTTAGTGAATGGTACCCCTGTAATTTTAATATTCAGAAGTACCCCTGGGCGAAATCTCAAGTATTTTGAGCGATTTTTCAAGAAGTTATAGTGCAATGTTTTACTGCTTATCTTTTTTCGACTTATAATCTCATATGGAATAATAGCTTAATTGAAGTTATCAGCTCAAAATTGGTGTAACCCACATTGGTTTTTAATTTGCATATTATTCGAACAATATTTACATTACCAGCTTTAATTTTTGGTATTCTAAAGAAAATGGAGCTGAAAAATTTTTTTGCACAGATTATAATATTGCAAATTAATAATTAATAATAAATTAAATAATTAAAAAGAGCAATTTTTTAAATAAATTGATGTGGGTTACACCACTTCTGCACTGGTGGCCTCAATTAAGCTTATGCTTTGGTATATTTCAAATTGAACTTATATTATTTATAGTTTGTAGAACGAAGATTAAAAAAAAAATTCAAGTGAATACCGAATTTCCCTACTTAACGATAAAATACATACAGTTCTGAAAATCGATTTGATTATTTAAAAGTGCTATACAGCAAAACACTAAAATATGATTTAAACGAAACTTTCGCACATGCATTTGTATATCGAAATGGACTTGAGGCAATTATTTTATAATTTTTTCTGGAATTTACAAGGTAATGCAAAGTAAGGTTCTTTCTTTATTAAATACAAGGTTTATAGCTGATAGGCAAAGTAGCTAGTGCTATTTAAATATATATTAGTCTTATACAGTGGACTCTCTCTTGTCGGGACCTGTCAAAGTGTCCGTCTTAAGGGGTGTCCGCCTATAGGAAGTGTCCGTTAAGGGAGATTCCACTGTATTTATAAAAATTTAAAGTATAACAAACAAATGTGTATATTTTGAGCACAGAACTTTTGTATAATTTGTATATTTTACAAATTATTTCGTAAAATATTGCAACTTTTTTTAAATATAAATACATATGTACATATGTATGTATCTATGTCTGCATTTACTAACCTTAAAAGACATATAAATAAAAATATTGTTGCAGCTGCCATCGAACCACCAAGTGAGGTTTGCAAATAATATTTGACAATATGCTGAAATAGTTCCCGATTCATTGATTTATATTTCAGTATTAAAGGAGTCTGAAAAAAAAACATCTAATCTTAGCTAAATGTAATCAGATTTATACCATTTTATTAACTCACTATCAATAAGGGCGAAAAGTATTTCAAACTGCTTACGCTATGAAAAAAGAGGTTATTTATAAAATATCGAAAGCATCCAATACCTGGATGCAATACGATCTGTGAACAGTGATAAGAATTCAGAGGAGGTTCAAAGAGTTTGCTAGGAGCCACCATTTTTCGTTTTAATTTTTTTTTTTTTTTTTTTTTTTTGATATTGTACTATATATTCTTTAATACATTTATTTTTTTGCAGCAATCACGCACGACACAGCCGAAAGTTAAACTAAAACTGCAAACCCAAACAAGAACAAACGGCAAAGTAATTTTATTACACACATGTGCATAAAACAAAAAATAGAAAATTAAAAGTACATGCATATGTACAAACATACTAGCAAGTAAAAAAATTAACATATATTTTCTTAATGTTTTAATTATAATTACACTACAGTTCATCTAAATACGAGATCTATTTGTTTTAAAATCGTTATTGCCGCTTTAAGTGGGAGGAAAAAACAAACGACAATAATGAATGAATGGAAATTTCGCTGAAGTGACTATTACACAGAGAGCATGTTGTCGAGCATGTTGGTGGCTCGTGAGTTATTATACTGTAAAGCATTAGTCTCAGGTCTAGACTTGGATGTAACTCGTTCAATCAGTAATTTTAAACACAAATCTATGATCAAACCTATTTAAATTAAATTTAAATCTGGGTCGAAGCCGTTCAAACTTGGGTCGAACTCATTCAACCTGCCGTTATTGACACAAGCTTTTGATCAAACCCATCTAAGCATGCATTGGTTACAAGCGATTTATTGTAAACAAGAACAAATGAAATGAAAAAATAAGTTTTTTAAAGTAATAAAGTCCACAACATGGGCAAAGTTGCATACAATGCAATTAATTATTTTAAACACTTCTGCTGGCTAGTCACCATATTTTCCAGACTTGAATGGAACTTTTTAGACACAAACCTGTTTCAAGCCCATTTAATTTACATTGGCGTTTTTGGCCGGACTTGTGTTCAACAGAACGAACTAGTTTAGACTTGGGTCGAACTCGTTCACTAGTTCAATTTTGCCACAAACCAATGATCAAACCCATGTAATTTAAATGGGTTTGATCAGTGGTTTGTGGCAAAAATGAACTAGTGAACGAGTTCGACCCAAGTCTACTAAACTAGTTCAAAAAGAGACATGTTGCCATGTAACTTAAATAGGTTTGATCATCGGTTTGTGGCAAAAACTAACTAGTGGACGAGTTCGACCCAAGTCTAGAGTTGTGTCCAACAGCTCTTTTTGAACTAGTTCGTTCTGTTGGACACATGTTCGGCCAAAAACGCCAATGAAGATTCGAACGCTCTCAAACTATTTCAAATACAAAAATGAACTAAGTATATCGTTCACTAGTTCATTTTAGATCCAAACCTTTTCAATGGATTTGATCATCGGTTTGTGTCAAAAATAAACTATTTTACTTTATGATCTGACCCTATTCAATTTACCAACAGTGTATTCTTATTAAATTTTCGTGCCATTAACATTGACAGTGAAGAAGCTAAAAGCGAAAAATTAGTTAAGGTATAAAATATTTTGTGGCTCTAATAATAACCAAATTATGCCAACATGTGCGCGTTAGTTAACCGTTAAGCTTCAGTTTGTACAAACTTTATTCAATTTAGACAACTACAAGCAGATACACCAAATTAATAAAGTATACCTGCAATAATAATTTTGTAAGTATGTACATTAGAGCGTCTCGCCCAACGGGCAACAAAAAGAAAAAAGTACAGTATTGTTCGAAGGACATTTCAAAAAAAAAATTTATTTTTTTTTTGCCGAACGTAGGGGTCGCCTTTTTAGTTTTTTCGTTATATCTTCCATATTTACAGTCCGATCTTAAAGTTTGATATAGCGAATTTTTTCTCTCAGGGAAGCAAATATTTTTTCTCTAAGGTCCATTGACCTCAAGTGTGCCGTTCTAGTATTTACCCCCCAAAATGTCATTTCCTACCACCCTAATGTGACCCCCTAATGTTAGAAATTTATAGCTCGCAAAACATCATAAAACTTTTGCAAAGAATATATTTCGATAATTACAGCGCAACTATTTAAAAAATGCTGTATTCTGCTGTAGGCCTGTATCTATGCTAAAATATTTATCCCAAATGGTATATTTACACGCATTGATATATCGGTGACTGGAACCGAATATACTGAATTCTTGATTTTAAATATTTTAGTCCTTAAACTAGAGCTGGGTAGAGCTGGGTCTAGACTTGGGTCGAACTCCTTCACTCCACAAACCAGTGATCAAACCCATTTAAATTACATGGGTTTGATCACTGGTTTGTGGCAAAAATTAAAGTAGACTTGGGTCGAACTCGTTCACTAGTTCATTTTTTCCACAAACCAGTGATCAAACCCATTTAAATTACATGGGTTTGATCATTGGTTTGTGGCAAAACTGAACTAGTGAACGAGTTCGACCCAAGTCTAAATGAAAGAGTGAATGAGTTCGACCCAAGTCTAGCTGGGTACAACTCGTTCAATCGTTCATTTTTGCCACAAACCTATGATCAAACCCATTTAAACGTTGGATCACGCGATGACCGCAAATTCATCAATCTGGGGGCAAATTACTGCACTCGTTATAGGACGAAATTACGAAATATTTCAAAAGAGTGTGTATCGAAATATTTTAAAATTTCGAACCGTATCGAATGCCGTAATTTGCCCCTGTTGTAAGTTTTATTATGTTGAATTGGCGTACAATAGTGACATTGAACTTCTTCTTCGATTGCCTCAAATTTTCGTACGATATATTAAAGAAATGCAGCAGCTCTATCACGGTTGAGTTTGATTGGACGGAATGAGCACTATATTGATATCGGTTGCATGAGTCAATAAATTCTGAAGTAGCACGATTGGAGCATGAAATTGGTGTACTATGCCATAGAGAAGTCGAAATAATGATTTATCGATAGTTTACTTCTTGTAAATATCGATGTTTCTGAATAAAGAACTGGATAGACTAGAGACTTTACAAGAAGCCGCAAAAAAAATAGTCCAGCAGTGTTAAGTCGCATGAACTTGGAGGACAATTTGCTGGTCAATTACATGCAATTATTCGTTCACCGAACTTTTCTTCGGCCTAAACAAACGGTTAGTATTTCCACCGCGTGAACACAATGCATTCATGTCAATACAGGCAGCTAGAGATGTTAGCTAGAGGTTTTCTGAGTTTTCTTGGATTTTATTGAATTTTAAAAAATTCTAGAAATTCACTTACGATGTTGTCAGCCAAAGTAAATTAACTTAAAAAACGTTCTCTCATGAAATTAAGCTTTTGTTACATACGACAAGATACATATATGCATATTTAACAAATAATAAAGCAAGGAGAAGTAACTGAAAGTGGTTTATTTTAATTTTACAATAAATGTTGCGTTCAAAACAAATGGAGCAACAGTCTTTGACCGAAATTATAATTAAACGCTTGCGAGTTTGGAAGAATCCAACAGCAAAAAATGAAAATCGTTTTGTGTTTGTTAATATTGATTTTATTAAACAAAGCTAATACACAGTTTAACGATTATTATTTAAATCAGCCAGACAATTTACAAAATTACTTTAATCGAAATAATAACGAGCAAAATACAAACTTAAAAAATCAATTAACTACTTTAAATAATAATTTAAATCAAAAAACTCTAGAAAGAGACGGTTATGAAATAGTTCAATTAACTGCAAATGAAAATCCATTTATACAAAATCAATATACAAACCTAGAAAGTTACAAGAATTTAAATATAAATCAAAAAACAACTAAAATACAAAATCCAGTTGTCGTAGCACCTCAAGGAAGATCTCTAGACATTCAACAGTATTCAAATAACAAAGTCTTAAATAATAACATATCAAGTTCACATACTCTCTCAATTGATACAAGATTTGACAACGATGAAGTCAATGACTTTTCAAAACATTATTACAAAGCGGATACTGATGAAGTTGATGAATTGCCTGAGAAGACATATAGCGATCAACCTAGTGCGGAAACTTTTCAATATCAATTTAACAAAGGCTGGTCTGTTCATGAGGCTGTACGTGTAAATGAAATTGTAATACCGCACTTAGAAGAGCGAAAGTATTCAAAGTATTCTATACCAAACGCACCTGAAGCTCATTATTATCAAAAATTCTATAATATCTACAATTATGAGGAACATGAGGCAAAACAAGATTTGGGACAATATGAAATGGAGTCAATTAATGACGATTTTAATGGTCGTTCAATTGTAGCACCTGGTCAATACCCTCATATGGTAAATATACATTTATTGTATATGCTATAAATATATTTTTGTATTTTATTTTCAAATTAAAACGAACAAGTTAGATGGCTGTGTATGTATGTATGTTCAATTGTACCGACTTTTATATACCATTCAACTAAATATTAAAAACCTATATCTTACATTTTCATAAGATATTTGAAGCTTCTTTTGGATCATGGTGATGAGTTTTCAACTCTTGCTGGTTCTTAAGGCTCAGTTAGCCGACTGTAATGTAATGTAACTGTAAAGTAGAAAACAGCTGATTGATATTTATATATGAAAAGCAGGTTACGTTACATTAAATCTCTATAACCATATTCATTACTTTTCACATAACAAAATCGATCAGCTGTTTCTTACTGTTGCAGTTACATTACATTGCAGTCGGCTAACTGAGCCTTTACATACATAGTTTGGTTTTTTTTTAAATATGGGCGTGTGCCAAACGGTAGAAAAGTACTATGATAAAAAAATATTTGGCTGTGGGGAAAAAATTTCATTTTTCTGCAGTGCCAAATGATATCTTTTTTGACAATGCAAAATTTTGACAAATTCGCATTAGCATAGAAAGAAGCTGATGAAAAAATTGCTGCGGCGGCGAAACAAAAAATTTGTCTACAAGCCGCCGACTACCATCAATTTTTTAAAAAAAATTTTTTTTTTATAAAACAATATTCTCGTAGCAAAAAATTATATAAAATATAAATGATGCAAAATTTTTCACAAATTAAAATAAACATTTAAGAGACGTAAGAATGTATGTAAAAGGCGACGGCTCGAAGCGACGGCGGTGGTTTTGCCTTTTATGATACCATGCTCCTTATTTGCTGCTTGTCAAAAATTTATCTGTTGTGTCAAAAATTCTACTAGCCCCTAGGGCTAGTGAAATTTTATTCACCTCAGAAGTGTCAAAAATTTACTTACACTAGTACTTTGCTACCGTTTGGCACAGGCCCTATGTAGCAAGGGATTTTTTCTAAATTTAGCTTATAATTATTTTAATGAAAGGCCTTATGAAAAAGATTGACTATTTATTTTCAGCAATGATTTTTTTTTCTTTGCTATTTAAGTGATTTTTTAAAGTTTTGCACACAAAATAAAAACTAAGCCCAGTGCTTAAATCAAACCAACGAGTTCTCAAAAATAATTTGTGTACATATTTTTTATGGAACAATTGATTCAAGTATTAATCATTCAAGAGCTGAACTCTTGATTGTAGGCATTATCAAGCCTGGATGGATTGGAGTTCATATAAAATTTTTTTTTGTGTTTTTCATAAAAATTTAAAATACATTATTATAATATAACCGAATTTATATGCAGTTCTTCGGTGGACAAATTGTATGAGTAACATTAAATTAAAAAGTTTAAAATCCGCCGACACAGGCGATGCTGCTGTATGAACTTGAGGGCCCTATGTTCTACGAGTATTATTAATAATTAATATTTGAATACATTCTTTTACTAGAAAACTAATGAAGAAAGTTCCTTAAGCTTCACATGCATTTGGTTTACAAAAATTAAAAAATTTCAAAAAGCAAAGAGATGATAACACTGAATTTCTTAAAACATACATAGTTTTAATATCAAGTCGCCTTTCAAACAAACATAAAATCTATGTCTTCTATATATACATATGTACATATACATAAAATCATATAGTGTGTTTGCCGAAACGCATGATCTCTGGAATTATAAGAGCTGCGAAGTTGAAATTTTCAACACAGGTTCGGGTTAATACCCAGTAGGTTTTTGTTTTGTTTTTGACCCACTGTTTGAAGTAATTTGTAATTTAAAATGCCATTGAGAGTAAGACAACGTTTGTGTGGCTCAGCTACATTGTTGCCAGTTTAGCATTTTCACTGCTAGATCTGGCATTTTCATTAGTTAAAAAGCATTTATTAACTTTCAAAAAATTCTGCTAAATGCTTTCTGGCAGAATTTGTTGAAAATAAAAAAATTTTAATATTTATGATTTTAACAGGCTAAGGGCCATTTTCACAACTTGCCTTTAGTTAAAGTTAGGATTTTGTCTGCCCGATAAATATGTTTGCTTTATTAAAATTTAAATTTTTTTATTTTTATAATTATCAATAATAATAATATTTAATGGATAAAAAAATTATAAATTAAGTTTTTATAATGGGAAGCCATTTATAGGACAAACAAAATCCTGCCTTTAGCTAAAGGCAAGTTGTGAAAATGGCCCTAAAGTTAGTATCGCTTTTTAAGCCAAATTACATGTGATAATTATTAATGAACAAATAACACCAAAGTCTGTTGTAAGTATTCTGACTAACAACACATAGTTGAACGGAACAGCCAGCCGTTTTCGAAGGCCACTAAACCTTCATCATCAGCGTTCTTTTGTATTTGGTCCACTGTGTGTGGTGTCAGTTGATGTAGATATCTGCTTTATATACTTAGCATTATTGCAAATGGAATATGTGAATTGTTTTGATTCATCGTATTTCAATTTGCTGAAAGCTTTTTTGTATTGTAAGCTCAATTTTACCATCCCTTTATTTACAACAGTCTTACCATTGTCGTTTTGTTCTTTTACTAATTATACATATTAGTTAATTTGCTTATTTTTTGGTTTGTTACTATTAAGTATATTTTTATTTAATTTTTGCTACAGGCCCATGGCTATTAATTTTAGTTAGTTTTAATTATTATTCGAACTCCATTTGTTTCTATATTTATGATTTTAACAGGCTAAAGTTCGTATCGCTTTTTAAGCCAAATTACATGTGATAATTATTAATGAACAAATAACACCATAAATATAGAAACAAATGGAGTTCGAATAATAATTAAAATTAACTAAAAAAATTTGAATTTGTTACAAGAATTTTTCTGTATATAGGATTTTCCTCATACATGTACATGTATTGCAGGTTAAAGTTTCCCTAAGAGTCTGCAGTAGCAACAGTCAAATGAGCATAGTATCCAGCTAATCCCTAAATGATTAATTTCAATGTACTTTTAATAAAAAAATATTTTATTGAATAAGCAAAATAATAATTTGGGATTATTAGTGCGTTAAAAAATTTTAAACGTAATTGTAACATTTCCAAAAAAATACCAATTATTAACTATTTTATGTTTGTAGTACTATAAAAATACCTCTAAATACTAATAAGTTTATATAAACATGAAATTCAAAGCTATTTCAATATTTTTTTAAATCTGGCATTATACTTTTCTTCTGTAGAACATTTCAGCAGACTTTTTTGACCGATTTAGCATTCTCTCATTATCATTTTCTGGCAACACTGCTCAGCTAGTATTAAATATCGATTTACTCGTTTGGTAGTTTCCGCCCCAGATACACATATTAAAGAATATACAGTTAGAAAAGATGCTATAAATTCTACGCATCTCAATCGATTTTGCCGTTTTGGTTCTAAGAAGGAACAGACAAACACACAGGCAGGTCGAAGATTAAAAACAAATTTTTAAAATTGTTGGTTTTAAATTTTTCATATAATTTTCACTTATACGAGTTGCTTCTGGTTTTTTTTTACAATTTTAACCGACTTTTAATCACGTCTGTATTTAGTAGCGTTTATGCTTTTTTGGGTAAATGTTTTAAGGATTTTTATCATTTCCCTTCATTGCCATCAATTGCGTTACCAACTTTTAAGAACTTGCGTTAGTCAATATTACAACCCAAGAAACAGCAAGACAAGGTGAAAAGAAACTTGTGCAAAAAACTCAAGCGATCGTATAACTTCCTGTTAGTGATGCACGAATATTCGTATTCGAATTCCCAAATATTCGTCCATTTTTAGATATCTGTTTCGCACCGCAAAATTCAGGGGCATACGAATGTGAATATTTTTCCAAAAAAAAAAAAATTAAATAAATATATGCATAAATCCTAAACGAAATTTAAATAAATGACAGTGTCGTATTACCACTTCGACTACGACGATTTTGTACTAGACTAAAGACTTTGCAACATTTTTTCTTTAATCTAGTACAAAATCATCGTAGTTGTAGTCGATATACGACACTCGTAATTAGGACCAATATACCTTTCAAAATGCGTCTATGAATGAAAGTTTCCATTAACACATCTGGGCCAACAAAAATTTAAAAACTTATATTTTGATACTCGTATGTAAATATATGCATATATGTATTTTTTTGGAAAATACACTTGTTTGTCCATGAAAATTTGGAAGAATTATTTTCATAAGCTTTTGCAAGATCATTTCCTTCTAAGTATTTGTTACCTTAATTGGTAATAAATTTTATAGTTTGATATGGAAATAAGTTATTTATGAGTATTAAAAATATTTAAAAATGTAAAAGGAGAAGATATGAGGAAATGAAAACCATCTAAACAGTTTAAATGCAATTTGTCTCTAGATTGTTTGGCATAAAGTGACTTTTCTGCAAATAATTAAAAATTAAAACTGGTCCATTAAATTTTCTATAGAAACTTGTGTTTTGCATCATTTTCAAATATTATTTAATGAAGGTCATTAAAATTTTGTATATTTTTTATTAACTTTAAATTACGCCAACAGGAGCATAAAGTTCTTTTTCATATTTCATGTTGCAGCCGTAAATAGAACCCCAATTTAATGTATATAAATTTCACATATAATATTCGTATTCATATTCGCGAATATCGTTTCAAATATTCGTATTCGTATTCGCCTATCATTTGATTAAATGAGACCAAAAAAATTGGTATCGTTCCCACATTGCACCCATTGAATGGTCGTGTTAACGTTCACAAAAATCGAATATATAATTATTTCCTACGTCCCAAAACATCCAGAGAAATAAATACTATTGTATTAAAGAAGCAATCAATGTATCTACGTAAACTTTATACATACATGTATATAGAATTTGCTAATCTGCTTGGCACCGACTTTAAACAGCACTATAGGGGACACATATAAAAATATTTTATTTAACTGAATCTATAATGTATGTATACAGGTACAAAATAAATACTTGAACTTAAATGCCTTTCCAGTAATCTCATTCTCAGAAGAAGTGCTGTTTAATACCAGTTCAGTTTAGGTGCATAAATAATATCCGCTTGTCAATTAAACTTGTTTCACTTTTGTGCATTATTGTAATTTGAATGAATATTCTTCGCTTATTGTTCTTTATCAGTGCGCAATTTTATGATAACAATAACAATAATAAATATTTTGACCTATTGCTAGTATGTAAATTTTTTTTCAAATATTTATAATTCATACATGAAATACCAAGGCGCATTTATTAGGTGACAGCACTACACCAGGTGACTAATGTCATTATACCAATCTAAATGTCAAATTTGGATTGTGTAGGTATAAGCCTAAAAGCATGCTTTTGTTTGGGTATTTATAAACACCTTTCGAATATTCAGTTCTGTATGGTGTTTGACATTTCCTATAAGAAACATGCAAACTGACGATGCTACCCTGTTTTGAAAAATAAGAAGGTAATTTATACCAACAAAGTACATGTGGTTGTTGCTGTTGTAATATTTGTTGTAGAATCGCGGGTACCTGATTGATGTGCCTTGTGAAATACTGAATTATATTTATTTATAATTCATTTGTTTTTTGTTTTTATAGGCTGCAATAGGTTTTCTGTCCAATGAGGAAAAAATTGAATTTAAATGTGGTGGCAGCTTGATAAGTAAATCTTTTGTTATAACAGCAGCTCACTGTTGCTATTTGAATGGGTAAGAAGACATACTTAGAGACATTTATGTAGCTCATTTATTTAAACAACATCATAACTCAAAAATCCTATTTAAAATAATGCAGAAGTAACCCTCATATCTTTTAATATCTTCTATTCAATATTTCTTTTGAGTGAAAAATTTTCTTTTCCATTAAGTTGTGCGTAATTTGAAAACTTTTAAGCTCGTTTTCTCCTAAACAAAATTTTGTGAGTTATGCCGCTGTTGAAGTAAATGAGTGATATATAAAATGCTACTATATTTATTTATGTACATTAGGGTGGCCGTTATTTTATTTTTTTTTATTTCTTCTACTCTCACAAAAAAATTTCATACCGATAAGTTGTGTTTTAGTAGGGTGTGCGTCCGGCCCTCAAAGTTGGCCCTCAAGCCCATATATTCAATGAATTTTTTTTTGGTTTAGTTTTATTTTGACTAGATGTATATGTATGAAATAATTTGATATATATAAGCTCTTATTGTACATGCTTAAAATAAAAAATTTCCATATAAGTATAATTTTGTTACATAAAATTGTTGGCATTTTGTTGGTTATTTTCCTCATTATTTTAATTTGAAATTTATTTGCTAGTGGTTCAGCGTTGTCTATATATTTCATTGTTGCTGTAACAAATCATCAGTAGACTTCAACCACACATTTTGAATAGTTTGATTTGTTAGAGCAACAATGAAATATATAGACACAAATAAATTTCAAATTAAAATAAACTTCTGACAATATGTCGAATAATAAATTTCTTAAATTCCTCATTATTTTTTGAAATATTAATTTTAGCAAAAAACTTTCTTTGAGACTAATGTTGTTGACTTACCCCCAGTTTTTAACTTAAAAATTAAGTACGTAATTAGCTAATTTTTATTTAAAATTAAGTTGTAATTAAATACGATTTCATTTTTTCAGTGGTTATTTAAAGTTCTTATTAAATTACGTTGAAAGTACGGTAGCACTGCAAAATTTCCCAGTATTATTGAAGGCTTTTCAAACAGCAGCTGTTTAACGTAAATAAAAAAGTTAGGTTATCAACATGTAGAAAATTAAATTGCATAAAAACTCATTTTATGAGACCAAAAGAACATCATAATGACTTTTTATATTACTTTATTCCATGATATGAAACTTTGTACTGTATATGTTATATATTTATGAAATTTAAACGATATTCTTTTTAATACGACCGCATGATGCTCATGTGCATGTTTTCAGTAAACACACACACGCATAAAAACATATGGTACAATCATAAAACTTAAGTAGTGTTTAATTTCGCAAGGTTGGGCATTTAATTATTATTTAAATAAGCACTCAAAAACACAATTTCGTATTTAATTAGAACTTAAAAATAATTACGGTTTGATTACCAACTGAAAAAATGGGCATTAAAGAGCTAAAATATTGCCATATGTCATATTCTTGTAAAATGATTTTTTAAAAAGATAGTCATATGCAAAAAATGACATTGAAAAATGGGCTTGAAGGCCAACTTTGAGGGCCGGACGCACCCCCTAAAACGCAACTTATCGATATGAAATTTTTTTGTATTTTTTTTGTACATAAAAATAAACTGATTTGGGGGGTGAGAGTGGAAGAAATCAAGAAAAAAAGTCTCCATACAATTAACGGCCACTCTAGTGTACATACATATATATATATATATATATATATATATATATATGCCATATTAGACAAATTTTGTATACATCTTATACATTTTTTCCTTTCAAGAGAAACACCCATCATAGTAAAGCTGGGTATTATAAACTTAAAATATCAAAGCGGAAATAGTGATCCACAAAGACGTGCCATAAAGGAAATAATAGTTCATCCTAGTTACAATTCTACAATCAATTATCATGATATAGCTTTGCTCAAACTTCAAACGCCTGTGGAGTAAGTACAAGCTTAAATTCTGTGATTAATAAAATCCCCAAAAAATATTAACAATTATTTACACGTTTCTCTTCAGCCTAACCAAATTTGTGCGTCCTATTTTACTCTGGAGTAGTGATGTCATACCCTATCAACGTGTTTTTACCATGGGCTATGGCTCGACAAGTTTCGCCAGAGCTCCCACAAATATTTTAACTGAGCTGAGTTTATCTGTAATACCCTTAAAAAAGTGTAAGGAAATTTTACCCAGTGATGAAAGAGCTCCCAATGGCATTTTGGAATCTCAAATATGTGGTCGTGATTTAGAGAAAAATCGTGATACGTGTCAGGGAGATTCGGGTGGTCCGTTACAGCTGAATTTTGAACATCGTCAGCAGCGCAGTACATACCGTTATTATCTTGTTGGCATTATATCGTATGGAGAATTTTGTGGCAGCAAAAAGCCTGGTGTCTATACAAGGGTATCATCATATTGTAAATGGATCGCTTCGGTGGTGTGGCCAAATTTCGAAACGTAATACTATTTTTCATACACATTTTGATATGATATGATAACTTAATAAATTTTACACAAAATAATAGCTTACATGTTGTTTTCATGTTTAACCACGCATGACGACTTCCGGCAACGAGTAAAGACTCAGTTAGCCGAATGTAATGGAATGTAACTGCAACGGTAGGAAGAAGCTGATCGATATTGTTATCTCAAAAGTAGGTTACGTTACATTACATCTCTATAACCATTTTCATTACTTTGATTTTTACATTTGTGTAAAAGGTCTCAGAATAATATGGTTCACTAATTGTTTTTCTAAAAAAAATTACATTTATTTGGTTGCTAACGTTTTGTTTTCAACAAATAGATGTATCATATCTGTGGCAATATGGAATAATCACTTAAGTCGACTTAAGCAATTTTATTTCGCTGAGGACTCATTAATATAAATATCGACGAAGAAGGGTACTGTGATATTAAATAACATAGACTTTGCTTTATAGTCAACAGTTGAAAAGTTCAGGGGTTACAATACTAAATATGCCAAGAAAGGATCACACGACGACACGAAGCATCGACTTAAGCTATTATTCTTTATTGCTGCAGATACATACATAGATATAGCTTTGGTAATAAAGAAGTCAAGTCATATTTGACTGTTTTGCAGGAGAGCATTTTAAGCGTTCAAGTCTAAAAAAGATAAGACGCAAGTCACTTTGCTATAACTTCTTGAAAAATCCCACAAATTAATTGAGATTTTGCCCAGGGCTACATGTCTGAATCCAACAGTTTTTCATTAGTAATTAGTGATTACGCTTTTTTGGGCACATGGCACACAGATGTTAACCCCACCTTACAAATCACATTGCATAAAATTTTAAAAAATGACGAACAAGTTGATAAATGAGAAGAATGGTTCTTTTAGATTTCATAAATTACGCTAACATGTTGCCAAAGAAAAAACAGTAAGTACTTCTCAGGAATCAATTATTTTAGTCTCACGCCTTGTTGATATCATTAAGTTGGTAGTCCCATAGGAAAGAGTTTCCACAAAAAATGCTTAATTCCTAACCCGACTACCTTTTTTTAAATTTTTTTGCTGTATACATAATCAAATTGCGCCGTTAAAAATGATAACAGTCGCTGTTTAAAAGAACAGTAATCTGTAAATCACATTCAATAACGTTTCAAATTTATGAGAAAAAATCACGTTATCCCTAATCTCTATTGTAGATACTAGAGACCTGCGTAAACAGTCTTTAAATGTAAATACGTCATGATTTTTAAATGTATTCACGTCGCATGTATTATACTAAACCAATAATAAATGCTGTCGTACTATAAGCGAAGCGCGATGGATGCATTGGTGTACGTATTTATCAGTGTTAACAAGCGATGTCGCCAAGACAGCTTGTTTATAACACTCAAAAGAAGTACTGTTGATTAGTGTATGCTTGTTATTTTTCATATTGTACGTTTGAGTGTGTGTGTAATATGTAGATGGTAAGCTATTATGTGATTAACCGCATACAACTAATTTTAATGCATGTGTGTGCCTTTGCATGTACGCAGAAAAATAAAACATCATACACACATCATGCATGTGGTTTGTACACGCGCTCATGCGTAGAAAGAAGACAGTAGCACAAATTCTTCCGTCACGAAGTGTTTTCTTCTTTACTCTTATACCTACAATACTCAAACAAATTTCTTGCAAACAGTGTTGTTAACGTTTTTTTTATAAGATTTCGCTGTAGTAAAGCATTTGAAAAATCCCTCGTCTTGAAAGTTCTTATAAGATGTCTTGTTCAGGCCACTAGTACATACATACATATGCATATATGTATGCACACATGTACATATATAATATGTTTGTCGTTGCCAAAGTTACAATTGAATATTAAATCAATACGCGTATTTTCTGCTAACAGTTATCATGGTGATGCAAAGAAATTATTAAATTTTTCTTCGCATTAATATTTCTTTCAAAAAGTTTGGATAAGGATACGACTTTAAACCATGACCTCGAAAGGTCGTAAAAAACGTAACAGTAAAGATTCAAATGCAAGCAAAGGCGGCAGTGGCGAGGCAGATGACAAGAAAAGTAAAGAAGTTGGCAGCAGCAAGAGGAAAACTTTTGGAGGAAAATCGTTAGGGTGTGATATATTCAATGATGCGGCTATGGAAAATGCATATTATGTTTGCCATAACATACAGGTGAGAAAATATTCTAATTTGTATATGTAATAATATTAGATACACATCATAATTATTTTTATAATATGTACTTACATATGTGCATACATATACTTTGTAGGATGTTTTAAAATCTCGCGGTTTCGCTTGGCCAGACGGTCAAAAGAAGAAGAAGAAAGGTAAAAGATGAATACTTGAATGTATTGAACGGCAATTTTACATTCATATACATATAAGCGTAAATACATACACACATATTAGATGATACGTCATAATAAACACCCACGACAGTATCAACCAGATGATTAAAATCAAAAATAAAGTTATTTTTAAATCAAACACAATTTGATATTTTGTTTATTTTCAAAAACAAATTCAAAAAGCAACAATAAATTGTATAATTCTAGAAGAAATAAAAAGGAAAATACACACATTTTTCTTGCAATTTTCATTAAAAAGTGAGTTGAAAATCAAAAAAAGCAAAAAGACGCTCATTTCGGTATTTGAACGGAAAAAAATGGAGAGATGGAAATATGTTTTGTAGATTTTTGTTTTTTAAATTCTGTATCACATAATTTTAAAGTGTTATAAAAAGCACAGCAACAACTCATAAAATCTAGTGATTCATTTAGAAATTCGTTAGTTTTGCGTTGGACGTCGTTAGAAACGTTACAAAATCTTTAAAAAAAAGCGGCTGCTTTGAAAGTAAATAAAATAAGTGTGTTGCTTGTATATTAGCAAAATAAATAAAAAATTAATTTAAAAAAATATATTGTCAGTGAGATTTGACAGCATTAAATCTAATTACATACATATTTATATTTTGGATTAAAATCTACAGATAAGACTTGACTAAAACAAAAATGTCTAAAGCTCCCGCAATTGGTATAGATCTTGGTACTACTTATTCCTGTGTTGGTGTTTGGCAGCATAGTAAAGTTGAGATCATTGCAAATGATCAGGGAAATCGTACAACACCCAGTTATGTTGCATTCAACGATACTGAACGTCTAATTGGTGATGCTGCTAAAAATCAGGTAAAATTACAACAATCTCAGTGAACAACACACATTCATAAATAAGCTAAAATAAGAACAAGAAACATTTGAACAAACATACATAGATGATATCTATGTAGCACAGATGTACATATAAAAAGTTCATCCATATTTGGCTTAATAAATTAATTATAAAATAAAACCATGGAATTTGAAGCCATACGAATAGCAACTGAAACATTTTTTTTTTCTCAAACGCGTGCAAATTTACAAGTGATTATTGTATTTATGTTCGTATGAGAATTTGTGTTTTTAGTTTATAAATCAATAAATATGGAAAAAAAACATCTAAATAGAATGAAGACAACTGGAAATTCGATAGCAATAGCAAATACATTCATGTTTATATTGATTGACAAAGTTGGCACCAGAAAACACATCTCTTATGCTATAACACAACCGGGACGAACAACGAACACATCGATAAAAAAAAGAAAAAACATAATTTCATCGTAATTCGCCGGCATAAGAGATATAATCTTTGATAAAGATTTTTTCTAAAACTGCCTATAGCTTTTGGAAAGAGTACATTTTAGAAAATCTTCTTTCAAAAAATTACTTTCTAAAAAAATAGTTATCTTGTTAATATAATTTCTTTTTGAATAAATACCTTTTTAAATAATTATCTCTTGAAAATGGGGTTTTGAGAAATAGCTTTTAAAAAAGTACATTTTTGAAGAAAATACCTTTTCAAAAATATTTTTTGAAGAGTAGCTTTTGAAAAAAAATTAACTTAAAAAAAGTATATTTTAAAAGCAGTATCTACTTTGGCAAAAAATTAACTTTTAAAAATATACTTTTTGAAAGAAGTACTCTTTGAAAAAATTAACTATTAAAAGTAACTTTATAAGCAACATTAAATAAGTCGCTTCCGAAAAAATGTACTTTTATTAAATAAATCTTATGAAGATAGTTCTCTTGGATACATCTAGCCTTATTTTGTATTTAATTTGAAAAAGTACACCTGAAAAAATTACCTATTATAAGTAACTTTTGAAAAAATACCCCAGTTTGGAATTAAGCATTTTTGGTGGAAGCACTTCCCTACTGGATTACCAACTTAATGATTTTAACAAGGCGTGAGACTAAAATAATCGATTCTTGAGAAGTACTTACATTTTTTTTATTTGTCAACATTTCACGTAATCTATTTCGTCTAAAAAAATCATTCTCTTCATTTAGCAACTTGCACGTCATTTTTTGTAATTTTAGGTAATGTGATTTGTAAGCGAGTAATGAAAATTGGCAATCAGAAAAGTAAGTCATTATATGGCAAGTAGTTCTAATGGTAATGTGTAATTTTTTGCTGGGACCTTTTGGAAATAAGCCCTTTTGAAAAAGGTATCTTTCGAAGAAAGTACCTTGCGAAAAAAAGTACTTTTTGGAAAGAAAATCTTTCGAAAAGAGTAACTTGAAAACAGTACTTTTTGGAAGAGTATCTTTCGCAAAAAAAGAAGAAAGTATCTTTTAAGAAAGTACGTTTCTATAAAAGTACTTTTGGAAAATAATATCTTTTGAAAAATTATAATCATCAGAAAAAATGGTAATTTAAAAAAAAAAATTTGGTAAAAAATACATTTTGGAAGAAGTACTTTGAAAAAGTGTAACTTGAAAAAGTATCTTTTGAAAAAGTGTCATTCGAAAAAAAGATGAAAGTATCTTTTGAAAAAGTACCTTTATATAAAAGTACTTCTTAAAAATATCACATTTTAGAAAACTACCTTCGGCAAAAGTTGCCTTTTGAAAAATTTCCTTCGCAAAAGTTACCTTTTGCAAAACAAAGTACTATTTTGATAAAAAAAAACTAAGTAATAATTAAAAAAAATTTGCGAGAAAAAACACTCTCTGGAAGGAGTTTTTTGAAAAAAATTATCTTTTGAAAAAGGCACCTTTTGAAAAAGTACCTTTATAAAAAACTACTTTTGGAAAACAGTACTTTTTGAAAAAAGTACCTTTTGAAAATTTTTCTTCGCCAAAGATCAAATGTTGAAAAAAATTGTTCGAAAACACCTTTTGAAAGGAGTACTTTGAAAAAATTTATCTTTTGAAAAAGTACCCTTGAAAAAAAATTACAAATTTTTTGAAAAAGTGTCTTCATAAAATAAGTACTTTTGAAAAATTACTTATAGAAAACTTTGGAAAACTAAATCACATTTTGGTGAAATAGTAATTTGAAATAATTCTTGGTGGAAAAAGTATCCTTTTGGTAGGAGTATTTTTAAAAATTACATTTAATATTACTACGTTTTGAAGAAAACTATGATTCGAAAAGCATAATTTTTTTTAAATATTACCTTTTCATTCGTTTCAAATAATAAATTCCTGCCAATGTCCTTTTAAAAACTTGAACTTTTGCAACATGCCGACCACACGAGCAATAATCTTGGCAATTATTGCCACGGCAATTGTCAAATTCGATTGCCGACAAAAGATATTAGCGTGTGGACCGTATGAATATATGTTCAAATATATATTCATCAACAAATGTTAAAATACATTGCTGAGCAACAATCTCTTAACACATGCTGTCAAATACAAATAATATTAAATTTTTTCAACGTAAAAATAGAAAACAAAAGTTTTAACTGCCTAAAACCAATAAAAGTTTAATTTAAAATTAGAAAATGATAAAATTATTGCCAGTTTAAGTATTTATGTGAATAAAAGGCAAATATATTTGAATATACGTGTTCGCCACCTCTAAATACATTGTTGAACACAAGCAATTTGAAGTCATCATTCTGCCGGCGTTATTGCTTGTGTTAAGACACATCAAATTGTTCGTGTGGTCGTTTCAAGAAAATATTTTTGTTTCAAATTTATAACAACAAACAAACTTAAGTATGTATGTCCTTTGAGAAAGCATTTTTTGTTAAAAAAAAAGAAGGCTTTTAAACTTAACTTGAATTCAATCAATTACATAAATTCATACCAGAGTCACTTCTTTACGATTTAAAAAAAAATGCAACAAAACTTAACCCTGCGTTTACACATGCAAGTGCCTTGCATGCAAGCTCTGTGTACGTATTATCAACGAAAATTTCTCACAAATGCCCGACTGTCTTGCAACTTGCATGTTTGCCTTTTAGTGCAGAGTTGTCCATAACATAAAAAGATTTAATTTTAAGGGAACCAGATAGTGTTGAACTTTATTCGTATTGTTTCAATGTTATTTATGTCTAAAAAAATTAATAAACTGCTCGATTTATGAATATTTAAGAAGAAAAAATTATTAAATTAGCTTTTAAATGTATTTAAAATGAGTAAAATATTACTTAACACTACACTGAAATCCAGTTAATTTGTGCTAAACTATTAATAGGGCAACACTGTTAGCTAACTTTCCATTTACTTGCTACAAGTTCAACAAGTCACTGTCTTGTAAAATTCCTTGGCAGTTGAGTTGGAAGTAGGCTGCAAGTGCCGAAAGTGTAGATGTGTTAGTAAAAGAGTTTGAGTGTATTAAGTTTTTCGAACTTGCACTTGCACGTGTAAACCCTAGGTAAATGTTAATTGTAATAAATACAAATTATTACAAAATGTGTTAACAAATTTCACGAAAAATAGTTTTTGTAAATTTTGCTTAGAGTTATGATAAACACTTTGAGCTGAAAAATTCAATGTTGCCAAAAATTAATGTTAATATAACTTTTTTTGTTTTATTTCTTGATTATTTATTCTAGAAGTGTAATTTGTTGCGTTTTATTTATTTGTTTGTTTGTTTTTTTAATATAATTAATAAATATTATTTTTCACACCACTTGATTTATTGTTAATATTTTTTGGATAACATACATATTTTTTTTTGAGAATTTAACTAAAGCATCAAGATTTTCTTGACCTCTTCTCTCAACATACGACAAGTGGCTGGACTTCTATGGTCATTGAACAAGATTTTGTTTGTTTTACTGTGGTTTTAATTTAACTTCTATATAAGAGACATTTATTTATAATACTCGTAAAAGATACAAAAATGACTGACTGCATTTGTAAAATTTTAAAATTTGATTGATTTAGAATTACTGATATGATGTGCTTGCTACTATTCATTTGACATTTGTTATATTTTGCGTGTGAATTAAATAATTACTTGTTTTATAAAATAAAAACTAAGTGTGAGAGCTTTGTATTAGAAACCTTCACAAAAATGCAATTGTTTCATTTAACAAATTCTTTGCAAAATTGTTATGCTGCATAATAAGTCAAAATGTATTAAAGATTTCAACAAAGCTTTAAGGATTCGTGAATTTTAAGTGTTTTAATAAATTTGACTTTCCTAATGACTTCAAATAAAAATTATATTAAAGTTTCAATAATGTAAGTAAATCACAATTATTACAGTTTCCAACATCGATATCATGTCGAAACAATACCAAAAAAATTGAAGCTTGTCTAACCGTTGTCGAAAACAAGTGATTGATATTAACAGGCTCATGCTATTTTCTTGACCTAAGGGAACAGAAATAAACTACGAATAGCACAAGTTTGTTCTCGAGAGCGAATAGAGAAATCCTAATTTTTTAGTATTGTATTGACGTGTCGTAACGTGGCTGTGATTGGCTTCAATTTTGCTAAGTCAAGGTCTGACACGATTATCCGAATACTTACTATCCTATGTGCTGTTGCTATTCAACAGATGCTGTCTCTGACCTTGTTCTTAGGCAATGGGAAATTATATAGCTCGCTCATCTCATCAAGGTACTTGCTAATAGTGAGGGAAAACTATGTTTAAAGATTGCGACCTACATATGTATTGCTTGCAAGCCACATAGTCCTTTCTAGCGGTGCATGTGGGCGCTGGCGAATGAACGCTCATCTGCAACCGTATATGAGGCCCATTAGCTCGTAAAGTGGTGTAACCCACATTTTTTTTTTTTTTTTTTGATGTTCTGGTAATAAATTCTTTACGTTAGCAACCAGATCGAGCTGAAATATCGTTTTTGCACAGAACGCAGTATAGCAGGGGTGGCCAGCTATACTAAGTTCGGGAGCCACCTTTACGAAATAATATTTTCAAGCGCCATTTATTTATTTTTGAAAATAATACATATTTTTAGGTTTAATTAAATTTTAAAGTGAAAAAGTTTTTTTTTCGTAAATTAGTACTCGTCGAGTTTTTTCTTTCTTTCTTAAATTTATCTTTGAATCTAATTTTGAAGCGGGTCAGTTTAATGTGCGATCTTTTGCAAAAGAGCGCAACAGCCAATAAATTTTTTAAAATGCTATGTTTTTCAAATCAGTTTGCAAAGTTTGCCGTTTGAGAAAAAGTTTGATTTCAAATCATTCTCAATTTGATACCAAGCATACGTGTTTTCTATTTCGGTACTTCGCATTCAACATTTAAATTTGTTAAAAAAAATAAGTATCGTCCTGTTGTAACTGATAAGCATGTAATTGAGCTGGTGCGAAATCATCAACCAAACTTTAAGCTGCTAACTGCTAAAGGGTCCACCATCTAACGTTTTTTTTTCAACTAGTGCTTATTTCGTGAATGGTAACACTTAGCTCATGTCTGATTTGACAGATAATTAGTTTTATCCTTCCGCTGAACGAGCCAACTGACCATCCAATGCGTTTTCGCTTCGCTAAGTGGGCCTGCGATCGACTTACAGAAGATGCCGATTTTCCCAAAACGACTTACTGTTTGGTGCGGATTCTGGTATAGGGGCATAATTGGGCCATTGAGCAAGGAGTGGCTGTTACAGTCAATGGCGATCGTTATCGGGCCAAGTTGAACGAATTTTTGTTCACAAAAATTGAAGAGGAGGATATTGGCAACATTTGGTTTCAACAGGACGGCGCTACGTGCCACACAGCCGAAGCTTCAGTAGTTTTTTTAATAGCATTTAAAAAAAAAAAAAGTTATCTGGCGGACCCTTTAAAATGAACGATACCCGTAAGTCATCAACAAGCAAATCTAATTTCTAAACATTTTTTGGTCCTTATTATGAGCAACTTTTGATCTTCGGCTGCAGTCAAAAGTACTGATCGAACGAATTTTCATTTGGTATTACGACGAGCTTTCGACAAAGAACTTTGTTATTGTGAATAAAATCAAAAACAAATATTTATACAAAAACATCAAAAAACCCGACTGCTGCCAACTTTGAACCATTAAATATCCTATATGGTCATTCGAAATGACAAATCATAAGAGAAACCTAAAAATGATTTTAAAATACCTGTCGAATGATGCCCATTTTGATATAGTTCGCCCACTTTTTATTTTTTTCGTATTTACAAAATGGCGTTTGTTGGCCGCCACATTGAATTTTAACAGCTGACATATCCTTGATGACACTTCCGGTATTAAGAAAAATCAAAATCGGTATACGCGTTCGGTTTATATAGTGCCGCAAGGGATCACACATACATACATACATAATACATACATACATACATACATACATACATACATACATACATACATACATATATACATACATACATACATACATACATAAATATATACATACATAGACTGTTAAGCACAGTAGAATTCTTTGCGTTGCGCAGTCGGGTAAAAATAGCTTTCAGTTTGTGTTTGTGTACTTAAAAACATCACTTTTAAAAATTTTTCATATTAAAATACTTCATCGAAAGCTAAATTCTGTTAGATAGACAATTCATTGCTCAGCGAAATTTTCGATGTTCATAATATGAATTTAACATTAGATTTTCGATGTTCGATAGCCTGCGAAGAAAATAGAAGATATAGAAGTGCAAAATGTCAGCCGAAATCAAGTCAAACGCAGTATTAACACTTTTAATTTGGTAAGTGATTTCGGCACGAAATTAAGTAATTTTGGTGCAGCCTGAATGGGCTATTACTTTCAAAGGTTATTATCAATGTTTTTCATTTTTATTCAACGGTTTGATTTCGTCTTTACTGGGTTGTTATCTGATCGGCCGTTGTCTGACGCGTACTGATTTGCAAAAAAAAAATTCTTCACTATAAATTTACAGCCTTATTTATAATAATTATCAAAGCTTTATAAATGCTTAGTAAGAAAAATTTTTTATGAAAAATCTGGTTTATAAATCTGTTATAAATTTTATAAATAAGACTGTTTTTAAACTGATTCACTTAAAAATCAGATTAATCCTACATATATGTATATGTATTCAAGAGTAAATAAAATGACTCTTCAAAATATTAATACGTGAACATGGCTCCCGAGGTTTATATAGCTGGCCACCCCCGGTATATATATATATACACTCATACTTACATATGTATGTATATAAATCCATGCTGCCCGGAGAAGCGCCATAGTGCCGAACATCAATCGGCTTTTTATACAAATTAATACACATACGCTTGTACATTTCTCTCGGTTTTCTCTCTGTGGGCAGCTCTGATATAAATATATGTATAAAAAGATTGTTGTTGCTTACATATGTATGTATGTATGTATTTAAATATTTGTATAAAAAAGATTGTTGTTAAATAAAATCTTAATAAAAATTTCAGCAAAATAATATGTACACATGTGTATCCATAGGAGCATGGGGTGTACATTGCCCCCCCCCCCAAAAGAATTGATATTTCCCACCCCCTAGAATTATTGAAAATTGCATGTAATTATTTATTTTAATATTAACCATGAAAATCATCAATCATAATACCCCCCCCCCCCTAAAAAAATTTTAGCTACGCCAATATGTGTATCGATCAATAAATTAAAGAAATTTTGTAGTTGAAACCATAACGCTTCACAAAAGTGATGATGAAGACATAAAGACTTTCAAAGTGAGTGGGAGGTTTGTTGTAGGTGAGTGCTATTTCACTCACAGTCTTTCTACACATATGTACATTGTACATATGTATGTATATAAATAAATTTTTAATGTTATAGACCGGGTTTCCATCTGTGTGCCATGTGCCACACAAGCGTAAAGAAAGCGTAACCAGCTAATTACTCATGAAAAACAGTTTGATTCAGACAGGTATTTATTAAGTTAAACAGTTTTATACATAACTAATAGACAATTTTATAGAATCGAACATGATTGGAAACTGTTTAAATCAATAACTATATGTCTGAATCAAACAGTTTTTCATTAGTAATTATAGTTGGTAACGCTTTTTTGGGCAAATGACACACAAGATATGCCAGATGTAAACTCAGCCATAGAAAACAAGTGGAATATATTCGAACTGTTTTAGAAAGGCATACATACATACACATTTTATTTTGTGAATCAGAATAATTTCTCTTATGTTTACGTTTACATATAAATAGCTATGCATAAATATAAAAAAAAAATTTAAGCAGCACTTTTCTTTCCTTAAAACGTTTAATAAATCATTAATAAAGAAAATGTATGAAAATTAATTTTTTATAAAATTATATTATATATGTATGTACGTATACGCTCATTTATTTCAATAATGCAACAACTCAAAAAATCACTTTTGCAGAAAACTCGTTTTAAATTTTCAATTTGCATACAACTCAATAGACATGAAAAATTATTATTCTCTTAGGAGGTGATAGTACAAGCTACCCAGCTAGAAAAGTAGGCATTAATTACATATCGTCACCTTAAAGACCAAACGACCTATCAGCAGTTTTCAAAAGTTTACAGGAGAGAGAAAAAACGTTATAAAATTGGAACTATTTGCAATATTGAAACGAAAATTATATATTCAGATTAAAATGAAACCAGAAGTATATATCGGTTGAGAAAGCTCGGTTTTTCTAAACACAGCCTATGATATGGAGCTTAGGTTATTTGGAATTGTAAAAATCTGAAACCAAACAACTTATCAGCAATACTAATTAGTATGAATAATTAAGCATTCCTTTAAACACATGAATATTATTTAAATTAAATATTAACAGTTATAGTTTATTTTACTAGTTTAAACAAAAAAGTGCCTAATGTTTGCTTAAATTACACTATGCAACAAAATTAAAATTTTATCATGATTTTTGATGATTTATTTTGCTCTTTTTTAGTACGTCACGGCCTTCTAAAGTATACATTTTTTATTTTTCCTAAAATTTTTAATTTTTAAATAAAGTTATTAAAAGTTATTAAAGTTAATTTTTCGGAAAAAATAGAACAATGTCGATTTGAAGCACAACATTTTGATGTGCACCCAGGTTCCATTTCTCTTGCCTTTCTGTAAACGATTTTGCCTTTTAAAAAATCTTCATATTCCTTACCGTTCATACGATTTTTATTTTTTTCTTCTTTTTTGTTGACTTTTTTAGGAACTTCCATATTTGCCCGTTTTCAGTCAGTCAAAACGCGAAAAAAATTTTTTAGCCCCAAACTAAAAAAGGCGCAAACCTAGCATTTTTTACAGTAATCTTTTAGCCCCTTTTTAGTTTTTGCTCGATATGGCTACATTTAAACTTTTGCGAACTTTTTCTTAATTTAATCTAGCAAAATAAAATGAGTAAAAAGTCGATATTGCTTTACCAATTTAAAAAAGAAGAATAATATAGAGTAATCTTTTATTTTTTCCAAATTTTTTATGCCTTGAAAGTTATTCAGTACAGCCTAAAACAGATAATGTATGTTTTTAGAAGAGCGAGAAATCGAAATTTTATTTAATAACGGCCAATTTTAAATGTATCTACTTATGTAAACATACATATGTATATATAGTTCTATTATATATATATGCTAACTATTTAATCTACGTATGTATGAAATATGTAAAATATTGAAGCTCTCAAGCTATGCATATACATATGTGTTGATCTCATGATAGTTATTTTTATTCTAATAAATTACTTTAAAAAAATTGATTTGATGTTTTTATTTTCAACAGAAACATTTTAATACTAGTCCCTTTTCGCGCTTTTTCGAAAAAGTTTACTATTTTTTTTATTTTTTAATATTTTTTTCAATTTAGCCCTTTCTAGCCCTTTTTTCAAAAATTTGTACGCGTTTTGAGTCTCAAAATTTGGCATTACTGCATTTTATTGCGTTTTAAAACTTTTTTATTTTCTTTTCACTTCTAACAATAAATAAAATGTAATAAAAAACAAAGAACAACAAATCAAAAGTAACTGTTTCTCAAAAAGAAAAAATTCAAATAGTTACTCTGATTTCTTCTTTAGCATGAGTGCTGATAGGTTATTTGGTTTCAGAAAATTGTACACTTGCTGATAGGGTATTTGGAAATTTGGTAATAGCTTGTTTATTTGTAATATTAGGCGTTCAAAATTTTGCATATATATGCGTTATGATATACGGAATAATATTAAATAAAAAACTCAATTTTGAAATTTTTGCTGATAGGTTGTTTGGTCTTTAAGGTGACGATATATAAATAATGGGAGAAATAATGTATTATTTTCCAAAGGAAGACAATGCGTTCTCTTAGAAACGAGAGGGTAATTTTATCAAAAAGAAAAAAGAAAAAAAAGGCGAACACTTTGTTCACGTGAAAAATTTTCCGTGAACAAAAAATGGTGAATAAAATTGGAAAATAGTATACTGACACAACAACAACGCAAACATTGGCGATCACAATTTTAGGGAAAGGGAACACATTTCGCGTGAACTTCTATTCCTAATAAGGGTGAATAATTAATTACACATTGATTACCACGTGCATTACTACATCTGCAGAAAAAGAATGTATAGTTTTTGCTTGTGACGAGTGTTATGAATTATAGAATTCGTTGCTCGGACGTATTAAAATATTTCATTACTTGCCTAGGACATGATCTGTGTTAACAGTAATTAATTCTGGAATGAAAAATTATATATGTTGCGCATTACCTTCTCCTTTATTATTCATTACCATTTCCCATTTTGTATTTATATGAAATTTTTACACAAGATAATATACGAAATGCCGCAATATTCTGCATTATTAACTCAAAAAACTAATTTTTTGAGTTATGACACTGTTGCAGTAAATGAGCGATATATCTAATTATTGATAAATTCAAAGTGCTTCCAGTGAAGTCTGCAATTATATTTTCTGCATTGGCAATTTTTAATTATTCACAAGCACCTTTTTTAGAATTAACAGCCTGGTTAGAATGAACAGAAAAGTTAAAAAAAACTAAGTCTTAATATCCCTCAAGGAACGAATAGGCTGCTTTCACTCACGTACATGCAAAAATATAAACACCATCATAAAAGATCACTCGGAACCAGTAACACTAAAAAGAAATTCCTTTAGGAAAATAATTTTCCCATTTCTTTAGTATCTATCTATATAATTAATAGGCAAACATGTTTTTTGTAATCCCTTTTACGCTGGTACCACTGCACCGATTTTAAAAAGATTTATATGGTTTTAAAGGATTTTTTATACAGATGTGCAGAATCTATATTTTATTGAAATCGGTTTAGTATTTTGGGAGCTATAAGCGTTTAAAGTTGCTACTACTACATGCAAACATATCACACACGCATTTATTAGCTTACAAGTAAAAAAAGAAACAAAACATGAGTGTGTGTGTGTGTGGGTTTGTAGTATTTCTCTTGATCTAACAATTGTTTTTCTCTTATTTGTTGTTGTATCAAAGCCATAATCAGGGTGACCGATGACATATTTCAAAAAGTGGCACCAAATAGGGGATTTATCAAAAAAAAGGGGCAAAATTAAAAAAAACGAGAAAACTGCACTAAACCTTTTATTTTTAATGTATTTTCATATAACTTACCCTAAATAAAGGGGGGCAAAAAGTGGCAAGGCAGTCGAAAAAGGAGAAACGCAGTCGAAAAAGTGCCAAATTGCCACTTTAGTCGGTCAAACGGTCACGCTGGCCATAATACTTAAAGGCAGAGAATTGAATAAAGTGAATTAGGTTGGTTGAAGGGATTTTGTTTATGTTTTTTTAATTTCATGTATTATTTAATTATGCTTGCATATGTATGTAAGTTTGTGTGTGGCTGTGTTTTAATGAATTTTTTATGAAGTTTAGATACATTTTCTTTGAATCTTAAATTATTTACATTTTGATTCTAGAATACGCGGACGAGTGTGTCGTCCGTTTGGCATATCTAGTAAAATTTAATTCACACCATCATTTTCACCATTAGCACATTTGTAAGGCAGAGTTTCGTTGCTGGTATTTGTTGGCAAGATCTTATTTTATATCATTGAACACTTATTTCAGGGTAGGGTTATAAACTCGAAATTTATCGTTATTCATTGAAAAATTTATAATTTTATAATTTCTACCCTGCAATCACGGTTGCCAGAAATGCAGATTTATCTGGATTTTGCAGATTTTTACCCTCCAAAAAGACGAAATGCAGATTTGAAGATTTTTGGCCTAAAAACGCAGATTTTTCGACTCCAATTATAGCGCATGTTTTAATTTTTCCTAATACTGCTACTACTTCTTGTTTCTTTTATGTGTGAACGACCCATAGTTTAGAGAGTTACAATATTTGAACTTAGAAGACATCATTAAAGAAAAAGAAGAAGTAACTTTGGTAAGCTACTGGAAACGAATATCTGATATAAAACGTGCTTATTCTGATTACGATTTTGCAGCCCTAAATTTATTCAAAATGTAATGTCTTTACCACATTCATTTGCAAGTGTCGAAAGAATTTTCAGTCAAATAAGCTTGAATAAAACAAAACTTCGAAGTCCTCTGGATATTTATGCAACAAATTAAATTACTTTTTGTATAATTTTTAATATATCTGATTTCTTTTCTCATTAATTTTATGTTATTTGCACATAGGTTAGGAAGAATTGTGCTATACCGCATCTCCATTCTAAAAATCAATTGGACCCATTGTGATTTTTGCACATAACTATAAAGAATTTTTATTAGCTTGTTGGTTATATGTATTTCGTTTCTCCTAAAGAAGTACGAGTTTTCACACGCAAAGTTTACTTTGCAAAGTCTTGAGAAAAGAGATCTTGTTCTTTCTTCAACAAACTCAAGACTTTGCAAAGTGAACTTTGCGTGTGGAAAAACCTCCAAACTCATTAGTAGACTTCAACCAATGTGGCAGCTAATTGCTAAAAGGTAATGAGAAAATAATAGTGGATTAAAAATCAAAAAAGTTATCTTGGAAAGATTTTGCTTGAAGCTTATTCTGCCGTATTCATAAAAAATAATTTTGGTTTACTAAACAAACTTTGGAAATTTGTTTGTTAAAGGTTTTGTAACCCAAAATAAATTTTATGAATGTTACCTATTATGTTTGTGTACGTAATTCTTAATAACATATTGATAGTCGTCCTAACAAACATTTTTTCAAAAAATTTTTGGTTGAAGTCAACTGATGAGTTTATTAAGCAGAAACGAAATGCACATTCTTCATACATTAAATAAAGGCTTATATTCCTAAAAAATAAATCGTTCTTGATAGTTATTTTAAGAAAATTTTTTCTAAGAAATTAAATTAAATACATTTTAAACCGAGATTAAATTTTATGAATATGGGTTATCGAAAAAATATTTATGTTACACATGTATGTCAATTTTTTTAACAATATATAAAAAAAAGTTGTGTTAAAAATTGCTTTGAAGATTTTTTGAAGATTTTAAAAATAAAATGCAGATTTTGAAGATTTTTTTGCAAAAAATTTTTAAATTTTGCAGATTTTATCCTTAGGAATTCTGGCAACACTGCTTTCAATAGCTCTTTTAGGTGGGCTCCACTGTAACTGAATTTGTAAACATATGTTTTTGAATCTATTTTAACAAAAAAAAATATAAAATTCAATCTTAAATTTTAATCTTACATGGAAAAATATATGTATTTGCTATTTCAAAAATCTATTTTTTTTTTTTGGGATAATTCCAAAAAAAAAATAATAATAAGGAAATCAATCCGTAATCAAAGTAATAATATAATTATTTTCGATAACCATATCTCTCGAAGCATTTTACAGATTTTGGTCAAAGTTGCGCCATCCAATAAACTTTTTAAGTTTATAAAAATTATTCAGTGATCCAAATGATCGAAACTCATTTTGACGAATAATTTTAAGAGTGGATTAGAGTTTGAACTATGTGAAAATTTGATTTTATTCTCTTTATTGTGTAAAAACTAGTAGTTTTGTACATTTTTATTTCACAGAAATAAAATTTTTTTTTCGGAAAAAAAATCGCAGTTGTGATTCTTTAAAACAATTATTATATTAAAAACATGGGCGCATATTCATATTCAAACTAAAAAAAGTATATGTACTTTAAAAATTTAAAACCAAAATACTGATTTTAAACTCTTACATTGTACTTTGCCTTCACTATGAATATGCACCGTTGTATTATTTGTTTTAATGTTTATTATAGAAGGCTACAACCATTTTTGATGAAAATGATTTAGATAATTCAAAAACAGACACTAAAAATATGTATTTTCAAACAAAAACGTCCGAAATCTTCGTACGGAATTAGGGCAATAATTTTGATAATTTCATAAAATATCTTATAAAACAATTAGAATAAACTAAAAAATAGCTCACACACTTTGTTTTCATTTGCTTTTCAGGTAGCCATGAATGCCAGAAACACTGTTTTCGATGCTAAACGTCTTATTGGCCGCAAGTTCGATGATCCGAAAATTCAACAAGACATGAAACACTGGCCCTTCCAGGTGGTCAATGATTGTGGCAAACCAAAAATTGAGGTAGAGTTTAAGGGCGAACGGAAACGTTTTGCTCCCGAAGAAATCAGTTCTATGGTGTTGACAAAAATGCGTGAAATAGCCGAGGTTTATTTGGGAGGCAAAGTGTCAGATGCTGTCATCACTGTGCCAGCTTATTTCAACGATTCACAGCGTCAAGCTACTAAAGATGCTGGCTCGATTGCGGGCTTAAACGTTTTGCGCATAATTAATGAACCTACTGCTGCCGCCTTGGCCTACGGCTTGGATAAGAATTTGAAGGGCGAAAAGAATGTATTGATTTTTGATTTAGGTGGCGGTACTTTTGATGTTTCAATTTTGACCATCGATGAGGGATCATTGTTCGAGGTAAAATCTACTGCTGGTGATACACATTTGGGCGGTGAAGATTTCGACAATCGTTTGGTCAACTTTTTCGTGGAAGAATTTAAGCGCAAGCATAAACGTGACTTGTCTGGTAATGTTCGAGCCTTGAGACGTTTGCGTACTGCTTGTGAGAGAGCTAAGCGTACATTGTCTTCAAGCACTGAGGCTTCTTTGGAAATTGATGCTTTGCATGAAGGTATTGATTTCTATTCGAAAATTACTAGAGCACGTTTTGAGGAGCTTAATATGGATCTGTTCCGTTCCACTCTTACTCCGGTTGAGAGGGCATTAACTGATGCCAAAATGGACAAATCTACTATTCACGATGTGGTATTAGTGGGAGGTTCTACACGTATTCCTAAAATCCAAAAAATGTTACAAGATTTCTTTGGCGGCAAGCAGCTGAATCTATCCATTAATCCGGATGAAGCTGTAGCTTATGGTGCTGCCGTTCAGGCTGCTATTCTCACCGGAGTTGGCAGTTCTCAGATTCAAGATGTACTTTTGGTGGATGTAACACCCCTTTCATTGGGCATTGAAACAGCGGGTGGCGTCATGACCAAGCTTATTGAACGTAATGCTCGTATTCCATGCAAACAACAACAAACCTTTACCACCTACAGCGACAATCAAAATGCTGTCACCATACAAGTATATGAAGGTGAGAGAGCCATGACTAAGGACAACAACTTGTTGGGTACTTTTAATTTAACCGGAATCCCACCTGCACCCAGAGGCGTACCAAAAATTGATGTTACTTTCGATTTGAATGCCGATGGTATTTTGAATGTCTCTGCCAAAGATAACAGTACGGGCAAGTCGGAAAAAATTACTATTACCAATGACAAGGGACGTTTGTCGAAAGCCGACATCGATAGGATGTTGTCAGAAGCTGAAAAGTATAAAGATGAAGATGAGAAGCAAAGACAACGTGTCCAAGCACGCAACGCTTTGGAAGGCTATATTTTTGGTTGCAAGCAAGTAAGTGTTCTATAAAATTTGTGTAATTTATAGAAATTTATGTGCATATACATATTTGTTATTTTAGGCTGTGGAAGAAGCTGCTGGTGGTAAGCTTAGCGATGCTGATAAATCAACTGTGCGCGATAAGTGTTCATCGGAAATGTCTTGGTTAGATAATAATGGCTTGGCCGAAAAGGAAGAGTTCGAAGATCATTTGAAAGATTGTCAACGTGTTTGTGGTCCTATTATGTCTAAAATGCATGGTGCCGGTGATGCTGGGCAAAAATCGCAAGGAGCCGGCCGCAGTGGTCCCACTGTTGAAGAAGTTGATTAAGTGGGCTTCCAAGTGTGTATCATGATTGAATTTTATTATTTTTATTCTGTATAAAATATTGCTCTTTAATATACTTTTTTACTAAAACAAACTAAAAAGTTTTTAATTTTGAATATTTAAGGGAACTAAAGAGTTGATTTGTTTTGATCTGCACATCCAGTTTGATATTAAGAAAAATAAGCTTTCCATAAAAGTTTAAATAACATAAAATTAGGAGCTGGCATGTACTCAGTAAATGAAGTCACGAAATATTTTACATTCAAAACCAGTTCGATCCTACCTTGAAAAAATAATAACTGGCACTGACTTTTCCTTTCTAGTATCTATCAGTAATTTGCCTTGTCCTGTAAAAACAGTTAAGGGTATTAGTCTGGTTTTGTTATAATAAATTCAGTGAAGTGCGACTTTGACTCGCACACGAAGGGTTCCGTACGGACACTAGATATGTAATACTATGCGAACTTTAGCCTATTTTATATATATATATATAGTTTGGGATTTTTTTCGTTTTTGGTAATTTTTCGGTTTCTTGCGCCTCTTTAGTTTTGGCGTTTTTTTTTTGGTTTTTTATGCTTTTCAGTTTTGGCGATTTATTTTAGTTTTAGATATTTTTTATAGTTTTCGAATTTTTTAGTTTTGCCGATTTTTCCGGTTTTTGGCGTTGTTTATAGCTATGCTATTTATTGTGCAATACAGGAGTTTTTTCGTGGACTTGATTTTCGTAACAAAAATAATCGACACATTTAAAGTTATAAATTTATTTTTTTTTATTTCTTTGATTTGAGCACAAACCAGAGAACACAGCCGATCGGCTGTAAGCCACAAGCGGTACATTTATTTAACCGTACGCCACTAGAAAAGAAAATAATGGAAAATAAATGGAAACGTTTTGAAATATTTGCGGCGAATTTGACATCATCATATAATATAATTTATTGTTATTTAACTCACCAGGTAATTGATTTGAAAAAAAAACTATGAGATCCAATTTCACCAACTCTATTTAAATATCAATTCATATTTAAATGCCGATTTTTATTAATTTTTGTATGGAAAACATGAATTGATATTTAAATAAGTTAGTGATATAGGCTCTGAGAGTCTACTGTGCAATTCGAAACGAATGAAAATGCTTTCGAATTTACATGTTACGAGTATAAACATACAAATTCGAAAGCATTTTCTTTCGTTTCGAATTACAGAGTGGACCCCCTGATTTTTTCAATTAATAATAGGTTATGTTACGTTGAAAGAGGTACAGTAATAGTTCGCACAATCCGTTTCTGAATTAATAATATGTTTCATTCAAAAAAACCTTTTTATTGAGACTAAAAAACAAAACATACAAATGACTTTTGAACAGAAATTTTCACTAGACAGTCTTGTTATAAATATTACTTAAGGCGGTTTCAGACTATAATACAAGTATTAATACTTTTGTGGAAAATGCAACTCTGACATTTTGAGTTGTTATTGTTTTTTGGAATTTTTTAAACAGAAATTAGATCAGGGATGCATTTTCGTCAAAAGTATAAATACTTGTAGTATAGTCTGAAACCGCCTTTACATACATACTTTATTTTAATTTTATAAATTAGAAATTTCGCTCTATACAGTTTTTATTTTTGCCTAAAATAAAATTAGAACAAACAATTTACGTATTTACTGAAACTAATTTTTGTTTCAAACAAACGCATGTTTGAAGAAATTTTGTAATGATTTTTTCTGTGCAAGGAATTGTTTATTTTTGCCGAGAAATTCGCTAAAGTATTTCTTCTTCGTATTTCTACTTTATCGATTAGACTGTATTGAATTATTTAAAGTAATCAGCCCGCTTCGGATGCAAATATGGTATGTACATATGTTTGATTTCACAATTTGTATTTAATTTTAATTAATTAAAACAAAAGACAAAATATTTGTGTATAATTCATGGACTCGCCATAATGAATTCAATTTCAGTTGGAACGAAATCTTTGTTGAAACAACAACTCAATAAAATGACAAGCTTCAGTAAATTCTTTCGGGAACATATCGGGCCGTTAAAGTGTCAAGATTTTTTGCATTCGGAAACATGCGGAGAGCATTTAAAGAAGGATGTACTATTATTTACTTTATCGAACTTTAAGTATTTTGTGCCAATATGTTTAGTAAGTTTTTATTACATGTAAATTAATGAAAAATAAATACATACATATGTACCCAACATACCACACAATAACTAAACGTCAATACAACTTGATAATAAGTTCTAATTCACACGGTGAAATTTAGGACGTCTATTTTTCTTAATTCTCTTTTGAAGTTGCTACCAAAAACTCCTTGCATTCATACGATGTTCTTTTTTGACGTCTAATTTTATTTCTCTTCACCCATATAGCCAATAAGTTAGAAGAGCAAGAATAAAAAAATTCAATAAGATAGAAGAGTAACATTAAAACGTAACAACAATAACAACAAGAGCAATGTAATGAGAAATATGAAAAAAACCATGGAAAACAGAAATCGAGTAATTTTTTCTACCCCTCTTTCTTCTCTACACCGTTCGCTAACAAACAAAAAGTGACGTCGAAAAATAGACTTCATAAAAGTCTTCGTGTGAATTAGGTGTAAGCTTATAAAAATAGTGAACTTTAAGGTTTTCGTAATATCGTTAATAATTTAGTAGTCGCAGAACAAAACGGGGTTTTTTTTAGAAAATATTTTTTTGATGTACATACTTGCATTAATTTGATTAAGTTCTAGTAGAAAAAATCTTATTTGCATAATATTTCTTCCCTTCTCATAAAAAAATTTGGTCTTTAAAAAATTTATGCAGAACAAAACGTAGTTTTTTATAACAATTTATTTATGTTTGTTTCATTATAACTAGAGATGAGAAAAAGTCGTGATTTCCTCAAATAACGCATGATTGTCGCTTGAGCGAACGTGCGTGATCACTCACGCGCATATATCTAATTATAACAGTAATTTTCGCGGAATGACTCATTTCATATAAATAATAATGATAATAATAATAATAATAATAATAATAATAATAATAATCAATAGTTTGATTATTATCTGGTATTTGAAAGTTATTAGATATAAAATCAAAGCCTAAAAAATAAAGTTTAAAGATGGAAGATAAATAATGAAACACGAAAGAAGTATAAATTAAAAAAATCTCAACTCTGGTAAATATGTACATATGTATGTGACGCGCAAAATAAAAAGGGACCTACGGGTAAAAACCGGTTTTGTTCAGGAGAGCCAGTTTGAGCGGAGTAACAAAGTCGCGATTTTCACCTCCGTACAACGTGAGTCGATCTAATGTACCATACATATATATGTCCTATGTATGAGTGCTTCATTTTTACAAAATAAAACTATTTTTAAAACCAAATACACATATTAGTTTGTATATATTTACTTTGTTCGTGAGCTTGCATATTATGTGGCAAAAAACACTCACGAGCACATCTCTCATCATATGTAATAACTACCAGGAAAAAATCTTTTAAGAGATTTAATAATGTGATGAATCGTATATTAAAGTATGAATAAAGCTGATTGATTCTAAAAATTAAATATTTATTGGATTAAAATTTTCCTCATTTCACAGTCATTGTAAATCCCAGCATTGTAATAATTTTGTTCGTTAATTTTAATATTAAGCCAATACATTCAAACTAATTATAGATGTATATGTGACGCGCAAAAGAGAAAGGGACCTAAGGGTAAAAACCGGTTTTGTTCAGGACAGCCATTTTAAAGATTTAAATACGTGTATCTTTGGTGTAACATCACATCATAAAACGCGCATATCTTTAGAAAGGAACACTTTTGGGGCATGGGATCGGTCTCATTCGATGCTCAGATGTTGTCCACATCAAAAAAAAAAGTGAAATTTGATTTTTTTTACCCTTAGGTCCCTTTCTATATGCGCTGTCACATATATCGAGTTATTATTAAAGATTTGGTTTTAAATGTGTAAATATATTTCGAATATACGATATTTCCGTATCGAAAATACGCATACCAAAATGTGCTTTTTGCATTTCATTTGAAACATAACGTGGTTTTTGCATTTTATTTGAAACAAAACGTGCTATTTGCATATTAAAAGTCCATTCATTTCGTACATCGTTAACATTTATTGTTGTGACTTATTGTGGTCTGATGCATTTTATATTAAGGAAGAAACTTGTTATATATTCTGGTTTCATGCTATGAAATAATCGGGTGAAGAAATAATCTTTAATTTTCCAACATTTTGAAATAATCGAAAAGACACGTGTTGTTCTGCAACTCCTCAATTATGTTTATAAAATATGAATTCGCAAGCAGTTATGCACAACTTTTTGTAAAATAGAACAACACAATAACTATGACGATTGAAAAAGATTAAAATTTAATAAGTATTTTGCGTGTGTAACTGGTTTTAAATTTCAAAGTGAGTGGGCGTGAAATTTTTGTGTATTAACCGCATTAAAATACGAAAAAACTAAACATAAATTATAACATGAAAAACATAAATTGTAAATAATTGAAATGTTTATTTTTTTAACGATCAAATATATGTTATTTGTGAAACAATTATATAAAAAAGATTATGACAACAATAAGCTTTTCTAAACAAAAGTTAATGCAATATTATTTTCGTAAGCTTATTCTACAATTGCAAGGACAAGCTTATTTTATTTTATATTAACACGCGTGATTTACAAAAATTAATTGCCGAACTCAACCCGAAGAAAGCTCCGGGTATTGATGGAATTAGTAACCAGATGCTGATGAACTTGCCTCGTATTGCAATGAGAATCCTATTATTCATATTTAATGCCATTTTACGACTGGAGTATTATCCACACAGCTGGAAGTTTGCCAAGGTTAAAATGATTCCAAAGCCGGGCAAAGATCTAACCAAGGCTGAGTCATATAGGCCAATAAGTCTACTATCAACTATGTCAAAGCTTTTCGAAAAACTGCTTAAAACAAAATTGTCCCAAATTCTAATTAGTAGTGGGTGCATACCAGGCCACCAATTTGGTTTTAGAAGTCAGCATAGCACCATTGAACAAACTCACAGACTGGTTCAATTTATAAGAAGAACTTTTGAGGAAAAAAAGTATTGCTCTGCGCTCTTTATTGACGTTTCCCAGGCATTTGATAAAGTGTGGCATGAAGGCCTAATTTTAAAATTGAAGACTTACTTACCAATAAATATTTTAAATCTTTTGGGAAGTTACATTATTTCCCGTAAGTTCACTGTTGTGGAAGGAGACTTTACGAGTAGGCCTGAAACTATTTCATCCGGTGTGCCACAGGGGAGCATACTGGGACCAGTTTTATATTTGATTTATACTTGTGATATGCCTGTGAGCAGTAGTATCCATACTTCCACATTTGCCGACGATACAGCCTGCCTTAATATGCACGAAAACCCTGATGAGGCATCCCGCAAACTCCAGGAACACATTAGCCAGATGGAGCTTTGGTTAAACTTATGGAGAATTAAAGTCAATGAACAAAAGTGTGTCCATATAACGTTCACCCTAAGAAGAGATACTTGCTCCCCCATTCGGATTAACAATCAAGTTGTTCCTCAACATTCACATGTGAAATATCTTGGTATACACCTTGATCGACGACTTACATGGAAACACCACATTGACTCTAAGTTAACTCAAATGAAACTTAAATTAACTCAGGTACATTGGCTGATTGGTAGAAATTCAACACTTAGCCTAGACTGCAAACTTTTAATATACAAGTCGCTTTTAAAGCCAATATGGTGTTACGGAATTCAACTATGGGGCACTGCTTCAGCTTCAAATGTAGAGAAAATTCAACGAAGGCAAAATAAAATTTTACGCATGATAACATCGGCTCCATGGTACATAAAAAATTCAAATATACATCGCGATTTGAATATGCCACTAGTGACTGAAGAAATTGCAAAATACGCAGGCAAATACCTAACAAAACTCGAGTCACATCCTAATCCGCTTGCTCGTAATATTTTGAACTTTACTGGACACATCCGCTTAAAAAAGAGAGATACACGGGCTCTAATATTCAACACTCTAGATGATGAAGCTGCTTGAAAACACTTTTTTCTTTTTGTTGCTTATCACTACTTATGTATTATTAATAACTATCACTAAGCTTATGTCCGACATTGGTCGGGCCTAATAATTTTTTTATAGATTTAAGATTTGAATACTTATTGTTAGTTCATATTTGAAGATACAATAAATGATAAACATGCATTAAAAAAAAAAAATGTAATATTATCACGAGGGTACCGTTTTGATTTTTCTACAAATGTTACGACAACCTTTTTAAAATTTATTTTCAATAGTTTTTCAAGCAGAAGTCTTTTGTTGGTAAGCTTAGTATAATATTTTACTCAAGGCATTTGGTATGTTGGGTATGAAGATATGTATGCACAAACTAATAATATACTATATACTCGTAAATATGTACATATATACATATATTTACAGTTGCCAGTGCTCATTAAAATCAAAAGCATGAATAAGCAGACGCTTAGAAAAACTTTGGAACATTACTTAGCCTGCTCAGTTATGGGTGCAACTGTTGGATTTTCAATAAATCTATTCATGTGCTTAATAAGGTGTAACAAACAAACCGCTTGATTTTGGCTATACTTTGCAAATGCATAATATTTTTGTCATGATTTTTCGTTTGTGTTTCCAGAAATATATATGGTCGATTTGATTACTACAGCTTATTGTTTATACCCGCAGTTTTGGGCAGCCTTCCGCTTTATTTGGGACCGGCTCACGTTGTAAATTTATTCGAAGCAACTGTATTTCAATGTGTAAGTTGTAAGAAATTCTTAATAGCAAAATTAGTGCTTTATTTCTCTATAATTATTTTTCTAGATGCTTGAAACATTCTTCCTCATGCGTAAAAACATTCTAAGTCGCACAATTGCAAATTCAAAATTTCTTCAAACATGCTTATTTATGACGTGCAGTGCGACTATCCTACATGCTAAGCGCACGTATAACGAACCGGGATTTTGGTTAATAGCCCCCAATAAGAAAATGCATCCCACGGATAATGTCGAACAATGTCCGAAATGCGATTTACATACACAAAGCAGCTGCAAACAATATCTCATTGATGGGATGCGTAAATATTTTATGTTTGGCCTCTCCTTGGATTTAATTAAAATGCTAATAAGTCAAGTAGCTTCGACACAAAATCAATCGAAATTCATTGGCAGATTGAAAAAATTTCGTATACGTTCAGTGGTTTTGCTAACAACTTATATTGGAATTTATAGAGTAAGTAAATTTATTTTTATAGAACTTTGAACTACACTTGATGGAGTAGGTACGTTGACATGAAGATTTTAACACTGTTCGCCATTTCTTTTTTAACCGGAAATATATTTTTTTAATATAAAGAAGCAAATTTGCTCTGCACTATGTAGAGATGAGCGTCGCTCACGTGATTTGCATAATCTTGAGCAATTTAATTTTTCACTCGATTTTTTATTATTTGATAGGAGGAGGGAACACTTTTCCTAATAGAAACTATCCTTCAAGTTAAGTACAAGAAAACTTCAAAAACTTAACTTTGAAAAAATCGATATGTGTATATGCATATGTAGCGATAATAATCCATACAATATCGATATAATCGATATATCTTTATGTATATAATTCTACTGTGCGTGTCCTCCTAAGCGGCTGAACCGATTTGAATGAATTTTTTTGTATACGTTTGGGTGGCGCCTTGGATGATTTAGATTCACAAATCAGCCGTTGCAGTTGGCCGTTGCAACGGCAACAAAAGAAATAAACGAAATAAATAAAAAAATTTGAAAAAGGCGAAGTATAACGTATGACGGATTCATTGTGCCCCGGTCTTTAGAAATCTTTGCGTTTTTGTAATAGATTAAAGAAAGCGTGTACATGTCTTACACAAACAGAGTTATTATTTTCTCCCTTAAGAATTCTCTAGGCATAATTTATGTGGAAAAACAGCGTTTTCTGGGTCAGCTGGTATATATCGATATAAAAAGGGCCTAACTCAATTTTTTTCGAAATCGCGTTTTTAACGTATAATTGCATCCTCCTTAAAGATCTTAGTACGCTACAGTTTAAAATCAAGGACTTATGGCAACTTAAAAAACTATTTCTGCATGTAAATGCTTTATTTTTTCTTCAGTTTTTTGCTTCTCCTGTAAAATATCGAAAATTTGAGTTAGACCTTTTTTATATTAAGCCATCGATATGTATATACATATAAACAGTGATGCCAACTTTTATGGCTCTAAAAGCACATTAAAATTTAAAAAAAGCACAAAAAGCGTAATCTTGAGATCTAAAAAGCGTAAAAAGCACTACCGTGAAAAAGAGTGAAGATCCAAACGAGTGAAATTTAATAATGTTTTAATAACGTCTAATATTTTCGAATCTATTCTCTGTTTAATGAAATATATCAGACGATAAAGGTATTCTTTACACTGAAAAAATAAATACACCATGCTTTTATTAAAGTAATTTTAATAAATACACAAATTTCTTAAAAGCACTACTTAGTGCTTTTTCTTAGTTTGGCACAAACGCTCAAAATTTGGCGTTTTGAGTCTTCGAAAAGCACTAAAAATAGTGCCAAAAGCACCAAGTTGGCATCGCTGCATATAAACTCTGAAAATAGCGTTACGTAATATGTGAATAGCCCCTAACTGACGCCAAGTTGTAATTTCCTATAATTTTAGTTTGTTCACTGCTGGCTTAATCACAAGGGCTTCTACTCCGATGTTCGAAATAATATCATATCATCATTCATAGCTGGCTGCTGTTACTGTCTATATCCCCAACCAACTCTATTTTCATTTGCTGTAGTTCAAGCAATACAGTCTCTTTGGAAAGTTATTGAATTGGAAACTATTGATGTACAAAACAAAACTTTAAAAGGCATACTTTCAGTTCCTTATGCCAAAATTTTGTTCCCGTTTGCTTTGGCCAATTTAATACATTTAACCGTAATGCAACCAAAATATGTTAGTCAATTGACAACTACGGTAACGAATGGTATAGCCAATAAATAGTAAGTTTTTTCTAAAATATACATGTTGTTCCTTTATTGCAACATAATGCGTAAAAAATCGTTGTACCATATGTAAAATTGTGCAAAAATTGCATATAAAAGGCTTGTTCATGCACTTCTTGAGGAAAGAAAATATGTTTTTATCTTGATTGAGTTTAATGCAAATTGAAAACTTCAAACTTATTTTCTGCAAAAGTATATAGCTTTTTTTAATTATGCCTCTGTTGCCATAAAGGAGCGATATGTTTATATGTGTATATGAATTAGATACTAACAGTTCTTTTTTACAGCCCTATTCACATCCGAACTGAAATAAATTTATTGAAAGATAAATTTCAATTTGGAAGCAATACAACTTAAGATTTTTTTAAATGAAACCGAAATTAAATTTATGCTCTATATACATATATGTTTGTATGTACATATGTACATGCATTTGTATTATAATAATACCAGTAACGTGAAATGAAATTGCTGGCAAAAAAAAATTCACCAGTTTTGTTCAATTTTAAAATGACTTCAAGGCTCAGCTCTCCTGGAAATTGGCTTTAAATTGCACATTTGATTTCATAATTAAGTTTCTATTCATTTTAAAAATAAAAAGGACATCCCTATGGAATTACATATACATATGTATATGTATGTAGTTGTTAATATTAAAGAATTCAAATTAAAAATGTTGGAAAATGTGGTTTTAAGTAAAAATTTATTGAAATAACTAAAACTTCACGAAAATTACTGTAAATAATTCAATTTACAGTTTTATTAAATAATTAAAAAGATTATCCAAAATATTTTCTATTTTGCTTTTAATTCAGACATTTTCTGTTAGATTTAGAATATATACACACATATCGTCGGGTGGTTACAGAGAAACAAGTCGACAGGCTCGAAGCCGACGGCGCGCCGCCGCCGGTTATTTTTCTGTATATCAAGCCGCCGCCGATTGTATCGACATCGCCGAAATTTTGTATGCTAGAAAGACAAATTTCCGAAAAAAAATTTTGAAAATCAATTTTCAGTTTCAGTTTTTATTTTCTCTTTAAATTTTAATATAATAATAATAATTTTGCCTCGACTTGTTTCTCTGGGTGGTTACTGGTTTGCCGCACAGAATATTAAGAATACATATTATTGCGACAAACCAGTAACCACACGACGAAATGCATATAAATTTCATCGCATTAGCTTAAAAGAGTTTCCTCCCAAATCTCGCTTCCTGTGTTCGACTTCATAACGTACATAATTTGCAATAAACTTCCTATAAATACAATTGTGTGATGTATATTTAACATTATGTATATAGTATAATTATCTATTTAACTTTGGGACACCCTGTTAATAATGATGGAAACGCAATTAACGTAACAGCTGTTCAATAAAAACAAAGCAAAATTCACATAATAAGAAAGAATAAATTTTTTTAATTATAAAATATTTATTTTAAGAGGTAACATGGAAAAAATAACAAGATCAAGAGGCACTTTTATTTCGCGCAATTTGGTAAGCATTGTTATGGTACCCACGATAATTGCTTTTCATTTCGGTTGGTGTGCCATCCAGAAAAACCGAACATTAGTAAGGGAAGATGAGGAAATTGACCTGCCAGTTGTTACAGTAAGCAGATTTGAATTATTTCTTAGGCTTTGCCTTTGATTAGCGTTTCTTATTGTTTTGCAGTTTTATAAATATTGCTTAAGACGGTTGGGAGTAGAAGAAACATCTGCGAAAGTGGCAGCTGTTAAAGCTGAAAATCCTTAGGTGTTAAGTTTTGTTATTTACTATGTATGCGCATTGTTAATCAAATATTCAATACATAACATTTGCTTGTCCAATTTCGGAATAAAATTTGTGTTGCCAAAATTCTACACAATGGAAAGTTCTTATTCAAAAGTTACCGAAAGAGTCAAATCATTACAAACCCCACACAAATACTTGCATACAAATCCAACCATACAGCAACATTTACGCATTTACAAATGAAAATGCAATCTTCGAAAAAAAATAGCGTCATGATTTACCATTTGATCATTTATAATAAAATCACCGGCTAGGAACTCTAGTTGTATTCCTAAAAACATATTGCTTTACATACAAACGTCCAGGTAGATATAACATAAATACCGTGGAAATCAAAGGCGCAGTCTCTTTTAATAACATGTGAACATGTCAAACTATCCAATATGGAAATTTGTAATTTTCAGAGGAGCGCAAAGGGCCGTTAATTGTGGAATTTAAAGTCGGCGTATTCCTAAAAATGCAAGGCTTCCAAATTTTCTTAAGAGTTATCTATCGTCTACGAGAATTTCAACATTTTTAAACGAGGCATATCGTATTAATTAGGGTACCAAAATAACGAAACTAAATAACGAATTTTTCATATTAAATAGTAACATCATTCGATATATGTATGTAAGTGATAAGTCTAATCACATAACAAACTAAAATTAATAATACCTTGAAAGTATTCAGCGAAAACTTATATAACTTTCAAAAGGTTTCCATTTAAATTCTATTAAAGTTTCTCGAAATTTTATAATTTTATTCACTATCGAATATTGTAAATTGTACACAGGTTTTGCATTCCGTTTCAATTACATATTTTATTTTAAAAATATTAAGTTATTACATAAACTAAATTAATATTTAAGAACGTAATAATTATTTAATGTACACTATACGTACATACATACACATGTGTATGTACTATGCATATTGATCTTGGAAGTTTAATAAAGGTATTTTATTTCACACATTTTTTAAACTCTTCAAACACAAAAAATTACATTTTGTTTAAAAAATATGTGTGTACATACATACATATATCCAATGCACTGATTTAAAATTTCGTCGATGCTTTTAAAATCTAAAGTTATATTTTTAATCAACTAACAAAAAACTATTAGCTGGGAATATTTTGTTTGTGTTATTAATATACTTACATACATACAATTGTATGGTACAAATTTCAAATTAAATATTAAAATAATTTCTAAGTTTATTGCTTTAAAGTTTAAACACATGAATATATAGCGCATTCGCTATTGAATAACACATTAAATTCCTTGGTTAAAATTTTAAACAAAATCATTTTACTAAAATAAAAGTAAAAAATCGAATATTATTAACTAAAAATAAAAAATTAATAAATAAATTTAAACACAAATTATAGCTCAAGATTTCGCTAAAATTGTCGTTCACAGCAGAAACACTCGTAATATTGAAATACATATGTTCAGCATATTTATTATAGTTATACGAGTAACTAACACTAAAACTTTGTAATTTATTCAATGTCATTTATTTATGGACATGTATGTATGCATTAAGAATAAACCGAGCCTCTTTTCCGATTTTATCGTAGCGACATTTAATCGAAAATATACCTATTTATTGAAATTAAATTTTATGGGGCTACCACATATAGTTAAGAATTATCAAAATGTCAAAATTGTTGATAACTTTTAAGATACGGGCTGTATCGAAAACAAGGCTCGAAATTAGATTGAAGCGTTAAAAAATTATGAAATACATACATATACATATACACATGTATGTAAATTCCAACGAGTTTTGATGTCGCCACATTCTTTTTTTTTTAGACAACACACTGAAGTTAAAATTAAGAGTGCAATAAACATAACCGGTTATGTTCTGTATTCCACGTGAAATCAAAATGTTTGCATGCTTTAAATTTTGCTTTTTAGCTATTGCTATTAATTTGAAAAGGACATACTTCATGTAAGCTATGTTATGGAAATCGATCTGAAATGGAAAAAACTTGAGACAGACGTACTCATTATTTGTCTCTTTAATATGGTTTATAAATCTGTTTTAGTTGATTTTTCAGCAGTTTTTGCTGAATTTCTCTTATATTCGGGCCTGTTCTGCAAATCACGGCATGTCAAATCACGGCGATTTCAATAAATCAATAAAACCTAAATCATTGCTTTTGTAAATTTGACAATTTATAAGCGATGGAAGTTGCATTAAAATATTCTATTATACATGACAAAAATTTTAAATACAACAAAAACCCACTAACAAGTCAGTTATTAATAGTTTACTTTTGAAATCACCGTGATTTAAATCACCGTGATTTCCAGAACAGGCCCGATTATATTAGATATATATAATTTAATTTCTAGCCAATAAAGACGACTGGTCCAAAATTGATTCTAGAAATCACACGAAATTCAGTGCACCTTTCCAAATTCCTCGCCGAAACGATGTTTTAAAATCATTCAATTTCCATCACGTACTTGTGTATGAATTTTTGGTTTGACCCGTTGGAAAAAATTCATAATTTTATAAAATATACATATAAATTTTTAAAATTAATACTTAAGCAATTGAAATCTATGACTACGCGGAAACTTACATATGCATTTTTTTTTCTTATATTATGTGTCTTAAGCTACAATTTCGTTACAGACTACCAATTTACTTTTTTTCTAGTGCCGCCTGGAGATATTTAAATTCTTTAAATAGCTGACGATAGACAGTAATGACTAAACCATTCCAGTAATGGTAATGGTTGACGAATCTCGTGATTTTTTCCATGTTGAAGTACTTCCATCTTCAACGTAACAACTTCCTACTGGGTTAAATGTGAATTAACGCTTAAATTATCTAATTGTCCGTTGAAGAGCACGTCACTGATTAATTTTTCGGCCACGATACGTTGGTGTGTGTTCATGACCCGCAACTTGCTCGCCACATTAATACCGATAGCATCGAATTCATCTTCGGCCCGTTGGGCACCAGTGGTTGTAGCGGTGGTATAAGCTGTTGCCGAAGTGCCAAACAGTGGCTGAAGGTGTTCACGTGCGATTTGTATTGTGGGAACTTGCTGGTGAATTTGTGTTAATTGTGCAGCAGCACCGTTGGCTTGCTGTTGTTGTTGCTGTTGAAGTTGGATTTGGTGTTGCTGTTGTTCCAGCGAGTTGACGGCCTGTTGAATTTCACGTTGCGAATTTGAATCAAGTGACGTTATTTCTAGCACCTTGACGGCAGTTGTGTGTTGAGGTTGCGTTTGAGCGTGAATTTGTTGAGCAGCAGCATGGTGGTGATGATGTTGGTGGTGGTGTGGTTGCTGCTGGTGTTGTTGTTGGTGCTGCTGCTGCTGCTGCTGATGGTGATGATGATGATGCAATGGCGGTGGTTCTTCATGATTATGTTGCTGTGCTTGCAGCTGATGGTGGGCTTTTTGATCTTCACTTTTGACTATAGATATGGGCACAATTTCACCATTTGCTACAGCTGCTATGGCAGGAGGCATACCGGCATCGTTATGCAAATCAGTTTGCGAAGTCGAGTGGGCACTGCCAGCTTCCAATTGATGATCATCTTCGAATTCCATTGAATCATCATCTTCGAATGCGAGAGCAAGTGAACGTTTTGGAGGCTTAGCATCTGACCCGCTGCTGCTGCCTCCCAAGTTTGTTAGGGCACGTTTTATATTCTGGTCCGCAATGAAAGACAGTTTATCATAATACCACAATCGCGTCTCATAATTCTGTTTGGCATTTGTTTTCCGATATTCACGTCGAAATGCAGAACGCAATGAATTGATTTTACGCACCACCATAGTACGGTCAGGATTCGGTTCGACCTCCTTTAATTTTTCCACCAGTTTGTCGTAGGCTTTATTGCGCACGGTATTGTTGCTGTAGTCAGGATGTTTTGGCTGCCATAAACATTCCTCCAATTGATATAGGTCGATAAACTCGCCCAGCCAATGGCGGGAATAGCTTCTCAAATCATTTAATTGTGAAACATTGGCCATCATACAAATTTCGTTTGTTTGTTAATTTTTCTTGCGATACACACACTTGCAAAAACAATTTACAATGCTTGTTCTTGCTATTGCTTTATAATTTTTTTTATTTTTTTGTTTGCTCTATACCAGGGCAGCTTCACACTTCTTTAAATACAACAAATATACAGACTGAAGGATTTTCCCTACTTCCTTTTCTAACAACTTTCTATGCACACTTTTTTATACAAATAAGCACTACAAGCACTATGTTTAATATTTTCGACTATTTGAATACTTTTTTAAATTTGTATTTAATTTTTTTAATTTAAATTTAATATCTTGTTATTAGTTCGTCATCAACTCAAACACGTCGTGAACCATTTTGGATTTTTGTAAGTGGTGATGCTTGTTCTTTTTTTTATATGTTCACACACAACCTCAAACATGTTATTGTTTGCTATACCTTACTTTGTCTAGTTAATTTGTCTGTCAGACATAATCGCATACTAGAACGAGAGAGCGAAGGAAAAGTGATATTAATAAACAAAACATTGTAAAGCGCAACAGAATGACTCGAATATTTTTTTTTAAAATACCAAGAAATGCAGGTAAAGCGGCAGAATTCCAGCGGCACGACACATATGGAAATGCTTGCAGAAATTCAAAACGCTTGAGAATAAAATAGCTTAAATTTTCATTAATATAAAACATGTTTGCTTGTGTAGCTTATCTATCAAAAGGGAATTTATTCAATTTTATAATTTTCGCAATATATTTGTGTCACTTACTTATAGTGCCAAATTTTAATACATACTATACTAGTTTGAAAATACATACACATGTATGTACTTTCTTGAAGTTTTCTATTTTATACAGGTTAAATACTCCATCCAGTACAAGGTTTATTACATTTCGTTTATTTAAGCAACTTAAAGCAAAATCATACATATGTATTTACATACATATATTCCGCTAATAAAAGTATTTTATTTAAAAAATTTATTAATTGTTATTGGCACACCTAGATGTACATGTTTCGTTGCTGCTAAGCCAGCAACAAATAAGTTTTTTAAATTTTTATTAATTTTGATACGCGTTAAATAAAAGCAAAATATTAAGATAAAAGGTACTCATTTTAAGGTCTAGATGTACATATTTTGTTGCTGCTAAGCCAGCAACAAATAAGTTTTTTAAATTCGTATTAATTTTGATACGCGTTAAATAAAAGCAAAATATTAAGATAAAATGTATTCAATTGTATTTTGAATTAATAAAGGAGATTTTAAGTTTCAATGTTTCTTATTTAAACTTGCCATAAATAATTTATACTATACAAACTGAATCTGAATATTAATTAGCAATTTCAAATAGAAAATGCATACAAATAGTTGTTCAACAAAAGCTTTATTTTCGTTTTAAGTTAAAGATTAAAAAAGAATTCAAAAGCTAAAATTTATATTGTATATACAAAAAAACTTGGCAAAAATACAATATAAATAATTAAATCTAACCGAATTACAGCTTAAGCCCTAAATTTTATTTTTATATATGTAGTTATATATAGTTATCTTACAGATTTGTTAAGTATATTGTGTGTTAAGAAAAGTCGTGCGTTTAACATTCGTAAATTTAATCAGTGCCAAAATATTTTTGCCCAAAATGATTAGGAGCTACAGGATGCAGTTCCGAGGTTAAAATTTTTAAGCGAGGAAAAGCGCTAACAACGCATTTAGCTGCCATTGGTGTACAAAATAGGTTGGATAAAATTATGCTATTCTCTGGAACGCCGTGTTCTTTTAGCACATTAACGGCCTGCAAATATAAATTTATACATGTACTTACTGCCTTATGCATAGGATTTATTAAAATGTATTTATTATTTACCTGTAACACCGTATTACCGGTTGACATTATAGGATACATTAGCAATATTTGCCTACGTGAGATATCGTCGGGAAAACGAGCATAGACCACACGTGCCACATGAGTATCAGAATCTGATTCAACCAAAATTTTCCCGATTCTTATTGAACGGCAGCAATCTCGTAAACCCTGCTCCATAGCTTCACCCGATCGTATAATTGAGACGCCACAATTACCAGATTGATACTTCAACCCATCGTATATAGCACCGGTGGGAGTTTCCACACTACAATCTGAATACGGTAATTGATTTAATGACTCTTCTATGACTAGACGTATTAAGCGATCCGCATAAAACTTAAAATCGCTGCGTGTGGTGTTTCTGCCAATGAAAAAATAATTTGCATTAAAATTTTTATTGTACTAAGCTATTGATTTACATATATGTACATGAGAAAACTAAGAATAAGAAAAATTTTTACTTACTACCAAACTCTTTAATTTTATTGTATTTTCTTAACTTAAATGAAATTTATAACGAAATCATTAAGGAAAAATCAATCACATCATGAGTACATGAACATACATACGTATGTACATACATATGTATGCACACACATAATATGCTGACGACGCGTCAAATCTAAAAAATTATTGTTGCTTAAATTAAGTTTTTTAAACACATATTATGCGGAAATTTTTTAGTCTTAAAATGTAAATAAACAAGCTTTATCTACAAAGAAAGCCGGCTAGTATATTTTATATTTGCAAATAAACAATAATCAAACATTGTCCAACATTTACTTACTTATCCCTTATTATAGTTAACAGCTCTTCGACTTGAGCATTACATTGCAGTAATTTGAAGTTGGGCCCATAATGCTCTAAGATTTCTTCAAGAGATGTAATAGCTGGTATTGGTATGTTTTCTTCGCCAGTGTCCTCGTTTATTTCAACACTTTCAGAATTTGATTGAGATGATGTGCAATTGTCTAGTGAAGCTGAAGCACACATGTTACAAAATTTTCTTTTTAATTAACTACAAAATTGATTTAATTTTAACGTTGGTGGAAAACTTTTATGAGTACTACTATTTAATTTATATTTTATTAATTAATTTAATTATCTTAAATTAATTTAATATTTTGTTTTAAAATTAAGTACGTCGTTGTTGTGTTTAATTAATAAATTGTTAAAAGCGTGATGAGTTAAAAACTAAACCACTCATTCATTTCATACTTTCTTTTATTGCTCTTTCCCTGCGCTGCACTACTATAGAGATGCCATACGTTGCGAGTGCAGATGCAAAATGCATCAACAGGTGTAGGATTGGGAATAGCAATTAGACAAACCCGGGGGTAAATTACGGCATTCAATTTCAATTTCAATTTATTTATTTCATTGTAATACAAAGTAGCCATACGGCTAATAAATATATATTACAGGTAAATTACAATTTTCTATGAGAGAAAGATAGTAGTATGCCTGCATACTAATAAAAAATAAAATATTAAAATACAAATTATTTCAAATCTACATCAAATATATTTATATTACAATTTTATCAATTAAAACAATAAAAAAACATGTACCAATGTATATATAAAAAAAGAAAAATACAAAATACCAATATCATAGCATCACTAACTACTCCCACATATGTACCTGAGTATGTATATTGCAGAGTATAAAAAAGAATGAAAACCCAAATTATCCGCGTAACAAATTTAGCTGGGTAAATTGAGAAATACACAAAGGTTTCGCTTAAAGATTACCGAAGACATGGCAAAAGAACGTAAGTTTTTAGGCAAGGAATTCCAAAGACGAGCAGCACGTACAAAAAACGATCGCTCATAAGTAGTGTTATATATTCTAGATATTAAAATTTGGGGGTTTCTAGTAGATCTATTAAAAGAAATCATTTGTACAATGCTCAAGGGTATTTGTGCCTTTATAATATTAAAAAGATAGATTAATAAGCGAAACTTTAGGTAATTTTCAAAAGATAAATTCAAAAAACTTTTTACGTGGTTTGACACATGTGCCCTCAGCCTCAACCTATTTATAAACAAATCTAATAATTCGATGTACAATATATTTAATTTTCTTTCTATTGCTTAAATTACAGCCTGAGTAAACCTCAATACAGTAATCTACTTGAGACATGAGCAGTGCATGAGCGACTGATTTCCTAATGTTCAAAGGTAGGTAGAGATTCAGATGATACAGTCTACGCAGGGTAAGACAGACTCTAGCACAAATGCTATCTATGTGGGGCTCAAATGATAGTTTGTAGTCAATAGTTACACCTAGACATTTTAGTTGGCTCACAACCTCAATCGAAGAGTCGCAGATGTTCAGGTTAAATTCAAAGCTAGCTGATTTATTGGACCTAAAAACAAGTGCTTTGGTTTTGGATGGGTTAACTCTGAGGTAGTTTAGCTCCATCCAATTGTTCAAATAAGCTAAGTCATAATTGACTGTGGCTTGCAAAGAATCGACAAATTCATATTCACCAGACCACAATAACTGTATATCGTCGGCAAAAGCAAAAGGTTTACAATATTGTAGTTCCTCAAACAAATCATTGATATATAAAGTAAATAAAATTGGACCAATTACAGAGCCCTGAAGAACTCCAGACCGTACAGGCTTAAGATGAGAGGCTTGATCATTCAAGGAAACATATTGTTTGCGATTACTTAGATAAGACCAAATAATACGACATGCAGACGTAGAGAAGCCATACTTTTGGTTGAGTTTCATAACAAGTGAATGATGATTAACTTGATCAAATGCTTTGGAGAGATCAATGGAAACCAACACACCTAGCTTACTCTCGTTGAGCATGCTCCTGATATTGCCAGTGAGTTCGGTCAACAGTAGCCCTGTATTTCGACCGCTACGAAAACCAAATTGACACACGTTTAGCAAGTCCCCGCAATCAATCCAATTTGAAATCTGATCTTTTATTAGGTTCTTAACAACTTTAGATAATGCAGGTAAGATACTAATGGGTCTGATATTATTACTTGAAAGTAGCCGTCCAGCTTTTGGAATGGGAATGATGCGCGAGTTTTTCCAGTCATAGGGATATTTAGAAGTCATGAAGATGGTATTAATATAATGTAAAAGGTGCCTACTGATATAAGGGTAAATAAGCTTTAGTAACTTGATGGAAATTACGTCAATCCCTACCGCCGTCGATTTAATTTTAAACATAGCATTATACAGGTCGATCTCAGTAATATTAGAAAAGGATAAACATTCTGTGGAGTTTGTAGGTTGCACGAAATCAGGTTCCATGTAATCAGTATTCAATTGACTGTTTATTAAAACTTCCTTGATTTCATTTGCATTTAAATCAGAATCATTGGTCGGGGCTTCAGAAATACCAGCATTTCTCAGACTTTTCCACATTTTTTTTTGTATCACCACAACTAAATATACGACGACTATGTATCATTTTAAATTTTCATATTTTAGATTTTGTCAGATTACGTAATTTTCGATAGATATCCCAGTTCATGTCGCATCTCTCATTATAAAACGCCCTCAACGCAATGTTAGTTAAAGATCTATAATAGTTGATATCATTAGCAAATTTTAGTTTACTTTGAGCAGGAGGTCGCAACAGCTTTTTTACCCGTATGAAATTCATAAGTGCATTAAAAAGACTATTAAAAAACGTTAGTTGTAAATAAGGATCGTTCGTATTATAAATATGTGTAAAATCAGTTAGAGCTAGATGACTCATAATAGCCTCTGTCAGCACGCTTATAATCTCTATAATAAATAGGGGGTCATGCGAGTGCGGCACAGTGACTTGGAAGGCAGCACATATTAGAGAGTGATGCGAAATGAAAGGTACCTGAAATTACGCTGAGCTACTAATTGTAAGACTATGACTTACAAGGAAAAAATCAATTAAAGAAGTTCATTGATGAAACATATCGTAGTGTGTAGGCAATGAACTGTGTAGGCATGATAGACCATGACGTCTGCAAAGTAAGCGAAGATTTTCAGATTTTGGCGGAGTGAATAAGTCATTGTTAAAGTCACCCACGACAATAACATCATTATAACGAACAAAGATATCATTAAAAGACTGCTCAAATAGAGATAAATTTCCCCTTGGAAGATATACAGCACCAACAACTAAAGATCTGTTACCAGTATCAATTTCAACAAAAAGCCCTTCACAAGACTTGTATTCTGTGCACTTATAAATGCACTTATATTTAATCTCTTCAGCAATATAAATGGCCACTCCACCCCCTCTACACCTTAACGGCCGATCACTGCGACATTCTGCATTCATTGTCGAACAAATTTTTATACAATTTTAATTGTGTCTGTATGAAAATTTCGATTGATATCTAATGCCATGAGTTGTCCCCAGTGAAAAAGTCGACAATTGCTTAAGAAAAAAAACTTGAGGTGTGATACATCTACATACATATGTACGTCTCATAGAAACAGCCTATAGTAGTTGGAAAAGATTTTTTTCGTTTGTTTCGGGTCTAAGAACGTCTAGAATCAAGACTCTAGATGCATTTCATTTCCGCTTAAGCTACAACGAACAAAAATTCTTCATATTAACCTTTTAAAATATCAGATATCTGCGTACACAACACCTATTTCAGTTCATAAACGCCGGAAGTTAATTTTCTAACTAAAGATGATATCAGATGGTCCACTACCTTGAATAAACCCCTGGGTATCATCACCGCAGTAGTAATTGGACATTATATATAGGTACACACGGCAGAAGTAGACTTCTGTAGAAGTTGTCGCCAAGTAGTAAAGAAGGAAACGGTTGAACCCCTGCTCTCTCACTGAACCGCTCTTTTTGATAAAAGGGTGACTATTGATGCTTTCACTTTTTTGCATAGTCTTAAGCTAACATACTCAAAAATGATTGGAATTTATTTTTTTTTTTTTTTTTATGAAACAATGGATAAAAAAATGCATTAAATATTTAATGGAATATAAAACGTAAATGCAAGACAAAAAAATAGCCGGCAAAGGCTGTAAATTTTACTACTAAAAAAGCCTCAAAAGCAAAGGTGTGTAACTTTCCATTTGTATAGCATTAAATGTTAACAAGCCAGAAAAGCGTTGCCGCGTAACGCGTGGTATGAACCTCCACTTTAAGCCCTTTCTTGCAAAACAAACAGTTCTTGTATCCTTTTATATCAAACAAAATAATTTTGATATGTTCAGACTTTATGCCTGCTCTTCTATCAACACTGTTGAAAATTAAGAAAAGGTTTTGAAGCAATAATAATAATTTTCTTGGCACTCTATTGGTTCAAAACTTATATTTTAATTAAATTGTCGATCGAAAACTGTATATCGTCATCGAAAACAGACGTTTTTTACTAGGGCCATATGAAACTGATTTTTTATTCATGAGGTAGTTTAGACGAGAACAATTTTTGTTCTTTTCGAAATTACACGAGACTAATTCAACTGGCACAAAATGTATTCGTATACACAGCTGTGTGTGTGTGTTAGTGTTTTTAGTATTCATTTAACATTTGCTGTTTTTTAAGTTGTATGTGTATTGGTTTTATGCTGCTAATGCGGGGTTGAAGCTGGTTGAAAAGTTATGCCAAGCGCAAAACCATTCTCTTTGCCTCTCTCACCAACAAACTGGCATGTTATGCCAGCACAATTACGCCCGTGTAAATCAGCGCATTGTTCAAAAGCCATGTGGCAGCACATGGAATGGTATAATAACAACAAACTAACAAAAACAATTTAAAAAATTTCAAATTCTACCTGTTTCTCTATTTTCTTAATTATTTGCCACATAACTAAAATACGGATTTAGTAATTCTGGCAGCATAATATTTTTGCTTTTTGTTTTGAAGTAAAAGACACCAACACACGTACTTGGATCTTATAGGAAAATTACGAGATTGTTTTTTCATTTCGATTTGGCAAATTAAACGGTTAAGTTGATTGGGATTGTGATATTAAAAACTATTAAATAATTTATAAATAAAAACAACAAAGTATTAAGTTTACAAATATACATTCAATTAATAATCGCTTGTGTAATAAATACGAAATGAAAAACTAAGTAATGCTTAATAAATAAATAAAATAGAAAACGAAAAACAGGGTGTCTGGAATATTTTTGCGTTTTTTTAATGTAATATAAAGTATATAAATTACATTCAATGTATTTTGTAAAAAATCTCAAGTGATTTAGTAAATTTTATAACTGTTGTTCTGTGGGGCACAAAGTCCAGCGTATTCATATAAAAATTTAAATTAAATTTTTTTGTAGGGTAAGTGCATTATCACACATTAAAAGATAAGTACGTACCTATGTATGTCCCTTAATACAATTGTGTTTAAATTATATAATAATCATTACTATACTTTACATCCATTATTATAAAAACAAAGGACAATAACGTCAGAGGATTGGCATAAATACATATGTATGTACATATGTATTTGGGGGCAAATCGGTGTTATTTCTTCTGGTTATCTTCTTTCAAATTAAGTTAATATTTTGGTTCTTGTTACCAAGAAAATGAAAAAAAGTGACGACTTTACACGACAAAGAAAAAACAAAAAGTAGAAATGACTTAAATAAATGAAGAAATAGAAATTTGTTTGTACATATACATATGTATATATACATATATAGGTATGTATGTATGTAGTTCCTTGTGTTGTACATAAGCTATAATCCACAAAAACTAGATAATATTAAAGAAATAAAAATGTAAAAAAAACACGTGAAAAAATAATTTTGTTTTCGTATGTAGTGCTCTCTTAACCAAATTTCAGCAGACAGTAAATATGTATACATTTGTATATATAATTACTTACATAGATATTTACATTAGCATTTACATGGATGCAAATTATATGCCTATTTAGTACATACATACTTATATGTACATATGTATGTATGTAAGGAGTATTTATGTTAAAATATGGATTGGGTGGCTTAGTAATGAAATATACATGTGTGTTCAAAATTATAGCATTATATAATATACCTATCTAAATATCGCTCATTTACTCAAAGAACGTCATAACTCAAAAAATGGAATTAAATTTTGTTTTTCCATTAAGTTGTGTTTGAATTGAAAACTTTAAACTCGTTTAATGACGATCTAGTTTTTTTTTGAGTTATGACGTTGTTTGAGTAAATGAGCAATATGTACATTATATTCAAAATAAAGTATGTCTGCAGCAAACCAATAACCAATCGACGATATGTATGTATGTACATATACTGAGCCTTTCAACGTTTATATAAAGTAGCCAGAATATACGAATTTGTTCTGAAAATCACAGTGATTTCAAGTCCCTTGGTTTCAAAAACAACCTATTAATAGCAGACTTGTTAGTGGATTTTTATTGTATTTTGCGTTGACTTAGCGATTATTATTTTTTTGAAATCACCCTGATTTGACATGTCGTGATTTGCTGAACAGGTCCGATAATGAAGTTGGTGTTTTTGCGCCATCTGTGAATAAGTGTGTTCGTTTACTTTTACAGTAAAATGCAGTAAATGAGTAGTTACTGCAAAAATTTTAAAATTTACTCTCAAAAAGAGCGATAGCCAAAAAAAGTACGCGAACGGAAAATAGTAAAAATTAGTAAGATTAAAGAAACAGCTGACTCTAACTCCACATAGTGTTGAAAAATATATAATCTTTGTACTGTGCAACTCTTAATTATTGGTACTCGATACAATATTTTTATAACACGGACAATATCAGAATAAATTCTGTAATTTATTTCATGTAATATTTGTAATTAATTTCTTTTTGATTTCCTTGTTTTGTTGTTGGCTAAATTACTAAAAATTACATGACTATTTGTTAATGTTACTGATTACTTTAAAAGCAAGTGCGATACTAAGTACCCAGATACTTTACAATTTTACAACTCTGAGTAATTAAAATAAATTGCAAAACAAAAGGTTCAATAAAATATGTTACAAAATATGTATATTAACAGCTATTATTATTATCATTTACAAATAAGTTATTTTGTTAATGACTTTCACGATTTCCATTTAACCTTTTTTAAAATTTTTACACTTTTCATTTGCTTACTTTCCATTTGTTTACATTTTGAATCATATGTTTTTATCTAACTAAACTCTACTACGACAAAATTCTGCAGTAAAAATTTGCAAAACACTCAGTCAAGAACTGTCACTTTACTCTCTCAATTTGTGTTCTCATTTACTGTATTTTGGGTAAACGAACGCAATTTAGTAAAATGCAGTAAAGTTCAGTAAAAATTTGTAAAAACTTTTGAGTACGCGAACGCAATTAATAAGAAGTGCCAGTTGGTTTGCTTAAAAGTTTAAAATAACCTTTATTCCAAAAATCAGAAAAATCTTCTGTGGGAAAAATATAAAAACTAATAAACATAGAGAATGAAGTATTATTTTATGGAGATGTGTGTCATCAAGTAGTTAAAACCGTTGTACCTATTTGTTGACAATATTTCCTACATTGAACCTATTTCTATATCACACTTAAATCATCAAGAAGGTATTAACTCGAAATGTTTAAAATTTCACTTTTTGCAAGAAATCAACACTAAGAACATCAATATCTATCTACTGTAAAAATTTTATCGTATTCCGATTACTTTTTCATCTCGAAAACCACATTTGAGACCATTTTTGTGATAGTGTAGTGACTGACTACCTTTATAAATATCACCAAAGAGGTACATAGATTCAAAATGTTAATACAAAAGTGGGCATAGAAATTATCGTATATTTTCATAAAAAATATATTATTATTGATTTGAGCATTTATTCTAGTGAAAAACAATCAAATTGTTTTGTTTAAAATTTGGTAGTATTTTGAGTTGATACTAGGTCCGTTTGTTTACTTTTCCAGTAAAATCCAGTAGTTGAGTAAATTTTGGGTAATTTGAAAATTTTACTCTCAAGAATGTGTCTTGCACAAAAAAGTACGCGAACGGAAAAATTGCAAAAATTTGCAGATTAATCAAAATAGCTGATAATATTGTTGTATGTTTTTGTTGTTTTTGAAACCCATCAAATACATATTTTTGGTAATTGATGCATACAGTTTTATAATTATAAATTTGAAGCCATATATACATACATATTTCTAAAATAGAAATTGTGTGAAAGCTTTAGCTTGTATTTGGTTTTCATTTTTATTTTTGCTGGGTAAATGGCATAGGAAAATACATCAATATTTGATTTCTGATAGTCGGTACCCTGAATAGTATGAAAAAATCAGTATTCACATATACATAAACCTTACATCTCTAAAAAACTAAAGTAAATAACACAATTAAATCAAATTTGAAAACTGATATGTTTAACGATTATTATTCTTTAATTTGTTTCATCTTGAACATAAAAATTTTTAGATTTGTTTTGTTAAACTTTTACTTCAACTTTTCTTTCAACTTGTTTTTATTTAAAAAAAATTATACTTTGTATTTGCTTACTTTTGTTTATTTTATTGAATCATATGTTTTTCTCGTCTACTGGATTTTACTGGCAAAAATTTGTCCAGTAAAAATTTGCAGACTCTCAGTCAACAACTGTCAATTTACTCTCTCAATTGGCACTCTCTTTTGCAATTTTATGTGCAAACGAAAGCATTTCAGTAAAATCCAGTACAAATTTGCACAAATTCTGGTGTAAACAAACGGACCTACTGTTTTGTTGATAAAATTTGTTTTACTTTGTGATTTATGATAAAATTGCTCACATTTTTTGGAGTTGTGACTCTTTTCAAAACATACCTATATTTTTCACCAATAATTGCAAGATTTTAAAATAAAAACAATGTAAATATTTATTTATTTATTACATATTCTACAAAGTAAATTTAGTAGACGATGGTTGCACAAGTATGGACGGAGTAACTAGATCATATGCCCAAGATGTTATTAACAGAATTTTAAAAAGTTATTGTGACTGTTTAATTGACAAAGTGAAATGAATATGTAATCAAAAATCAACTTGACAGCAAAAACTTGCATACAATCTCAATTTTAATGACTATGCTGCACGCACTATTTTGTAGTTTTATTAAAAAATATGTATTAATAATCACAAACATTTGAAATATATACATATTGTACAAAAAAATCCATCCTTTTGGAAATTACGACCAAAAATAAGTCATTTTTATAGTGGATTTTTTAGATTTCTTAAAAAGACTTTTTTGGTGATTTGGTAGTGAATTTTTTTTGCTGGGTTCTTACAGTTTTTAAAATCATATTATTTTTTTATATTTAAAACGTACAATTGTATGAGTATTGTGATTGCGAAGCGAAATTATTTCCTCGTTCTAAAATAACGTTACGTGTTATCTATCACATATTCGCATTTGATAAAACCACATCGAGAGGGCTTCTTCTTTTCCTATACAACTTTTAACTTCTTTATGATCTATTATACATAAATACATTTTTTGGAAAATTTAATCATGTACATACATATATTTTGTTGTACTTATATAAAAACGCTTATAAATTAAATGCCCTCTACTAGAGCTGCAAAACTATCGATGGTACTATCGATAATTTTATTTTAAGTGGACTATCGATATTTTTTTTCGATAGCGATACTATCGACAAAAACACGCTATTAAAAGAGAAAACACCAAAGTTAATAAAAACGGAATGATGGCGATTGTGTAATAAAAAATGTAATAAAAAATATTCAAATTTCGACGCCTGTACACCTTTATAATAATGGTTATCATTACATATATAAATGTGAAAACAAATTAATTAGTTTTGATTTGTTTCAACATAAGATGTCTGTTTTTATCTACTAGATGCAAATTGCATAAAAATACAATTATTATTTATTTGATACATGAAGAAATTTGACGGCGGCTAAATTTGACGACTACTGGACTGTCTCCGCTCTTTACTTTTAAATAAAAGGTGACCCTAAATAGTTTGCTTCTCCTTCTGTTAAAACAAATACTTTTTAGCTAACTGCAATAGTTTAAGTAATGATGAAAGATTTTTTTTATTTTATTCCTTTTTAATTTATTTTTTTATTGGTCCATCTATCTATCTGTTTGCTTTTTCGTTTATTTTTTATAGAACTATGTTTGTTAATAAAAACATTGAACTAAAAGTTAAAAAAAAAATCAACTTTCTTTTTACTTTATGGAATTGATTAAAAAATTCAAGATTTTATATTAGAAAAATACACAATTGTTAAGTTTCTAAGAATCAAAAACTATCGATAGTATCGATGGCATCAAAAAATACTATCGAAACTATCGAATGGAGCCACTATCGATAGTTTTGCAGCTCTACCTCTACAGTTGTAAACAAAATATATGCTTTGCTACAATAATTTTATGGTACATGTTGCGATTGTGACAATCTTAACCGACCTTTGTACATCTTATTCGAATTTGGTTTTATTTTATGAATCAATTACGCGGTAAGCCAATTATTTTATATTTTTTATATATATTTTATTTGAGTTTTTTTATTTTATTAAGAAAGATAATTTTGTATCGATAAGACCCATTGTGCAAAACAGGCGCCGTTGCTCCCATTTGATTTTATTAGAGAAGCCACACAGCACTATAAATCGCAGTATTTTGTTTATTTTTGACATACATACATATACTTATTCAATAAACAATATAATTAATAAGGAAGTGTAACCTAATAAATGTTCATTTATTATTCCACTAAAAATAGAATTACTCTAACAAATGCTTTTAATTGTGTGACCAGCAAGAGCGCTACATTCTGTCTTGCAGAATACCGCCTTGAAAATTTTCTCAAATAATTTGTTTTAGACAGCCTGAATAAGAAAAAGTATATAATAAATATGTATGTATGTATTAATTTGGAACGATTTTCCGTCATCCCACGTCAAATTTCATTTAATTTTCATTTCATTGAGTGTTCAAGTGAACACTGCAGATGGCACATATCCGAAATCGGTATGCTTATAAAGCAAATTTGACGTATGATGACGGAAAATCTTTCAAATTAAAAAAAACCCTGTCGGAAGTAAAATGCAATTCTCAAATATTAATTTGTTTTATGTTTATTTAACCCGATAAAACCTTAAATATTAAATTTTTTTACACTATTGGCTATAAAAGTATTTACCGTTAATTTTTAGGCAGCAGGATTGGGTATCCAACACTGTCAACATGCTTAGGTCCTCGACATACGACTTTCCAGTATTAATTTATTCCAAAATCAATTTAATAAACGAATATCATTTAGAAAGAATCTGCTCAATAATATAAAAATCAAAAATAAAAATTTTGGACCTTATGTTATACAAAGCAATGCTTAGCGTTGACAAATTTGGTTTGTATTTTGTTTTTGTAATTTAAACGCTTGTCGTTGCTTTTTACAAAATTAGGCCCTATTTCTCTTTAGAAAAATAAAAATCAAAAATTTAAAAATCATTCGGGTTTCGAAAAATCTAGTTGAAAACAACTGAAATGGTGTGATTGGCCACGTTGTCCGAAGCTTTCTTTAAAAATTAAAGAATAATTATTATTTTCATTCCCTGGTCTTGTATCATCGCCAAATTTTTTTAATTTAGTATATGTTCAGCATTTTAGCGATACAATTTAGCTTCAGCTTTAGCGAAATACATAAATGGATAGGTGAATTTTAAAGCAATCTAGTTTTCAGTTTAAAAAGTTTAATTGTGTTACTAAAAAAAGTGCTAGTGTGTTGCGAATTGAATGTAATTGAAAGGCAAAAATTGAACGTGTGGCCCCCAAGTAACCTCCATTAATGTAGTAATAATTAGTTTTTGATAATTAACAAAAGAGAAAATATCGCTCATTTATTTGAACAATGTTATAACCAAAAAATCCCATTTTTTGAGTTAATAATGCAGAATTATTCCTTATATCATTATTCACATTGTGCAATTATTTCTAAAAATTTCATGCAAATATCTTGCTTGTGTAATTAACTCTTTAGAGAATAATAAAGTGTAAACTGAAAACAACTTGTTTTCTCTAAAGCCTATATCAAACTATCGTCGTCTCACTGAAATAAAGTCATAAGTAATAGCCAAAAGGGCATTATTACTCAATTAATTCTGGAATAAGCCTATATGGCTTTATTACCAATGCAACTTGGTGCAATTATTCAATTAGTTGAGAAATGCTGATAATGAGATTTAGTCTTAAAACTAGTTTTCTTGAGTTATAACTTATAACGTTCTTGAAGCAAATTAGTTATATATTTATTTAGACATGTCAGATTGATCTAAATAGAAAATCCTTTGCTTTTTAAGTTGTCTCAGGTAGGGATGGGCAAATGCAAAAAATGTATCGATATATATCGTATCGATATTTTTGCCCAGTATCTATATATATTTTTTTAAAACATCGATATTTCGATATATCGATATTTTTTGACTACAAATGTTGCAAAAATATTCCAATTAATCATTGTTTAGTGAATGCCCAGTGTTGAACACTTCAAAGATCATCGTTGTGGAACAAGAAATATCAACAGGGCATCCATCCATTAAACAATGATTTAATATTTAACCCTGCACTATCATACTTAGTCGAAATGACGACGCGCGATTTTATTTTCGATTTAAAACATATTTTTTGTGATTGTTTTTGTTTCGTTTTTCGTATAGCGTTAGCCGCTAATATCAGTTACTCGAAACTAATGTTGCTTTTTTAGTTTAATAAATTTATTATAAGAAACTACAAGACTTAATGGAAAAAAATGTGTAATATTTCATACAATTGATGCTATAAATGCTATGTTTTAAGAAAAAATGCCAATTGATAGAAGTCTGTGAAATGTTAATTTTACGTTAAACGATTAAAAGAAATATATGAATTTCGTTATATGATAATTAAAAACTAGCTAAATATCAATAATAAATCTATTTTCGTACTTATTTTTGCTCAAGACGTTTTTTATTGGCTCTTGAAATAGGTCGTAGTCGATTCGACGAAGTATGACGTTTGCGATATAAAAATAAGTATGATATTCTAGGGTTAAAGAAATTGCGAACAACTAACTTAAATCTTAATAAACTCCATGAATCGAGAAAACCCAAATTGGTAATGATATCGAAAAAGGAAATAAATTTATCCATACATCTGTGTGTTTAATTTGTATTATAGAATAATTTCTGGAAAACTGCGTTAATTTCGAATGCACAAGTAGTCACTTTAAGAAATTTTATACAAAAGAACTACATATGTTAAGTAGCTCCTTAAGGCTTTATTAATCTTTACTTTCTGTTGCTGTCCTGTGCGGTGCCGTTATATTTCTAAATTTTAGAAGTTACTTTTTCTGTAATAAATTATCAGCTGTTTGTGAGCAGAACGGTCGCAGTATTCCACTTAAGTGATGTTAAAACTCGTCATCGTTTTATGTTTTTCTGGTAAAAAAAAATCTTAATCTTATTTTATTTATGATGTCACTTACAATTACTTAACAGTTTTTTGATTTTCACAGGTTGAACCGAAATAAAACAGAACGAAATAGAAAAACTAAAGAGTCAGCAGGTTCGTAACAGAACAGAAAGTAAAAACCAATTCTGCCCTTAGGCTTGTACCCACACAAACCGAATTTGACATTTAGCTACAAATAAATAAAAGTCACCTGGCTGAGTGTGGTCTTGGTGCCTTGGCTGTTATTATTATTGTTATTATTAAATTTACCTTATTTCTTCGCATCATTACCAGTTATGCCATTATCGTACAGTTAAAAAACGGCTAAAATTTATAGAGGTCTAAAAAGTATCGGAACCCGATACTCATAAATAAGAATCGATGTATCGATATATCGGTTTTTGAAATATCGGCGATATATATCGATATTTATTTTTTCAAATATCGATATTTCGATATATCGATATTTTTTCCCATCCCTAGTCTGAGTTCTATATTTCCTCGTGAATTAATGTGTATTATAAAAAGTTACGAACGGTGAGATAAATTTAAAAATGAATTTTTTTACTTGTGATGAAGAGTACTACATGCAATATAAAATATAAAGAGACTAATATAAATACATATGTACAGATGTAGTATGTATGTACATATGTATACATATGTATATACATATGTACATACTAGTGATGTAACGAATGTCAATTTATATATTTGAAACGATATTTGCGAATACGAATACGAATATTATATGCAATATGAAATATTAAAAAATTGTTATGAAAAAGGACTTCACACTCTTGTTGGCGTACTTTAAAGTTAATAAAATACACCCAAATTTTTAATGATCGTCATTAAATAATATTTGAAAATGATACAAAGCACAAATTTCTATAAAAAATTAATGTATTTGTACAAACTAAAATTTTTAGTCATTTATTTAAATTTCGTTCAGGATTTATGCATTTATTTAGTTAATTTCTTTGGAAAAATATTCGTATTCGCCTGAAAATGGCCGAATATTCGACAATTCGAATACGAATACGAATATTCGAGCATCACTAGTACATACTAATATAAAATATTAAATAGCTTTGACGCAAGTCCTGCAATTGTATGTAAAGATATAACCATGCATAAAGGGGGGTTTCCAGGGGACTAGATGTTTTTGTTAATACCGGTGAACACTTTAGCAAAACAAAAACATGTCTTGATTAGCACATTCATCTCGTATATATAGTACATATGTTGAAAGAAATAAAGCGAATAACAAATAATAAAGTCATTATACTAACAACTTGATAGTGTAACTCAAGTATTTGACTAAGAAATTTGAAATAGAGGCAAAAATAATAAGTGTGATTAGGGTTGCCAGTTTTGAAATCGTAGAAATCAGTACATGAGAGAAAAAAATCAGTACAATTGAAAAAAAAAATCAGTACATTAATTTTTTAAATATAAAAGGCTTTAACTAGGAATGTAACTAATACTAGTTTAGCGCATGCGAATGCGAATACTACATTTTAATTTTTGCGAAAGCGAATGCAAATATTACAATACGTTAAAAAATCACATGAAAATAAATTTATATAAGAACATGAAGTTGTATTACATACATGGATGCACTACATAAAGCATTTTATTTAAACTGAGTCTTGCATTGAGCAAATATGTATTAATTTATTAAAAACACGAATTCATAAAACAGAAAGATACATAGTTACATATGTTTGTATATGAAATTAATGAGCGACACTTGTTTCGCGTGGAATTTACTACAACAATGACTAGTTAATATTGTTTGCGATTCAAATTTGTTTGTACGAAGTAATGAATGGTGCTCAAAACATTTTTTAAAAGTTTTAACAGACTAGTCTTAAGTAGAAAATACTGCTGCCGAAAATACAATGCCTTTTCTTTTTCAAAAAATTAAATAGGTATATTTCCAAACACCGCTGGACTTTAGTTTAATTTTGATGCTTATGAGAACTTTTTTATAGAAAAGCTTTCTGATAAAGCTTTGAAGAATGCCTTACTTATAAGTCAGCTACGTCCAATCCATGTGCACAATGTGCAAACTTTTATAAAGAGTTTTTTGTGCTTTCACATCGACGAGATGACAACTTTCTTAAATAAAATTACTTGCCGACTTAAAAATTGTTTGCAGTTCGTTCACAAATGCCAACTATGCACAGATATTGAGCAGTTGCAAAGCATGTGCGTGCAACAGTTGATCACGCATACGCAGAAAAAATTCGCAGAACTTCTGCATAAATTTGCTGAATCTACGAACATACCCTATATGTATATTTTTCATGCTGGCTTAAAATAATTTTCGTGTTTTTGACGTTTGTTAATGGCAATTTTTTTCGTAAAAGAAGTACAAAATTTTTTTTCTTAAATATTCGCATACATTTTAGCAAATGCAAATAGCAAAAATAAGCGAAAAATTTGCAAATGCGAACATTCGTTACATTCCTAGCTTTAACCATTCTTAAAACAAAACATGAATTCAATGTATACTTTGTACCAGCGTTGTCAACTCAGTGCTTTTCGCACCGTTTTTAGTGCTTTTTGAAATTTTCGACGCGACAAATTTTGAAGTTAGTGCTCAGTGCTTTTTTAATTAATTTTCGGTGCTTTTTGTTTCTAGGCGGTGGCACTAAACCAAAAACTCAATGGAAAACTTCCTTACCTATTTTTGTTTTCGAGGAAGTTTTTCATTCAAAAACATATGCTCTGAAATTAAATGGAGCATCTCAAAAAATCTACTAAGATTTTAAAATGTGCCATATTACCAGCAAACTTTTACATTTTAAGCATATACAGGGTGGGCCAAAAAAACCAAGGGGTGTAAAAGTTTAATAACTTTTTTGTTTATTAACTTTTTTTTATTTTTTCTCTCAGATTATATAATATACAAAATGGAAATTTTTTTACACTAAGTATGAAAAATGATGTCTCTTACATGACCACCGTTTTCAGCTTCGCACTGATGGGCTCTTTTTAAAGCATTTTCCATAACATCTTTCAAAACTTGTGGCTGTAGCGTTAGAATTTCTGCAACAATGTTTGCCTTGAGTTCAAGGATTGTCTCTGGCTTGTTCACATACACTCGCTCCTTCAAAAAACCCCAAAGAAAATAGTCGGGTGCTGTCAAATCTGGCGATCGCGCTGGCCAAATAATTTCCGAATTTCGAGAAATTATTCGCTCTCCAAAAATTTTACTTAAAAGTGCCATTGTGTCTCGGGCAGTATGGGCAGTGCCTCCGTCCTGCTGAAACCACATACCAGGTCTGTTTTCAAGAGCAGGACGTAAAAAATTTTCTATCATAAACCGATACCGCTCTCCATTTACGGTTACAGCACTTCCATCTTCATTCTCGAAGAAGTAGGGCCCAATGACATTTTCAGATGTGATCCCACACCATACTGTACACCTGATGGGGTGCAATTGGCTTTGATGAATGGCTCTTGGATTTTGAGAACCCCAGAACCTACAGTTCTGCTTATTAACAAAGCCATTCAAATGAAAATGAGCTTCATCACTCATAATCAAATTTTCAATAAAGTTGATTTCATTTCTGGCCAACTCTTGAAATTTAACTGCAAAATTTAGACGTTGCCAATGATCTGCGGGTTTTAATTCTTGGACCAATTGCACCTTATATGGGTATAACTGTAAATATTTTTTTAAAATGCGCCGTAGTGACGTACGAGACATTTCTAGCTGAGCAGAACGCCTTCTGCCAGATGTTTCTGGTGCTTCGTTAAGACTGCTGTACTCGTTCAATATTTTCCGCAGTACGACTTAAACGTGGTCTACCGGTTCGAGGCAAATCTCTTACGCTGCCATGTTGGTGATGACGATTAACTAAGCAACGAATCATCGCTTCAGAGGGCGAAATTCTGACGTTAAAATGTCGACGATATGCTCTTTGCGTTAAAATAATTGATCTCTGGTTTAAATAATAAAATTCTATTGTTCTGGTTCTCTGTTCAGTTGTGAACCTCTCCACTATAAATTCTCCAAGTTTTGTCTATATAATCTGAAAAAAAAATAAAAAAAAATGAATAAACAAAAAAGTTATTAAACTTTTACACCCCTTGGTTTCTTTTGGCCCACCCTGTATAATGTAAACAGTGTTTTGCCATACAACAAAGAAGACATACTACAAGTATTTACTCAAATATAGTCTAATAGCGAAATTTTGTCTAGTATAGACAGTGGGTGGAGAAAGATTGATTCACTTAATGCAATGGGAAAAATATTGAGTCCACTATTGAAAGATTCAGTTAATGTGAACTCGTTTGAGGCATTATCAAAACTTGCATTCCCATCAAACTTCTGTTCCTTCCATATTGTAAACACAGAAGTTACCATTTTTATTTCGATCAAAGTTTATTATATTTCTCACATAGCAGCCGAGAGAATGTTTCCACAGAATGATTTAATAAAAACCAAATTTAGTAAGCTTTGATTTTAAAATATTTTCAACCGCTAACCCCATCGAGCTCAAAATGTACGATTCTTAACCTCAGAAAGACTTGTGGATTACTGCCAATTTCACTAAACTCGAGAGATTCGTTTGTTCATTGACGAAAAAAAAAAATTAATTTTTTTTTATAATAACTTGAAAATGCTTCGTCAAATTGATTTAAGATTTCACTTGTTCGTATAGAAATAAAATGTGTACCGTATGCTTTGGATTTGAAATCTTAGGAATGGAATGCAAGGTCAACCGATTCCTATATATTGTATGTACATGTCGTCGGTTGGTTATTGGTTTGCGGCACAGTATATTCAAAATACATTATGTCTGCAGCAAACCAATAACCAATCGACGATGTGCAAATTTTTTTTAAGTAAAATAATAAAATTGTAAATTTAGTGCCTTTTTACTTAAATTACGCGCTTTTTTCCAGGTTTCGGTGCTTTTTGAAATTTAAAAGTTGACAACGCTGCTTTGTACCAATGCATACGTAATTAATAAAATAATATTTTCAAAAAAATTTTCGAAAAAGAAACTTTAAATTCATTATTTGCATGTATCAGAAATCACTTATAGCAAATCTTTCTTGCAAATTTAAATTAAAAAGATCTCAATAAAATTAACATTAATTTAAACTAAAATTTATACGATCTCTGACAGTTTTGGCAGAATTTGCTTGAGCATTATATGGAAACCACTTCGAAAACAAATTCGCCTTAAGGATAACGTAAAGTAAAGATCACTGGTGATTCAAAGAAAATAAATAAACACTATGACAGGCTTTCTTATACATTGATCATAATTAATATATAAAAACAGTACAAAAACAGTACATATGTACATGAAAAAATCAGTACATTTGCGTACTGATTTGCTAGTTATGCATAAATCAGTACTTTAAACAAAAATCAGTACATGTACTGGCAAAATCAGTACGACTGGCAACCCTAAGTGTGATATAAATATATGTAGAAATAAAAAAAAATAGAATAAGAAAAATCAAGGTGATAAAATTCCGATAGTATTGTGAAAATAAACATTTCTAACAAACATTATTTCTTTCGTGTTCTGTTCTTTTAAATTATAATATTTGGAAAAGATGAGAAAGGCAGATACAAAGTATAAAAGTTTGGACTTTGTACCTTGCAGAAAATAGAAAACTTAAAAATGCACATAAGTAGAAACACATCCATACATATATATTAGTGATGTGACGAATGTCAATTTTTGATATTCGCGAATACGAATACGAATATTTAATGTGCAATTTATAGACATTAAATTAAGGTTCTATTTACGCCTGCAATATGAATTATTAAAAAATTGTTATGGAAAAGATCTTCATACTCCTGTTGGCGTACTTTAAAGTTGATTAAAACTGCCCAAAACTTAAATGATCGTCATTAAATAATATTTGAAAATGATACAAAGCACAAATGTCTATAAAAATTTAATGGATTCGTACAAACTAATATTTTTAACCCCCGACTAAAAAAAGGGGTGTTATAAGTTTGTAGTGTGTTTCTGTGTATCTGTGTGTCTGTCCGTGTCCACGTACAGGCTAAACGGCTGGACCGATTTTCATTTAATTTTTTCTTAGCTATGTTTGAAGAAAATCGGTCCAGCCGTTTAGAAGATATAACATCTTTTCTGAAAAAAGTCGGGGGTTTTTAAAATTTTTAATTTTGGTTATTATCCATTTATTTAAATTTCGTTTAGGGTTTATTTATGCATTTACTTATATAATTTTTCTTGGAAAAGTATTCGTATTCTCCTGAATCTTACGAATATTCGGCAATTCGAATACGAATACGAATATTCGTGCATCACTAATACATATGTATGATTTATGTACATACTAGTGATACACTAATATTCGTATTCGAATTCGAATTGCCGAATATTCGTAAGATTCAGGAGAATACGAATACGAGTATTCGTGCATCACTAATACATATGTATGATTTATGTACATACTAGTGATACACTAATATTCGTATTCGAATTCCCAAATATTCCTCCATTTTTAGATATTCGCATTCCTATTTGTAATCGCCAAATTTAGGCGAATACGAATACGAATATTTTCCCCAAAAATAAAATAAATAAATGCACAAATCCTAAATTAAATTTTAAAAAATGGCAGTAAATAAAAAAAATTTAATTGTATTAGTAAAAATGTGCGAGTGTATTGAGTTTTTCGAACTCGCACTTAAATGTCTTAAATGTGTAAATGCGAAGTTAGTTTGTAATAACTAAAAAAAGAAATTTACTTCAATTCAAACAAAACAATTCAAAACAAACAATACAATTCAAAACAAACAACACAAACTTCGTATACAATTAACATTAAAAAATTGCAATACTTTTCTTCAACTAAATACTTCAAAAATAAAAATTAAGAAACTTTTTTTCCATCAAGCCTATTGCGATTAGGTGTGTAAATAAAACCAACACCAACACTGACTAAAAATCCTGGGGGCAAATTACGGCACTCGTTATCGAACGAAATTACGAAATATTTCCATATAAACTCTATTGAAATATTTCGTAATTTCGTTCGATAACGAGTGCCGTAATTTGCCCCCTGTTCTTTATCTAATTTAGTTTTTCCGCCAAATAGTCTGCTATAGTTTTCCGTATTAATGAATTTAAAAAAATTTAAAAACTAAATATTATTTAATGACGCCTATTACAATTTTTAATAGTTTTTATTTACTTAAATGTACGCGAATAGTTCATAAAAAAATTTTTCATATTAAATTTTGTAGCCGTAAATAGAACCCCAATTTAATGTCTAAAAATTTCACATATAATATTCGTATTCGTATTCGCGAATATCAAAATTTGAGATTCGTTACATCACTAGTACATACATATAAATATATTTACGTACATATTTAAATGTACGTAAAACGCGGTGCAATAAATATGTTCATATACATATGAATAAATAAACCCAGCCAGCAATTTTTGAAATTTTCAATCAAATTCGAGTCTTTTTTGACTCCTCCGCGCGATTAAAAAGCTAGAATATGCGCTCATTTTCTGATCATAAATTATACTTTTGTCGGTAGGAAAACGTGACTACCCGCGACTCTTCTTGATAAGTCATTTATGAGTATTTTTCTATATTAGTTTAGAGTCATTTTCGACCCCTTTTTTTTAGTAGTATTTAAGGTCTTTTTCAAATCGTTTATTTTTTACTCTTTTTCGAATTGTCGTTCAGCCATTTTTCTAATCGCTTACGAGTCATATTTGAGAAATTTATCAGTCAGTTTATGATTTTTTTATTGTCATTTATGACTGATATTTGAGTCATTTATCAGTCGCATTTCTAATGGTATTTGACTTTTCTTCGAGTATTTTTTAGTCAGCTTTCTGAGTCCTACGTTTAATGGTCAAACAGAATTACGACACAAACACATTTTCAATACAAATTGACACCAAAATGAAGTTACAGAAAGCAGTCCAGAGACAGAATCTACTTTATTTTGACAGCGTTTTTTCTTATGCTACCACACTTTCAATAAATTTCATACATTTTGTAAAGAAAAATAAGCAGAAAGAACATAAATAGAATATAACATAAATCAGAGAGCAGTTGAAGTTACTGCCGTTGATTTTATTATGGGCTCTGTTAATTTTAAATCGAATTTTCCTGAAGCTGCAGACTTATTCTGTTTCATCATTTAATTTCATATTCGATTTAACTTTTATAAATGAAAAAATTAAGTTTTTGACATTATACGTAAAGATTGCCCCGTTATACTTAAAAATAACATATAAACTAGTGTTTACTCATCTATTACCTAATTTACATTAAGCGTTTTTTTCATGAAATTAGTTGCATGAAAATTTTTTATTTGTCAATAGGAGGCCTGGAAGAGCAACTTGTATCAAAAAACTTGTCAAGAATGCATCAGAGATTCATTCTACGCCCTTTTTTATATAACATTCTCTTTTATAGCGCTGCAATTAGCAAATAGAAAAATTCATGAAATTTCATGAAAAAATGCTTAATGTAAATCAGGTAATATACCTGCATGATTTGTTTTTGATTAAGCATTTTTCAGTCTTGCAGGTAAGCGAAATATGATAATAACAAACGGAAATAATAGTCACATTTTACACATATGGATGATTAATTTGTGATTGCTATACAATTTGTTATTGTACTTTAAATCGAACTATTTTTACCCATTAGAGCGAATCTTTTTCGAGTCCTTTTTTGATCGTGTAAGTGATTAATCAGTTTTTGATCACGAATAGTGATCTAAAAATACTCAGCAAGGTGATTTTTCAGAAAACTATCTTCCAAATGCTAGATGGGAACAAATAAATAAATAAATATGTACATAATTAATTAATTAATTATTTTACGTCGATAAGAAATTAAAAAATCTTTAATTTTTGAATAACACAAGAAATGGAGGAAATATTTTAAGTAAATTTCGAAAGTGGAGAAATTTATACAGTCAAATCCCGATAATTCGTAATCGCAAGGGACCGGCCATGTCTTACGAATTATAGGGGTTTTAGATTTAGCGGGGTTTCGATTTAACGGGGTTAAAATAAAATAAATACGAATTAACGGGGTTTCTCAATTTATTTACTAAAACGATAAAAAAGCATAAAAAAATTGTTAAAAATAAAATACAAAATAAAAATTTGTTGTTTTTGTAACACCGACAGTGTCTTATGCGTGCTCAATCACAAACAAGCAGAAGCAAAAACCCACGCAAAAAAATAGCGATAAACAAAAAATCATTCTTTCCATGTTTTTGTTGTTTTTATTACGAATTATAAGTGGTAGTTAGCAAACAATTACGATTTATAAGAGGTAAAGAAGATTTTATTTGAAGAAAATATTACGAATTAGCGAGGGGACCAAAATGTATGGAAATTTTACGAATTAACAAGATTTTTTCAAGGGACCGACAGTTTATTACGAATTATCGGGAATTACGATTTATCGGGGTACGAATTATCGGGATTTGACTGTATATTTTATTAATTTTGCGAACTTCGTTCACAATCTTAAACATGATTTAAAAATTATTGTATTGAAAATTTTCAAAATTTGTGATTTTTTAGTATATTTTTAATCGACTTAAAAAAAGGGTAAGGTTATTAATTCGTGTATATATTTTTTTCCGACATTGTTAATTCATAACTTGGTACATTTTAGACAAGAGGTATGTATGTATGTATATCTTCCATTTGGTACGATTGGTTTTATGATATCTCACTTTTCCGATTGCTACAAAACTTAGAAAACACATTAGGATTCCGTGCAAAAATGGACGGAATCACGCCCATTAAAATTTTATTATTATATTTCACATGCTTCTATTTGGGCGATTTTTACGAAACTTGACACATCCTGAGCCCTAAAAAAGACATAATACACCAAACTCCGGTTAGTTACTTCTTTAAAAATGTCACAATTTTTGGCTAATTATCCGGGAAAGGTTTTAAAGCGAAGACGTTTAATTACCTTATATAGGTAATTATGAAAATACGCTTTAAAAAAACGCATATATTTATTTTTCTGCGCACATGCAAACGCACACAAGCATTGACGATCATCACCCTTAAACACATAATAGCTCACCATCTTCATCTTACACACACACTAAAACGTAAAATATGCAAAATAGCAAGCATACACGCATTAACACTACTTCTTTTGAGTATTTGCCTACGAACAAGAAGTCTTTGTGACATCGCTTGTAAGCACTCATATAGACGAATATCAATACATCCATCGTGCTGCGCTTATTAAACGACAGAATTTATGTCTGGTATGTCTAGTATGTATGTATATATCGCCCATTTACTAAGACAACATCATAACTCGAAAAATGGGATTTTTAAGTTAATAATGCGGAATTAATACTCATATCGCTCTTCGTATTATGTCAACATTTTTACTAACATTTAATTTTATTTATTTATTTTTGGGCTAGTTAGGGTAAATTTCGTTTCGGGTTTGATCGTTGTTTAACCAGTTTTATAAAGGTAAAAGATAGTTTCATATAAATAACTCTTGAGAGAAAAATTAAATATTCTTTTTCGGTTAAGTTGTGTCTAAATTGAAAAGTTTAAACTCGTTTCCTGGTAAACTTGTTTTTTGAGTTATGACGTTGTCTTAGTAAATGAGCGATATGTACATAAACCTGTACAAAACTTTTTGTTATATTTCATTCAATACAAAATTATATAAGATAAGCAATAAACGTTTCACACTAACTCATATACATACATGCGCTTTAATCATGGAGAAAATAAGTATACATATCACTCTTTTACTCAAACAACGTCATAACTCAAAAATTTAATTAATCCTCATATTGTGTAAAATTCCATAAAAATATCTTGGTTACTTAACTCTTGAAAGCAAAATAAAAATTTCTTTTTCCATTAAGTAGTGTGTAAATTGAAAACTTTAAACTCTTTTTCTGGCAAACTATTTTTTTTTTTTTTTTTGAGTTATGACGTTGTTTGAGTAAATGAGCGACATCTTGTATCGAAAATCTCAACAATTCTTTGTTGACTGGTTCCAAGGTGTATCTGACTGGTTCATTCAGGGTTTTCAACAAAAAAAAAAATTCAAAAAGGCCGTAGCTCAAAAAATAGTTGTTTTTCTATAATAACTATTAAGTTATTATAAAAAAAAAGAAAACTAGTGAAAAGGGAAACTAGTTAAATATATTTTCTAATGGATTTTGTTTACCATGCTGTCTTTGGATTTTCAAATTTTCACTTGAAATATAATGAAAAACAGTATTTTGGCCTCTGCGGAAAATGTTAGAATTTCGAGTTAATAAACTCCTGTTGATCAAGTGCAATCAATATATATTTGGGGTATTCACAAGGGTGTCCTAAGTGTCATAAAGTCGTAGAGTCCTAACATTTTAAACCAGTTTAAAACTATTTTTATTTTCTTTCATATAAAAGGAGTACTATATTAATACAATTCTTCACTCTATGTATTTGTTACTGTCATAACTAATTATTTTGCTTTTTTGTTTTCTTTTTCGACAAAATGTTCATTTACGTTTAAATACGTGGCGTTTTTCTTAAGCAAATTTCTACTCAAATCATTGTATATTGCAAAAAATATTAAAATTCGCAAGGGATTAAAATAATGGAAACAATATCCCAAAGCTAATTATATAGACCGCAAAAAAAGGATTAACTCTAGTATAGACTTACAGCATATAAATCGCGAAAACTTGCAAAAATGCGAATATCTTCTAAACATTTCCAAAGACTCAAAAGCTGTAAACGAGCAAACTCAGTAGATTTTATGAATCAAAAATTATATCACGTGCAAAAAATTTGCTAAATTCGCGAATAATTTTTTAATTGAAAAAAACTTTAAATTTATTTTAAAAAAATGCTTAAATTGTAAGGAATGCAGAAAACTTTTAAAAATCCGCAATTACGAAAAACCGCAAAAACTTGCTGAAATCAAAAATATAAATATTAAAGTCTGATACTTAATAAAAAAAAGTTTAAAACCTTAAAAAAAAATAAAGAATTGGGAACAACCACTTTTATTGCAAAAATTTGCAACAAATTGCAAAAATTGTAAACAAGCTCCAAAATTACTTAGAAATATCTAAAGATCTAAGAAATTCCAAAAATCGCAGAAAATTGGCAAAATTATTAAAATTCGCACAAATAGATAGATGTATTAAAAATCGGTAAAATGGTAAAAAAGGCAAGCCCTAAAATAACACATAAATACTTAAAGATATAAGAAATTCCAAAAAATCGGAAAAATTCGCGAAAATGAAAATTTGCAAAAACTTGCTAATACCAAAATGATAGCAAAGTGTGATATAAAATAAAAGTCGTCAAATGTGTAAAAAAGGCAAAAACTGCAACAACAAAAATAATTCAATCAAACAATGATGTGGCTTGATTCAATCCTATTTTGTTAAAATTACACACAAAAGCAATAAGCTTTATCAAAAATTACCTGATCGCAAAACTTAAGAAAATTTGCAAATAAATTCCAAAGCCTTAAAATTTTAAAAGGTCAAATGTTCGAAAAAATTTTGTTTTACATATTGCAAAAATTCGCAAATAATTATCGGAAACAGATAGAAGCCATTAAATAATTTTCTCATAATTTTGCATATTCGTACCAAATATTATTTAATTTTTGTAATATTTTTTCTCATTTGTTTTGTATCATATTGGGTATGTTTCAACTAACACACTAAAATATGAGGAGTTGCTCACAGCAGTCGCATTTTAAACTAGTTTAAAAGTTTAGAACATTATGACGTTATGACTTTAACACTACCGTGTGAATACCCCAATTGTTACGTTTAAATTTTATTAACGTGTGAGTTCTTTTGATTGGTCAAAAATAAAAATAAATAACACACAATTTTTATGCACTGCTCTGTTCTTGCACATGCTGCCACTTTTTATAGTACAGGAACCGGTTCTCGAATGTTCGCCCGATAAGTGGCGTACTAACATGTCTGTACTTAGTAATGGCATCTGTGCATGTTGCCATCTGTATTGTCATTTACTATTGGTAGCCAGATGTTCAAACAGTCCTCTAGCACAATCGGGAAAATTAATGTTGCTGCTTCTAGGCGTTTGTAGATAATTCGATTGGCCGCTATTTTTGAATTTCAAAGTAACGACTCTTATGTTGGCAATGCGGTGTGCTACTGGTAGTACAGAGTGGTTACCATAAGTGCTCGCATTTTTATTTCTATGTGTGTATGTCTGTAGCTATGTACACAATTATTGTTGTTGCTATAGTGTTTGCACGTACATATGTGTGTACGTTTAGTGCTTTAGTTAAATAAAGGGTGTTTTTTATTGAGGCATAGAACTTTAAGTTGGCATCACTTTTTTAACTGGCGGCCATTTTGTCAGCTGTCAAGTGATTAATATTTAGTTTGGTTTGCCATTTCATCATGAACAGGTTGACAAAAGAACAACGCTTGCAAATCGTGCAAATTTATTTCGAAAATAATGGTTCAGTTCGCGAAGTTTACCGCAAGCTCCGTCCATTTTATGGTCGACATAATCGTCCATCAGAGCAATTAATTCGGTTAACCATGGATCGTTTTCGCACTACGTTTACTCTATGTGATAATACGCATCCGCAGAGACGTCGAACAGTGCGCACCGAAGAAACAATTGCCGCTGTAGAGCAAAGTGTTGAAGAGGACCCGAATGAATCGATTCGCCACCGTGCACAGCAATTGGAGCCGACTAACCGACTATTTTGTTCCCGAATTGGATGGCATGAATGTGGATGAGTTGTGGTTCCAACAAGACGGCGCTACATGCCACACAGCGCACGTCACAATCGATTTATTGAAGGAAACATTCGATGAGCGCATAATTTCGCGGAATGGACCTGTCAATTGGCCACCAAGATCGTGTGATTTGACACCATTGGATTATTTTCTTTGGGAATATGTGAAGTCGCTCGTCTACGCCAACAAACCAGAAACGTTAGGGGACTTGGAAGCCAACATTCGTGGCGTTATTGCCAACATACGGCCCCATATGCTCGAAAAAGGGGTTGAAAATTGGACCTGTAGAATTCGCTTTATTCGAGCCAGCCGCGGCGGCCACATGCCCGAAATCATATTTAAACATTAATGGCATAAAATTATCCTTCCAATGAAGCCAAATTGATGGACATTAAAATGATTTTCTTGTGTTTTATTTCAATTCAAAGTTTTATACCTCTTAAAAAAAACACCCTATACTTCCAGATAGTTCTTTGCTTTAACCCTGTAGGAATATTTTTACGTAACAATATGTATGTCTTATCTTAGCAAAACATACACAAACAAATTAAATAAATTTTAAATTAAAATGACTACAGGGATTTGTTTACAAACTAACTTTGGATAGGAAGGTTATTAATCAATCAATTTCTTAATCAATCAATCAATTACTTAATCAAGTCAGCTTAGATGCTAACACATGTTCACTCACACGAAGCGTGTTAAAATAAAAGTTCTTTCGGAAATATTAAGTCGTTGCATTTTACTTTTTATTTTCGGTTAGTTATCAGTAAAATTATGTTTAAATAGAATAAGTAGAAAAAAATGTAAACAACTAAAAAAATTGCACTTTAAAATAAAAATAAATAATTTATTGTTCTTGTCAGATTGCTGGCACAACAAACAATATTTTTTTTATTATAGGCGGCTTGGATTTGAAAATATAAAAATGTTCTAGAACCTAATAAAATTAATAAATTATAATTTGCAGTGCTTTTCGAAGTCGATGCCACCAATCTTCTCGGCACCGAATTCGAATTGTTTTTAATTTATTTTTCATATTTACATATCATATTTGTAGGATTATGATAAAATTTTTAATAATATGATTTTCAATTATCTTACAAACTTTTAGTCTCTAATGAGCAATATTTTGGATAAGCCAAATATTGCAATGCCCATTAAGACAACTACTGGCCAATTTTCTGCATCTACTGTCGCTGTTACCGCAAGCTCCAACGCTAATTTGAATACAAATACCGTTAACAATACTGCAACAAAACTTAACAATGAACCTACGACAGCATCTGAAACTCAACAACGGCCCAAAAATGATATTAATAAGCCAGAAGCAATGGGTAAGCTTATTGTACGAAAACAACTAAAATTTTTTGGAAACTTAAACAAAACTTTGAATTTTAGCTGAATACCAGACTGTTTTAGTCAGTTTAACATCTGGTGCGGCAGCAGGTGCTTTAGCCAAAACTACTATAGCCCCATTGGATCGTACGAAAATCAATTTTCAAATCAAGTATGTTTTTGGATGCATATAATATTTAATGTTTATTGTACAAAAAATAATTTTCCAGCAAAAATGTTCGCTACACATTAAAAGGTGCCATAGAATTCCTTAAACAAACTCATGCCAAAGAGGGCACACTGGCGTTGTGGCGTGGTAATTCCGCAACTATGGCCCGTATAGTGCCCTATGCTGCCATACAATTTACTGCTCACGAGCAATGGAGGAAAATTTTACACGTAGATAAAGATGGTACAGAGTAGGTTCATTTTAATATAAACGAAAACAAATATTTTATAGTGCATTTGCAACTGCATAAAATCGTTATCTAAATCTATACCGTTTACAGCAAGTTTTTTTTTTTATTTAAAAAGATTTCGTATCCAAAACAAAAACCAGTGACTGAAATGTTTACTAAACTACAACCAAACAATTGCACGATAACTAATTCACACACCTTTTAAATTAAATTTATTTATTTTAGTATAATTTAAAAAACGTCATTAGATATCTGGTATATTTTAAGTTAATTTCTGGAAAATATAGTTATGAAGTAAATTTTGTTTTGCATGGGAAATCTGCTCAAAATCTAACAGTTGTTGCTCAAAATCTCGTAAGTACTAAGATTTTGCTCAGATGTAAATGCACTATTTTTAATAAGCTTTTAAGGACTTATACATAAAAAAAATTATGTATTTGTGTTTACAAAACTTTTAACAAACAAACTTCCAAACAAAATTTGTTTTGTAAGCCATTTGTAAATCAAAATTAGATTTTATCAATACGGTAGTTATTGTTTCTTAATGTATTCCTCTGCTTTTCCATTTATTTAGCACAAAATTAAAACGCTTTATGGCGGGTTCATTGGCGGGCATAACCTCACAATCTCTGACTTATCCCTTAGACTTAGCAAGAGCGCGTATGGCTGTTACAGATAAATATACTGGTTATAGGTATGTACATATGTTTATAATAATATACAAAAAAGGTTCTAGCGACTAGAATCTGGCAAAGAACATTAAAAAATTACACTTACATACATACATATATCGGCGTTTTAAAAGTTTACATATGTCTCGACCTAAAAAAAGGGTCAAATTAAGTCAAATCTTGACCTTTCTCTTAGCTCATTATTATAATGAATTGTCGTACGAGCCCTGGAGACAATCAAATAAACTCATCAACAACATAGTTGTGTGCGTGCAGTCGTATTTTTTCGGCTACACGTACACGTTGTCAGCAATGATTAATAAAAATCAAAAAGCTTTGATTGCACTACTCAACAAATTGACGAAACATTTATTAAACTGACATGACACTACCTGGTGTGAAATGCATTGAGGTTCTTTACTAACGATCTGAAGTTAGAAAAGGTCCACGTACAGAGTTACATACACTAGTGGCAAAAACTAAAGCAGCTGAGCTAGTATTATTAAAATTCCATGGCAGTAATCTAAACAAAAATATTTAAATAGGTTTAGCAGTTCCTATTACAAACTTTTAGCGCTATATTGATCTTTTACCGTCAAATTTTTTTTAAAATTTTATTTAGTTAGAAAAAAAAAATAACAAAAAAAAATTATTCATACGTGCATGGCAAAAACTAAAGCAACTCACTTTCACTCAATGGAATCGGGTCTCTGTATGAAATTAGTGAAACCATGGGCCGCTACCTCTACAAAAACATTTTAGAAACTGTCATGTTTCCGTTTGCAAACGATAAAATGCCCGCTTGTTGGATCTTTCAGCACGATAGCAATCCAAAGTAAAGTCCTGGATTCAAGATCAAAATATTAATTTACTTAAATGGCCAGCCCAATCTCCTGATTTAAACCCTATAGAGAACTTGTGGGATATGGTCAACAAAGAGATAAAACGGAAAAAGGGTCGAAGAAACGAAATGTTTTCCTCGAAAGAAAAGAAGCACGGGAAAGCATTTCTGAAAGCCAAATTGATAATGCACAGAAGATGCGCTGCTGTTTTGAAAAATAATGGATATGCCATTAATTATTAAAATAGATTTAAAAATTTTCATAGGTTAATGTGAGTTGCTTTAGTTTTTGCCATGCACATATAAATAATTTTTTTGGTGTTATTTTTTTCTAACTAAATAAAATTAAAAAAAAAAATTGGCTGTAAAAGGTGAATATAGCGCTAAAAGTTTGTAACAGGAACTGCTAAACCTATTTAAATATTTTTGTTTACAGTACTGCCATGGAATTTTAATAATACTAGCTCAGTTGCTTTAGTTTTTGCCACTAGTGTATATCGAAAATAACAAATTCGGATTTGGACTCCGAAATTGTAAAACCATACCAAATATTTTAATTTTTGTGTAAATTTATTAAATTTGGACCTCAAATCATAAAATATTTTCGCGTCTTCGTATCGGGGACAATATTTCCCCGATATTCACCACTTAACAATTCTTAGTGGTGAGTATCAATATATTACCATTTTGCACATGCTACAATGCAAGACCATTTGCACAAGATTGTGAATTGGGCTTCATAAGAATTTTCGCACTTTATTTTTTAATGCAAATATCAGTTCTCACATTTCTTGCAGAAACGAGGCATATATTCGTCAGTATTTTTTTTTTTTTATTTTCAAACATTTATATGCATGGCGTGCCGTGCCATAAGGAACTTACGTTCCAATAAAAGTTTTTTTTTTTTTCAATGAAATAATTTTTCAACGGCCCATAGCTGCTTATAATCAACTTCCAATGTCTAGTCACCCGATAATTCCAAAAGTCACCTTCAAAAATCCTTTATTTAGATCTCATACCGAAGAGAATCAAGAAAACAAATTTTTCTGACAGTTGGTTCCTAAGCGAGGTCGAACGGATTAAATAAGCAATTGTCACAAACAAAAATGTTGGCCATAAAATTATATTATAATTCTCTGACTACACAAGAATATACGCAAAAAATAAATCTAAATGAAAACGCGTATTAAAGTTAATTTAAGTTTTGACTTATTCCTGTTATTTTACAGCCTGTCCCATGATGTCGACAGAAAACGTTTGATCGATAACTTATATTGAATACAAAAACAAAATTTTCGTAATTTATTGTTGTTTTTAACAAAAATTGGCGATCGAACATTTTGTGTCGACATCGTGGGCCAGGCCCATAATTAAAATACAAACTTTATGTTATATTCAGACACTTAGATCGAATATTTTTGTAAAGTATTTTAAAACGTTATATATAGTTACGTTAATATAAAAAGTCCCTACTTCATTATTTTTTGAAATCATGTTTTTGTATATATGTACATATATTTCGAGCAAAACTATTTTTAGAACTCTCTAGTAATGATTTGTAGTATTGATTGATAATGTATAAATAACTATTTTGCAAGATAGCCATTGTTGGCAATTTCTCACTTCTCTTTTATAATTTTTTTATTTTTTTTTTCTCTTTTTCTCACTAATATTACATTTTGACCAATTTGGATGGTCCTATTGTTCTTACATATTTTCCTAATTGTTAAACTTTGTTTTTATTGCATATATTTTATTGTTTTTATATTGTATAAGTTATATTTTTACATACTAATTTAAAATAATATTATTATAGTAGAAATTTGTAACCGTTTATGGCCTGCATTGGCTAGGTTATTGGTAATAAATAAATAAATAAATAAATAAAATACATCTAATGTATCGAAAAATGCAAAAATTTCGATTTCAAAAAAATAATGGGTTAGGGCCTTTCGATATTAAGGTAACGATATACATATATACATATCCTACATCTAAAAAGCAAGAGTTTCACGATTTCATATGAAGATTATTCGTAGCAATGTGTAAAAATGGAAAATACTTCAACTCCCATATCTTTTACTCCATAATAGGTTCAGATGCAAACTCTCAAAAGATCGCTACACCTTAATATATTTTTTTGTTGGTCTCCTCTGTCAGAATCGCTCGCTACAACCTTGTTATTTTTCTATGCTGTACATTGTGATTTAAAGATTATTTTGTTAACAATATGATTAAATTGATTTGCTAGAACTCTGCGCAGCGTTTTTGTTAAAATTTGGATTGAAGAAGGACCCCACACCTTGTATAGAGGTTACTGGGCCACAGTTTTGGGTGTTATACCGTATGCTGGTACCTCATTTTTCACTTATGAAACTTTGAAACGTGAATATACGGGTAAGTCTTGTTTTATTTCTCAATAAGTTACTCATTTCTCATTGGTTGGCATATTTCGACTACGACTATGACCGTTTCCTTCTGGATTAAAGCTCAAATGCTGCGGCGTTCTTTAATTTATCACAAAAATGTCGTAGTAAAAAAAGTAATAGAATAAATTAGCTTTTTGTGGTTTAACTTTGTCATTTATAATATTGGTGTAATTATTAGCTTTTTCTTTTCCCAAAATTTTCATCACTGCTTCAACATTGTCTCTTTTGTTGTAGAAATGACTGGCAATACTAAACTAAATACTCTGGTGTCTTTGGCATTTGGCGCGGTAGCTGGTGTCGTTGGACAAACATCTAGCTATCCATTGGACATTGTTCGTAGACGTATGCAAACAATGGGCGTCAGCAAAGATGGACAAAATAAATATCCCACCATTTATGCAACATTAAAAACTATATATAAGTAAGTCTTAGCTAAGATTTTTTTCTTGTGTTAAACAAAAGCAAATAAAAAATCACCTTTATTCTCAGGGAGGAAGGCATCAAAAACGGTTTTTACAAAGGTTTAAGTATGAATTGGATTAAAGGACCTATAGCTGTTGGCATTAGTTTCTCCGCATACGATTTTATAAAAGAATTATTGCGTGAATTATTCCACTTGAAACGTGGACGGAGCTCGGCGTCAGTTAGCAATTAGGTTTTATAAACTTTTCATTTATTATTTCATCCTCCAATGTCAATACGATTACTACAGCTATTAATTCTTATTACTTCTACTAATATTTTGTTAACTAATTGTTTAATTTAATTTTAAAAATATGTATATACATAATTACATTTTTACAATTATTTTTTTTTTTTTTTTTGTAATATAATTGATTAAGTAAAAAGGAAATTTTAAATTCGCTTTAGTTAAGCTTGAACCAAAAAGATAAATTCTTGAATAGAGAAATTTAACTGTTTAAAATTTTTATTTCTTAGCATATTTTTCAATTCACAAGGTAAAATTAAAGCTGTGCAAATTTGTTTATTTATAGTATGTATAAGTTTTGTGAAATGTTAAAATTTTTTTTTAGTTTTTCTTTCAATCCACAAAATCTTGGTATTTTGCTTAAAATACGCACAATATGAGACAATAATAATACATTATAATCAACAAAAATGATTTAAAGTGTGTGAAATCATTTTCAAAAGAAATACTTTATTTCGATAAGTATTTCATATAGAACTCATGGAAATATACAAAGTTACCACAATTTATAAATAAAAGACTTTGTAATTTAAGTATAAAAATCTTGCTACTAATTATTATACAGAATAAAACTTTTGTCTATTATATATAATTGAAGATTTTTTTCTTAAAAACTTATACTAAAATAAAGTGTACATATATTCAAGAAGTAAACCGCAAACAATAATTATTAATGTGTATGTAAATAGAAAAAGGAAATAAAAATTGTTACGAAATTATTTAACACTATTAGTTTTTTTAAGAAGAATCTTTGAAATATCAAAATCATGATTTTAGAGACGTCTTTACTTAAAAATTTTCAGTCTCTATGGTTCCTATGAGGAACAAAGAGTACGGCGTAAGGACACTAAACTTTACTGAGAAATATAATAACTGGCGAAGTGCTGATTCGTTAAATAGTTTCGTTTCCAATGATATTGGCAGGATATTCTGTTTTTGAATTAATTGTGTACTCCTTGCAGTTAAATTATTTACTCCTTGCAGTTAAATATTCTGTGATCGAAACGAAGCAAATACAATTGTCGCAAAAAGTAACCCTAGTTCCTATATTTATGATTTGAACAGTCTAAAGTTTGTATCGCCTTTTAAGCCAAATTACATGTGATAATTATTAATGAACAAATAACATCAAAGTTAGTTGTAAATATTCTGACAACACATAGTTGAACGGAACATCTAGCCGTTTTCGAATAATAATTAGTAATAATAATAATTATATATTATATATATACACATGTTAGTTAATTTGATTATTTTTGTTCTACTTAAGATAAAATTTTTGGTTTGTTACTATTAAGTACGTTCAACTATGTGTTGTCAGAATATTTACAACTAACTTTGGTATTATTTGTTCATTAATAATTATCACATGTAATTTGGCTTAAAAAGCGATACGAACTTTAGCGTGTTCAAATCATAAATATAGAAACAAATGAAGTTCGAAAAATAATAATTAAATTAACTGAAACTCTATTTAATTTACATGCGTTAGATTTAAATTAAAAAAGGCAATGGTGCTTGTCTTGACTAATTGCTATTGCATGTGATAATCGTTGTTGCCGCAACAGAGAAACAAGTCGAGGCAAAATTATCGACGGCGGTGGCGCAGTAGTTTTGTGACCGGCGGCGCCGCGCCGAGAGAATTTTCGACGGCTCTAATAAGCATCTAAAAATTTAGAGAGAAAATAAAAATTGAAACTGAAAATTGATTTTGGAGTAGATAAAATTTCGGCTGGTTTTGAGCCGATGCGAGCTTGATACATAGAAAAATAACCGGCGGCGGCGCGCCGTCGGCTTCGAGCCGGTCGACTTGTTTCTCTGTGCCGCAATCCAAATTCAATTTTACAAAGACTAAATTTCAAAACTATCGAAAATTTTATAAATTGCACAAAACTAATTTTGTATTTAATTATTATTAAATATTATTATTAACATAAATACTATATTTACGGTATGTCATATTTTTGCATTATTAATTGCTATATTCCTTTTTCGATATTTTTTTGGTTTGTTGGTTGATAATGGTTTCCCTATTTTTTTTTTCTCTACCTACCTTTCCCTGCGTTTACACGTGCAACTACCTTGCATGCAAACTATGTGAACGTATTATCAAGGTGTATCTAACTAGGTGGCAGCGCTACTGCAGCTGATGATTTTTTGCTCTGTGTGCCCTGTAGCTGAAAAATGTCAGTCTTCAATTTTGTTTTGGTTTTAGTACAATTATTTTTGTGCTTTTGACATTCTTCGGTTCTTTACACAGCTATGGTTGCCATATTTTTGTATAACAAATCCTTACGCAGTCACCTGTATAATTACACCATGCGTATTATCAACGAAAATTTCATACAAATGCCCGACTGTCTTGCAATTTGCATGTTTGGCTTATAGTGCAGAGTTGTCCATAACATAAAAAAGTTTAATATTAAGGGAACCAAATAGTATTGAATTTTATTTGTATTGTTTCAATGTTGTTTATGCCTAAAAAATTTATTAACTGTTTGATTTGTGAATATTTAAGAAAAAAATATTAAATTGGCTTTTGAATGTGTTTAAAATTAGTAAAAAGTCATATAACATTACAGTGAGATTACACGAGACATAAGTTTGGAAATTTTTGTGTTGGAAATTGTCAAAATCTGTTGCTAACACAAAAAATGACTGTGTAAACCGTAAATGTTAGAGTTCGAACACATGTTTGGAAACAATTGCTCAAACACAAGTCTGAGCAATTATGTTAGGACACAAGCTGTCAAATTTACTTTTTCGGTAGAAAATAATGGCAAGAAAGTAGAAATAATAAGTTTATTACAAAAAAAAATCAAGCGGAAGCACAAAATATAAAAAATCAAAACGAAAAACGCGTACTTTTTATGCATACGACAACCTAAATTTTGGATTTTAACATTATACGTCTAGCTACCCTTAAAAATAAGTTTGAACACAAACTTTTTTGTGACGTTATTCTGCAAACGTTATTTCTTATGATCAGCAATAAAAATTGCTCGTCTATTCGTACTGTTACACTACTTTGTACTAAAATATTAATAGGGCAACACTGTTAGCTAACTTTTCATTTACTTGCTGCAAGTCAAACAAGTCACTGTCTTGTAAAATTCTTTGGCAGTTAAGTTGGAAGTACAATACAAGTGCCGAAAGTGTAGTTGTGTTAGTAAAAGAGTTTGAGTGTATTGAGTTTTTCGAACTTGTACATGCACGTGTGACCCCTAGGTTTGCAAAAACAGGCGACAATTTATTCTTTATGTCAGTTTTTCTTAATTGTAATTTGCTGAAAATTAAATTACAGATTAAGAACATCGTCAAGTCAAACAAATACATAAAAAATTATACAAATGTTTGGTACTATGTAAATTTAAATGACAGGAAAACTTTTGATTAAAAAATTTATTCGTACATAATATAGAGGCAAAATTACACATAAATTTTATGATTCAAACATAGTCAAAGAAACGATTTTTTGTCCCATTTTTGGATAATAGCAGAGAAGTCGGCAACGCTGATCCCAATACTCAGTTCTAGTGCTGCCAGAAAATTAAAACTCGAATTGTTGTATCTGGCAACCATGGGAGTTCATTGTTGCTTCTCTTGTTGACACGAGAAAATAATTTGCAAGTTTCAAATCAGTCGGGTCTGTTGCAAGTGGAACAATTGAAAAGTGAGCAATAAAAAATGTTTTGAAAACAAACAGTTTCTAATTTGGATACTAATTTTTAATTACTCTTGATGATGGTGCTGGCTGGTTGGTGGCTGTTTCTGAATCATTCGTGAATTCGTTTTTGTGTGATGATACGGTAAATCATTAAAAATTTACAAAATTGCGATTTAAAATAGCCAGCCAGAAGAAAGAAAATCAGTTTCAGAAATAATCGAGTGAAAAACCGCGACTCGTGCTTAATTAAACCTTTAACGCGAAAGTACATTACACGCGTCAGTGCGCGTGCGAGCTGTGAACATCTGTGAAAAATTATAGAATTACTGCCTAATTCATAAAAAATATTTCAGGTTTATTAAGCGCTTATTTGACATATTTCTATGGGAAATTTGTCAAATAAACCTGTAACAAACTTAAAATATTTTTTATGAATTAGACCAATAGTGTCTTTGCTCTTTTGGCGCTTTTATAATTGTTTGATTTTTTTGTGTTACCGTTTTTGAAAATTTCAAGAGTTTTGCTCTTACGGTTTCCAAGATACAGCAAGTTGTCAAAATTACAAAGTCAAAATTGCATTAGCTGATGGAACACCCTTTAATTTAAATTTTTTAAATTTACTGTTAATTGTTGTAGTCTGTATAAAAACACACTAACTTTTAAAATTTCAAGTGTTTATATGTACATACAATTGTATGTATATTACATGGCATTTTAACATTTTTCGTTGCTCGTTTTGGAACATCCTTTAATTTTTAACTCTCATGTATTTGTTGTTCTAGTGGCCAAATGTCTACACACTGTGTCCAAATTTCAGGTCCGTAGCTCTTACGGTTCTCGAGAAAATACCCTGTGACAGACGGACGGACAGCGTAGCGAAAACAATAGGGTCATTTTCACCTTTGGTGTACGGAACCCTAATAAAACAATTATCAAGTTCAATAAAACAAACAAAAACCAGCAAATTCCTATATATTTACAATATTTTAAATAAGTTTGTAATGCTTCTTTCAAACACTAATACACTCATACACAGCTCACACCGATTTTATAACGCGGTGTGCATCTTACTGAAAATTTGTGATTGTATTGTGAAAAAGAGTTTTACCCCCTAGCGTATAGATCACTGCTGGCAAGAGAAGCGCCAGAGTGCCGAATATCAATCGGCTTTTTGTACAAATGAATGCACATACGCTAATACATTTCTCTCGGTTTTCTCTCTGTGGGCAGCAGTGGTATAGATGCTTACACATCAAAAAACAGGAAACAGCTGATCGATATTTTTATATGAAAAGTAGGTTACGTTACATTAGATCTTTATAACCATTTTCATTACTTTTCACATAACGATATCGATCAGCTATTTCCTACTGTTGCAGTTACATTAGATAAAAGTCGGCAGTTTTTCTTGAGTCTATGGAAGAGATAGGAAAGCAGAAGGATGAGAGCTACAACATTCTTACTTGCGCCGAAAAGTCGTTTGTTATATCATCCGCTGCTTAAAACCATAAGGAATATTTAGCAAACAGACTGTCTGTGTGTAAATTAGTCCTAGTTTATAATTCGGAAGTCTTATTACTTAGGCTGCTTATTTTGTTTGGTTAGAGAAACGAGGGGAAAAGAAACGTTACTGTTCCCATCGTCACACTCAGCCAAAAAACTAATCAGCCTAGTATAAGACTTGCGTAGTGTAAACTAGGACTAAATGAGCAGTTTCAAAAGAGAATTGAAATCGTTAGATCTGGCAACTGTGTGAGTTCAATTGTTGCTTCTCTTGTTGACACGGGAAAATACGCAGCCAATTTCAATTCAGTCAGGTCTTTTTTAAGTGTTCTGGAGGATTAGAAAAACAACTTTTAAATTAATAATAAAAAATAAAAAGTTAGAGAAATGGACTAGAAAAAAAAATATCTTAAAAATAAAAGTTATTTAGAATTCGGTAATCCATTTGCAACAATACTGAAGTGGAAATATAAAAGTGGTCTGGGGTGTGAAGGAATTCCGCTAAATAGTAAATAAAATGATGGAATTTGTAAATTTAATAATAAAAAAGTAACACAAAAATTTTACTAAACTAGAATAAAAAGTTATTTCTAAAGTGCTACAAATATATTTTAAATTAACATCAGACATAAAATTTATACATATACAAAAAGTTCAAGAAGTTTGTCCAGAAAACGGAGCTGCTGATAAAAGTGCAGAAAAACGAGAGAACAATATAAAGAGCGTAGGAGGTAAGTAGTAAAGAAAAATAAAAATTTTCCGCACAGTTGTATTTATTGTAAGGTACTTACAAAACGCAGAGATGTGTATCTCAAAAGAACTTAATTATATTTGGCTTTGATTTGTTAAGATATCGATCATACTAGAACTTCAAAGGCCCATAACTCGGAAACTAAAGCGGGTGCTAGACACATCAATATTCAGCTTCAATATTTGTGGTTGTGTTCGTTTTTTATAAAAAATATTCACACCAATAATATATGTTTAACTATTTTTGGTAAACAAACGCACACAACCACATATATTGAAGCTGAATATTGATGTGTCTGGCACTCGCTTACGGCTCGCCGCCAATTTTTTATTAAAGTTTTTCTTTTTATTTTTTAATTTTCTATTGGATACCAAAGTTTTATTAATTTTGGAGCTATGTCACTAAACTTAATTTGTTAATTTTTACTTTGTAGGATATGTACTATAAATAAATAAATATTTTTTTACATATGGGCCTACCCATAGTTTAGAATTATCAAAATGCCAAAATTGTTGATAACTTTTAAGATATTTTTTTAATGTAATTTTATCGTAAGCAACAATTTACGTATGTAAAACAAATATGAATATTGATCCTTATTTTCGATTTAATCGTAAGCGAAAAAATTTAATTTTTCAGGACAAGGGGGGTTTTTTAAATATTCAAATATATTTTACAGCCCGTATCTTAAAAGTTATCAACAATTTTGGCATTTTGATGATTCTAAACCATATGTAGGGCCATAAAATTTTAATTTCAATAAAAAAGTATATTTTTGATAACATGTTGCTTACGATAAAATCGAAAAGAAAGATTCGATATTATAAAAAACCTTCTGAAAATTTTTTATTTTTCTCGCTTACGATTAACGTCCCTTTTCACAATGAATGGTTAATGATTTGAATTTCACTTACATAAATGGTTGAATGCTGTAAATATTTTTTAGGCTAAAATAACTAAATTATTACGGTCTAATTTATAAAAAATATTTTAGGTTTATTACAGGTTTATTTGACAAATTTCCCATACTCATGTTTTAGACTCGACAGTTTTTCTTGAAGCAAGTCTGAGTTTATGGGAGAGAGAAGAAAGAAGAAGGAAGAGGGGTACTGACTTGCTTGTACAGAAAAGTTACTTCAATTCCCTTTTGTTATTTCATTCGCAGCATTAAAACAATAAGAAAATTGAACAAGAAACCGTCTGAGTGTAAACAAACGAGCAGTTTTAAAAGAGAATTGAAGATAACTGCTTCAAGAAAAACTGCCAAGTCTAAAACATGACATAGAAATACATATGTCAAATAAAAAATGTAAGATTAAGGATTAGTAAGATTAAAGAAAAAGAAAAACATAATTCGCAAAGTGATTAGCTTGTCTGCGAAAAACACCCATGGTCTATGGTGGGAATCGAACCCACGACCTCTGGACTGAGAGGCTAGCATCGCTACCACTCAGCCACAGGGGCGCTGAATAAACCTGAAATATTTTTTATGAATAAGGCAGTTAGTGTTTTAAATTTAAAATAACTAAAATTTTATATGTATAAAGCATTAAAACCTTGATTACCGTATTTCGACATTTTAAATTGAAGGAAAAATATTGCAGTGTTCTTTAATGTAATATAAAAACTTAGAAGTAGAAGTTGAAATACCCCAGCCAAGATTATATAGGTATTATATTATTATATTATATTATTTATTTTGGAGAACCCTTTTTAGTCTTTGTTTTGATGTTCTTCTTCATTCCTTGTAGCCAGTTTCAATTTATTTTTACACTTTCTATTTAATTCAATGTGCTCTTTACTCTCGCCATTGACGGTTGTGTTTTGTGGTCGTTTTATTCAAGTGGGAAAAGCTGAGTAGCTCCGCTCCACTAACCACGGCGTTCGTACGTTTGTTATTTAGTTCGGTGCTATTCAGTCATTAAATCCTGTGTAAAAAATTTAGTTTTGATTTTTTGCCCATTTTACTTATCAAAAGGCTGTGTGTATCAACATCAGCATTTTTAGAAATTGATATTTTTGCAACTATTATTGTTGTTGCTAATATTTGTGAATGCATGTTTCTGAAAAAGTGAAAAATATTAAAAAAAAAAACAAGAAAGTTTATAAAAAAGTGCAACGCAATATTATTTTACTTTTCCGCTAAGGTCAAAAAAATTGAATTAAAAAAATTTGAATAGTTTACTTCGAAAAATTAAATTTAAATTATTGCTCAACAATTTGTATATGAATAAGAAAATGGTGCGGCATTTTTGTTAAAAAAGTAAATAAATGAAAAGTGTATGTTTTATTGTTTTCTCCTTGTATACATACTGTGTATTTTTGGAATAATATTTTAAGTTTCGTGTCTAATTTTCGGATCCCACCTCATCAACATCGGCAACAGCGTGTTAATTTTTCTCGAAGGTAGGTGGAAAAAAATGTAAAAACAGAAAGAAAATATGCGAAATACAACTAAGTATATATGTACATACTTATTAAAAAATATACATAAGTACACATGTACGAATATATGTATGTGTGTGTGTACGCATGTGTGTATGTATTTACTAGTGTCCTGCACAAGATATCTTATAAGAACTTTTAAGACATCAGGGATTTTTCAAATGTTTTACTACAGCGAAATCTTATAAAACAAACGTTTACAACACTGTTTGCAAGAAATTTATTTCAGTATTTTGTATGCGGTTAATCACATAATATCCCCATCGGAAATTTGGCTAACTTTAAACTAACTTTAAGCTAACTATTTCGCAACTAGTACTGACTACACTTGGATTACTTTGCAATGTAATCAACTGACTATTTTAACATTGCGATGTCCTAGGCGGTAGTCAATTGTCTTACTAGGCACTACTTTAAGCTAACTAAGTTGACTTTTTTAAATCACCTGGTAGTCAGTAAATTAAAAAAAAAAAATTTCTGTGGCTCGAACATGTAACATCACACGTTGTGTACTCAACGCGCTACCACTCGGCTAAGCTGCAATCTAAAATAAAAACAGCAAAATGTTAATATAATACTGAAATGAGTAGTTAGTAGCAGCTGAGAAAAAATTTGTTGGCTCTCACCAAATTCGATTACGTAGTCAACCTTAGAATTAATTTTGGGTTTGTTCTGGATGACTTTGCAGCTAGCTTTTAGTCAGTCTAAGAAAAGTTAACTATAAGTTAGCTATGTTTGTAGTTAGCCACACATTCTCCGACAAGGTAGCTTACCATCTACATATTACACACACACTCAAACGTACAATATGAAAAATATCAAGCATACACTAATCAACAGTACTTCTTTTGTTACAAACAAGCAGTCTTGGCGACATCGCTTGTTAACACTGATATACACGTACACCAATACATCCATCGTGCTTCGCTTATAGTACGACAGCATTTATTATTGGTTTAGTTAGTATAATACATGCGACGTGAATACATTTAAAAAACGACGTATTTACATTTCAAGACTGGTTACGCAGGTCTCTAGTATATACTACATACTTCGTAATTTCTGTTCTTTCCTATTGGGTAGTGTGAATAAATAAAAAGTATGCTTTTTTCTTAAAAATTTGTCTTAAAACCCCAAATATGTATGCATGTATGTATGTATGTGTTTTTTGTTCTATTTTAAATAAATTTTTAAGTAATAAGCAAGTACTTTTTTATTCACACTACCCATTGAAAACATTATATATAATTACGTCCCGTGTTGTCCTACCATAAGTTTCCCTAATCAATTCCGAAAATTTTAAAAAAGTATGGTTTTGATTGAAAAATATTCATACGTATGGATGTATTTACATACATAAATATGTACATACACTAGTGGCAAAAACTAAAGCAACTGAGCTAATATTATTAAAATTCCATAGCAGTACTGTAAATAAAAATATTTAAATAGGTTTAGCAGTTCCTATAACAAACTTTTAGCGCTGTGTTGACCTTTTACCGCCATTTTTTTTTTTAATTTTATTTAGTTAAGAAAAAATAACACCAAAATAAAAATAATTCATATGTATGTATCAGGGTTGTCAGATTTTTTTCCAACCTATTTCGCCAAATTGATTTTAAAAATCGCCAAAAATCAGTTTTATGTAGTTTTTCTTAGTAAATATTTGATAATAAATTTGTTTTTATATAACACTTTTTTTATATAAATTTTTATAAAATGATCGTATCAAAATTTATCAGAAAATCGCCAAAATTGGAAATAAAATCGCCAAAATTATTTTTTGTAAATTTTTGTCATCCAAATTCCAAAATGTAAGAAAAATCATTAAAATCAAATTGTTTTAACTTCTTGCAGACGAGTTTTGGTAGGATTTACTTTTGAAACTACTCCTTCAACAAACTAATTTTCTTGAATTATAGAAATTTTGGTGTTGAACTTTGTTAAAAAATCGCCAACAAGTTTATTTATCGCCAGGAAAATCGCCAACAAATTTATTTATCGCCAGAAAAATCGCCATGTCGCCAAACCAAAAATTTGGACGCCAAACAATTTGAAAAATCGTCACGTTTGGCGAGAAATCGCCATATCTGACAGCCCTGGTATGTATGTGCATGGCAAAAACTAAAGCAACTCACATTTTTAAATCTTTTTTGATAATTAATGGCATATCCATTAGTTTTCAAAACAGTAGCGCATCTTCTGTGCATTATCAATTTGGCTTTCAGAAATGTTTTCCCGTGATTCTCTTCTTTCGGGGAAAAATTTTCGTTTCTTCGACCCTGGGTCCCGTTTTATCTTTCTGTTAAAAGAAATCTGCAAATCTGGCAACAGTGACTCCAACTAATGTTATCTACTATTGACATTTAACACGGACTTGATATACGAAATATACCAGCAGACTGCGTCAATACTGACTAGGTAGTTCTTATGGGACCATATGGCGAAAATGTCAATAGTAAGATTGTGCTGACTTACTATTGACGATATCACCACACTGTGGGAAATGGCCGTAATAAAACTGTACTGATTCACTATAGACGCTGTCACCACCGTATCTGTGGAAAAATAGTCACTAGTAAATTTAAGTAGGTAGTTCTAATGATAATGAAACAGCATATTTTGCTCACATTTTCTGCTTTAATAAAAAAAAGGGAATTTGTGCATAAAAAACATATAAAAGGAAACTGTTGAATTCATTCATTTCGTTTAGCAAGTAGGGATTTGGTTTGCCGTTTCTATTATACACTAGATATACCAAACCGACGACGAATCAAAATGTAAATAATTTAAGATTCAATGAAAATGTATCTAAACTTCATAAAAAATTCATTAAAACACAGCCACACACAAACTTACATACATATGCAAGCATAATTAAATAATACATGAAATTAAAAAAACATAAACAAAATCCCTTTAACCAAGTTAATTCAATTTATTCAACTCTATTCCTTTAAGTATTATATTGAAATACTACAAACTAGGGATGTAACGAATGTTCGCATTCGCTTTCGCATTCGCAAATTATTCGCTTACTATTCCTATTTGCATTCGCTTTTGCATTCGCTAAAATATATGCGAATATTTCAAGCGAATACTAAAGACAAAAAAAAATTGTACTTCTTTTACGAAAATAGTTTACGATTTACAAACGTCAAAAAAACTAAAATAATTTCAAGCAGCATGAAAAAAATGCATATAAGCTTTTCTAATCAAAGCTTTAACATTTTAGCGGGAAACTTTTCTATCAATAAGTGCTCATAAGTATCAAAATGAAACCAAAATCCAGCAGTGGTTGGAAATATTTCTCAGTTTTTGAAACAGAAAAGGCAGTGTTTGATTTGCCCGAAAATATATTCTACTTAAGACTACTAGTCTGTTCAAACTTTTGAAAAATGTTGCGCACCATTCATTACTTCGTACAAAAAATTTCAAATACAACCACGATTAACTAGAGCTTTTTTGTTATAAATTCCACGCGAAGCAAATGTCATTCATATTATTTCGCATGAAAACTTAAAATGTTGAAGATATATTTCATATGTTTTTTCCAAGAGGAACATAGTACTACTTCTTCAAAATTTTTTCATGAAAAATTCATTCCACTTTCTTTTAATATATATTTTGACATTTGACATTTCACATGAAATATTCAACAGAGTACCAGGCTTAGGGCCAAAGTACGAATGGGTTGATTGCCTAACATTTTGTGAATTTATTTTTAGTTATTATCTATACTAATTTTAATGTAGGGCCTAATTTTGTAAAACGCAACGCTTAGTGTTGACAAATTTTGTATGTAGGTTGTTTTTGTAATTTAAATTTTTTCCGTATAAAATTTGTCAACGCTTACCGTTGCATTTTGCAAAATAAGGCCCATAATTTCTGTTTTAAAAATTTGTATTTTTAATAAATTAATAAATATTTGCTCAATTTAAATAAAATACTATATGTAGGAACTCTATAATACAACTACATATTCTTGTACAAATTTATTTATTATGTGGTTTTTGAATGTATTGTAATATTTGCATTCGCTTTCGCATTCGCTTTCGCAAAAATTAAAATGTGTTATTCGCTTTCGCATTCGCTAAACTGGTATTCGTTACTTCCCTACTACAAACCCACACACACACTCATGTTTTGTTTCTTTTTTACTTGTAAGCTAATAAATGCGTGTGCAATATGTTTGCATGTAGTATATAGTAGCAACTTTAAACGCTTATAGCTCCCAAAATACTAAACCTCTGCACATCTGTATAAAAAATCCTTTAAAACCATATAAATCTTTTTAAAATCGGTGCAGTGGTACCAGCGTAAAAGGGATTACAAAAAACATGCCTAACCCTACGTCTCCACTAGCCATCGACGAGGACATGACATGGACATGACGCCGGCAGAGCAACTCTGAAAAATTCATCAACTTCCTTGTTGTTGTGAAAACGTGCGATGTCCATGTTTAGGCATATCAAAGTATTTTGCGGTAATGCAATAGAGATGGAATATTTACCAATTATGTTCTGTCTCTTTTCTTTCTATTGCAAATTATTGCGGACGTCAAATCTCATGGCGAACATTTTTGCTCAGACATATGCTCGGGCCTTGATGTCAGAGCATGGACGAATGTTGGACATGAGCGGTCTCCATTAGCCATTTGCGATGTCCGACATGATGCCCATACCAAGTTATTGGCTAGTGGATACCGCTAGTAAGTATGTAAATGAAAAATTCAATGTTTCGTCGAAATAGTAAAATCAACACTTTATGAATCTGGACTATCGTCAAATTTTTAACTGATCCCACAGGCTCATTTCCACAATTGCTTCATTTGCAAAATTTTTTATTTGTATACATACATACAAAATCGATTGTTTTTTATTGTGTTTGCAATTTCTTTTTGTTTGGTTCTTTAAATTATTTTTTAACTTATTTATGTATGTATACTTGCCTTTTAAAATTATTTCTTATCTTTGTTTATCTGAAAAAATATCGTGCCATAACCGCAAAAATAGCTTAAGCGACATAATTTTCAAACTTCAAATGTGTCGCTTAAGCTATTTTAGCGGTTATGGCTCGATATTTTGTACGCATCAAAAACAATATTAATATATAGACGCTCCGTTGACAATGTCACCAATATAGTCGACAAGAGTGTTGACTTGGGGACACTTAAGCCCACGCTGCCTTCAGGGTACATATGCATGTGTTCATATGTAAGTATGTACATACATATGTATGTAAGTCCATGTAGGTAAATAAAAGCAAATCAAGGACACAAAAATAGTTTAAAATACATATGTATATCCGGTTATTTCTTGATTTATGTGTTTTTCCTTTTGCAATACGTATTATTGTGCAATAATAGATATTGTACAATGAAATCGACTGTTGCTCTATTCTAATTTCTTTAGTGTTGGCAATTTTTTTGCGATTAATATAATTTTCTGAGATTTTGGTTATTCTTTGTAGTGTGAGTGATTTCTTCAGTGCATTTAGAAATTTTTCGCGAACTTGCGATTTTTTCACGTTTTTTACGAGTTTATTTTATTATTAATAATTTTGACGATTTCGAATGAATTTTAAGGATTGATTCTGATTTTACGAATTCTCGCGAATTTTTACAATATTCGCGATAAAAGCGAGTTTTGCAAGTATTCTGTTTATGAAAATTTTTTGCGAATATTACACTTTTCGGTTATGCTGCTGTAGCAAGTTTTTGCGAATTTTAATAATTTTCGCTAATTTTTTTACCGAATTATTGACATTCCTTAGAGTTTTGTAGATTTTTTTTTGTATTTTTTTTTTGCGAATTTCTGTTATTTTTGGCACAGTGAATATTTGCATAATTTAGTATCCATGGCATACAAAAATATCCACAGTAAGGCAGGTATTTTGACTAAAGCTGTTAAGTCGGCAAATTTAATTCCTCCCAATTGTGTTTTAAGCATACCTTTTGAATCTAAAATAAAATAATAATTAAAATAAATAGCAGACTGAAAAAACATAGGTATATATATACATACATATATGGTATTAGGTATATCTTATTCTCAATCAAAGTTTGAGTAACAAATTCCTCCCGTGCCGAGCCATTAACTACAATTGTCAAGAAAACTAAAGTGATATTCGTTCGGAAAACAGATCATAAACAATTTTTTTTAAGCACTATTCCTTTTTGCTACAAAATTGACTCGAACAGTTTTAACTCTTTCTTTTTAATTCAAAACTTTCTGCAAAAGCAAATATTTACCTAGGTTGAAATGTTTTTTGTAATGGTGTTTGCTTTCATGTAAAAGTTACTACATACCTAATTAAGTTTTCTTATTTTGTTTTTCTTTCACTACATTTAGTTTACCAAACTAAACAAAACAAAGTTTGTGTAGAATAAAATTTATGTGTGAATGTATGCGTAAAAACTCAGCAAATAAATTGAAAGAACAAATTTTTTTTTCAAGAATGTACATACCTAATTGCAAAACCTTTTTTTCGTAGAGCACCAATAAAGTAAATAAATAATTGTCCATATTGTGGACAGGAAGGATAATTGGTTTTATATTGATTGCAAGAAAAATTCAGCGATTGGCGCTGATCTGCAAAGGCATTTTTCCATTAAAAAAAAGGTATACACGAAACAAATTTTTGTTACTCGACTGAGATGATTTCCCACTTTATTATATTTTCCCCAGTTCTAACCGAGAAATGTTCCCCTAAATACATACCTATTATTCCCATTAAAAAACATTATTTGCAAGTATCATTTGACTTCGAAAATTCGATATTTCCCCTCACTTTTTTTCGGGAAAAATTAATTCTTCTTTTTGAAATTAGACTGGTTGAAATTTAATTTTAAAACTTGTTTACAATTGATAAATGTTTGTTGGGAATGGCATACTATGGCATAATAACCCTACAAGCAAAGTAATACAAAAATTGAAGACTCAAAACGCCAAATTTCGAGCGTTAGTGCCAAAATAAGAAAAATCACTAATTAGTGCTTTTAAGAAATTTGTGTATTTCTTAAAATTATTTTAATAATTACTATTTATTTTTTCAGTGTAAAGCATACATTTTTCGTCTGATATATTTCATTAAATGGAGAACAGCTAAGAAAATTTTAAACATTATTAAACTTCACATTAATTCACGTTATGGATTTTCAGTCGATTTTCACAAAAGTGCTTTTTACGCTATTTAGATATCAAAATTTCGCTTTTAAGGGCTTTTTTAAACGTTGATGTGCCTTTATGGCCAAAAAAGTTGGCATCACTGAACTAAAGCACTAAACGTACACACATATTTACGTGCAAACACTATAGCAACAACAATAATTGTGTACATAGCTACAGACATACACACATACAAATAAAAATGCGAGCACTTATGGTAACCACCCTGTACTACCAGTAGCACACCGCATTGCCAACATAAGAGTCGTTACTTTGAAATTCAAAAATAACGGCCAATCGAATTATCTACAAACACCCAGAAGCAGCAACATGAATTTTCCCGATTGTGCTAGAGGACTGTTTGAACATCTGGCTACCAATAGTAAATGACAATACAGATGGCAACATGCACAAATGCCATTACTAAGTACAGACATGTTATTACGCCACTTATCGGGCTAACATTCGAGAACCGGTTCCTGTAGTATAAAAAGTGGCAGCATGTGCAAGAACAGAGCAGTGCTAATCAGAAAGTAGTCAAGTTAAAGGCCCAACTATAATATGAATAAGCTAGCTTAAGCAACTGTGCGGTTACATATAAAACGCACGTGGCAAACTATAATGTACTTAACAAACTTTTCGTCAAGTTTCGCCAAATGTCATTTGCTTAAGTAAAGTGCCAAACTGAACGCACATTCCGTAAGGAAACAACTGTTTGTGCATTTTTTTTTAAAACTCAAACAAGCAGCAGCAGAAAATGTTATATCTGCGCAGAAAATATTCATTGATTTTAAATATTTTTTTATTGTTTCTTATTTTAAACTCAGAAAATAAAGCAAAACTTTTATTTTCATTGTTTGTTTTACAATACATATATACACACATACCCATGTATTTACTTACATATGTATATTCAATGTTGTACTTTTTAGTAGGCAAAACAAATAAAACAAGTAATAAGGTGATGGATATATTTATATGTGAATTTTTAATAGATTAGGACATTCTTACAAGTTAGTTTGATTGAATTGCATTCCTTTATGAATTATGAGAAGAAACAAAATTAATACAAAATTATTGACAATACCTAGATGTGCAGCTGTGGCTAATACCCTTTTCACACTCACTCACATCTTTGAGGAATGCGTGGAATATGTTGAAAATTGAAAAAACCTGTTCACATTACAACATCTTTCATCTGTCATGTATTATAATACTATTTTTACGAATGTGAGCTACTAAAAATTAAATAATAAAATGCAATTTAAAAATTCAGTAGAAATTGATTTAATTGCTGGCTCCTGAGGAGCAGAAACTAATAATGCTACAATGTGCAGAATTAGTTGAAATTATGCCAGCGGACAATGATAATGAAAAAATATTACAAACTTTATCCGAAAAGTTTTCGCGTAGACATTTGCAACTACTTTTATGTACATAATTTATTTCGATTTGGAAAATATATAACAGATTTTATTATATGTATACATATACATACATATGTATGTATATAATAAAATCTTAGAGTAATTACGGATCTTTTTTTGGGAAGGATATTCCAAAATGTAGCCTTGAATGTATGTAAATATGTCCATGCATATGGAAATATACATACAAACATACATGCATATGTATATATTTTTATAGTATGTATGCATGTATGTATATAGTTGCATACATTTTTTCTAGTGATGACACTAAAATAATCGAAAGATGTTGAACGGAACAAAGTGAGATAGGAACATCTTTTAAAGATGTTGAAAGATGTTGAACATTCAGCCCTGTATAATTCTTATGGGAAAATGTTATCATCTTGCCAAATTGATGAAAGATGAAAGATGTGAGTAAGTGTGAAAAGGCTATAAAGAATACTTAAGTCCATGTAAGTACATTGTGGCCACCTAAAAGTCACATCTGAATTGTTTAAGCATTTGACAGACTTATCGTTCAATTCTGACATTAGCTTAAGCCAGCTTATTCATATTATAGTTGGGCCTTAATACCTCGTTGAAAGTGGGTAATAACGATAAGAAGTAGTTAAGTAAAGACGAGTTGTAATTTGCTTCGTTAAGAATAAAAGGAAAAACAGTAGCAAATAAAAATTGTGTGTTATTTATTTTTATTTTTAAGCAATCAAAAGAACTCACACGTTTAATAAAATTTAAACGTAACAATATGTTTAGTATAAAAAGAAATTTCCTGAGGTAATGTTTAGAAATTTATTTTATTGTTTTTATTAACCCCGACCAATGTTAGGTGAGAACCAGACCAGACCAGGATTGATCCTTAGCGATACCAGCAGATGAGAAAAGAATCTGTAAGTATGGCAGCCTAGTTCGTGGTGCCTGTATCGAATGACTCCCACACAGATTTAACAAATTTTGCAATCTACACAGTTCCATTTTCGATACAAGCTCAAGACTACGAAAAGTGCGGCTTACAGCCGGACAGTAGATGTTCCATTGTTTCAATTACCCCGGGTTCCTTACATTTCCTGTAGGTACCGTCAAGTATTCGTCCTATTTTGACAGCATACGAAGCTGTCCAGCAGTGTCCAGTTAATATCACCACTAGAAGTTTGCGGTTGCTTCTAGTTAATGATAAAAGGAAGTTAGTCGATTTGGGATCATAGGGGCTCCACATGATTTTAGAAGTTTTGCAAGTTTTCGTCTTCCCTTTCAGGTGTTGAATTAGTTTTCGGACATATAACGTTTCCTCAGCCGGTAATAGAATTCCCCTTTTAGCCATTGTGTCGGCCATTTCATTTCCCTCAATTCCCATGTTTCCCCCCCCCCCAAAAGGGGTATTATCAGGGCAATCATGAATAAAATTCCGCGTGAAATTTTTCACGGGGAACAATTCCAATTAATAGCAAGTAATAGGGAAAACAAAAAGTTCTAATTGGAAAAGGGAGAAATTTCACGCGGAATTTTATTCATGATAGCCCTGTATAAGTTTGCAGTGTGTGTCTGTGTATCTGCGTGTCAGTCCGTGTCCATCTACAGACCAAATGGCTAGACCGATTTTGATTTAGTTTTCTCTGTATGAAAGGTGACTTGATCGAGAGGTTTCTTAGCTATGTTTTAAGAAAATCGGCCCAGTCGCTTAGAAGATATCACAACATCTCTAGATATATTCGGGGGTTTTAAAATTTTTAATTCTTGTTATTTTAAATTAATTATTATTTGTCTTCTATGAATGAACAATATGCAACTTTTTAATAACACAAAATACCTTTTAAAGGAAAAAATAATTAGTCAATATATTTTGAACTGTTCATTCAAAAAGTATTGCTTTGATGATTTTCATCTAAATGATAAAAATAAGATATTGTATATACATATGTATATTTTCTGGGTAAGATTTAATATGTATGTATGTATTAAAGAAAACATATTTTACATATTTGGAAAGTTAGAAATGTATCAAAAAGTTTGTTTGTTATACATATTCATATTTTTGCATATTTCATGTAATTTGAATAAATAACTTTCTACTCCTTTGAGCAAATTAGTACAGCTTTTATACATATGCATAAATGGTATATATGCATACATACATATGTATATATATTTTGAAGCAAATTAGCAAACTCTTAAATTAAAAAGGAATATTAATTAGATTGCGTTGTGATAGTAATAGCAGCGTGCTGAAGGTCATTAAAGTGGCCATTAAGCTGCCGGATACCTCCATCAGTTTAATGCTGCCGGCAAATGAATGCATACTATCTGCCAACTTATAATGAGGGCAAACATGAAAAAAATTCCGCTAGAATTTTTTCCCGGTAAATAATTTGAAATTGTATGTAAGTCCCGGTTCACACACTTCAACTTTTGTTTATCAACTCGTAATTCAGCTGTAAGCAAAAAAAGATATTTGTATTTCCTTCTCCGTCTTTCTTGTAGCTGAACTACGAGTTGATCAACAAAAGTTGAAGTGTGTGAACCGGGACTAAGTTACACTCCCTTTTAGGCACGCAAAGTTTACTTGCAAAGTCTTAATTCAGTTGGGAGACAGAAAGCAAGGGAAAGTATATCTCCTTCTGTCTTTCACTCAGCTGAATTAAGTCCAAGGCGCATTTATATCAAGTGATCTCAATTCAGCAGCTGATGATGAGGTAGTCAGCAGGAAATTTTACACTAAAGCCCATGTCAGATAAAACTTTTGCTTCGCGTTGCGTTGAAGATTCGCTTTGACATCTAAGATGAAATATACGTACTTTTTTTTAATTTTTTTTTTACCAAACTCGCATGTAAATATGAAATTTTTATTAAAATGTCGGCAAATTTACATAAAAAAAGAGTTCGTACATAAAACCAAATAGTGAAACAGTGAGTGTTGTCAAAGTTTTTATTGTGTCATGCACACTTTGCTTCACGTTTTTTTCCCAAAGTTAGAAACGTCACGCAAAGCGTTGAAGCAGTGTTGTCATATTTATTTATTTATTTATTTATTAAATTCAGTAGGTAACGTCTATTAAGAAAAATTAAGAAAAGTGTTTACATTCACATACTGGCGTAAAAAAATTACTTAAATAGAAATTATAGAAATTATTATTTAATTCTTGTGATATCAACTGAATTAACATTTACTGAAATGTGTATTTAAGTACACATATCATATCCTTGATATGATAAGTACCAGCAGAATCGTCGTATTCATACACTCTAGGCGAGAACTCGTATAGGATTTTTGGTGCTTCATTATCAAAACGTTGGTTCTAATTTATAAAAGAAAGTTTTCCTCACTATATTTCATAAACACCAAATGAGATTTTGTGGTCCATATTCGTTGTTTAAACTTCTTGAATTTCAGAAAGTTTTGTTTGAAATAAAGAGTCACAACATTTAGAATTTTTTGGGCCTGTGCCAAACGGTAGCAAAGTACTTGTGTAAGTAAATTTTTGACACTTCTGAGGTGAATAAAATTTCACTAGCCCTGGGGGCTAGTAGAATTTTTGACACAACAGATAAATTTTTGACAAGCAGCAAATAAGAAGCATGATATCATAAAAGGCAAAACCACCGCCGTCGCTTCGAGGCGTCGCCTTTTACATACATTCTTACGAGGGGCAAGAGATATGTACCCCCACAAAAAGTAATTATTATTTATCCTATATCTTCAGAACTACAATAGAGATGCACACTAAATTTGATGTGGATAGCTCTTAGAACAAAATCATGGGGTTATAGGAGGGCGGAGACGGGTACTCCCCACACAAAGTAATTATTACTTACGTCTCTTAAATGTAGTTAGACCGTGAAATATTCATTGTTTATTTTAATTTGTGAAAAATTTTGCATCATTTATATATTATATAATTTTTTGCTACGAGAATATTGTTTCATAAAAAAAAATTCTTTTTTTTTCATCAGATTCTTTCTATGCTAATGCGAATTTGTCAAAATTTTACATTGTCAAAAAAGACAGTGATGCCAACTTTTGAGACTCAAAACGCGTAAAATTTTTTGAAAAAAGGGCTAGAAAGGGCTGAATTGAAAAATATTCAAAAATAAAAAAAAAATAGTAAAGTTTTTTGAAAAAGCGCGAAAAGGGGCTAGTATTAAAATGTTTCTGTTGAAAATAAAAACATCAAATCAATTTTTGTAAAGTAATTTATTAGAATATAAATAACTATCATGATATCAACACATACATAGCTTTAGAGCTTCAATATTGTACATATTTCATTTACATTTCATATTACATTTCAATAAGGTATGTACATACGTAGATTAAATAGTTAGCATATACATACATATATAATGTCTACATAAGTAGATACATTTAAAATTGGCGGTTATTAAATAAAATTTCGATTTCTCGCTCTTCCAAAAACATACTATCATTATCTGTTTTAGGCTGTACTGAATAACTTTCAAGGCATAAAAAATTTGGAAGAAATAAAAGATTACTCTATATTATTCTTCTTTAAAGAATATCGACTTTTTACTCATTTTATTTTGCTAGATTAAAGGAAGAAAAAGTTCGCAAAAGTTTAAATGTAGCCATATCGAGCAAAAACTAAAAATGGGCTAAAAGGGCTGAAAAATTATTGTAAAAGTGCTAGGTTTGCGCCTTTTTTAGTTTGGGGCTAAACATTTTTTTTCGCGTTTTGACTGACTGAAAACGGGCTAAATCTAGCCCTAAAAGGGCTAAGTTGGCATCACTGAAAAAAGATATCATTTGGCACTGCAGAAAAATGAAATTTTTTCCCCACAGCCAAATATTTTATTACCATAGTACTTTTCTACTGTTTGGCACACGCCCTTTGTACGAAATATTTTATGTTGTAGAAAAATTTCTGAAAAAATATTTTATATTCTTAACATTATTCTATTTTATTGAAGTTGTAAAAATATAGCCAAAAATATCGCCAAGGAGTTCAAATATCGCCAAGTAAATCGCCAATCGCCATTTCAAAATTTTCATCGCCAAAAACAAAGTTTCGTCGCCACGTTTGGCGAGATATCGCCATATCTGACAACACTGCGTTGAAGTTGTATCTGACACCGCCTTAAGCCTCATACCTAAAAAAGAGCGGCAAGCGTTGCGTTAGTACCAGGCTACGCATTTTCAGTACATTTAAATCAGGGAAGCGCGTTTCTTTACACACACAATCACACGTATTCTTACCCTCGACGACTAAGTCGATGAGACAGCGACGAATGCACATCAGGCGGACAAGGAAATAAAAATATATCTTTTTTTACGAGTTGATCAACAAAAATTGAAGTGTGTGAACCGTTATAGTGTCGATTATTTTTGTCACGAAAAGCACGTCCTAACTCATGTATCGCGAAATAAATAGCATAGCTACAACAAAAATAATTACTCTGACACTAGAGATTTTCCTCATTTCACAATCTTTAAGTTACTCCTAACAATTATTTTTATAATAAAGGAATATTTGTTTTGTAAGAAATTCAAATATACTTAATTGCTTTCACTTTAAGCATTAAACACATTCACCACAGCAAGCTACCGACTACCAAATGTCTAGAATAGAATACACATGTTTATATGAGAATAATTATTTCGAAGACAGCAAGGCAACATGGCGACAGGTTGTTGACTATGCTGATTTTGTCGTTGTAGTCCAATTAAACTAATTTCTTTACTCGCATCACATATCTACCACAGCTATTAAATAGTTTTTGTTTTGACACAATAATAGCAATGCATTGAATCAATTTTTCAAAATTAAATTCTATGAGTCAGAATTGCGGACATAGTCGTCAACTGGTGCTGCAGTGTGATAAAAAAAACACAAACATAAGCAAGAGTATATAATTGTCAAAAAAAAAAAAAAAAATCTCAAATGACCACAAAAACCGGCAAAAATGTCAAATAAAACAATTTTAATAAAGCATACATATACAAATAAAATAATTGGCAGCCACAAAAATCTCTTCACAGTGAAAGAGAGAAAAAATACAATATTTGCAAAATAAAAAGAGGAATGAAAAGCAAACAAAAATCCATTGGAAATAATATAAAAATAATCATACCTACATACTAAACAATAACAAAAAATTAAAGTATTTATGAAGGTATAAAAAAATTATAACACAAACGAAATAAATACTAAATATAAAAACCTCACGTTCTCCTCTTTCACTTGCTGCATAGAATAAAAAAAATTAAACAAAATATCCCGAACGTCAATCAGAGACGTCGTCGCCGCAACACTGTCCACATAAGACGACATCAATGAAAAATAAAATAACGCCAATGACTGCGGACGACGTTAACTGTCAATAAACAAAAATAAATACTAAAGAAAAGTCGAAATGAATTTGAAGAGAACGAAACAGTCAAGAACACAACACTAAACAAACAACGCTAAACAATTTTCAAGTCTTTTTTTTTTTTGTACACTTTCGATAGCAACGTTATTTTTATTTATTTTTTTTTTATTTTAGTAACATTTATTTATAAAATATACTTCTTAAAGTTATTTACACAGTTATGGGCAAATAAATAGCACACATTCACTTAGATACTGAAATAATCCCTCATATTGAGGTTGGCGTAAAATTTTAAATATAAAAACACACACATTAACTTTTCTTGATCAACTTCCAGTTCAGCTAGTACAAAAAATGAGATATTTGCATATCCGTCTCCGTCTTTCTAACAGCTGAATTACGAGTTGATCAACAAAAGTTGACGTGTGTGAACTGGGACTTATTGCAATTTTTTTTATCACTCAACAGTTTGAAAACTTACAGCCTGCCTCATTTATAAAAATTATTAAGGCTTAATAAAATGGCCTTTAGAACAGATTTTCATACAAAGTTTTCATGTGAAACAACTGCTTATAAAAAATTCTTTAGTATTTTTGATATTTTTTTGGGGGTGGGGGCGTGTTAATCATTCGTCTATACCTGATATATTTTCATATCATGACTTGATAATGTTTGTCAAGTTTTTACGTTTAAGCTTCACCGGCATCAGTTAAGAAAATATGGCTCTAAAAATTTATAAAGTTTTTAATTAATTGAAAAGGAAGTGTATGAGTTACACTATGGGATATTTCGCATTAATTCGATAATGGTTAAAAAACTCAGGGATAAATTTGGATTTTCTAGGTCTGCATGCAGGCTGATTATGTCATTTCTTAGTGATAGATGCCAATTCGTGGATTTGAATAATAATTACTCTAGTTGCCTCTCGCTACTCTCTGGCGTTCCCCAGGGATCTGTTTTGGGGTCCTTATTGTTTATTATGTACATTAATGACCTTATCGATTATATAAATAGTGATTCATGTCACCCTTACGTCTTTGCTGATGACATTTTGCTATTGTTTAGTACGGAACGTGAATCTATAGAATTATTGGAGCATAATGCTAATTCTTGCCTAGCTACCATTTCTAGTTGGACAAGTGAAAACTCTCTTGCTATTAATCCCCTTAAGACTACGGCTATGCTGTTCGGGTCCACTGTTCGTAATACTTCTGACGTAAATATTTTTGTTTCGAACCAACGTATTGATTTGCTAAGTAAACTTAAATGCCTAGGCATTAATGTGGATAGCAATTTGAGCTTTGATCCCCATATTGGTTTTGTTCAACGTAGGATTGGGTTTATTTTGCGTAGGATATATTCGACAAATATTTATCTGCCTTATGAAATCAAATACAGACTTGCAAAAACACTTATGATGCCTCTAGTGCTATATGGCTTAGAAGTTTTTTCGGGAACTATTTTGACGAATCTGTTGAGACTGGGACGAGTTGTTAATTCTATTGTGAGATATGTTTATAATGTACGTAGGCGTAATCATATATCTGAATTCGTCGCCAAATTCTTGGGTTGTTCATTTATAGATTTTGTTAAAAGTCGAAATATTTTTTTCTTTTATAGGTCTTATAAGAATGGTGTCGTTACACAGTTATGCAGTAGGTTCTGTTTTACTCGCTCTACAAGAAGTAGACAGATATTGATCCCTAGAGTTACCTGTTCGTTGTTTGGTATGTCATTTCTTGTTAGAATTGCGCGCTGGTGGAATGTGTTACCACTTGAACTCAGAGTTTTTTTCTCATTCTAATAATGTATTTCGTCTCAAACTAGCCAAATATTTCCTGAATGTGAATAACTCATAAACTTTTCTTTCCTAATACTAATGGCTCTGCTAGTAACTATTACCTGATTATTCTTGTTTTTTTGTTTTGCCTACAAAACTACTACTTAAGTATAAAATCGGCTGGGGAGCCAAATGGAAAAATGGATATTTAATAATTATAATAAATTATTGTTGAAATTGTTATTAAGTTTATATTTATGCAGGCGTTGCTTATAAATTTTTTGCTATGCAATACTTGTTTTTGGCCAAATGGCTTTTGTATTGCAGTACGAATAAATAATATAATATAATAATAAAAAAATAAAATAAATAAATTACACAGGCAAATATTTTTTTCCGGATCACATAAGTAGATCAAAAATTCAATAAATAAGGTAACTAAAATATTTGCTTTTGTTTTTTAAGATTTTGTTTTATTTGAAGTGCACAAAGATTTATTTATTTAATACACTTGCTTAGCCAAAATAAAATGTTTTTTCTGTGAATTACTGAAATTTCGCTGAGAGTTCTGAAAAAATGTGTATGGCTATAAATTCTATGGGGTCTACCCTTTAATTTGGTATATATTTCTCATTCTGTAAGGGATCGAATTATTTCAATGAAGAAACTTGTTTTTCTTTTTCAATAAGGCAATGCGAATTAATATTTATAAAGAAAGTGCTACGTCCGTATGAACCCAACTTGCAAAAAATAAGACCATAAAGAAAAACACAACTTTCGTGTGAATTATCTTTTGCTGCTTGAAGAAGTACTAATAAACCTTCACTATTATATTAAGCAAAATGGGTAAAAACTGGCTTTAGATATCGGAATTAAATTAACAAAATTGAGATAAACTGAAAATTAAAAACTGCACAGTTTATAGAAAAGCCTATTTTTTAAGCAAAAAACTGCAAAATGTTCTATGCTTAAAAAAGCTGCTAAAATCAGTTAAACCTGCACATTTGGCAACGCTGTTGGTCACATACGACATTGGCTGATGTATTTAAGCCCCGTTCAGACTATTATACAAGTATTAATACTTTCATCACATTTTACGATACAGAAATCTAAATACATTCGTTGCGACTGTCAAAAAATCTAACGTAAAATCACATATTGCGTTCAGACCATCACACTTCAAATAAAATGTGTGATACAAGCAGAAAACAAAACAGCTGTTCAATGAAAATGTCTGTGCTATTCATTGACTAGCGGCGGCAAAGCGGTTTCATGCAGGCGGGGACGTGCCGGCACTTGAAAAAATTCAGCAGTTAAAAATATTCTATGTAAATAACAGAAAAAATTTAAGAAAAGATATTACAAAAACGTTAAAAAATTACGTCAACGAAATATACTTCCATACGATTCACTTATTCAAAATGTTGAGCCGATATACATATGACAAAACATATTACATCAATGACGACACGCTATCGGCGGCGAAACAGCCGACTTGGAAATTTGGTTTGTGTGAAAATGCAACCCTGATCTAATGAAAAGTATCATCGTTTAGAAAATTTTCTAAAAACGAAAAAGTAGTATGGGATGTCTAAATTTGTATCGTATTATTTGCCACTTTGATGACATTTTGAGTTCAGACTATCACACTTGCACGTATTATTTGAATTTTTGACAAGTATAAATACAAAGTATAATAGTCTGAACGCGGCTTTAGCAATCTGATTTTTTTTTCAAATTGATTAACGTCCCTTTTCACAATGTATGGTTAAGAGTTAAGGTGAACTTTAACTGCAAGTTCTTCATACAAAACTTGCCGTTAAAGTCCCTGTTATCTTTTAACCATACCAACCAGAGGTTTACTCTGTAATTCTAATTGAAAGACATCTTTAGACAAATTTGTGTTTTGCCTCTTGTAATAATGTGCCATTGAGGGATCGATGTACATAAATACTTGTAAATACATCCATGTGCTTATGAGTTTTAAAATAGAATAAGTAGCCATCTATTTTGTGTTTGGTAGCAGGAAAATTGAATAAAAACAAACATGGAAAATATTTAAACTGCTTCAGTATCTACAATAAATACACTTGAAAGTATGCATGCAAGTATTTATGTACGAGTACTTCTATATGTAGAAGGTATCGTCGGTATAGAGGGAAAACTCATTAACACTTGGTACTATTACGAAAAAATAAATTTTTTCTAACAAATTATTGTTGGTTGCAAATTTTTATTTTGTTAAAATTTTTAGAATTTTTTTTAATTAGTAGTGAATGCTGGTCACAAAATATATATTTTTTTAATTTCGGCTTTTCACTTTAATTTTTTTTTTTCAAAGCACCCATCTTGACTCAAAGACTGGTTTGATTAAAATAAATAACCGAATTTTTTATGCAATTTTTCAAGTATACATACGAGCATGAATCAAAGAATACAAGATTACGTATTCAGATTTTGAAAAAATTCTTTTTCTGTGCATGCACGTCACATTAGCCGATAAACATAAACACAATCACACAAACACGTGTATTTGGTATAGGGCAATTTTGTTTACATTTCAATTTCTACACCAGCCAAATACCAGCACACTCAGGTTAACAAACATGCGCAATACGTAATCTTGTATTCTTTGATTCATGACATACGAGTATTGAATTTAATTGAACTGGAGTGAATTTTAATCGGGAATAATTTCTTAATCGGGCTTAAATTCAGTATTTTCAATTCTTATTGAGTGAAATATTTTTATTAATTAATGGGATTTTTTAAAGGAGAGAAGAAAAATTAAACTAGACTTTTTTTTCTCTGCCTAAGTAGTTAGACATGGGTGCTGATGAATCGCGTCGCTGCACAGAAAAATGCTCATTTCCCACAGCTAAAAAGTCTAGTTTACTTTTTATTCTCTTCTTTGGAAAATCACATTACATAATTAATAAAAATATTTCATTCAATAAGAATTGAAAATACTGAACTTAAGCCCGAATAAAAAATAGTTCCTGATTAAATTTTTTTAAGTATTTTCACATCAAATAAAAACAAAAAAAAAATTATCTTATATTTTTCTTTTAATAGTTCATTCTGTATGTATCAAAAATCGGATAAACATTAAAGATGCCATAACACGAATGGTGAATGGCCTAAATGGGGTTTTTTTATATTTTTAGGTATATCTTAAATGCAATATATAAAACTTTAATATTTTCCCTATAAACTAGCATTAAAGTTCGCTTAAAGTTCATCTGAATCTTCAAAAAATTGTTTACGAAAGATAAATTAAAAAACAATTTTAAAAAACTTCAACTTGAAAAATATTTCATTAAAAAATTCTGTGAAAACAAATTTAAAAATATGAAAAAACTATTAAAAAATTGTGAAAAGTGTTAAACGTTGCAAATTTGGTTAGTGTTAGCTGCCGTGGAGAAATTTCTTCAAATTTGTATCAATAATTTTTATTATTATTTTGAACAAATACTATTTTTGACATTTTGGATAAACTAAAAGCCATGTTATTTATTTTATTGATGTGTTCATCGCTAATAGGAAATATCACTTTTTGAGGTGCTCAATGAAAAGAGGAATTCAATTGATTTAAGTGAAAATCGAAAACAAAAAATTGCACTAAATGAGTTTTCCCCTCTAAACTGACGATATGTTTATACTTACAGCCATACATACATATGTACGTAGAATGTACTATGTATGTAAATATATCTAAGCATGAAGTATGTATGTGACAAAAATAAGAATAAGAATTAATGTACACAAACATTTAAGAGTGAAGGTGTATATGACGGAGTGACAGACAGACTGACAAACTGACTAACCTGTTGTATGGCTAACTTTTGGTTAGCAGCTCTATGAAATTCGTACGTATGCTGTTATTGTTTCTCGTTCATTTGCCGGATTGTTTATGTAGGAATGTGTATGTGTGAGTACATGTGCCCGGTTGGTTACCTTTCGAATTTCCAGGAACGACGACGTCAAAATATGTTCATATATAAATATGTATATACAACATATATGTAAGTCTGTACATACATACGTACATACATATAGTTATGTATATTTCATAAGTTGTTTTTATTTTTGGTGGGATTACTGTTGCCAGATTTGTGTATTAAAGAGTATCTAGAAAATTTCAAGTGGAAAACATTAATGGCTAATAAATCAGTGAATATTTAAATTTTGTTAAACTATTTTTCATAAAAAATTAAAATGTATTTGAATACACTTTCACTTTTTCAGTGGCTAATTAAAGTTATTATCAAATTACGTTGAAAGTACGGTAGCACTACAAGATTTCCAAATATTATAGAAAAATTTCCAAAGAACATCTGTTCAATATAAATAAGAAAGTTGTACCCCTTTTAGACACGCAAAGTTTACTTTGCAAAGTCTTAATTCAGCTGTGTGAAAGACAGAGAGAGGAATACTATCCCTTTCAGTCTTTCTCAAAGCTGAATTAAGACTTTGCAAAGTAAACTTTCCGTGTCTAAAAGGGGTATTGATTTATCAATAAGTGTGTTCGTTTACTTTTGCAGTAAAATGCTGCAAATGAGTATTTACTGCGAAAATTTTAAAATTTACTCTCAAAAAGAGCTGCTGCCAATAAAAGTACGCGAACGGAAAAATAATAAAATTAGTAAGATTAAAGAAACAGCTGACTCCAAGTCCACATAGTGTTGAAAAATATATAAACTTTTGACTATTCAACTCTTTCATTATTGGTACTCGATACAATCACCATTATTCCAGTTGTCGGCGTCGACGTCACTTAAACACAATACCAAAAAATTGGGGCTTGTGTACCCGTTGTCGAAAACAACTGACTCCTGTTGGCAGGCTTATCTTATTTTCTAGACCTTAAGGAACGGAAATAGATTGTCAGTTGTTCAAAATTATTCTCGAGAGAGAGTAAACAAGAAACAAGCCTCAATTTTTTGGTATTGTGTTAAAGTGACGTCGATGCCGACAACTGGAATAAGGGGGAATATTTTTATAACACGAGCAATCTAAGAATAAATTTTGTAATTTGCTTCATGTAATATTTGTAATTAATTTCTTTTTGATTTCCTTGTTTTGTTCTTAGTTAAATTAATAAAAATTACATGACAATTTGTAAATGTTACTGATTACCTTAAAAGCAAGTGCAATACTAAGTAACCAGATACTTTACAGTTTTACAACTCTGAGTAATTAGAATAATTTGTAAAGCAAAAGGATTAATAAAAGAAATTAAAAAATATGTATATTAACAGCTATCATTATTATGCTTTAGAAATAAATTATTTTTTAATGACTTTCACAATATTTATTTAACCTTTTCTCAAATGTTTACACTTTTCGATTGCTTACTTTTCATTTGTTTACATTTTGAATCATATGTTCTTATCTTACTAAACTTTACTACGACAAATTTCTGCAGTAAAAATTTGCAAAACAATCAGTCAAGAACTGTCAATTTACTCTCTCAATTTGTGTTCTCATTTACTGTATTTTGGGTAAACGAACGCAATTTAGTAAAATGCAGTAAAGTTCAGTAAAAATTTTTAAAAACTTCTGAGTACTCGTACGCAATTAATATTTAGAAAAGTGAAATAGCAAAACACACATTTTATGATACAAAAAGAGCATCAGAATGCATTTTTCTATTTGTATATTTCATGATGTGAAAATATGTGTTAGGCTGGGTTTATTTATATCTGTGTGCCATGTGCCACACAAGCGGAAAAATGCGTAACCACTAATTACTAATGAAAAACAGTTTGATTCAGACATGTATTTATTAAGTTAAATAGTTTCATACATAACTAATAGAGAATTTTATAGAATCTAACATGATTGAAAACAGTTTAAATCAATAAATACATGTAATTACATACATGATAATTGTTGGTTACGCTTTTTGTGCATTTGGCACACAAGAAATGCCAGATGTAAACTCAGCCTTACATTTGTTGTATATTTGCCAAAATTAAACGAAATTGTTTTTAATACGACCACATGATGTTCATGTACATGCCTTCAAAAAACACACACATACACAAAATATATGGCGTGTTTGTAAAACTTAAACACAACTTAAATGCACAATCACCCCTTTTACACACGGAAAGTTTACTTTGCAAAGTCTTAATTCAGCTGGGTGAAAGACAGGGGGAGGAATACTCTCTCTTTCTGTCTTTCTCCCAGCTGAATTGAGACTTTGCAAAGTAAACTTTCCGTATGTAAAAGGGGTAAATGTTGGCTATTTCCACCCCTCTTACACAGGGAAAGTTTACTTTGAAAAGTCTTAATTCAGCTGTGTGAAAGACAGAGGTAAGAATACTTTCTCTTTCTGTCTTTCTCCTAGCTGAATTAAGACTTTGCAAAGTAAACTTTGCGTGTGGAAAAGGGGTATAGGTTTGATTTGATTGTGCGGTGAGAAACAATTTTTTTTGTATGATTTAAAAATAAAATGCATATAATCATTGACTGATTTATTAGCCCTAACTCGATGTTTATTTTTACCCCTTTTAGACACGCAAAGTTTACTTTGCAAAGTCTTAATTCAGAATTTGAATATACGTTGGATGTCAAAACACATTTTTCAGTACATTTTTCTGACATTTCAAGTATAAATTTCTCAAAGCGAATTGAGCTGAGTATACATTATATGTATTTGCCTTTGATATAAAAGCATTTAATAATACATTGCAATTCACAGCGAATTGATTGAAATAAACAAGCCCTAAATGCATTTTGTACTCCTTTGAGTAATTTTTTTTAGGGTTTCTAAAGACATTTCGCAATTTTTTTCGGGGACATTTTTTTTCGTATTTTTTAGGTTAATAAAATCGGAGCCACTTTATCTACCATTTGTATGATTGTAAGTAAACAAACCTTTACTGAAAAATATAAAGATTTGTGATCGTGCGACATCGTAAGTGTTTATAATTTCAGAAAAATAACAACAGAACCCATGTAAATATCATGATGGCAAAAATTTCAATTTAAATAAATCTTTTTTATTTTGAATTTTTTCACTTTATATATGTATACGAGTATGTATGTATGTATATGTACGACGGTAATGTTCGACATCATGGATATGTCCATATGTAAGAAGCAATTGTGTAATCATTATCATATACATATTTTAGTCGAAATCTTATTGACACATGTAAATACATGTCGTCGCTGTTTTCACTAACTTACCTAAGTAGCACATTTAAAAATTTTCCAAGACAACTGGGGTTTAATCGTCACTTTCAATAGCGAGCTGATTCGAACACGTTTCTTCACTTTGAGATTATGGCATTCTATACCGATCAATATTGTTACATTGTTCGATAACGAATGCAATAATTTCATACTGAAAAAACGTGATCGGATCAGCTCGCTATCGAAAATAACGATTAGACTCCGGCAGACCTGTTTCAATGTATGGTTACTTCACAACAACAATTATATCTTTAAAATTAAGTCAGAAGTAGATTTCCGCCTTGTCGGGAAAAAATTGTGAAGAGTTTATTCACTTGAATTTATGTTTTTTTTTTCATACAAAATACCAAATTTTCACGTGGAAAAACTGTTCACTCGCCTTTTCTTTCCGATAAGGGCCATTAAAAAAATTGCAAACCCAACAAAAACAAAAAACTAAAAATATTCCTTACCAAGTTTGCCATTCCTAAACGTAATATGTTATTTTTAATGCTATTACAAAAAAGTCCCCTGCACAGAAATAAATCCCGTCGCTGTACGTCACGGATAATGTCGCCTCTCTATCGGGTTTGTTATTTTAAATATAATTTGAAAAAATGTACTACTACAAGAAAAATAAAAATCTGTTAAATATGCACATTTCAATTTTTTTTCCTTCTTCCTTTATTCTTCTTATATTTATTTTTACTTATTTGCATTGTAGCTTGGGGACGACGCTTGTAGAAAATTTACATTTAAACTGCGTGGGTTGCTTGAAAAGTCTTTTTTATGTTTGTCAAGTTGGAATTAAAATGTGGAAGACTATTATTGGTTATTATTAGAAGAATAAATTATTCAGTAGTTAACAACATAAGTTTGCATATTTTCTAATGACTTGTCAACGAAGTTTTTCCTCATTTAATTAACATTTAATAGATGTCAGTTAGTGACTGTCAGTGAATATATTATGAGATGCAATTTGTTGTTTGTAATTATAAATTTCATTGTAATTTTTTATTGCGGTGTTTAGCCAAAGTTTTCTGTTTCATATTAGAGAATATACATATCTGTATATTTAAAATTATTGTATTTCTTTAAATAGGAAATATAATAATCACTAATACTATATTCTTCAAATCTTTTTGAATAGGAAATATAATCACTAATACTATATTCTTCAAATCTTTTTGACAAAAAAAAAAAAAAAAAGATATGAAGAAATATTCTTTTTATCTGGTAGAAATCTACAGCTTTATGCATAAGATTTTTTTTAATTAGAAATAATTTCTTAAGCGGCCTTAAGTTCAGTAATTTCAATTCTTATTGAATGAAATATTTTTATTCATTAATGTGAGTTTCTAAAAGTTAAGAAATTATATCTGATTAAAATTCATTACAGTTCAATTAAATCTAAAAATGTCTCACACGAATTTTTTTTAACAATTTATACACTTGTACAGCAAGCTAGCAAATTTTAAAGTTTATTTGCCTTGACAGCTCTTTGTCAAAAGCACATCAAACTTTTAATGAAAGAACTGTTATACCTGTTAATAGTCCCTGATTTTGACGTTATATTTTTAAAAAAAGTATTGGAAAATTTAAAAATCAATGAAAATGGTGTATTAATATACTACCTGAGCCCGGCAAACATTGTATTACCCTCAATTATGTTATATTTTTTTAACTACAAATTACTCCACACGGTGGTCACTTCTGGGGTCAGAAACAAAACAAAAACATACCGGGTATTCACCCGAAACTGTGTTGAAAATTTCAGCCCCACAGCTCTTATAGTTCCAGAGATCATGCGTTAGAAACAAACACACACTAGGATTTTATATACATATATAGATTTTATAACATCAATAAAGTTACAACTTCAACTCTTTGCTCACAAAAATTTTTTGGTAGGATTTGGTTTTGGTTTTTTTGTGTTAATAAAAAATGTTTACAGTTGTTTTGAATTTTTAATATTTGTCCACATGCTAACACTTTTTAACAGTTTTTTACCGCAACTTTGATGTGTGTTATGTATATCGATCAAAATTTGCACATATTCTAAAATTACTGCAGCAAAAATTGCATGTCTGGACCGGGACTTATCGGCTAAATTACAGGGAAAAACTGCTTCAGTCAGCGTTTCAACATTCCGATTTTGTACCACAAACAAAGCGAAAAAGATCGCTAGAAAATTGTCATAAAAAAAACAATACAATTTTATAATGATTTTATGGTTAATAAGAAGTGGTTCTTTTTTATATAAGATACTTTTCTAGCAATTTTTTCCGCTTTGTTTGTGGAAAAAAATAAAAAGAATGTGACAACGCTGATTTCTCCTGAAATTTAGCTGACAAAAAATTGACTCAGCCGACCCAGCCGATTTTCAGCCGCTGCCGAAGAATTTTTTATTAGCCGCCACCACAAAATTGCTCGGCGCAGGTCACTGACCTGCATTTGTGCCTAACACATATCACAAAGGTTCGTAAGACTAATGAGTGACAATGTTTATGGTTAAATTAGATTTTCATATACCAATTGAGTAAATGCCTTTCTAATACATAAAATATATTTAATTAAAAAGAAATAACAAAAGTTTTTTTATATATAAAAAAAATCAATTTTCCAACCCTGAAACTACATATGGGTGTTTCCACAGTAAATGATCACTTACAGTAAGTATGAATTCTTTCGGTTGCTACCGATGTTTCAACTTTCGTAAGTTTAAAATTAAGCAATTTTCTTCATAAAAAAATGTGATTTTTGACCGTTAAAAAAGTAGCGGTTATTTACTGTGGAAACACCCATATATATATATTTAATTTAATTTTTCTAATTTTTAATACTAATGAATTTCTTTAATATAGAAAATATTTATTTAATTAACAAAGATAAAAATTAGTTTTATTTAGTTTCTTTTATATGCCAGAAAAAGTTTAAATTTTCCAACCCTGAAACTATATATATATTTTTTTTAATTTTTCTAATTTTTAATACTTCTTTCTTTCTTTCTCTAAAATAGAAAATTTTTGTTTATTTAACAAAGAAAAAATTAGTTTAATTTAGTTTCTTTTATATACCAAAAAAGTTTAAATTTTCCAACCCTGAACTATATATATATACATATATATTTTTTAATTTTTCTGTTTTTTAATACTTCTTTCTTTCTTTCTCTAAAATAGAAAATATGTATTTAATTAACTAATGCAAAAATTAGTTTTATTTAGTTACTTTCATGTACCAAAATAAGCTTAGGTTTGCCAGCTCTGAAGCTGTGCTTTTTATTTCTCTAATTTTGTATATCGAACTTTTCTTTCTAACATATCAAATATTTTTAATTTCTAAGGAGAAAGCAAAAATTTAATTCGCCTGGTTACTTTTATATACAAAAATAAATAAATTTCCCAACCCTGCTGACATCATCCTTTTAGTTTTTTCTGATTTATTTTAGCAGAATTATTCTGCCTAAATATAAAATATGTTTAATTTATATAGAGAAAAAGAAAAAATTAATTTTAGTAGGTTATATACCAAAATAAATTAAACTTTCCGACCCTGGAATCGTCTTTTTAATTCTAATACCTAATTTACATCAAGCATTTTATTCATTTAATTAGTTGCATGAAAATTGTTTATTTGTCAATAGGAGGCCTGGAGGAGCAACTTGTATCAAAAAAGTTGCCAAAAATTCATCAGAGGTTCTTCATTCTTCGTCCTTTTTTATATAACATTCTCTTTTATAGCGCTGCGATTAGCAAATAAAAAAAGGTTCGTATTGAATTAATAAGAAACATTAACGCAAGTTTAGTCATGTTGAAATTTCTTATTTACAGTATTAATTTATTAATTTTATTTATTTTTAAGTATCTCAATATACATTTTCTATTATATGGAAAATTATTGAATTAACGCGTTCTTATATTTAAGTTGCATCTTTTCCCTGAGTGTAAGTATCCCGAATATAAGTATATACATACTTTATAGGTTACATATGAATATTGTGGAAATTAAACACGGAATTTTTTTTTTTAATGCATGTTTTTTATTTATTTTATCTTCAAATATGAACTAACAATAAGTATTCAAATCTTAAATCTATAAAAAAATTATTAGGCCCGACCAATGTCGGACATAAGCTTAGTGATAGTTATTAATAATACATAAGTAGTGATAAGCAACAAAAAGAAAAAAGTGTTTTCAAGCAGCTTCATCATCTAGAGTGTTGAATATTAGAGCCCGTGTATCTCTCTTTTTTAAGCGGATGTGTCCAGTAAAGTTCAAAATATTACGAGCAAGCGGATTAGGATGTGACTCGAGTTTTGTTAGATATTTGCCTGCGTATTTTACAATTTCTTCAGTCACTAGCGGCATATTTAAATCACGATGTATATTTGAATTTTTGATGTACCATGGAGCCGATGTTATCATGCGTAAAATTTTATTTTGCCTTCGTTGAATTTTCTCTACATTTGAAGCTGAAGCAGTGCCCCATAGTTGAATTCCGTAACACCATATTGGCTTTAAAAGCGACTTGTATATTAAAGGTTTGCAGTCTAGGCTAAGTGTTGAATTTCTACCAATCAGCCAATGTACCTGAGTTAATTTAAGTTTCATTTGAGTTAACTTAGAGTCAATGTGGTGTTTCCATGTAAGCCTTCGATCAAGGTGTATACCAAGATATTTCACATGTGAATGTTGAGGAATAACTTGATTGTTAATCCGAATGGGGGAGCAAGTATATCTTCTTAGGGTGAACGTTATATGGACACACTTTTGTTCATTGACTTTAATTCTCCATAAGTTTAACCAAAGCTCCATTTGGCTAATGTGTTCCTGGAGTTTGCGGGATGCCTCATCAGGGTTTTCGTGCATACTAAGGCAGGCTGTATCGTCGGCAAATGTGGAAGTATGGATACTACTGCTCACAGGCATATCACAAGTATAAATCAAATATAAAACTGGTCCCAGTATACTCCCCTGTGGCACACCGGATGAAATAGTTTCAGGCCTACTCGTAAAGTCTCCTTCCACAACAGTGAACTTACGGGAAATAATGTAACTTTCCAAAAGATTTAAAATGTTTATTGGTAAGTAAGTCTTCAATTTTAAAATTAGGCCTTCCTGCCACACTTTATCAAATGCCTGGGAAACGTCAATAAAGAGCGCAGAACAATACTTTTTTTCCTCAAAAGTTCTTCTTATAAATTGAACCAATCTGTGAGTTTGTTCAATGGTGCTATGCTGACTTCTAAAACCAAATTGATGGTCTGGTATGCACCCACTACTAATTAGAATTGGGGACAATTTTGTTTTGAGTAGTTTTTCGAAAAGCTTTGACATAGTTGATAGTAGACTTATTGGCCTATATGACTCAGTCTTGGTTAGATCTTTGCCCGGCTTTGGAATCATTTTAACCTTGGCAAGCTTCCAGCTGTGTGGATAATACTCCAGTCGTAAAATGGCACTAAATATGAATAATAGGATTCTCATTGCAATACGAGGCAAGTTCATCAGCATCTGGTTACTAATTCCATAAATACCCGGAGCTTTCTTCGGGTTGAGTTCGGCAATTAATTTTTGTAAATCACGCGTCTTAAACTTTATGTGTTGAGGGGGTAGAGTGACTACATTCGGCAAATCAGCAACACCAGTACATATGTTTGGCGTAAAAACGGATTTTAAGTGCTCAGCAAATATTTTACCTTTTTCAGTATCGCTTCTTGCCCAACTTCCGGTAGATGTGCGTAGAGCTGGCTTATACTCAATGGGTGTTTTAAGCTTTCTAGCAGCGCGCCACAAAGAGTAATTAGACGCTGGTGTGACATCAAGACCTTCCAGATAATTTTTAAGAGATGCAGTTTTTTCAGATGCAAGCAACTCTTGAAGTCGTTTAGTGCACTCTTTAAATCTGATTTTATTTTGTGTTGATCTGTGCTGTTGCCATTCCCTTCTAGCTCTTCTTTTTTCACGTACGAGACGTTCAATGTCTGTAGAATAAATTTTATTAAACCCAGTCTGCGGATGGGAGATAGTGGCATGTTCAGCAGCCTGTTTAATATTCTCGCTGAGATTGGATTCAATACCATCAACCATTATTGGTTTGACCTACCGACCATTTAAAAAAAAAATGAGTTAGGTATGGAGTATATATATTTCGAATATACACTTTCTGAACCCAAAAAGTGTTTCGCTAAATTAATTATGGTTTTTGAGATATTTATCATTCATTTTGCTCCATATCAACTATTTTTAGGTTTAATAAGTATTGTTTGGCTGTAAACGCCACTGTTTGGCTATTGCGTCAAATTATTCATACAAAAACGTACAAAATAAATTTAACTCTTGTTTTGCTTCATTTCCGTAATGTTATAAAAATAATTGGGACGACCGACGAACTTTGTATAGTTCGATGAACTTGCCTTCAATAATTCGATCTACTCCAAATCTCTGCCTTGCTATGGATATATTTGTAGTGTATGGATACCAAGTTATGCAAATATTAACTGCGGCAAAAATTACTTGCATAGTATGGAAAAAAATGGATTGTGTACTTGAAATAAAAATTAATGCAAAAATCGATATCAAGTCTTGAAATAAATAAAAGTCTCTTAAACTCTAAAAAGGCAGAAATTTGGAATAAATCACACCTATTGCGAAAATCTTAAAAATTCGCAATGTTGAAAACAAGCTCAAAACTAAAATTGAGTTATTAACATTATTAAAATTCAAAATAAGCTTGCAAATTTTTTTCAAATTTTAAGTCCTTAAATAAAAACAAATAAGGAAACCCAAAAACTTTGGAAAAATTACATCTTTCGCAAAAAAAAAGAACAGAAATTCGCGAAAAATTGCAAAATTTTAAACCAGCCATAATTTTTAATACAAATCGCTAAAACTATAAGGAATGATAAAAATTCCATAAAAACGTGAAAATTGCGAAAATTCGCGAAAACTTGGCCACAGCACATATGCAAAAGCAAGGTCTAATATTGTTCAAAATTAACTGTTAAGAAGAATACTTGCAAAAACTCGCTTTCATCGCGAACATTGCAAAAATTCGCGAGAAATTGTAAATCGGAAACAAGCCGTAAAATTAATTAGAAATTGCCAAAACTGTTAAAAAAAATAAGTTGAAAAGAATGCGAAAAAATCTCAGATACGCGAAAGATTCCTAAATGCATTGTAAAAATTACTTACTTACTTAAAAAAAACTCAGAAAATTAGATCAATTGCAAAAAAAAATGCTAATATCGCGGAAATTACAATGTCTGGTAAGGGTTTTTGTTTAATTTTGGGGTTATCGTTAAACCGATCGATTTATTTCTATGGACTGCAAGCATAAATTTTCTTCTCAACAACAAGTTTCTCAGCAGTAAAGTTGTATACATATGCAGCACAAAAAGCTACTTTTTAAAAATAGATTATGAAAAGTGGCGTATGTGGCACAAAACATTATTTTTCTCTTTCAATAAAGTAATATTAACTTTTAACTCTATTCATGGAAGTTCACAAAAATTTACATATTTCTTCTAAGCATTTGTCGGAAGCAATGGTGAAAATATAAAAAAATTCTATCGGGTATACCTTGAGAAAACTTCATGTAAACCTTCTTTGTCGTTTTTCTCCATTCCTACTTTTTGGCATATGCTCAAAACCAATAATGGGCTGACGATATGTCTCCTTCAACTCACTTGAAAAGTTCAGTACCTTAGCTTAAGTCAAGAATACCAATACCAATGAAAATTAAAAAAAAAAATAGCATGGGATAATAGCCCTTTTAAACCCAAAAATGTTTGTATATTTTTTTCAGCGCTCTCTACTGGTTCCGCATTAATTTCATGTGGATATAAATTGCTTTCGAAAGCACATTTGCGTGTTTCAGCATTTAATGAAAAACATAAAGTGATATGATACGGATACATCCTATTAAAACTAGATGGTGAAAGTGGTGGAAGGCTGTCGGATACTATGTTTCTATTAATAAAATTAAAGAAATTTTAAAGTAAAAAAACTTTCCCCCACATGCAAAAAAAATAACGTGTGCTTGAAGTGTACGTTAAAACAAAATTTCCATACAAAAACTCTATTTTAACGTACACTTGAAGCACACGTTATTAATTGCATATGGATGCAAGTTTTTTGACTCTAAAATTTCTTTAATTTTATTAATAGAAACATAGTATCCGACAGCCTTCTGCCTAATTGATATTTGGGCACACATAGTAATGCTTTCTTGTTCACACTATAGGCCAATTAGAGGCTTTCGTTACTTTCAACACCTCAAGTTGAATTAATTGAAGATTCGGTAAAAAAAAGTGTGCTCTGAAAGGCATAATGAGTGAAGACATAAAAAATAAATTAAAAATAGTTATACAAAAAAATTATGGACTTAAAATATATGAAACAAATTGGATCAATAGTTTATAGTTCTAAGAACGAAAATTTAGAAACTGAATATTCCACACACGAAATAGCAGCATTTAAGTACACACCAATCAATACCTTCTGCTGACGTGGAACGTTCATTTTTATTACATACAATTTTTTCAGAAAAAATTGTCAAAGATTTATCTTTGACAATTAAAAAAAAGCATATACGTAAAAATAAGCATGTACGTAAATAAAAATTCGACTGAACTTTATTTTGTATTCCATATGATTTGACAAAATATTTATTGAGAAGACATTGAAGTTGACCTTTTTATGTTTTTTAAGTTTTTAATGACAAAGTGTTTGTTAAGAAATCAATGAAGGTGATTTTTTTAAAGTTTTTAATGTTATTAAATGTTGAAAAAAAGTTGATAATTGCATGTTTGATTAGTTTTAAATACATATTTTAATATTTTCACTGCATATTTTATGTACATAAAACATGATTTTAAATGCATGAAAATCCTTTCCCTAGTCATAAGCATTGATTTGAATGACGAGCAGTTTATTTGGAAATGAACGACGCGTGATCGCCAGTGACATGCTAATGTTAATATCATGCGTTTTTCACCCGAATTTGAATGCATGCTATAGCATTATAATCCATTCGTTAACTCCTTTTTTTTTTGGTGGATATATATGGGTGTATATATGGGTGTATGTATGTATGGTATAACCTTATTATTAATGATGTACTTAGGCAGACCGGAAAATTGTATACCTTGCAAAACAACCCACGCTTATTTACATACACATACGAGTAAATGTCATATTTGTTTGTGTAACAAGTAAAAATTTGTCTGTCGCTTAATCGGCTGGGATAAGTTTTATTAATGCTTGCACATTTGTTTTCGACTGGCGAATAGAAAACGTTTGTTTTTTTTTTTTCTTTGCAATGCTTTCGGAAAAGTTTTATTAGTCTATTAAACGTAATATTTAGTTGTTTTGAGTGTGTATTTGAATTGCATTTTAAATGATTAAAGTAAAAAATTATTCGATGTGTGTTAAAAATAATTTTATTTTCCAATAAATACAAAAATAAATCTCATATGGCATTTTCTTTTCTGAAAAAAAAAATGTTACACTTATTACACTTTTCAATGAAAATTGGCAATAAAATTAATTTCTGAAATATACATTTCAGGGACGGCATTTATAAATTTAAAATTATACCAACAACTTTCAAAAATTGTACTTTTTTGACCTTAATTGAACTAAAAAATTAATTTAACTACAAATTACAGACATATTTTTTTTAAAATACTCGACTTTGTTCTGGCTACCAAAATATTAAAAAAAAATTGCTAGTTAAGTTGAAATTTAAAATATACAAACTAATAGCATGTGCTACAGCATCCGAATTTAGAAGAAAAATTATTTGGAAATGGACTAGTTCACATTTTTTGATTTTCGTACTGTGTTTTGCTTTCACAAGACTGTTTTCAAGTGATAAGAATATGAGCTTCATTGTTCAAATGTGAAAATTGATACATATATGCAATCGTTTGAAAAGAAATTTGGAGTGAAACTGGGAAGATTCCTAAAATGTACTAAATTAGTCATTGGTGTACTATTGTACTTTCCGAAGTTTGAATAGTTTCAAAAAAGGTACAATTGTACCAACATTGCCATCCCTGATACATTTTATTATAAATTATTATATCATCCCTTGCGAGCTTAAATGTTTTCTTTAAACGAACGCTTTCGTAAAAAATCATTCAAGTTTTTAAAAAATCTGATAAAAAAAAACCTGTATAAATTTAAAATCTAGTATTTAATTATTTCTTCTCTAGGACATTCTGGCAGATACTTTAGACCGACTTAGCATTCTCTCATCATAATTTTCTGGCAACACTGGTAAGATGCTTACTCTTTTTAAAGGTGGTCAGCTGACGACTAGTGTTTTTCATACCGGAAAATTAAAATAATAATCCTGGAGAAGTTAACCAAATGTTAACGAAATATCGATATATAAGACTAAAATATATAAAATTGACCTCAAGCTTAAAAAAATATTTTTCATTAAATGAAGAGACATTAAAGCGGACTTTTGTTACATACATACATACGAAACAAATATAAAAAAACTACAAAATCAAAAATCATACAGAAAATATTCGTAATACATATTCACCTTGATAAATAAGCTTATTGGCTTTACTAAAATTTTTTACATAGCAAGAAATAACAAAAACAAAAAAAAACCGTAAACACAAACAAAGTACCCTTGAGGAATACTCTGTCTGTATGAGTACCTCAAAGGAAAAAAATTTTAGTGAGTTCTAACTGCAGAAATGCTTATTTTACTGTGAGTTCTGAAACTCTTAATGAAAACAATATAAATAATAAACCTGATGAAAGTCTTTTTCTAACGGAAAAGCCACTTTTTCGTCATCGATCAACTTCGCTTTGTCCAATGCCAACTAGTGCATCGTTAACATTACCATTGCCTGGTACTTCTTCATTTCAGTCTGCGATATCATCCGCATTGGGCTCGTGTTCATCACTAAACCAAGTTATCACTACAGATAACAGTAGCTCAAAACCCAAGGTACAAGTGGGAATGGACATAAAACCGTGGTAAAGCGTGGGCGAAGCCCAAATTCTTCAAAAATTTCATCTGCTCCAAAGATGTCTAGGGATAACAGCGCATCATCTACTAATCGTCAAAATCGTTTTTCATTATTGCAAGACACCGACGACAAGCCCTCTACATCATCGCAAAAGTCTTTTAAGCCACCACCTATTTATCTGAGAGAAAAAATTCTAATGCGCTTATAAAAAAACTACTGTCGCCCATTGGTGAAAATACTTCTCACATCATTCCAATTAAATGAGGTAATATTGATGAAACTAAAATCCAAATATATAATGAAAAAGATTTCCGAAAAATTAAAATGTGCACTTGTCGACCAAGGATTTAAGGTAAAAAATGTTACCAACATAATTAATAGAGAAAAGGTTCCCCAACCCCTATTTCGGGTTGAACTGGAGCCGAATGACATACAATTGAAAAAAAAAATGAAACCCATCCAATTTATAGCGTAAAGTAATTTCTTACATCGAAAAATCACAGTTGAAGAGCCACGTAAGCGTTCAGGTCCCGTACAGTGCCATAATTGCCAAGAATATGGCCATACGAAAACTTACTGCAAGTTACCTACAGTGTGTGTTATCTGCGGTGAATTGCATGGTACTGCTAGCTGCACTAAGCCAAAAGACCAAGCAGAAAAAAATGTAGTAATTGTGGAGGTAATCACACAGCTAACTATAGAGGGTGCCCTGTATATTCTTTCGTTAAACAGGCTATGGGTCAAAAACCCAAATTAACTCTAGCTCAACCAGTAAACTCAAACTCCGCTACTTTTTCTCAAATGAGCCAACCAGTTACTTCACGTGTATCGTATGCTGATGCTGCTAAGACTAGTTCAATTCCCACGCAAAATGTTCAACGAATTTAAACTCAAGCTTTAACTTTAGTCGCCTTGAAGCTACTATTGAGAATCTGGTGCTAACTATAAACAACTTTACTACAAATATGACAAGTATGATGCAAGAAATGCTGCGAATGCAGAATACACTGCTTCAAGCATTAGTTAATAAACCATGAACACGTTAAAAATATGTTTCTGGAACGCAAACGGCATTCGCCAACATAAAAATGAACTTGAGCACTTCCTTATGGAAAAAAATATTGATATAATGTTGGTTTCTGAGACTCATTTGACCTCAAGAAGCTTATTTAAAATAAATGGTTACACTTTATATGATACAAAGGACCCGAGAGGTAGAGCATGCGGTGGATCCGCAAGCACTATGTGCTTGACTACGTTACTGAAGAATATTTGAAAGCAACGAATATTTTCGTAGAAAATTTTTGTGCGAATTTCGTGATATGAATTTACTCACCTCCCAGATTTTCAGTTACCGAAGATCAGTATGAGAAGTTCTACAAATCGCTTGGATCTTGTTTCGTGGCAGCTGGTGACTACAATGCAAAACATACGTACTGGGGATCGCGTCTTGTTACACCTAGAGGTCGACCCTTGTTCAATACAATTTCAAAAATGGGCTTAGATATCATTTCGAGTGGCGAGCCTACTTACTGGCCTACTGACGTAAGAAAAATTCCAGATGTTATAGATTTTGCCGTCACGAAAAATATTCATAGGGACTTAATTCACGTAGAGGCCTCTCTAGATCTGTCCTCCGATCACTCTCCAACAATAGTTACAATTTTCAACCCACTAAGGTGTGATTTAACTAACTCATATGTGAAGATGATTAATGGAATCAACTGGCTGGCATTCAAAAAATATCTTAGTAGTCACTGCGTAGAAAACATTCAGCTTAGATCATGCGATGATATTGAATTTAACATTGCCAATCTTAAAGAAAATATTAAACAGGCTGCTGAACACGCCACTACCTCCTATCCGCAGACCGGCTTTAACAGAATTTATTCTACGGAAATTGAAGGCCGTGTATGTGAAAAAAGGAGAGCTAGAAGAGAATGGCAACAACACAGATCACCCCTAAATAAAATCAGACTTAAAAAATGTACTAACCGACTCAAAGAGCTGCTATCGTTGGAAAAAACTGCACTACTGGAAAAGTATTTAGAAGGTCTTGATGTAACGTCCGCATCTAATTACTCTTTATGGCACGCTACTAGAAATCTTAAATGACTCGTTGATCTTAAATCACCACTGCGTACTGCGACCGGAGGCTGGGCAAGAAGCGATAGTGAGAAAGGTTACTTATTTTCTGAGCATTTAAAATCTGTATTCACTCCTAATTCATGTACGGGTGCTGCTGATTTACCGAGTGTAGTTTCTCTACCCGCTCGTCCCTTAAGGCTCAGTTAGCCGACTGTAATGTAGTGTAACTGCAACAGTAAGAAACAGCTGATCGATTTTGTTATGTGAAAAGTAATTAAAATGGTTATAGAGATGTAATGTAACGTAACCTACTTTTCATATAAAAATATCGATCAGCTGTTTTTTACGTTACAGTTACATTACATTACAGTCGGCTAACTGAGCCTTTAAGGTTTAAGATGCTTGAAGTACAAAAAGTAATTGCTGAACTCAACCCGAAGAAAGCTCCAGGTATTGCTGGCAGTAGTAACAAAATGCTCATGAACTTGCCTCATATTGCAATAAGAATATTGCTATTTATTTTTAATGCTATTTTAAGATTGCAGTATTTTCCAAATAACTGGAAACTTGCCAAGATCAAAATGATTCCGAAAGCCGGGCAAAGATCTTACCAAGACTGAGTCATATAGGCCTATAAGCTTACTATCTACAATCTCAAAGCTTTTCGAAAAGCTGCTAATGACTAAATTGTCCAAAATTTTAACTGATAATGGGTGCATCCCGGACCATCAATTTGGCTTCAGAAGTCAGCATAGCACCATTGAACAAACGCATAGACTGGTCCAAGTTGTAAGAAGAACATTTGAAGAAAAGAAGTATTGTTGTGCTCTCTTTATTGATGTTTCTCAGGCGTTTGATAAAGTATGGCACGATGGTCTAGTTTTAAAATTGAAGACATATCTGCCAATAAACATTCAAAACCTTTTGGAAAGTTTTATTATTGATAGGAAGTTCACTGTTATGGAAGGAGAGTTCACGAGTGTGCCCGAATCTATATCTTCTGGTGTGCCACAGGGTAGTATTCTGGGTCTTGTCTTGTATTTAATATATACTTGTGATATGCCTGTGAGCAATAACATCCACACCTTAACATTTGCCGATGATACAGCCTGAATGAGTGTACACGAAAACCCTTATGAGGCATCCCGCAATCTCCAGGAACATATTACCCAGCTGGAAATATGGATGAACTTATGGAGAATCAAATTCAATGAACAAAAGTGTGTCCATATAACGTTTACCCTAAGAAGAGATACATGCTCCCCCATTCGAATCAACAATCAAAATATTCCCCAACATTCTCAAGTGAAATACCTTGGTATACACCTTGATCGAAGGCTTACATGGAAACATCATATTGACTCTAAGTTAACTCAGATGAAACTTAAGTTAACTCAAATATATTGGTTGATTGGCAGAAACTCAACACTCAGCCTAGACTGCAAACTTTTACTGTACAAGTCGCTTTTGAAGCCAATATGGTGCTACGGAATTCAGTTATGGGGCACGGCTTCAGCTTCCAATGTCGAGAGAATCCAACGAAGGCAAAACAAAATTTTACGGTTAATAACATCGGGTCCAAAATTCTATTATACATCGTGATTTAAATACTTATGCCTCTAGTGACTGAAGAAATTGCAAAATACGCTGGCAAATATTTAACAAAACTCGAATCACATCCTAATCCGCTTGCTTGTAATATTTTGAACTTTACTGGACACATACGCCTAAAAAAGAGGGACACACGGGCTCTTATACCTAACACCCCAGATGGGACTACTTGAAAATACTTTTTTCCCCTTTTTTGATTATCACTACTAATGTAATATTTAAAAAAAAAAAATTTAAATGATATTATGTCCGTAATTTCTACAAACAGATAATTTACCTAAGGTTTTTGCCTACGAGTTTGCCTTATAAAATTTAACTTACACGATAGTTATCTGTACACCAATAGATATCTATGTGTAGAAATAACGAAAATTAGAAGTAGAAAAATAGATAAGCCGCAAGTCATTTTGCAATAACTTCTTGAAAAATCGCACAAATTAATTGGAATTTTGCCAAGGGGTACTCTCAAATATGCAGATTACGGAGGTACCATTAACTCAAAATTAGCTTATCTCGACTTAAGCACTTTTTTCCTTTTTTGCCACAAAATTGTTGCCTTGTGATGTTCTTTGTAACCCTAAAGTAATTAAAAAGTAAAATTAAACCCTCAAAATATGTTTAAAGTACCTTTTCACAATGTATGGTTAAAAGATAACAGGGACTTTAACGGCAAGTTTTGTATGAAGAACTTGCAGTTAAACTGCACGTTAACTCTTAACCACACATTGTGAAAAGGGACGTAAGTGATAACTTATCGTCAGTGTTGCCAGTAGATTTCTCGAAAGAATACCTACACGTGCTAAAAAAAAACTGAAAATTTCCCCTACAAACATCCCTATACATTTTTGTCATTAAAATAGAAGAAAACCATTAGTTATAAAAAATATATATTTTTATTAAAGCTTTGTTAAAAAATGAGTAAAAACAAAAAAAGTAATACATATATTGTTTTAATTAAATTCAATTAAAACAACAAAATTTTTTAAAATTAATATGAATAGCAAATAAAATTCTTAGAAAAAGCATATACCAAGGCGAATTCATGTGGCCAATGGTTCCAAGTTAACAGCTGCTTTTTTAGGCTTGTCAAATTTCATTGCAATAGAATTTGTAAGAAGTTTGATTTGTCAATTTTCATTGCAATAAAGTACTAGGCAAATTTTGTTGTTGCAGGCTTGACACCACTTGTTATATGAATTCGCCTTGGCATATACATACATACATACATACATATTAGTGTCGCCAACTTTTTAAACCACAAACAACTTTGGAAATATATATTTAAGCGATTTTAACGAAAATAACATTTTTGAAAGGTTTTGAAAAAGAAAATATTACTAAAAAAACGTTATGTTTGCATTTATTTCATAGATAATACGACATGACAAAAAAATCCCTACATTTTCGAGAATATAAAAATTCTGTCCGATTTTCCCTACGCTTCTATTTTAGTATCAAAAATACCTACATTTAAGGATTTTCCCCTGCTTCTGGCAATACTGTTTTTTCATTTCAAAGGGGCTTCTGCTGTTTATTTTCCATTTATAGCTTTTTCAATTTAGTAACTAAAGCTATGTACAGACGGTTGTCAGATCTTACAATATTGCCAGTAAAATGTGCTAAAAATTTCTTACAACCGTGTGAACTGGCAATTTTTGTCAGACGACGTTGCAAGAAAAAGCATTGTCAGTCCATTGCAAGACTAGCAACTGACAACATATTGTCAGACATCTTACAATCGTGGAACACATTGTAAAATTATTGCCAGATATTTGTCAGACATTTTAATATTGTCAGATCTGCGAAGTTCATGCATCTGACAATGGCGTCATTGTAAGATAATTCTTTCTATGGGCAACACTGCACACGCTTGATTTTAAAGAAAAAGTTTATAATAAAATATATGCAGACAAAATCATTGCAATTGCTTCTTTATGGTCCATAATAATTTATACTTTCACTTTTTACATTTAACACAAACACAAACGATAAATATTTAACAATTTCCAACAAATGGTTTAAGTCTGACAACGCATAACAACAGATCGACCAATTTGTGCATATGACAACCGTGTGAACTAATAATTTTTCTACTGACGATTTTGTCAGATGAATTTATTGTCATACAACCGTCCAGCAATAAATTGTAAGATTTTCTGACATCCGTGTGAACTGACAAGAAATATTGTGCTGGCAATTTTCGATTGCCAGTAGATTGTCAGCACATTGCCAGATCTGACAATATTGTAAGATTTGACAATCGTCTGTACATAGCTTAACTCCCGTATTCTAAGCTCTGTGACAAAATAAAAATTATAACAAATGACAATTTTTACATTGCTTAAAATATAAAAATTGTCATTTTTTATAGTTTTGTCATTTGTAACAAAGTTCAGAATAAGGTGTTAAAACAATTTTTGTATGAAGTGCAACATTATCGAAATGAACTTGCACTGGACTGTGCAAACTCGCAAACAAGTTGTGAACTTTTCGGTAATAATAAGTACGCACGTATGTATGTATTTACTACTTGCAAACAAATATTTGCATTTGTAAATACAGCACTATCAATTAGATTTTGTAGCATGTAATTAGATACGAGTACTTGTATAAACAGTTTTCAATACGCAGGCTTTTGCCACACACACTGTTTCGACTGTATCTCTTCTACTTGGTTGTTATTGATTCAAAGCAACCAAAAGACATTTTTTCTGTTGATATGAAAGTACAGATAAAAAAATTTATGCATTTGTTTTTGAATGTATGTAGAACAGAAGCGGAAATCACCCTTCGTTGCATACTGCCCTTGCAAGTCCTGCAGATATTGCAAATGTAGCATACGTGCTATATTCTGCAAGACCACAACAACAAAGTACATGCAACTGAGATTTGCATCACTTGAATAAATATGCATAACCAAAAACCATTGCATATTGAAAATTGTAAATGTTCTCAATGCTAAAACAGCTGTGTTTTTGGTTTTTTTTTGCAATAAAAACAAGTAAACCCCTGCGTTTAAAAAATTTTACGACTGCAGAGCCGCCACGAGGACTGCCTGTGCTGAAATTAAATTTGGAAAAAGACACTCACGCTTTGTAGCAAAAAATCATGCTATGTTTGCTAAAATTGCAGATGTGCAACAAAGGGTGATTTCCGCTAGAATAAAAGACAAACATTTGAGATTGCTAGCGGATCGAGTGCATTTAAAAAATATTTATAAATTTTTATGTGGGTGTATAAGAATTTCAATCAAACTATTTTTTAGTGCTCATTTTTTAATGCAATTTATCTCAAATATTTTTTTAACTTGCTAAAATATTTTTTGATTCACGTATCTTTGAAATTTACTGATGTACATAGGGCCTTTCATTAAGCGTTTCCTGTCTTCAAATTTAAATTAAAGAAAGTGAGATATCATACAAATTTTTGATTCGTTTGAAAGAGCTATTGATGCTATTCTTTATGGAATACAACATAGTAGAAATGTGCTTTGCAGCTTCGCTGTATGACGCACATCCGACATGTCCAGTTCGCATCAACTCCACTTGAAATGATCAAATCACTCGTAAAGAATGTCCTGTCCAGACCACCTTCCTGTTGAAACCACATGTCCCAAGTATCCATAAAAGATGTTTTTAATCATCGCTCGCGATCTTAAAATTCACATTTTGATAAAACAATTTATCTGCATGTTTAAATTTAAATATTAATCAGAGAATTGGTCATACATTTATAAACACGATTAGATTCACGACTATCAACGAACGCTCTTGCGAGTTTAAAACAGTACTTAAATTTGACATTAAGCTTGGCTTCTTTCTCTAATTAGCTAATCTTAAAATTACTTTATATAATCTAAAGTCAAACTTTTGGCAACATTTTTGTAGAGATGATGATGTCTCAGTTCAATATTTGTAAGTAAAATATAAAATATTTAGGCAAATCATAAAAATTCCCTAAGAGCCATTTCACACTATGCCTTTTTAGCCTGCCTTGTATTGACAATTTTCACACACATTTACATTAAGCCTTTTTTATTCATGCGTTCTTGCCATTTATATACACGTTTTATGCTAAGAGTACGAAAAAGGCAAAGAGAAATGTCATAAATCCCCTCGAATTTTCATTTTGTGCGTTTCGTTGTACCCCGCAAGCTTCTCACCTCCTTTCACCAATAAAATAAAAAAGCCTGCCTGCACAAGCAAGCACAAGGCATATCAAACAGGTACACGTATCAGGCATATTGCTCATCCGCTGATTTTTTGTTTACAAGTTTATAACGAAGAATTCGTTTGACAATTACTTTTGTGCCTTGTTTGATGCATACAAATTTTTGACAATTACTTTGTAAAGCTATGTGAGAAGCACAGAGTTGCCACAGAGTTTTTCCTAATGCATGTACCTGTAGTAAATGTGCCTTGAGCAAGCAGAAAAGGCACAGTGTAAGTGCGTCTAAGAAGTTATTTCTAACACAAAATAATTTTCTCGAGAAATTCCTGCAATCATAAATTCCTAACTAAGTGGCATCATCGCATTACGAAGCTCGTTGTTTTGCTTGTTTGTTGAAATTTTTTCCCCTATTTTTGCGCACAAGCCTCTATAGAGCTGCAAAACTATCGATAGTATCGATAGTTTTATTTTAAGTGGACTATCGATATTTTTTTTCGATAGCGATACTATCGACAAAAATACGCTACTACAAAAGTAAAAAAATAATGTCAATAAAAACGGTATGACGGTGACTGTGGAATAAAAAATGTAACATTCAAATTTCGTTATCTGTAAACCTTTATAATAATGGTCATCATTACATATATAAATGTGAAAATATTTTAATTAGTTTAGCATTTGTTTCAACATAAGATGTCAGTTTGTAACTAGTAAAAGCAAATTGCATAAAAAATACAGTTATTATGTACCAACGGCTTTGACACTTGCATAAATTTGGCGGCGGCTCAATTTGACGACTATTGGACTGTTCCTGCTCTTTACTTTTAAATAAACGGTGACGCTAAATAGTTTGATTCTCCCTACTTGCGGTCTCCAACTGACATGAAATGACTAACTTTAACATTAACTTCAAGTTATTGTTATATGTAGACTGCTAAAGTTTATGCCTTTTTCAAGTTATAACATTATGGTTAATGCAATTGTTTATACAACTCAGTTATAACATCAAGTTATAACAAAATTTCATGTCAGGTGGAGACGTAGAGTTATCTTAAATTAATACTTTTTAGATAACTGCAATAGTTTAAGTAATGATAAAAGAATTTCTTTACTTTTTATTCCTTTTTTTATTTTTTATTGATCTATGTATATATGTTTTGTTTGTTTTTCGTTAAATTTTAATACATATCTACACATATGTATATGCATGTACATTGTACATATTTATATTAAAAACAGTGTAAAAAAATGTTTTTTTTTTTAAATAACTTCCTTTTTACTTTAAGGAATGATTAAAAAATTTAAGATTTTATATTCGAAAAGTACACATTTGAAAAGTTTCTAAGAATCCAAAACTATCGATAGTATCGATGGCATCAAAAAATACTATCGAAACTATCGAATGGAGCCACTATCGATAGTTTTGCAGCTCTAAGCCTCAATGCGTCTTCAGTACCAGGTGGCCTTATCAGCGCGGCTGATCATCAGCTGACTTTAGAACATCCGTAAAACTCCATATAAAATAGGATAAAATCTTAACTCCAACTGTACACATACAAATAAAAATAATCCTACAACAAATTTTGTATGTACATACACTCAGAGACTAAAGTTTAAATACACGCCCCAAATCTGTAGTTTCACGAAAACTTTTACAAAGCAGTTTTATTTACCTTCATTTAAAAGTACTAAATACATATAAGAAATTTTTTTTAACTAATTCCAAACATAACGGTAATTTTTTAAAAATACAATAAAATTGGGTGGATGTAAGTTTAAATACATACATGTTGAGATACTTTCAAATGAAATTGAATTTCGTAAGAAAAATAAAAAATTTATAATATTTTAGTACTTCGTTAACCCATTGGGAATCTCCACGACAGTTTTTGAACAATTTATCATTGATAGCATACAATTGGGCGTTTCGAAAGGTGTTAGACGCAATTTACACTGTGACTTTTCTGCTTGCCTGCACAGAAAAAACTAAATTTCGTTTTCAGTAACCAAATTCATTGAATCAGTAAATATTTTGTGTGAATGCGGACCTACAAAGAAATTTGTAGATTCTGATAACAATTTTGTAAAAATTTAACTGAAAAAAAAAATTTTTTTTTTAGTTAAATTAGTATGGCATTAGAGAAAAAAGTTAACTGAAACTCAAAATATTTTCAGTCAAATGTATTAATAGGAACAGAAAAACATTTTTGCAGATTTTTTTTGTATTATTCAGCAAATTTTTTTTTAATAATTTACAAACACATTCACTAAAATTTTTCGTATTATCAGAAAATAAATTAACTGAATCAATAACAATTCTTAAAAATTTTTTTTAAAAAAATTAGTAAAAGTTTTATCTGAAAAATAATAACTGAATCAAATGAAAGGTTCAACTGTTTTTTTTTTACTTTCAAAAATTGGCTTGTTTTTATGGTTAAGCATTTCGTTACCGCTTTTGGAATTCGTCAGTAGACTTCAACCCAAAAAATTTTTAATTTAGCTAACAAACTCCGTATGTTTATAGTAAGACTCTTAATACTATATTGAGAATCCCAATATACAAACATAATAATAAGCAAACAAAAATCTTTAAAAAAAATAAAATGTTTTTTAAAATTAAAAAAAAAATTAGACAAATTTTTTTACAGTATATAAAAATAAATTTAACTGAAAAAATTTAAAAAAATCAGACAAATTTTTTTACAGTATATAAAAATAAATTTAACTGAAAATAACAAATTTAAATAAAAAAAAAATAAATCTAAAATTTTTTTTTTACAAATTTTAAACACACGTTTGTTTGAAAATTTTTTGGGAATAATTTTTTCTGTGTGTGCAGGCAGGCTTTTTTAGTTTATTGGTGAGAGGGGGTGAGAAGCTTGCGGTGTAGAACAAAAGGCACGAAATGAAAATTCGAGGGGATTTATGACATTTCTCTTTGCCTCTTTCGTAATCTCAGCATTAAACGTGTATATAAATGCCAAAAAGGCATGAATAAAAAAGGCTTAATGTAAATGTGTGTGACTTTTCGTAGGGGTTTCAAAAGAAAATTGTCAATACAAGGCAGGCTAAAAAGTCATAGTGTGAATAGCGACTTATTTCTGGCCATAGTCTTTTAAGAGTATGTTTTAGGGTTTCTTTGCCAGTAATTTCTTCTTTTATTACCCAGCCTTCATTACATGCATAGCATGCTCTATGGTCATTGCTGCCTGAAATACGATATTTTAGATGTAAAAGAGAAGCATTTGTAAGGGGTATGCAGGACAAGAAATTTAAATAAATTTCATAATAAATATTTATCAAAATCATAAATATAGTAATTGAGGTATTTAAACTAATTATTTTGCTTTTTACTTTTCTTTTCGACAAAATGTCCAATTATGTTCAAATACGTGGCGTTTTTCTTTAGCAAATTGCTACTCAAAACATTATTTATTGCAAAAAATATAATAATTTGCAAGGGATTAAAATAATGGAAAATATCTCGAAAAATTTATTATATAGAAGGGAATAACTCAATAATAGGCTAACAACATATATGTAAATCGAGAAAGCTTGCAAAAATGTGAATATCTGAAAAAAAATATTCGTAGATTTTAAAAATCAAAAATAATCTCATATGAAAAAAATTGCAAAAATTTGCAAATAATTTTTTAATTGAAAAAAACCTTAAAATTTATTTTTAAATGCTAATATTAAAAGGATGCAAGAATGCAAAAAACTTGAAAAGTTCGCAAACACTTGGTAACTTCAAAAATATATCCAAATCTGATACTTATTAAAAATAGTAAAACTGCAACAAAACAAAGAATTGTAAACAATCGCTTTAACTGCAAAAATTAAAAAAAAAAATTATTAAAATTTACACGAAATTTCTAACATCAAATAGATAGATGGATTAAAAATCGGTAAAATGGCAAGATTTGGCTTAAAATCACTTTTATTGCGAAAATTGGCACAAAATTGCAAATAAGCCCGAAATTGTTTAGGTGAAATTATGAGGAATGCCAAAAAATTTGCAATCAAATTAAAATTAAAAAATTAAAGTTATGCACAAGAACAATAAGTTTTATTTAAAATTACCTGATTCAAAAAACTTACTGAAATTGGCAAATAAATCCTAAAGCCCTAAAATTTTAAAAGGGGTGAAGAAATTTTGTTGTACACATCGGATACAGATAGAAGTCGTTCAATAATTTTCTAAAATACCGGTTTTTAGGTAGCAATAGCCAAAAAATTTTAATTCTTTAGATAATTGTTATTGGTAACAAAAAAATATTTTTGGTTGCTATAATAGTTATTTGTAACCAAAAAAAATTATTTCTCACTTTAATTGGTTACAATAACCAAAATGAAATATATTTTACTATAATCGTTGATTATAACCATTTTTTGAATTCATCAATTTTAATGGTTAAATATAACCATTTTGTCATTTCTCTTATAACTGTTATGTCCCTGTTTGAAACACCAGCCAGCTTTCAAAAAAAGTAGAGTAAGCCACTTTTTGTTATTCATAATATTGCAAAGTAATAAAGCAATTAAATACTATTAATTAAAAAGAGTAATTGTTTAAATAACTAGATGTGGGTTACACCACTTCTGCGCTGATAGCCTCATTTGCATGAAATATTTAGACAGTATGAAGAACGATATGAGTATTAATTCTACATCACTAACGCAAAAATTCAATTTTTTTTAGTTACGACGTTCTTTGAGTAAATGAGCGATATGTACAAAAAAAATGCGTTTTTTGAATAAATAATGCAGAATTAATCCTACATACAATTATAAGATACATATTTCATATATATTCAACTCTTGAGAAAAAACAATTTCTTGTTTCATTACGCTACATATCTATCTACATATCGTCACCTTAAATGCAAACGGACGTAACTGCACTTTTATATTTTTTACAAGATAAACAAAAAAACATTTCAAAATCAATAATAATAAAGTGTTCTTGAACATTTTCTACAAAATTTTCTTGTAGTATGGATACTTACATATATGTTTTTAATTATTTACTAGATATACCAAACGGACGACACACTCGTCCGTATTCTAGAATCAAAATGTAAATAATTTAAGATTCAAAGAAAATGTATCTAAACGTCATAAAAAAATTCATTAAAACACAGCCACACACAAACTTATATACATATGCGCAAGCATAATTAAATAATACATGAAATTAAAAAAACATAAACAAAATCCCTTCAACTAAGCTAATTCACTTTATTCAATTCTCTTCCTTTAAGTAATATGGCTTTCATACAACAACAAATAAGAGAAAGAAAATTGTTAGATCAAGAGAAATACTACAAACACACACACACACTCATGTTTTGTTTCTTTTGCACTTGTAAGCTAATAAATGCGTGTGTAATATGTGTGCATGTAGTAGTAGCAACTTTAAACGCTTATAGCTCCCAAAATACTAAACCGATTTCAATAAAATATAGATTCTGCACATCTGTATAAAAAATCCTTTAAAACCATATAAATCTTTTTAAAATCGGTGCGGTGGTACCAGCGTAAAAGGGATTACAAAAAACATGTTCGCCTATTAATTATATAGATAGATATCCTTTTTAACCCCCGACTAAAAAAAGGGGTGTTATAAGTTTGTAGTGTGTGTGTGTGTGTATCTGTGAGTCTGTCCGTGTCCACGTACAGGCCAAACGGCTGGACCGATTTTCATTTAGTTTTTTCTGTTTGAAAGATGACTTGATCGGGAGGGTTCTTAGCTATGTTTGAAGCAAATCTGTCCAGCCGTTTAGAAGATATAACATCTTTTCTGAAAAAAGTAGCGGGTTTTTAAAATTTTTAATTTTTGTTATTATATATATTTAAACTTTTATGTTAGTTACGTTCCTTGCAATAAAAAATAGATGCATTCGTAATTACGTCCATTTGAATTTCTTTAAAATAAAGTCGTAATTTTTTTGATCGCAGAAGTCTAATATTTGCGCGAACATGTAGTTCGATAAAATGAACCATAATCAATAAAAAACTCTATTTCGAATTTTTGTGTACTTACGTCCGTTTGCATTTAAGGTAACGACATGTATGTATGTGTAAATTGAAAACTAGTTTTTTGAGTTATGACGTTGTTCAAGTAAATGAACAGAAAGTAAGTTCATATCGCTCATTTACTTCAATAGTGGCACAACTCAAAGAAAACAGTTTTGCGGAAAACGCGTTTTAAGTTTTCAATTTGCATACAACTCAATGGAGAAATGAAAAAAAAATTCTTCTCTCAGGAGGTGATGGTACAAGCTATTTGTATGAAATTTTTACACAAGATAAAATACGAAATGTTGCATCTTTCTGCATTATTAAATCAAAAAACTCGTTTTTTGAGTTATGCCGGTATTGAAGTAAATGAGCGATATGTATATCGTATGTAGAGATACCAGTTGGGTCTGCTCTCTTAAAAAGGCTTCGAGATTTTGATATAGAAATCTTAATCCCCAAAATCAGGAATGAAATGTCTATACATCGTCACCTGAAACGCAAAACGACCTAATAAACATTTTCATAACATTAGAAGAGAAGCAAAAAACGTTTAAAATTATGTAATTGGTCTAAGAAATCCCTGATTTTCGGGAACGGCATTCTCCGTTTACCATATCTAATAGTACATGTACTCGTATGTACGTTAATTTATAAAAAAAAATTGACAGAGAAAAAGGAATAGCAAAAACAAAAGTTTTAAAAGTTATAAAGCATATTTATTTTTAATTCTCGTAAATTCACTTTAATCCTATCAATGTACTCGTATGTCAAAACTAGCCATTTTTTTATTACCATCAAAAGCTGCCATTATAAAACCTTTGTTTTATTTAATTTTCAAATTATGTACTTCTTACAAATTGATATGAACGAAGCCCTGGTATCAGATCGTTTCATTAAAAATATAAATTGTTTGTACAAATAATAAAAAAACGGCAGCAAGTAAAATAGAATAAAAAATTTCATTATATTTTTTATTGCAAACATTCGTGCATACAAACATTCGTGCATAAACGAAAGTTTGCATACATGTTGTACATACATATATGATTAATAGATTAACAGTAAAGCTATGTACAGGCGATTGTCAGATCTTACAATATTGTCAGATCTGGCAATGTGCTGACAATGTACTGGCAATCGAAAATTGCCAGCACAATATTTCTTGTCAGTTCACACGGTTGTCAGAAAATCTTACAATTTATTGCCAGACGGTTGTATGACAATAAATTCATCTGACAAAATCGTCAGTAGAAAAATTGTCAGTTCACACGGTTGTCATATGCACAAATTGTTAGATCTGTTGTTATGCGTTGCCAGACTTAAACCATTTGTTGGAAATTGTTAAATATTTATCGTTTGTGTTTGTGTTTAATGTAAAAAGTGAAAGTATAAATTATTATGCAATGATTTTGTCTGCATATATTTTATTATAAATTTTTTATTTAAAATCAAGCGTGTGCAGTGTTGCCCATAGAAAGAATTATCTTACAAGGACGCCATTGTCAGATGCATGAACTTCGCACATCTGACAATATTAAAATGTCTGACAAATATCTGGCAATAATTTTACAATGTGTTCACACGATTGTAAGATGTCTGACAATTTGTTGTCAGTTGCTAGTCTTGCAATGGACTGACAATGCTTTTTCTAGCAACGGCGTGTGGCAAAAATTGCCAGTTCACACGGTTGTAAGAAATTTTTAGCACATTTTACTGGCAATATTGTAAGATCTGACAACCGTCTGTACATAGCTTAAGTGATAGATAGATTCAATATTGTCATATTTTGAAGATCTGTTCTAGCAAGGGAGAAAGAGTAGGTGGTGTGGGAAATACAACTAAACAGATACATAAGTATATGTAAGTATACATAAGTGTATACATATATACGTTTTCATCTGCTATTAAATATTCTTAGATTGAAACTTATAATATAAATTCAAATATATTTTACTATAATGATACAATACAAAAGCTAATACCCAGTGGGAATTTGAGTTAACTCAAAACTATGAATTATTAGCCAAAAATTAGTCAGAGTTGGTTAAGATTAGCACTCAAATCTGCATGTTAAAAGTGATCAGTTTTAACATTGAGTGGCCGCAGGACGAGTGCATCAGTTTTGAACTAACCATGAGTTAGGTCATTATGTGTAAGCTTGTGCCAAATCAAAAAAAAAAAAAAAAAAAAAAGAAAGTAGTTAATTTAATTATTATTTTTCGAACTTCATTTGTTTCTATATAATATGATTTGAACAGGCTAAAGTTCGTATCGCTTTTTAAGCCAAATTACATGTGCTAATTATTAATGAACAAATAACACAAAAGTTATTTGTAAATATTCTGACAACACATAGTTGAACGGAACAGCTAGCCGTTTTCGAAGGCCACTAAACCTTCATCATCAGCGTTCTTCTGTGTTTTATCCAAGGTGTGTGGTGTCAGTTGATGTAGATTTCTGCTTTATATACGAAACTTTTTTGCAAATGGAATATGTAAATTGTTTTGATTCATCGTATTTTCAATTTGCTGAAAGATGTTTTGTAATGAAAGTTCACTTTACCATCTCTAAATTTACAACAGGGGCCTAATTCCTGCACTCGTGATCGGAATTGCATTCGAATAGAAATTAATTTCGATGGCAAGAAATTTTCCGATGATGTCACTCGTTACCAAGCGAATCGAGTTTTTGTTTCAGTGTTGGAAAAAGGAAAATATATTTATATATAAATTCATTTCACAACACTGAATAAATTGTAAGCAAACGCATATGTTTGTATATATGTATGTGTGCAAAAACATATTTATTTACGTACATACACACGTACTTATATGCAGAAAAAAGAAAGGAATATACATAAATGTTATTTTCATTTTACTTTAATTAATAAATTAATAATAAATTAGTGTAAGGTTAGAGAATAGAGCACTAGCCACATTTTAGATTCTTTTATTCTTTTTATTTATTCAACAGAAGCAGTTAATTTGTTATTTAGATGCTCCCAGAGTTGGTTGATTTTTTTATTTTCCCCGAAAACTAAGGCAAAACATTATTTGCCAAGTCAGTGTGTTTCGCTATATTTAAAGTCAACCAGAAATTCTTTAATTTGTATTTTTTTATACTTACATTTGTGCATTCATTCATTTATAAGTAAATAAGTCAAATATTGAACATGCATTTTCTTTCTCTTCGCTTTTTCTATGTTAAACATGATTTCGAATGCCTTTTTGCTTGCGAGTAAAAACACGAACGGTTGCATTCGAATGTATGCACGTTATCGAATGCTGTCATTAGAAATTTCTATTACCTGATTTACATTAAGCATTTTTTTCATGAAATTAGTTGCATGAAAATTTTTTATTTGTCAATAGGAGGCCTGGAGGAGCAACTTAAATCAAAAAAGTTGTCAAAAATACATCAGAGATTCATTCTACGTCATTTTTTATATAACATTCTTCTTTATAGCGCTGCAATTAGCAAATTGAAAAAGTTGCGTGCAACAAAATTCATGAAATTTCATGAAAAAATGCTTAATGTAAATCAGGTATTTATGTGTTATTCGAAACCGAATGCGAAAATCCCAAAAGTTAAAAAACTCGCACATTCGAGTAATAACTCGAATTGTTACTATTAAGTATATTTATTTAAGGCAGAATTAGTTTGTACGTGCTGTTCTGTTCTGGATCAGCTGTTTTGTTTCTGTTGAATTGAAAATCTGTATGTGTGGTTAGTTTTTACTTTTTCGTTCTGTTCTGTTGCGGACAAATCTGTAGAAAATAGAATTCAACGTTAAGTGACAGCCAAAAGTGTGTATGTATTAGTGTGTTGTGATATTTTGTGTACAAATGTAATCAATTCTATAGGTTGCCAGCAAATTTTTTTTCACAGCAAAGTAATTGCAAAATATTTTATACAGAAAGGAACGGCACAGAACATTAACAGAAAGTAAAGACTAATGAAGCCTTTAATTTTTGCCACAAGCCAATGACTATTAATTTAATTATTATTTTTCGAACTTCATTTGTTTCTATATTTATGATTTGAACAGGCTAAAGTTCTTATCGCTTTTTAAGCCAAAGAAAGTGTTTTAGTTAATTATGATTTAACTAATTGTTTATTAAAATTTTTTTAGTCAGCTTTAAGTATAACAATTTTAAATTATTTTTTAAGAAACGATAACGGGTATCGAACCGTGATCACTTAGTTTGTGAGCCATCATTTAGTGTTTTCACACTGACTTGGTTTAAATAAAAGTTGGTTTTAACGTTAAAACCAACTGTTAAAATCTGATTTTACCATACAAATTGTTGTTGTTAAAACTAACTTAAAACCATTTTATGAAATGCAACCTTGTTTTCACTGTGTTAAATTTAGTTCTGCCAAGTTAAAATGACCGGAAGCAGCTGATAATGTTTATGCCAGTGAATAACAATAGATGTCGCTTGAAAGATTTTCAACTTAAAAATGGAGTCAGCAGCAACAATAATCCAAAAATTATAGAAAAAAAAGATTTTTTTGGTAGGAAAACAACGAAAATATTTTTATTGACTGACATCGATCCGCCGGTAAAAAAGTTTTATTTTGTGATGTATTTGTGCATTTTTAACAAACAATAACTTGATTTCCAAGCACTTCTTCACTTTTTATTACTAGTTCCATAATTTAAATAAATTCAGTAAAGTGCGACGCTGACTCGCGCACGAAGGGTTCCGTACGAACACTAGATATGTAATTTAATACAAACTTCATCATATATAATATATAGTTTTGGCATTTTTTTCGTTTTTGGGGTCTTTTAGGTTTTTTTGTTTTGGCGTTTTTTGGGTTTTTTTTTGGTTTTGGCGATTTTTTTCGATTTTTGGCGTTTTTTCATTTTGGTGATTTTTTTATTTTTGGCGATTTTTTTCATCTTTACATTTTTTTTAATTTAAAATTTTTTTTTAGTTTTGGCGACATTTTCGCGTTTTGGCGATTTTTTTCGATTTTCGGCGTTTTTTTTTCATTTTGGCGTTTATTTCATTTTGGCGATTTTTTCAAATTCGGCGATTTATTTTAGTGTTAGAATTTTTTTTTTTTAAGTTTGGCAATTTTTTTCGTTTTGGCGATTTTTTTTAATTTTTGGCGATTTTTTCGGTTTTTGACGTTTTTTTTAATTTGGCGATTTTTTTCATTTATGCGATTTATTTTTATTTAATTTTTTTTTAGTTTTGGCGACATTTTCGCGTTTTGGCGAATTTGGCGATTTATTTTACTGTTTGATTTTTTTTTTTTTGGTTTGGCGGTTTTATAATTTTCGGTTTTTTTAGTTTTACCGTTTTTGAAAATTTCAAGTATTTGCCTTTTGCGGTTTCCACGATATAGCAAATTGGGTTCAAACAATGGTACACCTTTGGTGTACGGAACCCTAAAAAGTGTTTATTTACAAAATCTATCTATCTATATAATTAATAGGCGAACATGTTTTTTGTAATCCCTTTTACGCTGGTACCTCCGCACCGATTTTAAAAAGATTTATATGGTTTTAAAGGATTTTTTATACAGATGTGCAGAATCTATTTTTTTTGGGAGCTATAAGTGTTTAAAGTTGCTACTACTACATGCACACATATTACACACGCATTTATTAGCTTACAAGTAAAAAAAGAAACAAAACATGAGTGTGTGTGTGTATGTGTGTGTGTTTTTAGTATTTCTCTTGACCTTACAATTGTTTTTCTCTTATTTGTTGTTGTATCAAAGCCATAATACTTAAAGGAAGAGAGTTGATTAAATTGAATAAAGGCTGAGTTAGCCGACTGTAATGTAAAGTAACTGCAACAGTAAGAAACAGCTGATCGATTTTGTTTTGTGAAAAGTAATGAAAATGGTTATAGAGATGTAATGTAACGTTACCTAATTTTCATATAAAAATGTCGATCAGCTGTTTTCTACGTTACAGTTACATTACATTACAGTCGGCAAACTGAGCCTTAAGGCTCAATCATACGTGACATAACCATAGCCTTAGAGAGCAGCCGTTCGAACCAAACTAATGGGCAACACTGTGTTCGATTACACGTGACTCGCCATAACTCCATAACTCTCACCGTAGAAACCAATTGCATTTTGGTTTGGTTATGGTTATGGCGTTATGGCTATCTCACGTCTAATTTAAGCTTTAGGTTGGTTGAAGGGATTTTGTTTATGCTTTTTTAATTTCATGTATTATTTAATTATGCTTGCATATGTATGTAAGTTTGTGTGTGGCTGTGTGAATGAATTTTTTTATGACGTTTAAAAACATTTTCTTTGAATCTTAAATTACTTACATTTTGATTCCAGAATATGGACGAGTGTGTCGTCCGTTTGGTATATCTAGTATAAAATAATTTCCATTTTAGAGCGCATTGTGAAATATCTGAGATTTTCAGACAAACAAAAACAGTTGTTGTACAGTTTGTCAAATAAGTGTTATACAAAGCAGAAAAAAATACAACAACAAATACACGAATTTCTACAGGAGATTTATTTTATTTATTTATTTAGTACATATTCTGCAAAGTAAATTTGCAGAATATGGTTGCACAAAAATGGACAGGTGACTAAGACCATATGTCCATGATGTTAACAGTATTCTTAAAAATGTTTTTGTGACTGACTGTACACGACCTATGCCTTCACATAGGAAGTAGCAACGAGGTTGTTAAGGAAATTAAGATTTATTTTATATTTGAGCAAAGTTATTAGGCAGTCTGTGAGTTAAAACCTGAATTTAACAAACTTGCAGTTTGAATGCAAAATAAGCTGTTTATGGTTTTAACGTTAAAACCAGGTTTTAACTTTCAGTGTGAAAACACTGAAACTCGACTTAACACTTTGCTATTGCACCATATAAAATATAAACGCCACAGCATTAATATAAGTAAATATGAATTATATGCTGACAACTTCTCGCTGAGCTTTGACTCATCTCTGTAACAGCTTTGAGTTAGCTAAAAGTTAGCTCAAAACTTATCGAGAAGAAGTTCGTTGTACAAAAACAACTCACTAATCTCTGCATCAGTTTTGAGTTAGCTTAAAGTTAGTTCAATACTTATCGCGAAGAAGACAGTTGTGCAAAAAACAACTGACTCACATCTGTATCAGTGATTCGCAATGAATCATGTTTTCGCTATTCATACTGACTCATAAAATTTTAAATATAAAGTGAGTAGACATCATTTAAAATCAACTATACTACGCACACTCACAATAAGATTGATTTATAAGTAAAGGTTGCAATAAATATGAATGCGACGTCGGCATCATGCTCATAGCACACTCACACTCATAAATCACCTCAGTTTGATTTATAATTTCAGAAAAATACTTATACTACTTACATTGATTCAGCTCATCCACATTAAAACATTATGAAGTGTATAAAAAAACATGAGCAAACACATAACCTCATAATGTGTATTTTAATGTTTGTATACGAAGTGGGCTTTGCCATACAATACTTATTTTGCATCGTCTATAAACATTGAGCTCAGGAGAGTCGAAATCAACAACGTCATAAATCTAGCTAAGTATGACTGCGATCAGAACTTCAAAGTTTTGAGTGAATATGGTTCATAGACAACATTGCAATAAGTATGAGTGCCCATAATTACAAGAAATTATAAATCATGATTCAACTCTACTCACTTTTTCACTACTCATTGCGCTTCTTTGATATGTATCATTTATCAGTTAGTTCGGAAGCTAGTTGTAAATGAGTTAGGAAAAAGTCAACCATATTTTGAGCTAGCTAATAAAAATCCAACTGGTTATAAATATACAAATACATCCATATCTACTATATATATTTGTGTACATACGAGTATATGTATATGTATGCGTGCAAAGGTCTATCGCGAAAAGAAATCCCCATTTCAAAATAAAGAATATGCACAACTTTTTCTTGTATTTAATTTAACAGCAGCAACAATAATTTTTTATATCTATTTGATTTGATAGATACAATATTTGCAAATTTAAACACATCTACGTGTCTGGAGATACAAATTTACATATGTACATACAAGATACAAACAACTACACGTACTACGTAGCTGCTTTAGGGTTGCCATAACACGTTGAATTAGTGGCCATTATTGTCCACACCGTTTAATGGAGAAGGTAAATTTATTTTTCTCAAAAGCTGAGTTGACATGATTTTTACACAATATGAATAACGATATGAGGATTAATTCTGTATCATTAACTCATCCAAATTCATTTTTTGAGTAAATTAAGCAAAAAATGTATATTTTGAGTTATGTCGTTTGTTTGAGTAAATGAGCAATATATGCCTAAAATGTTGTAAGTCGATATTTTAAACAAATTTAGTTAAATCCATAAAACTTTATATAGTATTTCTGCTTCACTTTAAGTAAACTTTAAAATTATAATACACAATAAAAATGAAAATATTTCATATAGGCAATTCCACAGAATGTCACGTAATGTCAATTAATACTATGTTTAGATGACGAGTTGAATCACATGCTTCGCTCTCTGAAGCTTGTTTTTATATCTTGCCGTTTATACGACGCCTTCGTGCTTCGTGTGCAGCGTGCCAATTTAGTGCTTTTCGCACTATATTTAGTGCTTTTTAATTCATATCAGTCCAGAATTTTTCAACTAGGTGCTTTTTTTTAAATACCTGAATAGGTGCTTTTTTACCTTTGACTTTAGTGCTTTTAGTGCTTTTAGTGCGTTTAACAAATCCACTAAATATAAATTTGTGATAGTATGGTATACATACACATATGTATACATATTTTATTTTGATAGCTGCACCATGGTTCAGCTAAACTGCCGATAAACTGCGATAAAAGTTAGAGAAGATACCAATTTTACGTGCTTCGCAAGTAAATTCATATTGAATCTACTTGATTCGCTCTCATAATTTTGTATGGCGAAACAAGTTGATTCGGTCATGATTGGGGTGTGAAGCATGAATAGAGAGCGAATCACGTATCGTGTAAACATACTATAAGCTTGTATTTCAGATCAATGCGGTTAGATTTTTCCTAATATTTTACCGCAGTTAGAGCTACTCATGCTCCTTATGTTGATTGGTCAACGTACGTGACATCGTATGTTACATTCTATGGATTTGCCCATATACCAATAAATAAAATATAATTTTTTAACTTAACTCAATTTTTGTAGTCCAAAAAGTAAGTGCTCACTTCATAGTAATATTTTTGAAAAATCTCTTTAACTGCAATCTATTATTAATTAGCATGCGAACTAGGATGATCGACTTAGTTTTTCAACCGGTTTTAAAACCCGGTTTTTTCACAATACGATTGTCGGTTTTTTCAAAATTTTGATTTTTCGATTGTCGAATAGTCAGGTTTTTTTACAATTTAAAAACTGGCTGAGTCAAATATTTTTAGATTTGTATATTTTGCAATAAAATTAATTTTTACTATGTTAAAACTTAGACCGACGTGTTCTGTTGATTTTCCCAAGTATTTTTTTTCAGTGTAAAAGTTAGCGTTTTTTGAGCATGTCAACTTACTGAAACATGAATTTTAATCGAATTTATTTTATGAGGTGGTGGCAGAGGCGAATTGAATTGGCCTTATGGTTTGCAATGGATGTCAAAATACATTTGAATTTGTTGACATTTTGCTTCATATTTTATATAGAGGTAGATATCCACCTTGTCCATACATTCATATCACTGTTAACAAGTAGAAAGGCCCTAACTCAAATAACTGTAGCTTTACAGGAGAAGGTAAAAATACAATAATAAACAGTACAAGTGCTTGTACAACTGCTTTGTAAAACTTCTTTCAAAAGCGTTATTTTTTAAACTATTGCAATAAATTTTTGTAACGAAGTGTATTTGTGTGAAATTTATTGGAATCATTGAAAAACTCAATTTCGTCAATATACGAGTTAGGGCCTTTCTACTTGTTAACAGCGATATGTATATGTATGTATATATACATATTATACTGTACATAAATATATGAAGTAAATTTTTATGTTTTACCCTTAATTTTAGTATTGTTTTATAGTATTTACATGAACTGTTAACTCTTTTTTTTAAATAAAGCAATTGAAAATCAAAACTTTTGTATAACAATTTTCTTAATTAAAAAACCGGTTGACCGGTTTTTCCTGAATTGTAAAAACCGAAACCGGGGTTTTCATAATTTAAAATATTCGAACTATTGGAAAAAGTTGAATAATCGATCACCCTAATGTGAACCCTTGATCTTTATTATCATTTGCAGTCCTTTCGGAATGGATTTGCCCAAATTTCAAGATATTTCATATGGAATTTTGGACAACCATTCCTGTAGAGCAAATATCAATTCACTTTTTCATGTTGCTTTTCTTTCTCCAACTTTTACGTCTAAGTGATCCTACAGATTCTCAATGGGATTTATATCTAGCGATTGGGGAGAGTTTCCATCCATTCTTTTACAAAAGCCTCATCTTGGTATTCGGCGCCGTGGGCTTTTAGCAATTGTCTTCAGTAAATATAACATTTTCAGTTATACCAATTTTTCTGATACTCGGTTAGAGATGGGTTTACCTAATCTCGATATATTTTTTATGTTTCATTATTCCGGCTATTTTGTGTAAATTTCCGTATCCAGCCACACTCATCCATCCCCAAACTAGTACTGACCCACCCCCCATTTTTGAGTTGATTTTCTGTGAATGAATCGTACGATCGTGTAGGATGTTGAACCAGGGCCTTCACCTCCATTTTGTGATTTCAACACCATACCCATGTTTATTGTAATATAATATGTGGGTATGGCAACCCTTTATTCTCATTCTTTCTTTCTATTTCTCTAAGATAGAATTTTTGTATTTGTAGCTCTAGTAACTAGAGTCTAGTTAGTTAATGTATACCTATGTACATATATCACGTTGTTTTGAATTTAAATTAAAATACATAGTATATCGCTCATTTACTTCGATAGTGTCACAAATCGAAAAAAACTAGTTTTGGAGAAAATACATTTAAAAGTGTTCAATTTACATACAACTGAAAGAAGAAATGAAAAATTAATCTCAGTCTCAGGAGGTGTTAGCACAATTTATTAATATGAAATTTTTACACCACATAAAATACGAAATATTCTGCATTATTAACTTAAAAAACAAATAAATGTTTTTAGTTATAACACTATTGAAGTAAATGAGCGGCGTTGTGTTCATACTTATAATTATGTATATAAATGTTTGTATGTATATATTTCTGATTGTCTGCTATATTTAATAATATAAAAATTAAAAGAATATTGTATTAAATGTACATACGAGTATATACATATGTATATATGTATGTATTTATATGTATGTTTGTCTATCTATCTTATCTTTTAAAAACGTTTCTTCTCGTAGCGACTATCTGCCGCTGTTTCGATTAATTCAGAAGTGTTGATAATTGTAGTTTTCTTTTTAATCTATCACTATGAGGCGAAAAGCGTTCAAGTTTGTTTTTCTTGCGAAAATCTATTTTGAGAAGTTTTTGTTTCTATTTATACTAGGTATTATCTAAACCATTATAATCTTAACAGGTTGATATGTATAAACTACAATGTATAGTATACTACACAGTATTCATTGATATTTACGAGTACACACTTATGTACATATGTATGTACATATCGCAACACTAAATCATAAATAGTCACAACTCAAAATTAACAAAATAGTTTTGTTCACTGAACTAATCTCTAACGATCCCAAAAATTTCTTTTGCAACACAGAACAATATAATATATGTACCGTTATGCCTATTTTTAACCGACTTCGAAAAAAAAGGACGAGGTTAACAATTCGTCTCTATATTTTTGGGTATTACTTCATAACTCGGTACGTTTTAGATCGATTGTAAAAATTCTTTTTTTGTTCACTGAACTAATCTCTAACGATCCCAAAAATTTCTTTTGCAACAGTCTTCTTGAACAATATAAAATATGTACCGATATGTATTTTTAACCGACTTCAAAAAAAGGAGGAAGTTAACAATTCGTCTCTATATTTTCGGGTATTACTTCATAACTCGGTACGTTTTAGATCGATTGTAAAAATTATTATTTTTTTGTCCGAGAGGCTATAGCTTCGCATTGGTCCCATTGTAAAAAAGTAAGCGGGGACACGCCCACGATTTTTTAAATTTAATTTTATGATATTCTACTTATTTGATTGCTGCGAAACCTATAAAATACCTTTGGTTTTTGTAATTACACAATTTGAAAGTTGAAAAAATGGGCGGGGTTACGCCCATTAAAATTAGTTATAATATTTCACGCGGTTCTACTTAACCGATTCTTACGAAACTTACCACACCACTTGAACTCTAAAATAAACACAATCCTCCATTTAGAAAGATGGGCGGAGTCACACCCATTAAAATTTAATATTGTATTTTAAGTGGTCCTACTTAATCGAGTTTTACAAGACTTGACACGCACCCTGAACCCTGAAAAACACTCAATCTTGCATTTGAAAAAATGGGAGCAGGCATGCCCATTAAAATTTAATTTTATGTTTCACGTACTTCTTCTTATCTTCTAGCAGATCTTTGCATTGAATTCGGTTTTTTTTGGAAGAAGGAATTATTGTGTTACATAAGTATTTGCGTTATTTGTACAGTATCAACAGTTTTTTTTTACCACTACTGAATATTTGAAATTTCTTGAGTTGTGACTGTTTACGATTTCGTATGCGATATGTACTAATGATCTGCACGAGCAGGGTGACCGATGACATTTTTCAAAAAGTGGCACCAAATAGGGGATTTATCAAAAAAAGGGGCAAAATTAAAAAAAAAGAGAAAACTGCACTAAACTTTTTATTTTTAATGTATTTTCATATAACTCTCCCTAAATAAAGGGGGTCAAAAAGTGGCAAGGCAGTCGAAAAAGGGGAAACGCAGTCGAAAAAGTGGCAAATTGCCACTTTAGTCGGTCAAACGGTCACGCTGTGCACGAGAATGATTGAAACGCTGTTCAACACATTCTCAAATTTTCTAACAGTCTTCCTATTTTCATTTGTAAAAGCGAAACGAGCAATGGAACTGAAAAAAATGTGTGCTGCTGTTAGAGAATGGAAACATGAGAGAATGGAAACATGAGAGAATGGAGACATTAGAGTAATGAAACATGAGAGATCGAATTGAATATAACATCACTCTAGTTGTACTTGAAAGGCAAAAATTGATCGTGTAACCCTCAATTTAATAAATAATTTTATGTTGTTTTTGATTCAATGTTTTTATTTAAATGAACCAAAAATATATTTTTATATTATTTATACCTACATAAACATGTTTCCTTTGTTTCCTTTTCAAACCAGAACATTCGAATGTTTCCATAATAATTTGGAAAGATGAGAGTAAATGTGTGTTTCGTTTGTCATTCTCGCAAAGACATGCATGTTTCGTTTGTTTCGCTTTTTTTGAACGAAACAAACGACAACTAGAGTGATGTTATATTCAATTCGATCTCTCATGTTTCATTACTCTAATGTCTCCATTCTCTCATGTTTCCATGTGTGTTTCGCTTCGTTTCGATTTCTTGCCTCCCAGCGAATAGAGTAAATATTCGTTTTAGTTAATTTTAATCATTATTCGAACTCCATTTGTTTCTAATATTTATGATTTTAACAGGCTAAAGTTCGTATCGCTTTTTAAGCCAAATTACATGTGATAATTATTAATGAACAAATAACACCAAAGTTAGTTGTAAATATTCTGACAACACATAGTTGAACGGAACAGCCAGCCGTTTTCGAAGGCCACTAAACCTTCATCATCAGCGTTCTTTTGTGTTTGGTCCACTGTGTGTGCTGTCAGTTGATGTAGATTTCTGCTTTATATACTTAGCATTATTGCAAAATGGAATATGTGAATTGTTTGATTTATCGTATTTCAATTTGCTGAAAGCTTTTTTGTATTGTATCGTTTCGTTCGTTAGATGTATTCTCAATTAGAGTTCTGTTTTCGCTTCATTCTCAATAGACAGAAAATCAAAACATTCATGCAGCTGTTTAATATGTACATGTGTACATGTGGGCGTAGCTACATGCATATGTACATATGTATATCTGGATAAATTTTCCAAAATGTTTTCAGGAGAGCAAAAAAAAAAATCAATTGGAAATTCTTAAAGGTATATAATATTGCGCTCACATACATATCTACTTATACCCAGCGGGAAAACTCAGAAGACTTACTTCAGGAATTATTAGGATTTTTTTTTGGATTCAGTTACTATTCTTTTCCATTCCTTCGGATAAAAGATAAGAAACACATTCCACACATTCTCTGAGAAGGGAGAAAAGAAGTACATTTTTTTTACCAAAGCAAAAGCAAAATTCATTATTTTGAAGACCTTTCAGAATCGCTGTCAAAAGAAGTGAGAGTGGAGTAGGCAGGCCTTGTATATCCAGAGGAGGGAGTATAGAGGCCTTCTAGAAGGCATCCTTACACCTTCTTTTTCATGCTGGCTATATAACTTACCAGAAAGATATATACATATGCAATATTTGTCCAATTTTCTGAAAAAGCTCTTTTAAGCTTTCGGAACGTTTTTAAGTACCTGCATTATGAACTTTGCTGTAGGGTTTCTTGCTTTTCTGAGGAGCCATTTCAATTCATGGATCATCCATGTAAATTGTGAAGTTCCAATTCGAAATTCAAGTTAAGAGCTATTACACAGTGGTACCAAATTGAATGAAATAGAAAAACCTGGGGAGTGATATGTTTTTTCTTGTAGGTCTTGCCGAGTTAAAAAAGAATCCAATAGTGAAATATGCCGGAAACTCCAAAATCCGGATTTACGGTTAAAACACCGTTTTTTTTTACTTTTGCGCACTTATAAGCCTGTAACTTTGTTGATAATGATCCGATTTTCAATTTCTCACTAGATTTGGACTGAGATCTTTCGAATGATATATAATTTATCTAAGAAAACTTGAGAAATTTGGGTGTTATTGTCCAGCAAACACAAATTTTTTAGATTTTTCAAAAATTTTTCAACTTTGATGACGTTTTTATACATTATTTTATTAGGAAACTGTAATACTATTGAATTTATTCAAAAAGTACGTTTATTTACGATTACAATGCATATTTGGGGTTAAAAATAGATAAGCAATTGACTGAGTTATTTAACTTTTCATGAAAACAAAATTTTTACCAAAATGCCTGCACAATGTTTTTGGTGTTGTTTTTATGCACCTTCATTTAAGTTGCAAATCAATGTTATCCTAAACACAAAAAAAAATTTGTAATGAGAGTTTTAGTCATTCAAAAGTATTCCCCCTTATTGTGAATGGCGTCGTCGACGTCACATCAAGACGACAGCAAATTTTGTCACTTGTATACTCTTTACCGGGAAAAATTGGATCTTATTGACAATCTCTCACTAATCTCGAAGGCTTTGTAAATTAATGGAGCAGGTTAATAGTAGTCAATTTTTGTCGACAAAGAGTAAACAAGTGACAATTTTTAGTGTCGTCTTGATGTGACGTCGACGACGCCATTCGCACGCAATAAGGGGAATTGTTTTGTTTGTGTTCTTTTTATGCACTTTCTTTAAAACTACAAATTACTGTTATCGTAAATACAACAAAAATTATTGTTTTTTCTTTTAATATGACGTTTTGTTAATGTCTTCTTTTTCACTTTGAATCTGTGTATTTAAAAAAACGTTTGCAATTTAATAAAAATCGTGTGCAATTTAAATTAAAATTAAATAAAAAATGTGTGACAATCGTAACAACTTTTTCTATATTTTTGGCTTATTTACTATTATCAGTCACCGGCGTGATTTTAAAAACAAGACTATAAGACTATAAGACTTCAAGACATGAGAGATTTTTTCCAATGCTTGACTACAGCGAAATATTATAAAACAATCGCTAAACAACACTGTTGGCAAGACAAACCACCGAAAAAAATTACTTGCCAACGGTGTTGCTTAGCGATTCTTTTAGAATATTTTGCTGTAGTAAAGCATTTGAAAAAATCTCTCATGTCTTGAAAGGTCTTATAAATAGTCTTGTGCAGGACACTAATGTGTACAATAAAGTATTTAATCGTTCTTTTGATACTAGTCGCTGGTACGAGCCAGAATTCGTTTGTCAATATTGCTGTAATACACTAAAAAAAAAAATTCAACCTTCGTTTGTTTTGCCCTTTTCTACGCCTATGATTTGGCATCATCAGCCATATCATAAACCAAATAAATGATTGCTACTTTTGTCAAACCGATGTTTTAGGTCACTGTTAAAAAAAATAAATAAAAAAAAAATTAAATTTGTATAAAATGTTTAAAAGTTTATTTTCATGAAAAGTTAAATAGCTCAGTCAATTTATCTATTCATTTTATCATTTTATCATTTTATCTATTTTTAACCCCAAATATGCATTGTAATCGTAAATAAACGTACTTTTTGAATAAATTCAATAGCATTATAGTTTCTTAATAAAATAATGTATAAAAACGTCACCAAATTTGAAATTTTTTTGAAAAATCTACAAAATTTGTGTTTGCTGGACAATAACACCCGAATTTCTCAAGTTTTCTTAGATAAATTATATATTTAGAAAGAAAGATCTCAGTTTCTTCTTTCCAAATCTAGTAAGAAATTGAAAATCGGATCATTATCAACAAAGTTACAGGCTTATAAGTGCGCAAAGGTAAAAAACCGGTTTTTTAACCGTAAATCCGGATTTAGGAGGTGTCCGGCATATTTCACTATTGGATTCTTCTTTAACTCGGCAAGACCTACAAGAAAAATAATATCCGGTCCCAGGTTTTTTGAACTGTCGCACCGTGTTATCTCAAGCGAATAGATATTACATATTGAAATGAAATAATCAAAAGTATTTTTGCTGTATCATAATGAAAAATACCTTAAATAAATTCAAATTATTCCTTTTTTCCGCAGCTTTAATATAAGTTTAAAACTATTTTTCTAAAAAAAAAAAAAAAAAAATGTTTCGGTATCATTGAAAAATCCACTTATTGTATGCGTTGCAATGTATGTATGTACATTTTTATAACGTGTTATTAAAAAATAAATAAATGTGTTCAGAGATAACGTTCAAATGTAGGTAAGTATGTACACTAGTACATATGTCTAAACAAGTACATATTTATGAGTGGCATAGGTCATTAATATTGAAAACTATTTAAACACTCCTTATTATAAGTATATTTCAGAAATTATGCCCTTTAAAAAAGACTGTCCGACTCAGTTTCGCGCTAGCGTTGCCATTAGTGCACACTATTGCGATGTCACATAATGTGTACTCTTAAGGTACGAGGTCGGATCAATAAGTCCGTGACTTTTTGAATGAAACACAGTTTTTTTGCAAAATAAAAATTAGTCCAACGTTTCTCCAGTTTTTGTATCCCTTCCAGAAATAGGATTTATTTTTGAGGTCCTTCAAATAGGCATTTGTTTGGTCGTTGGAGCTAAATCTCTCTTTCCACCGAGCCGTTTCTTTAGGTTTGGAAATAGGAAGTAGTCACTAGGCGCTAAATACGGAGAATATGGCGGATAGGGTACCAATTCGTAGCCCAATTCATAGAGTTTTTGCCACTGCAGACGTGTGCACGCGCGCATTATCTTGATGAAAAATAACTCATTTCTTGGCCATATGGGGTCGTTTTCTTTTTAAATCCTCATTAAATCGGTCTAATAAGTTGGCATAATATTCGCCGTTTATTGTTTTTCCCTTTTGAAAAGCTGTTGCCATCACCTTATTGGCCGACAAACTCACCTTGGCCTTCTTCGAAGCAGGTTTAGACTGCTGCTTGGTCTCCGGAGTACTGGAGTAATGGATCCATGTTTCATCCACAGTTACAAAACGCCGCAAAAACTCATTCGGATTGCGGTTAAACAACTCCAAGCAATCCTTTGAAGTTGTCACACGTTTACGTTTATGGTCAATTGAGAGCAAATGCGGCACCCATCTTGCAGACAACTTTCTTAAACCCAGCTAGCTGATCATTTAAAATCGAAACCACACTGCCATATCAAATGCCTATTTCATCAACAATCTCACACACTTTTACTCTTCGATCGGCCAACACCATATCGTGGATTTTTTAAAAATTTTCGGGTGTACTGACATCAATTCAGCGTTATTTGAACTTGTGCGACCACAACGAAAGTCAGTAAACCACGTTTTTACCATTGAAATCGATGGTGCAGAGTCCCCATAGTATTTATCGAGCTTTTCTTTGGTTTGATTGCCGGTTTAAAAAAAAAAAAAAATACCCATGTTGTGAATGGTGTCGTGGACGTCACATCAAGACGACAGCAAATATTGTCATTTGTCCACTCTTTATCGGCAACAATTGGCTCTTATTGACAATCTCTTACTAATTTCTAAGGCTTTTTAAATTAATGTAGTACGTTAATAGTAGTCATTTGTTATCGAGAAAGAGTAGACAAGTGACAATTTTTACTGTCGTCTTGATGTGACGTCGACGACGCCATTCGCAATAAATGGGAATGTTTAATGAGCACACGAAATTCACTTTTTTCCATTTTCTGTTATCAACGGCTGCCAAACACAAACTAAATGACACAGCTTGTTCAAATTTAGACAGGAGTCAAATGACATTTGCCTCTTGACAGGATCAGTGTTGCCATTTCAATTAAGAGGCGGGAAATTCAAAAAGATACTGAGTTAATGATCCACCCTCGTATAATCACACAATTGTCGTAATGTGCAAATTTTATAAGAGTTTTATTGTGCTGAATTGTTGCATAAATTTTCAAAGTCAAATACGCTGCAGTCACACGATGGCCTCATTTTATGATTGCCACAGATTTTTCGAAAAATGATTTTGTGTCAATAATTGTCGCAACGATTGTTCTACTCGTAACTTGAAGCAACGCAAACAAATAGCTGTTGTGGTTTATTTTGTTTTACTGTTTTTTAAAAAGAAAGAATTTATTTTTTTCTGTTTTATTTTATACGTGAAAATGGTTTATTCATTAAAAACAGAGAAAATTGATTCTGCTTTGTATATTTTGTGCCGCTGTTACTCACTATCTTACATAATCGTTCGACTTTAGAGAAATTTACATAAACTCCATTACATCAGGGTTGCATTTTCTCAAAAATCATTTGACTATGCAAGATAGTTATTAGCAGCTTTTATTAATATATTTAGAAGAAATTTATGATTAAAGCAGTTTTTCTCATACACATGAAAAATACTCTTGCCTATGTGATAATTAAAAGCAATTTCTATCTTTTCACACGAAGAATACATATCGTATAAACGCCGTTTGAGTATTATTTTCTTTTTTCTTTTTGGTGCTGCAGTAGCAAAAACGTTTGGAAAAATAATAAATTCAAATAAATTCGCATAATCTTAAAACAATTTTTAAAAATCAGAAACTAATGCTCACACATCATAGTGTTGGAGCATTTAAAATGTAAAGCAAAATAATTTTAAAACCAAGTGGCAGCTGAGTTTTGAAGGAAATGTTAACGCTATAAATAAAGAATTTTTTCTTATATTGTTGTTTGACACCAATTCGAAGTGTGTGCATCAAATTCCTGTCTAACAATCAGTCTATCAAATGCTTACTGTCATTACTGATCAAACACTCAGTACAATATTATTATTCATCTGTACTTATTTTTTACGAAATGCTAAGAAAAGATACGACCTGTTAAGCACATTAATTTATCTGGGCTTAATGGTTTGTGGGTGTATATTTGAACATCTTGTGAGAAATAAAATTCCATTAAAAAAAAGTAAAAAAAAAAAATAAAAAATTACGAGTAATAAGTTTGTGTGAATAAAATCTGATTTGAATTATTTAATTACAGCCTTTAAAATTTATGCATATCTGTTTTAAAACTTGCTTCATAAATACATCTTTTCGTAATGGTATATAAAGGGTGTTTTTTATTGAGGTATAGAACTTTAAGTTGGCATCACTTTTTTAACTGGCGGCCATTTTGTCAGCTGTCAAGTGATTAATATTTAGTTTGGTTTGCCATTTCATCATGAACAGGTTGACAAAAGAACAACGCTTGCAAATCGTGCAAATTTATTTCGAAAATAATGCCACACAGCGCACGTCACAATCGATTTATTGAAGGAAACATTCGATGAGCGCATAATTTCGCGGAATGGACCTATCAATTGGCCACCAAGATCGTGTGATTTGACACCATTGGATTATTTTCTTTGGGGATATGTGAAGTCGCTCGTCTACGCCAACAAACCAGAAACGTTAGGGGACTTGGAAGCCAACATTCGTGGCGTTATTGCCAACATACGTCCCCATATGCTCGAAAAAGTGGTTGAAAATTGGACCTGTAGAATTGGCTTTATTCGAGCCAGCCGCGGCGGCCACATGCCCGAAATCATATTTAAACATTAATGGCATAAAATTATCCTTCCAATAAAGCCAAATTGATGGACATTAAAACGATTTTCTTGTGTTTTATTTCAATTCGAAGTTTTATACCTCTAAAAAAACACCCCTTACATATTTGGGGTATTCAAACGGTAGTGTTAAAGTCATAATGTCCTAGACTTTTAAACTAGTTTAAATAAAATATGACTACTGTGAGCATCCCCTCATATTTTAGTGTGTTAGTTGAAAAATAAACAAGATGATACAAAACAAATGAGCAAAAATATTACAAAAATAAAATAATATTTGTATACTTCTATAACATCTACAGAATGATCTGGATAGTTTTTTGCAAATGGCGTAAAATAAACTTAATGGAACTAAACTTAAATAAATGTAAACATATTTCACAAGATCACAAAACTCTGCTCATTCCTACATTCTTGATGGATTTAATTTACAATCATGTGACGTAATTATGTATTTGGAAATATTATTAGATTCTAAAATTAACTTTATTCAACACATCACGATGAATGTAAATAAATCTCGCAGCGTCCTTGCCTTTATTAAAAGATGGACGAAGGAGTTCGATGATCCCTTTATCACCAAAAGGCTTTTTACTTCGCCGGTAAGACCAATTTTAGAATACGGTTGTATTATTTGGGACCCGCATTATAATGTTCATAGTAATCGCATCGAGTCTGTCCAAAAACAATTTCTTATTTTCTGCCTAAGAAACGTTTATAGAGATAGTTTGGAACTACCATCATACTCTAGGAGATTAGCTGAAATTAATTTACCAACTTTAAAAAGCCGGAGAACAATGCATAACATATCTTTCATGGTCAATCTCGTGAATGGTAAAATCTATTCAGAATTTTTGTTGGTTAGCGTTTCTTTCAATATTCCTCAACGCTCGCTTCGTTATTTTAACCCACTATATACCAGCAAAAAATAAATGAACGCGTTCAAAATGAAGTAGTGTTTTATGAGTTCTTGAGCATGTGTTTCTTCGCATGCATTCTGAATGGCATCGCAAAACGTAAATAATGCTATAGTTTTTGAACTCATTAAAAACGCATGCAACGGACGCATGCATACATTGAAATTAATATCCAGCCAAAAAGGCATGCAAAAACGGAGTTAAATCATCACATTGAAACATTTTCATAAAACAAGTTTTATCTCCCAACAAATAACAAGACTGCTCAGTGGTAGAGAGTATGCCATAACAGTCAGAACAGCACGGTTCGTATCCTGGCTGTGAAATTTTTTTTTTTCGTTTTGTATTTACGTGAAAAAACGTCATCGAATCATGGGTTCTTGCATGGGTCCTAAGAACTCATTCGAATGATGAGCAGTTTTGCTAAATGTGAACCCATGCTCGTCAATGACACGCCTGTGTCAAAATCATGCGTTCTGCACCTAACTTGAACTAATGCATTTGCAGTAGAACCCATGCATTAACTATTTCTTTTGCATGTCTTTTTTTGCTGGGATGTAAGAACATGTCGTACTAGCCTTGCTATGTCTGACCCGCTTAGGAAATTATGCACTTCCCTGCAGGAAATTGAACTGATACAATACTAGTCACGTGACCGGACTCCAAGTGATAGGGACTAGTCCGAGTTCTAACACTTCCTATGAAGCGGACCACTCACTTTTACATGGCAATGGCCTAGGATGGCGTTAATTGATACTTTTTATGCACCTTGTGACTTGTCACTGAACTATACCATAGGGACCTATTCGGTGTAGAATAATATAAATTATATATAAATGTCATTCCGACATTTAACGTTAACAACACAGAAAAAAATAGACAAGAATTATTTTCAATAAAACCATGTTATTGAATAAAATTTTAATTTCAATAATATTTGTCATTAACTTGAATATTGTATTTATCAATTCCGCACATTTTAAAATATGATTTAATGCAATGCTGCCCACAGAGAGAAAAGCGAGAATAATGTATAAGCATACGTGTATTCATTTCTATAAAAGGCCGATTGATGTTCGGCACTCTGGCGCTTCTCTGGGCAGCCTGGATTTAATGTCATTGATTTGTGTTGGTGTGTTCCTTGCTTGTTGATAGCAGTGTTAATAGATATTAATAGAACAACTAATATATCATATTAGAAGTAAAAGACCATTTTATGTAACCAAAAACAATTCATCGATTTTATAGTCAAAGATAAAAACTATAAGGTGAAATTAAAGCAAAAAATTCAGAGTATATAATAGCGTACAACAATTTCTAAATAAAACTAAATAGTTTCAAAGTAAAAAAAGTATGTGTAATACATTTTAGAATTGCATTTTTTATCAAAATTTTCTTAATGTCAATATTGTAACATTCCGAAGGTTTACACTTCAAATAATTTTTTGAAAACATAATGATTTCAAGTGTTTCTGTTTCCAGTAAAATTCAGATCTTGGTTTTAGTAAAATTAATATTCACCCTTATTCTATTTGGCGTCGGCAACATAACACGACGTCGTTTTTAATGTTTTTTATCAAATCGGTACTCCCGTAGATAGTGTTGCCATTTATCGATGACCGTCAGCATATGTTTGGTATTCTGAAAGAAACATTGATGTTGATGTTGCCGTTCATTTTGTCGTCAGTGTTTTTGATGTCGTGTTCTGTTGTGTGCATGCCTCAACGAATTTGAAAAATAATTTAAATGGTAAAAAAGTGAAATATAAGTAGATATAAAAATATACATATTTATTTGAAAAAAGTTCTTAAAAAAGTGAAAAATATAATATGGACAAAATTAAAATTACCAACCCCAACCAATTTAAAAAGCTTGTGGAAGAGTTGGAAAAGTCCTTCTTTTGCTAGAGGATTCCTCAGGGGTAGTTTCCTAATAATTTCAAGGTGCAGTGAGAAAGTGGGACTGCACTAAATTCCCTCGGTCCACCAATTAGAACTAGTGGTGGATGGCAAAATGTAAGGTAAATAGTGTGTTGGGAAAGTATACTGTGGTTTAAATTAAAAAAAAGGTTGCAAACAACAATAGCAAAGCGACTGAAAGCGGGGTATATAAACAATTAGCATTGAGTACCTTTGGAGGAAGCTCCAAGCTCCAATAAACGTTGATCTGATCCCTTTTGTTTCAAAAGTTAGGCTCTATTGTATCCAATGCATTCCTAAATGATGTTTTGTTCAGCCGAAAATATTTGTAAAATATTAAAAGGATGAACATTACCCATTATTTTCCAAAAACATGAGAGAACTTATCACTTACTTTTCCTTGGGTAACTGGCAAATGCATCACTTTTGTCTGAGAAATCTTATTTTCACTATTAATTTTTTTTTCATCGTCTCAATAGGAAAGAAAAACATTTTATTTTAATTTATTTACAAAGCTTTTACTTATTCAAAAATACTTTTACCAAAAATAGTAAACAAAATGAACCAGCTGACTCAAATATTGGATATGTGTATTGTATTTATCGATAAACAGGCAACGTCGTCATAACACTGTTAGGGACTACAAAGTTAGCATTGAATAAGGGTGATTACTAAATATTCTTTCAACACCAGCCGATGGCAAAGTAAATAAAAAACACAATTACCTGATTTACATTAAGCATTTTTTTTCATGAAATTAGTTGCATGAAAATTTTTTATTTGCCAATAGCAGGCCTGAAGAAACAACTTATATCAAAAAAGTTGCCAAGAATGCATCACATTATACGTCCTTTTTTTATATAACATTCTCTTTTATAGCGCTGCAATTAACAAATCGAAAAAGTTTCGTGCAACAAAATTCATGAATTTTCATGAAGAAATTCTTAATATAAATCAGGTAAAACTCACATAAATAAATTATGAAAAAGAAGTTAATTGGTTGGTAAATCAATCGATTTAACTTTTTTCCAAAATATACTTAGGTGTAAGTCATTACCTTGAAAGTTAAAAAATTTAAGAGTTCTCTTATTTAATTTTCAATGTCTTAATATTTTCCTTTCTATAAAAGATTTGGTAAACTTTTTAGTAAAGGAATAATTTCTTCTGCAATGCCTTGTTGGCATATTTGTGTTACTAAATACTTATTTTAACAAATCGTCAAAATATGAGGAATATTTGAAACAAAATCGTCAATCGTCACTTTGGAAAATTCGTTATAAAAAATCGTCAAAATGACGTAAAATCATCACATCTAACAACACTGGTTGATTGAATAATGCCGGCCATACACTACACAAGTTCAGTGCTCAAGTCTGGCACTGTACAGTGCGTTTGTGTAGTGTATGGGGGCGGTTGTGCTATTTACTCAGTGAACTGACGATTTTGATATTTGCTCAAGTTTGAAAACTGTACAGTGAACTTGTGTAGTGTATGTTGCAAACGCTCAGTTTTGTCGTGATTTTTTAAGAGTTAAAAGCAAAAAATGAACGCAGAAAAAATATTCTGGACAGAGTTCCTAGAATTATACAAAGAATCGCCTGCATTATGGTGCATTAAAAGCAGTGATTATAGCAATAGAATTATGAAAATCGAAGCCTACGAAAAATTAATTAATAAACTAAAGGAAAAATACCCCGATGCAAATAGAGAAATGGCTGTTAAAAAGATTAACACATTTAGGATTTAGGCTGTTTTTATTGCCACAGCAATTAATAAAATAGAGCAGTATTTGCACATGTTGTCTTTTTCACTTATGGCTTTAAAATAAAAACTGCACAGTTTACTTGTATAGTGTGTGTCACAAGCTTAGTTTACGCAGTGCCAGACTTGAGCACTGAACTTGTGTAGTGTATGGCCGGCATAAACCTGGTCATGTGCTGATGTTGTTGTTTTTTTTTTTTTTTTTTTTGATTGCTCGTGTTGTTTGAATCAACGGTTTTCGTATTCAAATATCAAAATCATTTTTTTCTGTAAATGAAAACTTATAATTTTTTTTTTTGTTACAAATGAAATTATAATTTATTTTTAAGCAGAAAATTTTTTGAGATTCGACAACCTCGCGCATGACAGGCTTGCATGCACACAACCCACTAAAACACAGGGCCACTCATGTTTCAAAAGTATAAATATCAGTTAAGCTTAGGTTAATATCTCAGCATAGTTACGGGACTGGTTCCAGAGTCACATTGAAGGGAGCAATTAACATTATATTTACACTATTGGAAAGGTACATGTATTCAACCACGTTGAACATGTTCAGTGCCGTTTACTACAATATTGCACCGAGTCCAAATTAAATACATCACGAAAATGGTGAATACGTAACCATTTACACGATTTGTCTTTTTTTAACCATACACTTCTCCGTACTTGATAACACTCGCATTTTCTCAAGTCATAGGACGAGTACGATTGGATCAATTGTCACCAAATTTTCTGCAGGGTTGTTTTAATGAAATGTGTAATTTTATAGACTTTTCTTTGAACATTGATATTATTATTTTTAAATCAATAATTTAAATTTTATTCTATATATTGTATTATATGATCTCGAATTAATCCTATATAAAAATTAAAATTCAAAATGTTTGTAACATTTAAATAGTCTGTAAGGAAATTATCCATAGACTAACTGCCTCCCCCACGATGTCGACAGAAAACTTAAGAGAACGAAAGTAAGTCACTCATTTTCTTCTATAAAAGTGTTCCACTATCTTCCGACTTATCGTTCGATTGGCTTTACGTTTCTAAGGTACGCCGTATACCCCATGATACAATTATACTAGGTACATGCACGACTACAACAAAAATACAACACCAAAAAAAAACACATGTATTTTGTTGGTATAAACAAACGAATAATTGTCAGAAACAGATGCCTTTTGATTTTAAAAATAACAATTACAGGGTAACTAAAGTACAATTGTAGACGCGGCATTCCTGCATGATTATAGTTATTCGGTGTTGCCAATCTGTGTGTAGTTAGACAGTGTGTAATTTCTACTCACATGTGTAGGCCATGTAATTAAATTCTTGTATAATCTGTGTGTAATTCTACTTTGGGTTCTATTTTTATTTATTTTTGTTTTAATTTTAACCTACACAAAAGATGTGTAGTGTAATTTTCTTCGATGTGTAATTGGAGACACAGCCATGTGTAAATTCATTGGCAACACTGTACTCATTTTATTCACACACATACACTAACATTTTTGCAGCTTGTAAACAAAGTTTGACAACTATTTGCATTGTATACATTAACATTCTGGGCTTGTGCATGTACCTGTTATAATTGTATCATGGTATACCCCAAGGCGAATTCATAACAGGTGACCTTAACAGTCCTGATGATTATCAGGTGTTCGAAGACTGCTTAGGTCCCAACTGTCAAAATCTCTTATTTTATCTGATGTTTGTTTACATTTAAAGTGAAAAAAATTATATCGTTCTTTATGTTTAAAAAATATATTTTAAAGTAAAAAGGATTATAATGTATGAATACTTACAACAATGGAACCCAATTGGGTCTCCGAGTGGAGGTGCGGTATAGCACCACCCTTCCTAACCTATGCATTCTAAATTAACTCTTGCAAAATGATTAACTCCATTAGTTTATTGATGATGATTTTTAAAAAATTTTATCGAATATAAAATATTTCTACAACATGTGTCTCGCCAATGCATGATAGCCTTTGGTACAGAATCTTGTATGGATTTTCGCACAATATAGAAATAAGATTTTATCAAACGTTCTGCATTCCTTGAGGCAAAGAATTAATACTATTCGACGCATTTGCACGTCGTCGTGGTTGCTGATGTCCATATGGTTCCATTGTGTCAGCTTTTAGTAGACTAGGTATGTTTATGAAAATTGGATATTTATATAGGCCAATTCAATGGCTCCAAAATTCTCAACAATGACATTGGTGGCTGGTAAACGACGACGCAATAACGTTGTCACCACATCAACAATTTTTCCGTGCAATTTTGGGATACCTTAAATAGATATATACATACATACATATGTATGTATACATATATTATAAATTAAGTTTATACATAGAAATAAATATTCAAGCATACCTTAACATTTCCTGTTGCACTTCATTGCCACAATGCGCTGCATTTCCTCATGTATCAACTCAACACAACGCAAGTTCTTAAATGTGGGGGTAAGACAACTTTTCCGGACTCAGCTAGTACTAGCTGACTTCTTATATATGTATGTATGTATGTATAAATAAGACGCACGTTTATTTGTTGTACACTTAAGTATTTCATTGTCCGTTTTTGTGAATAATTTCATGCATTTAAGCATATTTTGTTTACGGCCATGATGGCCAGTCAAACACATTTTACACCACTGATTTCGCGTTAAACAAACCATCGGAGAGGCTGCAATAAGGCTGCAAGTAAGGTTTCTTTACGTTGTCCCAAAATATCAGGATCATTTAACCAGAACCGTCTTTCATCATTTTAATTACATTTATTTTACAAATGTTATTTTCTGTGATGTTGATAGTAGATGCACATGGATAGTAAAATGTGTTTTTATAAATATGTATGTATTGGTATTTTAGTCAACTGTTTTTGACAGATGGGATTTTTTGAAGCCAGACGAATTCATTTTGTTTTTATTATTGTTGTATTGTTGTAGCGATAAGGTCACCTGTTATAAATTCGCCTTGGTATACCCGTTGTCAAATATCCATGTTGCCACATCAACGATTTCACACATTCATCGTCAAATGGGAATAAAAAATCGTTCAAATGTGTGAATTGTGCTTTAAAAAAGTAAACTCTGTTTTAATTTAACCTGCAACAAGTGGCACCCAAAAATAAATTGAAATAAAGAAACTTGACAAAACAATTTTTGTTAATGGGAAACCAAAATATTTTATTCATAAAAAAAATAATTTGTTGCATTTTGTTTCAGTCGACAATAAAAATACAAGTGCCTGCTTTTGGCATTTAAGTTCGTACAAATGACTGAAAAAAACTTTTATTGAGGCTTATATTTGTATTGAAATGCTTTTAGTGAAACAGGCAGCAAAACTGAATTAAATTAAATTAAATTAAATATTGCATATTTTGCATGTTTTCATTTTTATTCTGCTAAGATGAATTAAGATAAGATTAGAGATGAATTGGTGAAATGCCATTTGAGTTATTTCTATTATTATTATTAAGCTTTTATAGCGTTACTTTAATCAAACAGTTTTTAAATAACATTCTAACAATTGGAATATAGTATATGTTTATATATTTATATTTATTTAAGGTCAATTAATTGGCATCTACGCATGTAAGTGCAAGTTCGAAAAACTCAATACACTCACACTTTTTTTTACTAATACAATCACATTTTTTTGTACTTACTGCTCAGCTTACAACACAATTTCCTTGTAAGGCCGAGTACACACTGTGGCATTTTGTGACAAATATGGCAAAAATAACAGTGGGAACTAGTGGCAAAGTTTGTCGTTTTCGATATTTTTCGTTGTGTGGCATTACCAAACAAACTGTTTACGTATCTGATGTAAACAGTTGTGAGAATAAGTTGGCTGCATTGCAAACACAAAAATGAAATGTCAGCGTGTTGACATTTTGACATTGAGAAAATACCGAAAGAATTTTAAATGTGTGCTGGTATAAAAATTTAAAGGTATGGACAACGAAAAAGAAAGTGGAAAAGCGTAGGAGAGTGCGAAAGAAATTCAAGCGCCCTAGATGCATGACATGACGACACAGCTAATTCAGCTTGTTGGAGGTTCGTGAGGCTGTATGGAAACATACATATGTATTTATGTATGTATGTATGTATGTTTGTATGTATATACATAAATATACCACTTATAGGGATAGAAATGCAAAAAAGGGCGAAATTTCGGTAAAGTTAGGTCTTCATGCACATGAAATTTTTAAACCAACTGGCATCCTGCTCCCGTAAACTGGAATGCAGAGTACAATATAATCCTTTGGTGGCACCCATATTAAGCTCTGGTCTTTTCCACCACTTTCTTTGCCGTTTTTTAGATTTTCTTAATTTTTTTCTTATTATTGATAAACACACGGTGGCACTATGCAATTGAATAATTTTGCGATTATCCATTTGTATTAGAGTTGTGTCGTTCCGGAACGAACTAGTTCCATGGAACGATTCCCTAATTGGATCGGTGCGGAACGATTCCTAAAAAGTAACAGTGCGGACTTTTTAAAGCTTCTTTTTTATCGTTCCTCGTTCTGTAATTGCAAATCGTCGGTTTTGCAAATTTCTGTTGACGTTTTTACGAGCAACAGGCACGTTCTCTCGTTCCTCGTTCATTCACTGTTAAAAGTATAAGACCGGAACGATGAACGAAAGGAACGACCTAGTTCCTTGAGTCTTTTGGATCGGTCGGAACGATTCCAAAAAAGGAACGATTTTGCCCAACTCTAATTTGTATAAATATTAATTAACAAACAGTACGAAAATCAGAGTCTCACAATAATAAATCAAACGACATTAAATGTAATTATGTCAAAATTAGTCCTTGATGTAGACAACGATACCGTATTGCCATTATTTAGGGATGGTACTCTTTTCTGTTACAAAGACGCAACAAAATTGTGTGTCATCGAAAAATTTGATGGTAACGGCACTGCACACATATGAAAATGTCACCACAAAATGACAACATTTGAATTGCCCAATGTAAACTCGGCATAAGTAATTTTTGCAAGTAAAATGACAAATGAAAAAACAGTATTACCGAGCATGAGTTTTGTATAAATTTATTAGTACTTCGTATAATAAAAGTAGTACTTATTGCAGATTTCCTACGTATTTAAAAAAAAATATATATATACATATAATTATATAAAAACACAACTATGCAACAAGGCATCTTAATCATATTTTTATATATGAATTTCATGCATATTGGCGAAAAAGTTGTTGAAAAAATATACTTTTCAGCAATTTTATGTTATCGGGAATATGGCAATACTGGGCTCATATATTTTTAAAATATACATATTTTTCCATTCAAAAGCAAATTTATTTTCACGTGTACGCTTCGAGAATGTTTTTAAACTAAACTTACAACTGACTATGTAAACTCTCAAGTAACTTGCAAGACTTTCGGTTATTTCTTCTAAATTTTCGTTGACAATAGGTATACACTACCTGCAAGCAATTACTTACTAGAGAGCTGCGTAAACAGTCTTTAAATGTAAATACATTTTGTTTTTTAAATGTATTATCGTCGCATGTATTAAATTAAACCAATAATAAATGCTGTCGCATTATAACGCTATAGGAAATTTGGCTAACTTTAAACTAACTTTAAGCTAACTATTTCGCAACTAGTACTGACTACACTTGGATTACTTTGCAGTGTAATCAACTGACTATTTTAACATTGCGATGTCCTAGGCGGTAGTCAATTGTCTCACTAGGCACTACTTTAAGCTAACTTAAAGTTGACTTTTTTAAATCACCTGGTAGTCAGTAAATTAAAAAAAATTTTTCTGGGGCTCGAACATGTAACATCACACGTTGTGTACTCAACGCGCTACCACTCGGCTAAGCTACCATCTAAAATAACAACAGCAAAATGTTAATATAAAACTGAAATGAGTTTTAAAGTAGCTGAGAATAAATTTTTTGACTCTCACTAAATTCGATTACGTACTCAACTTTAGAATTAATTTTGGGTTTGTTCTGGATGACTTTGCAGCTATCTTTTAGTCAGTCTAAGAAAAGTTAACTATAAGTTAACTATTTTTGTAGTCAACCACACATTCTCCGACAGGGAAGCGAAGCACGATGAATGTATTGGTGAACGTGTATATGAGCGTTAACAAGCGATGTCGGCAAGACTTCTTGTTCATAATAAACAATCAAACGAGGTAGTGTAATTGAGTGTATGCTTGTTATTTTTCATATTGGAAGTGTTTGAGTAGGTGTTTAAGATGTAGATGGTAAGCTCCCTCTAGTCAGCCTAGAACCATATGTCTCGATGTCAATACTCTTTCTCGAGCGACAATTGCACTAGTTAAACTGTCTACAACTTTCCTTTTATGCGCGAGTAGAGATGCGTTAGAGACAAAAGTTCTAGTGTATTTCTGGTGATATTGTCAACGAACGCGTCAATAGTTTGTTTTTCTTTTTTATTATAATGTGCAATAATATTAAATAAATATATGTAGACGAGGGTCACTAAAATGTACTAGTGAATCTTTGGTTCAAATATCTCCATATGGTCGTAAAAGAACTACCTTCTCAATAGTGCTAAAGTCTACTGGTAGATTTCCAATGACAACCCTATGTTATATGTCAATAGGCGATTACATTATGTGGGGTACACTAGAGTGGTTCGCCTTCCATACAAAAAAAAAAAAAAAAATGTGCCAGTAACCAGTCATGACTTTTAAAAACTCGGTTCGTACCCACCCTAATGCTAAATATTTTTGAACGAAAATAAAGCCGTTATTTTTATGTGACGTGGTATTAAAAAACTATTAAAGACAGAAATGTACCCCTTCCAGAGCCATAAACACCGGTATACAAAATGTTATGATCGGACTAAAAATGGCGACACTGAACAAAATACTGAAATTGCAGTATTTGTAGGCGTGGCAAAAAAATAAAAAATAAATATTTTTGGAATTGCTTTTACATTACCTTTAATCCTAGGGGGTGACTGGCACAATTGTTTTTTCGAACCACTCAAGGGTACACCTAGTCAGTAGCACTATTGACAATGTCACTAGAAAATCACTATAATGTGGCCCCAAAAGAACTACTTAGTCAGTGGTGCTATAGTGGTGGATTTTCAATGACAAGCATGTGTGTGCGTTTGTATGCGCCCATAAAAGTAAAAGATCATACACACATACATGCATGACGATTGTATACGCGCCCAAACGTAGAAAGAAGCAAGCATCACAAATTCTTCCGTCACGAAGTATTTTCTTCTTTACTCCTATACCTACAATACTGAAACAAATTTCTTACAAACAGTGTTGTTAACGTTTGTTTTAGAAGATTTCGCTGTAGTAAAGCATTTGAAAAATCCCTCATGTCTTAAAAGTTCTTGTAAGGGGTCTTGTGCAGGAGTCTATTACTTACATGTTTAAATGCAAGGTTACTTAAATATGAACATGTTGTCTTATATTTTTCTCCTCTTTCAATAACCACTTAAGTAAAGTGAAAGCGGTAATATTTTTAAATAAATTTTATTTTGCATTTAAATCTATTTTTTTAAAATTCTCATTAATTGCCTTCCTTAATTTATGAAAATTTAAGTGTTTGCTAAAAAAAAATTTTATACATATGTATGTGCTGTGGCAGCATTTCGCGTGAAATGTTGAAGAGAGTATACCAGGCTTTAGGTTTAATATACATTCAGGGCAATGACTCGTATGAATAAAATTCCGCGAGAAATTTCTCCCTTTCCCAATTAGAATTTTTGTTTTCAATATTAGTTGCAACGAGTATTAGTTGGAATTGTTCCCCGGGAAAAATTTCTCGCTGAATTTTATTCGTAATTGCTCTCATTATCTACATCTATCCAATAAATAATGAGGGCAATTATGAATAAAATTCCACTAGAAATTTTTCCCAGGGAAAAATTCCAACTAATATTCGTTGCAAGTAATATGGAAAACAAAATTTCTAATTGGGAAAGGGAGAAATTTTATTCATAATTGCCCTGAATGTATATTAAAACTGAAGCCTGGTACTCTGTTCAACATTTCACGCGAAATGCTGCCAAAGCAGATATAAAAAAAAATTTGCCCCGAATTGTTCATGGAAAAATGTTGCAGCAATAGGAGTAGTATTCTGTTTATCTTGGGAAAAACATTTGAAATGAATCGTCAACATTTTAAGTTTTCATGCGAAATAAGTAGAGTGCCATTCTTGTTTCGTATGAAATTTACAACAAACACATGGCGTGTTTCTACAAACATTAAAAATTGTATCATAGTTTCAAGCGCCAGCTGATATTGTTTACATGTAAAATTTTTCGTAAGAATTAATCAATGTTGATAAACATTTTTCACAAATTTGAACAGAGTACTATGCTTAAGCAATGATTGTTTCTGAAAAGCATTTTAAGACTATGAGGGCAATTATAAATAAAATTCCGCGAGAAAAATTTTCCCGGCGAACAATTCCAACTAATAGCAAGTAGTAGGGAAAACAACAAATTCTAATTGCAAAAGGGAGAAATTTCTCGCGGAATTTTATTCATAATTGCCCTGATTATGAATTTTTTAAAATTCATATCAAGACAATTTAATTTTACTCTTCAACAGGAACACTGTACTTGGTTTATTCTTTGCTCAAAAAGAAAATAATATGCAGTATGTTTCCACTGTACGTGCTTCGCTCTATGTTCATGCTTCACATGCCAATTATGAGCGAAGCAATATGCTTCGCCATACAAAATTATGAGAGTGAATCAAGTAGATTCAATATGAATCTACTTGCGGAGCACGTAATATTGATATCTTCCCTAACTTTTATCGCAGTTTATCGCAGGTTTATCTGAACTAGCTATCAAAACAAAACAAATAAAAACAAACCAAACGCACTTGCGTACGATACGTATGTATGTGTGAATATACATAAAAAAATTCTAAAACGAAGCATGAATGCGTCGTGTAAACGGCATGATTCATAAACAAGATTGAGAAAGTGAAGCATGTAATTCATTCAACTCGTAGTGGAAACATACTCGTATCATAAATGACACAGCCATTATGCGTGACTCTTTGAATTTCCCGCCTCTTAACCATGTATGGGCAAATGCAAAATGAAAATGCAAAAAGAGCGAACGATGTGTACATACACAAAATTGATGAGCGAAGCAGAGGAACGAAATTGTGCTTAGTCTAGCAAAAAATTTCGAACGAAGCAGATGTGCGTCGGATGTCATTAAATGAGAAGAAAAACAAACCAATACAATGCCACACATGCTAAGCTTTCAATGTAGTGGTGCCCATACCTGCTCTTAACTGAAAAGGCTGCACTGCTCGTGACAGCCATAAACTCTCAGTTAACTCCTGTCTAAATTTCAGCAAGCTGCGTTTTTGACATTGTGTTTGACAGACATACTGCGTGAACTGAAAGAAAAAAACATCACTTAAACCAAGACCTAGCTCAATAACTACTATGGGGACCAGAGAAACAAGTCGATTGTCTCGAAGCTGATGGCGCGCCGCCGCCGATTGCATCGGCTCAAAACCAGCCGAAATTGAAAAAAATCGTACAATTTCGAAGGAAAAAATTGTGAAAATCGATTTTCAATTTAAATTTTTAGTTTCCTCTCAAAATTGTCGTAAATTTTCATTATTGGTGCTACCGCCGCCGATAATTTCGCCTCGACTTGTTTCTCTCGACTTGTCTGCACCATCAATTTCAATGGTAACAATTTGGTTTACTGAATGACGTTGTGGCCCTACAAGCACGGAAGATGCTGAACATCGTGGATGCCCAGTTGAATTATTTTCACCCAATCGGCCAATCGGAGATTGAAAGTGAGCAAGGTTGTGGAAGCCATAGGCATCTCTCATGGCTCAGTGGTTTTAATTTTCAATGATCACTCATGAGCATTTTCGCATTTCATTTCCATGCTCACAAATCACAATCGACCACAAACGCAGGACTATTTGGCCTTGTTCAACCGCAATATAGACGAGTTTTTGCCCCGCTTGGTAAGCGTGGATGAAACGTGGATCTACCACAACACACCAGAGACCAAACAGCAGTCAGTGGGTTAATCGGGGTCAAGGAATACCAAGTTTGGGTTGTCAACCAATAAAGTATTATCGACCATTTATTTTGGGATGCACCTTCAAAAGCGTAAAACTGTCAGTGACGAATATAATGCCAACTTATTGGGTCGTTTTATTGAGGATTCGAAAAAACGACCGAATTTTTCCTAAGAAAAAAGAAGTTCTTTTCCACCATGGCAATGCAATGTGGACACATGTGCAGCTTCCATGGCAAAAATTCATGAATTTGGCTACTAATTGATCCCTCATCCACCCGACTCTCCGTATTTAGCTCCGATTGACTATTTCTTGTTCCCCAAAGTGAAGAAGTGAAGAATGGCGGAAAGAGATTTTATTCCAACCAGGAAAATATCTCACAAACAAAAGCCTATTTTGATGAACCCGACAAATTTTATTTTTGGAAGGTATAAAGAAATTGGACAAATTGTATTAAGCTCAGTACAGAGAAAGAAACTGGTGATTCAGCGGAAACTAATCCTAATGTAACATCAGAGCGCCCTCCTTCGTCGGTATTGTGTAATAGAACCATTGGCGAAGTAAAATAACCAATAAAATGGCTAATAAACAAAGCTTCAAAAAAATTTAATGCTCCTCATTGACACTAGAGGCGCTACAACAACTCATCATTAAAAACGTGCTACGTTGACAAATAAAATGATTTTTATCCAGAAACCTGTCTTTTATTCAAAAAGTCACGGACTTATTGACTTGCCCTCGTATTTTGCACGTAGACAAACCATTGATATCTATCGAAATTTCCATAGAAACACAATTGAAATTATATGAAAATTTGTTCGATATCAAATGAAGTGATTAGCCGTCTGTATAAAAAAGAAGCGGTCGGTGTTACCAAAATAATTTATTTTTTGTTTTATTTCAAACGTAATTTTATTTCACCTAGCTGTGAGAATTGTTCAAATTTCTTTCTCGGTTTTGCTTTAGTTGCTTAACACTCTTTAGATCTCTTCAAATTAGAAATATTTCAGTAAATTTTATATTATTTGAAATCCTCCTAGCTGGTGGATGTCTTGTGCAGCTCTTTAATACGTACATGCATTTTAATTAAATAATTCAAGTCTTTCCTTAAAACTAATATAAAATTGTTATTATTATTTCTTTTCAGGTACGTATCTGCAATATTATTTAACTTAAAAATATTGAATTAATTCAGTGAGTGCAGAAGCAAACGAGGTAAATTTTTTTAAAGTCTTAAACGCAACCTCATATTTCAGGTCAAATCGAGATTAATGTTTATTTATAAATTAGCGAAATCTAGTATATATATATGAAATTTCAAGAAAAATTTTGTTGATTTCAACTAGATTTTCAATACAAAACAAAATCCAATGCGTTTCCAAATTTCGCCATATCTAAAAATTTTGTGATACAACTGTTTTTTTGCATATTATACTAAAACTACTACCTACTTGTACGGCAGATAAGCGTTAAACTTCATACATGTATCAATTAGAGAGCTGCGTAAACAGTTTTGAAATGTAAAAACGTTATGATTTTTAAATGTATTTACGTCGCATGTATTATACTAAACCAATAATAAATGCTGTCGTACTACAAGCGAAGCACAATGGATGTAATATTGGTGTATGTGTATATCAGTTGTAACAAGCGATGTCGCAAGACAGCTTGTTTGTAACAAACACTCAAAAGAAGTACTGTTGATTAGTGTATGCTTGTTATTTTTCATATTGTACTTTTGAGTGTGTGTGTAATATGTAGATGGTAAGCTCCCTCTAGTCAACCTAGAACCATATGGCTCTATGTCAATACTCTTTCTCCAGCGAAAATTGCACCAGTTAAAATGTCGACAAGTTTCCATTTATGCGTGAGTAGAGATACGTTAGAGACGACAGTTCTAGTGTATTTCTGGTGATATTGTCAATGAACGCGTCAATAGTTTGTTTTTCTTTTTTATTATGTTGTGCAATAACATTAAATAAATATATGTAGACGAGGGTCACTAAAATCCACGAGTGAATCTTCCGTTCAAATATCTCCATATGGTCGTAAAAGAACTACCTTCTCAATTATGCTAAAGTCTACTGATATATTTTGAATGACAACACTATGTTATTTGTCAATAGGCATTTGCATTGGCTGGGCTACACCTAGTCAGTAGCACTATTGACAATGTCACTAGAAAATCACTATAAGTTTGCTATTGACAACGAGAGGATATATCGATATTGTAGACTAGAGCCCCTAAAATTTACTAGTGAATCTTTGGTGCCAATGTCTCCATGTGGTCCCGAAAGAACTACTAAGTCAGTAGTGCTGTAGTCTAGTGGTGGATTTTCAATGACAAGCTAATGTTAAATGTCAATAGATGATACCATTGGCTGGGGTACACATGGTCAGTAGTGCTACTGACGTCACTAGTAAATCACCACAATTTCACTATTCGCACTTTCTGCATTGAAAGATTTCAATTACAATTGCATTTTGTTGTAATTGAAAATGAAAAAAAAAGAAATTATACATAAACAAAATTTTTGTAATTGCTATTCAAAGTTTTCAATTACAATTATATATTGTTGTAATTGAAAATGAAAAAAAAGAAATTACATATATTTAAAACGAATTAAGTTCGATAAAATTTCAGTTATAATTGCATGTAATTGTACTTGAAAAAAAAAAACCAATTACAATTACATGTGGTTATATGGTATATAAAATACCACGAAAAGTGTAAGTTTTCCAACCCTGAAATCATCATTTTTGATTTTTCTGATTTCTTACACCAATCTCTTTCTTTTAAGAATATAAGATATGTTTAATTTATAGGAAAAAAAAAGAAAAATTTGTTTTAGTAAGTTACTTTTGTATAAAAAAAGTTAAAGTTTTCCAACCCTGGAAACGTCTTTTTAATTTTTTTAATTGTTTTTTTTTAATTTGAGATACTAATCTTATTCGTACTGAAGCATAAAATAAGTTTATTTAATAAAAATAATAAAAATTAGTTTTCGGTAGTTTGTTTTTTATATCACAAAAAGTGTAAGTTTTCCAACCCTGAAATCATCCTTTTTGATTTTTCTGATTTCTTACAGCAATCTCTTTCTTTTAAGAATATAAGATATGTTTAATTTATAAAGAAAAAAAGTTAAAGTTTTCCAACCCTGGAAACGTCTTTTTAATAATTAACAAAAAAAATAAAAATTAGTTTACGGTAGTTAATTTTTTATATCACAAAAATTTCAAGTTTTCCAACCCTGGATTCATCCTTTTTGATTTTTCTGATTTCTTACACCAATATCTTTCTTTTAAAAATATAAGATATATTTAAGTTAATTTTGTATGATTTTGTATAAAAAAATTTAATGTTTTCCAACCCTGGAAACGTCTTTTTAATTTTTTTAATTTGTTTTTGGTATTGCTACAATTTTATTTATGCTGAAGTATAAAATAAGTTTATTTAATAAAAAAAATAATAAAAATTAGTTTTCGGTAGTTACTTTAGTATGGCAAAATAAAGTTTGAGTTTTCCAGCTCTGAAATCGACTGCTCGATTTTACTGATTTCCAATTCCAAGCTTTTTCAAACTATTTCTGACACACCAGTCCAAGACCAAGACAGTCTTTAGTTTTTCTGGGAGCTTCGGAAAACCGATTTCACGTACAGACAGGATCCAGAGTATATATACTTTATGGCTCGCTTATTAATATTGTGAAAATTACAAACGGTATGAGAAACCTGTATATCCTTTTACTATTTTTTGGTAAAGGGTATCTCAATCTCAATCTCAAATCTCAAAATAATATAATTTAAATTGTCCAAGTCTGGCGGCAAATTACGGCATTCGATAACGATCGAAATTTTAAAATGTTTCCATATAAACTCTATTAAAATACATATTTCGTAATTTCATGCGATATGGAGAGCCATAATTTATCCCCTGCTTGAAAGTAATGATTTTAATTGAGATTAATTAATTAAAAATGTTACGAGTATATTAAAATTAATTTGGCTCTGGGAGATGAAATATCAAAGCTTTCTTATAGAGTTGACTTAAGGCTATAACATATAATTCTTATCCGACTTCGCGACGCAAAGCCTAGACCAATGCTGCCCACAGAGAGAAAACCGTAATGTAAATACGTCTTGTATTCTCGTGGCATGTATTAACTAAACCAATAATAAATGCTGTCGTATAATAACCCTCTAGTCAGCCTAGAACCATATGTCTCTATGTCAATACTCTTTCTCCAGCGACAATTGTACTAGTTAAAATGTCGACAACTTTCCTTTTTCAGGTGATTTTGTCAATGAACGCGTCAATAGTTTGTTTTTCTTTTTTATTATGCTGTGCAATAATATTAAATAAATATATGTAGACGAGGATCACTAAAAGCTACTAGTGGATTTTTGGTTCAAATATCTCCATATGGTGGTAAAAGAACTACCTTCTCAATAGTGCTAAAGTCTACTGGTAGATTTTTAATGACAACACTATGTTACATGTCAATAGGCGTTTACATTGGCTGGGGTACACCTAGTCAGTAGCACTATTGACAATGTCACTAGAAAATCACTATAATTTTACTATTGACAGCGAGCGAGGAAATATCGATATTGTAGACTTGGGCCCCAAAAATTTACTAGTGAATCTTTGTTTCCAATGTCTCCATTTGGTCCCCAAGGAACTACTTAGTCAGTAGTGCTACAGTCCAGTGGTGGATTTTCAATGACAAGCTAATGTTAAATGTCAATAGATGATTACATAGGCTGGGGTGCAACTGGTCAGTAGTACTACTGACAATGCCACTAGTATTTCACAAAGTATTGTATGGGGAATAATTGTAGAGTAGTACTTACTGGTGACAAAGTCAAATTCGACTCAGTACATTTTCACCATCGACACTTCCTTCAGGGAATGTAAAGAAGTAGTGTAGTCTTTGCTATTATGTGCGTGTTTAAAGGTTCAATTAGACGTACCATAACCATAACCATAGAAAACTGCTGTTACAACCAAACTTATCAGCAACACTGCATTTGATTATAGATGACTCGCCATAACGCCATACCCATTGCCATAGAAACCAATTGAATTTTGGTTTGGTTATGGTTATGGCGTTATGGCTATGGCACGTCTAATTTAAGCTTAAGGGATGTTTTTTAAAGCAAGCGCCATTAACTAATGTCAATGCATATGTAAGTTTGTTTCTCTTACGATTTTTAATTTTGAATGACCATTTGTGGTATTAAACTGTTTAAAGTTGGTCGCAGTCGCGGTTTAAATTTTTTGCTTGTTAATTTTGTTTGTGTGGCAATATTAAAGGATGTGCAAGGATATTTTTTAAAGGCAAATTTTTTCAACATCTTTCTTCGCGGAAAATAGTGTGAATATTCTTATGAAATTCTACCAAAAGTGCTTAAATATTAATATTATATATCTTAATGTGAAAAAAATATTTAAAAAAAGCATCCTTAACAAATGTAAAGTGCTTTAAAAAGGACAATAGATAAGGAAATGAAAAACCAACTATATATGCAGTTTGATTGTGTTTTGTGTCTAGATTCAATGAATATATAGCGGCACTAAATGTAAAAAAAAAAGAAAAAGCTGCCGCATATGTAGTGTTATCTTTAACTTTTGAGTGCCTATTTTTGAAGACGGTTTAATTTATTTTTCGAAAAGTTTTATTTTTAGTATGCTTAGTGCAAAGTCCAAATTTTTTACTAACTGAGTGGGTGAAGAATTTTTAGTGCTAGTGAAGAAATGGATTTTCATCACTAAGCTGGTGGAAAATAGTGTACACAGAAAAATTTCAACTTAAAATCTACGTAAACAAGGGAGGTTAATCTAATCATTTTCGGCAATGATTTTGCTTCATATGTGTTTCATGTTAATCTAACATGACTTACAGTAATTTCCAATGAAGTAATTTTCCATGAAGAATCATGTTGAATCAAAGTTATTTCAAGTTGGAATAACGTGAATTTAATTTAATGTAGTAAATGTCGTTTATTAATTAATTAATTAACTTACGTGTGGTTGACATAGACATCCAGAAAATTGTTTGTTTGTTTCTATTGGCTTCCCCGGCCAAGATATGAACTCGGAACTCATCGCGTGGTAGTGAACGTGCTTAACCCTGCAGCCACAACAACTTTAAATATTCTTTAGATACACACTAAATATGTACCATCATGAATAAAATTTTAATTCAGTATTATTTCATTGATCATTTAACTTACAATTTATTTGAAAAGTTTTAGTTAAACCAAATACAAAATACTCGGATGTTTATTTATATTGAAAACAAAAACAAATTTTGAGTGCTTTGTTTTTGTTTTCAATATAAACAGGCAGGCGAGAATTTTTACATGGCTTCTATAAACTGGCAGTTAGTTAAAAAAAAAATTGATTGCAGGATTCGAACCTGCGATTCTACAACTGCAAGACTGGTACACTGCCTACCAGGCAGCAGCAGTTTGTCGGCTGTTTAAAAACATAAAAAAACAAGAATACAAAAACAACTCACACAACTAAGCACGAAAGTGTATTGCAGCTACCCTGTCGCAGAATGTGTGGTTGACTACAAAAATAGTTAACTTATAGTTAACTTTTCTTATACTGACTAAACGCTAACTGCAAAGCCATCCAGAACAAACCCAAAATTAATTGAGTACGTAATCGAACTTTGAACTCATTTCAGTTTTATATTAAAATTTTGCTGTTTAGATGGTACCTTAGCTGAGTGGTAGAGCGTTGAGTGCACAAAATGTGATGATACATGTTCGAACCCCAGAAATTTACTGACTACAACGTGATTTAAAAAAATCAACATTAAGCTAGCTTAAAGTAATGCAGAGTGAGACAATTGACTACCTCCTAGGACACCGCAATGTTAAAATAGTCAGTTTATTACATTGAAAAGTAATCCAAGTATCAGTCAGTACTAGTTGCGAAATAGTTAGCTTAAAGTTAGTTTAAAGTTAACGTAATTTCCGACAGGGTATGAACAAAGCAAATAAACACCAACACACTTAAACAACATATTATTCCTTGTAAATTTAATATGATTTGAATGAATGTAAATCAAACTTGTTGCATGGTGATTTTACATTGGTATTTATTTCTGAGTGTGCAAACTAAATTTTTTCCAATTTTATTTAATGCTTATTTCAATCAAAATTTATTGTACTAACCCCATCTATAATAAGGTGTGTGAATGTTAAGGGCTTTGACATCTAGATAGATGTTATAAAAGGGCACGAAAGACATAAATTCCAAAAAAAAAAATTTGGACGTCCAGGTATGTCCGTTCTCCTGAAATTCGTCCTTTAGTGAAATTCGAAATTTGAAAAGTTAGAAAAAAATCAAATTTTTTTATAAAAAAAAACCTAAATGTTAAGGTTTTGACGTCTGGGTATTATAAAAGGGCACCAAAGACATAAATTCCAAAAAAATTAGCCGCTCAGGTATGTTCATTCTCCCGGAATTCTAAAATTTCCTTAAAAAAAATTTATTTACTTGATAGTTAAAAAATTATAGTTTCTTTACATTTTTTATGACTTTTTTTGTTTTTATAAAGAAAAATATAAGGTCTGCATGTTTCGGTTTTTTTTTATCTCATTTTGTTGATAAATATGGCCAGTATTCCATTTGTAGTGTGTACTTCCAAGATTTTCATGTCGAACAGGGCTATATTATCAGGTTAACATAGCTCTGTTAATGCAATTGGTTTGTGTCTTGGGTTTAAATTTCGAAATTTATCTTCACACACGTTCTATAATATTCAACAACAATACATCGTACGTACAATTTTGCTGCCGATGAAATGCAAGACATATTTGTAGTTATATAATTTATTTCTATTTTTAACCGAGTTCAAAAAAAGAAGTGGGTTATCAAATCGTCTGTATTTTTTTTTTGTCATTCTTACTTCATAACTCGGTACATTTTAGACCGATTGTAAATTTTTTTTTGTCCAATTGGTCCAATTGTAAAAAACGTGGGTGGGAACACGCCCACAATTTTTTTTATTTGATATTATGATATTCTACTTATTTGGTTGCTGCGAAACCTAACAAACATCTTTGGTTCTTGTAATTGCACAAGTTTAGAGTTGAAGAATGGGATGGGCAACGCCCATTAAAATTTAATATTTAATTATAAGTGGTTCTACTTTACCGATTTTTACAAGACTTAACAACACGCACCCTGAGCTCTGAAAAACACACAACCTTGTATTTGAAAAATGGGGAAAGGTACGCCCATTAAAATTTAATTTTATATTTCACGTACTTCTTATCTTCTTCTATCAGATCTTTGCATTGAAGTCGGTTTTTTTTTTTGGCAGAATTGAAAAATCGAAATAGACGTTCTTGCCATTTGACCACTTTTATAAAACAGCTCTGCAACTATTGCAAAATATTGTCAGTGTCCACAGTTTGTTCAAGTTTCTGACAGCAAAACCAAAATAATATAAATATGCATATTTTAATGATCCTTTTTTTCCAACAAAATATTCACCACACACAAATCAAAAATAGCTTGAATCCTTGACATTGCTTTATTTTTGCCGAAAAATATGGTCACCGTAGTTATAGCACCAACCAGACCACAAAACATACAGAAGTGTCACGAGACGGAAGATACGCGTATTTTTCTGTTTGTCTCGTTTTCCCTCAAATTTTGTCGTCGTTTTTGTTTTGCTACGTCTTTCTAGTGCAATAAATTTTTATTAGCTGTGTTAATTGGTAAGTAGTAATACACTACAGTATTAAATACACTATGCTTTTCTCTTTTTTCCACGAATTTTAACAAAAACCTGATTGGAGCTTTTTTACCTGTCACTTTCTTCACTTCTGTGTATTCTGTGACCACACTTTCTAACCTAAATCGTATGTAGAGTGTAGTTTATTTTGAACTTTATCTATAAGCATTCAAACGCACACACTTTGAAGTTACGAGCAGGGCTGCCAGAAGCTTTTCGAAGAAAATCATCATTTGTCGGAAATAAAATCATATTTTGAAGAAATAAATCATCACAAGTCCATTTTTTTCAAATATCAAAAGTAACAACAATTGACATATTTACAGTGGACAACAAAACTATTCGAAATATAGCAATGTTAATTTGTTTTCATCTATAAAAAAGTATTTACTGTCTTATTTTACAAAAAGAATTTAAAAAGCATTACAGAAAAAATTATTCTCACAAAATTTTTAAACAAATATTTGTTTGAAATCAAACTTAGTTTCAGTAAATATTCTGTACTGATCCACTAAATTAATTTGTACCAAAAAACTGTGTAGAGAAGAAACAGGCCACGACGTTTGTCGGCTACTTTTCGGCATTTACATGTATACAACACGATCAATCAAAATAAACAACAACAACCGCACAACAGCACGTTGTTCCTATCAACAAGCAAGATAAACACCAACACACTGAAATAACATTTTCTCTCAGCCGAACTATGATTAATTTAAATTTTAACAGAATTTGTATCAGAATTTACAAAATTATTTGTAGGACCGCATTCAAATAAAATATTAACTGATTCAACGAATTTGGTTACTGAAAATGAAATGAAATGAAATTGAGGAACTTCAAATTAGGGTTTGCCAAAAACCGTGGAAATTAGAAAACCGCGGTTTCATCCCTATTGTGAAAAACAAATGAAATTTTTCTTCATTTGAAATTTTCATTCCCCTCGAAGAGAAAAACGCTATCTTGAATATCTCCGGAAATTTTTTCCCAGCTATCAGTCCTCGTGAATGTAAAAAAGGAAGAATTTTTGTAAAGCTTAAAAATTAATTGAAAATCGGTCAAATTTACGTTGAATAAAAAAAAATCACACACATTTTAGGTTATAAATGAAACTTATTTAACTTTAAAGTTGTACTCATGGAGGCGCTTCTGTTGATTTAGCTATTTTTTCATTAATTATACCACCGTGGTGCAGCACCATGAAATTTACTGTCTGTGAACCAAAGAGATTCATACTCTATGAAAAAATGTGTTGTAGGGAAATATTGTCCTAAAAATAAATAATTAAATTAAAACTTTTAATATATAATTCGAAGAAAAATATCGAAATTATTCGATGTAATAATTCAGTTCGCCTGCAAAAATAAAGTAAACAAAACCAAGGGAAAAGTGAAAAAATTCACGAGAAAAATATTCTGCCTTATCGTGGTTGGCGTATTTCAAATACGACTACGAATGTTTGGTAATAGATTAAAGAAGACAGTTTTTCTTTAATCTGTTGCCAAACAGTCATAGTTGTATTTGAAATATGTAAGCCAACCACGATAAGGCAGATTATTCATGATAAGGGGAAAAAGAAAAAAAGAGAAAAAAGAAAAAGAAAAAATATTTCTGGGAAAAATTTTTCGAGGGAAAAAATAGTTACTATAGGGGTAATAGAGTTTCTCTGGGATGTATTCAATTCAGGTACTTATATTAGAAAAGGAACATTTAGTAGTGAGAATGTGTATAAAAAGCTTAAGAATAAAATATTTATATTTAATTATCCAAGTAATAAAATTTCAGAAAATTTAAAGCGTTCCACGTTGTTCGTGTTTTTTATAAAGTACAAATTCTTGCTGAAGAACGTTAAAATTATTGTCTTTTTGCTTTACATCTGCTAGAGATTTTTTGATAACAGGTTACAATTCTTCCTGCAAAGAATTGTTATAATTTTCTTAAAATTCTAAATTTTTTTACCTTTCATTGTTATAGAATGCTTAGTAATATATAAAAGTCTTCAATGTAAAGTACATTTGCTGTATTTTTAAACAAGATAATAATGTTAAAGTAAAACTTAAAATCCGACGATTTTTTGTCGGTTTCGGTTTTTATGGGCTGAAAACCACGGTTTCGGGTTCGGTTAAAACCGAACGGCAATCCCTATTTCAAATTGTATTCAATAAAAAAATTTATAAATAAATGTTTTATTAAATAAAAAATTAGCTAAGAAATTCAAACAAAAAAGTATTCGACATTGCTAATATTCTTACCATATAAAGTATGTACAGTTGTGTGTAAAAGGCAAATTGCTTTCTTGGCAACGAATGACTTCTTTTAAACGATTTGTCCAAGATTTGAGCATATTCCTGACCGATTTTTCTCACTTCTCTAAAGTGACTTTTTTCTTTTTATTTTTGCTTGTAAAGTGACTTCTTCTTGTTTTTTTTTCAAACAACCCCAGAAGAGGAGAAAGAGTTGTGCTCTATCTCCCTTACCAATCTGCTCCTAGGTAGACGAATCTTTTCGCTGGGACAAAACTGTTTTCTTTACATGTAGGTATAAAGCTATTGATAAACTTTGTAGAACAACAAAGAAAATTGTACATACGGATTGAAAGTAAAAATCATAATTTGCAAAATTAAAAATCATCATGCGAGAAAAAAACATCTTGAAATCATATTTTGGTCCAAAAATCATCAAAAATATGATAAAATCATCATTCTGGCAGCACTGGTTACGAGTACATATCCAGTCGGAAATTCCGTTAACTTTAAACTAGCTTTAAGCTAACTATCTCACAACTAGTACTGACTGACACTTGGATTACTTTTCCATGTAATAAACTGACTATTTTAACATTGCGATGTTCTAGGCGGTATTCAATTGTCTCACTCTGCATTACTTTTCAACTAAAGTTAAAGTTGATTTTTTTAAGTCACCTGGTTAACGCGATACTACCCAGCTAAGGTATCACCCAAAATGATAACAACAAAATGTAAATATAAAATTTAAATAAAAGTAGCTGAGAGTAAATTTTTTGGCTCTCACCAAATTCGATTACATACTCAACTTAAGAATTAATTTTGGGTCAGTTCTGGATGACATTGTAGTTAGATTTTAGTTAGTCTAAAGGCTCAGTTAGCCGACTGTAATGTAATGTAATTGTAACGTAGAAAACAGCTGATTGATATTTTTATATGAAAAGTAGGTTACGTTACATTACATCTCTATAACCATTTTCATTACTTTTAACATAACAAAATCGATCAGCTGTTTCTTACTGTTGCAGTTACTTTACATTACAGTCGGCTTACTGAGCCTTAAGAAAAGTTTACAATAAGTTGATTATTTTCGTAGTCAACCACCACACATTCTCCGACAGGGAAGTAACACTGTTTGTAATTTTTAAATAAACTTTTATTAGCTTTTTGTTTAAGAAAATTTCATAAGAACAAAAGAACTATTAATATTCGCCCAACTGGATATGTACGAGTATGTACATACATACATACGTATGCATGGACAGACTCGTATTTTAAAAACTTACTTTGTATGTTTGATATAAATAATTAAATAAATTAGCAAATAAATAAATAAGTTATTATACGCCCAACTTAAATAATAAATTGTAAAAGTTTTATAGATGCATACATACGTATGTATGTACTCGTATATAAAATATAACTACCCTGCAGAAAGTGCGAATAGTGAAATTGTGGAGATTTACTAGTGACGTTGTCAGTAGCACTACTGACCAGGTGTACCCCAGCCAATGGTATCATCTATTGACATTTAACATTAGCTTGTCATTGAAAATCCACCACTAGACTATAGCACTACTGACTTAGTACCTCTTTCGGGACCACATGGAGACCTTGGCACCAAAGATTCACTAGTAAATTTTATGGGCTCTAGTCTACAATATCGATATACCCCTCTCGTTGTCAATAGTAAACTTATAGTGATTTTCTAGTGACATTGTCAATAGTTCTACTGACTAGATGTACCCCAGCCAATGCAAATGCCTATTGACAAATAACATAGGGTTGTCATTCAAAATCTATCAGTAGACTTTAGCACTATTGAGAAGGTAGTTCTTTTACGACCATATGGAGATATTTGAACGGAAGATTCACTCGTAGATTTTAGTGACACTCGTCTACATATATTTGTTTAATATTATTGCACAACATAATAAAAAAGAAAAACAAACTATTGACGCGTTTATTGACAATATCACCAGAAATACACTAGAACTGTCGTCTCTAACGTATCTCTACTCGCGAATAAAAGGAAATTTGTCGACATTTTAACTAGTGCAATTGCCAGTTAAGAAATAGTATTGACATAGAGACATATGGTTCTAAGTTGACTAGAGGGTATATGCATACATACATACATACATACATACATACATACAATGATAATTCTAAGAATGAAAAAAAAACTGAACTAAAGATTAATATTTCCCCAAAGAATATTGAATAATTAATAGAAATTATTTTTCTATCTCACTCTCCTCTACCTGTTCTTGAGCAGAAAAAAAATTACAAATAGTATAACACAAAATATTTCAAGCAATTAGGGTTTGCAAAATGTTAATAAATTAATTAATTATACCGGAGAAACGATTAAAAAAAAACAATATGCATGCAAGTTATGAATGGGGAATTATAATTTAATTGATATTTTTATAACATGTCTACAGCTTGACATATTAATGATTAAACGCAGTATCTATTGTCTGGCTTTATATCCCTGCTTTTAAACTTGATTTTTTATTCTTATTGTAATAAAAGAAATATGTAATGAATAAATTAAACATACCTAAATATTTTTTCTTTTTCGTTTGGCAAACTCTATATACTTAATAGATACATTTGCATGCAACAAAGCTAACATGGCTGCCTGTCGTCCATCAGTGGCGTATATAAATAATTTATATCATTTCTTTTTATAGAAATTTTCTTTGGACCTTTTTTTTGCAACATTAAAGAAGAAAAATTGCAAAAGCAAGAAAAGAATATTTATTATATCTGTGGCAAAAAGGAAAAAGTGCTTAAGTCGAGATAAGCTGATTTTGAGTTAATGGTGCCTCTGTAATCTGCATATTCGAAAGTACCCCTGGTCAAAATTTTAATTAATTTCTGCAATTCTTCAGGAAGTTATAGCGCTGTGACTTGCGACTTATCTTTTTTATGATTCTAATCTCATTTGGTATAATAGCTTAATTGAGGTTATACTTTGGTATATTTCAACTTAAATGTATTTCATGTAGTGTGTAGAACGATGTTGCTTGGTTTTTTTTTCTGATATCTAATCAGAGATGGAAAGTGGCATTTTCGTATTTGTTAATGAATAAAATTAAAAAATTATGAAAAATTCATAAAAATAGTAAAAAGACATGAAACTGTGTAAAGAATTTCATATTAAACGTCAATTTCTAAAGAAAAATTGCAATTTAAAATTTTATCAAACAAAATACATCAGAAAAAGTACAATTGTATCATGATTTCCATCCATGGTTCTGATATGAATAACATTTTCTTGCGAGTTTTTACAAGTAAAGCGTTCATTTACTTTCTCATATTTAGGAGAGTAATTTTGTAAATTTCTGCCTTACTCTCTAGTTGCTAGTTTCTGCTGGCAAAGTAAATGAACAGACCTTATGTATGTATATGTACTACACATATGTAGGTATATGAAGTTAATTTTTATGTTTTTCTTAAAGTTTTTTATTGTTTTATAGTATTTACTCATGAACTGTTAACTCTTTCTTTTTATTAAAGCAATTTAAAATCGAAACTTTTGTATAATAATTGCCTTACTTAAAAAACCGGTTGATCGGTTTTTCCTGAATTGTAAAAACCGAAACCGGGTTTTTCATAATATCAAATATTCGAACTATTCGAAAACCGGTTTCTGGAAATAGTCGAATAATCGATCACCCTAATACATGCATAATATAAATACGAAGGTAAGACGTATGATCAATTAAATAAATGATAATCAAATAAATGAGAAAAGCTGTATGTACTAGAGAGCTGCGTAAACAGTCTGGAAATATAAAAACGTCATGATTTTTAAATGTATTCACGTCGCATGTATTATACTAAACCAATAATAAATGCTGTCGTACTATAAGCGAAGCACGATGGTTGTATTGGTGTACGTGTATATCAGTTGTAATAAGCGATGTCGCAAGACAGCTTGTTTGTAACAAACACTCAAAAGAAGTACTGTTGATTAGTGTATGCTTGTTATTTTTCATATTGTACGTTTAAGTGTGTGTGTGTAATATGTATGTAGATAGTAAGCTATTATGTATTTAAGCCCATACGACTAATGTCAATGCATGTGTGTGCGTTTGCACGTAGCAGAAAAATAAAAGATCATACACACATACATGCATGACGTTTGTACATGCGCTCATGCGTAGAAAGAAGCAAGTATAACAAATTCTTCCGTCACGAAGTGTTTTCTTCTTTACTCTTATACCTACAATACTCAAACAAATTTCTTGCAAACAATGTTGTTAACGTTTGTTTTATAAGATTTCGCTGTAGCAAAGCATTTGAAATATCCCTCATGTCTTGAAAGTTCTTATAAGATGTGTGCAGGAGACTAGTATGTACCCATCAAACAAAATGCTCCGAATTCGTAAAGAATTCGTAACGATTGGTCGACAAAATCTTCCGATTTCGGCACCGAAATATTACCGAAATCGTAACAATTTTTGTATGAAATGGTTGACACGACTTCGTAACGATATTTCGGCACGAATTCAAGTCTGACTTCAGAAAAATTCGAAACATTTTGTTTGGGGGTATTCATTATGTTTGTAAGCTCATACATACATACTACTATACATATTACTATACATATATGCATTTATTATTATTTTATATCTTATATATTATTTTATAATAATAAATGCAGGAATGTTATCTCGTGAGAGCGTGAGAATTCGTGCGTGATTATTAAAAAAAGCTCACGCACGATCACGCACGAGTAAATTTTTTTCAGTCACGCTCACGCACTCATGCGTGATTAGTTATAATATTTGATCACGAATTACGTGAATCACGCGTGACTCACGCGTGACACGATAAAATCACTACATATGCACATCTCTAATCAAAACTTTCAATATTGTAAATACATAGGAATTTGCTGGTTTTTGTTTGTTTTATTTAACTTATTTGGTTAGTAAATGGTTACACTGCTGTTTAATGAAATGTAATGCATGTAGTTATTTTACAGCAATGGTTTTCGAACTATATAGCGCTAGCACAATTATATGTTAGTGAAAATTAGTAGATACTATTGCAGACATGATGGTGTTTATATGAAGCTGTTAAGTTTCTCTGTAATTCTTGTTGTCCGTATGAATGGCAATCTCAAAGACGATGAAGACTTTTAGTTTGACAAGTTTAGGTTTTTGTTTTCCTTATTTTGCTTTGTTTTAGTAAATTTCTTATTAAAAGTGCCAAAAATCTTTTTAAAAGTTATTAAAATTAAATAAATATTTTTGTATTCATTTTATTTATTTGTTTTTATTTGCCTATGATAACTTAATGTACGACAATTACTAAGTCCCAAATCACACTGTGCAAGTCTTATTGCTAAGCTGATTAGTTTCAGTGAGAGAGAGACGAGGGGAACGGAAACGTTTCTTTTCCCTCCGTCTCTCTCTCTCTCTCACTGAAACTAATCAGCTTAGCAATAAGACTTGCATAGTGTAAATAAGGACTAATAAATTCAGTAAAGTGCGACTTTGACCCGCGCACGAAGGGTCCCGTGCGGACACTTTAGCTTATATAACAAATAGTTTTGCAATTTTTTTTTGGTTTATTGCGTTTTTTCGGTTTTTGGCGCTTTTTTTATATTATTTTTACTGAAATTTTAGTGGTACTGCAGTGCTCATCTATGGTAAATGCCTTTACTTTTACTTTTTTTACCTGTTGTTCATCGTTTAGTTGTTGCCGTTCTTGTTGTTGTGTACGCATTACAATTAAAATAAATTCAGTAAAGTGCGACTTTGACTCGCGCACGAAGGGTTCCGTACATTCGGTTTTGAGCATTTTTTTGATGTGGCTTTTTTCCTTTTTAAGTTTTTCCAGTTTAAACGATTTTTTCAGCTTTGTCGCTTTTATCTCTTTTTGGCGGTTTTTTTCTCTTTTTGGGTTCTTTTAATTTTCGAAATTTTTTTCATTTTGGCGATTTTTTCCATTTTGGCGACTTTTTTCTGATTTTGGGGTTTTTTCATTTTGGCGTTTTTTTGGAGGGTTTTTTATTCAGGCGATTTTTTCATTTTGGCAATTTATTTGTTTAAGGTTTTTTTTAATTTTTGCGATTTTTTTTATTTTGGCGATTTTTTTTCATTTTGGCGATTATTTTTCTGTTTTTGGATTTATTTTCACTTTGGCGATTTTTTTCATTTTGACGATTTTTCCGGTTTTTCGCGATTTATTTTAGTCCTAGATTTTTTTTTTAATTTGGTGCGTTTTTGGGTTTTGGCGATTTTTTTAGATTTGGCGATTTTATAATTTTTTAATTTTACCGTTTTTGAAAATTTCAAGAGTTTTACTCTTACGGTTTCTAAGATACAGCAAGTTGTCAAAATTACAAAGTCAAAATTGCATTAACTGATGGACCACCCTTTAATTTAAATATAAAGGGTGTTTTTTATTGAGGTATAGAACTTTAAGTTGGCATCACTTTTTTAACTGGCGGCCATTTTGTCAGCTGTCAAGTGATTAATATTTAGTTTGGTTTGCCATTTCATCATGAACAGGTTGACAAAAGAACAACGCTTGCAAATCGTGCAAATTTATTTCGAAAATAATGCTTCAGTTCGCGAAGTTTACCACAAGCTCCGTAGATTTTATGGTCGACATAATCGTCCATCAGAGCAATTAATTCGGTTAACCATGGATCGTTTTCGCACTACGTTTACTCTATGTGATAATACGCATCCGCAGAGACGTCGAACAGTGCGCACCGAAGAAACAATTGCCGCTGTAGAGCAAAGTGTTGAAGAGGACCCGAATGAATCGATTCGCCACCGTGCACAGCAATTGGAGCTTTGTCCATCAACTTTATGGAAGATTTTGCGCAAAGATCTTGGCTTGCGACCTTACAAGATCCAGCTTGTGCAAGAATTAAAGCCGCGAGACCATGCAATGCGTCGTGATTTTGGTGTATGGGCCGAAAATGAGATTGATCTCGATGCTGATTTTCATCGCAAAATTTTGTTCAGTGATGAGGCTCATTTTTGGTTGAATGGCTACGTCAACAAGCAAAATTGCCGCATTTGAAGTGAAGAGAATCCACATGAGACCCTTGAGACGCCATTACATCCACAAAAACTGACTGTTTGGTGTGCTCTATGGGCTGGTGGAGTCATTGGGCCATACTTCTTCCGAAATAATGCTGGAGAGTCAGTTACCGTTAATGGAGACCGGTATAGAGCCATGATAACCGACTATTTTGTTCCCGAATTGGATGGCATGAATGTGGATGAGTTGTGGTTCCAACAAGACGGCGCTACATGCCACACAGCGCACGTCACAATCGATTTATTGAAGGAAACATTCGATGAGCGCATAATTTCGCGGAATGGACCTGTCAATTGGCCACCAAGATCGTGTGATTTGACACCATTGGATTATTTTCTTTGGGGATATGTGAAGTCGCTCGTCTACGCCAACAAACCAGAAACGTTAGGGGACTTGGAAGCCAACATTCGTGGCGTTATTGCCAACATACGGCCCCATATGCTCGAAAAAGTGGTTGAAAATTGGACCTGTAGAATTGGCTTTATTCGAGCCAGCCGCGGCGGCCACATGCCCGAAATCATATTTAAACATTAATGGCATAAAATTATCCTTCAAATAAAGCCAAATTGATGGACATTAAAACGATTTTCTTGTGTTTTATTTCAATTCGAAGTTCTATACCTCTAAAAAAACACCCGTTATTAAATTTACTGTTAATTGTTGTAGTCTGTATAAAAATACACTAACTTTTAAAATTTCAAGTGTATATATGTACATACAATTGTATGTATATTACATGGCATTTTAACATTTTTCGTTGCTCGTTTTGGAACACCCTTTAGTTTTTAACTCTCATATATTTGCTGTTGTAGCGGCCAAATGTCTACACACTGCGTCCGAATTTCAGGTCCGTAGCTCTTACGGTTCTCGAGTAATTACCCTGTAACAGAGGAACGGACAGCGTAGCGAAAACAATAGGGTTCATTTTCACCTTTGGTGTACGGAACCCTAATAAAGCAATTATTATTTTCACCTTTGGTGTACGGAACCCTAATAAATCAAAAAACCTAACGACCCTAACAAACAAAAACCAGCAAATTCCTATGTATTTACAATATTTTAAATAAGTTTGTATTGCTTCTTTCAAACACTAATACACTCATACACAGCTCACACCGATTTGACAAACCTATGTGCATCGCAGCAAAAAATCTCAGCAAAGAAATCTCATACCGTGTTCAGACATACCCCTTAATTGCTCAATAAGGGCATTTTATGCAATTAAAGCCTTAATTGAGCACAATTTACCATACAATAAGTCAATTAATAAATTGAACAAGTTAATTGTATCAATAATTGCGTAAAACTTGAAATGCAACCCTGGTGTTTGTTGAGAACAATTTCCTACAATGGCGAACCAAATGTCAAAAAAAGTAAATAAACAATGCAAAAGGAAATGGCTAGTGAAGAAGGTAAGTTTTTTAAAAATTCCTAAATAAATTTATTTTTTAACAAATATCTTTTACACATAGCAAAAAACTTGAAGAGGAAGAGGCTGGCGTTCAGTGGGGCCAAGGCAGATGTGCGATTGCTTTACGTGAGTACCTGCCATTACGGCCTAATCTCACGTGTGCCAAAGCACTGGGTGTGGGTTAGACGCCAGACCAACGCCGCCATGCACCCCTTTTAGAATGAACCTATGGCCCACTCCATAAGGCACATAGGTTGCAATCTTTGAATATAGTTATCCCTGTACTACATTCAATTACCTTGGTGAGGTAATTTGAGCTATCTAAACTCTGCTGCTATGTCCGTGTCCATAGCAGCTTCTGACCGCGTCAGACCAACCACTATCATTGATTTAACACTGGGAAGCCAAGACTATTCTCCCAGCGTTTTTGGTAGCAACCACAGCCACAAAGATAATTCTCCGGCTTCCATGCTAAGGTGTTGTGTATACACCTATAGCGAGGTCCCCAAGATAATTCCTCAACCATTGCCGGCACAGTACGGCCACCATTCCGAGAAGAATGCAAGCTCGCCGCCAGATATTAGTGCCTACTACAGTCAGCATCATCCCTTTAACCCCGTAGGGTAGGACGAAGTCAACTAACTTCAGCACAATATTCTGACGACCGCAATACACTCGACTCCAAGTAAGCTCAACTGTCGGGCAACCGGCACCCGTGGTACCAGAAGTAGACTCTGGTTAGACCTCGAAGTTCCACCACAAGGGCTTCACCTCTATCGTCTTTTGAACTCAGGGGCAGTTCTAGGTGACGCTGCAGCTAACTGACATCAACAGGACCTGTCTTCCTTTTGTTATAAATATGTGCACATCCTTTGCTCTGTTTGTGTTCAGAGATCGGGTAGTAACACATAAGTTCTATGGGTAATGTACCAAAGGTACGTCAATGGAAAAAGCCACATCACCCCAGCTGGGGCCCCGGGGTTGCCACACCCGTAGTCAAAATAGACTCCCCTGGGGGAGTGGGGCCAAGGCAGTAGCTCTGATGGAATTGTGGCCATGTCGAGTAGAGTTTCGTGGCCAAAGAAAAAATGGCCCCGTCTAAGCTGAAATGAACTGCAGCAATTGGGTTTTCAATAAAGTCCGTGAGATGAACATTTATTAATAATAATAGTTGTAATAAATTAAAAACAAATTGTATGAGTTTTAATAGTGTTTTAAATATTGTTTTCATTTACAAAGATTCTTCCACATCATCAAAGTTGTTATCATTTCCCAACTTTTGTTCTCATAATGCAAAAACCAATAGCTGCTGCTTTTTAACGCTTTATAGAATTATCAAGTTTTTCGTTTTCTTTTTTTTTAACACTGCTAATTTTGAAGAGTTCGACATTTCTGTTATATATTAGTGAAATTTTTTTAAAGCCGAATTTGTATCAATTCTTGAAATTCCTAAACACGAACATTCACGAAACAAATAAAAACAATGTTTTTTTTTCAGCTGTCAAATGATAATTGAGTCAGCTAAATTGAGTATGCGTGAACACTAGATTTAATTGCTCAATTAAAATTAAATTGACTTAAATTAAATGATTAAATGATTAAAAATGCATGTCTGAACACAGTATCAGTCAAAATTTGTGATTGTATTGTGAAAAAGATTTTTACCCCCTAGCGTATAGATAGCTCGAACATGTAACATCACACGTTGTGTAATCAACGCGCTACCACTCGGCTAAGCTGCCATTTAAAATAACAACAGCAAAATGTTAATATAAAACTGAAATGAGTAGTTAGTAGTAGCTGAGAATAAATTTGTTGGCTCTCACCAAATTCAATTATGTACTCAACTTTAGAATTAATTTTGGGTTTGTTCTGGATGACTTTGCAGCTAGCTTTTAGTCAGTCTAAAGGCTCAGTTAGCCGACTGTAATGTAAAGTAACTGCAACAGTAGGAAACAGCTGATCGATATTGCTATGCGAAAAGTAATGAAAATGGTTGTAGAGATGTAATGTAAAGTAACCTACTTTTCATATAAAAATATCGATCAGCTGTTTTCTACGTTACAGTTACATTACATTACAGTCGGCTAACTGAGCCTTAAGAAAAGTTAATTATTTTTGTAGTCAACCACACGTTCTCCGACAGGGTTGTTTTACAATACACAGATACACACATACACACGTGTTTACTTATGTATTATAGAGTTGCGCGAACAATTCCATCCATGAAACTACTGAAATGTTTGTTTACTAAAGCCCAACTTCGAATAAATATGTTAATACTCAACAAACTCATGTTTTAGACTCGGCAGTTTTTCTTGAAGCAAGTCTGAGTTTATGGGAGAGAGAGGAAAGAAGAAAGAAGAGGGGTACTGACTTGCTTGTACAGAAAAGTTACTTCAATTCTCTTTTGTTATTTCATTCGCAGCATTAAAATAATAGGAAAATTGAACAAGAAACTATCTGAGTGTAAACAAGCGAGCAGTTTTAAAAGAGAATTGAAGATAACTGCTTCAAGAAAAATTGCCAAGTTTAAAACATGACAAACTGTTGCTTTTATCTTACTCATGTTTTAGACTCGGCAGTTTTTCTTGAAGCAAGTCTGAGTTTATGGGAGAGAGAGGAAAGAAGAAAGAAGAGGGGTACTGACTTGCTTGTACAGAAAAGTTACTTCAATTCAGTGTTGCCAGTTTTTTTCTGGAGCTTATCCCCAATTTTTGATTTGTCATCCCCGAAAATCCTCAAATTGAGTTTCTTTTTTATTCAAATTTTTTGTTTTGTGAAAAAGATAATTTTTTTAATTTTATTAGAAAAATAATGACAAAAATAATATTTATATCGATAGCTATATTTACATTCATATGAATTTAATTTGTACTTATAAAACTTGCAAAGAAAAAATGACAAATAGTTTAATATACACAAGTATAAAAAAATGTTAACCGAAGTTTATCATTTCAAATATTTCAGAATCGAAATCTTTCGATTCATGAGCCTCAGAAATTTTGTTGTACATAGTACTTGTATTAAAAAGCTTTATCATTTCAGCAGATGCATTAATTTGTCACAACAAATGGAATTATTTTTAAAGTGTGTTTATTCTAAGAAGTGCTTCCAACAAGTCATATTTCATTTTGTTACGTATTCTTGTTTTGGTAGTGTTCATTATATTGGTTAATCTGCCTTGATACTTATTCTTTATAGCCTATGGAATTCATTCACTATGAATACAAACACAAATTTTTTTCTTGCCAGACACACATTTCTTAGCTGAAAGATCATTCTTGTTACCATCAGTTATAAAATAAATCCCAAACAATCAATCTAATTTTGGTTATCATCCCCAACAAATCCCCAGATCCCTAACACGAAATTGTCATCCCCAATCTCGAAGAAAAATCCCCAATTTGGGGACAAATCCCCTAAACTGACAACACTGCTTCAATTCTCTTTTGTTATTTCATTCGCAGCATTAAAACAATAGGAAAATTGAACAAGAAACCGTCTGAGTGTAAACAAACGAGCAGTTTAAAAAGAGAATTGAAGATAATTGCTTCAAGAAAAACTGCCAAGTCTAAAACGTGACATACTGTGACTGAAAACGTTTCGTTTCATACTGTTAACACAAAGAGATTGTTCATTGAAACGACTTTTGTTCATGCTGCTTTCTCTCATCTCATCTTTTGTTATTAATTCGCAATAGCAATGTTGCCAATATAGTGAAATCATGGAATTTTTTGTATGGGTCGCACATGTGTAATAGGTTTCACTTTTAAATTAAAGTTTTAACTTTTACACATACATGCATAACTAAGTATATACATATGTACCATACATATTAGTAATACATATTTTAATTTGTCATTTGCATTTTTAAATAATATAAATCTTTAAAGTATTTTAATATATTATATATTCTTGTAATGAACTGCACACAACCCTGAAATGAAATGCTATGGAAAAATGAAAAAAAGGAATTGGTTTATGAGAAATGAATATATTCTTAAATGCCGTGATACACTATCATACACGTACGATTCATTCACTGGAAAATCGGATTGAATTCTATCACACTTCAAAAAAATCGCAACAAAATCTCTTATATGTGCCACACTATTCCACAAAAAAGATGAAAAAACATTTAAAACAATTTTTATGTTTAATTATTTTGCATTTCTAAAGAAATAATAACGCAAAATGTAATTTTCTAAATGAATCTCTCTATCTTTAAATAAATGAAGCAGAATTTGCTGTTTTCTTATCAACTGCCTTACAAAATGCATCTCTGATCTAATAGAAATGATCATTTTATGAAAATTTTCATAAACTTTTGGAAATCGGACAGACTTGTCAAAAAATCTGTCACGCATGTTAAATTTTAATCCACACTATCATACTTTTTGAGCACACACGATTTTTTTTGACAGATCGAACGACTGTGTATGATAGTGTATCACAGCCTTAAGCAAATTTGATTATTAGTTGTGTTGGTGTCTAATGGTTTTGCTCACGTGCTTGTTTTTTTAATTTCATATGATATAAAAAAAATTGGAATTGACAAAAATTAAACAAAACACAACAAAAGTACTCGTTTCGAAGCGAAAATAATTATTTATATTCTTCCAAGCATCACCCTATGTAAAAATACGAAATTTTAAACAACAATAATATTGCATTGAAAAGAAAGATAATTATGTGTAAGTTTTTAACTTCCTTTTCGGCGATTATTCTTATATTTTTCCTTTTCCTACAACTGACAACAATGATTTTTAAAAGCATATTATTTTTGCATGAACTTAATCGAGATTTACTCAACACATGTTCTGTTTCACATTTGTAAATGTTAGTATGCTTTGTATAAGTAAACAAACCAACATTATTTTACTGCGTTCTTAACTATTGAGTATTCATTGCTCTTGTTTCATAGTTATTCAACTGTATGAAATAGAAATGAAACGAATAAAAAATTATAGCGAAAGTTTCATAAACATCATTATTTAGTTTCATGCAGATGTCTATTATGTATATTCATTGTTGTACTTTTTAGTAGGCAAAACAAATAAAACAACCCTGCAGAAAGTGCGAATAGTGAAATTGTGGTGATTTACTACTGACGTTGTCAGTAGTACTACTGACCAGGTGTACCCCAGCCAATGTAATCGCCTATTGACATTTAACATTAGCTTGTCATTGAAAATCAACCACTAGACTGTAGCACTACCGACTAAGTAGTTCTTTTGGGACCACATGGAGACATTGGCACCAAAGACTCACTAGTAAATTTTAGGGGCTCTAGTCTACAATATCGATTTTTCTTCGCTAGTTGTCAATAGTAAAATTATATTGATTTTCTAGTGACATTGTCAATAGTGCTACTGACTAGGTGTACCCCAGCCAATGTAATCGCATATTGACATATAACATAGGGTTGTCATTGAAAATCTAATAGCAGACTTTAGCTCTATTGAGAAGGTAGTTATTTTATGACGATATTGAGATATTTGAACCAAAGATTCACTAGTAGGTTTTAGTGACGCTCGTCTATTATATTTAATATTATTACATAGCATAATAAAAAAGAAAAACAAACTATTGACGCGTTCATTGACAATATCAATAGAAATACACTACAACTGTTGTCCCTAACGTATCTCTACTCGCGCATAAAAGGAAAGTCGTCGACATTTTAACTAGTGCAATTGTCGCTGGGGAAAGAGTTTTGACATAGAGACATATGGTTATAGGCTGAGTAGATGAAAGTAATAAGGTGATGGATATATTTATTTATATGTGAATTTTTAATATATTAGGACATTCTTTCAAGTTAGTTTGATTGAATTCCATTCATTTAGGAGTTATGAGAAGAAACAAAATTACTACCTACAAAATTATTAACAATACCTTGGTGTGCAGCTGTGGCTAAAGAATACTTAAGTGCATGTGAGTACATTGTGGCCACCTAAAGGCCGGGGCACAATGAATCCGTCACACGTTAAACTTCGCCTTTTTCAACTGACATTAGCACAACGACGGGGAAGTTTGGCACAATGAGTACTTTATTGCCGGAAGCATTTCAACAGCTTCAATCGGTTAATTTTCCATATTATTTATTAAATTCAACGTTTTTCTATTCATTTCGTTTTTTTTTTGTTTAATTTTATTTTTGTTGCCACGAAACACAAATAACTTAACAAAACATACCAAAAAAAAACCAAGCAATATCTGTCAAACTACTCAACGTACGCAAAAAGTTGAAAGTTAATCGTACTTTGCGTGGACGGACACGTACTGAATGTAACAGACCTCATAAGAAACCATGTATTTCAACTTAGCTGTCAGTTGAAAAAGGCGAAGTTTAACGTATGACGGATTCATTGTGCCCCGGCCTTAAAAGTCACATCTGAATTGCTTAAGCATTTGACAGACTTATCGTTCAATACTGACTGACATTGGCTTAAGCCAGCTTATTCATATTATAGTTGGGCCTTTACTGATTATCTAATAGGTATACTCGTAATTAAATATTATTAGGGTTACTGTTTCTTCATATTCAAAGAGTTTTCCACTGTCTGCTTTAATTTTTTTTTTTAAAGGGCACTCGTATTTAAGCAAAATGAATGAGTAAATGGGTGCCTGCTTCTTCTTGTTGTACACTCGTCACACAAAATCTACATATGTAAGAATGTACAACAAATGAAAAATTAACTATAAATCTACCTGGCCTCCACCAACTGTTCCCAAATCGTGAATAAAGTAAAAAAAAGCATTCTCTCTCATTTGTACACTTTTTCTGTTGATGGCTCCTCATTTTTTTTAAAGATTTGTGTTGTAATGTACATTTTAATATCTACATACATACAAACATAAGTATTCTCGCATAATAACAAACAAACAACTCAAGGTAAACTGACGTCTGTCAAGTTAAAAATTCTACATTATTTTTTTTCCAATCGACGTTTGTTTTTTTTCATTACAATTTTCCTTTATTACATTTTACATATTAATTTTATGTACGAGTATGATTTCAACGTATACAAAACGTTGGTAGTCTTGCTGTTTTTGTTTTTGTAAAGTTTTGGTATTTATTTAACAGTTGTGTGCAAAATGAAGGTTAAAATTTTCAGCTGTTATTGAAATTTTTACCAAAAAAAGTTAAAAAAAAATTCAGAAGAAAAATGTTATAAAGAAATACATACATATCGTTAGTTGAAATCAGAGCTGTTAAATTACGATTACGATTAGTAATCAATTAGATTACATTTTAAAAAGAATTGTAATGATTATATAATTGCCTTCAAAAGAATTGCTGATAAATAATTGATTACGATTACTAAAATCGAAAAGTAATCTGAATTACTTGAAATTACTACAAAATAATCTAAAAGAATCAAAATTAATCAAAAAGTAATCCTATTACTTTCAAAGATTACTTTTGATTCTTTTTGATTATTTTCAAACATTCTGAATTAAGATTACTTTATTTTGAAAAAGTTCTAAAGAAATTTATATAATTAGATATTTTTTGTTTAAGAAATTCTTAATATATTCGGTTATATAACAACATTAATAATATCAATCTGAGAAAAAAATATAAAGAAAAACAAAGTGAATTTTTTTGCTGGTGGTTAAGCATTGTCAGTATGCATTTCATAGTCGCTTCGACAGTATACTTCAAACCACATAATTTGAACAGCCACAAACTTCTTATCTTATACACAGACTTTTAAAAAATGATTTGAGAATTCACAAAAAATATTTTTGAAAATCACAAATGAAAAAAAACATATACACGCCAATTTTTTGAAAGACTATAAAAATGTATGAACAGATATCTTCCCAGCTTTTCTCAAAATTTTTGCTCATTTGTCAAATTATCAAATATGTATTTTAAATTTTAATATATTTAATATATTTTTTTTTATATATTTAATGAAATGCAATAAACTTAATAAATAATCAAAAAGAATTAAAAGTAATCCTTAGAAGTAATTGGATTATTTTTTTAATACTTTTGATTCTTTTTGATTATTTTGTAGTAATTTCAAGTAATTCAGATTACTTTTCCATTATTAGTAATCGTAATCACGATTACTAAGTACCTTTAAAAAAAAAAGTAATCAAATTAGTAATCATTACGATTACTAATCATTACTTAACAGCTATGGTGGAAATGCAAAAAGGCGTAACTAACAAAAAAATTCGAAATCGAGTTTTTGATTGCTTATTAGGAATGGCATTAAACTACATGTATTGACCAAATTTTACACTTCTGCGATCAAAAATGACGCTGTTATTAAAAAAAACAAGAAGACTTAATTACAAGTTTGTTTAGTTTTTTTTTTAGTTTTTTGATTCTACTGTAAAATTAAATTTTTGTTAGTTACGCCTTTTTGCTCTTTAGATAACGATATGTACATACATACATATGTATGTATGTGTATGTATGTAGGTACATAATTGCAGAAAAAAATATTTGACTGAAATTAAATTTGTTCATGAAATATGTAATTGCATAAAATTTGTATGCCTGGAGAAGAAAATAATATTAAAAATTTTCAAGAAATGCATCATAATTATGTTGATGCTACCTACGTCTATTAGCAAAAATCAGGGCAATCATGAATAAAATTCAGCGTGAAATTTCTCACGGGGAACAATTCCAACTAATAACAAGTAATAAGGAAAACAAAAAATTCTAATTGGAAAAGGGAGAAATTTCACGCGGAATTTTAGTCATGATGTCCTTATTATTTCTTTGAATGTGAACGAACCTTTTTGGTTCACATGCAGTAAATTTTATGGCGATGATGGCATACTTAAGATTTTTTTCCACTGCACCTTAAATATTCGTATTTAAAAATACTACTTTACATTTAAAAATATTGCATTTGAAGCAACAAATTTGTGTACTTCTTACGAGTACTATGAAACAAAAATTTTACTGATTTTCAATCAATGTTTAAGCTTTAAAAATTTTATTCCCGTTTTTTACATTCACTGCGAATTGATAGCGGGAAAAAACTTGGGAAAGTTCCCGAAGTAAATTTTCCTTCATGGTAGAGATGGGCGCGTGTCGAATTTTTCTAAGACGACACGCACGCCAAAAATTTTCCCAACACGAAACTGCACAACACGCATGAAATGAAATACAATAAAAAAAAAATCGTTTTTAATTAGTGTTTTTTATGGAAATTGTTAAAATTTAAGTTTAAAATTTTTTTTAAACGCACTAATAATCCCAAATGAATATTTTACTTATTAAGTAGAATATTTTTTTTTATTAAAAATACATTGAAATTAATTGATTATTGAGGGGTTTAGATGGGTCCTATGCGCATTTCACTGTTCATAATGAGCATAGGAGCCAGCTAAACTCCTCAATAATAAATTTCAATGCATTTTTGTTAAAAAAAAAATATTTTACTTAAGTAAAATATTAATTTGAGATTATTAGTGCATTTAAAAAAATTAAAAAAAAAACGTTTTCGTTTTATTTTATTGTTTCATACGTAATTTATACGTTTGCCATCGCAATCAATGAGAGAAAAATTTTTCCAAACATCGCTTCTGGCTTGGTCGTTCGTTATTTTTCATCTTTTCTACGAATTTTCATCTTTTCTACGAATAGCTTCTTGAATTTTATTTTTTATATTGCTCCCAAAAATTAATTACTTTTTTCAAGCGTAAATTTACAAACAGTGGTGCCAAGTTGGCACTGTCAACAGCTGATACTATATACGAAAAGTGCCATACCATGGCTGGTGCTTGCGTGTTTGACGATACAAAATAGGCATTAAATTTTTTTTCCTGGAAATTCATGCATACATATTTTACACGTAAAATCGTTTCGTGTTTTTCGTGTCAATGTTGCTGAACACGATACGAAACGAACACGCAGGAAATCAGATTTTCTGAACCGAACACTGCGTGTTGAATGGTGCATGTTCGTGTCACTCGCCCATCTCTACTTCATGGGGAATGAAAATCTCATGGGAACAAAAATGTCACATTTTATTTAGAATAGGGTTAAATCGATAGGGCCTATTTCACAACTGCGAAAGAGAACTTTCGACTGAAAATTTATATTGAAAGCAACAATAAAATATGAAAATTTGCTTTTGTTTTCAATACAAACAGCACTACTCAAGTGCGCTCAACTGTTAAAACAATTTATAGCAGTAACCCGCAAGCCATAGCACAATTGTGCGGATGAAAATCACATACATGCTTATGCTCTTTCATTTAGTCGTCACTGAGCCAGCGACGTATTAAGTTGTGCACGCATGTATTAATTTTTTCCTGGTTTTTTGTTTAGTTTATTTGAGCACACGGAACGAAATTAAAGTTCAAATTTAATAAATTTCTACAGACAAAAAATTGATAATATAATTATGGAAGCTGGGGAATATTTCGTGATTAAAAATGCTTTAGGCAATATGCGATGCATTTTATGTTATGGAATATTTAAAAATAATAGGGAAAATAGTTTAAAAGGCATTTTAATAGTATCAACAGAGCTGTGAATAAATTTAATTTTGAACTTATACACTAAATTGTTGAATGGTTATTAAATTTTTTGTTTTTATTTAAGTTTTTATTTTATTTAAAAAAAAAAATTCAAACAACTAATAACCACATCATGTATTTTATATTACAAAACTTTTCTTCAAGTGCAAGTTTATTTTACTCTCATTTTTCTCACCAATACAAACATATTTTATTTTGCGGGACACTGATTTATAGTTATATGTGTGCATATTCTATTCGCTCTTTTTTTTATAATTTTTGCTTATCAAAGTTGTCATGACGTATTAAAAATTCCACGTGTGCGTGTGTTGTACGTCAAAGAAGCAGCAACATTTGTTAACCATTTTAAGCAAAACCCACAAGCTGTAGCCTAACAACCTTTTCTTCAGCCATTTTTTTTTTCTTGTAGGTATATTAATTTTTTTCGCTTTTTTGCATTATACCTTTAAAAAAAAAAGAAAGAAAATAGAAGAAGGAAGGAAGTTGTTGTTTTGTAGACTATTTGATAGACAGTGAGGCAATTTAAATAAAATATGTAGATATGTATGTACATTAAAAAATGCGGATGCATTACAAATAATAAAATTGAATGAATATAAATTATTTCTGCCGACGTGCGGCAGGCTCCTTCTATGAGAGTTTTCCATGACATTTACGGCCTGTTCCACGGTGACGACAGCAAACATTCGAACGGACAAATTGTATAGATATGTAACAACAATTAAATACGAAAATTCGTTTTTATTTTCAATACACATATTGTCGCTGTTTTAACTAAATGACCTAACTAACATTTTAAAAATTTAACAGGAGAGCATGTTTTACGGTTGTTTTATACATTCATTCTTATGGCTTTGTCGGAAATCTTTTTACTTATATCGGCACAAAAGTAATGCTTACAGTCATGAAAATTGCAGACAATGTGTACTATAACTTATAAAGTCCAGTAGAGGACTTAACTCATTTTTCATAAAAATGTCAGTTAGGTCGGTTAGTTAAAACAGCGACGATATGTAAGGCCCAATAATCGACTTCTCAATTAAGTGTCATTTAGCTAATAGCCACTTAATTTTAAGTTGCACTTAATTGCAGTTTCATTTTTTGAGTCGTAAAATTAAATGATCAATTAAATACTATGAAAGTGTGGTAGCACTGTGAAATGTTGATAGTTCTAAAAGAAAACAGATGTTTAATGTAAATAAGAAAGTTAGGTTATCAACATGTAGAAAATTAAAATTGCATAAAAACACATTTTATGAAACCAAAAGAGCATCAGAACGCATTTTTCTATTTATTTATTCCATGATATGATACTATGCATTTTATGTTATATATTTATGAAAATTAAATGAAATTCTTTTTAATACGACCACATGATGTTTATGTACATGTTTTCAATAAACACACACAAGCACAATAACATATGGTATGCTCGTAAGACTTAAGTGTGATTTAAATAGACAAGGTTGGGCATTTAAATGGCTCTCAACTTTATACTGAAAAAATTAATTCTGTACTTAAATGGCACATAATTGAGAAGTCGATTATTGGGCCTAAGTAATTGATCTAAAGTTTTATGACGACATCGTGTGTCAGGCCCACTTTTTGAGTTCGAGATTAATAATTTATTTATATTCGTTTGCAGTTTTTGATTTGTGGATTATATGGTTTGATTGGCCAATCATTTTACATTAATACTGACAATATACACTTGTGTAACAAAAGGTTTTATTTAGGGTTCCGTAAACTAAAGTGAAAATGAACCCAATTTTTTTCGCTACAATGTTCGTCTGTCCGTCACATACTGTTTTCTTGAGAACCGTAAGAGCTACGGGTCTGATATTTTGGCTGCTACAACAACAAATATACGGCAGTTAGAAATTAAAGGGTTTTCTAAAGCGACACAGTAAATTATATATAGATACTTGAAATTTTCAAAGTTAGCGTATTTTAATGCAGACTACACCAATTAACACTGAACTTTAAGATATTTAAATTAAAGGGTATAACATCAGTTAATGTAATATTGACAAAAAATTTCCAAAGCGAAAAAATCGCTAAAAACCGAAAATATAATCAAAACTTAAAAAGGCACGAAAGCTAAAAAAATCGGTAAGACTATAATAAATCGTCAAAACCGTAATAAACACCTAAAACGCAAAAACTGAAAAAGAGTCAAAACTTAAAATAAACGACAAATACCGCAAATAAATCCCAAAAACGAAAAAAATAGTCAAAAATAAAAAAGTGCCGAAAACCGGAAAAAGTCGCGAAAACCAAAACTAAAAAAACTAAGACTAAAATAGATAGTCAAAAGCGAAATAAACGCCAAAAACGCAAAAAAACGCCAAACTAAAAACTAAACTTAAAAATCGCCAAAAACCGAAAAAATCACCCAAACTAAAAAGGCACCAAAACTAAAAAAAAATCGCTAAGACTAAAAAAAGAGTCAAAACCAAAATAAATCCCAAAAACTCCAAAAAAGAACCAAAAACGCAAAAATAACGCCAAAACGAAAAAAGCGTCAAAATTAAAAAAAAAAATGTCTGAACTAAAAAACTGAAAAAATCGCCAAAACTAAAAAAGGCACCAACAACAAAAACAATCACCAAGACTAAAATAAATCGTCAAAACCAAAATAAACCCTATAAACGCATAAACTAAAAAAAGCGTCAAAACTTAAAAAAAAAACGCCAAACACCGAAATCAATCGCAAAAACTAAAAAATCGTCAAAAACCGAAAAAATCGGCAGAACTAAAAAGGCACCAAAACTAAAAACAATCACTAAGACTAAAATAAATTGTCAAAACCAAAATAAACCCTATAAACGCCAAAACTAAAAAAGCGTCAAAACTTAAAAGAAAGCCAAATACATAAAATAGATCCCAAAACTGAAGAAAACGTAAAAAAATTCAAAACTAAAAAATCCCCAAAAACCGAAAAAAATCGCCAAAAACTAAAAAAGGCACCATAACTAAAAAAAAATCGCTAAGACTAAAATAAATCGCCAAAACCAAATAAACACGAAAACCGCCAAAACTAAGAAAAAAAAGTCAAAACTAAAAAATCGCCAAAAAAAACCGTCTGGTTGATTCAGACACGTATTTATTAAGCTAAACAGTTTCATACATAACTAATATACAATTTTATAGAATCCAACATGATTGGAAACTGTTTAAACCAAAAAAGATATGTCTGAATCAACAGTTTTTCATTAGTAATTAGTGGTTACGCTTTCTTTGGCACATGGCACACAGATGTAAAACCGGCCTAAGAGTATTGTTAAACGAAATCATTGGATTTTTCTTTTATTTGTAAGAGGAGGCTATGCACTGAATAATGGGACCTAATATCAGACAAGTGGCCATTTCAAAATCGCACATACATATGCGGTTGTATGTCCTAGATAACTCCACGCACATCATGTTTGAGATGTTGAATCGGTATATATGTATGTACATTATTTTGTGTTAAATCACAAGATATCGGCGGCCAATAGTAATTGCCTCTTCGACCGCAACACCTTCATTATCACCTTCGTTATCAGCGTGTTTGGTTCACTGCAAGGCGAATTCACATAAGGTGATCTTAATTCGCCAGCTGACATAAATTCCCTGCTGTCAATGAACCAAAACGTTAAGAAATCTTTTGACAGCAGGAAATTTTACACTAACAAATATACAAGGCGAATACGCAGAGTTGCAAATTAAGACCACCTTGTATCAATTCGCCTTGGTTCACTGTGTGTGGTGTCAGTTAATGAAAATTTCTTATTTGCAAATTTGTTAGTGCAAATTGAAAACGTGAATTGCTTAAAGGCATTGTAACACGATTTGTTGATTGTTATAATCAAACACATGCCTGTCATTCGCTTATTTTTTTTTTTTTTTTTTTGTGTTAAGACCAACTTTTTTGGTTTGTTACTTTACGTATGTACATATTACATGTATTAGTGTTTTTCATACGGGATTTCCCGGGAAAGAAATCCTGGGAAATTTGTGCGGGAATTCCCGGGATTTATTTTATTTTATTATGGCAACTTTAGTTTGTATGTAGTACATACTATGTACACATTCCTTGATTAGTGTCTTTATTCATGGCTGTAAAGTTTTAGCACAAGAGCTAAAACTAAGCAACTAAGGCCGAGTTTACATCTGATACACATGTGATCTGAGACTTAGAAGCCTTTATTTGTCAAAAGTGGAACGCGACGTTCAAAATAGAAATGCGCAAGGCAATAAAAGAAAAATTTCAAAATAATTACAGATTCTCTTTGGCAAAAAGAACGATTCTATTAAATCTTATTCTCTACTAAAGTCCTATTCCCAAAAAAATATAAAAATACTTTCAAATAAATTATGATTGTGCTTTTGGAATAAAAAAATTAAATTTTAAAAGAAAAATAAAAAATTATATTGCAACTTAACAATGGACGATGCAAAACTCATCGCTTTAGCGGAAAACTGCGACCGTTCTGGTAAGAAACAGCTGATAAGTTACTACAGAAAAAGTAAGTACTCAAATTTAGAAGCAGAACGTCAGAGCACAGAACAGCAACAGAAAGTAAAAACTTGAAGGCTTAGGACCAATAACTGGCTTCTCAATTATGTGTCATTTATCTTTAAGTGCCTCTTAAGTACCGAATTCATTTTTTCAGTATAAAGTTGAGAGCCATTTAAATTCCCAACCTTGTCTATTTAAATCACACTTAAGTCTTACGAGCATACCATATGTTATTGTGCTTGTGTGTGTTTATTGAAAACATGTACATAAACATCGTATTAAAAAGAATTTCGTTTAATTTTCATAAGTATATAACATATACAATGCATAGTATCATATCATGGAATAAATAAATAGAAAAATGCGTTCTGGTGCTCTTTTGGTTTCATAAAATGTGTTTTTATGCAATTTTAATTTTCTACATGTTGATAACCTAACTTTCTTATTTACATTAAACATCTGTTTTCTTTTAGAACTATAACATTTCACAGTGCTACACACTTTCATAGTATTTAATTGATCATTTAATTTTACGACTGAAAAAATGAAACTGCAATTAAGTGCAACTTAAAATTAAGTGGCTTTTAGCTAAATGACACTTAATTGAGAAGTCGATTATTGGGCCTCAATCTATATATATATATATATATATATATATATAAATAAGTTGCACTGTGTTAGTAATTGCTGTTCTCTGGAATGCGTGAACCGATTTTGTTTCTGCAAAATTTGTATGAAAGGTGACGTCAATACCGAGGTTTTTATGTACGAACAGTCTCTGTAGGTGTATTGGTTAATGAGTTATATTTTAGTGAACACTTCATTCAATTCGAAATATTTGAGTTAATAATTTGAAAAACTGAAATACAATTCGTTTTTAAATTCATTACAATTCAATTTTAGTCAAACCATTTATATACTTAGCTATTGTAAATCACAACTTCGGGGATCTATGAAATAAATTACATATATACACACCACTAAAGACTTCAATATTTAAATACATTATGCACAGCAATGAGCTTTCTTATATGTTAACTTAACGTATATTCCAAACATTTTTTTAGAGGTATAGAACTTCGAATTGAAATAAAACACAAGAAAATCGTTTTAATGTCCATCAATTTGGCTTTATTGGAAGGATAATTTTATGCCATTAATGTTTAAATTTAATTTCCGGCATGTGGCCGCCGCGGCTGGCTCGAATAAAGCCAATTCTACAGGTCCAATTTTCAACCACTTTTTCGAGCATATGGGGCCGTATGTTGGCAATAACGCCACGAATGTTGGCTTCCAAGTCCCCTAACGTTTCTGGTTTGTTGGCGTAGACGAGCGACTTCACATATCCCCAAAGAAAATAATCCAATGGTGTCAAATCACACGATCTTGGTGGCCAATTGACAGGTCCATTCCGCGAAATTATGCGCTCATCGAATGTTTCCTTCAATAAATCGATTGTGACGTGCGCTGTGTGGCATGTAGCGCCGTCTTGTTGGAACCACAACTCATCTCTATACCGGTCTCCATTAACGGTAACTGACTCTCCAGCATTATTTCGGAAGAACTATGGCCCAATGACTCCACCAGCCCATAGAGCACACCAAACAGTCAGTTTTTGTGGATGTAATGGCGTCTCAAGGGTCTCATGTGGATTCTCTTCACTCCAAATGCGGCAATTTTGCTTGTTGACGTAGCCATTCAACCAAAAATGAGCCTCATCACTGAACAAAATTTTGCGATGAAAATCAGCATCGAGATCAATCTCATTTTCGGCCCATACACCAAAATCACGACGCATTGCATGGTCTCGCGGCTTTAATTCTTGCACAAGCTGGATCTTGTAAGGTCGCAAGCCAAGATCTTTGCGCAAAATCTTCCATAAAGTTGATGGACAAAGCTCCAATTGCTGTGCACGGTGGCGAATCGATTCATTCGGGTCCTCTTCAACACTTTGCTCTACAGCGGCAATTGTTTCTTCGGTGCGCACTGTTCGACGTCTCTGCGGATGCGTATTATCACATAGAGTAAACGTAGTGCGAAAACGATCCATGGTTAACCGAATTAATTGCTCTGATGGACGATTATGTCGACCATAAAATGGACGGAGCTTGCGGTAAACTTCGCGAACTGAACCATTATTTTCGAAATAAATTTGCACGATTTGCAAGCGTTGTTCTTTTGTCAACCTGTTCATGATGAAATGGCAAACCAAACTAAATATTAATCACTTGACAGCTGACAAAATGGCCGCCAGTTAAAAAAGTGATGCCAACTTAAAGTTCTATACCTCAATAAAAAACACCCATTATATACATGTAATGCTGTAACGGACTTTTTCTCCATGGTCGCTAGCTTTTGAGTGCATGCTATGACTGACATTTAATGATCAGCTGATCTATTTATATTCTTAATAATTGCATTATTTAACTAACATATCTATGTATGTATCTCAATTTTTGAATTTCGCGAATAAATAAAATTTCAATTACTGCATATTTAATATGTGTAGCCACATTTTTTAATACAATATGGTACGTACGCGCAGTAATTTTTGGCGTCAATCACGTAATGCTAGAAATGTTGCGGCATATAGAGCATCTCAAGGTGACGAACATCGTGTAAATAATACTTTGGCTGCTCGAAATGCCATGGTACGTGGTAGGGCTCTGTGAAATCCAGCTCCACGTCCGTGAGTGCGACGTACTTTGGAGCGTGCTGTATTCAATTATGATGCAAACTTTGATTACTTTTCTCATGGCAAGGTTTCAATTGGACCAATGACTACTGTTTGCAGTCATTGCAAGGCATTTAAGTTTAAACATGAGGTATCTGGATTGTGTTGTTCGAACGGACAAGTTAAATAACCCGAATTGAATTCACCACCGTAGCCCTTGCATAATTTGATAACTGGTGGCACAGCAATTTCAAAGCATTTTCTGGCAAACATACAATACAAATGACTTAATTTGTAGCGACAAATATTATTCGGAAATTTTTTGCCAACGTTAAAGCTATTTTTGTTTGTTTTGATGTTTATTTAGATAATCGCGAAAAGTACTATTGTGAAAATTTCAATCTTCAATAGATTCAAGGCCAAGTTTACCATCGACTTGGTTCTTTGTTACCCTTGAAAATGAATTAGTGCGACTTTTTCAAACTGCTCTCTATCAAATGCCATCTGATGAATATGCAATTGTGATTCGAGCTGATAAAACGCCTCCTGGGCAACATTTTAATGCGCCCACAATGAATGATGTCGCTATTTTTATTTTCTTTTTTGCACTACGAAGTGTGCAGGGGTTCGTTAGTGTGTTTATAAAACGTTATTATTTAATCGATCTCATGAATTACAATTTATTTTTTGTTAAAATTAAATTAAATTATTAAATTAAAAAATATTTTGTATTGTTTTGCACTGGGTGGGAAAGTCGTTCCCGCTTTCCCGGGAAATGAAAAAGTCCGGGAAAAGAAAAACTCTAATATTTGTGTATATGTTTGTTATCCAAAAACATTTTCTTTAGTAAATCTATATTCGATTAAATCACGTAACGAACTTTTACGATTCTGAAAAACACTTGCAACACACACCAGTAATCAATTACATACACATTTATCAGAGAATTTCAATGATTACCTATAGAAAGGAAGGCAACCAGTGTGCACACTTCTACCGATATTCGGTAGATTCTACCGAATATGTTTGTGAATTTAACTATCTACCAATTCTACCGAACAAGGCCGGAAATCTACCGAATATTGTTATTTAGTAATTTAAGTCGATATATGTGTAAATTGCCTATTTTGCCACATAGCGGTGCGGCCGTAGAGCGGTCATTTTCTGTCATGAAAATCATTAAAACAGAACAAAGAAATCGGTTAAAAACTGAAACTATAAGTAACCTAATATTTGCCAAAGAATTGTGCCTTGGGGATGAAATATTTATTCCTACCAATGATTTAATAATTTTTGCACAAAAGTTTAAATTCATAAATGGATCTCACATATAATCTATTTAGTTACAAATGTTTGTCAAATAAAAGTTATTTTAGTAGCTTTATAAAATCTATGTACAAAAACTGAATTCCTGTTATTTATGTATATTATTTTATAAATGCCTAGCATATCTATATAAAGGGTAAGGGCAAATAACTGGGGATGACACATTTTTATTGGAAATGCTTCATTGTTTATGGGGGTTTAATTTCCAATCACATGTGAAGTTTTAAATACGCTTTTGGAACCTGTTTAGTTTAATACTCCTTGCACTTACCCTTTATATATAAGTACATATATCTTGTTATTTTGTATGTTTCTTTGAATTGTTTGTTATTTTTTATGTTTCTCTGAATAAAAAAAAATGTCTACCGAATTTCATTCAAATCTACCGATTTTTTTTTGTCGATTCTACCGAATTTAAAAAAAAATAAGTGTGCACACTGAAGGCAACGTAAAAAAATTTGAAAATTTTTGTCTCTTTTTAAATTGATTAAAATCTCTGAAAAGAAAATCATCCCCTAGTTGAACAGTTTAAACTAAAAGTACTAAGAATATTAACCCTACAACCGAATTGAATTAAACACATTAAACAAATAGGGAATACCCAAACTTTCATACGAATTTTTGGTTACAGACATTTTTCTAAACATTTCCCTAAACAGTCTGCTATCTCAGCAAATTTTTGGTAATGTGTAGCATTTTTCTAATAGATTACAATGTAGTGAGATAAGCTTCTTTATCTCATTATTTTTCTAGATAAAAAAACTATTTGTTGATAGTGCTTAAAATCAGTATTTATTATCTAGAAGAGTAGTTATTATTTTACTACTTGTGGCTAGTGAAAACAAATTTTGTAACTTTTAAAATAAGCACCCGTAAGGCTGCAACCCGTAAATGCAACCCTTATCTAATGGGTTGTTGTTGCTCCATTAGATGAGTGTTACATTTTCTAAAAAAAACGGAACGATTATGTAGGATACTGAGTACCAGCCTTTACTTCAGCTGTCATCTTCGTCAACGTCGCCGTCATTTTAATGTCAATATCAATTTGGTTTCACTGAAAACATCAATTCAACAACAATTTAGCATTCCATGACGAGATGGCGACGACGCGCAGACAAAAATACAAAAAAAATAATCATGTCTTATATTGTAATAAAAGTTAGAGTAACTTCGGGTATTGTGGAGCCCCAATTTTTGATTTTGGTTTCCTTGAACAACTATTAATAAAATTTTTATCAGATGACTTCCAATACGTTTGCTTGTCGGTTACCCAACTGATTATTTTACAAAAATTTAGTTTTTTTTTTCATTTTAAAAATAGTTAAATAAGAAAAATCTGAATCAGCTAAAAATGCTTCGTTTAGAAAATTGGAGGGTAATGTGGAACCTCATTAAATCAAATTGCGTACTCAATGCTAAAATTATTACGCAGACTTAATTTCTGGTTCCACAATACCCGCCTTCAATTATTCCATATTACCCGACTGCCAATTTTTTTAAAGTATGTTATATAAAATTTATAACACATATTAAATCAAGATACTTACTGATTAAAGATTTTATTTGGTACACTATTTGTATTATCGTATCGAAAAACTGGACAAACTCTTAACACTTAGAACAAAAAACTTGTTTCAATGTGCGCACAAAATAAAGTCGAATGCACTTGTTTTCATTTAGATGCCAACTGAAATCTAATGGTACATTCAGACGTCTAGCCCTGCATGCCCAATCATATTTTTTATGCATTATGACCAATGTTAGTCGATTCGACTAACATCCGAGAGATATCAATTTTATGGAACCAGCGGTACTCCTTATTCTTAAAAGTGACTGAAAATGTAAAAAGCTATACCTTTTTATATATAAAAGTCAAAAACATTTATATTTGGTTCAGTTTTTGATACATTTTTAATACTATCACTTGCTCTTCTTTGTCTCAGCAACGTCACCTGGTTGGTGTCTTGAAAAAAAATTAAAAAAATAAAATAAAATAAACTTTAAAAACTTGAAAGACATCCTGCCATTATAAAATTTAGGCATTAAGTTAAGTAATTAAAATAGATACAAATTTGTACTTTAATGTGTTGCACAAAAGGCGCAAAGCTCAACTTTGTGTTCGCCACATATACTTTTTTCTCATTTTGTGCATACAGTCATCGACAGCGATGTTTTTGATAGGGCCAGAATGCGCCAATTTAGCTTTTGTTAACTTTTTTGGGGCTGTATTCTCAATATTCGTCTCCTGAACTGGCAGCGATAAAATTTGTTGTATGTTTTGCCTCATGCAAGACTGTAGCGTACGATGCTTTAAGCGCTCTACGGTGTGTGGCGTGACCTCAAATTCTTTTTTGTCAACTTTATTTTCAGTAGCAAAGCCTTCATTGCCACTAACTTTATTTGTTTTTTTTTTAATTTCGATATTGGTATACTGAATTATGGTTTTTATGATTTTGTCGGTGATAAAAAGTTTGAACACTTCTAGGCAATCAGTAACATCTTTTGCTGCTCCTGATGGACCTATAGCATGATGAGATATATTTACTGCTGAACGATGCCGTTTTCCTTTAGTTGTCGACCATTTAAAAATATAAAATGTTTTTTTGAAAATGGTATTAATATTTTTTCTTATCTATACTGTTCCAAATCTTTATCACCGCATTCAAAGGTTACACTGTTCACCGCTTCTCCCGAAGAACTTTCTTGTATTCTTTCTTCAGATAAGCTTGGTTCGTATTCACTCTCGAAAGCACAAAAATCATCTTCATTATCATCGTACATCACCAATATTCTCTCAATTTCATCATCAGATAGTCTGTTTGTAGTCATTTTGTCAACTAAAAAAGTTGCATTAATTCCAATGTTAGTCGATACGACTACGTGATCTTTACAAAGTCATACATATCACTCAAATGAGTTACACAAAACGTAAGTAGTGATCTACAGCAGCTTCACAACCAGTGATGCCAACTTTTTTGGTTCTAGTTAGAAGCACATCAGAATTTTAAAAAAGCACTAAAAAGCGTAGTTTTGAAATCTAAAAAGCGTAACAAGCACTCACGTAAAAAACGAGTGAAGTTCAATAATGTTTTCTAAGCTTTTCTCTATTTCGGCAATATTATCAATATTTTTAATGAAATATATCAGACGAAAAAGGTATGCTTTACACTAAACAAATAAATACACCAAGTTTTTATTAAAGTAATTTTAAGAAATACACAAATTTCTTGGCACTAACGATCAAAATTTGGCGTTATGAGTTTTTAAAAAGCACTAAAAATAGTGCCAAAAGCACCAAGTTGGCATCGCTGTTCACAACTAAATCAGTTCTCTCAACATAAAAAATGAGAACGATACACAGAAAGAAAAAAAAGTTTGGACAGGAAAAATCAATAGTGTTAGTCGAAACGACATGCAGGGCTAAACAAACATGTGCTGCCAATAAGTTTTTGTAAACTATGTATACAGATACTGATGGATGTGAAATAACATTTAGTTTAAGAAATAAATTGTTGTTCTCTATGTTGTTCGATAGGTAACAGTCTAATTCACACCAATTTTGAAGAATTTTGAAATCTTAGTTCTTATTGACCCCAGCAGAGGGGGCAAAATTCAGTTAGTTTTGTGCTTCAATTACTAAGTCCTAGTTTACATTTTGCAAGTCTTATTGCTAAGCTGATTAGTTTGATGGATAGAGAGAGACAGACGAGGGGGGCAGAAACGTTTCTTTTACCCTCGTCTCTCTAATCAGCTTAGCAATAAAACTTGCATAGTGTAAATTAGAACTAAGCAAAGAGTTCAGTTTTGACGTTCCAAACAAAACTAAAAAAAACGTTCAAGTTTAAGGAATATTGAAAAGAAAAAAAATATGGTCTTCTGGGGTTTTTCCTGGTTTTGTGTACTTGTTATATTTTCTAAGAAATTGTTGAACAAATTTTTGTAAAATTTTGCCACAACTTTGAAAAATATGTACTTTTTTACCAGCCCAAACTACCGATTTTAGTTCAAATTTCTACACTTTTCGAAGAGATTTAAGGAAGAAAACTAAAAACGTTTAAAATAATTCTTTCCGCCAAAAAACCGACTTCAATGCAAAGACCGGATAGAAGAAGTATGTGGAATATCAAATTAAATTTTAATGGGCGTGCCTCCGCCCATTTTTTAAATGCAAGATTGTGTGTTTTTCAGAGCTCAGGGTGCGCATGTTAAGTCTTGTAAAAATTAATAAAGTAGAACCACTTGAAATAAAAAATTAAATTTTTTAATTTTTTCAACTTTAAAATTGTATATAAAGAACCAAAGGCTTCGCAGCAATCAAATAAGCAGAATATCATAAAATCTAATAAAAAATTGTGGGCGTGTCCCCGCCCACATGTTTTCAAATGGGACCAATGGGAAGCTATTCAATCTCAGACAAAAAAAAGAAATTTTTCAATCGGTCTAAAATGTACCGAATTATGAGGAAATAAACCTAAAAAAAATATAGACGAATTGTTACCCTCCTCCATTTTTTGAAGTCGGTTAAAAATAAGTATGCTTTAACGGTGCAACAAAAGCTAATAAATAAAAAATTTTAATGAAAAAAAAAATTGTATTCGCCCCTTTTTTACCCTACAAGAGGGCGCTGAAGTCACAAATTAGGTAGTTTTTTAATGTTTTAGAAAATTTTTTGCAAATTTCTTTTTCAAATGAGAAACCAAAATTTTATATATTTTTATATGGTATTATATTCCGAATAAAATGCATATACATATGTACGTTTTAAATTAAAAAGTCGATTTCCCATTATTTTTAATTGCTTTAAAAATTGCGTGAAAAAATTCCTAAATTTTATTGAATATATAAAAAAAACGGCGTTTTCCTGTTTTTGATGTCTAATAATGTGTTCTGTTAATTTCCAAAAATAACAAAAATTTTAAAAACCCCCGACTTTTTTCAGGAAAGATGTTATATCTTCTAAACGGCTTTACCGATTTTCTTCAAACATAGTTAAGAACCCTCTGGATCAAGTCATCTTTCAAAGAGAAAAAACTAAATGAAAATCGGTCCAGCCGTTTGGCCTGTACGTGGACACGGACAGACACACAGATACACAGACACACAGACACTACAAACTTATAACACCCCTTTTTTTAGTCGGGGGTTAAAAAATAAAAAAAAAATAAAATTTAATTCAAGAATTGTTGTAAATTAGAAATGGTAAAATTCATTAGAAAAAATTGGTTTCAGCAAATTGTAATGCGATGGATGAATCAAAACAATTCACAAATTCTATTTGCACTGAAATATGAGTATATACATCTGAAATTTGCATCAACTGGCACCACACATAGTGGCCTTCGAAAACAGCCAGTGTTTCCGTTCTGCTAATGTTTGCCGGAATATTTACTATTAACTTTGGTGTTATTTGTTTTTTCAAAAATTATCACATACAATTTGTTTCACAAAGCGATACGAACTTTAGCCTAATCAAATCATAAATATAGAAATAAATAAAGTTCGAACAGTAATAATTAAACTAGCTGGGCGTTTCTAATTCTGCCAGTGAAATATGTTATGCTTTCATTAGCTACATTTTTCAACTGGACTACCTGAAATACTCCCTCAGAGTTCAGTTTTTTTAAAGCTTCAGATTTTTCACAGATTCCTGTAACTGGCCAAAAGTAACCTGTTTAAATATCCCTCCATCCCTTCCATGACAATCAGCTTAACTTTTTAAGTTCAACTCTCGCCACATAGTTTAACAAATTTCATTTTTATATTGCACTATTTGCGCTCATTATTTCCTTGCCTTTTGTCATCCATCTTCTAATCTTATCGGTCAACCAAGTGAATTTAATGAATTTCCGATTTCCTCCCATTGTTCTTTAAAATTACTGGGAAAAGTGGCTCTGCAAAATCCCATTGGAAGAAAAATTCTTCTGCAACTCTTCCTCTTCTCAAATTGGGTTATAGTTCAGAGAAAATATTATGAAAGTTTTTTTCTTTTAACAAACATAGTTTTGAAACTTATTTTAAGTTTTATTATTGTCTGTATTTGGTTTGATGAATATAATTACATATGTAGCAATATTTTCGGGCTGTGCGAAATAAGACCCCAGGAAATAAGGCCCCAAAGTGCAAAATGAAAAATGGCCCCAATGTAGACATAGAAAACAACAACACGAAAATGTTAGGGAGTTATTGCACTCTTTTTTGGGATATATGTATTTTCATTTCGCAATTGTGGATATATTTCATTTTTTCTGAAATGAAATTTAGCCCCAAAAAAGGAAAATGAAATTAAGCCCCACAATATATTAAATTTTTAAATGTGGGCTTTTATTCATTCTTAAGTTCTAACGATTTCGCTAGGATTAAAGGAAATGAAAATTGGCCCCAATAACTCCATAAAATTTTTTGGGGCTTTATTTCATTTGAATTAAATTAAGACATTTTACAAAATTCGATTTTTATTAGCAGTACATTTAGCGGCACTCTTATCAGATTTGTAAATTTGTTTTGTGAATATTAATCAAGCTTCATTTATAAAATAATAATATTAGTAATAAAAAATAATAACATTAAAAATACGGTTTTGATCCCAACAAAATATGTCATCGCATGTACATACGTATGCATGTAGGCATTTGCAGTATTTTGTTTACTAATTGCCAAAAAACCAAAACAGGGTATGAAGGCATGTTTCGGTATATATAAAAATATATTTCATATGAACACTGTCTTTGTGGTTACTACGGGAATCGAGCAAGATCTAAGAAAATCCATGCAAACTATTTCCCTAATGCATGATAAATATGTTGCTAGTAAGTAAATGTTTTCTGTGTTTTAATATATAATATATTTTTTAATTGATATCTCCGCCCTGAATTTGCCAAAGCAGAACAATACATTTTAAGGAAATAAATTGCAATTATAATGAAATAGATTTTATATTTCTGTGTGGATATAATTGTATTTGCATTTTTATTTCAAGTAAAACTTGGAATGTTAACCATAGAAAAATTAAAGGAAAGTTATATATTTTAAAAATCGCGCGATTCCAAGTTTTACTTGAAATAAAAATGCAAATACAATTATATCCACACAGAAATACAAAATCTATTTCATTATAATTGAATAAGCATGGAAGAATGGTGAATTTAAGTTACGTAGTATGTAACGACGTGATATCAGCTGTAGCTGTTTTTCGAAGCAACAGAAAACTCAGAAAAGGAAAATTTTGAGTTTGACGATAATGAAAAATCAATAACAGTAGATAGCAAAGAATGAGAAAAAATTTTCAGGGATCAAATCGCAAATGTTGTCATGTTGAAAATCTGCAGCTTATGCAAAATAAAACTTGTATCAAATTTCGACGAAGCTTTTTGCCCTTCTTGTATATGTAGTGTGGAAGATTTAATGGATATATACGTTTGAAAAAATTTAATGAAAAATTAATTTCTTAATTTGTATAAACATCTTCTATATAATTAATAGGCGAACATGTTTTTTGTAATCCCTTTTACGCTGGTACCACTACACCGATTTTAAAAAGCTATATATGGTTTTAAAGGATTTTCTGTACAGATGTGCAGAATCTATATCTTATTGAAATCGGTTTAGTATTTTGGGAGCTATAAGCGTTTAAAGTTGCTACTACTACATGCACACATATTACACACGCATTTATTAGCTTACAAGTAAAAAAGTACCAAAACATGAGTGTGTGTATGTGTGCGTTTGTAGTATTTCTCTTGATCTAACAATTTTTTATTCTCTTATTTGTTGTTGTATGAAAGCCATAATACTTAAAGGGAGAGAATTGAATAAAGTGAATTAGCTTGGTTGAAGGGATTTTGTTTATGTTTTTTTCTAATTTCATGCATTATTTAATTATGCTTGCATATGTATGTAAGTTTGTGTGTGGCTGTGTTTTAATAATTTTTTTATGACGTTTCGATAGGTACATTTTCTTTGAATCTTAAATTATTTACATTTTCATTCTAGAATACGGACGAGTGCGTCGTCCGTTTGGTATATCTAGTTTATATTGATCTTGAATTTCATGTCTATGTTCTTTTATTAAATAAATAAATATTGCACATTAAAGTTACTTAAAATTGGGAAGAGTACTGGAAAATTTATAGTTCACCAAAATAATGAACGCATATGAAAAAATTTAAATTTTTGAGCCTACCTAGTTACTTATCTAAGGTCTATTGCCGTAGCAAAATTTTTTTTCGGGGGCATTACGACTGGTGATTGTTATGAGTAATATTAAAATCGATAGTTACTGGCTATTCTTAATAATTCTAGGGTGACGAAGCAATTCTTTGGGAGAGGGGGCCATTGCTCCTACTCCGTAATGCCCATTGTACGCCTATGTTAAGGTGTTTAGTTATGTTGTTCTTTTCACTTTGAAATAAAATCTACTTTTGGGGTATAATTTCATTTAGTCTATTGGAGTGCATTTTCATAATGAAATATTTTTCGTATTTTTGGGGTCATATTTCATTTGAGTTTTGGGGCAAATTTTCTTTTTTTTTTTGGGTCTTATTTCATAAAAAATGTTGGAGTTTTATTTCATAATACAAAATAACCCTCATTTTGCACTCTGGGGCCTTATTTCCAGGGGCATTATTTCGCACCGCCATATTTTCGATTTAATCGTAAGCGACATGTATTAAAATAATAAACTTTTTTATTGAAATTAAAATTTTATGGTCCTATCCATAGTTTAGAATTATCAAAATGCCAAAATTGTTGATAACTTTTAATATACACACTCAAAAAAAAAACTAACTAAAACTTTGGAACATTTTCTAAATTTGAATAAAAAAAGTTGTCGTATGGCACCAAAGCTGTTTTTTACTTGAAACCAGTAAAATATTTACTAAATTTCTAGTTCATGAATGAACTAGTTAATAGTAAATATATTTTTATATTTGAGTAAAATTTTTCTAAAATTAAGTAAAATTTTCCCATAAAATTCGGAGCTTTGCAAAATTTTTGTTTCATCTTTGATCTCAAATTTAGTAAATTTTTCAAAGTTTTTTATGTCCTTAATTCTGGTACTTTTTTTATTTTTTATTAAATTCTATACCGCATGGTATATGTTTTTTTATTATATCTTCATATTATATTCTTAATTAATTCACCTCACCATACATACATATTAATTCCTTGAGAGGAGACAGGTATTGAACCAACAACCTTCTGAATGATAGGCAAGCACTCTAACCAATTGCCTAACAGGGCAGCCTGAATAAGCATTGAAATTTTTGAGTTTTAAAATTTTATTTTATTTTCAAAAAAAATATATTTCAAGTTCAAATATTCCTCGGAAGAATGAAAAATTTACTTAAATTTTTTGCTTAATGCAAATAAAAAATATATTCTATAATTTAAAGAAAAAATACTTAAAACTGGTAAATATTTTTCTAAAATTTAGAATACCTTTTTATCTCTTTCGAGTAAGTCAAATTTGATGAACTACTCAGGAGTAAGTCATTTCCTGAAATTTATTTTTTAATTTAAGACGAGATTGACTTGTTCTTAGGATACATTTTCCCAAAACTTTTACATTTTCTAATTTTTGGTACATATTTCCTTTAAGCAAGTAAACTTGTCCTTGAATGTGAGATTTTTTGTGTGTATTTTTGTGAACTATTTTTAAGGATATGAACTTTTAATTTTTTACTCATATTAAGTAAGTTTTACTAGATTTTTGTAAAAATTTACTTAAACTCAGAAAAAATTACTTAAATTTGGAAATTTTTTTTACTTAAATTTAGAAACTTTTTTTCCTTAATAATAAATAGTATATGTCTTTTTTTTTTTTTTTTTTTTGAGTGCAGTACGATAAAATTTTATCGTAAGTGACAATATACGTAAATCATATTTGAAAATGCTAAAATTAGCTTCTGGAAACTTTCATTTTTGTCGCTCACGATTACATCGAAAATAGGCCTCAATATAGTAAGTAGTTTATTTTAATAGAATGCGTTAAATGTGCGTTTCATTTTATTAAATTTTTACTCATTTTGGTATTATATTTTACGAATTCTGTAGTTGGTCCTATTTCATTGAAAATATTACTCGATTTTTTTGAATTTAGTAATTGAATACAAAATAAAATATGTTCTGTATTTTCATTTGAAATTTGTCCATATTTGCCATTTTTAATTACTGTTTGTTTGCTTACCATCAAAAATAGCGACGATAAATTTAAAGTCAGTCGTCTCAAATCACTAACGCCGTAAAATTTTTATAGCAGAATGCTAATTATATATTTGCAGTCATCGATAACGACAGTTAGCAAAACTATTAGAAGTAAGCAACACAAAGCCATATCGTTTTGTGTCGATGTTGACAAATAGAATAAGCGTGATTAAGTCTTCAAATCTGAGGTATCATGGAAAAAATTTAAAGCACATTTTGTTTCTTGAACTACTCAAACAAAAATAATTAGGTAATAAAATATTTACTTTATTGAATTTAGGTTAGGTTAGGTTAGCAGGTTGCTGGTGAAAAATGAAAGCTAAGGTTCCAGCTCACTTGGGTCCAATACGATGATCCCTTTGGTGATACCTGTAAGTTGGAAGTAGTACACTCTAAAACATTAGCTCAAATTTAAGATCATATTTTGTCTTAATTGTTGTTGAAATATTCTTATTGTCTAAATTTATATCGATTGTGTAGTTATTTGTATCAAAAAAACAATATTTGTTTCATTTTATACAAAAATATAAATCTGCTTTTAGATGTGTTTATTTTTAAACAAAGTGTGCTTAAAAACAGCTAGATATACCTAAATAACGTCAAAATGTTGAAAACTAAACATATGTGCGTAAAGCAGCAGAAATAAAGGGTGTTTTTTATTGAGGTATAGAACTTTAAGTTGGCATCACTTTTTTAACTGGCGGCCATTTTGTCAGCTGTCAAGTGATTAATATTTAGTTTGGTTTGCCATTTCATCATGAACAGGTTGACAAAAGAACGACGCTTGCAAATCGTGCAAGTTTATTTCGAAAATAATGGTTCAGTTCGCGAAATTCATCGCAAAATTTTGTTCAGTGATGAGGCTCATTTTTGGTTGAATGGCTACGTCAACAAGCAAAATTGCCGCATTTGGAGTGAAGAGAATCCACATGAGACCCTTGAGACGCCATTACATCCACAAAAACTGACTGTTTGGTGTGCTCTATGGGCTGGTGGAGTCATTGGGCCATACTTCTTCCGAAATAATGCTGGAGAGTCAGTTACCGTTAATGGAGACCGGTATAGAGCCATGATAACCGACTATTTTGTTCCCGAATTGGATGGCATGAATGTGGATGAGTTGTGGTTCCAACAAGACGGCGCTACATGCCACACAGCGCACGTCACAATCGATTTATTGAAGGAAACATTCGATGAGCGCATAATTTCGCGGAATGGACCTGTCAATTGGCCACCAAGATCGTGTGATTTGACACCATTGGATTATTTTCTTTGGGGATATGTGAAGTCGCTCGTCTACGCCAACAAACCAGAAACGTTAGGGGACTTGGAAGCCAACATTCGTGGCGTTATTGCCAACATACGGCCCCATATGCTCGAAAAAGTAGTTGAAAATTGGACCTGTAGAATTGGCTTTATTCGAGCCAGCCGCGGCGGCCACATGCCCGAAATCATATTTAAACATTAATGGCATAAAATTATCCTTCCAATAAAGCCAAATTTAAGGACATTAAAACGATTTTCTTGTGTTTTATTTCAATTCGAAGTTCTATACCTCTAAAAAAAACACCCCTTATGTTTAACAAGAAGAAAGAAGAAGCTCAAAAGTACACATGTTCTAACAGAAGCACGCCATATATAAAATTAATTAAAATTAAAATAAAGCTATTTCTAAATAATAATTGTGTGTTTTATATAAATAGTGATAAGTTAATATTGTAAATAATGAGTAAAAAAATTATTAAATTAAAGCTTTGAGTTAAGACAGTATTGTTAAACAAGTGCGATATGTATACATACTTATGTATGTAAGAAACAAAATTACTCAAATTTTAGAAATTTATTTTTAATTTTAATTCGAATTCTAAAAATTATATGTAAATTTTAAAGCAAAACGTGAATTTTTTATGTTAATTCAGTAAACCTTTTATGAATAAATTTAATTAAACACATGTATTAAATGCATTTTTATTTAAAAAAACATATTTTAAAATTAAACACAAGGGGGAAACTAAACACAAATTGCGTAAAATTGTTGAACATATTTTGTTCAAAATTAAACATATAGTGCTCAAAAATCAACAAAACGTTGAAAAAATATAGCTGTGTAATTTTAGGTCGAAAGTAGTCTGTAAAGTGTTGCCTACTATTAGCGACGTAATTTTCAACAAAAGTGTTTTAGAGTGTAGAGAAAGGGAGGATAAAAAAGAAAGGGGAAGGTATAGATTAATAGATGAATAGTTACTCGAGAAGAGACGTGACTGGGTCGGGAAAAGGACGTGTATGTACGCATGCCATCGAAGGGGGTTAATGGCCATACCAGTCGCTGCTCCTAAAATAAAGACTTAGGGTCTTATGCAAAAAAACTTAATAAAGCTTTGCCAAGCAATGTTAAGTAAAGTTGTATTCTAAAAAAATTATTGTATAAAAATTCTAAAGTAGGCACCCACGTTTGTTAAGACTACTTTAAGTTGATATTTCCAAAATGTGTATTTTGTACCACAAATATTTTTACTAATATAGCACATACTGATTCATGTTACATCTGAAAATGAAGCTAGAAGTGCCTGCTCTTATCTTAAATTTATTATTTCTGTCATGTAATGGGAAACATCACCAAATTATCCAACTGCTTCGAAATACATAGCAAAATCCATAAAAAAAATATTAAAATAAATACAATTATACAAAAATGTTTAGTGATGTACATACAATCAAAACAAATCGAAAAAAGCTGGATATTCAAATACTCGTTTCATTCGAATAAAACAAATTGTGATAATTTTTCACATTTTTTTACTTTTACTTCATGGTTGTGTTTATCTGTTTTCCTATTAAGTCAGAAGCTCATATTTTTTAAATTAGGTTGCTTTACTTCAAGATAATAAAAATTTATTTAATAAAATCAAAAAAAAAATTTTAATACCCGAATGAAATTGTATTCAATTTTGTACATCATAAGCTGTGAAGTGGTTGTTGAACATGGTGGTGTTACCAGTATTTATTATTAAATCACAAAATATTTAAAGTTGTCTTTTGCATATGATTTCTTAATAAAGCTATGTTAGCCTTAAAGTGCTTATCAACTACTATGAACTTTAAAGCTAAAGTAAAATATTTTTTTGCATAAGGGGTTAGATTTCTTAGTCCTATTTCCGATAACTCGGATAGGCTACCGAAGTAAATCCTCCAGGACGAGGCAAAAGGAGAGATCTCCTGGCATCCCGCGAGATGCTTTCCTCCTCTTCTTCATCATTACAACTGGAGAAGTAATCAATGTACGGTAGACACATAATTTTAGCATACGTTCCGAAAGTGCATTGGCTGGTTATTGCGGTCAAGAGATTCCTCAAGTGCTTCCTAGTGAAGTTCATGAGATTTTTAGCTCTGTGGGGGCTTAGGCGTGGCCAAAGGGTTCTCGATATAACGGTATAACGGATATAACGGGTAAGCGCATTGAGCCATCTGTATTGAGCTGAATCGAGAAAAACAAAATCGAAGCGTCTCCAACAGGATGAGAGTGGGAGTTCACAGAGATTGTCGATATCGACTGATCTTTAGTAGGGTTCTCCTTCAACTATGTTTCCTGAATTAGTCCCGTGTCCACGCACCCAATTCTGTATGACAGATGAGTGCTGCTCAAGCTTATCTAGGGCTTTGCGACATTCTTAGACAAGGAACGATGTGAAGTACACATGTGAGGGACTTAATTGCAGATTGGTTGTCAGTTATGATATGGATATCTCTGTTTGATATCCGATAAAACCTTAGCCACTGTGTAGCTCTTTTAATTGCAGATGTCTGAATCACACAGTTTTTCATTAGTAATTAGTGGTTATGCTATTTTTTGGCACATGGCACACATAAAATGCCAGATGTAAACTCAGCCTAATGCTAATCATTTACCGTTACGGTGATGCCATACAAATCCCGCCCCACTCAGTCGTGAACAGTTTTCAATTTGTAGGGGAACACCAGCGCTTAATTGTTCGGACACAACAAAATTCACGCTGCCTTAAAATTTCGCTTCGTCTGAAGGATTTTTCGTACCGATTGTGCGTTTTAAGGTTAATTTGAAAACTCAGTTGCACAAGCGATGAAATGGCAGCCTTAAAAAACAGGTTGTTTACCTGTTTTACCTTTCCACATGGATAGATTGGGAATGAGAGAACAAAAGTATGTACCTTAGAACAAGTACTCATCTGCATTCTACTTTTTTTTGTGTGCGTGCGATGAATTTTCATTTCAAATTAACTTTTTGAATTTTATTTTATTTTTCTGTTTTGATTTCAAATAGTATGCTGGCTGGATGGATGGATGTTTTTGTCGTCGAATAATCATTATTATTATTAGCTTCCTTAAAGGTTTTTAATGGTCTTGTTGTTGTTTGTGTTTTTGTTGTAAGGAGTAAGTTTTAGTTGTTGTTTGTTTCTTTGCTTTATTTTTAAATTCATTTCTTTTGTTTAGTCATTTTTGTATTTGATGGCATTTTTTATGTTTTATGTACTCGTGTGTAGTGAATATATAAATAAAAATAAATATATAAATATAGGGATTGAAATGAAAATTGTTGATACATATTATTAAAATAAAAATTATTTTATAAATTTATATTGGGAAATTATGCTGGTCATTTTGAAATATGGGCAAGTCCCAGAAACAGTCTACCAGCCAAAAATTTTTGAAATTAATCCAAATTAATTTTTTTACGGGACATTAGACTCGATATCTAATTTTATAAATATGTAAAAAAATATATTTCGATGATCATTAATACAAAAATTATTACCAAATCCTACCTCACCTCAGGTCTCTTAATGTTATACAAAAATTTAACATTTTACATCAATTCTCTTAGATTTTGGCAAAATAAAAAAAATTTCTTTTGCTATTTTGGAAACAGTAAAATTAGGTATAAAATGCCAGGTCCATGCGTTGTAGCGTGCGTCACGGAAAATTAGGTTTTTTTATATTGTGGGAAAAAAAATAATTTTTGCAATTCTTCTATAAATTTAACTAAATTAATATCCTGCTTTTAAGTAAATAAAATTATAAAATTCTACAGTTAAAAAAAAAAAAAAAAAAAAAAAAAAAAAATACAGCTTATTAATTTTTGTAGCGTTCGTCACGATTTGAGTTCTCCAAAAATTTCAATAAAAACCTTTGCAATTTTTATTCTGCTTTCTTATCACTTCGCTTTTTAAATCTATTCTTCGCCTATTATAATGAGCAGAGCAACAACAATTTCGTTTACTTTGTTGGTATCATAGGCGTAGCAAGGGGGATGCTGGGGGGCTGACGAACTCCGCCCCCAAACCTATAGATTTTTTTTTTAATACATTAGTGAATATCAATAATTTTGTCTGGGTTATTGTGGGGGAGGTGTATTGCCCCCATCACTTCCCGAGGAAATCTATTGCCCCGCTAACAGTTCGAGGGCCGTAACTCAATACATTAAAAATATGGGCTGATAAAAAACACATATCTTTGCAATGGTGTTAAATTTGCTAAATTTTAATAAACAATTCTCAAGATTTTTGGAAATATCTTTGCAAACTGCAAAAAACACGTTTTTCGCGAATATCTCGAAAACGCTTCTTAAGAAATATAAATAAATGCCATATTCGTGTTTAGCGACCCTAAATTAACTAACGGCAGATTCATCAAAACATAAAATTTATTTATAAACAAATGTACATTAATAAATTAATTTATAAACATAAAATATGAATTAAATAATGTTATTAAAAAATAATATAAATTGTTTCGTTAAAATAAATACAATGGTTTTTATTTACTATATCCTACTGGAAAATATGTAGCGTGCGTCACATAGGGTTCTCGGCTTTTGAGAAAAAACTACAAAATTTTTTTCATGAAAATAACTTATTTTAGAATTCTCTTATATTCATCTTTTTTTAGACATTTCATTTTGTGTGCTTTATTATGCAAAATTTGCTAAAAATTACGAAAACATACCACAACGTTCGGAGCTACTTCCATTTTTTGTAGCGTGCGTCACAATAATTTGTGGTAAATTTTTTTTGAAACTTATACCTGTTAAAAAAATTTTTTTTATGACATTCTAAAGTACACTCAAATCTCCACTAAACACCATGTATAGGTTAAAGGTATCTCTCTGGAAAGACCGAAAAATTTTTATATTTTAATCCGAAAACGCGTATGAATGGAGCGTTCGTCACGCAGGATTTGCCCTGTATATTAGAGTGGTCGTTATTTTTTTTTATTTCTTTTATTTTCACCCCCAAATCGGTTCAGTTTTATGTAAAAAAAATGCAAACAAATTTCATAGCGATAAGTTGTGTTTTAGGGGTTGCGCCTGCTCCTCAAAGTTAGCCTTCAAGCCCATTTTCAATGTAATTTGTTTGCATATGACTATATTTAAAAAAAAAAAAAAAAAAAAAAAAAAAAACATTTAACAAAAATATGATATATCGTCATCCCATTATTGGTTTGGAGCATATTCCAAAAAGTAGGAATGGAGAAAAACGACAACGAAGGTTTACATGAAGTTTTCTCAAGGTATACCCGATAGAATTTTTTTATATTTTCACCATTGTTTCCGACAAATGCTTAGAAGAAATATATAAGTTTTTGTGAACTTCCATGAATAGAGTTAAAAGTTAATATTACTTTATTGAAAGAGAAAAATAATGTTTTGTGCCACATACGCCACTTTTCATAATCTATTTTTAAAAAGTAGCTTTTTGTGCTGCATATGTATACAACTTTACTGCTGAGAAACTTGTTGTTGAGAAGAAAATTTATGCTTGCAGTCCATAGAAATAAATCGATCGGTTTAACGATAACCCCAAAATTAAACAAAAACCCTTACCAGACATTGTAATTTCCGCGATGTTAGCAATTTTTTTGCAATTGATATAATTTTCTGAGGTTTTTTTATTCATTGCAGTGTAAGTAATTTTTAGAATGCATTTAGGAATTTTTCGCGTATCTGAAATTTTTTCGCGTTCTTTTCAATTTAATTTTTTTTAACAGTTTTGGCAATTTCTAATTAATTTTACGCCTTGTTTCCGATTTACAATTTCTCGTGAATTTTTGCAATGTTCGCGATGAAAGCGAGTTTTTGCAAGTATTCTTCTTAACAGTTAATTTTGAACAATATTAGACCTTGCTTTTGCATATGCTGCTGTGACCAAGTTTTCGCGAATTTTCGCAATTTTCACGTTTTTATGGAATTTTTAGCATTCCTTATAAATAGTTTTAGCGATTTGTATTAAAAATTGTGGCTGGTTTAAAATTTTGCAATTTTTCGCGAATTTCTGTTTTTTTTTTCTTGCGAAAGATGTAATTTTTCGAAAGTTTTTGGGTTTCCTTATTTGTTTTTATTTAAGGACTTAAAATTTGAAAAAAATTTGCAAGGTTATTTTGAATTTTAATAATGTTAATAACTCAATTTTAGTTTTGAGCTAATATTTAAGATTTTCGCAATAGGTGTAATTTATTCCAAATTTCTGCCTTTTTAGAGTTTAAGAGACTTTTATTTATTTCAAGACTTGATATCGATTTTTGCATTAATTTTTATTTCAAGTACACAATCCATTTTTTTTCCATACTATGCAAGTAATTTTTGCCGCAGTTAATATTTGCATAACTTGGTATCCATACACTACAAATATATCCATAGCAAGGCAGAGATTTGGAGTAGATCGAATTCTTGAAGGCAAGTTCATCGAACTATGCGAAGTTCGTCGGTCGTCTCAATTATTTTTATAACATTACGGAAATGAAGCAAAACAAGAGTTAAATTTATTTTGTACGTTTTTGTATGAATAATTTGACGCAATAGCCAAACAGTGGCGTTTACAGCCAAACAATACTTATTAAACCTAAAAATAGTTGATATGGAGCAAAATGAATGATAAATATCTCAGAAACCATAATTAATTTCGCGAAACACTTTTTGGGTTCAGAAGGTGTATATTCGAAATATATATACTCCATACCTAACTCATTTTTTTTTTAAATGGTCGGTAGGTCAAACCAATAATGGGCTGACGATATGGCAATATTTTAACTCTTCCAGTCTACAAAATTAGTCTCAAAGAAAGTTTTTTACTAAAATTAATATATTAGGGAATAATGAAGAAAATAACCAACAAAATAACAAAAATTATATATACCAAAATTGTATTCATATGGAAATTATTTTACTAAGCGCTTACAATAAGAGTTTATATCTATTAAATTATTTCATACATACATATATTAATGATAGTCATAAGAAAACAAAAAAAAAATATATTGAATATACATATGAGCTTGAGGGTTAACTTTGAGGGCCGGATGCACACCATAAAACACAACTTATCGCTATGAAATTTTTTTGTATTTTTTTTTTTACATAAAACTGAACCGATTTGTGGGATTAGAATAAAAGAAATCAACAAAAAAATTCTCCATACAACTAACGGCCACTCTAATGTATATATTGTGCCTTAACAACAGGGTGTTCTAATAAGACGTTTCATTTTGAGTCAACCTGTAACTACTTAACAGATTAATTAGGGGTCTACAGTAGCCATGAACTTGGTATAGGTATCACGTCGGGCATCGAAAATGGCTAATGTTCATGTTTCGTCCATGCTTTGTCATCGATACCCGAACATAAGGCTGAGCAACAATGTTTGCCATGAGATTCACCGTCCGCAACCATTTGCAATAGAAAGAAAATAGACCGAACAAAATTGGTAAATATTGCATCTCTATTGCACTTTGATATGCCTGAACATGGACATTGCACGTATTCACCACAACAAAGAAGTTGTTGAATTTTTCACAGTTGCTCTACCGGCGTCATGTTCATGTCATGTCCAAGTCGATGCCTGGTGAAGACGTAATAAAAATGGAAAAATATACAATACAATAACGCATTTAAATTATTAATATTCACTTCAAAAATGGTCAGAGTTCGCTAGACTAAAGCATTTATGGATGGCCGTATTTTCACTTCGGAGGCTACGCTAAAAAGCAGAATTGTGTTATTTGGGGCTCGGAAAATGCAAGAATTATTTTTCAATGGCGGGACCATTATGCCATAATTTTTAGAAAATGAGACTGGGGAGTGATTTTAGGGTTATTATGTAATCTTAATCGAGCGGAAATGTTTTCGAATTACAATGCTAATAACATACGAGTACAAATTCGAATAGTTTTCTTTTCGAAACGAATTACAATGATTTTGTAATTTTGTATGGTTGGAATTAACAGATACTGATGTAGACTAAGGTATCATCGCTCTTTTGCGTGAAAAGTTTCTTGACCTTGATAATTTCTCGAAGAGGCAATCACAATTGGCCACCGAGATCTTGTGATTTAGCACCTTTAGAATTTTCTGATATTTGTCTCATAGTGTTTTCCATTATTAATAGCATACCCTCCTCTTCACATTCCATAATTTTTCTTAACAATATTCTTATTTTCTACATTAAAAAATCTCTTATTGGAAGATCCTTTATTTGCGAATTAATTGCCAAGGTTGACTCGAGTGTATTCTTGTGGTCAGGAAAATTCAATTTTGTTATAAAAAAAAAATCTTAATTAACCCGTTAAAAGCATCGAGTAGTGTCGAGTGTCCAAATAAAAAGTATTAAGTATTATTTATTGATGAATAGAACTAGAATTTACCAGAACTACTTTCAATGGCTCATCCCACAGTCATACTGTTGATATCCATGAAATGTTTTGTTTGAGGCAATCACAGTTTGCAAATTTTAAACGTGCGTACGTCAGCAAAAATTTACTGACATAGAATATTGCACAAATTTTTTTTACATGCATATAAAATTTTAGATTGCTCCGCTTTTCGCAAAATGATAAACATCTGTGTACTTTGATACTTTCAACTGTGCATGTATTTTTTTAAGAACATAAAAACTTTATCTAATTTTTCTAATCCACTGCTGTTGATAATCAATAATGCTAAATATTAAATTAAATCATAAGCTTTAAATATCATACCCATTTCAAAATACACATAATTTAAATAAAAGTTTTACTAATGCTCATTTTAATTTTTATTTGCTTATATGTTTCATTTTAGAACACACTGACATATTAAAAAAAACAACACAAACAAACCATCTATAAGTCATCGTTCAGTTCAATTGGCTAAAAAAAGAAATATATATCATTCATCATCAACATTATAAAAGAAAAGTAACCAATATAAGAATTAAATTCAAAACAATAATACATCTACTACATCTACATACATCTTGAAAACTAAGAATCATAAAAATAACATACTCGTATATATGTACATATAATGCGTTTATGATGCCCCTAAATGAATTCTTGTCATCGGAATATTGAATTTTGAAATACTCGTCAATATTTTATTTAAAAGTTCATAAGCGCCCAGACATAGACACAAATCAAATCAGAGAATCAATTAGAGAGTAAGTTGCTTCTAAAATAAACGCACGCATTACGCAAAGCACAAACGCAATTTATCAAAATGAATTTGTGGAAACGTATTGCGTGCAATGCGGAAGCAAAACAATCCATGATACAATACTACGATGAGAAAGGATTGGCTGACATACGAATCTATTTAGCACCGTGGATTGAAGAGAGAATAATGTAAGTATGGAACTTTTTAAAGCCCTATTTAATTTATTAAATTTAAATTTTATGAAATTTTTTGACCTGTTTCACAATATCGAAAGAATACGTTCGTTTTCATTATAAAAGAAATAAATTTGATTTTCAGTATCTGTAATTAAATATAATCATCATATGCGAATGATTTCTCGAAGGCAAGTCGAATCACCTATCACACACTAGAACAATTGTGCTGGCATAATGGTATTGTGGTTGGCATAATTTTTCAACCAGGCACAACCAGGCACAACCCCGCATCATCGGCACAAAATCAATACAAAAAAAAAAAACACGAATACACACAAATCTGTGTGTACGTAAACATTTTTATGCCAGATGAATTAGTCTCATGTGTTCTACAAAGAACAAAAATTGTGCCGGCATAAAAATAACTCCCGTGTGTGACAGGCCAATGAGAACGTTAGTGATTTTTTTATATCCGGTTGCTCTACATTGCATATGCAAAACATTCGACTTACGAAATATGTACATATGTCCATTAAATTTATAAGTACGCACATGTGCCTGCATGTACATATCATTACTTTAATGTAGAAAGGACCTAACTCATTATTTTTTGAAATCGAGTTTTTTTGTATCTTTCGATTACATTCCTTTTCTACACTATTCATTCACATTATTTTTAATTTTTAGTTGTTCATGGACACGAATTATAAACCCTTTAACAAAATTACTGCTTTAAGGTTAATGTTGACTTACGGTTGAAGTAGAACTTCATCTTGTTAAAGATGAATCGTTTTGTTTTATGTTGCCTAGTGTTAATGCTAAACGCCAGGTATGCAAAAAAGTTTTAAAATCAGAAAAATATCAAAATTTTTTCAGTGAAGGAAGCCGATTGATTGAAAGTCGGCTTCGGCTAAACCGATTTTTTAAACTCCTTTTTCAACAGAAAACTTTGTGTCCGTTTTATTTGTCGGTAGCCGCCGCCGTAGTCATTTTTGGTCAGCCGCCGCCTCCGATAAATAAGTATCGACTTCGTTTTCTGCATTTTTTTTTCATGTTTTTCGTTTTATGGAACCTAAAGGATTTTCTAACAGCAGATCGTTGTCGCCGCTCTATTTGAATTTAATTCATGCAAGTTGAGTGGGCGTGACGCTTTTCGTCAGCTTAATGCATTAAACATATCGAGCCATAACCGCTAAAATAGCTTAAGCGACACATTTTTTGTACTTCGTTTTTTTTTGACAAAAATCGACAATTTACGAAAGCAAATAATCGATTTTGGCCAAAAATTGAGTTTCGAAAATTATGTCGCTTAAGCTATTTTGGCGGTTATGGAACGATATTAACCACAGCAGGCTGCACGACTTCAAATGTCACTAGTCGCCCTGTAGCCACATTTTGATTATAGGTGGGTCGGCATATCTATAACCATAGAAACCAAGTGAATTTCGGTTATTCGCCAGAACCATAAATAGCTGTTTGATGTTTAGACATATTTGTTGTTACACTTTTGAAATGAATAAACAAATGAGAACATAAACAGCTGTTTATGATTATGGTAGCACTGATAGGAGAAGCAATGAATCAATAAAACAAGACTGCGCATTGCGTAGGTCCGTATTTTATTTTCTGCTTGTGACGTAAACATAGAATTTGGTTGTAAACAAAGTAAATACATTTGTTTGTGTAATGTGCTCTCTCAAACTTTTTACAATAAACACACGTGAGTGTTCTATACTGACGTAGATGCGCAGTAGAAATTATTTTGTACGACTGAGTGCGCAATCTTGTTTTCTTGATTCATCAGGAGAAGCAAATATATTTCTGATTATGGCGATGATGATGGCTATGGCTTTAAGCTGGTGCTAGACACATCAATATTCAGTTTCAATATGTGTGGTTGTGTGCGTTTTTTTTTATAAAAAATATTCACACCAATAGTATATGTGTGACTATTTTTGGTAAACAAACGCATACAACCACATAAATTAAAGCAGAATATTGATGTGTCTGGAACTGGCTTTAAGGTGCAATTAGACGTGACGTGGCCATAATGCCATAGCCATAACCAAGGCATATCAAACAGGTACACGTATCAGGCATATTGCTCATCCGCTGATTTTTTGTTTACGAGTTTATAACGAAGAATTCGTTTGACAATTACTTTTGTGCCTTGTTTGATGCATACAATTTTTTGACAATTACTTTGTAAAACTATGTGAGAAGAACAGAGTTGCCACAGGGTTGTGCCTAATGCATGTACCTTTTTCGCCAAATTGATTTTAAAAATCACCAAACGTCGCCAAAAATCAGTTTGATGTAATTTTTCTTAGTAAATATTTGATAATAAATTTGTTTTTATATAACACTTTTTCAATATAAATTTTTATAAATTGATCGTATCAAAATTTATCAAAAATTCGCCAAAATTAGAAATAAAATCGCCAAAAATTATTTCTTGGTAATTTTTCTGATCCAAATTCAAAACGCATTAAATGACTATATTAAAAATATAAAAAATTCATCAAAATCAAATTGTTTTAACTTCTTGCAGACGAGTAGTTTTGGTAGGATTTATTTTTGAAACTACTCTTTCAAAAAACTAATTTTCCTCAATTAAAAAAATTTTGAAGTTTAATTTTGTTAAAAAATAACCATAATAATCGCCAACAAATTTATTTATCGCCAGTAAAATCGCCAACAAATTTATTTATCGCCAGAAAAAACGCCATGTCGCCAAACGAAAAAACACGTTTGGCGAGAAATCGCCATCTCTGACAACCCTGTAGTGCGATTCAGTAACTTTAAACGATCCGACAATCGTAATTTTTGTCTATACGTTTTTCGCTTGCCTAACGATTGTGTGATTCTGTAACTTATTTTTAACGATAGTACGCAGCTGATATTTTCTGTTGATTTTTGTCGATAAAATTAACAGCACATAAATAATTGTCGCTTAAATAACGACACAGCTGGCATTATTCTTCAGCGAATATCGTTAAAAATATTAATGAATAGCAAATTCGATAAATATTCGTTATAATTATTTTAACGATGCGATTATCGTTAAAAGGAGTTAGTGAATCGCACTACTGATGTTGGCTTGTTGTCGTCAAAACGATAGTTCTAACATAAACATATATAATCTCTTTTTGATATATTGAAGACGGTAGCCTGTTGTTGTCAATGGGCCATAACCATAGTTAACGAAAAAGTCTACTTTTTTAGTTTTAGAATGAACTTTTTTAAAACATGTAATTTTGACCTACCATAGACGAGAAAAATTGCACTTTAAAGGAAAAAGTCTGTTCTAAAGTTAAAACATGCTGAAGTTGTTTTTAACTAGATTAGCATCGACTCTGGCTCTTTAGTTCAACACAAAACACATTAAAATAAAAGAGAACATATATATATATATATATATATGTATGTATGTCTGTATGACTTTCTATCTCTTGGCTTGTTTTGTTCCTATAAACAATTTATAATCCAATAATTGAACAGTTTATTGTATTAAAATAATACAAAATACAAACACCTTTTTAATTTTCTCTATATTAATTATTTGTTAACTTATTATTATGTTCGGTTGTTTTATTTTATCTTGTTGTTAAACTCAAAACTTTTTCATAACACAATGTCCAATGAGAGAGATGACAGACAGAGATGCCACTTCCTTATATTTTGTTTTCTATCATATGAAAAATTTCCAATATTTAGTCATGTTTTAGACTTGGTAGTTTTTCTTGAAGCAATTATCTTCAATTCTCTTTTAAAACTGCTCGTTTGTTTACACTCAGACGGTTTCTGGTTCAATTTTCCAATTGATTTAATGCTGCGAATGAAATAACAAAAGAGAATTGAAGTAACTTTTCTGTACAAGCAAGTCAGTACCCCTCTTCTTTCTTCTTTCCTCTCTCTCCCATAAACTCAGACTTGCTTCAAGAAAAACTGCCGAGTCTAAAACATGATTTACTGTGGCACCCAGTTAAAGTCGGTTCAACTCAGTGTTGCCATATTTATTTTTCAAAAATCTTCAAGTCGAGCAAAAAATATCTTTTTTTGTTACCAAAAATCTTTTTTGTTATTTTATTGAATGAAAATGAGTTAAAATTTATTTTGTTTCTTGTGAACTATTAAAAGTAAAGCCAAATAGCACAAAATGTTTACTGTATAGAATATGTGTAAGATCATTATGAAGCAAATCAGAATATTTGTAAGTAGTTGAGTCAAAAAATCCCTCAACCATATATTAAAAGTATCAAAAGTAAAATTTTTAAAAATCTTATATTTAGATAAGAAATCTTTTTTGTCATTTTAACATGTCTAAAAACTTCAAAAATAAGATAAATCTTCACATATGGTAACCGTGGTTCAACTTAACACACACTTTGTTTTTGACTATAGTAGCAAAATATTTAAGAACTGGTTATTAATTTTAAGTTGTTTCTAAAACGAACCGACTTTATTCTATGACTATGGTTATGGCCCAATGTGTTTAAGGCTTAATGCTCTTGTTTAGATTTGTCCGCCAAGTAACTTTTCACTTGTTAGCAGCGTTGCCACATACATTTGAGAAAAAAAAGAGACCATTTTCTAGAAAAAAGCCCAAAAAATAAAAATATGGGAATCAGTTGACCTTAGATGCCATCCCTGAAACTCCCCACCAATTTTTAAGTGCAATCGAAAATAGATTTGACAATCAATTACGAAGTAATAAAATATAAACACTTTTTTTTCACTAATTTTCGACAACGATATCTCTTCAACCATTTTACAGATAGTGGTCCGATACACTTTTTAAGTTCATAGAAATCAGTGAACATCTAAAATTGCACAAAGACTTAAAGTTATTAAAAAAAAAGATTAATTTTTTCAAAATTTTTCGTCAACGATATCGAACGAATAACCCTATCTTAGTGAAATTGGCAGCAATTCGCGTTTCTTTCGGAGGTTATGCCCTTCAAACGACTAAAAAATTTCGATGATATTTTACACACACTTTCATTTCATTTGAATTTAAAGTTAGAAAACAATTAATGAAATACCCTTTACATGATAAAGAAACCTTCGAAATGTAAAATATGCTTTCAAATTGTCCTTTTTGTTGTGTATGAAATAAAAATATATAAGTTTCTTAGGAATTTGTATACGAGTATTTAAAGTTGTTCTCTTCACTTTTATGCATATTTTCATTTCATTATTCCTCTTTGTATACACACGTATTACATTTAAATTAAAAAAATTACAAATGTCAAACGTTATCTTACTCGCATTTTACAGTCGTTGTAATTTGCTAAAGTAATCGTCTTAAATAGCAAAATTTTGAAGTCATTTTGATGTGCATTATTATTATAATATATTTTGCAGTGCATAGTGAATTATTAATTCAATAAGTTTAATTGAAATTTAAATACTTTTATTTTTAAAATCGAGTCTTATTTTCGATTTAATCGTAAGCGACAAAAATTAAAATTTTCAGGAAAAGTTTTTTTTTAACCCCCGACCAAAAAGAAGGGGTGTTATAAGTTTGTAGTGTGTGTCTGTGTATCTGTGTCTCTGTACGAGTCCACGCACCGATTTTGATTTTCTGATTGAAGGGTAACTTGATCGAGAAGGTTCTTAGCTATGTTTGAAGAAACATTTCAATAAAAAAGTCTATTTTCGATAACATGTCGCTTATTACGATAAAATCGAAAAAAGGCTCGATATGTATGTATGTACATATGTATATGCGTTTTTTAAGACCCTTAAATTTAACTAAATATACAATAGACACTTTGACAGTTATCGTTTGTTTTATTGCTAATTTATGTAGGTTTAATTCCATAGTGGAGTAATTTGCGCCTGAGCGTTGTAGTTCGGAAACTTAAAAAATAACATTAACAGTAATTTTTTCGAACTACTTTAAATAATAAATATATTATCTGTTTGATTTTGCAGGTCCGAGCGTATAAATACTGCTTCAACTGAAATATATGAACGTATTGCCCATCAGTTTTATGAAGAACTGAAGCAAAAACTCATTCCACTCAGCAACGACAATTTGATGAAATTTAAACTTGCCGAAATCTGCACAAGCGTAACACAAACACCAGCCGTGGAGTTATACACACACTTTCGTAGCGGTCTTCAGCGTGAAATACAGCTGGTGGACCAAATCCCACAATATTCATATATGAGTGGTGTAGGCATAAATGGGAGTGGCAGTGGATCTGCCGTAATGTTAAGTGGTGGCACAATACCTGTTGTGCCAGGTATGCATACACCGAGTCTCAGTTCAAGCGGTAACGCTTGCAATTCATATGTGGCTAATGATTTGTATGCCCTGCACGGTCTAATCACAAAATTGAACATGGACATCAATGCGGTATTTACGGATATGCAACAGTTTCGCACTAGTTATGAGACGTTTCACAACTGTTTTAACACTTACAATCAACGAAAGGCGCACATGACACCTCAGGATATACAGACAACCGATCTGCAGTTACAGGAACAGTGCCGCATATTGGCCACAACGCGCAGTAATATATTGAGTGATTTGAATCGCATAATCAGCACCTACAATACCATACAGGGAACGGTTATAACAGAATTGAAGAACTGGCAGCGTAATCAGGCATTGGCCGGCAATGGTGCACCATTCCGTGACAATTTGGATGATATACAACGTTGCATCGAATTATTAGTTGAAATGGTTGGTAAAATATTGGACAATGTCAACATGATGAACATGATACGTTTGGATAACAATGACGATATCAGCGAAATGATTTCCCGTGTACGTCAGGCTCAACAATTGTTGGTGCTGTCATCATTTATTGTTGAAAAACAACCGCCACAGGTTATGAAAACCAATACCAGGTAAATATAAAAAATTACACACTTTCATGTCAATTTTTTAATGAGACTTGTGTAGTAGCTTGCAGCATGCAAGTTTTAAGGGCATTTATGAAAGTTGGTGCAAATGAGGGTAAAAATTCTATTTTAGGGTTCCGAACAGCAAAAGTGGAAAGGAACCCTATTGTTTTCGATACGATATCCGTCTGTCTGTCTGTTCGTCTGTCACAGGCTGTTTTCTCGAGAATCGTAAGCGCTACGTTGCTAAAATTTAGAACTTTAGCCGCTACAACAAAAAATATATGACAGTCAAAATTATTTAAAGGGTGTTCCAAAACGAGCAACGAAATATTTTAAAATCCCATGTAATATAGATACAATTGAATTTTGCAAAGTTAGTGTATTTTTATGCAAACTACAACACTTAACACTAAAAATAAAAAGTATCAAAATTAAAGGGTATTCTATCAGTTAAAGTAATATTGACTATGTAATTTTGACAACTTGCTGTATCTTGGAAACTGTAAGAGTCAAACTCTAAAAATTTTCAAAAACGCTAAAACTAAAAACTCCCAAAATAAAAAATCGCCAAAAAGTTAAAGTTGAATAATAAATTGAAATTGAAATTGAATTGAAATTGAAAAAGTCAAAAAAATGGCAAAAACCGAAAAAAAATGCCAAAACTAAAATACGCCAAAAACTGCAAAAAATCAAAAAATCGATAAAAAAAAGCGCAAAAGAAAAATTACCAAAACTAAAAATAAAATCGCCAAAAACCAAAAAAAGTTTACCGCCTACTTAAAATTTGAAAATAAAATATTTACATCAGGTACGATATTCGATTATATAGGCTAAAGTTCGTATACTACTCCTATATATCGTTACCTTGCCATTATTTTTTTGAAATCAAGTTGTTTGTATATTTTTGTAGAAGAATATCTAATATAATGAAAAATTTAAATATTTCGATTAAAAAAAAAGTAATGAGTTAGGGCCTTTTTATATTAATGTAAAGATATGTAGTGTATGTACGGAACCCTTCGCACCAGAACATTTACACAGTTGTAATCTTAATCATTTTACTTCATTTGTACCAGACAGGAATCGTCTGTTAGCTGTTTGTGACAAGTGTTTCTAAGATCCATTTCTAGTTTTTTTATGGTCTGCATCATAGGGTCCTTAAGCAGGAACGAAATGCATATAGACGGTCTTTAACACCAACAAAACAAATAAAAATTCTTAATAAATCTTTTTTAAAAAGAATTCTACCAACTTCAAAAATAGCCACTCAAAAGCTTATAAATAAATTAGATTCGTTTAAATACAGCATTACAGAATGTGTTAAGTACCGTGCTGTTCAAAGTCGTGACCAAGAAGTTTGGAAACTAATCACATTGTACTTACAATGTCGCTCATAAATTAAAAAAACTAGTTTTAGAGAAAAAGAGTTTAAAGTTTTTAATTTAAGGTGAATTCACCCATTGTTTCGGAACAAAATTTTTGTCTGGAGAAATTTTTTTTACTGAGAGTTTTTTGCAGGACTATTATTCATCAATTTCGAACATTTTGTCTGGAAAATCAAAGCTACCATATGAAATACATGTGTAAACGATGGGTATTAGTCTTACAAGTGGCAGCACAACGGCAAATAATTACAATTTTCTGTGTCATACACATCTTTATAATTGTTTAATGCAATTGTTTCGTTTAACTTCATACATATGTATATATTTTTTTTTTAATTTTCGTTTATTTCTATTCTGTGCTCTTATTATTCATATAACATGATGTGGCAGCTCAGTTCAACTTTGGCTGAAAAACTAAAATAATTGGCAACTCAGTTCGATTTTTTTCCGGACAAAAGTTAAAATTAAACCAATTCAAGCAGAAAATCTTCCGAACAAAATTTGTTCTCTTCTCTCAATCTCTCTCTCTCCAAAAGTGAAACGTCAAACTCCAAGTAAAAAAATTTGTCCGGACAAAAATTTTGTTCGGAAACAATGGGTAAATCCACCTTTACACTCAACTTAACGAAAAAAAAACTTTAATTTTTCTCTCAAGAGTTGATATACAAGATATGCGTAGGAAATGTTTACACAATATGAAAAACGATATGAGGATTAATCATTCACATACTTCGAACAGCATTCTAGGAGATACGCAAAGTTTACTTTGCAAAGTCTTGAGTTTGATCGAGAGCAAGGAAAAGAGCTCTCCATTCTCTTTCCCCTCCTACAAAAAAACCGTCTAGGTTTATTGCCCTTATTCAGTAAGAAGATATAGGACGTTTTTGTTTGAAAATACTTTTGAGTTCTTGTGTTTGAATTCTCTAAATTATTTTCTTCAAAAATGGTTGTTGTCTTTGATAATAAAAAATAAAAAATTTATTGCCATGTTTTTAAAACAAAAAAATTAAATTAAAGTATTATACAATGGTTGGAAAAATAAATGAAAAATTATGTGTTGGATATAATGTTTGGAACAAAATCATAAAGCAAATACACGAACCTTCTAGTAAAGACAATAAATAATAATTTTAATGAATCACAACTGCAACATTTTTCCGTCCATAGACAAGACGATACAATCGTCGAACAGAATTAGGGCATATGTTAAATGAGCGACTTTTCTTTGGCTCATACAAATCAATACACGATTTTTGACAACATTCAAATAAATTTCGACGATTACTATACAGTGCACTCGGGAAAACGTCAACACTAGTTTACGTCAACATCCCAAAACGTCAACCCTTAATTTTTTACATTGTCTACTCTAAAACGTCAACCAAACAACCAAACAACCAAACCACAAAGCTCTAAAACGTAAACTTTAAATAAATCAAAATTCTGAATTAAGCAACAGTTAAAATACACAGTTTTGATCACACACAGACATTTATTTTATGAAATTAGTTAAGAATTTGGGTATTCCCCTTATAAGTATGTAGAATAGAAAAGAAATTGCATCTCTATGTAATGTCTTTTTTATGTTGAGCTGCTTTTTAACCCCCGACTAAAAAAAGGGGTGTTATAAGTTTGTTGTGTGTGTGTGTGTCTGTGTATCTGTGTGTCTGTCCGTGTCCACGTACAGACTAAACGGCTGAACCGATTTTGATTTAGTTTTTTCTGTTTGAAAGGTGACTTGATCGGGAGCTATGTTTGATGAAAATCGGTCCAGCCCTTTAGAAGATATAACATCTTTTCTGAAAAAAGTCAGGGGTTTTAAAAATTTGTAATTTTTGTTATTTTGTATTTGTTTATGTTTCGTTTTATTTATGGTCAATAAAAACGTTTTAAAGCACACTATCAATATGTTTTTTATTAAAAGTTTCTACATTCATAAACGTCAACAATTTGTTAAACGTCAACACTCGCGGTTTTAATTAGTTGACGTTTTCCCGAGCGCACTGTATTTTTAAATTTCAGAAATCTTAAAAAAAAAAAATTAACAATGGGGTTTTTACGATGGATAGAGCAAGCGATGCAAATGTGAACAAATTAGTTTTCTCAATAAAATATAGACTCTCGATTATTTGAACTTTAAGTACATAATTATAAAGAAAAAAATTTGTACGAGTATTTTCTCTTGAATGAGCGACTTTAATCTGTCGATGTCGAATGCATTTTCAATTGTGGTGAGAGCTAAGAAGACTTGTATCCCTTCTAAGAGAACGAGATTGAGACATGTGCTTGCTTCACTTAAGGAAGCTGAAATTGGTGGTTCCTCATCCAAAAAAGAAAAATTGAACAGTTCAGCTTCATTTAGGACACCATATACGTTATTATCTACTTGAACATATGCCTCAATAGTTAACTCTTCAGAGTTAGGCAGATGTTGGCATCCTGGATGAGAATACGTAAATAATTCAAAGCGAAAGAGGAAACAATTCAAATCAACATGCCATTAAAATTCTTTCAAAGTACCGATACGACCAAATTGCAAGGATTTCTTTCAATTTATTGAATTTTTTCAAGGGACAATGGACGCACTTCAAATTATCGATATATTCAAATCAATGAGTTTAAAATTATCAAGGGTCGACTGTATTTGCAATTTGCTTCATTTTACTCCGTTTGCTCAAATGATAATAAATGTAAACAATCACTTCTGACTTATCAACTGCCATAAAAATATATATTTAGAACAAGGTAGAATTATTAATTAAATATGTTTATGATCATTATAGCAAAAATAATTTCAAATAAAAAAAAAACAAAGAACCAAAAACATAAATAAAGAATTGATTGCAGCTAACGACTGTGCTGCCAGATTTTTTCTGGGTTGCCAGATTTTTTTGAAGAAAAATATCAGCCTTATGCTAGGAACATAGCTGGGACGAACGACGAATTTCGTCCACGTCGACGAATTCGTCGATAAGAGTTTGCTGCGTAAATTCATCTCTAATATTTTATAAAGTTGGTTGTTGTGTGTACAAAGGCAGAGAGAGAGAGAGTGAGAGAGAAAATTGTTCTTTCGTCGTTTGTCGGCGTAAAAAATAGAAATAAATCTATCTCAGAGTTCGTCACGCACGATGAATTTCGTTTGACTGCGGTTCATTTTCATATGCACAAATGTGTTTTATTTTTTATGACGAAAGTTCGCACCGAAAAATTCGTCGTTCGGCCCAGTTGTGTTCCTAGTATTATTCACAATGAAAAGTTGGAATCTCGTTAGCCACTGCGTACAACGACAGTATGCTAACTAGCATACTGGTTACTGTTAGCAGCTCGTTGGCATAGACCTTAGGTTAGGTTAGCAGGATGCTGGCAAGGAAAAGTGAAAAATTAAGAGTTCAGCTCACTTGGGTCCATTACAGTGAACCCTTTGAGCTACCTGTAATTTCGAGAGAAGTTAGAGAGAGAGAGAGAGAGAGAGAGGGGGACGTGGGAAGAGGGTGAGAAGGGTAGGTGTAGAAAAGATATATAGTTATTATAGAGGAGATGAGAGTGGGTCGAGAATTGGATAGGGGGTAGTCAGCGGCAATACCAGCCACTGTTCCTAATATAAAGGCTCAAATTTTCAAGTTCAATTTCCGATAACTGCGTTAGGCTACTCGAGGATATTCTGCCAAGGTATAGATATTCTAGCATAGACCTTAAATTAATAATTTTCACTAACACCAGTACCTCGGAAATTTTTTGATACTGCAATTATTTTTTCCAAAATCATATACGAGTTTGACATTGATATTTTAATATATTTTTTACTATGTTATATATTTCAGCGACTTCAGACACAAAAGATTGTTATATTTACTCTATGATAATTTTTTTTCGTCAGTTTTGCCAGTTTTTTTTTTTAATTCATAGTAAATTTGCACAAGTGCTATCGTGAGCGCCCTTATACATGTTTTATTGTATTCACAGTTTTTCTTAATTATAATATTGTTTCATTGTTTAATTATAATATTGTCCTTCATATTGGATGCAACATTAATTTATCTGTTTTAATTAAAAGATTTGCAGCTGCAGTTCGATGGCTAATTGGACCACAATTGGGAATAAGTGTTAATAGTCCTTCAGTGGAATGTATCATATTATCAGGTAAGCTACGTTTATAAAATTCTTTCATATAGTATGGTGTGTGTGTGTATGTACATAATTTCTCAGGAGGTGATGGTACAAGCTATTTATATGAAATTTTTGTCACAAGATAAAATACGGAATGCCGCATTATTCTGCATTATTAACTCAAAAACTCATTTTTTAAGTTATGACACTATTGAAGTAAATGAGCAATATATACAGTCACACGGATAATAGTACGTACCAGAGAATGACAATGAGCACTCCAAAAAATATACATAAGTAAAGTACTCGTACTAATTTTGGTAACTGGGTATAATCCTAATTGTATCGAAAACAATTTTTACGCTCACATATTTTCTCTCAAGCAACTATGACTATAGCCGATTCCAACATACAAGAGCATCTTAACTTCGTTTATGTGAAATAAATATTAAAATACGCTGCAACTAAAAATAAAATGGCACGTGCGTATCAAACCCATTCAGTCTCTCTCATACTTACAGTCTGAGTGTGTTTATACTCAGCCTATGGACATTTAATTGGACAAAAAAAAATATACGCATGATACTCGGGATATTTATTCATCCTTCGCCTCCGTATACATTCATTTGTGTTTATGAAATGGAATGGAATATGTGTGGGTGTTTGCGTGGCTGTTTGAAAATATACTTTATGGCTATGTGTAAATAAAATAGCCCTGTATATGAGCATGTGTAGCCGATTAATAGTCAGAGTTTTTTTGTACTCATGCTTGGGATTCAGTCTAAAAATTTTAGCTCTTGTCGTTTGTGCTGCGTGATTTAAAAAATGTGTATAAACATAGTTGTTGGATGTTTATAGTTATATGTATTCGGTTTAAAATTAACACATGTTTTTGCATATGAGCGTGTTTTTTATTTTTTATTTTTGCTACACGCATTCATAGTTGTCTGACAGCCAATACTCAAAGAGTAATTAAAACGATACTTTTGTCATTCTCTGATATGTACCCGCAAAAAAATTATGATTTGGAAAAAATATACGTTTTTAATTGAAACTTGTTTCCGAATTGGAAATGGCCCGTTTATCACATAAACCAAAAACAATATCCATTATATGTATGATTTTTGTCTACATTAACTTACAACATAATTGTCAGAGAGCGTTTTTAAACTTTCAAGGTGATTTTCAGAAATTTATTTTTTTTGACACATACCAAGTATAAGGCTAAATTATGTTATTATTTCAGATAGATAATAAATAAGTCGAAAAAAATATAAGCAAAAAGTCATTGCGCAACTTCGTGAAAAATCGCACAAAATAAAAGAGATTAATCCCAGGGTCGCTTTTGAAAACGAAAATTACGAGGGTGCTATAGCTCAAAATTAGGTTATCTCGACTTAAGTGTTTTTTTTTTCTTTCTTTTTGTCACAGGTACGAACTAAGATTTAAACCAAGAAGCTTTTTCTTTGTAATTTGCAATATACTAAATCTGCAATGCGCTCTTTTTTGTTATATTCATATTATTTGGATTTAAGAAAATTAAAATTTTTATAATTTTACTACTTCTAACCTTGAAATAAATAGTTACTATTTAAAGTTTAAATTGGAAAACTTTTACAATGCTTCTTAAATTATTAACTAGATTTTGATATCAAATGTATTTTTATTGCTTTCTTAAACGCTATTGAAATATTTGCAACTGTTAAAATGTAATTAACAAGTAGGCGACTAAATACTGGAAATTGAAAACTAGACAGTAATAAGAGACTTAAGTAGCAACAGTAAATAATTAAAAAAAAAAAAAGTAAAACATGTTAAACATTGTTATTTTTGTATTTATTTCTATAATTCAACAGCGAATAATTCTGTCAATAATTGTTTCTTTTGTTTGTATTGCAACACACCTGATATAGCTAAATTATTAATAGTACAATTCATTTATTTTATTAAAGCTGAGTTAAAAAAAAATATAAATAAATAAAATAAAAGTGCTATTACAATAACAAATAAATGAATTTTAAAATAATTATACACTAATACACAGTAGAAACAAAATAATACTGCAGTCTTACTAGATTAAAAAAAATCAACTAGTTCGAGTACATATTGCTCATTTACTTAGACAACGTCATAACTAAAAAAAAACCAGTTTTTCCAGAAAACGAGTTTGAAGTTTTCAATTTACACACTACTTAATGGAAGAAGAAAATTATATTTTTCTCTCAAGAGCTAAGTTAAAAAAAAGATATGTATATTTATGAAATTTTTACACAATATGAAGAACGATATGGGAATTAATTCTCATAACTCAAAAATTTCATTTAGCCATCGACATCTCCCTGATGACTTGACGAAATTGCTAAAAAAAATTCCTGTAGCTAATAATAACACCCCTTTTACACACGTAAAGTTTACTTTACAAAGTCTTAATTCAGCTTTGAAATATACAGAAAGAGAAAGTGTTCCTCCCTTTGTTTTTCATCCAGTACCCATGTTCTGTAACTCTAGTCACGAGAAATTTTTCCTTGGAACATGTTAAATGAAACAAAAATAACAAAAATTCTATAAATTGAATCAAACAGCTGTTTTTCTCACTAACCTGTGTCTGTAACATTTTTGACGAGTAAAGGCCGGGGCACAATGAATCCGTCATACGTTAAACTTCGCCTTTTTCAACTGATATTAACGCAACGACAGAGAAGTTTGGCACAATGAGTACTTTATTGGCGGAAGTATTTGAACAGCTTCAATAGGTCGATTCTCCATATTATTTATTAAATTCAACGTTTTTTATTTATTTCTTTTTTTTTTTTTGTTTAATTTTATTTTTGCTGCCACAAAACACAAAAAACTTAATCAAAACATACCCAAAAAACCAACCAATATCTGTCAAACTACTCAACGTGCGCAAAAAGTTGAAAGTTGAGCAAATGTCGTACTTTGCGTTGACGGACACGTACTGAATGTAACAGACCTCATGAGAAATCATGTATTTCAACTTAGCTGTCAGTTGAAATACATGGTTTCTTATGAGGGCTGTTACATTCAGTACGTGTCGGTCAACGCAAAGTACAAAAACTGGTCAACTTTTAACTTTTTGCATACGTTGAGTAGTTTGACAGATATTGGTTGAATTTTTTGGTATGTTCTGATTTAGTTGTTTGTGTTTTGTGGCAGCGAAAATAAAATTAAACAAAAAATTAAATGAAATAAATAATAAAAATTTGAATTTAATAAATAAAATAAAGAATCAAACTATTGAAGCCGTTCAAATGCTTCCGTCAATAAAGTACTCATTGTGCCAATCTTCTCCGTCGTTGCGATAATGTCAGTTGAAAAAGGCGAAGTATAACGTATGACGGATATATTGTGCCCCGGTCTTTAATAGCTGTCACGTAAGGAAATTACAGAAAAAGTGTGTCTGTAAAATTTTCGAGAGAAAAGTTTCCGCTTTGTACTGTCAAATATACTCGCAAATAAAAACGGAGTGAAATTAAATTTTAACCAAAAAATACATGTTAAAAATGGAAAAACGCAATGAATAATAACGCAAAAATGGTAAGAATTTTGTTCTGAAGTGATACTTTCATGCTTAAATTCTTTTAACAACATAGTTTATTTGTTTTCTTCAACAATTTTGTAAACAACAATCATCAAAGTCGCACTATACATTACTTGGTATAGCCAAGCCGGTTGTATTTTTGCCGCCGTCGTTGAAGGTTTTCGACTTTTAGTGAATTTTGGTCGCCGTCAAAGACATTTTTGATAAGCGTTCACAAAGTTTGCCATTTTAAATCGGCTTTGAGTTGTATATTATGACATTTTTAACGTAATGACGTAATCAATGTTGATAGTTTTCGCAATGAGTTACAGACAGACTTTTTTCTCACTTTTCGAGAAACAATGGAATATTTTGTTTCACATCTTTCCGACGTGAGAAGTTCTCACCAAAGATACAGAACATGGGTACAGCTGAATTAAGACTTTACAAAATAAAATCTGCGTGGCTATTGATTAAATTGTAAATTTCATAAAGTTTTTACTTGCTATCGGTTAAAGGAGGCGTGCAAAATCGAGTGTGTTTTAGTATTTCTTTCTAAAGGCAGATAGAAGTAGTTCATGTTTTTAAGTGCATCTTTGCACGGCTTATATAAAAATTCGTAAAACAAGAGGGAAATATCACATGCCGAACATTCCCTCTCTCTCATATTTAGAATACATACTTACCGTTTCCCCGGAAATTTTTCCAAAGAAAAATTGTCATTCATAATAGGGGAAATGGGAAAAGGTAAAAAAATTCCCTGGGAGTTGTTATTCATAATTGGGCTGATTGATTGCCAACTGATTATTCACCACTATAACAAAGTGATAAGAGTTGTAATAACACCAATAAATAAAATTTTCAATTTATAACCCTATACACAAACCATCGAGTTTAACAGAGCTCTGTTAAAAAAAATAACAGACCTCTGTTAAATAATAAAAATTAGTTTTTTCTCATAAAATGGACTTGATACCAGATTTTTTTTAAGAAAAATTAAACACAACATTGAAACTGAGTTCCTTCTCTATGTCTCCTTTATTTAGATATAACATTTAATATCTCCAACGACATAATATGGATTTTTGGTAATTCTTTTCAAAAACGGGCTGCTATGACTTTCGACTATTGGACATTAATCTAGAGGAGTCTAGAAAACTCCCCCAATATTCTTTTTGTCCGCATCTCCTACCATATTATCAATGTGGGTTAAGATATGGACTTTCCGTGTCGTTTGAATTACGAAATGTTATATCTAAATAACGGAGACATAGAGAAGGAGTTCGGTTTCAATTTGTGCTTCATTTTTCATAAAAAATCTGGTATGAAGTTCATTTTGTGAGAAAAACCAAATTTTTATTATTTAACAGAGTTCTGTTATTTTTGTTAACAGAGCTCTGTTGAACTCGATGGTTTGTGTATAGGGTTATAAATTTTAAAACTTATCTTCACATCCATCACCAATAATGTAATAGTGGCCCTAAGTTTTATAAATGCTTGCCTGAAAAAAGATTTTACCGCAACTCCTGTGATTAAGTATTTAATTTATGTACATATGTATAAATATAAATATTTATCTTTGAAATTTGCCTATCTAATTTAAAAATAACACCGTCATCTCAGCATGTGTTTTTGTTATTAAATTTTATTTTATTTAACAACGTATTTGTTTGTTTGTTTTTGTTTATTTTTACCAAATTATAAATTAGCGCAAGATACAGCAATAAAGTTATAAAAGCAAATTAGAGCTCTTTCGACAACAATAATAACGTTTATGTCATAATTTATTTTAGAAAATTAAAAAAATTCTGGATTAACAACTGTTTTTTGTTTTGTTTTCTTATTACAGAGGCACAGGCTCAACGTCATTCCGCACAACGTACCATGTCTGAGTCATCGAGCAGTAATCCAGCATCATCGGGCGAAATTGTAAATAATATTGGTACGATGGAATATAATAATCAGACCAGAGTTTTTTCGGCGAGTTTCAGGTGGGTAAATCATATTTTGTTTTTTCTTAAGTTTTATTAAGATACCAGAATGATCCGAAAATCGTTTTATTTAATCTGAAATTACAAAAACTCAAGTGTTTAATAATTTTTTTTTAATATCTGTGATAAATTGCTACCGCTATCTGCAGGTGGTTTTATTAACTTTAGAGAACAAATGCGTTTTAAAAAAAGAATATGTAAGGTACATATTCATATGATAATTTTAATTTTCAATTCTCTTTAAAAGATGCTTTCAAAAACAATTGCATTCATAACATGATATTTTTAGGATTGGTTATTTTAGTATAAAATCGCTTAACCTTATTCACTTACTCATTTGCTTTAATTAAATTATATAAATTTCCTATAAAAATGTTTAATTTTATAAAAAAAACTAGCTAAACCCTTGTGTGCTTCGTACATACGACTATGTACGTTTTGTGATAAAAAGTAAAAATTTTTATATTAAGGTACGGTCACACTTGGCAAATATTTGTTCAAAAAAGCGTAACCACTCAATGTTTGTGGAAAACCATTTGATTCAGTCAGACAAGTGTTTCTTAAGTTAAACAGTTTCATAAACAAGTAATAGACAACGTCATTGGTTGCAACGTTATTGGAAACTATTTAACTTAACAAACACGTATCTGAATTGAAAGCTTTTTCATTAATATTTTTTGGTCACGTTTTTTGAGCAAATATTTGTCCAAGTGTGGCCATACCCTTAGAAGTGCCACGCTTGCGGTCCAATCTTCACTATTTTGTAGAATACAATTCTCATTAGTCATGAAGACTTTCAAAATTCTCACTGCATTAGTTCCCAATGGGACAAGGTAATAAATGGTAAAGCATAAGGTAATGCACAGCATGTATAATTTTCAGTCCAGAATTCATTACTGTTAACACAGAACATGTCCTAGGAAAGTAATGAATTATTTTAATGCATATATTCCTTCTTCTTCAGATGAGGTTGGCGTTGGCTGAAGTAGTTAGCACGTTGACTACAAAACTGAAGATCCTGGGTTCAATCCCTGTATCCGACAGTCATCAAAATAACAACACCACGCATTTTTCTGATGTGCATTAGTGTCCTTTGTATCAGTTATTGTGGGAAAAGTTCAAGTGATGAAGGCATAGTCACTGGTCACTGAACTATACCGACTGCAGCAGATGCTAATCCTAATGTAACATCAGAGCGCCCTCCTTCGTCGGTATTGTGTAGCAAAAATTATCGGCGAAGTAAAATAACCAATAAAATGGCTACTAAACACAGCTTCAAAATTAATACGCCTCAATTAACACCAGAAGGCGCTGCAGCACTGCATTATTAAAAAGCGTGCAAAAAAGCAGAGTTGTAAAAGAATGAAGCTTTCTTCTATCTCTTCCTTCACCACCTGTCTTCTATCACTATCCCTTTCCTAAAAGAAGGTAACACCTAGTAATAGTAGTAGGCATTAATTGCCTGAGTGTTACTTCTCTTTAAAAAAAAAAAAAAAGATGTGGTAATGCAATGCACGTGGTAATCAATGTGAATTTATTGTGTTCAACCAAATTACCCTCTCGTTTCTAGGGTAATTCATTGTCTTGCTTTGGAAAATAATACTCGTACATTATTTCTAATATGTACATTATTATGTTGAAAACAAACTAAAATTTACACGGTATGAGAAGTACCATGCATACTGGTTCCATTCGAAATTGTTTTATGTCCAGAGACAATGAACAGTATCAACAGTGTTATTCCTACAAAATTTCAAAAATCTCCCTGTATTAGTTTTTCTTTATAGGAGGTGACACGGGTGTGGCACATGTGGGTAAATGTCCAATTCGAACTTATTTTTGTAAGATAAAACGCACATTATAAAAATCGTTATTTACGCAAAAATTTACATTTCTTGCTGCATTGGATGCAAAGATATTCCAAAATAAAACAATTTGTGTATGGGAGGAGCCACACCCTTATATTTATTCCGACTTTTTCTTTTTTTTTTAACAACTTATAAGGTCAGTGTAGTAATTCCTATAAAATCTCAAGTATTTTACCGTATTAATTCCCAAGATATTTCAAAATAAATATTTGCTATATATTGGAGGTGCCACGCCCTCTTGTACACTCCTTAATGCTATTTCTTTAAATTACTGCGTATGTATATTGAAAAAAAAATAAAAATATTAGACAAAATTGGTCCAGCCGTTCTCTGATTTTTGTTAAAATAAAAAAGTGTACGTGGTAAATTTTTCTTTTCGTAAAAACCTAAGGCTGATTTTACATCTGGGGGGTTATTATATAATACGAATCAAACGGAAATAATTCGAATTGCAATGTTAATAACATACAAATTCGAACAGTTTCCGTTTCGAATCGAATTACATAATAACCCCCTGACATTTCTTGTGTGCCATGTGCCCAAAAAAACGTAACCACTAATTACCAATGAAAAACTGTTTAATTTAGACATGTAAGTATTTATTGATTTATATATAAAATTGTATATTAGTTATGTATGAAACTGTTTAACTTAATAAATACGTTTCTGAATCAAACTGTTTTTCATTAGTAATTAGTGGTTACGCTTTTTTTACGCTGTGTGGCACATGGCATACAGATGCAAACCCGGCCTAACTTTAGTTATGACAAACAAATTGCGAAATAGGTGCAGACGTTCTTAAGTGATGCGATTACCAACGAACGACATTTGATTTTTATCTATATAGATTTTACTTTTCTTTTATTTTGATTAAATTTGACAAATATTACGCGTGAGTTTTTTCACTTTTCTTTTTTTCTCTTGTTACGAATTTGATTTTCCCTTCTTTTATTAAATGCGGGAAGAAAAATTCCCCCGATAACTATCTGATTCGATCCTGTTTTTTCAGTTTGATATCGAACAATTGGTCGACAAGACCCTTAGCTTCGAAATGCGGTGATGCCAATTATTACTCTATTTTGCTCCCAAGGAATTTATGATTGAAGGAATTTTTTTAAAATTATTTTGGATATAATCGGCCCTGTTCTGTAAACCAAATCTAATTGGAATCGCACGATTTTAGGAAACTAACTCTGATAATAGAAATATTTTTCAGGCTTTAATTTTTCTATTATATAGATTCAAATATCATATTTGAAAGAAAATTATCGTATGATTTTAAACACGTCGATAGGACCGTTATTAATTTTGGAAATCGTACGATTTCATATCGATTCGACTTACAGAACAGAATCGATAATTCTTCTATATAATTATGTATATAGACATGTTAGAAATAATATCGTTTATCAATATTTTCATTTTTCAGAACAATGCAATTGAAAAAAATAAAACGTGCTGAGAAGAAAGGCACTGAAAGTGTCATGGACGAAAAGTTTGCTTTACTCTTCTACACATCGGTCATAGTCAACGATTATAGAATTAGGGTAAGAAATTTGTTGTTATGCGACAAAATAAAATTAATATTTCACAAATAATATTAATTTATACAGGTCTGGACAATTTCTTTGCCGGTAGTTGTTATAGTGCATGGTAATCAAGAGCCGCAGTCATGGGCCACAATTACATGGGATAATGCATTCTCTGATATTGTGCGTGAACCTTTTCAGGTGCCAGAAAGAGTTGCTTGGTCACAATTGGCCATGGCATTAAATACCAAATTTGAATCATCAACGGGTCGTGCTTTAACCGAAGAAAACTTGAATTTCTTACGTAAGTGCTCCGCAATTGATAAAAATAAAACTAAAAACAAAACCCTAAATGAAAATGTTTTCTTATCTCTTTTAGATGAAAAACTATTCCGTCGAAATGGCATGAATGGCGATGATGATTATATATCTTGGGCTCAGTTTTGCAAAGAACCATTGCCCGACCGTTCATTTACATTTTGGGATTGGTTCTTTGCCATTATGAAATTAACCAAAGATCATTTGCTAAGTCTATGGAAAGCCGGTTTAATTGTGGGTTTCATCAACAAACGCAAAGCTGAAGAAATGCTAAGAATTTTACCCCTGGGCACTTTCCTTCTACGTTTCTCAGACAGTGAATTAGGTAAGTTGACTTCGAGAATATTAGAATTTACATTTATTTGTTGTGTTTCTTTATCTTTCTTTTCAAAATATGCTGCAGGTGGAATCACTGTGGGTTTTGTTACCGAACAGAGTTCTGTCTTAATGTTATCGCCCTGGACGGCAAGAGACTTGAATATACGCGGTTTGGCAGATCGTATTCATGATATAGAAATATTGCGTATTGTCTATCCAACGAATCGAATGCGTGATGAAGCTTTTGGTGAATTTTATACACAACGAATGGGTAAGTGATTGTAGAAGATGCAAAAAGAAATTGAATGAGTAGTCTATTATTAAAACAAGACCAAATGCTTTTTCCAACAAAGTATATCTAGAACAGTTTTAAAAACATTGTTTCTTTTTCTAAAAAAAAATTGCATATTGCACGCTAAGTGTCAAATTATCGTAAGAGTAAAACAAAATTGGCTAGGAAAAAGGCGGTCACGGGCCACTTTTTGATATGTATAGGAATAATCAGGAGGTTTTCCGGAGTATATAGACTTCTGCTCATCTAAACCATTGTCCGATAAAAGATTTTATGTCAACGTATCTGGCATGTATGCATCGATGATAGGAAATCGTTCTGGCTTGCTAGATACTTTCACATCCGGATCGAAATCGGAGAAGGGTGTGGGTAGAGAAGTTCTTATTCCCTGTTTCGGTCAAAAGATTAGTTTCAAGCTTCACAATGTAGTGTAGTACCGACTGAAATTTACTGGATATACGAGTACATACCAATACGTAGTACAGTCAGATGGTTAAAACAGCTGCAAACTCAAACGTTATTTAAAATTTGATTTGACTCTCAGACAACCAAACTGAGCTGAGTCGAGAACGTTAATAATAATATTTGACTTGTTTCTGATATATTCGTGTTTTAGGAAATTATTTTTACATCCTTTTAGAAAAGTGAACAAATAGACCAATACGGAATAGAGTCATATGGTAAAAACGTTTCGGAAATTATTTGTCATAAGAGTGCAAGTATCCAATAAGTGCTCTTTTGCACACGCTAACTTTACTATGAAAACTTTAAGTTTGTAGGTTGTTTGTAGGTAAAGTTGCTTAGTTTTTCGTTCTTTCCTTTCGCTTTTTTCTTCGTTATGTATAATTACTCCTTGTGCAGAAGTGAAAAAAAGTATTATTTTAAAAGACAATTTAAGAGACTTTATTAAAGCAAATTTTGCGGGTGCAAAAAGGGTCTAATTAAAATGCAAGGGTTTCATAGTTTCTTATGCTGATGCAAAATATTCTCTCTTATAGTGGTTTTCGTATTTTGACTACGACCATTTTGTAACAGATTTAAGAACGCCGCAACATTGGTCGTAACCTAGAATCAAAATGTCGTAGTAGGCACATTCGATTAATTTACAAAAGGGGCAGGCCTGAGTGCTTCCACTCGACGTAAGCTCACCGAGCGCCGATACACGTACTTACGTATATATATATATACATATGTAATGAATGTTTTTGTCTCCTTTCCCATAAGCAGTCGTTAGAACTTTGTTATTTTTAATGTTGTATAATGTTATTAATATTTTTAATTATGCATTTTAATTTTTCATAACTTTTCAAATTTCAGATGAAAATGCTCGCCGCGATGGTTATGTACCAAATACCATTCGTGTGAATGTACCAGCCATAGAAGGTGTTGGTGGTAGTACACCACAACATAATATTCAATCCCCCCATCCACAAGATATACAAATGGGAAAGTAAGTACAAAGTAAATTTGTGTTTATTTTTACAACCAACTAATTCTGCCACTCGTTTAAAAATACATGTTCTGCTTAAGTTAAATAATTCATGCCATTAATTGATATTTTTTGTTTGTTTCTTCACTTAGACATCATTTTTAATAACGAAACATTTAGCAATACTACTTTGAATTTGCAATGAATGTGAAAAAAGAAGCCAGCTAAAATCATTTAAATTCATTACTTTGTTGTTCCATTTGCTCGCCAAAAAGCTTGTCTTATAAAATAAAAACTAAAAATTCCTTTAAGTTTAGAATTTTCTTCCAATAATTTCTAATACTTTATTGTTTTTATACTTTATTTTTTTCCTTATTTCTTCATCTTTAAAATGGTGTTCTTGGGAAAATGAAAAACTACTTCTGAAAATCCTCGTTCTAAACACTTCTTCAATAAATAAAAAAACTAAAATATAAAATAAAATAAAAAAAAGCAATGATAATAACATTTGCCTCAATGATCTCGATATTTATACAAATGGATTAAATGATTCCTCACTTGACTGGGATTCGCTTTGTATGCATTAATTGACTTTCTTATAAGATACATACTTAAGGTGGAGTGGAAACGAAAGCAAGAAAAACTAAAAATATATTTTTTAAAAAGTCTGATCTATTTAAAATAATTGCATACATATATTGGTCAAAGTTGAAAACAAAAATAAACAAGTGTATATTTAATAAAAAAAAAAATATATATATATGTACTATTATGCATAAATGCTCTACTATATATTTTCCAACTCATAATAACCCTTGTCGTTTAACCAAATTAATGAAAACGAAAAACAAGTGCCTTTTTCTGCTCAAAAAGAAAAAAAGTGTTACAAAAATTTCTAAACCAAGAAAAGGTATTTACATATTGTTTAGTTTCTTTTTTATTGTTATTAATTTTTGTTCTTGGTTGGTTTTTACTTTGTTTAAAAAAAAAAACAAAAAAAAAAAAGTTTGTTGCGTTTTTCTTTTAACACAACCACATGACATTTTAACATAAATTTTTCACCACCATTGAATGTGTTTCATTAATTTTAATTTCTTTAATTGCAATAATCATGTCATCCCAATGCGAAAGTGAAACCAAACACATTTTTTGTATACAAAAATGATATGTGCTTTCATAAATCATTTTTCAAATGTCATTTATTATTCATTAATAAATATATAGTTGAACATTTTTCATGTTTTTCATATGCATTTTAGATGTTCTAGATAAAAGTAGATAAAAGGTATTTTTTTGCATTTGAAATGACTGCACATACATATATAGACAAGGTTTTTTTTGCGTTTGGTAACGAAATATTGAAATCATGGCATATTTATTGAAACCGTATGTTGGTTCCCATAACAATAGATATGTATCTAAACTTGCCTTCCTCCTCAATCGTTTTCCTTCCTTCCCGTTCTTATAACCGTGGCGTTGTAATTAATATTATGGGTCTAATTATTCATTCCATTCCGCAATTGCGGAAAGCATTTTTTTTTCGGAAGCAAAATTTGCAATTATTCATTCCTTTTAGACACGGAAAGTTTACTTTGCAAAGTTTTAATTCAGCTGTGTGAAAGACAGAGGAAGGAATACTATCTATCTCTTTCTGTCTTTCACCCAGCTGAATTAAGACTTTGCAAAGTAAACTTTGCGTATCTAAAGGTTCAATCAGACATGACATAACCATAACCATAGAAAACTGCTGTTCGAACCAAACTTATGTGACTCGCCATAACGCCATATCTATTACCATAGAAACCAATTGAATTTTGGTTTAGTTACGGGTATGGCATTATGGCTAAGTCACGTCTAATTTAAGCTTAAAAGGTGACAAACGGTTTACAGAGATGCTACGCACTTTTTCAGCTACGCGGTTTATAACTTTCGCTTGTCTAGAAAACAACAGGAATGATTAAACATTCAGGGATTTGTCATAAAATGTCTTCTATTAATGAAGGGATCACTAGATAGCTGCGGTTTACATGCAAATCAAGGAAAAAAGGCAATTTTATTGAATTTGGAACGATTTTCCGTTATCTCAATTCAAACATACCGGTTTCATCGTGCATGAGTTGCCAGAAAATTATGTAGCTGCATCACATAGTGGACAAATTGTTCTTTGATTGGCTCTAGCATTCTTTATGCTGAGTACACATCTGTCATTTTTTGTGTTGCCATTTTGTGGTGTCATTTTCCAAAAGTGCACAACCGCCGTTAACATTGTGTTTTTTATATGGAAAGCAATGTCACACAGCGAAAAATATCGGAAATGACAAACGTTGTTACTAGTACACTAGTAGTAGTATTGTGATGTCACAAACTGCCATATTATAATATATTGAGAGTGCGAGTATAATCCTTTAATTCCCAGTGGAACATAGGGCCCAAACAAATGTTTTCCATTGTATTTTATCATTAAACAATTTTTTCATCTCACTCCGAGATACATCATGCTCGTGAAACTCATTGGCAATTTGTCATCTCCAAGTACTTGCAGGTTTGAAAGGTCTCCTAGAATCCTGGGGGTTATATTTGATGGACTGCTTAGTTATATCGTTAGCTGGCTTTCTCATTGTGTGTCCCAGCCAAGCAAATTTACTTAACTATATAATAAAACTCAAAGGAACCTTATTTGTTCTATTACACAAATCTTGATTTTATATCGTGGCTGGCCAGAATGTTCTAATTATACGTCTGAGGTTTTCCAAAAGCTGCATAGTATTCATTTTGCGACCATATAGAAGCACAGATTTCACATTGCTGATAAAAACTTTCACTTTGGTGTGAGTTGAGATATTTTGCGACCTTCAAAATTTGTTGAACATACCATAAGCTTGCCTTGTCTTACAAAGCCTATTCTGAATATTTTCTTTGTTGCCCCCATTTTATGAAACTAAACTCTCCATATATAGAAAAAACTTTTAATATCATCAATGCGTTGTCCCGAAAACTGAAAGTTTGTGTTGCATGATGAATTTATGCGTACTGATTTGGTTTTGTTGGTGTTAATTTATAAGCCAGCTCTAACTGTACGTGTAGCAAAGTCTTCAATCTTAGATTGCATGAGAGAGAAGCGGTGGATCGTGGACGCCTCACAAAATACCATGCTGTATATCCATAGAGTAAAATTACAGCAAATTATTTATATATGCTTCAGTTTTTATTAAGTTTTTTCCTTCTCCTGTAAAATATATAAAATTCGAGTTACCCCTTTTTTATATTAAGCCATTTAGAAAAAGCACTAAAAAGTGTAAAAAGAACTAACGTGAAAAACGAGTGAATATCCAAACGAGTGAAGCGTAATAATGTTTAATAATGTGTAATATTTTCTAAGCTATTCTCTATTTAATGAAATATATTAGACGAAAAAGGTATGCTTTACAGTGAAATATTAAATACACTAAGTTTTTATTAAAGTAAGTTTAAGAAATACACAAATTTCTTAAAAGCACTACTTGGTGTTTTTTGTTAGTTTGGTGTTTTTTGCTAGTTTGGCACTAGCTCTCAAAATTTTGCGTTTTGAGTCTTCAAAAAGCACTACAAACAGTGCCAAAAGCACCAAGTTGGCAATGCTGCAACTGACTGTTATTAACTCACTCTATTTTTTTTAAGTGCTGTTGGTAAAAAAAAAAAAAATATTCTTACTGTTGTTTGATTGTTTTGTATATTAATCAAATAACTCACAAAAGCACGTTGAGTTGATCAAGTCTCAAGTTAATAAAACATTGCGTATTAATTAATAGTTTTTCTCGTATTTATAATATTACATACAACTATATTTGTCAGAAGGGGTTTAAAAAAGTTTTCAAAACAATCATACTGATTCATTGCTTCAATGAATCATAGGAATGAATAGAAATTGCAAGCAGTGGCATGCATTTATTAACAGTCTTATTGATATGAATCATGCAATAGCATCTTTATTTTTTTAATGTTAAGTGCTTGGTCAATATTCATTTTAGAAAATGCAAAATTATGCCGTTTAATTCGTAATCATGCGGATCTCTGATATATACCAAACATGCAGTTCCTTCGTTTCGTGCTCGACCCATATGATTAGGTAGTGACAAGCTATTATGTGGCCAGACGGTTGTCCCTATAATAACTTATAAAGTGCCCAGGAGACGTACGAAAAACCCCATCAATCGGTAAGAATGTGTTAGTGTCGTTTAATTGATGATTTTTCGGAGACGTACAAATAAAATCGTCAATCAGCATTTTAATTTTGTATTCGTTGTGTGCGATGGCATATATGTATGTCTTCATAGGATGATGATTTTTTGTTATTAGCGGCATTAAAACTTTGTGAAATCTTTGTATAAAAAAGCACATTAAACAAATATACAGATCTAAATAATAATTTTTCTATCTTCCACTTTAATTTTTCATCTTTTATTATTGTTATTTATAATAATAATAATTCTAATTCTTCAAACCATTCTAAAAAAACAAACATACCCAGACAGAAAAAGACAATCAGCCAGACGTTGCTACGATTGTCTCCGGGTACAACTAACATCAGTACAACATTCGTTTACCAAGATTTTAATGTACTCATAACATTAAAATGATAACGCCGAATGACCGTCCTCCGACTCTTGTTTCCAATGTTGTCACAATACTCTAAATACACATTTATAAGGTCGTCACAATGGAAATTTCCCAACTTAAGTCAAATTTTTGTATTTACGGTGTTGCGGCGGTAAAGAATTATTGTAAATGGGGTACTTGGGGAACTAAAGTCAAATTTTTGTATTTACGTTGTTGCAGCGGTATAGAATTATTGTAAACGGGGTATTGGGAAACTAACGTCGAAATTTTGTATATACAGTGTTGTTGTGGTATAGCATTACTAAGAACGCGGTATTTGTAAACGTTAAGTCATATTTTTGTGTTTAGAGTACTGTGGTGTTACACAAATTTTGGAAGAGTCGTAATTTTGTATTTACAGTGTTGTGGTGGTACATATTTTTTGGGCAAAGTCACAATTTCTGCCTGGGTAGTTTCTTAAAAAAAATTTCGAAACATAAACAAACAATTTTTAATATAAAAACAAGACATTGGGTAGTGTGAATAAAAAAAAATATGTACGTACTCGTATGTATTTGCTTTTTAGTTAAAAATTTGTTTTAAACACAAAATTCACATACATAAATACATATGTATTTGGGGTTTTGAAAACAATTTTTAAGTAATTTTTTTGATTGTTCGGTTTTTTTACAAAGATCAATGTACATTTTCATAAAGTCGTCTCCATGTCGTCACAGAACAAATAACACAAAGCAATTGACGTTTTTTTCCTCAATCAGATTTGGAGACGTTCAAATAATCAGCCGTCAAATAAAAATATCAAAATTTTTTGATTCTTATCAATCACTGACGACAACATGTACGTGTAGCCGAAAAGAAACGACTGCACGCACACAACTATGTGATTGATGGGTTTTTTTGTACGTCCCCTTGACACTTAAGAGTTACCCTAACAGACAGCATGAATCTCCCGCCGGAAAGGTCGTATAACCATATAATTGTTAATTTATCATCTGACTGTTGAATCTACCAGTATTTCTGTGTGCTGTCTGTGTGTAAGCAATCAAATAATTGTATTCCTAAATAATAAGTTGTTATAATTGTAAATGTAGTAAATTATCGGGTTCCAAACTCATTCCATCTTATCATGGTTGGCGCATTTAAACTTTGACTATGACATTTTCGTAATGAGTTCAAGAACAGCACAACACTTGTTCTCTAATCTGGAATTTAAATGTCGTACCTAAAGTCGAAATACGCTTGCTATGATAAGACCCATTTTTCAACTCTAGTTAAAGAAAAACCAATGCATAGAAAAAAGCGAATGTTCTTTCACGTCACGTATGTATGTCATCTACAGTCTCATATATGCACACTAGTCATCATCAAGTCACAAGCAAGACCGAAAATTTCTTTAGTGTACATTTCCAATCAATCCAATCTCTGTTATGTTTGGTTAGAACGAACGAAGCTTCTCTTATTCTATCTTGTCTTCTTTTTAAGCACATGTTGCCATATTTACTCTAAGTATTCATTAGTTGTGGTTAATCTTTTCACTATAGTTTCTCCACTTGATTTTTAGCATAACCGAACAGAGTATTGCCAATTAATCTTAGTGCAGTGTACCTTACGCGTATTTTAATAACACGGGTAACTCTGTATGAATAATTTTGGTCCGCTTCCATCCAGTTAATTTTTCGCTAGTAGAAATGAAAATCACAATTTTAAATATCCAATTATATATGTACTTGTTTTTCAAATTATCCACATTATTTATTTCATTAAATTCAAATTCAATATTGTTTTGGTTCTTTCTAATTTGCTAACAAATTCAAAGTATTGCTGCTGATTTTTATTTACTATTTTTATTATATCTTATCATAACATGTCTAATAAACACATTATGCTTAACAATTTCGCAAAAAAATAAAAATTATAACAATTTTTCTTTTCTAACAAATCTCTTTCTTGCATTCGAACAATTTATTTATTATAGCTTACAAAACAGCACAATTATGCATCTTTAAATTTGAAAAATATTATTGAAAAAAAAAGAAGAGAACATAAAAATATAAAATCAAATAAAATAAATAATTTCATGCAGCCAAAGATTTATATGATAATTAAAAGAGAACAACTTACAAAGTTTTTAAAAGACAACTGAAAGAATAAACAAAATATAGAATATTTTTTTTTCTTTATATTTAAATAAAAGATAATTTAAATAATGCATGTTTGTTACTTGAAAATACGTATTAAAAATAATTAACTAATAATAAATGTGTGTGTCTTTGAATAAATAAAACCAAACATTAAAAAAAAAATTATACCCACAAAGATATATGTTAAAATTTTCCAATTAATATGAATGTCTTTTAAAAATTTGTTTTTTGAATTGTTTTTCATGTTTTAGGATACAAATACAAACTCATGGTCGTGGAGACGGATTCCGTTCCGCACATTAAATGAATGGTGGTTGCGGACGTCCAAGCGCTTTTTGCTATATATTTTTGTTTTGCCAAGTTTTTCTTTCTTATTTTGTACTTTTCTATTAAAAATATTTAAATTTTTTTTGCTTAATATAATCTTTGTAAATGTTTCATAAGTTTGTTATTTATTTTCGAACATTTTTTGTATTATTTAAATATATGTATACCTACCTGTTCTATCTTGTTTAGTTAATTTAAAAAAAAATATAAATTAAATGGCAGCATGGGAAAAGAAAGCAAAAGCTGAAAAATCTCAGATTTAGAATAAACGCAAACGTTGCCAATTATTAATATGTATAGAAAGAGGGTCGCAATTTCGTCCGTGAGGTTGTATTTGCATTCATACATAAACTTAAAAACCGGTTTTGTTTAATTTACAAGATTTTTTTTTTTTAATATATAAATAAAAAAGAACTTATTTTACTTTTATATTTTCAAACCTAAACTAAAAAAACCCTATTAAATATATATAATGTTGTCCATGGCACTTTTGGTTATCGACTTTCAATAGTGAACACTAGACATGCCGCCCGCCTTACACTTCTGCAATTTTTACTAACCCATTTTGCATTCCTTGATGCTCTAAGCAACGGTGTCACAATACTGGAGAGTGCTAAAGCTAACAGTCTGAAGGTTGTGCACACCTGTTATTTAATCTTTACTACTGAATCAATCAAATTACATACTTAAGCTAAAGTTATTTCAAATGCACACTGCTCGTGCAGCTCTTTAATGTTAAAATAATAAAATAGAAGTAACACTATTTACTCTATAACAAATTTAATTTAAAGAAATCCACAGGATAGTAGTGCAAAAACTGATCCATCTAGCAACGCGCTTCCAATAATAATTCTAAACGATTGGTTAGCGCAATGTTGTTGTAAGCTTCCCGTACCGTAACGTTACAACGATTGTGCAGTTATATGGCTCCATTACTCAAATCGTATCATCTTACTTTTGAAGTTGTAGTATCGTTTAAGTCTGGATGTTAGTTAGGAAAATCTAGACTTGGATCGAGCTCATTCAGTAACTCGTTTTTGACACAAAACCATGATCAAACGAATTTAAATTACATGTGATTGATAATTGGTTTGTGTCAAAAACGAGCTCATGAATGAGTTCGATTCAAGTCTATTAAAAACATGAGGCCGCCAGCGATTATGTCAGCTGTTATTATATTTCTCTTTACTATATACATACGTATGTACGTGCATGTATGTAAGCCAGAAGTTGACGTTTGCCACTTAAAAATCTGTTTTCTATAGATTTTTAAGTAGTAAACGTTGCCAATAAATTTTCAATAAGCAGTGAAAATTGTTTACTATATTAACGGATTTTGTCAGCTGATACGCAACATCACGATAAGATTTGACTAACGAAGTAATTAGAACATTTAAAAACATATCTGATGTTCTGCTGTAAATAAAGAGCTTCTTTATTATAACATGGACGTATCTCAAAGAATGCGTTTTTGGAGTTAATAATACATGACAAATTGTTATATCATATGTAATCTTCTGTGTTAAAATTTCAAACAAAAGGCATGAACACGCACCTGTTGAAAAAAGAAAACATATTTATGCGAGAGAAATGTCAAAAATCTCGTGATTGCTTTTCCATCGTACAAGTACTTCTGCACTATTCACCATTAAACTTGAAAGACAATGTCGTAAAAGTCAGTGTCAATTGCATTTTAGAAAATGATAAATTAGACCTACTCCCCTTATACATTTAAGTCTTCCGTGATCTGTAACTTGCATCATAAAACTTCATTCTGGGCAGGCACGTATGTATGTATGTATTATGCGCGAAAGCGTAGAACGTGTGGTGTAGACTCTCGGTTAAAAAAATATGTATGACTCAGCTGTTCGAGAACAGCATGACTGCTAAAGTTACAAATTGCAATTTTTCGACTGTATTGACACTAGAGATGAGCGATATTTCCCTACCTGCTACTTTTCACAGCGATTGAAAAACACTAATCACAACTGCGACTGAATTTATAAAGTAACAATTTTTGCAAATATATATATATACATAGTTCTTTGATACAAACTGTGAATGTTCTTATATGCTTGCTTTGCAGTAAATAAAGCTACCACATTAATTTTTTTATACCTTCAGCGTTTGTCGAGAAAAAATCATAAAATCGTGTCAAATCCAGGATTGTCAGATTTTTTCCGACCTATTTAGCCAAATTGATTTTAAAAATCGCCAAATGTCAGTTTTGTGTAGTTTTTCTTAGTACATATTTGATAATAAATTTGTTTTTATACAACACTATATTTTAATATAAATTTTTATAAAATTATCTTCTCAAAATTTATCAGAAAATCGCCAAAAAATATTTTTGCAAATTTTTCTCATCCAAATTTAAAACGATTTAATGACTATAATTAATATAAGAAAAATCATAAAAATCAAATTGTTTTAATTTCTTGTAGGATTTATTTTTGAAACCACTCCTTCAACAAACCAATTTTCCTGAATTAGAAAAATTTTGAAGTTCTATTTTGTTAAAAATAGCCATAAAAATCGACCACAAGTTTATTTATCACCAGAAAAATCGCCAAAAAAATATTTATCACCAGAAAAATCGCCATGTCGCCAAACCAAAAATTTTGGACGCCAAACAAGTTGAAAAATCACCACGTTTGACGAGAAATGGCCATATCTGACATCCCTGGTCAAATCGTCTTTTCTGGCATTTTTCTCTCATTTTTTTTATTGTCTCTAAGAAAATATTCAATATCTGGAAGGGTTTGATTCCTAATTGTTTGCTCTTGCCGCTCTTCTTATTAGTATTTATCAAAATACTAATATTAATAAATACTTTTAAAGCAGAAGATCTGAAATGTGTTAAACCGTGATCACAGTCACTGTTTAGTTTCACTGCTACTCTTCTTATTATTATTTCTCAAAGTAACACAGCTGTTAAAAACAAAATACTGCTAAATTGTGTGATCAGTCACAGTTTAAAAGAACAGCGATTTAGAAATCACATTTCACTTATTAAAAAACAACGGGATCGCTCATCTCTAATTCACAATATTAAAGGTGGAGTATATACCGCGCGTTACCCGGCAACGCTTTTCTGGCTTGTTAAACGTTTAACGCTACACAAATGGAAAGTTACACAACACGCTTTTGAGGTTTTTTAGTTGTAAAATTTAAGGCCTATGCCGGCTATTTTTTTGTCTTGCATTTACGTTTTATATTTTGTTAAATATTTAATGCATTTTTTTATCCATTGTTTAATAAAAAAATTAATTTCTAATCATATTTGTGTATGTTAGCTTATGAACCTGGCAACACTAGCTGTAATTTTGTATACAACCCGTGAAAGTTGAAGAATGTTCAACTTTTTGCGAGGTACGCGCGTCGCAAACTTCTCTATGTAACTTACCTTATGAAAACACACTATTTCAACTTTTTTGACAGCCGCGTGTATCTCATTAGCGCATTGAACGCGTGTTATGTACTTCCACCTTTAGGGTACCACCAGCACTACAACCACTGCCAACAATGAATTAAAATTACCTCTATGTACCCAGATTCAGTAACTTTTTGCGTACCTAAAATCATAATATTTATCGATATATGTATGTATTTATTCGATTGCCGGATAATGTGCTTTTGTAATTTATATTTTTTTCGCCATTTAATTATGTATCATGTGGCATCTATGTATACAAAATGTCAAAGTAAGTGAAAAGCACTTAAAGGAATTAAAGAAAATCTAAATGAATTTGAGCTTATTATTTTCCTTCTTTTACTTCAACCGATAGCGAATATCCATTAAATATGTTACTGAATAGCAAACTCGCTAAATTTTCTTTATATTTATTATAGCGATATGATTATCGTAATAAAAGTTACTGAATCCATGTACACTGGATCTGCTGGTCTGAGGATTTTAATTTAATTAAAACATTTTGAGGATAACAAACATTAAATTTATTTATGGCGAATTTAATTTTTAAAACAATTGCTGCAACACTTTCCTTTGAACTCTTTCTTGCTTTCACTTAAGAGCATGATCTTCAGCAGAGATACCTTGTGTATTTCGTGAACTTATCGCTTCAGCTCCACAACAAGAGTTTAGTTGGCAATATAAATGTTAAATTATGCATGGAGTAGCTTTGGCGGAGGCATAGTGTTTAGCCTGAACAAAGACCATCCGTAAACATCTACATGCCATATATGGTGGAATCTCCCTTGAGCGGACGCTCAAGAGAAAGCAATGGTTTGCTTATGGAGCTGTCAGGACCTGTCAAAAGTGTCCGTCTAAAGGGGGTGTCCGCCTATAGGAAGTGTCCGTTAAGGGAGATTCCACTGTACATATGTACGTACTGAGCTGTTGAGACCACCTGTATTTTAACAAAGTTGTTAACAAAAAGTTAATGAATAATATAATCGTTAATTCAAACCATAATACTCGTAATTGTGGACAGCATAACTTTTGCTTAATCGTTATGGATTCGTCTTGAGTGCTTTGATAACTATTTATAAACACGTGTTTAAACCGCAAACATTGAAAGTGCTGCCATATGTAATTTTTCTTTCAATAAATCTTGATTGCTTGTAGTGTTGCTATTAAGTCTCAGTTCACACATTGAATATGATGAGGATCAACGTTTTTGATAAGCACACAAATTACAAAAATCTTTATTAATAAATTTTCATAAGGTTTGCTCATATGCTATTATTTTCTTGTTTTCTTCTGACTGTATTATTAAATTTTAAATTAGTGTATGAACGTGTTAATCGGCGGCTTGAAGAGACATAATTTTGCACGCATTTCATAGAAGCTTTATTTTTTGCTTCCCTAATATTCACAAATATGTATATTGGCATATGCATGTATAACTAAGTTGTTTTCATTGATAACCGCGCATGTCCATGTGCGACAATCGCATCATTATAAATTTTTTTCGCATAACATCATTTAAACAAAAGGCAGTTAGTTTCCAACACTAACGAAGTATTTCACAACTGTTATATTTTAAATATTTTAGCATATGCATATACTACATACATACATATCGTCAGCTGAAATACAAAACCACCTAACTAACAAAAAAAATCAAAACTATGTACTCCAGTGACTTGAATAATTTTCTGTACTTTTTTTTCTCTCCTATAAATGTGAGAAAAGTGTAGTTACATAATTTGCATATCAGCTGACGATAGATATATGAAAAATCTTATATTTTAAACATTTATAATGCATACTTTCTTCCTTTTAAAATTTTTCGCTTTATAAGAACCACCTACATACAGTTGGCGCATTTTAGCTTATTTCTATAATTTTGGTGATAAAACTGATTTCCGGGCATATGCTGTTAATCATGAAAACTACAAAATTTTATTGACTAAAAACTGTTAGATATTTGAAACATTTGTTTTATTTTTATCACTAATCAACTAATCATGTTTAAATATGTATATCTAGTTAATTGTTATTATGCATAAAATAAATTAATTTCTTAATATTATACGTTTTTATTTTCCTTTTTTTCTTTCTTTTTTTTCCTCCAGCGACAACATACATTTTACGGACTTCGATTCAATACTATATTGAATGCAATTTAAATTTAAAATTTTAACATATACATATTTCTTTAAACAATTTATTATATATTATATATTTTGTTGCTTTAAAATTATAATGAATTAATTATATGTACTGGCTAAATTCAATATAGAAGCGAGCGTATTTTGAATACGAACAATTCAAATAATTATTTGACCACGAATACAAAAAATGAACTCAAGTAAATATTTATAACGAAATATATAAAATAGAAATACAATATATAAATGTGCACTTTAAATGTGAATAAGATTTTAACGAAAAAAAACGAAATATTGCAAATTTAAAAAAATTCATTGAAAACAAAATTAATGAATAAATTAAAATACATACGTCAGATATACAAAGAATTAAAACAAAAACCATGTTTCATTTAATAGTGCATTTACATATGATCGAAATCTAGTACTTACTAGATTTTGGGCAAAATCTAGTTGATTTCCCATGCAAAACAAAATCTACTTTATCACTGCATTTTGTCGACGTCTACTTAAAATCTAGTAGAACTCATGGCATTTTCTTTTCTGGAAAAAAATGTTACACTTATTACACTTTTAAATGAAAATTCGTAATAAAACTATTTTCTGAAATACACATTTTATTAGAAATTATTGTATTATCCCTTGCGAAATTTTTTTTAAAACGAACCCAAAATTGTATTTTTTTAAATAAAAAGCTAAAAAATTTTACACTTTTTCTAGAAAAGAAAAGGCCGTTAGTGATGCAAATATGGTTTTTTTTAATTTGTAATAAAAAGTCAGCCTGTGTACTTAAAAAGGTGTGTGAATTGGCTACATCGCAGTTGTTTGATTGTAGCCTTGGAAAATTTTCAGTTAATGTGTTTGTTTTGTTTTGGATAAAAAATCTTGATAATTAAAAAAATAACTTGTTGTAGACGGTATAGATTTTCATAAGGATTTTAATTAAAATCTGCTAGATTTTGTGCAGGTGTAAATGCCCTTTAGCATATTTTTTTTAATGTGGAAACATTTTTAATATTTTAGAAGCAATATTGCATATTTTATTATTTCGTTATTAATTACAACCCAACACAAATATCTTTTTATTTCTTTATACATATATACAAAAATGGCTTTTAAAATCTAGTTTTGTTCCCGATTTGAAAGTAGTGTTCTTTAAAAAAAGATTTATATAATTTCTTAAAAATAAAAAAATTTAATAAAACAAGTGATAAAAAATCTTAATTTCTTATAGTTTTTATTTATTTACCTGTGCTAATTAGTTAAAACTTAAACCTATTTAAATTTGTTTAAATACTGGGCTACCATAAACTTGACTACAGAGAGGGCCAACTCTTTGACAACAGCCATTTACCATAATAATAAACAAAATTTATTTTTTAATTGTTGTTTGAAAAGAAGTCATCACGCGAATTTGGATTTAATTTACAAGCTGGCAATACGGAAACAGCTGATCATTTATTTATCTACTTTGTTGGTGTACGCTTGTTGCTTTTTTTTTTGTTTTTTGCTGCGATGCCATATTGTAAAATAAATGTATCCCCTTATTGTCACTTGCAACTCAGCTCAGGGGGGAAATTACGGTATTTGATATTGGACGAATGTTCATACAAACAATTGAAACTGTATGAAAATTTTTTCAATTAAGAACTTGACTGGATGTGTTTTATTGTTTTGGCCCAGACTATGCATGCGTTTTGTTTCCCTACTGCAAATGGTATGTATGTATGTATATACGTAATTTATATTTTATTTAAAACTTTATTTTACAGATTTTTTTCATACTACATCTATCTGTATGTATGTGCATGTTTTTTCTTTAAGAAAAAAAAAAATAAAATCATAACTTAATAGCAAATTGAAAAATAATACACCTTGATATAAAATGTAAGTAAATCTTGGTTGTGAATATAAAAAAAACGAAAAATAAATTCATATACACTCTAACGAAAACTATTAAACTTAAACTAAACGTTATACTTGAAATATTTAATAACCACCAAACACAAAGTTACTACAATATATACAAATAAAAATATTTACAAAAATTAATTAAAATTATTCTTGTATAAGTAAGATATTAAATGTAAGATAACACTATTTTGTTCGCTTGCAGTCAAAAAAAGAACACTAGATCAATATTATTACTACATAAAATGTTCTATCTACAAAAGTTAATTTTTTAAATTATAAAATTTTAATATAACGGCGTAATGTGCCGATTTTTGTCGCACCACTGCAATAAAGTAATAAACCAAAAAGGCCTAATTTCTCAATTAATTCGGGAATAATACTATATCACTTTATTACTAATGCAGTGTGATGCAATTATGTCCTTATGTTTCAATTATTTGGGAAATAAGGGCAATTTAGCTTATTACTTATAACTTTATTTCAGTGAGCCGACGAAAATCGGTACATTGCGCCGATAGTGGAATCTCTGCTTAAAGCTTAAATTAGACGTGCCATAACCATACAAAACAGCTATTCGAACCAAACTAATGGGCAACACTGTATTTGATTATGAGTGAGTCACCATAACGTCATAGCCATAACCATATAAACCAATTGAATTTAGGTTACGGCTATGGTAGTATGGTATGACACGTCTAATTTAAGCTTAAGATGTTCGGAAAAATGATTTTGCTTAGATCTTTAAGTTAATTTTTGTTTCAGAGCAATGTTGCCAGGAACGGAAATATCCCTACATTTATATAATATTATTACATTGTTCGATAGCGAATGCCATAATCTCAAACTAAAAAAACGTGATCGAATCAGATCGTTATCGAAAGCAAAAATCAGACCCGTGGCTTCGAAATGAGGCGATGGCAATTATTACTCTTCTTTGTTCCCAAGGAATTTATGATTGAAGAAATTTTTTCTCGAGAAAATTATTTGCCGTGAGAAATATTCGCGTTTGGGCTGAATGTAGCAAATGTACTCATTAGTGTAAATTTGTAGTTGATATGTTTTGTTTTTTTTTACGATTTTCGGCAAAATTTATGCATGTGTGGCAACATTGGTCAATTCATTTATTTGCTTATTTTTAGCTCTAGTTTTTAAGATTATAAAATATACATACATATTTCTTTTATTTACCATAAATGCGTAGTTAATTCATGTCTGTACGTAAATAAAATAAATGTTTTATTGAAAGTGCTATCTATATGGAAACAAAAAGTATTTTGCACGAGTCGGATACCTGTTTCTTGCTCTGAATTAAAAACTTTGGTAAGTCCCAAATCACACTATGCAAGTCTTATTGCTAAGCTGATTCGTTTCAGGGAGAGAGAGACGAGGGAAGCAGCATCGTTTCTTTTCCCCCCGTCTCTCTCTCCTAACAAACTAATCAGCTTAGCAATAAGACTTGCATAGTGTAAATTGGGACTAAATAATAAGAATTCTTTTAATATATGTACGTACGTTCACGATATGATAGAATATTAATTGTTCAATACTTTAATAATGATAGCACAGGAGGCAAATTACAGCATTCGATGTCCAAACAAATTCCAATTAATTCCATTTAAACTACATATGTATATTAAAATTATAATAAATTTCATTCGATATCGCATGCGGTAATTTGCCCCAGAATTGTTTTGGTCCTAATTAAATATTGTGTGCAGTTTAATAAAAATTGCTTAAATAAATGTAACTGAAAGTGATGACTATAAGAACTATACATACAAACAATTTTGAAATTCAAAACAAAACATAAATCTATACGTGTATCTTTATATCTATTGGAACGAATTTATGTGTTTTTAAAACAGTAAAAATTAAAAAAAAAATACTAAACTCTACATATAAAACAAAAAAGATATATACATTTATATACACATAACATATACATATACGTATCTATAAAGACAGACAAACAAAAATTATTTACATAAATTAAAACAATAAAAATATACACACACTTCTTAAAAATATTTTTCTCAAGATTAAAAAATAGTAAAGGTATTCATTTCAGTTTTGAAATGAATACCTTTAGTATATAATAGCATAATGAACCGTTTTAGTTAAAAGTGAAATTATATTTAAATAGTTCTAAGCTAGAATATTTTTTATTGTGCTTATAATATTTCCAAATGGTCATTTGCACAGAAAAGTCCATTTCCATCGCGTTACATCACCATCACTAATTGCTTATACATACATATTTGACAACCAGTTCTTTATAATAATGTAAGTAAGGCTAATTAAGGGCTTATAAATCAGTACAAGTTAATTTCTAGTTTTGGTTTGGTGGTTTAATCAAAGCAATAAATCATCAGTACAGAATTTAAACCAGCGTTTAAACTACCAATATTCAACATATGATTTTGTTAAACACAAACCGTATGTTTTGCGTTAAAAGAGTACTCAAAATTTTTTTCAAGCCTCTAATTTTTCTTCAGATCTTAATCGATTTGGGGCAAATCGTGGCACTCGTTATCGAACGAAATTATGAAATATTTCAATAGAATTTATATGGAAATATTTCGTAATTTCGTTCGATAAAAAGTACACTCTATTGTTCCGTTATAAGGATTAGTTCAACTAAACTAGCGTTTAAACTTGCACTGATATATTAGTCCGAAGAAGTATATTTTTCTGCGGAAATGCCCGTTTATAACCGGCGGCAAATAACGCCATCTATTATCGATCGAAATTTCTATATGAATATTCTACAAGTAAAATCGATCACTATATAATTTCTAAATTTTTCCCCAGCCTTCTGTTCATAGATATCTCTTTAATATCAATTACTAATGGAAACCGCAATTTTTTCTTTTAAATAAATCAACAACTAACCGTTATTTGTCGAGAAAGTGATGCCATATAATGAGCAGTGTATTCTATAAATAGCGCTATTATTTTTCCCATAAATTCCAATTAGGTTAAAAACTTTTAATGCAACCTAATGCACCTATTTATTAAAGAAATAAACTTTCTGATACACTACTGAAACGAAATTTAAAAAATATGCAATTTTACTTATTGAATGTAAATTTTTCTCCATAAACTGAAGTTCAATAACCAAAGTAATTGAGTAATATGCTATTGAAATAAGACTTTACCTTTTCTGAGATTTTTGAATAATAATATTACGTGATAAAATTATAAAAAGGTTTCACACAAATGTTTTTCGAAAAAATTTTGTGTTTTATAATTTTAAGTTTTTAAATAATAAAAAGTAGAATTTTGAGAAATAACATTGTTAATAAAATAAAAAAAAATAATATATTCTTAAAACAGACGATCTATTATATGCATCTTCAACACTTAAACCATTAACAGCTTCTTATATTTTATATGTACATATATTTATGTATATAAGTATTTACTTAAGATACTTCAAAGTTTGTTAGATGTAAAGGTTTTCATGTGCGAGTATACCAAAATTTTGCGAGTAAATATTTAGGCAACGAACGTCAGGGAACGAAAATGTAAAATGATCAAAACCTATGCTGATGCTTATCATGTGCAAGAGCATAACAATAAAGCCGCGTTCAGACTATTATACTTTGTATTTATACTTGTCAAAAATTCAAATAATACGTGCAAGTGTGATAGTCTGAAGGCAAAATGTCATCAAAGTGGCAAATAATACGATAAAAATTTTGACATCCCATAAGACTTTTTCGTTTTTAGAAAATTTTCGAAACGATAATACTTTTCATTAGATCAGGGTTGCATTTTCACACAAACCAAAGTTCCAAGTCGGCTGTTTCGCCGCCGATAGCGTGTCGTCATTGGTGTAATGTTTTGTCATATTTATATCGGCTCAACATTTTGAATAAGTGAATCGTATGGAAGTATATTTCGTTGACGTAATTTTTTAACGCTTTTGTAATATATTTTCTTAAATTTTTTTCTGTTATTTACATAGAATATTTTTAACTGTTGAACTTTCTCAAGTGTCGGCACGTCCCCGCCTGCATGAAACCGCTTTGCCGCCGCTAGTAAATGAATAGCACAGACATTTTCATTGAACAGCTGTTTTGTTTTCTACTTGTATTACACATTTGATTTGAAGTGTGATAGTCTGAACACAATATGTGATTTTACGTTAGATTTTTTGACAGTCGCAACGAATGTATTTAGATTTCTGTATCGTAAAATGTGATGAAAGTATTAATACTTCTATAATAGTCTGAACGGGGCTTAAGATTCTAATGACATAAAACAAATTCAAAATTGCTGGCATGGGGCAGTATAAAGTCAGAAATCGAAAATTTAAAATTATCAAAACTTGTCGAGATGGTTATCATATTTAAGGGCATAAAATACCATTCCAGAGGTAAATAACAAATTCATGGGCAAGGCCAAAAAGACCAAACAATTTGTAAAGCGAATACGACTAAAATGCCCTTTAACAATTTTAAAAATATAAAAATAAGTTTAAAAGACTTCAATCAGGCTACTTAAAAACTGCACCACAAAACATACAGAAGTGTCACGAGACGGAAGATACGGGTATTTTTCAGTTTGTCTCGTTTTCCCTCAAATTTTGTCGTCGGTTTTGTTTGGCTACGTCTTTCTAGTGCAATACATTTTTATTAGCTGTGTTAATTGGTAAGTAGTAATACACTAGAGTATCAAATACACTATGCTTTTCTCTTTCTTCTATGAATTAACAAAAACCTGATTGGAGCTTTTTTTACCTGTCACTTTCTTCACTTCTGTGTATTCTGTGACTGCACTCTGAAAAGTTCAAAACAAGAAAGTATCTGCGGTGGTATGGCACTTCGTGCTCGCTTTGTTTCCATTTGTTTATCAAAAATCTTGATTGCAAACTTTGAATGTGTGAAAAATTACTCGAGGTTCTGAAAAAGTTTGTAGATTTTGATAGTATTGAAATTGTCAAATAGCTTTTTTGCTAGAAGTAATTTTAGGCTTCAATTTAAAGATTAAAAAACGAGTTTTTGAAAATAGAAACAATTGCTTGTGGTAATTTATGTAAAAAAATTAAATTAATTGATGTTTGATTTCTGACTTTATTTTTAAGCTAATAAGATACTGAGACATATGCGCCAAAAGACGCAATCGCAGTTATATATGATGGTGTAAGTTATTTAACAGAGTTTTGCGAAGAAAAAAAGTTGTACTCCACTTAATATTAGTTTTTGTTTTTTTTTTGGTAGAAACTGAAGTAGAAATCATTACTCGACTCTTTTATCACAAATTCTTATTATGTATGTATTTACATTTGCGTTATCCGGGGAATCGCCAATATCATTGACACTAATACAAACATGAATCAGAGTTGAATAAAGAAACATATAATTACTATTTAAATGCAACTCTTATTTCCGTGTTTCACCGCTTCTTTCCGCTTATAAGAGTTGTTTATAATATTTTTTTTTTAAATTTAGTGCCCGCGTCCTGTTGTTAGAGTGTCCGGTTATGAGAACGTATTTTGTATGGAAAAGCTAATGAACGTGTTTGATCCAGTTATTAGAGGTGTTAGGTTATAGGAGGTGCACGTTATGAGAGGTTTCACTGTATTTACTTTTGCACCAAGTATACTGTATATTCAGTATTGCCAACATTTGAATTTATAAACTTGGCGTGCAAGTGTTGCATTTTCATTGAACATTTAATGCTTTGGGGATTAAGTGTTGCCAGCATTTGAATTTGCTAACGTGGAGTGCATAGCATCTTGCAAGTTTCGAATTTATACCGATCAGTTAATGCTTTTTATTTTTCTTTATTTTAATGATAAAATAAAGAAAATATGCAAAATTAAAGAAAATTAAATTTGATTTCATATTAAATCTGTATATTCTGGGGCAAATTACGGCACTCGTTATCGAACGAAATTACGAAATATTTCAATAGAATTATGTGGAAACATTTTAAAATTTCGAACCGTATCGAATGCCGTAATTTGCCCCCTGGTTTAAATGTTGTCTATGCTGCCAATATAGCGTAATCAAATCCAATGCAATTAATTAATTATAAATCAATATAACCACGTGTGTACATACTGCATACCATATTTTATTGCAGCACCTTTAATTAAGATAAATTAATTTAGAAAGTTAAGTGCAAGTATTGCAAGAAAATAGTCGACAACAGGCATTTATTTATACTCAAAACTTTCATATATGTATATGTATTTATGTACACAAATATGTATATGTATATGTACATTAAGGAAGCGTTTATATACAACTAAAACTAAAATGTTTATACACAATTAAAAGTAAAAATTTTTAAACTACAAAATAAAAAAAAAATTGTAGACACTGAGAAAAAAAATTATTTTAAATTCAAAAATCTAAAACACATTTATACTTATGTGTTATGTATTTGATTATAAAAAGTCAACCCATCAAAAATTATATGTTATAATAAATGTTTTAACAGAATCAATGTTTTATTGGCAATGAATGTTTGTTGTTACTTAATGTACAATTTATATTTATATTGAATAAATTAAAGTTTTTATTTTTAAGTCACAATACTTACGTGAAAGGATATCATAATAAAAGCTGCATATTTACAATTTATTTTTTATTTACAAATATACAAGAAGTTTTCAAAATGAATTATCCTTAAAATGTTAATAACAGAGATACATTCTTATGCACACACACACACAAAAATATTTTCTTTTTTCAAAATGTCCCACTGACAAAAATAAAGTTTAAATTTTACATTAATATAAACAAAAATCTTAATTTTATTGTGTACTAATTCTTTGCACCATAAAACTAAAAGAGGTATGTTAATAAAAACAGGAGTGTAATACTTACGGTCTAATTCATAAAGATATTTTAGGTTTATTACATGTTTATTTGACAAATTTCCCATAGAAATATGTCAAATAAGCGCTTAATAAGCCTGAAATATTTTTTAGGAATAAGGCAGTTATTCTTTAGCCACTGTAATTAAATTGTTAGAAATGTTTAAAATTATGTAAACACTTCTATTTAACGATAACCATACATAACGAACGATGCAACGAAATTCAAGGATGAACATGTCCAAACGTTACGTCCGCACTACGCAAAGTGTAAGTCCATACAAGGTTTCGTCATTTGTTTCTCTTTTCGATTTTATTGGTTTCTGAGTAAGTATATATTTTTTTCAACTTAAGCCTTTTTTTATAAGCAGAAGAGCACAGCAATCTGGGGGTCTAATCGTCGCAGTCGATAACGAGCTGATTCGATCACGTCTTATCAGTTTAAGGTTATGGCGTTAGATATCGAGCCATATTATTACATTGTTATATAGCGAATGCTATATCTCAAACTTAAAAACGTGATCGAATCAGCTTGTTATCGAAAGCGACAATTAGACTAGAGCTGCAAAACTATCGATGGTACTATCGATAATATCGATAGTTTTATTTTAAGTGGACTATCGATATTTTTTTCGATAGCGATACTATCGACAAAAACACTACTAAAAGAGAAAAAATCAAAGTCAATAAAAACGGAATGATGGCGACTGTGTAATAAAAAATGCAACATTCAAATTTCGCCGCCTGGTTTGGTAATGGTTATCATGACATATATAGATAAATGTGAAAACAAATTAATTAGTTTTGATTTGTTTCAACATAAGATGTCAGTTTTTATCTACTAGATGCAAATTGCATAAAAATACAACTATTATATCCCAACGGCTTTGATACTTGAAGAAACTTGACGGCGGCTAAATTTGACGACTACTGGACTGTCTACGCTCTTTACTTTTAAATAAAAGGTGACGCTAAATAGTTTGCTTCAACTTCTGTTAAACGAATACTTTTTAGCTAACTGCAATAGTTTAAGTAATGATGAAAGATTTTTTTTATTTTATTCCTTTTTTCGTTTATTTTTTTTTTATAAAACTGTGCATATATGTTTGTTGAATATGTGTATTAAAAACATTGGAACTAAAAGTTTTAAAAAAATTAACTTTCTTTTTACTTTATGGAATGATTAAAAAATTCAAGATTTTATATTAGAAAAATACACAATTGATAAGTTTTAGCCCTTATAGACACGGAAACTTTACTTTGCAAAGCCTTAATTCAGCAGGGAGCAAGACAGAAAGAGATAGTACGTATCACTTTGTCTTTCACACACCTGAATTAAGACTTTGCAAAGTAAACTTTCCGTGTGTAAAAGGGGTGTTTCTAAGAATCAAAAACTATCGATAGTATCGATGGCATCAAAAAATACTATCGAAACTATCGAATGGAACCACTATCGATAGTTTTGCAGCTCTAAATTAGACCCCTGGTATGTGATAGAAATTATTATATTTTATATTGGCGCCGATTTAAAAAAAAGCAACTGAAAGATGACTTATTGATGTTTTTATTGTTATCGAGGCTTGAAATATTTTATTCGAACTTGAATTCAATTTCATTGTATCGTGCGATTTACATAAAACTCATTTTTCGATTATTAGCTTTGTGAAATCACGCGATACGTAACCTAACGATTTCCATCACATACTAGAATAAATAAATTTAGGATATAAAATGCACTAAAAAAAATATGTGTGTACGATATACATATGTATATAGGATAATTTTGGCAAAAAATTTTATAAAAAAAGATTAACGGTCTAATTCATAAAAAATATTTATTACATTTTTATTTGACAAATTTCCCGTAGAAATACGTCAAATAAGCGCTTAAGAAACCAGAAATATTTTTTATGAATATGGCAGTAAATATCTTGAAATCCGCAGCTTCGACAGTTTATTTTGGTATACAAATCAGGTTTTTGGGAAATGACGTCACTTGAACCCCAATAAAATTTCAAAATACATATATCAATGGATTTTGCAAATATAAAAATATTTAAATATATCGAATGCAAAAAGTGTCAATTGCCATCTCGTATGTAAAATTGACTGGTTGGCTTCATATGGAGTGTTATAAGTCGACCTGGTCCCTTTTACCTAGGGACTAGTGAAATACTCGTAACTTTCTTCTTCTAAGGGATAATTAATCAATGCACGTAAAACTTTATTTTTAGTTTTTGAAATGTGTTTAAACCAGCAAACCAATAAATCAGTACAGTATTTAAACCATATCTAAACGCGTAAAATTTGATGTTTAAACTACCAATACAGGCCATACATATGATTTTGTTACATACAAACATATTTTTTTTTTTTTTTTTTTGAACACGCATTCATTTCAAACCATAAAAAACACAACTCGCAAAGCGATTAGCTTGTCTGCGAAAAACACCCAGGTCTATGGTGGGAATCGAACCCACGACCTCTGAACTGAGAGGCTAGCATCGCTACCATTCAGCCACAGGGACGCATTAAAAAAGCTTTCAACATTTTTCCAATCCTTTACTCTTTCTTCAGATCTTGTTCGATCTGTTTTTCTTACACTATACTTTTCTTTTATACTTTTCTATTTCACCAAGCCTAAACCAAGGCGAATTGGTCTCGATTTGCAAGTCTGCAAGAAAAAAAATTATATATTTGCCAGTTACGCCTTTTTGCATATTAGCTAACGATATAAATTTACGTTTAGTTCAACTTAATCAGTGTTTAAACTCTCAGTGATTTATTATTATCCATTCGTTTTTTTGCAACTTCCACAAGAACTGCATGCACATGAAACACCCTACCCTTCTCCATTCATCTTCCTCATGCATCGAGAAACTTAAAAGTTTCATAATCTGGACGAGGACTAGTGACGCTTTCGTGCAAGAAACGATATAAAATTTAAAGAATCAAAACCAATACAAGTGGAAAACTTGACATGTAATTAAAATGAAAGTCCTTAAAAAATGTTAATTGATTAAATTCGATGGCTTAATATAAAAAGGGACTAACCCCATTTTTTTTTGAAATCGTGTTTTTAATGTTTTCTGGGCGACCACGTATAATTGCATCCTCCTTGAAGATCTTAGTACGTTACAGTTCAAAATTAAGGACTTATGGCAACTTCAAAAACTATTTCTGCATGTAAAAGCTTTATGTTTTCTTCAGTTTTTTGCTTCTCCTGTAAAATATCGAAAATTCGAGTTAGGACTTTTTTATATTAAGTCATCGATATACATATTTTGCTACAAGTTAGTTCTCTGGAAAAAAACACCCTAACGTACACATATATCTTTTCTCGTGTATTTCAATTTAAGAGTCGATCTCTTGGCTTCATATTTAAAAATCCTTTCATTGAATTTTATTCGTTTAAATATTTTATTATTCTTTCATTAAGATTAATTTTAATGGATTTTTACCATGTGAATGAAAAAGCTTATTTACAACAAATTTAAGTAATATTATTACTTAATTTTTATGAGAATATACATACATCCATATGCACATATACATTCATACATACATACTCGTACATTGTTATATATGCAAATATTCAAATATTATTTTATGTAATTTTAACGTTTATTTGCTCATGGTTGGGAAAATATTTGTTTTTTTTTACAGTAAATATTGCTGCAAATAATGAAGTGCAGCATATAATTGTTTACAATGCGAGAATTTGCACATGCAAATCATTTAAAAAAAAAGTTTAAAATTACACTTAAAAACTTTCGCAATATTTACAATTGATGCTACCGTATGCCCTACAGGCTTAAACAAAATATTTTTGTAATGAAAAAAAAAATGTCTGATTATTTATCAGCCCCTTCCCAGAGTTTCATACCATTCGAAAACGGATTTATTTCCGTAAGTTGATATTTCACAGAACGAAATATTTCTTTGGAATGAAATCAATATCTCATAAATCTTACAAATTCTTGAAAGCATTGCTTTTAAAGAATTTTAATTTCTCAAAAAATAAATGTATATAAAAATTAAATATTTAAAATATATTTTACATTACAATTCGAAAACGTTTACTTTCGATTAAAATTAAACCTGCTTGGTTAACTTTATACGATTTTTAGTTTATTCTGGTCAACATTTCATTATTGAGTTATTTAATTCAATGATAAGATTAATTGATTTTGAATTTATTTGCGAAAAATATTTTTATTCATTCATTTCTTTAACAAAAACGAAAATTTCATTTTACAAAATAAATGAGTGTCGCCAGCTAATTTTTTGAAGCAGTGTTGTGGGATTTATTCTCAGCCTCATCGCCAAATGACTTGTCGAATATCGCCAATATATTTAATAAAACGTTAAACTTTAGCTACAAAAATGTATTTTGTAATTGCATTACAAATATTGTATAAAAATTGTATTGTTTAAGAAAATTTAAGAAAAGTGTTTACGCTAGCATATTAATAATACTGGCGTATAAAAAATATTTAAGAATAACTCATTTTTGTCCGGCTATTAGAGGTGTCCGCTTATAATAGTGGTACACATTCGTTTATGTTAATTTTGGATCTACAAAACTTGTCCGTTTATTAGAGGTGTCCGGTTATGGGAGGTATCCGTTAGGAGAAGTTTCACTTTATGTATATTGGCAGCACTATTTTTTCTCATTGTCGCCGATAAAAATATAAAATAGTTTACTCCCTATTCAGACTTGAGATTTTTGTTGCAGCAATTTTTGAGTTTATTGTGAGAGTGGCGAAAAAATTGAGGAGGGATGCACAGTTTCCCACTTGACCTGAGATTCGATATAAAGGAATGATTACTAACGCGAAGAAATTTCGAAACAAAATTGTTCGATATCTGTTCGCGAATCTAAAAAAATCGAATGTTTGCTAAAGCTTCGAACTTCTCTCGATTTTTTTTTCGAATGTGTGACGGTAGCCGAACGGATTTGTGCTCGTCTATTGAGATTTGATAAAAAGAAATGTTTTCTAAAGCGAAGAAATTTCGAAACAAAATTCTTCGATATTTGTTCGCAAATCTAAAAAAAATGCGAATGTTCGCTAAAGCTTCGAACTTTTCTCGATAGTTTTTCGAATGTCTGATGGTAGCCGAGTGAATGTGGGCTAGCCTGTCAGAATGGAGATACCATGTTAAAATCCTGCAGCGTAAGTTAAAATAAATAAATTAAAAAATTAAATTACTTTTTTACCTTTTCTGTTGACTTTTTGCGATATAGAAATTAGTTCGATATTCTCTCACTTCTGATATTGCTAGCGAAACTGCGAAATCAAATGTTTTTTGGGACAAAATTGAGCGGCAATTGAACTTTTTTCGATTAATTTTTTTAGAGTCACTCTCGGTAGTTTTACACGATATATTTTCGGGATTTATTCGAAATCGATATCAATAACGAAAGTCTTGGTCAACTGGGTTCATGTGCTCTGCGCAATTGTCTTTTGATTTGAAATTCGTACTTGTTAATTTAAAGTTATTATGTAGTTGTATTGCATGAAAACACAAAATATAACAAAAAGTAACCCTGATAGAATTGTTAATTTTGCAGGAAAATTTGTAATCCAATATAAATTTTTTAATATATAATAACAAAATCAGAATTTCATAATGTGGTCACCAATGCAATTTCAAAGCAGAATTGTAAAAAATTGCAGCAACAAAAATTTTGTGTACTTGAATCCTTTTTCTTGTTTCAGTGTAGTATTTTAAATATGTCGTTGATAACCTCTACTGTACTGTAATTATGTATATAATCGTAACTTAACCTTATCTTGCAGGCATAGTTAAAAATAATGCGAAAAATGAGGTGTGTTTAGTATAGGGTGTTTTTTTGAGGGGTATAGAACTTCGAATTGAAATAAAACACAAGAAAATCGTTTTAATGTCCATCAATTTGGCTTTATTGGAAGGATAATTTTATGCCATTTATGTTTAAATATGATTTTGGGCATGTGGCCGCCGCGGCTGGCTCGAATAAAGCTAATTCTACAGGTCCAATTTTCAACCACTTTTTCGAGCATATGGGGCCGTATGTTGGCAATAACGCCACGAATGTTGGCTTCCAAGTACCCTAACGTTTCTGGTTTGTTGGCGTAGACGAGCGACTTCACATATCCCCAAAGAAAATAATCCAATGGTGTCAAATCACACGATCTTGGTGGCCAATTGACAGGTCCATTCCGCGAAATTATGCGCTCATCGAATGTTTCCTTCAATAAATCGATTGTGACGTGCGCTGTGTGGCATGTAGCGCCGTCTTGTTGGAACCACAACTCATCCACATTCATGCCATCCAATTCGGGAACAAAATAGTCGGTTAGTCGGCTCCAATTGCTGTGCACGGTTTCATTCGGGTCCTCTTCAACACTTTGCTCTACAGCGGCAATTGTTTTTTCGGTGCGCACTGTTCGACGTCTCTGCGGATGCGTATTATCACATAGAGTAAACGTAGTGCGAAAACGATCCATGGTTAACCGAATTAATTGCTCTGATGGACGATTATGTCGACCATAAAATGGACGGAGCTTGCGGTAAACTGCGCGAACTGAACCATTATTTTCGAAATAAATTTGCCCGATTTGCAAGCGTTGTTCTTTTGTCAACCTGTTCATGATAAAATGGCAAACCAAACTAAATATTAATCACTTGACAGCTGACAAAATGGCCGCCAGTTAAAAAAGTAATGCCAACTTAAAGTTCTATACCTCAATAAAAAACACCCTTTATAGATGTGCTGTCCAATTAAATGCTTGATTTGAGTTGGTAAACAAATTTCAGAGTTAAATTTACATATATCAAGTACAGGACTCCAAAGGCTGTATAAAATTAATAATTACTAATATTAAAATGACTATACATACGAGTAAACATTAATAAACAATTAAATTCTGAAAACCTCAAGAATTCGAAAACCGTGTCGGGCATACATCAGAGAAATTAAATTCTATCGCAAATCACTAGAAGGCACTAACAAACTTGGAATATGTTTCATACTTATGCACACTCGCAATTTAGATACGAGTATAAGGGGCTGTCCATATATTACGTAACGCGGTTTTCCCCGATTTTTGACCCCCCCCCACTTAGTAACATATCGTAACAAAACTGTGAATGAGATAAAAAATAAATTAAATAGTTTAAAGTTTTTATTAAAAAAATTAAATTTAATTCATTGTTTTAAATTCATTTGTTAGACTAGCACAGTGCGTAGACAAAAATTAAATAAGCTTACATATGAACGTGAAACTATTTTTTAAATTTCTTCCCAAGTGTCCTCAAACTCCAAAAATTATGGTTTCATAGAGAGCTTATTCCTAAACTGTATGTATGCATTAGTGATGTGTATTGGAATTCCAAAACATTCGGCCGTTTCTAGATATTCGCATTCGTTTAAAAAAATATATAAAGAAATTCATAAATCCAAAACGAAATTTAAATGAATGGCACACAAATATTAGTTTGTAATAATTAAAAAAAAATTATTTTTTATTTTTTGCTATGCGTTTTTTTTCCAAATAATCTGCTATAGTTTTCCGTATTGATGACTGAGCAGTATTTCAAACATCAAGACGAGAATTGGCATTAGCCTTGCGGTCGCTTTCACTAGTTTCTAGTGAGCTTAAAGATGACATCGTTTGGCCATCATCAAATCAATATAAAATGTGCGTGAAACAAAAAAAATATATATCTAGGATCAATAAAGGTTGCCATGGTGAATTACATTCTACAACATTACATTTTCAATAGATATTTGCCCATTAAAAATATATACCTTAAAAATACCTTAAAATTACAGGGGCACACAATCTAGTTCCTAGACGCATTTCACTGTTGTTTTCATATTTTTTTAAGTTCTGTTGCATAAAATAAATTAAAATAATATCCCTATAGGAACTCAAACCCATTTGTAAGTAACTTCAAACTGGTTTTTTAATAACCACATCTGGTTGATTCAGTGACTTTTTTCCTTGTAACCGACTCACTATTTTAACATAGGCATGTCATAGGCGGTAGTCAATTGTCCATCTCTGCATGACTTTTTTTAATTGACTACTAACTACTTATTTTCCAACCAATTTGTAGTTAATTAATATTATAGCAAAAAAAAAGATATATATATGTATATTTATATGATATGCATATATTATATACTATACAGATATATGTATGTATATATTCATATACATATATCTATGTAAATATACATATATACAATGTACATATATATAAATATTTATTTTTATTATATTCACTAAAAATAAAAAATACGTACATACATGTGTACATCCTTACATACGAACCGCTCATAGAAAATATTATACATATTAAGTATTGAAAAATATTAGTTTTTTTCAACATTTGACATTTGATTTCATGACATGCTTCTTTTGTTTTTTTATTTGCTTTTCATTTACTTTTTTGCTTCTATTTATTTCTTACGTGTGCTTTTATTCAATATCTTTGGTTGATATCTGTATGAGATTTAAACCAATTTGTAGTCACTTGCAAAATAATTAATTTATAAACTAGTGATTTTTGTCAACTGATTATTTTATTTACTACAGGGATCCTTATGCAAATACGTTTATGTATGCAAGTTTCCATTAACACATCTCTCAAAACTTAAACATTGTAGCCTCAAGTTGACCAACAAAAATGTTAAAACTAAATAATTTGATATTGTCATGTGCATATATGGAAGAATATATTTTTTTGAAAGGACACTTTTTTGTCCATGAGAATTGCAAGAAACCTTTTCCTAAACTTCTTAAAATACCATTTCCTTTTATGTATTTGGTCAATTCAATGTTAATATATGTTGCAGTTTAACATAAAAAGAAGTTTTTATGTACATACTAGTGTTGTCATTCGAACAAAAATTATTCGAATATTCGAACAATTTTTTATCATATTTATTCATATTATTTCAATTTTGTCGAAAATTCGAATATTCGAACAATTTCCTTAACTATTTGTATAAAAAGATTTTTTGGGTTGTCTGCGGTTTTTAAATTATTTTTTCGAAAAAATTAATAATATATTTAAAATCTTTGTAAATGTGTGTAAATACCTATACTTTTTAACTAATTTTGTTTCAGTTTTTAACTCCCGACAAAAAAGGGGTGTTATAAGTTTGTATGTAGTTTGTGTCTGTGTATATATTTGTATGTACGAGTCGACGTACAGACCAAGCGGTTGGACCGATTTTGATTTAGTTTTCCTGTTTGATTGGCTGAAGAAGTTAGCACGTTGACTACAAAACCGAAGGTTTTAGGATCGAGCCCGCTATCTGACAGTCATTAAATAACGACACCATGCATTTTTCTGATGTGCATTACTGTCCCTTTCTATCAGTTGTTGTAGAAAAGTTCAAGTGATGAAGGCATAGTCACTGGTCACTGAACTATACCGACTTCAAGAGATACTAATCCTAATGTAACACCAGAGCACCCCCTTTGTTGTGTAGCAGAATCATCGGCGAAGTAAAATAACTACTAAACTGCTACTAAACACAGCTTCAAACAAATTAATACGACTCACTAACGCCAGAGGCGCTGCAACACTACATTATTAAAAAAAAAGTGCAAAAAGCAGAGCTGTAAAAAAACGAAGCATTCCTCTATCTATTTCTTACTATCCCTTTCTTTATAATAGTAGTAGGCAATCATTGCCCGATTGTTACTTCTCTTTAAAAATAAAATAAAAAATTACTTGTTCTAGAGTGTTCTTAGCTATGTTTAAAGAAAATCTGTCCAGCCGTTTAGAATATATCACATTTTTTAGATATATTCTGTTGATCTGCGTGTCTTTGACGCAACGTCTTGACCGATTTTAATTTTGCTTTGTTTTCGTTTGAATGGTGACATGATCGTACATCTTCTAATTTATACTTGAAGAAAACCGGTCTAGTCGATTGGAATTTATCACAATTTTTTTATTTAATCTTTTATTTTTTGCGATTCTGTTACTTCAATAGTATAAGTGGAACATAGAGTTCTTATCTATGCCACAGCGTCAACTGCGGCAAAGGTTCTTAAAATTTTAAAGTTTTGTTATTAATATTCCTAAATTTGTTTTTGAAATTATTTGTTTTTCTTGTGCAATGAAATATTTTTTGTTTGTTAATAAAAAAATTAATCTAATAAACATATGTGTCGTTTTTTGCTAACTATTTTAAGATTATTCGAATATATTTTTTTATTCTTTGTTCGTTCGAATATTCGAACAAAAGTTCAAAATTATTCATCTGTTCGAACAAGAAAAAAATTATGAAATTTCATTCGAACAAACATAAAAGACGAATAATTAACAACACTAGTGCATACATATATTAAGAATATTTAAGAATGTAAATAGATAAAGAAAGATGAGGAATTCAGAACCAGTTCAATTCAGTTTGACTACAATTTATTTAATTTATTATAAAAACTTTGTAAAATTTTCAAATGTTATTTAACAACTATTAAATTTTTGGATAGTTTTCATAAACTTTAAGGTACGTTTTAAATATTCGAATTCCAATTCGCCAATATCAAAAGTTGACATTCGGCAGATGTATGTATGTAGTATACATAATCGTACATAATATATGCAGGCAACAAGTATGATCAATTAAATAAATAAATGAGAAAAACATACGTATTTTTGTACAAAATTAGTACTTTTTGCTGTTACGTAACATTTTCAAAGACCCCCTCCCCCCACCACCATAACAAATTGTAACAAAACTCGAGCATTACGTAATATATGGACAGCCCCTAAGCAGTGAGTTTTCTCTGAAATCCTACGCGAAAATTGTTTGTAGAATACTTTTTTCCTATCATAAAAACGGTTCAATGTTCTACACAAGGCCTTGGTTCTACAAAAATATTTGCCACAACATTTAATTATGTATAGGTACGTCATTGAAATACACCAAGGCTAGAAATTTAACTTAAACACTAGAAATATTTATGTAAAAATATGCATGAATCGAAATAGAACATATATGAAAGATGACAAGGGAATTAATGTTTTTACATTAACTATAGCTCTTCATTCATTCGGGTATATTTTTAAGTGCTTAATAGGGTTGGCATCATTATTAATTGCAACTTTTGTGGTTACTGGATCGTGATGCCAATCAACTAACTGTACATTATTGTTAACCTGATTGAAGCAGTGATGCAGTATCAAACTACAGACATATTTATGTGCTTTAAAAGTTGCAAATTATACCAATCTCGGGGATAGGTTTCAACCGCTTTAATTGCAGCGGGGAATAAGCAAGTTAAGTAAAATTAGCATCTTAATATTTTTTACATTTTGGAACCAGTCTAATGTGTATACAAAAATAAAAAGAAATTATACTCGTAATTTATATTTTGCTGTGCGGAAGCGGCAAAATTGTTAGAAAATGTTACAAGAAATACTTCATAAAAGCGCTTCAATTTACATTTTATTCAAAATTCAATGTCAATAAACTACTTATTTTACCAAAAAAAAAAAGAAAAAAAAATCTCCACAAGTCTGTAAATGTAAATTAATTTTAATTAAAACAATACTTCAATCCGAAACGATTTTAGCTATTAATTCATTGCTTTGTCTGATTTTTTTTATAATAACAAAGTGAAAAGATAAATAAAATTCACGTTATTTTAACTAAACAGGTCATCGGGGTGACCATATTAGCTTTTTCCAAGCTTACGGCCTGGCCCACGATGTCGACAAGAAACTAAATACTTATCTATCTCTTACTTACATTGAAAACAAAAACAAATTTTCTTATTTTGTTTTTGTTTTCAATATAACTAAGCGACAGATAATTTCTTGTCGACATCGTGGGCCAGGCCGTTAATTTATGCCCCGACAACACTAGTAATTTTAATGATATTTTACGGTTTACAACACTTATTTGTAGTGCTGTAATTTAAGTCGTCAATGAAAAATTCCTGGGATTGTGGCTTACAAATACAACTGTATCGAACTCTTTCAGTACAAGCAAATTCGAAAGCGTTTTATTTCGTTTGGAATTACAGAGTATACCCCCAGATCCGATAATGTATTTAAAAAAAAAAATATTACATCGAATATGCTCTGTAATACACGTGTAATAAAAAAATTATGTAAATACAAACAACACGTGGAATACGGAACCTATCAGTATGTACTTTTTCGGATGCCGGTTCGGGATGAGGTGTTTGCAAATCCCTGTTTACTTTCACATCAGTGTTAATTAGTGTATCACGATCTTCTCTGAAGTTGTGATTTGGTCTTTGTTTGATATTAAATAACAAATATATATAATATATATGTATGTATGTATATGTATATCGTCCGCTTAGAGTTTAAGCCTGCTAAATCCACTCTTTATAATATATGACATTTTAATGACGTGCGAAAGGGAAAGATACGCCACATCGATTGGCTAAAATATTTATTTTAATTCGAAACCTTATTTCTTAAGCTATACACATATAGAAAATGGTAACAGTATTTTGACTCTACTGCAAAATTTGGTTGAAATGAGCTAAGCTAAAATTAGACGTGTCATATCCATATCGCCATAGCCATAACCAAACCAAAATTCAATTGGTTACTATGATAATGGCTATGGCATTATGGCGAGTACCTACAATATAATACACTGTATTGGTTCGAACAGCTGTTTTCTATGGTTATGGCACGTCTGATTGAACCTTTAAGCTCTTTCCCCTAGTTTTTAACTTAATATTTAAATACGTAATTATTTAAATACGATTTAATTTTTTCAGTTGTTAATGAAAGTTCTTATTGAATTACGTTGAAAGTACGGTAGCACTGCAAAATTTCCTAGTATTATGGAAGGCTTTTGAGCAAACAGCTGTTTCATATAATCAAAAGAGTTAGATTATCAACATGTAGAAAATTAGAATTGCATAAAAACATATTTTATTAAACCAAACAAACATCATTATTCATTTTTCTATTTATTTATTCCATGATATGAAACTATTTATTCTATATGTAATATATTTATGAAAGTTAAATGAAATTCTTTTTAATACGACCACATCGCACATCCAGTTCAATAGTGTCATAACTCAAAAAAAATACTTTTGCAGAAACACGTTTAAAGTTTTCAATTTACATACAACTCAATGAAGGCATGAACAAATATTCTTCTCTCAGGAAGTGATAGTACAGCTATTTTATTCTGCACTATTAACTCAAAAAACCATTTTTTTGAATTAGATCATTATTGAGCCAAATTTGCGACATGATGTTCATGTATATGTTTTCAATAAACACACACAAGCACAAAAACATATGGTACGCTCATAAAACTTAAATCGAATTTAAATACACAATGTTGGGCATTTAATTATTATTTAAATGTGTACTAAAAAACACAATTTCTTATTTAAATAGAACTTAAAAATAATTTCAATTTGATTACCAAGTCAAAAATGAGCCCTAAGCCTACGACGATATGCAATGACGTTATGTACATACCCAGCGAATATTTCTTATCGAATTATTTCAGAATTTTGTCAGAAAGTTGCAAAATCTTTAAGAAATAAATCGTACCGGAAATTGTAGGAGTGGCTGACAAGCCAGCGGAATTATTTTCTTTGAGAACAATTTTAAAACTTTTACGATATATCAGACAAATGTACAGACTATTCTGTTCAATGTAGGGAGATATATTCCTCAAAAGTTGTTTCTCGACAAAGTGGATTTGGGTTTCTGTAAAGAAATCGAGCAGAGACATCTGATGAAATAGTTAAGAAAAGTGTCAGAGTTTTCTCATTAAAAAGGACGGAAATTTGATTGATTTTTTTTAAAGCAAAGGCGTATAAGTTCAAAAAAGAAAATTTGGAATAATTAATTTTCAAAGTTTTTTTCTGTAAAGTTGTAGTAGTACAACTTTCGGTCAATAGAGTTTCTTTTTGAGGTTCTCATACAGACTGGAATTTTTATATAGATATATAGATATTAGTATTAAACATTGATTGCAGTATCTAATAAAATTTTTTTTTTAGTTTTGGCATTTGTAATCCTTTGCTTTTAAGCACCTCAATTAAGAATATAAAAAAAAGTGCGTAGAAACGGCGTACCGAAAAAGTTCTGAAACTTCTTATAAATATCTGAGGCATTTCCCGACCTTTCAGATTTTTTTTTTGTCTTCAGACATGCGGCCAAAATTGTTCACTATATTGCACATATCGTTACCTTAAAGACCGTAAGTTATTATTTCTTTGAAATCAAATGCAAAAATCTCATTTTTCGATACATTACATATTTTTCTATCGAAATATACAAAAAAAAACTCGATTTCAAAAATAATGATTTAGGGACTTTCTATATTAAGGTAACGATATATACGTGTGTATATAATGCATGTCCCCACAAACATTTGGAAGATACCATCATAAGAATATTTAAGAAATTTATTATTTGTGACTGTTCAAAATGTGTGTGAGTTCAAGTCTACTGATGATTTGGCAGAGCACAAATGAAATGCATATAGACATGCTTAAACTTGCATTTGATTGATATGTTGCTCTCACAGGCAATACGATTTCTAATAATGTTTTATATAAACTTACTTGTAGGTGTATAACAATAACAATTAAAAGTTAAATCACATACATATAAAATTTATGATATTCAAATATATTGTATTGCATGAACAACAGCTTAAGTATATTTGTGTCGATTTTGATTTATTTATATTGGCGAGTTTGTTTATTGGGCTCGTTTAAAACTTGTTTTTGTTTATGTAGATAAAACGCATAAATACCTTTGTTTAAGATTTATACATAGTATATATACGAAAGTATTTCAATAATCTTGAATCAGTAGAAAAAGTTAAGTAATCTAATCATTTTTTTTTAATTTACTGTTAATATACATACATTTTTAATGTCGCGTTTAAAGTGAAAAAAAAACTATTTTTATGGTTAATCTAACAGTAGAATTGTTATTATGTAGTTGATCTTTTTTTTTTTTTTTGGTTAATATAACCAATTTTAGTAGTTATTTTACTGTAAATGTAAACTGTCCCTCCGTTTAAGATAAATGATTAAACCTTATAATTAATCCAATTAAAATCTGATTAATTTAAGTTGTTATTACTCAAGGGTTTAAATAACCAATTGGGAAGTTTCGGTCTAAAAATGTTGGCTTAATGAGTCCGTAATAAATACATGTACAAAAAACCAAAATATTGAGCAAAAGAGCGTATCACCTCCCACCAAAACCAAAGATTTTTATGATATAGGTTAGGTTAAGAAGGGATGTGCTGTACCGCACCTCCACTCAGGCACCCAATTAGGTCTATTGCGAAATAACTAAAGAATAACTTTAGCTAAAGTCTTTAAACTTTGTTAATGGCTATTTATTGTTAAATTTTATGAGATTAAATTTTTATCAGGTCGACTAAATGAGCGTGATCATCCCTTACGATATATTTACTTTTGACATATGTAGCTGGAATGTAATAACCCAGCAAAAAATTTCAAAAAAGGTAATCGAGTTTGGAATTAAGCATTTTTGGTGGAAGCTCTTCCCTACTGGATTACCAACTTAATGATTTTAACAAGGCGTGAGACTAAAATAATGGATTCTTGACAAGTACTTACTTTTTTATTTGGCAACTTGTTCAAAAAATCTATTTAATCTAAAAAAATCATTCTCCTCATTTAACAGATTTTTTAATTTTAGCTAATGTGATTTGTAAGCGAGTAATGAAATTTGGCATTCAGGAAAGGAATTTTTTGCTGGGAAGTCAATGAAATGATAGAAGAGAACAAATATTTTACTAACCTTAAGTAAACCGCACCGAGTTATTTGATTTGTAAAAAAAAGAATAGAAGAACACTAAACTTGAGCAATTGAACTTAAGAAATTGTTCCTTGAATAAAAATTCAGTAGTCAGAGTTCTTGAATTTTGTTACTTTTTTCAGTGGCATACAGCGTTGTCAAATGAGCAGTTTTAACTGATTTTAGCAGTTTTTTAAAGCATAGAGCAGTTTTGCAGTTATTTGCTTAGGAAATAAGTTTTTCTGCAATATGAGCAGTTTTTAATTTTTAATTTATCTCAAGTTTGTTATTTTAATTCCGATATCTAAAGCCATAGTTTTACCCATTTTGCTAAATATAATAGTTAAGGTTTATTAGTACTTTTTCAAACACCAAGAGAAAATTCCTTATTGTTTGCAAGTTGGCTTCATACGGACGTAGCACTTCCTTTATTAATATTAATTTGATTTGCCTTATTGAAAAAGAACAAGTTTCTTCATTGAAATAATTCGATCCCTTAAGGTAGAAGTACATAACACGCGTCAGTTCGTCTACAAGTGTCATGCGTTTGAAAACTTTACCGCATGAAAAATTGCAAGTTACACAGCACGCGTTATAAACGCCATTTCTATCAGCTTTTTTACTTATTTTTACATTGAAAAATAGACTTGGAACATTTTCAAATCCTTTTTTTTACTCAATACTGTATGTTTTTCAAACTCTTCAATAAGTTTTTACTCCATGATTCTAATTTTTTTAATTTTTTTTATTTATTGTCGGCTGATTAGTTGTCAAAACAATACAACTCGTTAAAAAAACGCGTCAAAGAATTTCGTATGAAACTTGTTGTATGCAAAAACACTATTTCAAGTTTTTTTGACAGATGCCTACAAGTCGCACGCGCACTAACGCGTGTTATGTACTTTCAGCTTTATAGAATGAGATAAACACGTCGAAATACCAAATTAAAGGATAGACCCCATATAATTTAAGGCCATAGACATTTTTTCAGAACTCTCTTAGCGAAATTTCAGTAATTCACAGAAAAACACCGTTTTATTTTGGCTAATTAAGTGTATTAAATAAATTAATTATTTTGCACTTCAAGTAAAATAAAATCTTAAAAAAAAGCAAACATTTTAGTTACCTTATTTATTGAATTATTGATCGAGATGGTAAAACGAAACAACTTGACAAACATTATTAAGTCATGATATAAAAGTATATTAGGTACAGTCGTATGGTTTACACCCCCCCCCCCCTCTCCCCCCACCCAACCAAATATAAAAAATACTAAGGAATTTTTTATGGGCAGTTTTTTCATATGAAAATCAGTTTTTTTATTTTCAGTTTTCCAAAAAAATATTATGGCAACACTGGTGGCATATAATAATTTCCCGCCAAAAAGTTGCTTATTTCTTTCATTCTTTATAAAACATTTACAGCATTATTCATTTTCTATATTTTTGATTTAATTGCGCTAAAGTTCGTATCGTTTGTAAGCCAAATTACATGTGATAATTATTAATGAACAAATAACACCAAAGTTAATTGTAAATATTCTGACAAACACGTGGTAGAACGGAACAACTAGCGGTTTTCGAAGGCCACTACACCTTCATCATCAGCCTTCACTTTCTTTTGATTCACTTGTAATGGGGATGCATAAGAAACGGTCCGCTATTTTGGGGTGTTTGCCATCAAAAAATTATCCGAACATTTTGAATTAAAAATAAATCTGACAACGGAACAGGTGAAATAATTGAAAATCCGGTGAAAACCCATTTTCACGGAAACGAAACCAAACAATATCGATTTTTCGTACCTGAAAACCAGAAACCAAATATATACATATATACGCAATATATACACACAAATATAATAGAACTGGCGATTTAAAAATACAGTAGATTCCCGAAACATCATACAATTCATACATTGCAAAGGGCCAGCCAATCTACGAATTACACGGGTTTTCGATTTAACTGGATTTCGGTTTAGCGAGGTTAAAATAAGAAAAATACGAATGTATGGAGTGTTTTTTATTTGACATGATATTTTTAACCGACTTCAATAAAAAGGAAGAGGTAGCAATTCGTCTGGATTTTTTTTAAATCAAATAACAAATTGACTGCAAAAAAATTTTAAAAAAATCTATAAAAACTTATATAAACATGCTTTACTTCCTTCTATTACTACATATGTACTAACATACGAGGGTGAGTATTTAACTCGCAGGTTTTTTTTTAGCTTTAATAGGTTTTTATAAAAAAAGTTATTTTATATTTCAACATAGTCTATTTTGAGTTTTATACACGTAGTCCAACGTTTCTTAAATTTTTTATCTCGAAAAATATGATTTGTCGAGGTCATCAAAATAGGCATTTTTGTTTGTTATATGATTTCATCGTTGGAGTCAAATCTCTTTCTGCCAAGTCACTTTTTTAAGCTTGGAAACAAGAGTGCAGTCACTTGGGGTTAAGTCTGAAGAATAGGGCGGATGAGGCAGAAATTCGTAGCACAATTCATGGATCTTTGCCATGAAAACTGCACATGAGTTTGTGGTCGATTTGTGAGAGGAAAGCTTTTTTATACCCAAGTGATCATTCAAAATTTAAAGCACTGAGACATGTGAGATGCATATGACTTCAATCTCTATCACTTTCAATCTCCGATCGGCTAAAACCATATCTTGAATTTTTTCAATTGTTTCGGATAAAAAGACCTCGCCTTTGTACCATTGAATTTGATGGTGAAGAGACCCAATAGCATTTGCCAAGATTAGCCTTGGTTCGATGCTTAATGAGCACATGACATTCACTTTTATCAATTTTGTTCTCAAAACGCGCGGTAGTCTGATATCAACGTCTGTCAAGCACAAAATAAATGATGCAGTTTGTTCAAATTTAGACAGGAGTCAACTGACAGTTTACCTGTTGACAGGAGCAGTGTTGCCATTTCAATTAAGAGGCGGGAAATTTAAAAGGACACTGAGTTAATGATCCACTCTCGTACATGAAAATTTTTTTTAACTGTTTAACTTTGTTTTGCGTTGCGTTACTATTTAAAAGCGGTTAAACTTTGTATTGAAAAATATACGAATTATTCAATGGAATTAATGCGTAAGTTTGTTACGAATTATAGTGAATTTTGATTTAACGGGGTTACGAATTATCCAGATTCCACTGTATTAGATTAGATTACAATCCAAATAAACATACTTAAAAGGATGATATTTCGTTGTAATTATTAGTAATTTTTTGTTATAAGTAGCGCGTAGTTCCACTTTTTGTTGGACTGTACTAGAAACTGAGTGCTTTACAGGACTTGTTCAAATTTTGAAACATTTTAATTGACCGTTAAAAAATTCACAACGACTGTATAATTTGAAATGGACAAAATTTTGTCTAAATACATACATACATACATACATATGTATATACAAAACATTTTGAGACATACGCTGTTATTGATGAAAAGCACAAAAATATTTGCATAGTAAATATTCATACAAACTTGTCTGTCTATTGCATTTCTCTGCTTGCTGCGCTGCTCTGCCGGTGTAAAAGCAACAATTTTTATTTATACTAAAGTCAGTTGATGGTTAAAAGTGTTTGGCGAAGGTTGTTTGACTTAAATATTTAGTAAAAAGTGTGCGTCTCTAGTGGTTTCTTCAATGAAACTTAAATGAAAATTTCTTAAAAAAATTGGTCAAAAAACAATAGTGAATAAAATAAGTTGATATTTACTAAATAACAAAATTTTTTTTCTCTTTGCATTGGAAAAAAATAGCTTTTATTTTATTTAAAACCGCATAGGTAAAATTACAGAAAACAAAATCAATAATACTCGTACATCAATCAACATGTCGCTTGCCACAAAACCATTTGTGTTAGTAGTGGACATTATAAAATCAATAAAGAAATATGATAAATGTCATCTTTACAATTCATTTAATGAGTAAGTACCACCTTAACAAATGTGTATGAATTTATTATTTTATATTTTACTGGGTCAAAGAAAAAGCATTTTTTTTCACATGAACTTTCTTTGTGTTTTGGTTTTGTTTGTTAGTTTGTTTTTCTTTTGTAAGAGTTGCCATTAACAATTTTTTTTTATCCTTATAACACTGTAATAAATATTTTTTCGAGTTGTATATGAACATACCTTCTTCATACTCCTATAAATAGCTGCGATTAAGAAAAATAAATTCAGTAAAGTGCGACTCTGACTCGCGCACGAAGGGTTCCTTACGAACACTAGATATGCAATTTAATACAAACTTCATCCTATATAATATATAGTTTTGGCATTTTTTTCTTTTTTGGGGTCTTTTCGGTTTTTTGCGTTTTTTCGGTTTTGGCGATTTTTTTTAAGTTTTGGCTCTTTTTTTAGTTTTGACACTTTATTTTCTTGTTTTGGCGATTTTTTTCGGTTTTTGGTGTTTTTTCTTTTTGGCGATTTTTTTTGATTTTTGGCGATTTTTTTCATTTTTCCGATTTTTTTTTATATAATTTTTTTTTTAGATTTGGCGAATTTTCGCGTTTTGGCGATTTTTTTTCGATTTTTGGCGTTTTTTTCATTTTTGCGTTTTTTTTCATTTTGGCGATTTTTTCGAATTTGGCGATTTATTTTAGTGTTAAATTTTTTTTAATTTTGGCGATTTTTTTCGTTTTGGCGATTTTTTTTAATTTTTGGCGATTTTTTTAATTTTTGCGATTTTTTTTTAAATAAAAAATTTTTTTAGTTTTGGCGAATTTTCGCGTTTTGGCGATTTTTTTCGATTTTTGGCGTTTTTTTTCATTTTGGCGTTTTTTTTTCATTTTGGCGATTTATTTTAGTGTTAGAATTTTTTTTTTTAATTTTGGCGATTTTTTTTAATTTTTGGCGATTTTTTTTTGTTTTGGTGATTTTATAATTTTCGGTTTTTTAAGTTTTACCCTTTTTGAAAATTTCAAGTGTTTGCCTCTTACGGTTTCCAAGATATAACAAATTGCCAAATTACATAGTCAAAATTGCATTAACTGATTAACTGATTAACCCTTTAATTAAATTTTTTTTAAATTTTAGTGTTAATTGTTATAGTCTGTATAAAAATACACTAATTTTACAAATTTCAAGTTTCAATATACATATGTTCATACAATTGTATGTATATTACATGGGATTTTAACATTTTTAGTTGCTCGTCTTGGAACACCCTTTAATTTTGAATTCTCATGTATTTGTTGTTGTAGCGGCCAAGCTTCTCATTCTCTGTCCAAATTTTAGGTCCGTAGCTATTACGGTTCCTGAGAAAATACCGTGTGACGGATAGACGGACAGCGTAGCGAAAGCAATAGGGTTCCTTGTCACCTTTGGTGTACGGAACCCTAAAAAAAACGATTCGTAACATATAATATACTACTAGACTATAATAGGGGAAAAATCTAGTCCGAAGACCGGCACTGCATTTTTTGTGTCAAAGATCTGTAATTAAATTATAATTATAAGACAATACGTTCACAGAGATTGTGTGTCTCAAAATCTTCTAAACCTGAACGACAGAACTGGGTGCAACTCGTTCGCACTCGTTCAATTGGTCGTTTTGGACACAAACCTATGATTAAACACATGTTATTTAAGTGACACGTATCTGCATCAAAACGTTTTTCATTAGTATTTAGTGTTTACACATTTTTTTGAGCAAATGTTTGCCAAGTGTGACCGTACCGTTAGACTTAATATTAGCTTAATTAATAATTAACTTTGGCCTCAAAACAAAATATACTAAACCAATATACTAATTATCATAATTAATTAATTTGCTCAAGGCCTGAGTATTTCCCGGTTTTCAATTATACATAATTCAACATAAAAAATATCAACGAAAAAAGCAAAAAATAAATAAGCACACAAAATACTTGACTAAAGAAACAGAAGCAAGTTAAAATTGTGTAACACATTCTGTATGCGTTTACAATTAGTGATTATATATCGAGCCTTATTTTCGATTTTATCGTAAGCGACATGTTATCGAAAATTGACTTTTTTATTGAAATTAAAATTTTATGGACGTACCCTCAGCTTAGGATTATCAAAATGACAAAATTGGTAATAATTTTTAAGATGCAGGCTGTAAAATTTTATCGTAAGCGACAACTTACATACAAAAACATATTTGAATATTTAAAAAAAAAACCTCCTGAAATATTTATTGTTTTTCTTGTCATTTCTTTTTATTATGATAATATGGTATGGTTCAATTATGCATGGAACAAAATATCGGCCAAATGGCCGCCGCGACCTCGGCGGCACACCTCTATCCGATGGTCCAAATTTTCGATGACACTGAGGCATAATTGAGGTTCTTTGCCGTTAATTTGCCAAATTAGCTCATCCTTTAGCTCTTGCATTGTTGCTGGCTTATCGACGTACACCATATTTTTTCAAATAACCCCAAAGAAAGAAGTCCAACGGTGTCAAATCACATGATCTTGGCGCCCAATTGACATCGCCACCACGTGAGATAACACGGACATTGAATTTGTCGCGCAAAAGAGCCATTGTTTCGTTGGCTGTGTGGCAAGTGGCACCGTCCTGTTGAAACCACATATCGTCCACATCCATATCTTCCAATTCGGGCTATAAAAAGTTCGTTATCATCTCACGATAGCGAACACCATTCACAGTAACTGTCTGACCGGCCTCATTTTGGAAAAAATACGGCCCAATGATTCCGCCAGCCCATAAACCGCATCAAACAGTCACTCTTTGTGGGTAAATTTGTTTTTCGACAATCACTCTTGGATTATCATTCGCCCAAATGCGGCTTATTGACGAAATCCACTGAGGTGATAATGTGCCTCATCGCTGACGATGAAGTGCACGATATGTATTTTGATTTGAACGCCCATTTTCATAATAAGCCTGAATAACTTTAACTAAATCGAGCGTTGCTCGACTGTGTATCTTTCCATGGCTCAAATTGACTTAGTCTGAAATTGAGAATGGAATGCAGAACAACACTTGACGTTTAGATGTGGTTCACATTCAACATCGGCCCTTAAAACTTAACCACCATTTACATACATATTTATGTATTTATGTGTCGTTAATTGTAAGAGTTAATTATCTCCTTGTAAATCAATTTCGAAAAAAATCATTGTGTAGGAAAAAAAGTAAAATAGTAAACAAGTGACGCCATCTATGGGGTTTTGGTGAAAATATTGCAGTTGCTTTACTGTTGCTACGAAAGACATGACTAAATGTCATACCATTCTACAAAAATATGTATTTATTAAAAATATGAAGTTACACCACTTTCATATTAAACGAAACATATAAGACTGATGTTTACGTTAACACAAGACAGTATGAAAACATATCAATGCAGGCAACACAATGTGTCTTATGGATGATTTTTTTTTTAATCGAACTTTCGACTTACAATTTATACTGAAAACAACAATAAAATACGAAAATTTGTTTTGGTTTTCAATATAAATTATTGTAAGTCGGAAGTTTTCTTTCGCAGTTGAGAAACAGGCCATTATATTATATTTATTATTATCAAAAGAATAGTTGTTTACTCACGTTCACGCATTCTCACGCGGGACAACTTTTCACTAATATTAATAATATACATGCTTACTTTCGAAACTATTTTCGATTTCCAAAAGGTGTTTTTATCGAAAAAAAATGAAGAAATTTAAATATAAATTAAAAAGTATATTTTTTACATTAGCCAACCTGTGATCGATTTGGGTAGAAAATTTATATGAAAAGCACTAATTTTTTTGAGTGATTTTCATTAAAAATTTTGTAGGTGAGTTGCCTGCCCCGACTTGTAGAAACAGGCTATAAAGTTGCATTACCGGTTAGAGGTGGAAAACGATCGATAGTGTCACTATGGAGTTTAAAAAACCTTATCAACATATCGTTGCAAGGCTATCAAAAGTTAGGAAAACTGTCGATATAACGACTATACTATTGTGATAGTATCAAAGTTGTATGGTTGTCGTATAAGGTATTTATTTAAACTAAAAAATTCAAAATCAACTATTTTCTAAATAAAACAAAATATGACTTTATTTCTCAGTTTAATAAATAACAAAAACAAAATAATTGTATGAAAAATAAGTTAACATTTTTCAAAGTCATTCAGTTATTTTTGTTTAAGAAAACCAACATTTACTAGCGATAGTGACTAAAAAATATCGATTGTTTTCAAGTATTAATCGATTGCAGAATAATAATTATCGATAGTATCGGAAGTTTTACACCTCTATTAACAGGTTGCCGTATTCTTTTCATAAATTTTCTCTCGGGAAACTAAATTGTTTTTTTGAGTTCTTATATTAGAAATTAATATGCTTATTTCCTATTCTTTGTAATCGAATAAACATTATTATGATATACCAAGAAAAAAAAGAGGTTGTTCAACTTAAAGACAACGAGTTAAAAATAAATTATACAGAAATTGGCAAATGTTTCAGTAATTATCGGGCGAATTCTTTAGAGAAAAAAGTTTATATGATTACAAATAACACAAAGCGTTATCGAACAAATTTATAAAAATGATTTATTATAATATAATTACATATGTACGTGTGTATGTACATGTACATACTTATTTGATTACATTTTAATAATAAAAAAAAAATTTTGCTAAGTAAAATTTTTTGTTTGAAATAAAAATGTTTATTTGATGGCAATTACCATACTGTGTTATCGTACAAATTTTTAAGAAACAAATTATTCTTTGTTTACTCAATGTTTGCATTTAATTTATAAATAATAAAAATTACCACTTTGAAAATTTTAAATTACTTTAATATTCAGTATTAATTTTTTATCACTATATTTAAATATTTTTTTTTCAGACTTTTGACAACAAATACATGTATACTTATATCGTTAGCTAAAATACAAAAAGGAGCAACTAACAAAAAATGCTTTTACAGGAGAAGCAAAAATATAAACAAACTTGTAGCTAAGTCCACATTTTTGATCGTAGAAGTATAAAATTTTATCAAGACATGTAATTTAACGGCATTCACAATAATCAATTAAAAATTCGATTTTTATTTTTTTGTTAGTTACACCTTTTTGCATTTTAGCTAACGATACATACTATATATATGTTATATATATGTTATTGCACAAATAATAAAAAAATTAAATTTATTCGATAATTTTATTGTTTCGAAGCTTTTGGATTTCTTCTCTAGTATATCCTAATATATCTTGTAAAACTTCTTCGGTGTGCTGACCCAGGATAGGAGGTGCCGTACGGGCATCATTTCTCGCATCACTAAATACAACTGGTGGACCCACAACCTTGATATGGCCGTCTAGGGGGTGCGGCAAAGTTTTGACTAATCCGATAGCCTTTATATGATCATCTTCAAATACCTCTTGGATGCTATTTACTGGGCCAACAGGAAAGGAAACTTTGTCAAATAGTTGCATCCATTCCTTAGATTTTTTTGTTGCTAATATTTTCTCCAAAATTGTAATAAGTTCAGTACGATTTTTAACACGATCTTGATTAGTTTTAAATTTACTATCTTCGGCTAAGTGCTGAAGATTTAAACGTTGGCACAATTCAAGAAATTGAGCATCGCTGCCAGTGCCTATAGTCAAGTAACCATTTTGAGTTTTAAAACTTTGATAAGGAACTATGCTCGAGTGAGCTGTGCCCCAACGTTTGGCTTCCACACCAGCATTTAGATAGTTAGATGCCACATTAATTAGCAAAGAAACTTGGGTTGATAATAGATTAACGTCAATTTTTTGACCTTGTTTAGTACGTTGTCGCTGCAGTAAGGCAGCTAATATGGCCCCATGAGCATATAGTCCTGTGGCTATATCAGTAACGGCCACGCCCACTTTACTAGGCGGGCCATCACGTTCACCAGTAATATGAAGCAAACCACCAATAGAAGCAGCAATAACATCATAACCCGGTCTTTTGGCATAAGGCCCTTGCGAACCATAACCTGTCAATGAGCAGTATATTATATGCGGAGCAATATCTCTTATTTGTTCATAGCCCAAGCCCAATTCATCCAGTTTCCCAGGCACATAGTTTTCCACCAATACATCACATTTCTTTGCCAGTTCATAAACTATTTTCTTTCCTTTTTTCAAATCAAGGCAAATACTTTTCTTATTGCGATTGGAAGCCAAAAAATATGCTGAATCTTTACTTTTTTTCAAAAAGGGAGGACCCCATTTTCTAGATTCATCACCACCAACAAAAGGTCTTTCAATTTTATAGACTTCAGCTCCCATATCAGCTAAAATCATTGTACAATATGGGCCCGCAACTATGCGCGTAAGATCTAAGATTTTTATACCTTTTAAGGGATGTTTTTCCGTAATTTCATTTCCTGGGCTCTTTGTAGCAAAACATTTGTAGTTCACTGTTATTGGAAGTGATCGAGCATAAATTTGTTGGCAAACAGAGCGTCTAAGTATTTGCTTACTGCCGATCATGTTAAGAGAGTTATTTATTTTATAGTTGTTTGCTTACGTGAGTGTGTGTGTTGCATGTGAATTCAAAACAGGCTTTCGAATTGTTGTTATCTAATGCATTATTTATATTTATTTTATTTAAAAAAATGTAAATAAAATAACCAAATAAATAACAAAAATAATAAAAACGCACCAAATAAATTTAACGTGCCCACACTTTGTTTCGATCTGTGAGAAACTTTTTCATCAACTAAACAAAATATAGATAATGTTGGCCTCCGACCATTTCACTGGAAATGAGAGATATGAATGATAACAACCTGATATGAGACGGTGAATAGAATTTTAGTCAGTTTTGGTTTTTTTTAGTTCACAATCACCCTTATGGGAAATAAAAGCGAACATTTTGTTCACGTGAAATATTTCCCGTGAACAAGAAAATGTTGAACAAAATTTGAAAATAGTATATTGACACAACAACAAAGAAAACATTGGCGATCACCAGCGTGACCGTTTGACCGACTAAAGTGGCAAATTGCCACTTTTTCGACTGCCTTTCCACTTTTTCGACTACCTTGCCACCTTTTATCCCCCTTTTTTAGGGTGAGTTATATGAAAATACTTTAAAAATAAAAAGTTTAGTGTAGTTTTCTCGTTCTTTTTTAATTTTGCCCCTTTTTTTTATAAATCCCCTATTTGGTGCCACTTTTTGAAAAATGTCATCGGTCACCCTGGCGATCACAGTTTTAAGGAAAGGGAACACTTTTCACGTGAACTTTTATTTCCGATAAGGGTGAATATGATATTGTTCTCTCTGAAATTTTTTTAATTCCCTTTTAAACTTCCATCAATATTTTTGTTTTGAATGAAATTCATATTTTCTATATGTTTACTTTAATACTATTTATCTGTTTACAGACATTTCCGGAAGAAAAGCTAAAATGTGTTAACAACAATTTAAAGTTTATTAAAAACTTCAAACTGAAATATTTTTGCTGGTGGTTAAGCATTGTCTATATATTTCATTAGTGCTTTGCAAACTTCAACCACATATTTTGAACAATCTTAAACCTCTTACCTTAGGCGCAGACTTTCAAAAATAATTTCAGAATTCACTAATAATAATATATATGTAGTTGAAAATCAGAAAAGAAAAATAAGTGTAGTGGGCTTAGAAATGTATAATCATATACATAATGGGTGTTTCTTATTGAGGTATAGAACTTTAAGTTGGCATCACTTTTTTAACTGGCGGCCGTTTTGTCAGCTGTCAAGTGATTAATATTAAGTTTGGTTTGCCATTTCATCATGAACAGGTTGACAAAAGAACAACGCTTGCAAATCGTGCAAATTTATTTCGAAAATAATGGTTCAGTTCGCGAAGTTTACCGCAAGCTCCGTCCATTTTATGGTTGACATAATCGTCCATCAGAGCAATTAATTCGGTTAACCATGGATCGTTTTCGCACTACGTTTACTCTATGTGATAATACGCATCCGCAGAGACGTCGAACAGTGCGCACCGAAGAAACAATTGCCGCTGTAGAGCAAAGTGTTGAAGAGGACCCGAATGAATCGATTCGCCACCGTGCACAGCAATTGGAGCTTTGTCCATCAACTTTATGGAAGATTTTGCGCAAAGATCCAGCTTGTGCAAGAATTAAAGCCGCGAGACCATGCAATGCGTCGTGATTTTGGTGTATGGGCCGAAAATGAGATTGATCTCGATGCTGATTTTCATCGCAAAATTTTGTTCAGTGATGAGGCTCATTTTTGGTTGAATGGCTACGTCAACAAGCAAAATTGCCGCATTTGGAGTGAAGAGAATCCACATGAGACCCTTGAGACGCCATTACATCCACAAAAACTGACTGTTTGGTGTGCTCTATGGGCTGGTGGAGTCATTGGGCCATACTTCTTCCGAAATAATGCTGGAGAGTCAGTTACCGTTAATGGAGACCGGTATAGAGCCATGATAACCGACTATTTTGTTCCCGAATTGGATGGCATGAATGTGGATGAGTTGTGGTTCCAACAAGACGGCGCTACATGCCACACAGCGCACGTCACAATCGATTTATTGAAGGAAACATTCGATGAGCGCATAATTTCGCGGAATGGACCTGTCAATTGGCCACCAAGATCGTGTGATTTGACACCATTGCATTATTTTCTTTGGGGATATGTGAAGTCGCTCGTCTACGCCAACAAACCAGAAACGTTAGGGGACTTGGAAGCCAACATTCGTGGCGTTATTGCCAACACACGGCCCCATATGCGCGAAAAAGTGGTTGAAAATTGGACCTGTAGAATTGGCTTTATTCGAGCCAGCCGCGGCGGCCACATGCCCGAAATCATATTTAAACATTAATGGCATAAAATTATCCTTCCAATAAAGCCAAATTGATGGACATTAAAACGATTTTCTTGTGTTTTATTTCAATTCGAAGTTCTATACCTCTAAAAAAACACCCTTTATTTATTTGGCAAAGCATATATAGACAATGATTATCCGAAATGATTAAATTTCAATTAAAATAAACTTATGACAATATTTCAAATAATAAATTTCTTAAAAAATTAAAACTTTAACCCTGCACACATAACCCTCGAACGTATCCCTCTAAACCTAACCATTCGTCGTTTCGACGAGCACGTTTTGGGGCGTATAATATCGGTTCTAAACATATATATTTTTGTATTTGCAACACATACATACCTTTAGCAAGTACTTTGTTAGTAAATACAACTATATATTTCTATTCTGTTACAAGGATATTTATTATAATCCATTTTTCCAAAAAGCATTTTTTTTTTGAGATCACATTGTTATAAAATTTATTTAAACAAACAAAACAAAAAAGCCTTTTTCTCTTTGGCAAAACTTAACTATAACACTGTTGTCATTTAAAAAAATATATAAAATAAATTTTTTGAAGCGCATTGTGTGCAGAAATCAACTTTATGCTCGCCAACACTCGTCGAAGCGACGAACAAGTTTATCATATCTCAATAATTACGTGCTCACGCGCCGAGTTTGGTTGTCTCCTGCAAAAGCTCAGCGAAAACTAAGTTGGCAAGAAATTTAGCGGCGATCGGTGCACGTGTTAAAAAGAAATAGCAATTTTTTTGTCCGGTGTTCGTCGTTTCGACGAAGGTTATGTGTCTAGGGTTAAGAAAAAATTCATGTCCACAACTACAAATTAGAAAACAAAAGACAATTTTCAAGTACATAGAAAGGCGACCGACATCTTATAATCGGACTCCATCACTAAATCTCGAAGCCCCTGATTTTAAAAAACCTCTCCCGATTAACAACTCTACTCATCAGAATCTGACACAAGACACATTTTATTATTTTTCATATCATCACTAATACATAAATAATATTTTTTTTATTTTTATTTAATTTATATTACATAGTTAACTCTAAATAAACAAATAGTAAGTATAGGTAGAATTTATAATACACAGTCCCTCCTAACGAGCCTGACTTTACTTTAAAATGCTGCCTTTGAACTCACGCTTTATCAACTCTTTGAACTTGCCCATCCCTAGTAAGAATAAAAATTTTTAAAAGAGAGAGTAAATCAAATATTTACTCTCTTATAAAACAATCGTGTACAATATAAAAATTTAAATTATTTTTATAATATACATATGTTATTATTTTCTATTAACAACAAAAATATTAATTATTTTGAGAGTCTGGACAGGGTTTCCATATAAGAGCTTATTGCGTAGCCGGGAAATTTTACTTGATAGGTGGTTTATTTTTTAAGCACAATTCCAAATCAACTCAATTTATAGAACATAATTAGTTCATAGTTTTTAAAATTAATATATAGTTTCCACAAATTAGGCAGACGAATCGTTTAGAAAATTTGTATACAAATCACTCAAAAAAGTGAATGCTTTCCATATAAGTTTTATGCGCAAGTATCACGGAACCGTGTGCGTAAATATCATTCACGCGTTGTCGAATTTATGAAACACAATAAACGGTATTTTACTTTCCCTCTTTTATTTAGTTAGTCAAAAGTTAATTTCGAGCGAGAATTTATTTATTGTACAGTCAATTTTGTAATGGAAAATACGCGATACGCTCCTCTGCTAAAAACCATTTGTTATAACTTTGTTATTTTTAAAATAAGTCTGATTTTATTTTACAGTGGAACTTGTAATGGGAAAATACAATTAATAAATTTTTACTTCCTGTATTTTTCTGTTAACAAAAAAAACCCAGAAACAGCAAATCCGGTTAACCCACATAAAGAAACCGGCCAGAGCAATTATTTCAAAATATACATATTTTGCAAAGCTAAACCTATTTACATTTAGAATTTATGAATACGCAAACTGCTGGTGTACTTCGTTATGCTATAAACACAATCAAAGGCTACCGACCATCGACTACCGACTACAAAAGTAGCTGGCTACAGAAATAGCCAAGTCGCCAGCTACTTAATTCTTTTAACGACTACCGACCACTAACTACAAAAAATAAACATCTGTTTTGGCATATGTATTAAAGTTAACCAAAACAAAACAAACTTGATTTTTTTAAGTGAATTTGTGTGAAAAAAAAAATTTCAAATGTCTCAAGAAAATTTAATTAACTTTATAAGTACTATTGCTACTATTGCTTGATTATTATTTTTCAATGGTGCCACTATAATAGTTTTTCGCGTTTTTAATAGCGATATTTAATGTATTGCGTTTTTAAAACCACCATTTCATGCATTTATTGTATTGGCAGCACTAATCTGTTTTTTGTAGCCAAGAAAAATAGAAATTAGCCTAAGTTGGCTACGGGCTACAAAAGTAGCCGTGTAGTTGGTAGTCGTGTAGCGGCTAAAAGAATTATTCTCATAAGCACGCATGTATTCTATTTTTGACATCTTGTAGTCAATGGTCGGTGGACTTGATTGTGTTTATAGCATTAGTAAGTCAACACTGACACATCACTCATTTACTCAAACAACGTCATAACTAAAAAAAAAACAGTTTGCCAGAAAACGAGTTTCAAGTCTTCAATTTACACTCAACTTAAAGGAAAAAGAAAAATTTATTTTGCTTTCAAGAGTTGAGTAAACAAGATATTTGTATGAAATTTTTACACAATATGAAGTAACATGTATCGAACTCTTTCTTTTACTGAAAAAGTTCGATGCAAGTCTAATAAATATGAAGAACGATTTGAGTAGTGATTCTACATCATTAACTCAAAAATTCCAGTTTTTGAGTTATGACGTTGTTTGAGTAATTGAGCGATATGTAGGTATTTTATATTTTATGTTTGTAGGTATGTCGTTATATTTATATTATTTCTTTAAAGTAAAACTAACAGTTCCTTCAAAATGTTTTTAAAAGCTTAATATTATTTGTCTTTAACTTTAAAGGCAAGATAAATAACAGAAAGTGCATACATTAAGTCCTTCGTAATTCCCCAGCAGAAACTGCTTCACACATCCATACACACACATATGTACGTACTAGTGTCCTGCACAAGACTATTTATAAGACCTTTCAAGACATGAGAGATTTTTTTTAAATGCTTTACTATAGCGAAATATTCTAAAAGAATCGCTAAGCAACACTGTTGGCAAGTAATTTTTTTCGGTTGTTTGTCTTGCCAACAGTGTTGTTTAGCGATTCTCTCATGTCTTGAAAGGTCTTATAAATAGTCTTGTGCAGGACACTAGTACGTACGTACTTACTTGTGTTTCTTTTTTAAGTATTTTTCCAATCCTGAATTGCGTTTACTTTTATTTGGAAATACCCATTCAGTTTTAACCATAAATCAATGTGGCCAAGGTGAGCGGTAAGTCTTTTTTCCTTTGTGTGTTTAATTTTTTATATCAGCTAAATAAAATCATACGTAAGGAAAAAAACCACAAAAGTTATTTATTAAATAAATTCTTAAAAAAAAATATTTTTTTAAGTCGAAAAATAATTTATAGAAGACAAGTAAAAATTATCGTCTGTCTTTTTATATTGAAAAAAAAAAATTTTGAGTACTTCATTTTTAGTTTCAATACTCGTTTATGAACTCATTCTTGATACATTGACGATTAGAAAACCCTTTTAAAATATATGGGTTTAATTATAGGTTTGTGTAAAAAATTCGAGCTGGCTTCAATTCTTTTGATCTCGTTCATGAGTTCAATTTTGAGACCAACCTGTGATCAAACCCATTTAAATTACAAAGTTGTGGTCAAATATTTCTGTCTAAAATGAACGAGTTCGATCCAGGCGTGAGTCGAACTAGAGTTGTGTCCAACTAGACTTGGGTCGAACTCGTTCACTAGTTCATTTTTGCCACAAACCAATGATCAAACCTATGTAATTTAAATGGGTTTGATCATTGGTTTGTGGCAAAAATGAACTAGTGAACGAGTTCGACCCAAGTCTATGTCTAAAAGCTCTTTTTGAACTGTTTCGTTAGCGTTCGAATCAAAACTTGTTTCAAACTTATTTAATTTTAATTGACGTTTTTGAACCCCATATAACTTAAAAGAAATGGATCATAGCTTTGTTTCAAAAACAACCGACGCAATTCTAGCTGTGTTTTCGAGCTGGGTCAAACTCGTTTAATCGTTCATTTTAGACACAAACCAATGATCAAACGCATTTAAATTACATAGGTTTGATAATAATGTCTAAAATGAACGACTGAACAAGTTGGACCCAACTCTACTGTGTTTTGAATTTCATAATTAGATTTAGACTTGGGTCGAACTCGTTCACTAGTTCATTTTTGCCACAAACCAATGATCAAACCCATTTAAATTACATAGGTTTGATCATTGGTTTGTGGCAAAAATGAACTAATGAACGAGTTCGACCCAAGTCTAATTAGATTTGTGTCCAACAGTTGGAACTAGTTTGAGAGCATTTGAATCAAAAGTTGCTTCAAACCCATTTAATTTACATTTAATGTTTTTGACCAGACTTGTGTTCAACTGAACGAACTAGTTCAAAAAGAACTGTTGGACAAATAAAAAATAAAATAATAAATAAAAATATGAAATTTCCTCGTCCTTTTAGATGCAGATCTATCTATGTTTTGAATTTCATAAAAACTGGTTGGATAGTTTTTGAGGTCAGGTATTGCTCCTGTTTGCCTCAGCTAGGTGTGTGACGTTTCATACGAGTTGATTGGGTACAATAATAGATTAAAGGTAGATTTATGTCCAATAGCTCTTTTGGACTAAAATGAGCTGTTGTAAACAAGTCCGGCCAAAAATGTCAATATAAATTAAATGGGTTTCAAACAAATTTTGATTTGAACGCGAATGAACTTGTTTCAAAAGAGCTGTTGGACACAACCCTAATTTAGACTTGGCGTCGAACTCGTTTACTAGTAGACTTGTATCGAACTCTTTCAGTATTAGAGTTGGGTCCAACTCGTTCAATCGTTCATTTTTGCCACAAACATATGATCAAACCCATTTAAATTACATGGATTTGATCATTGGCTTGTGTCAAAAACGAGCTACTGAATGAATGAGTTCGATACAAGTCTACTATGATCAAATCCATGTAATTTAAATGCGTTTGATCATAGGTTTGCGTCAAAACTGAACTAGTGCACAAGTTCGAGCGAAGTCTACTCTACTTAAAGGGCAGATTTAGTAAATTCAAAAGATTTTTTCGATTTGAAATTTGTATGTAAAAAATATTTTTTGAAACGAATTTTCGTTATTTTTCATAAAAATTTTAAACGTTTAGGGCACTGCTACACGTTAAATATATATTGTGATATTTGAATCGCGATCCATTTTCATGGATTGATGGATCAAGAGCGTATGCTACATGTTCAATATTTATCGCGTCAGTATTTACGTTATTTTTGTGCTTTGTGGATCGTTTATTAAAAAAATGTCGCACAAAAATGTCCCACAACTCCGGCAATGCCTCCAAATTAAAAATAAATTCTTTCAAAATAATTTTTTCGGTCGTTAATTCCGATTCCAGCTGCAGAACCCACTCGCTTTCACTATCTTCTGCCATTACCCTTTATTCAAAAAAATTTTATACAAATGTAATAAACTTTTAACTTATTATTTGTTAAATTTTTTGCACTGCGTCTTTTATTTTATTTGTTTTATTTCACTTCTTATTAACGAATCGCGATCTAATATCATGAAAATGCTATACGTCCGCGATCTGGATTCCATAATTTAGGCCATTCTGCGATATGGATCGCGATCCATCAATACTGCATGCTACACGTTCAATAAATATCGCGATACTCGATAGCGTTCAATATATATTGAACGTGTAGCAGTGCCCTTAGAAATTAATTTTTTTTTAAATCTGCCTATAAATCTAAAAATTTTCAAAGAAGAAAAATTAAAATAAAAATAAATATCAAAAAAGTGCCAATTCGCTGCTATTTTCTTCTCCTTTTTGTTGCGCTGAGTTGGCATTGCTGTTTGGGATGTCGGCTCTAAACTTTTAGTTGTCATCACCGACTGGAATTCATCATCCATAAATACTTCGAAGAACTGTGATGCTGCTCACGAAAAATTTTCCGATAATTTTTCAACCGATGCCTTCACAAGAATTGTAATGAATCAAAAAAAAAAAAAAAAAAAAATGTTACAAATAAAATAAATCACACAATCTATATAGAGTATATTAAAATGCAAAAGACGTACATAATTGCTTGATAAAATGATAATAGGAACGTTCAGTTTCTAGGAATGCATGTCACATGCATATAACAGATATATCGCTAAGCTGCAGTGGTGACCATTAGTTTAGCACATCTGGTAATTATTATCTATTCAAAGTCGTAAGGCGGTATCAGACACAACTTCAACGCTTTGCGTGACGTTTCTAACTTTGGGAAAAAAACGTGAAGCAAAATGTGCATGACACAATAAAAACCTTGACAACACTCACTGTTTGTTTCACTATTCGGTTTTATTTATAAAACACAGCACAATTCGATTACTATGATGCCACGAACTCGTTTTTAATGTAAATTTACCGACATTTTAATAAAAATTTCATATTTACATGCGAGTTTGGTCAAACAAAGTAAAAAAAGTATACCAACTGATTGTCAAAGCACGCAAAAAGTTGAGAGTTGCCTAAGTTTTCGCTTCGCTTTGCGTTAAAAGTTCTTTATGTGACATCCCAGGCAGAAAAAGACAATCAGCACGACGTTGTCTCCGGGTACAACTAACATCAGGCTTCAAATCGTTACATACGTTATCGTATCGGCAATCGTACGAAAAAAAATTAAATGATACGTCAATCGTATAAAGTGAATGGGATTTCAATACGTTCACGTATGTCATAGTCTGAAAATTGTGTTTTTTCGTGACGAGTTGTACGTTCACGGATGTAACGATTTGACCCCAGTACAACATTCGGTTACCAAGAATTTAATGCACTCATAACATTAAAATGATAACGTCGACTGACCGTCCTCCGACTCTTGTTTTCAATGTTGTCACAATACTCTAAATACATATTTATAAGATCGTCACAATGAAAATTTCCCAACTTAAGTCAAATTTTTGTATTTACGGTGTTGCACCGGTAAAGAATTATTGTAAACGGGGTATTTGGGGAACTAAAGTCAAATTTTTGTATTTACGGTGTTGCACCGGTAAAGAATTATTGCGAACGGGGTATTGGGAAATTAACGTCGAATTTTTGTTTACGCACTGTTGCTGTGGTATAGCATTACTAAGAACGCGGTATTTGGGGAAAGTCACAATTTCTGCCTGGGATGTTTCATATAAGCAATTACATTTCATCTTAGATGTCAAAGCGAATCTTCAACGCAACGCGAAGCAAAAGTTTGGGCTTTACTTTCTTTTTAATTACTTTACTGTAATTATAATATATATAATATAATAATGTACTAGCATACATTAACTTAAATTTTCTACGAGGATGACTGATGACTTTATAGGATGTACATTTCTATTAGTTAAGAAAAGTGTGATTAGTTATGTAATTTTTTTCATTTAAAATTCTATATTTTATTTAATAAGAACACTTTTATTGGTCAAACACGACGTTGCGATATACCGCTGAATTGGTATTGTGTTCAAAGCATATTGAAAGCATACTGAGTTCATATATTCCTCCACGTTCTTAAATAACATCTACGCACATGAACTGTACATATATTATTAAAGGGTGGTTAAATTGGAAGGGCCGATGTTGAACCTCACCTAAATGTCAAGTTTTTTTCTGCATTTCATTTGATATATCTTAATTTCAGACTAACTCAATTTGAACCATGGAAAGATACACAATCGAGCAACGCATTAAAGTTATTCAGGCTTATTATGAAAATGGGCGTTCAAATCAAAATGCATATCGAAGAAAATCATTTTCAGTGATGAGGCACATTTTCACCTCAGTGGATTCGTCAATAAGCACAATTGCCGCATTTGGATGATTGTCGAAAAACAAATGCACCCACAAAAAGTGACTGTTTGGTACGGTTTATGGGCTGGCGGCATCATCGGGCCGTCTTTTTTCCAAAATGAGACAGTTACTGTGAATGGGGTTCGCTATCGTGAGATGATAACGAACTTGTCATGGCCCAAATGGGAAGATATGGATGTGGACCAGTGATGGGAAAGTTGGTACGATCGTACTTTTTTTGATACTATTTGACATGAAAAAGTACCATAGTACTCCCCCAGCGCATTTGATACTCTCACGGTCTACTTAGAAATGCAGTCAGAAGACTCGCGTTTGCATATATTTTTGTCAAGAACTAAATTTCTTTTTCGACAAATGGTATGAAACTTTATTAATAAAGATATTTTAACAAATGATATTTTTTGCGGCACAGAAGTTGATCTATATATAAACAGAAATCATGTTGAAGCAACTGTTTTAAATAAGTTTACAGAAAATTGCAGTTTTATATTAAATTCTGTCAAGTTCTAAAGTGGACTTTGACCATGAAATGTTAGTTTGGATTAATAAGATTTCCCCTGAAAATGATTTATCTGGTAAAACCAACAGCATTATACCACTTTTAATTAAAATGTCTCCCAGCGAAAGGCTAAATTTTGAAAATATTAACAACCAATATAGATCATTGGCTAATATGGAAGAACTGAGACCATTAACAAAATAATATATGCAGTTTCTGGTCTAAAACTAAAAACGCATTAGATGAATACACGATTCCTCATATATCGAAAGTAGCTTATGGAATTTTGTCTATACCTCACTTCTCTGCGAATGTCGAAAGGATTTTTTCTTATCAAAATCTCATGAAAACAAAACAAAGGAACAGACTTTATGTTCCGACAGTATCAAGTCTTAAGGCGGTGTCAGATACAACTTCAAAGCTTTGCGTGACGTTTCTAACTTTGGGGAAAAAGCATGACGCAAAATGTGTATGACACAATGAAAACTTTGACAACACTCACTGTTTGTTTTACTATTCGGTTTTATGTGTAAAACACAACACAATTCAATTACTCTGATGCCACGAACTCGTTTTTTATGTAAATTTACCGACATTTTAATACAAATTTCATATTTACATGCGAGTTTGGTCAAACAAATTAAAAAAAGTATACCAACTGATTGTCAAAGCATACAAAAAGTTGAGAGTTGCCCAAAGGCCATGTCAGATAAAACTTTTGCTTCGCGTTGCGTTGAAGATTCGCTTTGACATCTAAGATGAAATGTGCATGTATGCAATTGAATTTTGGTTTGGTTATGGTTATGGCGTTATGGCTATGTCACGTCTAATTTAAGCTTTATCCAGGCCTAAAATTTATATAAGTCTAAAAACTCGTCTTGCTTTAACTTCATCATTTAATCAGTGATGAGAAATGTGGCGCAATTGTGCCATTTTTGGCACTATTGCATGTTAGATGGCACAGGCACTTTTTTGTCCATTCGAGCCATAACCGCAAAAAAAAAAACTTTAAGCGGCATACATATATTTTTAACTTAATTTTTTAACGAAAATCAATTATCTGCGATCGTAACTAAACGATTTTCATCAAAAAATTAAGCTCGAAAATTATGTTGCTTAAGCTCTTTCTTATTCCAATAATAAGTAAACAGATCACAGGTATTTGTATTTCTTGTAAATAAGTACAAAGAATTAATAAATTATGCATATACATACATATGTACATATATGTCTTTTTGTAAACAACTAATTTTGGAAATTATTAAATTAATTATTATTGAAGCATTTTAAATTAAATAAAAAGTGGTTTGCACTATTCAAGTGATTTTGGTAATATTTAGAAACAGATTCGGCACGAAATCAAGATTTTCAATTCCCATCTCTGATGAACATACGTATATGCTATGTGTTCCTTATTTTATTTGTAAATTTGGTATCACACACGGGAGTAATTTTTATGCCGGCACAACTTTTATTTTTAGAACACACGAGACTAATTAATCTGGCATAAAAATGTATACATACACAGCTTTGTGTGTATGGGTGTTTTTTGTATTATTTTAACATTTGCTGTTTTTTAAGTTGTGTATGTATTGGTTTTGTGCCGATGATGGGGTATTGTGCATGGTTGAAAAATTATGCCAAACACAATACCACTCTCTTTGCCTCTCTCACCTCCAAACTGTCATGTTATGCCAGTAAAATTGTTCTCGTGTGTGATAGCTGAATGAATATATGAATATAATTTTTTTCTAATCAAATTTAAATAAAAAAAATAATAACGGAACAGCCAGCCGTTTTCGAAGGCCACTAAACCTTCATCATCAGCGTTCAGTGGACCAAACACAAAAGAACGCTGATGATGAAGGTTTAGTGGCCTTCGAAAACGGCTGGCTGTTCCGTTCAACTATGTGTTGTTAGTTAGAATATTTACAACAGACTTTGGTGTTATTTGTTCATTAATAATTATCACATGTAATTTGGCTTAAAAAGCGATACGAACTTTAGCCCGTTCAAATCACAAATATAGAAACAAATGGAGTTCGAATAATAATTAAAATTAACTAAAAAAAAAATAATAGTTTTTGGTACTCTCGGGACCAAAAAAGTACTAAAAAATTTTTTTATTGATACCGAAATGCAAATCTCATTTCCCATCACTGATGTGGACGATATGTGGTTTTAAAAGGACGGTGCCACTTGCCACACTGCTAACGAAGCAATGACTCTTTTTCGCGACAAATTCAATGGCCGTGTTATCTCACGTGGTGGCGATGCCAACTGGCTGCCAAGATAATGTGATTTGAGACCGTTGGACTTCTTTCTTTGGGGTTATTTGAAAAAATATGGTGTACGTCGATAAGCCAGCAACAATGCAAGAGCAAAAGGATGAGATAATTCTGCACATTAACGACATAGAATCTCAATTATGCCTCAGCGTCATCGAAAATTTCGACCATCGGATAGGGGCGTCCCGCCGACGCCGCGGCGGCCATTCGGCCGATATTTTGTTCCATACATAATTGAACTATACCATATTATCATATCAAAAAGAAATAACAATAATTTTCTAAATAGTTTGTGTTATATTCAAAATCAACATCGGCCCTTAAAATTTAACCAACCTTTACATATGTATTGTCCGCACGGAACCCTTCGTGTACGAATCACAGTCGTATTTTACTGAATTTATTTTGTTTACATTTTATGTTCCATCATTCAACATATTATTTGATAGATCCGGCCTATATTTTTCAAAAACTTTGTAGGTGAAAATCTCTGATCGCTAGTAATTTCTTAATTCCGTTCACACATATCCACGGCAGCCAGATTTGACGATTTATCGTCATTTTGACGATTTTTGGTGCCGAAAATAGCAAAATGACGATTTGACGATCTTTTCCTCAAAATTGACGATTTTTTAAAAGTACAAATATGGCAGTCTTTTTATGAAAAATGGACTATTACAAACTCATGTATTAAGCACCCCATACACGTTTCAATTCAGTTGTGAATTGAGTCTTTCAATTAAATTGATTCTTGGCCACACACTTCATAAACTGAATTGAAAGATTTTCATTCAACTGTCAAATTTATATTTTTTTCACAATTAAAAATTTTAAAATTTAAAACTTCTATTGCATTTATTCATTAATTTTAATATTTTTTATTTAGAATTCAATGAAATTAAATACAATTTTAAAAATACATAACTTTTTCTGTACAAAATAAAGCTACAAACATAAATTTTGACAGCAAATCAAGAGACTAGAACACACACAGCACAATCGAATTGAAAGATTTACTAGTCAACATGAAAAATCAAAATCTTTTGATTTTTCTTCAACCAGCTCGACAACTGCCAAACTAATCAATTGACAAAGCCATACACGCTTTGATTTGGACAACAACCGACTCAATTGAAAATTGAATTGAATCGTGTATGGGCTGCTTTACTTACTTAATAAAAGATTTGATCTAATTTTGCCCACTCTTAATTTTATATTGGTATCTGTGTAAATTTGTACTCGCAAAAAACAATAAATGTGAAAAAAGCCAAGTTCCTATCAAAAATTTTGGGCATCAAAGGTACTGAGACATAAATTGGCAATATTTTTCATAGTTGTACGACTGAGAGGAACAAAGTTATAAGGGGTTAAAATACACGTCGAAAAAAACTAATTTTGATTTGTCCGATTTTTCTGACGATTTTTCGAGTACAAAATGACGATTATTTTATAGTTTATTGGGAATTCGACGATTTTTTGATAATTTTATCTGGCAGCCCTGCACATATCGCTCATTTTCTAAAAAAAAAATGTCATAACTCAGAAAATAGGATTTTGAGTAAATGATGCAGAATTAATCCTCATATCGTTCTATATCTTATGTAAAAATTTTATATAAGTATATTGTTTATTGAACTCTTGTAAGCAAAATAAGATTTTATTTTTCCATTAATTTTAGACGCAAATTAATATAACTACTTTGATATTTTTAAACTCGTCTTCTGGCATACTAGTTTTTTGTTGAGTTATGACGTTGTTTTAGAAAATGAGCGATCATTTTGCATTAAAATTTCTTCGTTATAATATTTAGGAAATACCCAGCAAAAAATTTCAAAAAAGGTAATCGAGTTTGGAATTAAGCATTTTTGGTGGAAGCACTTCCCTACTGGATTACCAACTTAATGATTTTAACAATAATCGATTCTTGATAGTGTCCTGCACAAGATATCTTGTAAGAACTTTTAAGACATGAGGGATTTTTCAAATGTTTTACTACAGCGAAATCTTCCAAAACAAACGTTAACAACACTGTTTGCAAGAAATTTGTTTCAGTATTGTAGGTATAGGAGTAAAGAAGAAAACACTTCGTGACGGAAGAATTTGTGATACTTGCTTATTTCTACGCATGAGCGTGTGTACAAACGTCATGCATGTATGTGTGTATGATCTTCTATTTTTCTGCGTAAATGCAAACGCCCACACATGCATTGACATTAGTTGTACGCGCTTAAACACATAATAGCTTACCATCTACATATTACACACACACACTCAAACGTACAATATGAAAAATAACAAGCATACACTAATCAACAGTACTTCTTTTGAGCGTTTGTTACAAACAAGCAGTCTTGGCGACATCGCTTGTTAACACTGATATACACGTACACCAATACATCCATCGTGCTTCGCTTATAGTACGACAGCATTTATTATTGGTTTAGTAAATATAATACATGCGACGTGAATACATTTAAAAAACATGACGTATTTACATTTCAAGACTGTTTACGCAGGTCTCTAATTCTTGAGAAGTGCTTACTTTTTTTATTTGACAACTTGTTCACGTAATCTATTTAATCTAAAAAAATCATTCTCTTCATTTAGCAATTTGTACATGATTTTTTTAAATTTTAGGTAATGTGATTTGTAAGCGACCCAGGCAGAAATTGTGACTTTGCCCAAAAAATATGTACCGCCACAACACTGTAAATACAAAATTACAACTCTTGCAAAATTTTTGTACCACCACAGTACTCTAAACACAAAAATATGACTTAACGTTTACATATACCGCGTTCTTAGTAATGCTATACCACAACAGCAATGTATATACAAAATTTCGACGTTAGTTTCCCAATACCCTATTTACAATAATTCTATACCGCTACAACATCGTAAATACAAAAAGTTGAATTTAGTTCCCCAAGTACCCCGTTTACAATAGTTCTTTACCGCTGCAACACCGTAAATACAAAAATTTGACTTAAGTTGGGAAATTTACATTGTGACGATCTTATAAATATGTATTTAGAGTATTGTGACAACATTGAAAACAAGAGTCGGAGGACGGTCATTCGGCGTTATCATTTTAATGTTATGAGTACATTAAAATCTTGGTAAACGAATGTTGTACTGATGTTAGTTGTACCCGGAGACAATCGTAGCAACGTCATGCTGATTGTCTTTTTCTGCCTGGGGAGTAATGAAATTTGGCAATCAGAAAAGTAAGTCATTATATGGCAAGTAGTTCTGATGGTAATGTGTAATTTTTTGCTGGGTATTAATAAAAATACCTATTTTATTGCCTTAAATAAGTTAAATGGATCTGTGAAAAACTCTATTGTTATAATAACAAAAAAAGGAAAAAAATGCTTACTTATAAAAGTAGCATATGTGACATGTGCTAACCTCTTACCCACCACTGTACTGTATTTAAACGATTGTTTACAATGATAATTCATTGATTCGTATAAAATCACCTATTGACCGGAAGTTTTTTTTTAACAAATATTTGTTTGAATATATTTTTCTGCTTTTATAAATAAATTTATATATCACTTTTCATAATACAATTAAATATGTATCTACATATTTGTAATTGCAAAATATAAATAATTAAAAAAAAAAACTGATTACCTTACTACGATTCTTGGAACACAATTATAATTGTTATAGTATTTATTTATTTTTTTTATTAATTTTTATTTGAAATTTAATCTAAAAGGCAATTAACACCGAATAAACGTAAATGACTTAAGACGTAAATGTTGTAATTACAGTCGAAATTCTTAATAACGAATTTTTCAATATCATCTTTATTTAAATATTTGTATGCATACACGTAGAAATAACATAGTTGACAAATTATATTTGTTTAAATTTTTAAGTAACTTTTCGCTACTCAGCTAGCCAAGAGCTGTTTAATAGGCGATATTGTTTAATATACATACAACTCCTAAACGAATCTGCTAATTATTATTTGTGTGTACACAGTATGTACAGTTGTGTTTAACTCTCTCTTATGAATCCTGCAATGTTTAATCGACGATACATTTATCTAAATATATTTGTTCTTTTTATTTTCGTGTTTAGTGTATTCATTATTATTTTTACTTCATTTTTGAACTGATGCTCCCATTTAAAGGCCCAACTATAATATGAATAAGCTGGCTTAAGCTAATGTCAGAATTGAACGATAAGTCTGTCAAATGCTTAAACAATTCAGATGTGACTTTTAGGTGGCCATAATGTACTTACATGCACTTAAGTATTCTTTAGCCACAGCTGCACATCTAGGTATTGTCAATAATTTTGTTTCTTCTCATAACTCCTAAATGAATGCAATGCAATCAAACTAACTTGAAAGAATGTCCTAATCTATTAAAAATTCACATATAAATATATCCGTCACCTTATTACTTGTTTTATTTGTTTTGCCTACTGAAAAGGACAACAGTGAATATAATTACATAAGTAAATACATGTGTATGTGTGTTTATGTGTATTGTAAAACAAACATTGAAAATAAAAGTTTTGCTTTATTTTCCGAGTTTAAAATAAGAAACAATAAAAAAATATTTAAAATCAATGAATATTTTCTGCTGCTGCTTGATTGAGTTTAAAAAATGTACAAACAGTTGTTTCCTTACGGAATGTGCGTTCAGTTTGGCACTTTACTTAAGCAAATGACATTTGACGAAACTTGACGAAAAGTTTGTTAAGTACATTATAGTTTGCCACATGCGTTTTATACGTAACCGCACAGTTGCTTAAGCTAGCTTATTAATATTATAGTTGGGCCTTAAGTTTTGACTATTCAAATCTTGCCGTTTAATTCGAGTGTTTTTTTTTTAATGAAAATAAAGATATATTAAAGTTAAGTATAAATTGAAATTTATTTGCTGGTGGATAAGCATTGCCTATATGCATTTCACGCAACACATTTTGTTGTTGTTAAAGTATACTGATGATTTTGGCAAAACACCAATGAAATGCATATAGACAATGCTTAACCAGCAAATAAATTTCAATTAAAATAAACTCATGACAATATGTCAAATAACCAGTTTCTTGAGTAAATTTATAAATTTATAATGTGTTTGGTATTTTACATCAAATATTTGTTAAATTATTGGAGGTACGCAAACAGCTTTTAAAATAATCTTTTCATAAAATAATCAAATTATAAATTAATTAATTGAATTTTTCATAGATCTGTGCCATTCAAAATTCTTGTAGCATTATTTTGTACTTGCCAAAAATAGAAGCGATAGACGTTTAAAAATGGAAAATTCAATACAGTAATCATAAATTTTCCATGTAAATTGGCTTTTGTGTCTAAGTACATAAAATAAACTTTAATCTATACATTAAAAGTTTTTTTATGAATAAGTACTAACAAATTTAATTTGTTTTTCCATAAATATGTAACTTTATTATTTTAAAACTCTCAAAGATGGCTCATATTAGACCAACATTGAAGAATCTCATACGATTCTTAATGTTCTACATAAAAGATTTGTAAGATAATATCTAAATAAATTTAGAATTATTGCATCTGCGACTTATGAAAGCGTCTTCCGTGGCTCTTGTATATGAAACTTCTACATGTGAAGATATGGGCACACTTCGCAAACATTTGCCCAAGCAACGTAAACACTAAATACTATTGAAAACCCTTTTGATTCAGACTAGACCCCTGCACAAGACCACTTAAAAAGAACTTTTAAAAAGGCATGAGGAATTTTCTCAAATACTTTACTGAAGCGAAATCTTCTAAAACAAATGCTAAACAACACTGTTTGCAAGAAATTTGTGTTAGTTATTGCAGGTATAGGAGTAAAGAAGAAAATACTTCGTGGCGAAAGAATTTGAGATGCTGCTTCTTCCTACGGATGGGCGCGTATACAAACGTCATGCATGTACAAACACATACATACATACATTCATTGACATTAGTTGTGTCATTGGAAACTGTTTAAACTAATTTAAAAAATTGGCTTTTTTATGGCTAAGCAATTTTATATATGCATTTTGTTCCCGCTTTTGGAACTCGTCAGTAGACTTCAAACCAAAAAATGTTTGAATTTAGCTAAGCTTGTCTGCGATTAAAAATGCTCTGCATACGATACACACTAGACTCTTCTGCGATTGAAAATGCTAGCTAGGTACTCATTTGAAAAGAAGCCTGGAATTTGTGCAGAATCTGTAATTGTAAAAGGGGCTTCAATATATTCATAAGCTTGTAAAATTGTAAAATAAATTCCTAATAATACTGTAATATATAGAACAATGTCAAAGTGAGTTGAAATGACGAAATTTAATTAGATATTAATGATTTGCTCCAATATTAAATCCTAGCATGATTTTTAATGTAAAATTGTATGGCAAAACTCGTTAGGACTTAGGACTCAGTTATCCGATTGTAATGGAGTGTAACCGCAACGGCAGGAAACAGTTGATCGATATTGTTATGTGAAAAGTAATGTACAGGTTCCTACATTCCGGTTACATAACAATATCGATCAGCTGTTTCGTACCGTTGCAGTTACATTCCATTACAGTCAGCTAAGTGAGGCTTTATGCTAACTGCATGCAAGATGGCTATTAGCATTTAGTTTTTATTACAAGTCTGGTGCGCTTTACAGAAGTTCGACTGTAACTACAAGAAATTTATTGCATAAAAAAACATTATTTATTTAATATAATTATTATTAGATATAAATTATTAAAACGCTAGTTTATATGCACATGTCATTCCGCGCATATGGGCGTACATACATATGTATGTACATAGTACATGTATGAATGTATGTATATCTTGCTTGAGTATATTTGCTTGAATGCAAAATGCAAATTCATTGTTACGTTAACAGCTGTGGTATCAATAAATTTAACCAAAGCCGATAACAGATTTGAACTATTGGGGTAAAGGTTGCTCTGTGGTGATTTTAATTGCTGAAAAGCAGCGGAAAGTATTTGCATTTTTGGCCAAGTATTGTTTTATATATCGCCAGCTGAAATGCAAAACGACGTATGTAACAAAAAATTTAAAATCGCATTTTCAATTAATTATTGGGTATTGCATCGAAACACATCTCCCTATAAAATTTTCAAAACTTTTATCATAACAATCAGCCGAATTAAAAATTAAAATAAAATTACCCCCATACCTAAATAAGAGCGGAAAGCGTTGCGGTAGCAGCAGGGTACGTATTTTCAGTACAATCTAAAAGTATTTTTGCATTTAAATGTACTAAAAATGCGTACCCTGCTGCTAACATAACGCTTGCCGCTCTTATTTAGGTATGAGGGTAACCCTTTACTTCTGTCACTTGCACTATTGCCAGAAAATTGGTAGGATAGTGCTAAATCGGTCCAAACTATCTGCTAGAGTGTTCTATAGTAGAAAAAAATAAGATAGATTGATCTTAAATTTATATAGTTTTTCTTAGCAAGTTTGTTTTAAATTTCCTTTTACGAAGGAATACGAGTCTGCTAAATCTAGCAGTGGAAATGATAAAATGGCAACAATGGTCATTTGAATAATTTTATTTAGTTTTTTTTTTCTCTCCTATAAAACTTAAAAAAGTGTAGTTGCGTGGTTTTGTATTTCAGCTAATTACATATATGTATGTAATTCAATATTTTCTATGCTGGAATTGTTTGATAACACTGTGTGTAATTTTTTAAAACATGGAAATATAACCATATACGGATACCACTACGTGATAAAAGACCAAAAAAAAAAAAAAGATTCGTCTCCCATTTTTTCCCCAAGTCATCTACTTTTATTTATGGGCCCCCAAAGATTTGGGCCCTCGGTGTCAAGATCTCAATAAACAACTTTCTAGCAAATATGAACTTCCTAGGAATGATTCTTAACACCGTAGTTAATTGTTTCCTTGAATTCTGAACGGTTTGCTACCTATGGACCTGAACAGGGGAAAAAAGGTAAAAAAAACTAATTATTTTAAATTTTTTTGCGATTTTAATCTTGAAGATGATTTTTTTTATTTTATGTGTTCACAATTTTTGTTTTTTATGACAGAAGTTACAACTTTGCCTCACAGAGTAAATCAATACTCAGAACGGTTTGCAAGATATAAGGGGTTTTTTTTTGTCTTTTTTCACGTAGTGGTGTCCGTATATGGTTATATTTTTCGTGTTGCACTGTGTAATTGTACATAATTTTTATTGTTCTAAATAAAAATATGCATACATAAATATGTATTATACAATTAAATGATATTTTAATTGAAAAAAAATTTATTACAATGCTAATTGTTTTTTAAATGTAAATAGCTCAGGTTGAAACGAATGACAATTTTAATAATTTCATATAATAGGGCTGTTCGAGTGCTTTTCCAGTAAAAACCAGTAACTGAGTAAATACTGAGTAATACATTTAAAGAAACTACTTTTAATAAAAATGTTTGATTAATTGTTGCTAATTATTTTGATGCTAAAACATTTTTTTGGTCTTGGCGTTTCTTTTGTTTTTGGATTTTTTTTAGTTTTGGTTTTTAGCGATTTTTTTAATTTTGGTATTTTCTTAGCTTTAGCTAAGAAAATTTCAAGAGTTTGCCTCTTATGGTTTCCAAGATACAGAAAGTTGACAATATTACATTAACTGCTTTAATAATCCTTAATTTTAATTTTTTAAATTTCAGTGTTAATTGGTGTAGTCTGCATAAAAATACAATAACTTTGAAATTACAGGTGTCTATATGTATATAATTGTCTCTATATATTCCATTAGGATTTCAACGTGTTTCATTGCTCGCTTTTCAACACCCTTTAATTTTTAACTGTCATATAGTTGGTGCTGTAGCGGCGAAAGTTTTACATATATATTGTGTAAAAATTTCAGGTCTTACGGTTCTCGAAAAAAAAACAGCCTGTGACAGACATACAGACAGACAGACGGAGAGCGTAGTGAAAACGATAGATTTCCTTTTCACAAAGGGTGTACGGAACCCTAAAAACTATCGTTTTGAAAAGGTGTGATGAAATCCAATCGACTTTGATTTTGAGAATCAATCTCAAACCACGGACTTTCAAAAAGCGCACTAGAAGATAATTATAAACAATATAATAGAGAATTTTATAAATTCATATATCAAAAACTATTAAAATCAAATTTGAAAATGATTGACAAGACACAACACACCTTTTATCATTTTGTCAGTTTTGTGTCTAAATCATTTTTCATCACATAACTGAGTACATTTTTATTTTGTTATTTTGAAAATTTCATCAAAAACTAAAAATTTTTGATTACCTTTAATAGATTTTCTACTGGATTTTACTGGCAAAAATTTGTCCAGCAAGAATTTACATTGAGTTAGCCATTAAATTGTCATTTTGATCACTCAATTCGCCCTCTCATTTATTGTATTATGTGTACGCGAATTTAAAAACGTTTGAGTTCTCGAACGTAGCTAATATCGTTTAACTTCGATAAGGCCAGAAGACAAGTCAGCCAACTTGTCTAGAAAACCCGCTGAGTTTATTCATTAGGTAGTTCTGGACCATTTATAAATATTGTAGTGTGGCAGTCCATAATTATTAAATTATAAAATGTAAAAAAATATATGCATATATTACATTTTTGAAAAACCGATTTTAGAATAATTTTAAGAGACACATTTTATGAAACCAGATTTTCTTTTCTTCTTCTCTGTTTTAAATGACCAGTTTTTCATTCATAATTTAAACATAATTATGTGTTAATTTTAGCCAAAAAGAAAAAAAATATTCATTTAAAATTTCTACATATTTCCGCCTTTACATTAAACTAGATAATCCCTGCACGGCAATACTTCAGAAATTATTATTGGAAATAAACATTTAAATATTTAAGTAATTTTTTATAAATGAAGTATTTAAAATATATAATACTTCCGTAGTTCATCTTTTAAATTATAAAATTATAAACAGAAAAACACGTTAAGTTGGTAGTGTGGCTTTTTAGTCAGCAATAGGTTAAATATTTAAGCTGTTAGTCACTAGTTGCTAACAAGCAATCTGCATTTTCTTATTTTCTTATAAATAATTTAAAAAAAAATTTACGGATCAAGTAACAACGAAAGTTCTAAAATACAAATAGAAATGGTGTACTGCTGTAAAAATTAAAAATAAAAATAAAACATATACGGCCTGTCCCTTTATTTCGTCAGAAAACGTTAAAGCTTTGACTTGTATTGAAAACAAAAATATATTTGAAATATTTATGAAAATCTACACCGTTTACACCAAGTTTCTTTTGACATTATCAAGATTTTTTATCCAAAACAAAACCCATTATTTGAAAATTTTAAAAAACTTCAACCAAACAACTGCAATGTAGCCAATTCACACACCTTTTTTAAGTACACCCCAAAAAAATTACTCAAAAAATTAAAATTCAAGTACTTGAAATTTAACTGGAAACAAAGTTAAATTCAAGCATTTTTTCAAGTAATTTTCAAGTCTGAAAATATTTTGAAATAAAATATCAAACAACATACATTCATACATATGTATGTATATATTCAAGCCTTGTCAAATACATAATTTATTTATTAATAAAATTGAAATTATGAAAAATATCAAACATAAATAAAACATTGAATTTTAAATAACAAAAAGTGATTAACATCGTGAAAAGAATAGTGAATAAAGATATGCAGATAATTATTATTTAAAAACCAATGAATTGCATTTTACTTTCTATTTTAAACGCATTGTTTTTAAGCTTGAAATATACTTCAATTCAACTGTAATACAAGGCTGAATTGCAGTATAATTCAAGGCTTGAATTAAGCTGTACTACAAGTGAATTGTTCGAATTGAATTCAAGTTCCCATTTCACTGGAGAATGCCATTGAATTAAAGTGTAAATCAAGCATAATTCAACCCTTGACAATTGATGGTGTGGCTTGAATAACACTTTTTTTACAGTTGATTTCAAGCAAAATTGCTTATACGGGATTTACACGATGACTTTTTCCCCTGCATTTTTCTTGAATTCTCTTTTATGTTGCTACCCCTTTGATCACCTTTGTACCCCTTTTGTCAATAAACTCTAGGAAAGTCACGGTAAAAAGTCATAGTGTAGTAGTGCAGGCCGGCTGACTTTTTAATACAAATTTGAAAAAAAAACATATTTGTATCATTAAGTTCTACTAGATTTTAAGTAGATTTTGATAAAATCTAGTGACGAAGTAGATTTTGTTTTGTAAGGAAAATCTACTAGATTTTGTCCGAAGTCTCGTAAGTACTAGATTTTGCGTTGAATCTCTGATCCAGCTTAAACGGTAGGGTAGAGTTGGCTTAAGTAGTTAGCACGTTGACTACAAAACCGAAGTTCCTGGGTTCGAGCCCGGTATTAAATAACAACACCACGCATTTTTCTGATGTGCATTAGTGTCCCTTTGTATCATTTGTTGTAGGAAAGTTCAAGTGATGAAGGCATAGTCACTGGTCACTGAACTATACCGACTTCAGCAGATACTAATCCTAATGTAACATCAGAGCGCAATCCTTCGTTGTGTAGCAGAATTAGCGGCGAAGTAAAAAACCAATAAAATCGCACAGCTTAAACAAAATTTAATACGCCTCATTTAACACCAGAGGCGCTGCAACACTGCATTATTAAGAAGAAAAAAACGTGCAAAGGCAGAGTTGTAAAAGAATGAAGTTTTCCTCTATCTCTTCCTTCACCACCTATCTTCTCTATCACTATCCCTTTCCTAAGGAAGGTAGCCAAAGCATTACTTCTCTCAAAAAAAAAAAAGTACGTACATTTAATTTTTTGTTGTGTTAATCATTTTTGAACTTTGTACTACACATCGCGAAAACCCTTATTTAAATAGAGCGTTTTACTACTTTTGAAATCGAAAGAAATTGCCTTAGAACTGATATTTATCAAAATATATTTATCAAAATAAAAGCTTTCCAAATATTACCATTAAAAACTTGCTGCTTCAGATAACACAAATAAGACCGTCACAGTACAAAGTTCGTTTTTTTTAATTTTTATTTTACAAAATATTACATTAGTCGGAGCAAACTGCTTACAACTTACGCATTATCTGCTTTTAATTTTCATAAATAAACTATTCATATGTACGTACATATGTATTTGTATTTATATTTCCCAATTTGCTTTTTACGACTACATTGTTATATGTTGTAATATACGAGGATAGATTTGTTAAGTTGAAAACCAAATTTAAAGTTGCAAATGACAGCAGCCAGATGGTCCTGAATCACAAATTTCATCAGTTAAACCGAAATTTAACTACTATCAGCAACTCCGAGACAGCCACTTTATACAAAAAACTCTTCCAGCAGAAAGTTAGAGGGATGCCGCAGAAACTTTCAAAACGAAATCCTCCAAAATGGCACATCTCGAACAAATATCATGTCATACGTAAGCAGGTTTGTTTGTAAGCCAAAGCAGCTTGAAATTCCCTTACAAACCTGCTTTCGGGGAAGCAGTAATTTGAACTATATTCACTTTCGGTTGAAGTAACACAAGCAAAATTACTAGCTCAAATTTATTTATTTTTTTTTGTTCTTCATTCTCCTTTTCGCTTATTTTAAAAATTTTTAGGCAGATATGCCACATGATATTAATTAAATGGTGAGTAAAATACAGCTGTACACTATATACGAACAAATATTTCAAGAAATTTTATGATTTGCGGTTTGCAAAAAGTTATTGAACTCAGGTACAGATGCGGCTTTCCATACTTAACCAGACCCAACTGCACTTTATATTTTATTTTAGAAAATTAATTTAAAAAAATTGTAATTATGTACATATTTACTTTTCACTGTTTCGCTATATGTACATTTAAGTAATAATATGCCGCTGTGTTCACACCGACATATGTAGTTTTAATGAAAGTTGGTTTTAACGTCAAAACCAACTGCTAAAACCTGTACCCCGTTTCTGTAACTTGTGAGAAGTTCTCGTATCGAGAAAAATTAAATAATCATAGTGGTTGTCCTATTTTACACAGGGTTACTCACATAAAAATATATAATTATATACAGGGCAATTATATAAAAAATTCCGCGAGGAATTTGTCCCAGGGAACAATTCCAACTTGTAGCAAGTGATAGGGAAAACAAAAAATTCTAATTGGAAAAGGGAGAAATTCCTCGCGTAATTTTTTACATAATTGCCCTGATAAACTTTCAAAAAATTTCAACAAATACAGATGGTAACAATTTTTTCGGCTCGAAAAGTTCTCACATTCCTTACAGACACGAGCTACTGGTTTTAACATACAAAATAATTTTGTTAGAACCAACTTAAAATTAAAACCATTTTTGAATTGGTTTTAAGTAAGTTTTGTTAAATGCAACCTTGTGTTTGCTGTGCTAAATTTAGTGCTGCCAAGTTAAAATTACCGGAAGCAGCTAATAATGCTTATTAGTACGTTTGTATGCACGGCTTATTTGCAAATGAAACTGTAAATTGTTGCCATATTATTGTTTTTATTGCGACTTACTAATTCAGAAAACTATTCACGATTTGCAAATAAAATGCTTGAGGTTGCCACACTTACAAATGTTTGTTATAATAAAAAATAATAAATTAATAAATATTGCACAAAAAACATTGATAGAAGAAAATAATGACAATAAAAACAAGTTACTCGTATTATTTATTATTTTATACATTTACACAATTTTTTGGTGCACAGAATGAACAACGCATTCTCATTGTGAAATTGTTTTACCAAAATGGTGAACGTTTTGCGGCTACAGTTCGCAAATTTGCGATCAATTTAGGGTCACAATAATGCTCCAAAAGAGTCAACTGTAAAGAGATTAATGGATAAATTTGCCGAAATTGGATCTGTTAGTGATGTAAAGACAACAACGCGCCTTCGACCAGGTCGATCGACCGAAAATGACGCAGCTGTACGTGATGATGTCGCTCAAACGCAGGTTAAGCGCAAACAGCCAATTGTTTTCGGTATCGCGAAATGATAACCAGTTTTTTCTTGCCTAGAATTGAAGAAATGCATGTGGAGGGCATGTGGTTTCAACAAGACGGCGCCACATGTCATACAGCCAGAGAAACAATTCAATTGCTACATCAGTCATTTCCCGGTCGTGTTATTTCGCGTTTTGGAGACCAGAATTGGCCACCTAGATCGTGCAATTTAGCACCATTAGACTTTTTTCTTTGGGGTTTTTTGAAGTCGATGGCTTACGCGAATAAGCCGACGACGACTCAAGCCTTAAAAGAGGAAATTGGACGCTGCATTAATGAAATACCGCAGCATTTATGCAAAACGGCCATAGAAAATTTCATTAAAGATCGCGTGTGTGCCAGCAATGCCGCGGCGGCCATCCGCCCGATTTGTTGTTCCACATATAACCTCATTTTGTCTACTTTACGATATAATAAAGTTTCACGATTTTTTTTTTAAATATCTGTGTTTTATTTAAAATTTAAATCTTGCGTTCTTGTTGGGACACCCTTTATATGTCAGTGAATTAGAATACATACCGATTGGAGGAAAATTTTCAACTTAAAAATAAAAGCAGCTGCAATAATTATCAAAAAAAAAAAAAAAAAAAAATTTGGAGAAAAGATATCTTTTGGACAGAAATCAACGGAAATAGACGATATGAATGAAATTCATCTGCGGAAAAAAGGTTAAGCATACAATGTATTTGGGCATTTTTTATATAACAATATAATTTCCAAGCATTTCTTCACTTTGTATTATAAGTAGTTACATAATTTTAAAATTTTTATTTAAAAAAAAATATAATATGATTTCTATTTTGTAGTGCATTATAAAATTTCTGAGTTTTTCATGAAAAAAAACAACAGCGTACAGGGTGTCAAAATAGTGTTATAAAATAAAAGTGTGAAAACACTTATCAGCCTTTATGCAATATGGTATACAATATTTGTTAATTAATTTTTTCAATTAAAATTTCATTTGTTTTTTTTTAATTGAATTTATAAATTGCTTCAATTTATTCAAGTTTAAAAAGTTAATTGATAGTATAAATTTCTTTGCAGGTAAAAATTCAATTAACTTTATAATTGAAATTAGAAAATTTTGTAATCAAAATTTCTATTTATGGCGGAATTTACAATAATTTACACGAGTATGCAATTATTTCTAATCAATTTTTGATCAAAGTTAACTCATTGTGCGATTCTAACTTTGTTTTCAATACGAATGATGATTATATGTAGTACAAACAATTAAAAATTCGATTGAGAAATCAAGTTCGTAGTTGATAGATGCGACCTCACAAATAGCGCGACATGCATTTGACTACACATTTCACTAATTGAGTTTTCTTATCAAATTTTCAACTCTTGATAATAATTCGTTATTGGTGCATCTTTTTAGATTATTATTGTATAATTTAACTTGAATTAGAAAAAAAAATTATTTGCAATATTTGAGTACAGCAGTGTTGCCAATATCTGCATGATGATCAAAAAATTAAATAAAAAAAAAACATAAAAAATTAAAAATAAAACTTTTACAATGATTACATCAAGTTGCTAATTATTCGAGATATATTCAAATAATGCCGAAAAATATATAAGTATAACTTATAACTGGCTTAAGCAATCGGAACAAATTTCAGGCCGTCCTAAAAATAGACATCGCAAAAGTATTACGGCCCTATGTATAATCAAAAATTGGCATGAAGTTAGCAAAAGTGGCAAAATTGAACATGATCTTAACGTGTTTTGCCATATAATTTTACATGAAAAATCATGCTAGGATGTAATCGTGTGTTAAAACTACATTATGCGGTGATGCGGAACTTATCAACACGTAGTTCAATTTTGTCACTTATGCTAACTTCATGCCAATTTTTGGTTATACATAGAGCCGTTAATGTCTAAAAATTTACTTAAGATGTTTTAGTCTGAGTTAGTAAATGCGAGAGAGCTAGAGTTTAATCCCTGACCAGACTCAGGCTGCAACTGACAGCTAAATTGAAATATTTCTTATGAGGTCTGTTACATTCAGTACGTGTCCGTCAACGCAAAGTACAAAATTTGGTCAACTTTCAACTTTTTGTGCACGTTTAGTAGTTTGACAGATATTGGTTGATTTTTTTGATATGTTCTGATTTAGTTTTTTGTGTTTTGTGGCAGCAAAAATAAAATTAAACAAAAGAAATAAACGAAATGAATACAAAAAGTTGAATTTAATAATTAAAATGGAGAATCAACCTATTGAAGCTGTTCAAATACTTCCGCCAATAAAGTACTCATTGTGCCAAACTTCTCTGTCGTTGCGTTAATATCAGTTGAAAAAGCGAAGTTTAACGTATGACGGATTCATTGCACCCCGTCCTTAAAGCTGAAGGTCCATACCATCCGTTCAAAGCGTTGTTGCATTTTATGCATGTGTCAAAAAGTAGAATTAGGGTAATTGTATGTAGCAAGTTACAGAGCAAAAAAAAAGGACGGATAAAGTAGGTTTACTTTCTAATTTTATATCCGTCGCATGTATCATGAAAAAAGGTCAGCTGTAATTGATAGCCAAAGATGGCAAATTATATTATATTTTCAATGATATCGGTAAAAATGTTCGTGTGGTGGATTTAAATTGTAATTTTTTTCGCATAAAAAAGTTTTTACACACACCCAGAAAAAAATTAGTTGGAAAACGATTAGTCAAATAAAATAGCATTTGCATTAACTATATTTCAGTTCACGCTTTCAATTTTCTGTTAATCCAAAAAACATTCCATGTTCACTGCCATAAGGGCATAATTGTAACAAAGATATGATTGTGACAATACTTAAATTGATTGCATCAACCGAGCGTATGCTTTTTTCATGACTAATGAACTGATTGATTAGCACAACCGAATAAAATATTAGGAATTGGATTTTAGTACCAATTTTCGGTATTGGCAAATAAAAAAATTGTCCGTCTATATTTACGTTAAAATAAAGACTTTCTATCAGTTGTTGCAACTAACTAGAGGTTAATGTAACCATCATAGTTTATAGCAGCAAATTAAAATTAAATATTGAGGTTTGATTGATATTCCCAACCGATTAATCGGTTCGTGTTAACAATTGTCTATTATTGTTAAATATTTTTTTTTTAAATAAGTAAAAAACAAAATACTATCAGCATTATGTATAACGAAAAACTGGCATGAAGTTAACGTAAATAAAGAAATTAAATTAAATTAAAAATATAGTTGTACCACAAGAAAATTGCAGTCGTTATACCAGAATTCTATTAATTCGATTGGCAACTAGTTCGGGCATCTCAACCAATTTGTTTTCTCTGTTAACCAATTTTATCTGCTGTTGCAACTATTGGATTAGTGGTAATAATTAAAAATATAGTTGTACTACGAGAAAATTGCAGTCGTTATACCAGAATTCTATGATAGTTGCTGCAACCGCCAAAATTCAATTGGCAACAAATTCGGTTATCTCAATGAATCTGTTTTCTCTGTGTATGCATACAACGCATATGTAAGGAACGGATGGTATGGACCTTCAGCTTAAAGGCTCAATCAAACGTGACATAACCATAGCCATAGAAAAAAGCCGTTCGAACCAAAGTAATGGGCAACACTATATTTGATTATAGGGGACTCTCCATAACGCCATAACTCTCATCATAGTAACCAATTGAATTTTGTTTTGATTATGGCTATGGCATTATGGCTATGTCACGTCTAATTTAAGCTTTAAGCTCAACAGATACGCCTTATGAATGCGCCCATTTTCAAAAATTTGCTAATGTTGCTAGTGGGTAATTGGTGTAAGACTGCGGCAACTTTGATAAACGCAATTTCTTAAAATAGAATCACGCTTGGAATAAGAGAAACTAGCAATAAATCTCAAGTTCTACGATCCTCTCCTTTATAAGAGCAACGAGCATAAAATATTCTGTGTCAGAAGCATGAACTGAACTCAGATGAAGCTTCGAATGTAAAAACCTTAAAAATCATGGCACGCAACATGTTTGATATTCTATCAAACTTTTTATAACTTTGTATATGTTGTAGTGTCCTGCACAAGATATCTTATAAGAACTTTCAAGACATGAGGGATTTTTCAAATGCTTTACTACAGCGAAATCTTATAAAACAAACGTTAAGAGCACTGTTTGCAAGAAATTTCTTCGAGTATTGTAGGTATAGGAGTAAAGAAGAAAACACTTCGTGACGGAAGAATTTGTGATACTTGCTTCTTTCTATGCATGAGCGCGTGTACAAACGTCATGCATGTATGCGTGTATGATCTTTTATTTTTCTGCGCACATGCAAAGGCACACACATGCATTAACATTAGTTGTATGCGGTTAATCACATAATAGCTTACCATCTACATATTACACACACTCAAACGTGCAAAATGAAAAATAACAAGCATACACTAATCAACAGTACTTCTTTTGAGTGTTTGTTATAAACAAGCTGTCTTGGCAACATCGCTTGTTAATACTGATATACACGTACACCAATGCATCCATCGTGCTTCGCTTATAGTACGACAGCATTTATTATTGGTTTAGTATAAAACATGCGACGTGAATACATTTAAAAATCATGACGTATTTACATTTAAAGACTGTTTACGCAGGTCTCTAATATGTTGTTTGGTTTGAAGCGAATGCATAATTTTTGTGTGATCGGTTAGTTGTGTGTAAACTATTTACAATTTACAACAAGAAAAAAAAATAACTATGTAATTTATACAAGAACTAGTTTTAGTTATTTTAAACTGTTTAAAACGACAACAATAACAAAATATTAAGCAGTTTAAACAAAAAGAGCAAAATAGTGAGAGATCGATAGCTGAAAAGAGAACAAAAGATTGACTATTCGAGATTGAGTTCATGAAAAACCAAGATTTTTTTTCATCCATTTTAGTTGTAAACATTTGTTTAAATAACTATGCAACTCAGGCTCAAGAAACTATTTACTTAACAGAGGTCGGGCGTTAAAGAGGTTGTTTTATCAATTCGTTCTTGTGGTCTGTGCGAATTTTGTGCTTTAATGAATTAAAATAAAAAATAAATTTGTTGTTAACCGTTAAGAAAGAAAAATACTTGTGAAAAATATTACGCTGAATTACTGAAAATATTTTGAAATTTTACACAAAAGTCGAAATACAGATTTTCAATAAAAACTAATATATATATATATACATACATAAATATTTATGTGTAACAAATGCATCCTTGAGCTGCAGAACTTGAAATTAAACAATAATGTGTTTGAAAATAAAAATACCTATGAAAGAATAAAACTTACATAATTTATCGATTTTTAAAAAGGTGGTTTAATAACCCAATAGACAAATGAACTATAAAAAGTAAAAACAAAAAAAAATTTTTGTAGGAAAAATAACGCAAAAAAAATCTTGAACAGTTGTCGGACTGCCTGTGGCAAAACGACTTTTTGATTTCAAGTGAATAACGAATTTGCCTGCAATCGCACGATCACGAGATCATTTAAACGATCGTTGTTTATTTTCGTTGCTTGCCAAAAACTGCCTGCATTACATTCAGTCAGTCCTACTTTTGGCAGCATTCATTTAATGTACGAGCATTAAAATCTAAGACGTTCATTGTTACATGATCTCGGTTATTTGCTCGTGCAACACTAAAAGTAAATAGCAAATCTTTGCTGTAACGTTGTGTCGCCGTTGCATTCTGATCGTCACCATATCGCCACTTATGCCAACAGACGCGCCTTAAGACAAGAAAAAGAAAAAAATCCATCAAAAACCAACAAAAAACTGCAACGCATGTTGTGCAACTTTACAAACAGTACAAAGTCTAAATGCTCAAATAGAAGTTTGTGTGTTTGTTTATCTACGAGTTTCTGTGCAATTTTAGTGGCAAAAAAAAATAAAAATAAAAAATAAAACACGACAGCATTTAAGCTGCAGTCAAATAGCCAAATATAATTCGCAGACAGACGTTTGCGCTAGTACATACTACCAATAAAATAAAAAGCACAAAAATTAGATTGCACAATTCTCAAACAAAAAATAAAGTTAAAAATTGAAAAATAAAAGAATTGAAAAGTAGTCGATGAGTGTGTTGCTTTGTTAGTGTTAAAAAACTCAATAATACTTGTATCGTTTGGTTGCTTAGACAAATAGCAAAAAAAAAATGCAAGATATTTGGTTAAGAAACTTATAAAGTTGCCTTTAAACCATGCCTTTGGTTTTAGCACTCTCTGGAAGAGAGTAGCTATACCAAATTGGCTGATGGTTATTGAAAACACTCTGGCCAAAACACAATACTGGCCATAAACCAAATATTGCAACCAGTTAAAGAAACACAACATCACAAAAAAGCCAAAGCAAACAAACAAAAAAGAAAATCAAAAACAATACAATAAAATTTACCGAAACAACAACAACAACAGCAGTCAAAAAAAAATCTATTGCACATATACAAAAAAAAAATAGATATTTTTGACCCAGTTTTTGCTGTAAAGCCAAAAAAATCTTCACATAACCTTAAACAACAACTTTAATTATAATTTTTCTTCTTCCCCGCCTGTTATAAAAAAATCGCCAAAATTGCTGTCCTACTTTGTTCCAGAATTATGGGGTACATAATGCGGCGCTTTCTGCGTACGGCCATGATCGTGTTCAGTTGGTTCGTTGTACCCTATAGTCGTTTCACCAACATCAAAGTGAACCGTAAAAAGCTGCCGCCCATTAAATCGCATCTATTGGAAATACCTGCCGTTGATCTTGCCAAAATGATAAGAACCAGAAAGGTGAGTTTTCAATAAGTTTCCATTTCAATAAATATTTTTACAAGAAACAAAGAAAAAAATTAAAAAAAAAAATTAAAAACCCTTGAGCTTGGTACATATCTAGTATGTATATGTATGTATCTCATACTTTGGTGTGTCATTCTAAAGATACAAATACAATTGAGCATGTCTTTATTATTTATTTATTATTCTTTTTTAATTATTGTTGACTGTTTCTTTTTATTACAATTCATTTATTTTAATTTAATTGCCTCGAAATCAATTGACAATATTTTAAACAAAACGTGCTTGAATTAATTAAAAAAAATAACGTTTTATTATTTTTTTTGCAGCAGTAAAAATATGTAACAATCTGTCTACACACATTTTTCTTAAATGTGTATAATTAAGTGCATGTAAACTGTTTAAAAGTAAGAATTTTGTAAAACTACAAATTTCTGTTTTTGCTATGGAAAATTTTCTGTGAAATGTATAGTACAATTCTTACAAACTTGATAATGTATCAGACATTTTATTTTTTTTAAGGAATATTTTCAATATATATATTTTTCGTGTACTGTACACGAGATAATTAAAGAGTCACTGATATGATGTCAGTGCATGAGTAGGGGTCATCGCCTGAGTGCTGGTCCGATTAAAACTAAAAACAAAATAAATAGAAAAAAAGAAATCTGTTAGAAATTTGTTGTAATAATTAACAGATGATTTCAACCAAAATGAGACACAGTCGACTCTTGATAATTTGAAACTGGTTAATTTCAATATCTGGATAATTGGAACTGTTTCCCTAGTCTCTTGGAAAACATTAAATAAATTGAAAAAAAAAATCCTTTTTCCGGCTCTGTACTCTATATAACTATTATGAATTTTGCAATAAAAGTCACAACATAACACTTATGTTTTGATTGGTCTGTCTGTCCGCCACAGGTTATTTTCTCGAGAACCGTAAGATCTACGGAGCTGAAATTTGGACAGAGTAGGCCGCTACAACAACAAATACATGAGAGCACTGTTGCCAGATTTGCAGATTTCTCTGCATTTTGCTGATTTTTCATTGCAAAAATTATAAAGTGAGATTTGCAGATTTTCACTGCCAAATTGCGCAAATTTTCTAAATTGCTTGTGAAACATCAATATTTCGTGTTTTTCTTTACCTAGAGCTTACACGTGCAAGTGCAAGTTCGAAAAACTTAATACACTCAATTTCTTTTACTAACACAACTATAGTCATGTTTTAGACTTGGCAATTTTTCTTGAAGCAGTTATCTTCAATTCTCTTTTAAAACTGCTCGCTTGTTTACACTCAGACAGTTTCTTGTTCAATTTTCCTATTATTTTAATGCTGCGAATGAAATAACAAAAGAGAATTGAAGCAACTTTTCTGTACAAGCAAGTCAGTACCCCTCTTCTTTCTTCTTTCCTCTCTCTCCCATAAACTCAGACTTGCTTCAAGAAAAACTGCCGAGTCTAAAACATGAGATACTTTCGGCACTTGCAGTCTACTTCAAACTCAACTGCCAAGGAATTTTACAAGACAGTGACTTGTTTCACTTGTAGCAACTAAATGAAAAGTTACCGAACAGTGTTGCCATATTAATACTTTAGTAAAAATTAATAGACTTGTATCTAGACTTGTATCGAACTCTTTCAGTAGCTCGTTTTTGACACAAAACAATGATCAAACCCATGTAATTTAAATGGGTTTGATCAGCAGCTCGTTTTTGACACAAACCAATGATCAAACCCATATAATTTAAATGGGTTTGATCATTGATTTGTGTCAAAAAGGAGCTACTGAAAGAGTTCGATACAAGTCTACAAATTAACTGGATTTCAGTGTAATGTTATATGAGTTTTTACTAATTTTAAATACATTGAAAGCTAATTTAGTATTGGTTCTCTTAAATATTCATAAATAAAGCAATCACAACTCAAAATGTTGAAAATGGTTTTGTTTTTTCGTGGACCGCAAAAATTTATTTTGCAGCCAAAGTCTTCTTGAACAATTTTTTGCCACTCCTGAATATCCTGTGACTGTTTCTATGATTTAGTGTGCGATATGTACATTAGAGCGACTCAACTTGTATGGAAGAGAAAAAAGTGATTTTGTTACCCCTCTGAAAGTAAAAATTGATATGTTTTATGATGAAATCATGAAAATCATTTTGCATTTTGTAGCCTATTGCTATCAAAATGTGTATGTATATCTCTCTATTGGAGAAAAAAATAAAAAATTTGTTTACTAAACTTTATTTAATAAATATCATTTTTAAAGAAGAAATATCATAAAAAAGAATCCTTATAAAAAAAATATTTTCCAAGAATATCTTTACAAACGATCCAAATAACAGTGCACTGCAGTGTCTGGCGGTGTCACTTTTTTTAACAAACGCCTTTGAAAGTGTGTGAATAAAGTTGTGTCCAACTAGTTGAACTAATTCGGTCGCGTTCGAATCAAAAGTTTGTTTCAAACCCATTTAATCTACATTGACGTTTTTTTTTTGACAGTGTGAACTAGTTTGATATTTGAACAAAATTCCCATTATGCGTCACAAAAATTTTATACGTCAATGTAATATTGAAAAAAGAAAAAAATCGGGCCAGTAGTAACAAAAAAAGTTACTTTGAATAAAAAAAATCAAAAATTTTTATTTACATACAATTTATTATTATTAATTTACATATACATACGTATGCATAAATAAATGTAAATGTTTTTTTTTCGCACGTCATGCTTAGACGTAGTTTTAAGGGCCCAGGTTGTTTTAATAAAGTATTTCCGGTGTTTTCAAACATCAAAGAGATATATTTTTAGTTTTTGGGATTTTTGAGTATGCTGTGCACGTTAGTACAACACGCATTTTCTTATTTAAAAAAAAAGAAAAAACAAATTTTCCTTTTCTCTGGCAGTTAATTAATTTATATGGTAGATAAAAAGTCGTGCTTTCAATTTTTGAAAACTAAAAATAAACCTAAGCGCACTAAGGTCTGAAATACAAATCGTGAATGCCAAATGTGTCTTTTTTTTACATTTTATTTTTCGAATTTTTCAATAAATTTGAGTGCAAAATATGTATGCATCAATTTTTTCCAGAATGAAATATTTGTTGGCTTTTACCATCAAAAACGAATTAATTTTCTTGCATTACAACATTGTATGCAATTCACTCTTTCTCTGAATTCAGCGCAATTTTAGAATGCTGAAAGAAAAACATTTTGGATTTTTGAGACAGAGCTTCCACGCTGGTAATGGCATACAAGGCGAATTAATAAACAGTTGACCTTATGGCTACAACATGTACAACACTACAAAAAACAACATGTACTTAGCTCATACGGCTTTAAATATGTGTCAAAATGGAAAAAAGTGCTTAAGTCGAGATAAGCTGATTTTGAGTTAATGCTTTCTCCGTAATCTGCATATTCGAGAGTACCCCTGGTCGTAATCTCAATTAATTTGTTTGATTTTTTCAGGAAGTTATAGCACTATGACTTGCGAATAATTTTTTTTTAGACTTCTAATCTCATTTGGAATAATAGCTTAACTTAAGTTATACTTTGGTATATTTCAACTAAAATTTTTACTTATAGTATGTAGAACGATGTTTTCCAACTTAACTGTAAAAGAAGGAAATGTCTGAAAAGATACTTGAAAGCTTAAAAGTGCTCTCCTGCAAAACACTAAAAATATGACTTAAGCACTTTTTTCTTATTGCCACAGAAATATCCTCATCTGTCAAAAACAATTTCCTAAAATATCAATACTTAATCAGAGCAATCATGAATAAAATTCCGCGAGAAATTTCTCCCTTTTCCAATTAGAATTTTTTGATTTCCCTATTACTTGCTATTGCTCGAAATTATTCCCCGGGAATAATATATAATTTTACAATCTATCATAAAATAAAGTACAATTTAGTTGGTAGACACTTTTAAAGTGCTTTCCATCTAAAAGGTATAAAAAACACTAGATTTTGACAGTTGGGGCCGAAATTAGTTCAATTTACCATCAGACAGCTGATTATCATCAGGGCTGATGACGTCACCTGTTCCTTAATTCGCCTGGATGGCATAGAAAAGTAATGCATATTAGAGGCCTGCGTAAACAGTCTTGAAATGTAAATACGTCTTCTTTTTTAAATGTATACTCGTGGCATGTATTATACTAAATCAATAATAAATGCTATCGCTTAATAAGTGAAGCTGGTTGGATGTATGTGTGTATGAGCGTTTTTAAGCGATGCCGCGAAGACTTCTTGTTCGTAACAAACAATCAAAAGAAGTGGTGTTGATGCGTGTAAATATTTGCATATTGCATTAACTGAAACAAATTTCTTGCATACATTGTTGTTTAGCGATTGTCTTAGAAGATTTCGCTATAGTAAATCGGCTGTACGAATTATCGCCCAAGTTACTATCGCCCAAAAAACAAAAATTTTGCATCGCCCAAAAATTGTTGTAAAAAAAATTGGGTGATTGTTCATCGACTTTGGGCGACTCATCATTTTTAAATATTTGGGTATTTGTTCATAATGAATAATTGCCAAATTTCCGCAAAATGTTAAAAAAACCCAAAAAAAATGTTTGGCGAATATTCATTCCAAATTCGGGTGATTGTACGTAATGAACAAACACCCAAAAACTTCGGGCGATTATTCATTTTACAATTTTGGGTTATTCTTCATTTTTTTGGGCGATCGGGCACTGTTTTTTGTGCAGGAAAACGTTATTAGGCAAGAACATTTTGCAATACAGAAAATCTTTATGAGGCTGCGCCGTGTAGGGAAACACCATGGTGGGAAAATCTTTAAGCCCGGCCGAAGGCCGGCAGTGCAAAACACGTTATTATACAGGAAAACTTTGCTAGGCAGAAAATCTTTATTAGGCTACGCCGTGTAGGGAAACACCATGGTGGAGAAAATCCTTAAGCCCAGCCGAAGGACGGCAGTGCAGAATAACGTTATTAGGCAAGAAAGTTTTGCAATACAGAAAATCTTTATTAGCTACGCTGTGTAGGGAAACACCATGGTGGAGAAAATCTTTAGGCGCGGCCAAAGGTCGGCAGTGCAGAATAACGTTATTAGGCAAGAAAGTTTTGCAATACAGAAAATCTTTATTAGCTACGCCGTGCAGGGAAACACCATGGTGGAGAAAATCCTTAAGCCCGGCCGAAGGCCGACAGTGTACGAAAACCTTCTTAAGCAGAAAAACTTTGCAAGACAGAAAATCTTTATTACGCGTTCTCCACCATGGTGTTTCCCGTCCCGGCGCAGTCTAATACAAATTTTCTGCCTAGCAAAGTTTTCCTGTCTAATAACGATTTTCTGCACTGCCGGCCTTTGGCCGGACTTAAGGATTTTCTCCACCATGGTGTTTCCCTGCACGGCGTAGCCTAATAAAGATTTTCTGCATTGCAAAATTTTCTTGCCTAATAAAGTTTTCCTGTATTTGTTCATAATGAATAATTGCCAAATTTCCGCAAAATGTTAAAAAACCAAAAAAAAAAAAATTGTTTGGGCGAATATTCATTCCAAATTCGGGTGATTGTACGTAATGAACAAACAACCAAAAACTTCGGGCGATTATTCATTTTACAATTTTGGGTTTTTCTTAATTTTCTTGAGCGATCGGGCACCGTTTTTTGGGTATTTCTTCACAATGTCTAATTACCCAACAATTTTGGGCGTTCCTTCATTTAGCTGTTTCGGGCGATAGTAACTTGGGCGATAATTCGTACAGCCTAGTAAATCATTTGAAAAATTCCTTATGTCTTAAAAGTTCTTGTAACTGGTATTTTGCAGGCGTGTAATGCATATATCATGCTATGCGTGAGTGCTTGCTTGCGTACCAAAATATTACGTATGTATAGTGTTTTCACACTGAAATGGTTTTAATAAAAATTGGTTTTAACTTTAAAACCAACTGTTAAGACCTGGTTTTACCATACAAATTGTTTTTGTTAACACCATTTTTGAATTGGTTTTAAGTTGGTCTTATGAAATGCAACCTTGTTTTCGCTGTGCTTAACTCAGTGCTACCAAGTTAAAATGCCCGGAAGCAGCTGATATTGCTTGTGCCAGTGAATTAGAACAGATACCGATTGAAATATTTTCAACTTAAAAATGGATGCAGAAGCAACAATAAACAAAAAATTATGTAAAAAAAAGCATTTTTTTGAAAGGAAAACAACGAAAATGTTTTCATTGACCTCTGGAAAGTGAAAATATACGATATGACTGACTGTGAGTTAAAACCTGAATTTAACAAACTTGCACTTTGAATGCAAAATCAGCTGTTTATGGTTTTAACGTTAAAACCAGGATTTAACTTTCAGTGTGAAAACACTATTACCAAGTTGCTTCCACTGTAGTTTTACTTGCTGGGTACGTTTTACGTTTAAAAAATTACTTCTTTTGCGTGAACGTTCATAATTGGTAAACTGTGTTTACAATCCGCTGATTAAGCATGATTACTTTTATAGATTTTTTTTGTTTGCTAAAATTCAATTCAATTCTATTCGTTAACATTGTTGTTGTCTTTTATCTGCTTTCATTTAAAACTTAATTGATATTTATTGTATAAATATACATATGTACATACATACATACATATGCATGTACATATATAACACTCGTATCTTCCAATATTTCTTTTTAATTTCCAACAAACACCAACTTTTTCTCATGTTGCTCGTTCGCAAATTGAAGAAGCAAAGTGTGAAGAAGAAAAAAAACTAGCAAATGATTTTGCAAATTTGCGTGCAAAATATGAATGTGTTGTAGTCATTCATTCACCCGTTCAATAAATCAGTTAAATTCTTGTGTAAAAAATGTTTTATAAAAAATTTGTTTATTAAATAACTTATTTGGTTGCATACCATCAGCATCTTTTGTTGGCCGTTCGGGGTAACGAAAGTATGGACTATTAAGAAATATTTGAAACAGGAGTAATTTTTTTTAAACATATAGTTAGTATACCTAGTCGTACATGAGTTAAATTTTAAAATGATTTAATAATAACAAATAAGTAGGGCTAATTAAAATATGCAAAAAAAAATTCAAAATATGCGCCAGAAATAGCACGAAAAAATTTCAAAATATGCACGGTTATATGCACAAATATGCAAAATATGCAAGAACAAAATCAACAATTTTGTTACTTCAAAGTATTTTTATTCAAAAAGATCTTTATTATAATGAACAATCATATGTTTCTTTAAATTTTCAAAAAGAAATGATCTTCTTCTATTGTCACATAAAAAAGATGAATACATGAAAAATATGCGTTCAACATCAGTAGATGTAACAGGAGCGCATTTAAATGCGAGTATTTCAGATGGGGCCAAATTTTCAATATATTCATCAGTTTCGGTTTTATTGAAATATACATATGTATATAATTTTTAATTTTGATTAAGGTCTTCAGACCTGTGTTTCTGTTAAAAACTTTGTTGAATTTATCAATGAATACATTTTGGTTTGTATTTTCAATACTTTCTTTCTTTCTTTTTCAATACTTTCTTTCCTTAAGTTTCTAGTCGGGTGATGCTTGAGCAGAGGCATTCAAAATTATGTTTTATATAAACTAAGTCAGATTTCATTGACGCTTTTTGAAACAACAATTTTTCATTGCGTATAGACTCTGCCATGGTACAATTATACTACGTACATGCACGACTGCAACAAAATTACAACACCAAAAAACACATTCATTTTGTTGGTATAAATAAACAAACGAATAATTGTCAGAAACAGATGCCTTTTGTTTTTAAAAATAACAATTACAGGGTAACTAAAGTACAATTGCAGACGCGGCATTCCTGCATGATTATAGTTATTCAGTGTTGCCAATCTTTGTGTAGTTAGACTGTGTGTAATTTCTACTCACATGTGTAGGCCATGTAATTAAATTCTTGTATAATCTGTGTGCAATTCTACTTTGGGTTCTATTTTTATTTATTTTTGTTTTAATTTTAACCTACACAAAAGATGTGTAGTGTAATTTTCTTCGATGTGTAATTGGAGACACAGCGATGTGTAAATTCATTGGCAACACTGTAATCATTTTATTCCCACACATACACTAACATTTTCGCAGCTTGTAAACAAAGTTTGACAACTATTTGCATTGTATACATTAACAGGCTGGGCTTGTGCATGTACCTGTTATAATTGTATCATGGACTCTGCCTCACCGCATCAAGTTCATCTAAAAAGTCACAAATTTCTTTGAAATTTTCAGAATGATATGTCTGAGCAACGACGATCGCCATGAGATTTGCCGTCCGCAACCATTTACAATAGAAAGAAAAGAGACAGAACAAAATTGGTAAACATTCTATCTCTGTTGCGCTACCGCAAAATACTTTGATATGCCTGAACATGTTCACCACAACAAAGAAGTTGATGAATTTTTCACAGTTGGTCTGCCGGCGTCATGTTCATGTCATGTCCAAGTTGATGACTCGTGAAGACGTAGGGTAAAGAAAGGTATTTTTGAATCGAATATCTGCAAGCAAACAATCATAAGCCTCCGGCGGTAATAGTTTCGGCTCGACTTTGTGGTAGAAGTTATAGAAAAGTAAAGAAAAAAATTAATAACATGCAGACATACATGTGCAAGAAGAGGAAAGAAATATATTTCATGTGAATTTCTTTTACACCAGTTTGAGTTATATGAGTCGTTATATATTAATCGCGTTGCCAAAGTGAAAAATAAGCTTTTTTATGCAAGGTGATCCAAAATAAGCATTTTTCTACAAAAAAATTAAAATATGCAAAAAAAATGCTTTTTCTGGCAAAAAGCCAGAAAAATTAGCCCTGCAAATAAGTATATGTTATTTGGCTAGCTATATAGACCTAAGTATGTACATTAGAGCGACTCACAGAAAAAGGTTTTCAGATTAAAATTCAGTCTTTTTAATGAGGATTTACAAAACATTTGATGGGTCTAGCGATGACCGTTCGTCAGCTGGACCATGCTTAAAAAATGCATATTGTCACAGTTTCTTACATATTTTCGTAGTTTCTCCCAAGACAACATACGAGTATTAAGAATAGTACACAATTTGAAATATGTTTTCAAGCTGCATTAATTAACGATAGTAATGCAATGTTTTATTGCAAAAATAAACTACGAAAATGCTCCTTTTTTAGACACGTTATATTTCACGAACGGTCATCTCTAGGGCCCTCAAATGTTTTGGGAATCCTCATTAAAAAGATCGATCTTTAAGTTGTGAGGGTTAACAAACAGGGGGGTGGTTCAAAGACTTGCAATTAAACAGTGTTTTCACACATAAAGTTAAAACCATAAACAGCTGATTTTGAGTTCACACTGCAAGTTTGATAAATCTCCTGTAGAAATAGGTGTATTTGTTGCTGTTTTTTTTTTCTACTTTTTATAACACTTACTCGACAAACTATACAACAGCTGTTTTTGTTCGTATATTGTTCGTATTGCAAATGAACATTTGTAAACTATTGAAATACGTATAGAAAGTGAAGAAGTTCTTGAAAAGCAAGTTATTATATAAAGAAAGTGCACAAATACATTATAAGCTGAACATTTTTTTTATCGGCAGATGAATGTCAGTCATACCGCCTATTTTCACTTCCCAGAGCTCATTGAAAACATTTTCGTTGCTTTTCGTCCAAAAGATTATATTTCTCCGCAATTTTCGAATTATTGTTGAGGTTGCATCCAATTTTAAGTTGAAAATGTTTCAATCGGTATCTATTCTCATTAACCGGCATAAACATTATCAGCTACTTCCGGTAATTTTAGCTTGGCAGCACTGAATTCAGCAGGAAAAAGTTAAAAAAAACTCTCAAAGTGTTACTGAGAACTAAGCTTAAATTAGACGTGGCAAAAGCATAACCATATAAAACAGCTGTTCGAACCAAACTTAAAGGCTCAGTTAGCCGACTGTAATGTAATGTAACTGCAACAGTAAGAAACAGCTGATCGATTTTTTTATGCGAAAAGTAATGAAAATGGTTATATAGATATTATGTAACGTAACCTACTTTTCATATAAAAATATCAATCAGCTGTTTTCTACGTTACAGTTACATTACATTACAGTCGGCTAAAGGCTCAGTTAGCCGACTGTAATGTAATGTAACTGCAACAGTAAGAAACAGCTGATCGATTTTTTTATGTGAAAAGTAATGAAAATGGTTATAGAGATGTAATGTAACGTAACCTACTTTTCATATAAAAATATCAATCAGCTGTTTCCTACGTTGCAGTTACTTTACATTACAGTCGGCTAACTGAGCCTTAAAGCTCAATCAGACGTGACATAACCGTAGCCATAGAAAACAGCCGTTCGAACCAAAGTAATGGGCAACACTGTATTTGATTATAGGTGACTCGCCATAACGCCATAACTCTCACCATAGAAACAATTGAATTTTGGTTAGATCAAACATCACGTTTTTTTTTTTTTAGTTATGACTCTATTGCAGCAAAGGCTCGACATGTACTTCGATGTTTTCAAGGTGGTCTCACCAGATCAGATGACTATTTTTTCAGCTAATAATTTGAGCATTGAGTATTTTTTTGACATCCAAAGTATGAATTTTTTTTATATGAATATGAATTAATTTTTTTTTTAAATACAAATTAATGTTTGTTAAGCTGAGATCTCACTATCGGCACAATGTATGTAATGTAATAAGCCAAAATGTACTTATTTCCCAATTAATTCCGGAATAAGTCTATATGGCTTTATAACCCATTGAAGTGTGATGCAATTATGCCCTTTTATTTCAATTAGTTGAGAAATAAGTCCAATTTAGCTGATAACTTATGACTTTATTTCAGTGAGCCGACGAAAATAGGTACATTGTGCCGATAGTGGGATTTAGGCTTTACTCATTAATTTCTTAAGTTCTGTATAGAAAATGTTAACATTATTTTGCATCGCCTGTAAAATTAGCTTGAACTGCATTAGCACGTTTACACTCTAAGCCGACGAATATTCTTTCGCACTAATCTGTTTTCTGTGACACCCCTATTTTAAATAGAAACATAACAAAAATACCAATGATATTTTTAAATATGTAGATAATTTTTACTATTTTTATGATTGTTAAATCTATAATTAAAAGTTGGTGTCCTACCGATTAATCTACTTCGGCTTCGGTGTCGGCCAATTTGAAAATTTTCTCAAGTAACTTTTCACTTCAGAGTCTTGACTTCAAATGGAAATTACAGTGAATCGAACATATTTATTTACATATGTTTTCTTGTAGAAATAAGTACATACGTGAAATTCAAGTAACAATCGTGACCATGACGTCAATGATTATTTCTGGTACTTGTCTAAACTCGTCTAGAAAACTTGTATGAAATTATTTAAAAAAAAATAAGTGAATGAAAAAAATTTATATTCAAGTTCACCGTTTGGGTTGTGAAAACAGTGGGTTTAGCTAAAAATATTTAGAAATGTACAATTTTTCTTCAATTAATAAATTAATTGAGCGCAAAAATGCCAAAGTTGTTTCATATTTAGGGAATTCACAATCAGTATCTTAAAATTTTAAAGTGGCAACATTGTGCTATCTTAAAAAATTTATTTTCAGCAGGCAACGATATAATGCCCTAATTTAGTAAGAAGATTTGGAAGGATTTTGTTTGAAAATACTTTTGAGTTCTTGTGTTTGAATTCTCTAAATTATTTTCTTCAAAAATAGTTGCTGTCTTTGATAATGAAAAATAAAAATATTATTGCCATGTTCTTAAAACATAAAAATTAAATTAAAGTATTATACAATGGTTGGAAAAATAAATGAAAAATTATGTGTTGGATATAATGTTGGGAACAAAATCATAAAGCAAATACACGAACCTTCTAGCATAGACAATTAATAATAATTGTTTTAATGAATCACAACTGCGGCATTTTTCCGACCATAGACAAGACGATACAATCGTCGAACAGAATTAGGGCATAAAATACGGTATATTGACGTATTAAAAAACAAAATTTTTTAAATTAAAAATTATTGTTGGATAAGTTTATAAAAAAAACTTTTGTTCGGCAAAACGCCTAAAGACAGCGAAAAATATCAATATTTTTTCATCAACTACAGCTGCGCGACAGTTTTAACTTGTTTAGTTTATTATATAATTTATATTGAATTTTATACTTTTAAATTTGCCACCTGGAAACATATTTGATTTACACTCAAACACAAACAAACTTGTCAACCCATATTAAAGTATTAAAATTGAATCGTTGCAATATTAAGACCTAAGATTTTAAAACGCCATTGTGAATTCTCTGATTGCAAATTCAATAAGTAAAGTTCGGCTTCAATACGCCCGATTTTAGGAAATTTGGCCGAACTTCGGCATCGGCCTAAAAAAATAACTTCGTTCGGAAACAATTAAAAATGCTGCTGATGTAAAGGAACATAAAATTTTCAAAAGATATCATTAAATAATTAATGCTTGAGGTCACATTTCAAACCAGTTAATTTTTAATTATAATACCAAATGTATTTTGATTTTAGATGTAAACACTTTTATGGTTTGTTTATATTAAAACTAAGAACAACAGAAAAGAATTAAATTTAGATGTATTATATATAATAGTATTTATTTCTGAGGGCCTATTTTTGGAAAACTCAAAACAAATTGCGTGTTAAACTACTAAAGGATTAAATATTTTATTAGTGAAGTAATGTATAAATTTTACCCATTTTCTTAACAATAGTATTGATTTTAAAAACCGCGCTGCACTGAAGCCAATAAAAATTTAAATGAGTATGTGCTACATGCGTATATGTATTGAAATTCATATGTATGTATGTATGGCTGTTTAGATGTTTATGTATTTTTTGCATTCATGCATGGTATATAATTTTCTATAATTTAAAAATTTTAATTTAAATAATTTATAGAGATCGTATACTATCAATATTTTCAACTCATTAATAAAAGTATATTTTGCATAAATGCGTATTCAAATTAAAATTATTTTTAAGAGTACGCAGTCGCAAACTATAGAATTAATTAAAACTTTCACTTGTTTTTTATAAAAAAAGCAAGTAAACATATAAGATATACTCTTATGCAGATTTTTAATCAAATCAAACCAAAATACACATACATACATACATATATTTTTATATATACTAGGTAAGTAACGATAACCGTTTTGCCAACACGATACCGATACTCAAAAAGAAATATCGCCGATACCGATTCCGATACCGATACGCATATTGAAATTGAACTCAAGTTAAAATTAACAAAATTCAAGTAGAGTAATTCTTTTATTATACAAAATTACAGTGTAAGAGATTATTAATATTTAAAATTGATATTTGAATTCATTCTGAAATTAAAAAAAAAACAAATTATTTTTTTAACAATATGCATACATGCTTTAGCATTGAGAGAACATTTCACTAATATGGTGCAAAGCTTTTAATATGTTATTTCTCTTAGTTGTTATGCAAAAAAGCGTTGAAAATTTAAAAAATTTAGTTAAATTAAAAAATTTAAGAAGTATCGTCGTATCGACAGTAAAATATCGCCGATATCGATATATCGGCAAATCAAGCGTATCGCTGACATATCGGTATCGGTTACATCCCTAATATGTACTTACATATATGTACATATTTATAACCGTTTCGTTACATGTGCCAAAACAGCTGTTAGACATAGAGAGTTTACTTGCGCATTTTTCGTTTTGAAGAAGACGTCTTGCTTGCACAGACATCTTAATCCTCCCTTCTTTGTCGCCTTCGATACAAAATTAAGATTAGCGCTAGAAAATGTGGCTCTTTATTAATTTATTTTTACCGTTCTAGATAGAAGTGACCGAACGAATTTACATTTGATTTTATGTAAAACTATTTATACCAATCTTATCAGAAAAAATACCATCAGCCAAATTTTCCACTTTTGGACTGCTCAGCGCAACTTTCTTAATATATTTTTTCATATTCTTCTTCTCCAGACAATAACAAACAAAACGAAAAAGGAATGCGCGTATCGGTACAGCCGTTCACGCGTGATGACTTGACAAGGTTAGGTTAGCAGGCTGCTGGTAAGGTAGGGTGAAATTTCGAGTCCAGCTCACTTGGTTCCAATACAATGATCCCCTTGTGCTACCTATGAGCTGAAGAGAATATAGTTAGAGACGGTGATAGGGAAGGGATAGTGATACAGAAGACAGGTGGTGAATGAAGAGATAGAGGAAAGATTAATTCTTTTACAACTTTATAATTTAATAATTCAGTTTCGCAACGCCTTCTGGTGTCTAATGAGGCATATTAAATTAAATTTGAAGCTCTTTTTAGTAGCCATTTTATTGGTTATTTTACTTCGCCGACGATTCTGCTACACAACGAAGGAGGGCGCTCTGATGCTACATTAAGGCCGTGATACACTATCATACAAAGTCGTGCGATCTATGAAAAAATACAACGCTGGTATGGTATATGGTATGATATGGTATGGCCTTTAGGATTAGTATCAGCTGAAGGCGGTATATTTTAGTGACCAGTGTCTTATACCTGCATCACTAGAATTTTCCCACAACATCTGATACAAAGGACACTAATGCACAGCATGCAATGCATGTTGTTGTTATTTTTAATGACAGTCAGACAACGGGCTCGAATCCAGGACCTTCGCTTTTTGTAGTCAACGTGCTAACTGCTTCAGCCAACGCCACCCTCTGCCTTGACAAATAAAATGGATTAACTTTTATATATTTAATACAATATGCTACATATTTGATTGTATCACCTACATACAGTGAGTCACAGTGAAAGTAGGTCACTTCTGATTTATTAGGAAAATATTCGTTATATTCTAATGTTTTATTTTCATTATGTGTATCCAGTTTTTGTTATTTGTGTTCGAATTAGATATCTTTACTCAAGTCTCAACTAATTTGCACAGTTAAATATAAATTGAAAATACATTTGACAATTTACAATTGTTTGAAATTGAATGAAATCTAAATTTAAGAATATATTCATTCCTTTAACTTTTTTTTTAATTAAAAATATGATCTTTTCAAAATTACTCAAGCAAGTGTTCACTTATTGGGTCAACAACTTTGCGTGAATTGATCCTATATAGAGCCTGTGCCGAAAATTTCACCTCGGCAACTCTTATCGATAAGCCACTCTGGAACTAGTCCCGTAACTAAACATAGCTTAACTGGTATTTATACTTTTGAAATATGAGTGCCCCTGTGGTTGAATTTGTAGTGTGCAAACCTGTCATACCGGAGGTTGTCAGTTCGAATCTCAAAAAATCTTTGTTTAAAAATTAAATTTAAATTGCACTTGTAACAATAAAAACTTTATAAATTTTCATTGTTACAGTTAAATGTCGGAATGACATTTATATATAATTTATATTATTCTACACCGATTAGATCCCCATGAGATAGTTCAGTGACAAGTCACAAGGTGTATTCACCTTAAATTAACCACGTCTCCTAGGTCATTCCCATGTAAAAGTGACTGGTTCGCTTCATATGAAGTAGAGATGGGCACGTGTCGAATTTTTCCAACGCGTCAAGAACGAACACGAATACCATGATATTCAACACGTACGAAACACGCATGCCAAATATTTTCCCAACAGGAAACTGCCCAACACCCACGAAATCAAATACAATAACAAAAAATCTTTTTTAATCAGTGTTTTTTATGTGAATTTTCACAATTTAAGTTTAAAACTTTTTTAGACGCACTAATAATCCCATATTAATATTTTACTTATTAAGTAAAATATTTTTTTTTTTTATTATGTACATTGATGTTGATTATTGAGGGGTTTATGCGCATTTCTCTGTTGCTACGATTTTGTTTCGTGTTTTTCGTGTCAATGTTGCTGAACACGATACGAATCGAACACGCACGAAATCAGGTTTTCTGACGCGAACACTACGTGTTGAATCGTGCGTGTTCGTGTCACGAAAAAAACACGACACGCGCCCATCTCTAATATGAAGTGACTAGATTTGTGTCAGTTCCATTTCCTTCACGGTATGTATATATATATATTTCATTATCTGAAACTAATTAAAAAGTTATGTAGTTAAAGCATTACTGATGCGCTATTAAGGTCTCATTCAAACTAATTGTATGATCATAACAATTTTTGACAGCTAAATTATGCTTAAGCTTTTGTTTAACAGGTTTATCTGTTACACAAAAAACTTACTTCACATATTCCATTACGCATTTGTATGTCAGCAATTTTGCTTCGTGTGACCTCAGCTTAAAACGTTTAAAATGGCATAGTACCCGCTCTACAATATTATGATGGATATTTTGATAAAATAATTGAAATTTTTTGCTTACTGACTTCTTCATGAACAAAACGTAATTGCTTTTGTTTTCTTATTTTTGTTAAATATGGGAATTTGCAATTCCGTGACATATGAATTGTACGAGTACTCGTGTTTTAATGTGACTGGGTTAAATGTGCGGTACAAAGTACAATAAGCAGACAGAAGATGCTTTTAATTGTATAACTCAAATAAAAATTTAAAAAAAAAACATAAAAATATTATAAGCAATTTTTACAGACATGCACATATGTATAAAACAACGATTTTTATGATTAAATATAGTTGCAAAAGGATATTTAATTGGCTATAATCTTTAAATAAGATATAAATATGACAGCTGGTTCATTAAGATAAATTTTTAGTTTTGATAAGTCGATCGTTGTGAGGCTGATGTCATGCTGACCCATTAAAACATGAGAAATATTTTAGAATTACAGATACGATTTTACAAGTTCCATTTCACAATATGAAACGTTTGCTGCGAAACTTGTCTCTTGTCACGAAGTCTGTTTTGTGTACAAGACAATACACACTAATATATTAGCGTTTTTTTAATTATAGATCATGATTTTGACCGCTTTTTGTTGAACAACGTCGGAGCTGCGAATTTATTATTGTTTATAAATTGCGTTTTTTCTTAACACAAACCTCAATATGAGCGATTATAGTCGTATTAAAAAAGTGCTTCAAAACAAATTAAACCCCCAATTGTACCCAGAAGAACCCTTTCTATCTATCAATAAGTCACTGGATTGGCATGACAAAGCCCCTGTTGTCCTCCAGTTTATCCTTAGCAATATCACTAATGCTTTCATGGAAACGTCTGCTCAGTCATCTAATCCTCAGGCGTTGGAACTTTTGGTAATAGTAGATAATATGTTCAATAGTTTCTGGTTCGTCTTCATCCTTGACTTTCTAGCGAAGTCTGGAGTGCGAGTTTCCCAAATACGCCTACCAACACTCGCGTTGCTTTCGTATTCATATCCAGTAGCAGTTTGAATCTTCCTGAGTCAAGTTTTGGCCACATAGACTTCGAGACCCTACAATTCTCCCTTCTTTCCCACGAACGGTTGATCCTGCTCACCACCCACATTATTGAGTTCCCTGTAGTAATGACCTAACATTGATCTAACGCCGAACTTCTGTGGCCAGGAAATCAACATATTCTGAGACTATATTTGTCCTACAGTCTCTAACTAGTTTCGATTTGACATTGTTTTCCTTAAAAGCATTTAGCACTGCCTGACTGTCAACGTAGAACGTTATCTTCGCACCCTCAGCCACGTTTCTGCTATTTCTTACGTAGTCGCCTATGTCTCGTCTATGTATATAGTGTGGAAGAGTACTAAGTATGTATATATTCAGAGAATTTTTTAACGGGTGGAACTCATCACCTTGTATGAATAAACCCTTAAAGGTAACTAGTGGTAAATCAGAGACAATTGAGAACTGACTCAAAAGCTAACTCATTTTACATGTTCAACTCTATTCAGTTCCTCAACGTAATGTCCTCAGAATGACTCAATACTCATTCACGCTGCAAAAAGTTTTAAATAACCACAAGTTAGCGCATTTCGATTTAATTTTTGACCCATGTAATTCAAATGGGTTTGATCATGGGTTTGTGGCAAAAATGAACTAGTGAACGAGTTCGACCAAAGTCTAGTTCAAAACTTATCGAGGAGAAGTTACTTTTACAAAAACAACTCACTAACCTCTGAAACACTTTGACTCATATATGTATCATTTGTGAGTTATTTCAGAAGCTACCCTTTCGGAAATTTAAGAATTAATTTTGGGTTTGTTCTGGATGGCTTTTATTTTAATTCTATTTTTGTAGTCAAGCACAGGGTAGTTGTAAATAAGTTAGCAAAAAGTCACCTATATTTTTAGCTAGCTAATAAAAATCCGACACGGAATGTACATAAATCGTATTTGTAGTTATGCTAAGCAAAAATTGCCAAAAGTCGCCAAAATCAATTTGTTTTTATGTAATAATTTTTTTAATGTAATTTGTTTAAACTGTAATAGTAAAATAAATAGCATGTTTTAATTTCTTGTTTATTTTTTTTAATATTCTTTCAACAAAGTAATTCTCTTGAATTATAAAAATTTTGAAGTTCAATTAAAAAATCAAATAGCTATAAAAATCGATTTTTCTTATCGTCATGTCGCCAAATCAAAAATTTAGACGCCAAAATCACCACGTTTGGTGAGAAATCGCCATATCTGACAACCCTGATTGTAAAGACAATAAGAAACGATGTTCCACAAAAAAAAAAAAAAACTTTAAAAATCAGGTTTTTGGTTTTGCGAATTCTTTTCTGAAAAATATGTCGGTACGCTTCTTGAAAATGCGAAATATGTACATACATACATATGTATATATGTATGTATGTATGTTCTTTTAAGCCGTGGAATTTTTTGAAGCTTATTGTAAAGTAAAATAACAAAAAATAACAATTACAAATGACACGAGTATTGACGTCCTTTGTTACATGGCGCGTTACATTAAACTTTTATTATTAACTACATTTTATATGTATGTACTAGTGATGTAACGAATGTCAATTTTTGATATTCGTGAATACGAATACGAATATTATATGTGAAACTTATTGGAGATTCTATTAACGCCTGCAATATGAAATATAAGAAAATTGTTATGAAAAAGAACTTCATACACCTCTTGGAGTACTTTAAAGTTAATAAAAAACTCTCCGAAGTTTTGATGATCGTCATTAAATAATATTTTAAATCAAACTTATATATACCCTTTTTAATTTTTTATGAGGGGTAGTATATATTTGTAGCCGTTTATTTAAATTAGATTTCGAATTTATGCATTTATTTATTTAATTTTTTTACGAAAATATTCGTATTCGTATTCGCCTGAATTTGACGAGTGCGAATACGAATATATAAAAATGGCCGAATATTCGGCAATTCGAATACGAATATTCGTGCATCACTCGTATGTACGTATTTATGTAAATTGTACATATCACTTATTTACTTCAACAACATCATAACTCAAAAGAAACTAGTTCGCCAGAAAACAAGTTTAAAGTTTTAAAGTTTTAAGTTTAAAGTTAATGGAAAAAGAAAATTGTATTCTTCCCTAAAGAGTTGAGAATACGAAAGCTTTGTATGAAATTTGTACGCAATATAAATAACAATAATTGCTTTCGCGTACTCAAAAGTTTTTACAAATTTTTACTGAACTTTACTGCATTTTACTAAATTGCGTTCGTTTACCCAAAATACAGTAAATGAGAACACAAATTGAGAGAGTAAAGTGACAGTCCTTGACTGAGTGTTTTGCAAATTTTTACTGCAGAAATTTGTCGTAGTAAAGTTTAGTAAGACAAAAACATATGATTCAAAATGTAAACAAATGGAAAGTAAGCAAATGAAAAGTGTAAAAATTTGAAAAAAGGTTAAATGAAAATCGTGAGTTATTAACAAAATAATTAATTTATAAATCATAATAATAATAGCTGTTAACATACATATTTTGTAACATATTTATTAAACCTTTTGTTTTGCAATTTATTATAATTACTCAGAGTTGTAAAACTGTGAAGCATATGGTTACTTGGTATTGCACTTGATGTTAAGGTAATCGGTAACATTAACAAATAGTCATGTAATTTTTAGTAATTTAGCTAACAACAAAACAAGGAAACCAAAAAGAAATTAATTACAAATATTACATGAAACAAATTACAGAATTTATTCTTAGATTGTCCGTGTTATAAAAATATTCTATCGAGTACCAATAATTAAAAGAGTTGCATAGTCAAAAGGTTATATATTTTTCAACACTATGTGGAGTTAGAGTCAGCTGTTTCTCTAATCTTAAGGTAGAATTAGTAAAATCGTATCGTGATGTTGCGTGTCAGCTGACAAAAACCGTACGATATACAATGCATGTTACTAGTTATAAAATATGTGGTGGTAGCACTGCTGACGTAGGAATCTGCAGAAAACAGATTTTTCTGTAGCGAATGTCAAAAACGTCGTATTTAATGCCAGACAAAAAAAATGTGCTATGCAAACTGTTACATTTTCTATAACTTGTGCACAAAGTTGAACGATACGGCAAGCTGTAAAGTAGAATGATACGATTTTACTAATTCTACCTTTACTAATTTTTACTATTTTTCCGTTCGTGTACTTTTTTTGGCTACCGCTCTTTTTGAGAGTAAATTTTAAAATTGAGGATTAGTTCTGCATTGTTAACACAAAAATGGCAATTTTAAAGTTATTACATTGGTGAAGTAAATGGGCGATATGTGTGTACGAGTATGTATATAAAAATAATGTTGGTTGGTTATTTAAATTACAATATGTGTTGTTTACTTGTTACAGTTTTAAATTTTATGAATATATCGTTAGCTGAAATGCAAAATCACGTAACTACACTTTATTAAATTTTATAGCAGAGCGAAAAATCTACACAAAATTATCCAAGACACTGAAGTAAAATTTCTCCATTTTCACATATAATTTGGCTAGTTGTTATGATAAAGGTTTGAATGTTTGTAAATAGAGTTGTTTCGATGGCAATCCTAATACATAGTTAATTAAAATTCAATTTTTAATTTTTTGCTAGTTACATGGTCTTGCATTTCAGCTGACGATGTGTGTATGTATAGTATATATACCAAATACGTATCTATTGAATTAATGCAGCTATTCAATACCACATATGTAATTATTATGAAGAGCAACCATCAACTGGTTGAAAAGTGCAAAAATTTGTTAACTAATAAGGTTGAAATAGTTATTACGAAAATCATTTGATAAATTTGTGAATGAGTAAAGCTGAGGTCACACGATTGGCACAATGTACCAATTTTCGTCGGCTCACTGCGATAGAGTCATAAGTAATAAGCCAAAATGACATTATTACTTAATTAATATATATGGCTTTATTACTAATGCAGTGCGGTGCAGTTATGTAATTATATTTCAATTAGTTGAGAAATAAGGCAAGTTTACTTTGTTACTTATGCATTTATTTCAGTAAGCCGACGAAAATTGGTACATTTTGCCAATCGTGTGACCCCAGCTTAAGAAAGTATTCGCGATTGGGAATGTGCATTTGAAGGAAAAAACAATATCAGCTGACAAATGACTAAGGTGCAGTGAATGTGCGGAATTCGTTTAAAAATGAGAAGAAAGTTTAATTTCCAAAATGATTTCAATTGAATTATTTTTTGTATCAGACCATGACCAATATGAGGTTCGGTGTGAATTAGGAAGAATAAGGCGATGTATAGGTGTTACTTCTTTCGGCTTTGGAAAGAAGCGTTATTGAGCGTTTATGAAGAAAAATAAAAGATATGAGTATAAAGAAGCAAGCATCACAAATTCTTCCTTCCTTACTCCTATACCTGCAATAACTGAAACAAATTTCTTACAAACACGGCTGCCAGATTTGATGATTTTTGGTGCCGAAAATAGCAAAATGATGATTTGACGATTTTTCCCTTAAAATTGACGATTTTTTAGAAGACCATATATTGCAGTTCTTTTATAAAAAATGTATTGTGTCATGTATTACTTATCTTCTAAAAGACTTTAGTGTAATTTTGCCCACTCTTTATTTTATAAGTATTGATATGTCTATAAATTGATATTCTAAAAAAAATAAATGTGGAAAAAGGCCAAGTTCCTATACAAAATTTCTGGCATCAAGACTACTGACACCAAAACTTGGACATATGTAACTTGGCAATATTTTTCATAATTTTACCACTGAGAGGAAAAAAGTTATAAGGGGTTCCAAAAGGACAATGGTTTCAATTTCCTAATAAACATGTAAAATAAAACAAATGTATACACTAGGGCATGTCGATTTTATTTTGCGAAAATCGTATAGCAAAAACGTAATCTACACGAAATTTTGAGAAAATTCTCAGAAAAAAACACGTGTCTAACATCAATCCCATATTGCGCCTCTAGACATGAAAATGTAAAACATTTTTTTTTAAATTACAATTTTTTCAAATAAAAAAATTTATGTACTGAAATAAATGCTGCTAAATTCGAATCATTCTCCACGTACTTCCTGCTTTTAATTTTTTCGCGAGCTACCTTAGACTTATACTTATACAAGGTGGGCCAAAAGAAATCAAGGGGTCTAAAAGTTTAATAACTTTTTTGTTTATTAACTTTTTTTTATTTTTTCTTTCAGATTATATAATATACAAAATGGAAATTTTTTTACACTAAGTATGAAAAATGATGTCTCTTAAATGACCACCGTTTTCAGCTTCGCACTGATGGGCTCTTTTTAGAGCATTTTCCATAACATCTTTCAAAACTTGTGGCTGTAGCGTTCGAATTTCTGCAACAATGTTTGCCTTGAGTTCAAAGATTGTCTCTGGCTTGTTCACATACACTCGCTCCTTCAAAAAACCCCAAAGAAAATAGTCGGATGCTGTCAAGTCTGGCGATCGCGCTGGCCAAATAATTTCCGAATTTCGAGAAATTATTCGCTCTCCAAAAATTTGACTTAAAAGTGCCATTGTGTCTCGGGCAGTATGGGCAGTGGCTCCGTCCTGCTGAAACCACATACCAGGTCTGTTTTCAAGAGCAGGACGTAAAAAATTTTCTATCATAAACCGATACCGCTCTCCATTTACGGTTACAGCACTTCCATCTTCATTCTCGAAGAAGTAGGACCCAATGACATTTTCAGATGTGATCCCACACCATACTGTACACCTGATGGGGTGCAATTGGTGTTGATGAATGGCTCTTGGATTTTGAGAACCCCAGTACCTACAGTAATGCTTATTAACAAAGCCATTCAAATGAAAATGAGCTTCATCACTCATAATCAAATTTTCAATAAAGTTGATTTCATTTATTCATTTCTTATTTTCTGATTTTCATTTATTATTTTCATTCATTATAAATTCTCCAAGTGTTGTCTATATAATCTGAAAGAAAAAATAAAAAAAAAATTAATAAACAAAAAAGTTATTAAACTTTTACACCCCTTGGTTTCTTTTGGCCCACCCTGTACATAATATTTGGTTACCCATTTTCATCTTTAAACTCAATGTCTTCAAATAAGGCAGGCAGTAGCCAAACAAGAAGCTCATGAAGAGGAAATAAATTTTATGTCGAGATGCGCGGCATAGGTTTTGATTTTACACCCATGGTTTCTTTGCAAAATTTTCTTAGAATTATTTTTTAGAAATCGAGTTTTTTGTATTTTTCGATAGAAGAAATCTAATGTTTCGAAAAATGAAAAAATCACGATTTCAAAAAAATAATGAGTTAGGGCATTTCTATATTAAGGTAGCGGTATGTATAGTTTGTTTTTACTATACAATTTTTTAATTTTTTCTATCCATACTAATCGACCTGGCCTAGTATACACGTTAAGAAATTCATTTTGACTTGTCCGATTTTTTTGACGATTTTCCGAGTATAAAATGACGATTATTTTATATTTTATCGGGATTTCGACGATTTTTCGATCATTTTATCTGGCAGCCCTGCTCACAAACATTGTTGTTTAACGATTGTTTTAGAAGATTTCACTGTAGTAAAGCATTTGAAAAATCCCTCATGTCTTAAAAGTTCTTGTAAGTGGTATTATGCAGGGGTCTAGTACATAAGTATATTCATTTCAAAAAAAGGTTTGTAAAAGAAAAATAAAACTAAGAAAAACTACGCACTTTGGATGTCAGTTTTTAGCTATGAACTTGAGGTTTTTAACGAATATTTCTGTGAAGTAAAACAAAAAACAAAATAAAAATGCTGCCTTGCACGTTCTGCATTAAAATATTTAAAAATAATTAAAGCAAAGTGCGTCATAGAAAATAGAGGCCTGCGTAAATAGTCTTGAAATGTAAATATGTCATGTTTTTCAAATGTGTTCTCGTGGCATATATTATACTAAACCAATAATAAATGTTGTCGTATAATAAGCGAAGCACGATGGATGCATTGCTGTTCGTGTATATGAGTGTTTACAAGTAATATAAAGAAGTATTATCTTCAGATGTAGATGGTCAGCTATTATGTTTATGTTTAAGGGAGGTTTTATAAAGCAAGCGCGCAACTGTTTAGGAAGAAGCAAGCATCACAAACTCTTTCGTCACGAAGTATTTTCTTCTTTACTCCTATATCTGCAATAATTGAAACAAGTGCCTCGCAAACATTGTTGTTTAGCGTTTGTTTTAGACGACTTCGCTGTAGTAAAGTATTTGAAAAGTGCCTCATTTCTTGAAAGTTCTTTTAAATTGTCTTTTGCAGGGGTCTAATAGAAAAAAAAAATTAAATGTGTATGACATTCATTGTATGTACTATTAAATACATACATATATGTATGTAACTTTGCTCGAGTTTTCTTATTAAAATGTTACCATTAACAAAATATTGAAAAAAAAAACAAAATATGTATTAATAAATAAAATCAACTCAAAAGAGCTAAATCAAGATACAGCTAGTGTGTTTTAATTAAAATATATGTATGTAGTATGTATTTCAATAAAAACAACTAAGTAAGAAAAACATAAAAATAACTTGTTAAAATGTTGCCCTTTGACCACAATTAATGTGTATATTATTCATAGAAATATTGTTAATTAATATTATGAAAATAATGAATAATATAATGAAATATAATAACGAAAAATTTCCCCAAAGTATTCTATTGAAAAAGAAACAATAGATACTAATTTTGGGTTAATTTTTCTTGTTTTTAAGTCAATTTTTATGTATTAGTTTGCTGCCATCATTTTTTTAAAAATAATTTTAAAGTCAAGTAAATTTGTTGTGAACCCCACTACCAAATAGTTGGTAGTGGAATGATTTACAGCGAACGCCGACTATATTTTTTATACAAAATTATACAAACGCCATAAAAAAGTTATAACACAATGGATTTCTAGTTTAATGATAGTAAGATTTCTAACTTCTTATTAACTTGTCATACCTTTTTATGTTCAAATTCAAATTGATTTAAATTTTAATACTTTTTATTATTCCTGACAATAAAAGTCTTTAATTGATTCCGAAGACTATCAAAACAAAACTTTTATTGTTATTTATGTCTATTTTACAACCACTTTGCAAAAAAATATTAAAACTTTCCATTGCTTTTATACTTCGTTTAAAATTTGTATGCGAAATTGCTCAAAATACAATTCTGTTTAGCAACAAAAGGCTAAAAAGTTCCAACAATCCTTGTTGAAAATCTAAATTTATCTATAAAAATCATGTGAATAGATATTAAACAAAAATGTGGAACTCAGACAAATAAAATTAGCTCGCATCTGAAGACGCCAATTTTTTAGTGCTTTCGTGATAATGATGGTGCAAATTTATATATATAGTTCGTAAAGGCCGTGATGCACTATATTACTACGTTTATACTGGAGACTTATTCGCAAATAAAAATATTGCAAATAGATAATTTTGCCGAATAAATGGCGAATTAGTTTTTTATTTGCAAATAGCTAACTCACAAAAACAATTCCTGATTAGCATACTATTCTCAAATACATTGCTTAAGGTTAACACGCTTACAAATGTTTGATAACAAAAAAAAAAAAATTAATGGATAGATATTGCACAAAAAGCATTGATATGTAGAAGCAAATAATGACAATTAAAACAAGTAATTATTTGATATTTTGCACATTTGCACTATTTCTTTTTTTGTTAACATAAGTTAGTTTTCTATAAAAGTGCTACCAAGTTTTTCTTCTTTTGCTTTCCCGTAAAATAGTGAGTTCATTAAGTCCCAGTTGACACACTTTAACTTTTGTTGATCAACCCCTTAATTCAGCTGGTAGGAAAATAGAGAAATGTGTAGTTCCTTCTCCACCTTTCTTACAGCTAAATTACGAGTTGATCAACAAAAGTTGAAGTGTGTGAAGCGCAACTCACTAGCTTATATTTTTAGTTGAAAATAGTGCTCGTATAAACGTAGTATATCCTTCACAAACGTGTTATTTTTGAGAAAATACAACCCTGTTGTGATGAAGTATGTAAAAATTTTCAAAATGCAATAACAAATCATAAGATCAGGGTTGTATTTTTTTTTCGTGGATCGTGCTATTGTGTAGGATAAACGTAGTATGTATTTGTACGACTTATGTATTTGTAAATAAAACTGTAAATTGTTGTCATATAATTATTATGTATTTATTACATTATGCATTTGCATTATTTTTTTGCAAACATAAGTACCCAGCAAAAAATTTCAAAAAAGGTAATCGAGTTCGGAATTAAGCATTTTTGGTGGAAGCACTTTCCTACTGGATTACCAACTTAATGATTTTAAAAAGGCGTGAGACTAAAATAATCGATTCTTGAGAAGTACTTACATTTTTTTTATTTGTCAACTTTTCACGTAATCTATTTCGTCTAAAAAATCATTCTTTTCATTTAGCAACTTGCACGTCATTTTTTTAAATTTTAGGTAATGTGATTTGTAAGCGAGTAATGAAAATTGGCAATCAGAAAAGTAAGGGCCAAGCCCACGATATCAACAACGTTCGACTTGTCGCACACTTGCATTCAAAACAAAAACAAATTTTAATATTTTGTTGTTGTTTCAAATGTAAGTGTGCGACAAGTCGAACGTTGTCGATATCGTGGGTCAGGCTATAAGTCATTATATGGCAAGTAGTTCTAATGGTAATGTGTAATTTTTTCCTGGGTAAGTTTGGTATAGAAGTGCTACCAAGTTTTTGTACATTTGCTATTACGGCATAACAAAAAAAAAAGTGAGTTAATTTATTTGCAAATAGTACGCGAATAAACGTAGTAATAAATATAATAAATAGCCTTAAAAGCTTACTTTTTAAATACAACTGTATTTTTGTGAAAATCATCTAATTTCGCTTCAAAAAAATCTGGCATTTAGTACTTATTGTCCTTTAGTTGACAGATTGTAAATAAAGAATTATATACATACTTAAATAAAATATTAGGAATAATTTCCTCTATGTAGTTCAGTATTTTAAATTATTTCCCCTTATTGTGAATGGCGTCGTCGACGTCACATCAAAACGACAGCAAATTTTATCACTTGTATACTCTTTATCGGCAAAAATTTGATCTTATTGATAATCTCTTACTAATCTCTAAGACTTTGTAAATTAATGGAGCATATTAATAGTAGTCAATTTTTGTCGACAAAGAGTAGACAAGTGACAATTTTTAGCGTCGTCTTAATGTGACGTCGACGACGCCATTCACAATAAGGGGGATTGTTATAGAACGAAATAGTTTTAATAATTAATAAGGTTTTCTAAAGAAGTCAAGAAAAGTTGAACTAGACTTTAGCTGGAGGAAATGCATAATTTTTCTGTGCCACCACCCACTCGGCCAGGTATTATTCGTTATTATCAGCTATTTAACATGAATTTTTAATGAAATATAATATGAGAAATAGTTTCATTATATCGAACATTGTTTTCGATTCAATCGTAGGTGGCTTTTAAGTGAAAAAATAAACTTTTTTATTGAAATTAAAATTTTATGGGACTACCCTTATTTTAAAATGATCAGAATTCCAAAATTATTGATAAGTTTTGAAATACAGGCTGTAAAAATTGATCGCAAACGAATATAAATGTATGTAAAACATATTACGATTAAATCGAAAATAGAGGATATATCCAATTATTGCTTTACCTTCGGTAAATGCTCTTACCTTTAAAATTATTATTTAATTAAAATTGGATTATAATTCGACTAAAATAATAATTATGTAGCTGTATTTCACTTCCTTTCTTATATTTTTCCCTCCTCATTTGTTTATGCTGCAACTGATGTCTCAGACAGATTTGAATAAAAACTCTGTACTGAGCCATTTCCGACTTATTATTTTAGGCTCAAACAAAATGTGTTATTTACTTGCTTTACAACTAAAGAGAAGCTGTTCGAATAACTACTTATAAACAATTATTACCTACCAAAGTAATAAGATGAATAAGTACAACTCATTACATTGTAACACATTAAAAGCAGCTACTACTAAAGTTTTCGCTGGGAAGATGCAAATTTACATAACAATATATTCGGTAATTTCCAATTATCTATGTATAAATAGTTATGTTATTGAATATATGAATTTGAATATAATTGATTATATTGTGTTAAGTATGCAAATCAGCTTATTTGCTTTATATCTGTATTATATATGCAACATATGTATGTGTATGCGTGTTTATATTTAAATTAAAAATTTTTTCTAGTGCGAAATTTTTGCTTACGTCAATCATAAAATTACAAATATGTACATATATTTTTCTTCTAATTATAAAACTCATTGTAAAACCATAAAAATGTATGTAAACAAAACAAATATTAGAGTCGCATTTGAACAATTTTACATTAAATCGCAGTTATCAAAATTTACATATGTAACTTTTTATTCGAAAGATAAAACATGTTTTAAAGGATTTTGCATCTCTACAATTGAAAGTTATTTCTTAGATTAACTTAAATGCTGAACTCTTGTCTTTAGTAGGGCTTTTGTTATTCACTTGGTTCTCCCAGATATATGGAGTTTCACGTATACTAGCCAGAGTATGACCATGATTACTCAAAAGAATATACATGAGTAAAGTCTTAATTTTAGTAACTGCGTATAATCATAATTGTAGCGCAAACAACTCGTACGCTCAAATAGTTTCTCTCAAGCAACTATGACTATAGCCGATTCCAACATATAAGAGCATCCCTACTTCGTTTATGCAAACAACTCAAATACGCTAAAGCTCAAAATAAAAAGGAACATACGTATCACTCGGATTAACTCTCTCTCATAATTTTAGTCGGAGTATACTTATACTCAGGCTATGGATATTTATTAAAACTAAAAAAAATGCGCATAATATACGGAATATTTATTCATCATGCATATACACATACACATTTGTGTACATAATACAAAATGAAAAATGTATGAAAGTGGGCGTGGCTGTTTGAAAACATGTTTTGTGTGTGTTATTAAAATAGCCTTGCATATATACATGTGTGCCGATTAATAGCCTGAGTATTTTTATACTCCGTCTATAAATTTTAGTTATAGTTGTTTTTGATGCGTATTTTAAAAATGTTACATGCAGTGGTTGTATGTTTTTAGTTATACGTATTTGGTTTAAAGTTAATGCGCGTATTTGCATATGAGCGTGTTTTTTATTTTTAGTTGTACGCATTCATAGTTGACTGCCAATATTCAAAGAGTACTTAAAACGATACTTTTGTCATTCTCTGGGACATACATATGTGAACAAAATTTATACAAGAATTACTATCATCTTCGCAAGTATCATTACCAATGACCAAATGTTAGCAAATGCATTTATTTTTATTAATAAAAAAATTAAAATATATAAATGCAAAATCAGAGCACCATGGTGATAGATGATCCATCAATTATCTTTGTCTTTGTATCTTTTTTGACCATATTGAACTCCTCCCTTGCGTATTATCAGCTTTCACGCAACATCAATGAATGGAACTAGTTCCAGGAACTGCAAGGTGAACACAATTATTATTATTATTCAACATTATTTATTTTATATTCTCATTTTACACGTAATACATATTTTATAAACATTTTGTCGGTGATTATGATGAGATTGATGTTGATAAATTGTTTGATGGTCATGTTCGTTCAGACAATAAATACACAATGTATAGATTTATTACAACTATGTATGTATATACTATACATACATATATACATACATATATTTACATACTTATATATGTACTCGTACATATGTTTGCAAAATAAAACAATACATTAAGTGCAGATAATGCAAAGAGTCATTTCTATTGGGAATGTGTTAATTTATGAAATATAAACCATATTCGGCCAAGGTGGCACCATAGTGCGTACCGAACTTCAACCGGCATATTATACAAATGAATGCACATTTTTTTCTTTAATTAATATATTTTCACTATCCAAAATATGAGGTTTACTATCATTAATGCGATCTCAATTTTTTAGCTCGATCCGACGGTGCCAAGTGGTTCCCAAAGTACCCGATACACAGTGGGGATTTTGTTAAAAAAATTAAAATAATTCGGCTGAAAATGCTCGTTTAGGTGGAAAATGGTGCAACTAATACACAGAAAGTAAGAACAAAGAGAATTTGGACTTCCCGTCAATTCCCAAAAAAATCCCATAATCCCGAAAATGGGATTTTTTCAGTATTTTTCCATTATACTTCTTATTTTTCGCCGGTCGCAAAAAAAATATTTTAGGGCGGCATAATAAACTTTCTGGTTCCAGCTTCGGAATTTAAGAAAAAAAATGCCTTAAATTGGATATTTATAACAAAAATAGGTCTACTTCGAAACGATTTCTTTGACGCAATTTACAATGTGCCTTTTCTGCTTGCCTGTACAGGCAGGCTTTTTTAGTTTATTGGTGAGAGGGGGTGAGAAGCTTGAGGGGTATAACAAAAAGCACAAAATGAATATTCGAGGGGATTTATGACATTTCTGTTTTCCTTTTTCGTACTCTCAGTATTAACCGTATATATAAATGCCAAAAAGGCATGAATAAAAAAGGCTTAATGTAAATGTGTGTGACTTTTCGTGGGGGTTTAAACGAAAATTGTCAATACAAGGCAGGCTAAAAAGGCATAGTGTAAAATGGCTCTTTCTAGTATGTCTTATAGTATTACCTTTTGAATAAGTAAAAATATGATGTTAGTATTTTTGCAATCTTTTAAAATAATAGCGCAATGATTAACCCACTATTTTTCCTAATTCAGTAAGAAGATTTTGAGCGAGTTGTCTTAAAAATACTTTTGAGTTCTTCTGTTTGAATTCTCTAAATTATTTTGTTCAGAAATGGTTGTTGTCTTTGTTAATTAAAAATAAAAATAGTATTGCCATGTTTTTAAAACATAAGAATTACATTAATAGGGCACTTACACTTGCATATTCAAATTAAAATCTATACGAAAATCTATACCGTTTACACCATGTTTTTTTTACATTTATCAAGATTTTTTTATCCAAAACAAAACCCATTAAACGAAAAATTTCCAAAGCTATATACAACCAAACAATTGCAATATAGCCAATACACAAACCTAACTAAGCAGACCGTAGTTAATTCAATCATCTTTTATATAAATATGTTGTACAGGGTAGCAAAAATAAAATGAAAATTTTAGATTTTGAGTAGATTGTTTACAAATCTACTCACAAACTAGATTTTGCTTTGTATGTGAAATCAAGTAGAAATCAGTTAGACTTAGCTCGAAATCTCGTAAGTACTAGATTTCGAGATAATGTAAATGCATTATAAATTATTATACAATAGTTTAAAAAATATATGAAAAAATATGTGTTGGATATAATGTTTGGAACAAAATCATAAGGTAAATACACGAACCTACTAGCATAGACAACAAATAATAATTGTTGTAAAGAATCACAACTTTTTTTTCGTCCATAGGCAAGACGATATAATCGTCGAACATAATTAGGGCATTAATTGTGCTTTTGATACCAAATTCCTTTTCTAAATCGAAAAAGATTCGACTTCTCCTCTCCTCTTAGTAGAATAGTGGACCAAGGTTGGTAAAAAAGCAAAAATTTAAATTTTTTTCTAGAATATTTCCTAAACTGTAAGCGACAACTCATAAATATAGCAGACTTTTTTTTAGCTCTTGGATAGAAAATTAATCCACTTGCAAAAAATTCCTTTTATCAGATCGGAAACATCAGCTTGGCATCGGTTTAAGACATATCGTCACCTGAATTTCAAAAGTGGCTCAGTAACCAAAAAACAAAATCGAGCACAATGCATCTATGGAAAGTTGCATATGTGCCCATAATTATGAAAGTGGTCTAAGTCGTACATACTAAATAAATATGTATTAAAAAAACTGAAGCAACAATCAAAAAAATACCCTGCATAAAATTTGGCGATAAATGATCCAAACGTACTCGCCGACATATTTATTGGCAATATAAATATTGGCATAATTTATTTTTTTTTTAATATACTCCCAGCTTTCGCCAGCTTTGTACGTAGACTTTTGTCGGCCACTGTATGTATGTATTTATAAAATGAAGCACATGAATCACATTTTTATAATTTGGTTATGGTTTATTTTGAAATAATTATTATTTACGTTATGAAATATTACTGTAAAGACAAATATAATTTTTAATATAATTTTTTATGATATCTATACATACTCGTATAATTATTTTTTTTCCATTTTAATTTTTAAGATATTATCTGCAATTTATAGTACCACTTGTGCAGTTACTGTGGCCACAGTATACTATCTATGTAGTTACAGTGCAGCAAGCGAAACGATAAACTAAAAAAAATTAATAAATAAATAAAAAAAGAATGTCGGCTTATATTAATATAATTTTCAATTGTAATAAACCGCCATTAAAACAGTGGGATTTTTGTGGTTTTTTAATAGCATTTCATCCTTGTGAAAATCAACCCTGCTTTACATGTACATGCATATGCATATAAAAAGTATTTTTTTTTACAACTTTAATGCATAAATTTCGAAATGACCTTGACTATGCATATTTGCATAGTTAACTTTTATTTCAAAAATATATACATACCTATATATGTATATCTACTTTATTTCCTAACAAAAAGAAAAAAATATTAACGATTGCTATAACAGTAGTTCATATTGTATTTAATTAACTGAACCATAAAAGTTGTATTAATGTTATTATACTTAGATTTTATGTAAGGTTGAGATTTACATTTACCTTTAAATATGTATGTAATCTAGCACGTATGTACATCCACATACATACATAACATGCATATGTTTGTATGGATGTACCCTGTCGGAAATTCCGTTAACTTTAAACTAACTTTAAGCTAACTATTTCGCAACTAGACAATTGTCTCACTCTGCATTACTTTTCAACTAAGTTAAAGTTGATTTTTTTTAAAGCACCTCGTAGTCAGTAAATTTAAAAAACTTTCATCGCACGTTGTGTACTCAAAGCGCTACAACTCAGCTAAGGTACCATCTACAAAATGAGTTTCAAAGTATCTGAGAATAAATATGTTGCTCTCACCAAATTCTATTACGTACTCAACTTAAAGGCCGGGGCACAATGAATCCGTCATACGTTATACTTCGCCTTTTTCAACTGACATTATCGCAACGACGGAGAATGTTGGCACAATGAGTACTTTATTGACGGAAGTATTTGAAGAGCTTCAATAGGTTTATTCTCCATTTTAGTTATTAAATTCAAATTTTTTATTTATTTCGTTTAGTTCTTTTGTTAATTTTATTTTTGCTGCCACAAAACATAAAAACCTAATTCAGAACATACCAAAAAAACCAACCAATATCTATCAAACTACTCAACGTACGCAAAAAGTTAAAGTTGACCAGTTTTTGTACTTTGCGTTGACGGACACGTATTGAATGTAACAGCCCTCATAAGAAACCATGTATTTCAACTTAGCTGTCAGTTGAAAAAGGCGAAGTTTAACGTATGACGGATTCATTGTGCCCCGGCCTTAAGAATTAATTTTAGATTTGTTCTGGATGACATTGCAGTTAGCTTTTAGTCAGTCTAAGAAAAGTTAACTATAAGTTAATTATTTTGTAGTCCGACAGGGTATGTTCAGATTTAAAATACTTTTTTTATAGTTGATTTTATGCAATTTTAACATTTTGTGAAGTAATAGTATTTTTCTGAAAATTATAAAAAAAAAACGTCATTAAAAACTAACAATTATAAACACAAATAAGTACACATGTATTTCATAAACTTTTAATAAAATAGGTTAAGATTCAAGTTCATTCAAAAAGTAATATAAAACTACAAAAATGAAATAAAGTTGGCATATTTGTTTTAATTATAAACTGAAAACACTAATTATTAATATTAATTTTTTTTGTTATTTGTGGTTAAAAGTAGTAGGTATATATCGAGCCTTGGCTGTAAGAGTGTCATAACTCAAAAAATGCTTTATTTTTAGTTAATAATGCAGATTTAATCGTCATATCGGTTTTTATGGTAGGTAAACACTTTGCAACGTGTATATCGTCGCTGTTTTAACTAACCGACCTAACTGACATTTTTTTGAAAAATTAGTTAAGTCCTCTACTAGACTTTATAAGTCATAATACACATTGTCTACAATTTTCACGACTGTAAGCATTACTGATTTGCCTATATAAGTAAAAAGATTTCTGACGCAGCCATAAGAATGAATGTATAAATCAACCATAAAAGCTGCTCTCCTGTTAAATTTTTAAAATGTTAGTCAGGTCAGCGACGATATGCAAGACGTTTATCACTCATCTTGCATAATTTGACATACATACCCAGCAAAAAATTTAAAAAAAGGTAATCGAGTTTGGAATTAAGCATTTTTGGTGAAAGCTGTTACTTACTGGATTACCAACTTAATGATTTTAACAAGGCGTGACACTAAAATAATCGATTCTTGAGAAGTACTTACTTTTTTTATTTGGAAACTTGTGCACGTAATCTATTTAATCTAAAAAAATTATTCTCTTCATTTAGCCACTTGTACATCATTTTTTTTTTTTAAATTTTAGGTAATGTGATTTGTAAGCGAGTAATGAAATTTGGCAATCAGAAAAGTAAGTCATTATATGGCAAGTAGTTCTGATGGTAATGTGTAATTTTTTGCTGGGTACATACACACTGCTATATACAAGTGAACTATAAACGCAACATCAGTTCTTTATTTTGTATTCGCAAATAAATTATAGGACTGGCCGACGATATCGACAACGTTCGACTTGTTGCACACTTACATTTGAAACAACAACAAAATATTAAAATTTGTTTTTGTGTTGAATGTAAGTAAGAAGGCGACAAGTCGAACGTTGTGGACATCGTGGGTTTGGCCCTATTTGTGACATCGCGGAAGAAACACAATTTGGAAAAAGGACGGTGAGCTAAGTGAAATAGCAGCAATTATTTTATATAAATTAATAAAATTTACCCAACAGTCATATTTTTGAAACGCCATTTTCTTTTTTCTTCAGCTCATTTAATTTTTTCTGCTGTTGTTCTCAGTGAACTAGAATAATGAAAGCAATAAACAACGATACACATTATACAATCGTCATCAATGCAAGCAGAAAATATCAAAATTTTTTAAACCTAAAATGCAACAAGAATCAAAATATAAACAAGACCAACAATGAAAGATGCCTGGTTGCATTAACATGTCGAAAAGTGTGTACCTACCATTATTTTATTTCACCAGTAAATTGTTTGTAAACTGGAAACTATAAGTTCGAGTTATGTAAAATAAATTTGTTTGTATTATGACCCTCTTGCAGCAAAGCCTCGACAAGTATAATGGTGATCATGTTATTGCAACATTAATTTTTTAAGCCATCTTTTGTATCTACACGAATATTTTAACCAGACACTCTACTACAATGATTTAAAAGCATAATATTCTTACAAAATAGTGCATTCTTTGATAGCAGGGCATTATATATTCAGGGCTATCATGAATAAAATTCCGCGTGAAATTTCTCCCTTTTCAAATTAGAATTTTTTGTTTTCCCTATTGCTTGCTATTAGTTGGAATTGTTTCCCGGGAAATAATTTTTGTGATTATCAACACAAAGTGGGTCTAGGAGTAAAACACCAAACACCAAAACTTTCAATCAAAATACATTGTTCCACTCCATTTATGCAGTGCATTGCATTAAGGTTCAGTTATCCAACTGTAATGGAATGTACAGTGGGTTATGTTACATTACATCAGCTGTTTTCTACTGTTGCCGTTACATTACATTATACTCGGCTAACTGAGCCTTAATAATCTGTACATTATTTTTCACATAACAATGTCGATCAGCTAACTGAGCCTTTACTCTATTTTACAAATTTGTATTTTAGAAATGTTGAAGTTTTCCATTAAATATTTGAAAGATAATTATATATATTTTAAGATTTCCTTATCGCACTATTTTTCCCAAATTATGATTCATTCTATTTCAGAAATTTTAAGCTATATACAGGAAAAATACTAAATTGACTTCCAATAAGATACCTTTTAAGAATTATTTCAAAATTCTTATTTATAATAATAATATTTATTCACATACTACATTTATTATATTCGAATAGAAATAATTCTAAGTAAAAATTATATTAAATGATTCGAATAAAACTTAGTACTAAGTATAGTAAAAATTAGCTTCATACAGCCAATGTTTACTATTGTACTAAATTCCGGTACAGTCCTGCAATTTTCGTTTTGGCAAATTTTTAGTGAAAAAGAGCGAGAGAGGAGTGCAAAATGTATATTCTTCTATTTTAACACTCTCCCACATATTCAAGAACTGCTGCAATAAAAATTGCGAGGTCTGGCATTAGGACTAAGTTCTATAAAAGGAATTGAACTAAAACCGTTGGAGTAATTTTTCTCCAAATTGAAATTATTTAAAAAAAATTTGCTCGCAGATTCGTTTAAAACGTAAACATATAATCCAAAAAATTTAAATTTGGTATATTAATGCCAACCAAGTTTTAATGATGTCCAATTGATCATGAAAAAAAAGGAAAATTTAATAATTTTTCTCGCAGTGCAACTAGATCATAAATTATCGCCATCAACTTTAAATGCTTTTCTGTCACCAGCTTAGTAGAGTACAATTATAAATGAACTTTTAACTTATATTTCTTTGTAATTACCAACAAAAGTTAATTAATATTCTTGTGAGAATAATTAAAACATTTTTAATAAACGTGTAATAATTATTAGTACCCAGTAAAAAAAATGGAAGTCATTCTGAAGGAACCACATTTTCATTGCTTCCAAAAAATCGATATTTTTAATTCGCCGATAGTTAGCAGAAAACCAAGTAGAAGTTTATTTTAATCACACAAAACCTTGTAATTTTTCTAAAGTTTTAGTAAATACTCACCAAAATGTTCAAAAAATCGAATTTTTGAAAGAAATTTATGAACTAATTTTGGCCTAATATTTAGAAGTTATTTGCTTAAATTTACATGAAAACACTGTTCCGCGCTTAAATTCGTATAAAAAGAAACGAATTGTTAAAATATGTAACTTTTTAAAAATTTTTCTAGATGACAATATTACCATAGAACAAAAAAAAAAGGAAATTTTTCTTAAAATCCCTTCTAATTCGGTGACTAGGCATCGAAAAAGAGAACTTCTTACAATGACAACCCTATGTAAAAATCATTAGATCGGATCGAAATTTGAACTACTTCCAGACTGCAAACTCTACATTTTCATGACTTCTTTGGAGTGTCTTTTTTTATTGTGTATGTACGTCACAGCTGTTAGTTCGTTCGAACCTTCTACTAAATTATTTTATAATCTGAGTTGTTGTATTATTCTTAATCAATTGAAATACATTTATATATAAGTTTTCTTATTCAATATGAATTTAAATATAATAAGAAGTAAACAAATAAGCAAGAGACATAAGATTAAGGTGAAATGTCTTTCTAAAAATTTGCAGTAAGATCATCCCTTCAAAACACAGTGGGCATTATCGTGATTCGACTTCGACTACGAGATTTTGGTCCTAGATTAAGAGTAAAATGTTGCGCTTTTATTTATCCCCTAATTCAGTAAGAAGATTTAGGACGTTTTTGTTTGAAAATATTTTTGAGTTCTTGTGTTTGAATTCTCTAAATTATTTTCTTCAAAAATGGTTGCTGTCTTTGATAATGAAAAATAAAAATACTATTGCCATGTTTTTAAAACATACAAATTAATTTAAATTTAAATTAATTTAATGTTTAGAACAAAATCATTAAGCAAATACAGGAACCTTCTAGCATAGACAATAATTAATAATTGTTTTAATGAATCACAAATTCGGCTTTTTTTCGTCCATATCACAGTAGGTCAAATGATCACTTTTTCTGTGCAAAAGTAATTAAAATAAAAGTGACTTTTTACTTTTTTTTCGTTGTTTTTAATTGTCAACACTGTCGCATATTTTTGCATCAAAGTCAATATATTTAAGTTTTCCTGAAAATAAGCTTGTGAGTTCAGTAGAAATCGGTCAACTTTAAGTGTGTCATAAGCACTGACTTTATGTATACCCTCAAAAATTTTGACCCCATTTGACCCCTTTCAAATTAAAAGTATAAATTAAGTAATAATCAATGAGTTATTTGCAATTTATTTTAAAGCGCGATTTTTTGCATTTTGTATGAAAACAATGGAACTGTTGATGATATTAATGAAAATGAAGAGAATTTTTTGAATTTATATCTACCAAATAAACTATATTTAAGCAATTAGCTCATGTTTTGTTAAAATTTAAATTTTTAATGCATATCGACTGTTGTTATTAAAGGGTTAATTCTTGGTCGTTAATGGGTTAAATTAGATTTTGAAGAAATTTTTTCAGAATTTACTTTGAATATCATGATTTAGTAGACGGATTTAATTTCGCACATAAAAAGTGGTGATTTGACCTATAGTGCATATGCAAGACGATACAATCGTAGAATTAATCTATTGCAAAAACATCGTAGTTTAACTCAAAATACGCCAACCACGATAAGGGGATTTTTTTCGAAAATAATTGTTAAAAAAATTAAATTAAAAAAAATAAAAATTAAAAGTTAAGTACTAGCTATTAGCATCAGCTATTAACTAAATATACATAGGTGCTGATGAAGTGCATGGCAGCACAGAAAAATGCGCATTAAAAAGTTAAAAAGTTTAATTTTTTTCTTTTCTTTCATTCAATAAGAATTCAAAATAGTGAACTTAAGCCCGATTAAGAAAAAATGAAATTTTAAAGGCACCTTTCTTAAATGGGATTTTCTTAAAGGTGCTTTTTCCAACAAGAAGTTTCTTTAAACTATTTTTTTCAAGTCACTTCTTAAAAGGTACTTTTCTTAAAACGTCCTTTTATTAAAGGTACTTTCCTCAAAAGATATTTTTCTTAAAAGGTACTTTTTTTAAAAGGCACTTTTCTTAAAAAAGTACTTTTTTAAAAAGTGCTTTTCTGAAAAAGTACTTATATAAAAGAGTATTTTTTTCAAAATGTACTTTTTTCAAAAGATTCTTGTATCAAAATGTACTCTTTTAAAAGGTACGTTTAAAACAATGCGTATATTTAAAAGGTACTTTTCGTAAAAAGTACTTATATCAAATAACAATTCTTTCAAAACGTATTTTTTTTAAAGGTACTTCAAAAATTTTTAAATATTTAAAAGGCACTTTTCTTAAAAAGTGCTTGTCCAAATAGTACTTTTGTGGGAATTATTTTTTTAAAATATATTCAATGTATTTCAAGAAGTACTTTAAAGGATTTTATGAAAGCTTTTGAAAAAAAAATTACGAAATACTTATTGATAATTCTTAATTATTTTCTTTATTTTCTCATTTTAGATCAAAAGCGAAGAAGTGATAGAGGCCTACATAGAGCGATGTAAACAGGTAAATCCTTTAATAAATGCCATCGTACAAGATCGTTTCGAAGATGCATTAGAGGAAGCTCGTGAAGTGGATAAAATTATTGAAATGGGTTTGAGCACTGAAGAGGAAATGGAAGAATATACACCGCTTTTAGGCATACCAGTAACTGTCAAAGAATCTATAGCAGTTAAAGGACTGACAAATCAAGCGGGTCGAGTGTTTAAAACCCCACAAATTGCCAAATCTGATGCACCGGTTGTAGAACAAATAAAACGTTATGGTGGCATTATATTATTGGTATCCAATACCCCAGAGCTGTGTCTGTTATGGGAAACATATAATAATGTAACCGGACAGACGAGAAACCCGTACGATTTGAAAAGAACCCCGGGTGGTTCATCAGGAGGTGAAGCTGCCCTATTGGCCAGTGGAGCATCTCTGCTTGGGTTAACATCAGATATAGGTGGTTCCTCGAGATTGCCGGCGATGTTTAGTGGCATATGGGGCCATAAACCAACACCTTATGCCGTTTCCTTCAAAGGTCATCATCCCACCTCGGATTTTCCCAAATGGGGTGATTTTTTCACTATTGCTCCTATGACCAGATACGCCAAGGACTTGCCACTACTTTTAAGATGCATGACCGATCCTACGGGTCCCAAACTAACATTGGAAAAGGAGATAAATATTACTGGCATACGCTTCTTTTTTATGGATAATGATGGTCCTTCGGGCATGATGAGACCGTTAAGCCGTGATTTGCATGCAGCTATAAACCGCGTAGCCAACGATTTCAATGCTAAAAGAGTGAATATACGCAAAATGAAATGGTCTTTGGACATATCGCTTTCCGCCATGTTAACCATGAAAAATATTGAAACCATTTACCACAAGACCGAAGAGGGTCAAAGACCCAAAACCGTTTGCACCGAAACGGTTAAATATTTCTTCGGCTGCTCCGACAGCATATTACCCTCAGTTATATTTGGTCACTTGCAAAATTTCATGAAAATCATACCAAATTCACGACACAAACACTTGGCCACTATCGTAGAGGCTCTAAAGACTGAATTCAAAGAGTTGCTGGGCAATGATGGTGTCTTCATTTATCCCACATTTCCGAATACGGCACATCAACATTATCAAATCTATCACAAGCTTTTGGAGCCCATGTACATGGCAATTTTCAATACATTGGGTTTACCCGTTACGAATTGCATGATTGGCTTAGATCGGCGCCGTCTACCCATGGGTATACAAGTTGTCGCTAATCCGGGCCAGGATCATCTGTGTCTTGCTGTGGCCCGTGAAATGGAAAGACGTTATGGTGGCTGGGTGAGACCACCATCCGAGGATTCTAGTAAACGTATTGACTAGTTTATAAGCAAAACAAAAATAAATACAAATTTAGGATATTTAAAATTTTTATTGAAATTGCATACATGCATACCTGACATATACATACGTATGTTTGTAAATCACATAATTTCTTTACATTACCATAAATACGAAAATTCGTATATTCGTTTTATTGGCAATTTAGTAGATAATATGGACAATTATTTAAGAGAACTTCAGTAAAATTGACAAAACTGAAACATTTGCCCCACACAAAAAAAATATTTCTTCAATCAATCAAAAACCAATTTAAAATTTAAGTAATTAAATTCAAGCAATTAAATTTTTAATTCAACTTTTAATCAATTATATTTTTCAGCAAAAGTTTAATTGACTCCATTGAAATTTTTAAATAAATCAATTGAATTTTGAAACGAAAGTTTAATTGATTTAATTATATTTTTAATTAAACATTTAAACATAAGTTTAGCTGACTCAATTAAATTTTTGACTAAACTTTTAATCAATAAAATTTTGAAACAAAAGTTTAATTGACTCAATTAAATTAAAGTTTTTGGTTGAAGAAACATTTTTTCTATTTTCTGTATAAATAAATGTTAGTGTGTATATTTTTTCCAAGTTTATGTCTTAATGTTTTGTATTATGTTTTAATTAATTATATTTTGCAATCATTGTGTTTCAATTTTACATCATAATTTTTTATTATTATTTTATATAAAAATATTTACATAATAAATCTTTTTAATTTTGTAAATAAAATTACGAATAAAGTTTTCAACGAAAGTAGCGCTTTTATTTTATTATCAACCAGTTATAAATAAATCGGTTGCACGTAGAATTCATATTTCATATTGTGAGTTTTATCAATGATTCAAGTTTTTAGTTCTAGTTTTAATATATATTTAATAGTTAATCTATTATTTACTGTTAACAATGCTGTTGTTCAAATGCATATTTCCACTTTATGTTTATAAACAGAAAACAAAGGTAATTTAGACGAAAATTGCATTTCAATTGGAAAAACCATACAAGTTGGCCTCCAAAAAATCAACCTCAGCTAACTACATGTAAACCGATTTAATTGCAGTCGTTGCGGCAAAATGTTAAATGCAATGATTATAAAAGGTGGCCCAAAAGTAATGTCATAGTTAAATTAATTATAAATTTAATTAATTTTTTTATAGATGAAAAAAAGCTCCGCGGCAAATTACAGCATTAGATATATTAAATTATTTCAAAGGAGTTTAGATGGAAATAATTTAAAATTTCCAACGATATCGAATGCCGTAATTTGCCTCCTGTTTTCATGAAAAGTTTATTTGAAAGTGTAATAAGTGGTGACATTTATCGGAAAAACTTATATCGGTTAAAGGCTATTGTGCTATTTTTTTTATAAAATGCAACCCTGGTATGATGGACTCTATGAAAATTTTCAAAAGACAATAACAATTCATCAGATCAGGGTTGTATTTTTTCGTAGATCGTGCGATTGTGTAGGATAGTGAGTCATGGCTTTAAGTGGTCTCCTCCCAAATTGATGCTTGTTTTACGGCATTTTGAATTGATACTCCAAATTGCCGATTTTTTTTTTCAAATGTTAGCTTTCAAGACTTGCTACGTTCGTGGTTTATTTTTTTGTTGTTGTGGTTTTTTAACCCAAAAAAAGGATATTTTGCTATTAGATCTGGTTAAGTGGATAACTAGTTAGAATCTCTAAAACGGGAGATCACTCGATGTGGAAATTGATGTCTCAAAATCTAAAGCGTTGCTTGGTCTGCTACTTCATCCTGTCGGAACCAACAATGTGGGGAAAAAACCTCGTCCAATATCTCCCTCTAATGCTCACCATTTATGGTTAGGGTGGTGCCACACGGCGTCATCGAGAAAATAAAGACCACTCACTTTTTCACTACAAATGCTGCACCAAACAGGTTCAGGACTCTCCTTGCCCCAGAAATCCAAATTTTGCTTGTTAACATAGCCACTTAAGTGTAAATGGGCTTCGTCGCTCATTAAAATATTTGATACGCTGCGTTTATGGGATATAAAGGCGATCAAACACAACCGTCAATCAGTAAATGTATATTAGCGTCGTTTAGTTGCCGCTTTTTCGGAGACGTTCAAATACAATCGTCAATCAGCATTTTAATTTTGTGTACGTTGTGTGTGGTTGTAAATACGTCTTCATCGAATGATGATTTTTGTTATTAGCTGCGCAAGACCAGTCTTGTTAACAAAAAAAATTTTATGAACAGTTTAATGCAAAATAATTTTTTTCGTACGTGCAGCCGTCAAATAAATACATACATAAGAACCTTTTGATTCTCATCAATCACTGACAAGAACAACAATGCGTATGTGTAGCCGAAAAAGCACTGTGTATCAGTGCACAAAACTACCTGATTGATGGTTTTATTTGATCGTCTCTTGGGCACTTTAAAACAACAGACCAAAAATTTTTTAAGCAATAACAATAACTCCTCGTTCTTGACAACTAACTCTCTATATATCTAAATCATATGTAAATGTTAAAGCACAGCAGTAACCCGCAAGGCATAGCACAATTGTGCGGATGAAAATCACATACATGCTTATGCTCTTTCATTTAGTCGTCACTGATAGAGTTGTGCCAAATCGTTCATTGAAGTGACCGCTCATTTTCGTTCATTTTCTAAAAAAGAATGAGTTCGTTCATTTCGTTCCAACATCTGCAAAAATTTCAGCCACACTTCAAATTATGACATCACTTTTGCTCCACCCTGTCTTTTACATGATTAACAATAATAAATAAACTGCAACTAAAACAAATGTAAAATAATATTTGTAGTAATAGAATTTTATTATTGAATTGTTAAATTATATGAAACATACAGTCTTGTGTTGGAGTATCAATTTACAACAATTAGTTGCGATCGAAAACAACAAGTTTTGAAAACATAAAACTTTTGTGAAAATAAACGTAAAAAAATTATTTAATTATAGATTTCATATTCCATGTTTTTTAATTTATGCAATAAAAAAACTTGTGCGTTTATGAGAAATTTTCCCAAAGAAGCTAGCGAATTTTTAATTGAGAAGTGTCAGGCTCTACATTTCCGGTATGAGATGTGTTGAACACTTTTTTTATAAAATCATACAAAGGAAAGTTTTGTGCAACGTTTTAATATTATAGGTCCTCTCCGTATGTATCTTTTTGTTACTTTGGATAAAGTATATTATGTATATATACAAATTTTTTTTCAAAAGAAAATGTGAATTTTGAATCTGCGCGGTCTGTACACATTCGATTATTGAATTTTTTTGTTATTTTGGTACACATGTGTCATATGTTGGCATTATCAGCCAATTTGAATTAAGAATATATATTAAATTTTGCGTTAAAAATGGAATAAGATACCCCAAGGCACTTGAAATGTGAACTTTGGCATTTGGCGAGTCCACTTTGTCCAAAAAAAGTGTTTATAAGTGGTACAAGGGCCTTACAGAAAAGCCGATAAGATCATAAAAAAGCATGGATTCTGATTCTGAGCTTTATCCCTATTCCCAAAACTGAAGAGACCAATGAAAGAAAAGCATTTGGCCACAATTGATGAGATAAAGTCAGAATCGAAGAAAGAGCTGATGGCTATATCGAAAAATGAATTTCAGAAGTGCTTCGAGGATTGGAAGAAGCGCTGGGATGAGTGCATTGATATTGTTGAATAAATAAATAATTTTGAAAAAATTCAATATTCACCTTTTCTTTTGAACTAACCTCGTATATAAAACGTAATCCCTTTTTCTTTGTCACGACAACACGCGTAAATGGCTGGACCGATTCCCTCCCATTCCTTTTCTGTTTTATTTTTTAAAGAATTATATGAAAGAAAAAATTTAGAAAATTACCCGGTACAGGGTAAAACGGGAAAATTTTATGCTGTTTGTATTTTTTCTGTTTTTACCCCCTGTTTGTGTAAGACGTTTGAGTTAGAAATCTAGGCGTTTCCGTAATAGATTAAAGAAAAGTTGCACAAGTTTCCTTTAGTCTATTACAAAAACGTCAATATTTTTAACTCAAACGTTTTACACAAACAGGGGGTTAATAAGATTGGTATAATAAATACAGTTTAAAATCCACTCAGTTTTTTTTTTTTGTGAAAAAATACCAAAGTATATTTGTTTAAGGTTAATCCTCTGTTCGTGTCAGACGTTTGAGTTAGAAATCTTGGCGTTTCTGTAATAGATTAAAGAAAAGTTGAACAAGTTTCCTTTAATCTATTACAGAAACGCTAAGATTTCTATCTCAAACGTCTTACACAAACAGGGGGTAAGTATGTGTATTATTATAAAAAAAATTTTGTGTTTTGTTGTAGGAAATATAAAGAGGCATGCACAATAAAATAAAATGTTCGGTGTGATTTTAAAGAAGCGTAGAAGCGTGGCGTTGGTAGGCAGTAGTTAGCATGTTGACTACAAAACCGAAGGTTCTCCGGTAGTCATTAAAAATAACAACACCACGCATTTTTTTGTATCAGTTGTTGTAGAAAAGTTCAAGTGATAAAGGCATAGTCACTGGTCTTTGAACTATACCGACTTCAGCAGATGCTAATCCTAATGTAACATCAGAGCACCCTCCTTCGTTGGTATTGTATGGCAGAATCATCGGCGAAGTAAAATAACCAATAAAATGGCTACTAAACACAGCTTTGAAAATTTAATACGCCTCATTGACACCAGAGGTGCTGCAACTCTGCATTATTAAAAAACGTGCAAAAACCAGAGTTCTAAAAGAATGAAGCTTTCTTCTGTCTTTTTTATCAATATTTCCTCAAAGAAGGTAACGCCTAGTAATAGTAGTAGGCATTCATTGCCTGAGTGTTACTTCTCTTTGTAACAAAAAGAAAATTTTTGTTTAAGGCTTTTTAACTTGTTATGATTATGTACGCAATTCTCAATAACATTTTGAGAATTTTTCTAAAAAACATTTAAATTTTTTTCTGCTTTTTTCAAAATTGTTTGATTAAAGTCTGATGGTGAGTTTCTTAAGCATAAACGAAATCCATATAGGCATGCTTAATCCACAACAAACCGAAATTCTTCGTTATAACAAAATAATGCATTAAAAAGAAATAAAGGTTTTAATGATTTCTTACTCAATTTAAAAAAAAAGTACTTAGGGGATTTAAATAAATATTTTGGATAGTTTTAAAGGCGGTTTCAGACTATAATACAAGTATTAATACTTTTGACGAAAATGTTTCCGTGATCTAATTTCTGTTTAAAAAATTTCAAAAAACAATATCAACTCAACATGTCAGAGTTGCATTTTCCACAAAAGTATTAATACTTAACAATTAAGTGTCATTGTGTCATAATATTTTACATTATTTTAATATAATTGTTTTTAACCCTCGACTAAAAAAGGGGTGTTATAAGTGTCCGTGTCCACGTACAGACCAAACAGCTAAACCGATTTTGATTTAGTTTTTTCTGTTTGAAAGGTGACTTGATCGAGAAGGTTCCTAGCTATGTTTTAAGAAAATCGATCCAGCCGTTTAGAAGATATCGCATCTTCTCTAGATATATTCGGGGGTTCTTAAAATTTTTAATTTTTGTTATTGCTATTATTTTTTGTTTCAAAATAAAATTTTAAAATATTATGACACTTAACACTGCCATTTGAATACCCTAATTATTAAATAAATTTATAAATTTTTATATCTTCTATATATATAAAATCGTAGTGTGAATTTGTTTCTAACGCATGATCTCTAGAACTACAAGAGCTGTGGAGCTGAAATTTTGAACACAGGTTCAGGTCAACACCCGGTAGGTTTTTGTTTTGTTTTTAACCCAGCAACTGACAATGTGTGAAGTAATTTTTAGTTAAAAAAAAATAACTAAAGGTAAGACAACGTTTGCCGGGCTCAGCTGGTATTTTATAAAAATAACAAGTAAGAGTGCTATATTCGGCTGTGCCGAATCTTATATACCCTTTACCAAAGTGCTTTTATGTAGTATAGAGATACATACATAAGCACATACATAAAGTATAAACAAAACGAAAAAAATAATTTGACCTAGTTACTCTTATGTACAAAAAAAATTAATTTTCAAACCCTAAAATCATCATTTTAGATTTTTCTGATTCCTTATACCAATCTATTAGTTCTTAAAAAAATATAAAAAGTGTGTTAAGTGAAAAAAAAATTCAAAAAAAAAGTTTTATTTATTTACTTTAATATTCAGAAAAAAAGTTCAAAGTTTCCAGCTCTGGAGCTGTGGTTTTTATTTTTATAGTTTTCTACACAAAACTATTCTTTCCAAAACGTAAAATATGTATAATTTATAAAGGAAAAGATAAAAAATTAATTAGATTTAGTTACTTTTATATATCACAAAAAGAGTAAGTTTCCCAACCCTGGAATCCTCCTTTTTGATTTTTCTGATTTCTTATACCAATCTTTTTTTAAGAATGTAAGATGTGTTTAATTTATAGTAAAAAAAGGAAAAATTTGTTTTTGTGAGTTACTTTTGTATAAAAAATAAGGTTTTCCAACCCTGCAAACGTCGTTTTAATTTTTTAATTTTTGTTTTAATTTGAAATACCAATTTCATTCGTACTGAAGTATAAAATAAGTTTATTTAAAAAAAAAAAAACAAAATAAAAGTTAGTTTTCGGTAGTTAATTTTTTATATCACAAAAAGAGTAAGTTTCCCAACCCTGGAATCATCCTTTTTGATTTTTCTGATTTCTTACACCAATCTTTTTCTTTTAAGAATATAAGATATGTTTAATTTATAAATAAAAGGAAAAATTTCTTTTAGTAATTTACTTTTGTATAAGAAAAAAAGTTAAAGTTTTCCAACCCTGGAAACGTCTTTTTAAATTTTTTATTTTTTTTTTATTTGAAAACCCAATTTTATTCGTGGTGAAGTATAAAATAAGTTCATTTAATAAAAATAAATAAACAATTAGTTTACGGTAGTTAATTTTGAACTTCACAAAAATTTTAGGTTTTCCAACCTTGGAATCATCCTTTTTGTTTTTCTGATTTCTGACATCAATCTCTCTCTTTTAAGAACATAAAATATGTTTAATTTATAGAAAAAAAAGAAAACTTTGTTTTAGTAAGTTACTTTTATATAAGAAAAAAAGTTAAAGTTTTCCAACCCTGGAAACGTCTTTTTAATTTTTTTTAGTTAGAAATACCAATTTTATTCATACTGAAGTATAAAATAAGTTTATTTAATAAAAAATTATTAAAAACTAGTTTTCGGTAGTTATTTTGTATGGCAAAATGAAGTTTAAGTCTCCCAGCTCTGAAACCGTCTGCTCGATTTTGCTGATTTTCAATACCAATCTTATTTCGACCATTTCTGACCCACCAGTCCAAGAACGAAGTCTCTAGCTTTTCTGAGAGCTTCTTAAAACCGATTTCACGTACAGACAGACAGACGGACATCGCTTATTCGTCTTCCCTATGCATAAGGATCCAGAATATATATACTTTATGGCTCGCTTATTAATATTCTAGAAATTACAAATGGAATGACAAACCTATATATACCATTTTACCATTTTTTGGTAAAGGGTATAAAAAGGTCGAATTAGTTTTCGCAATAATTTTTGTATTGCCGTACATATGTTCATAACTTTTTGGGAATGTGATAATTCTTAAGGAACAAAGACAGCAATAAAATTTAAATTTTTCGCACAAAGTTTTCAAATAGAACAGAATACAAGAATTCTTTTGATTCAGCGTATCACAATCTACTCCAATAAATATAAGAACTCGAATTTTCTTAAACAGAAATTGTTGAATTCTCTGACTAAAATTTCTTACTTTTGGCAGTGGAATATCGGTGTACACAACTTGTGGGCAGCGATGCCAACTACATTGTATTTATAACCCAAACGCGCTACTAACCTTCTCAAAACGCGCTAGAACGCGCTAAGTCACAGCATTGTCAAATAATTATTTATAGCAAAAACGCGCTATTTTCTACGCGCTAAATTAAATTTCAATAAAAGTCGATGTATGTATTAGTACTCGTATCACAATTAATTTTGCAATATTGCTTCCTCGACATTATGTTTAAATAAACTAAAATCATTTAATACAGAATCAGAATCGCCTTCCAAATAATCGAAATCCTTGGCTTTTACTTTTAATATATTTGTAAAACTTGGTAACAACATATAAATTGTCGAATAGTGTTGCGATTCAAATGTTTTTTGTACTTCAGCTATAGTAGACGCTTTAGAAGTTATGTAAATTTTTTGGGTCATTGTACGTAGTTGTGAAATTTCAAAATATTTGCCACTACAGTATTAAAATGCGTTTTTAATTCTAACCACAGTCAAGCGAATTTTGTTTGCGACAGCTAAATCACTAACTAATTTAAGAAATTTTATAAGAGTTTTGGATATTAGAAAATTTTTAAATTTAAAAAAAAAAGTTAAAAAAATATTGAACTGAAATGATATTATTGACTTTATTTAAAACGCGCTAATTTAGCGCTTTTTTTATTAAACGCGGTAAGACGGAAAAAGGCGCGTTTGGCATAGTTAAAACGCGCTAAATCTAGCGCGAAAGGCGCTAAATTGGCATCGCTGCTTGTGGGTCTAATATGTACATACATATATAATATCCAAAATTTATTGAACAAGTATTCTCCTTCAAATAAACACAAACACGTTTTTTATTATAATATATTTATTTTTTTATTACAACACGCGTATTTGAGTACCTGTGCCATTCTATGAATGTATTTTATAAATTTTGTTTCAATTATTCTAATTCTTTTGATATTTCTCGTTTGAATGTTGTTTTGCTTAAATTTATTTGTAGTGCCAAATTCTTGTGTTTGTGTTTGACCAAATTTTGTTTCAAGCAAAAAATTACAGCATAAAATAACAGTAAGCAACTTGTTGTTGTTGGCGGTGGTGGTGGTTCTGCTTGAGTGGCACAAGGCCTTTTGTAAAGCGGCATGAGTTCTTTCCATTGCCTCACATCGTCTGCCTGCACTGCGCGTCTTGTTGTCTCTCGAAGTTATACTTGTTTCGAGTTGAAGTGTCTTGTAGAATTCAAGTTTTATTGGTTGCTGTATACGACAAACCTTAGAAACAAAATCTATATATATTATTTGGCAATATTCAAAAAGTTTAGTTTCCTTCTTCTATTCAATTCTACTAATGTGTGATTTTGGTTTTTTTTTTTTGTAATTTTGTAAATATTTTTCGATTTTACTAACACCTGGTTTATTGACCAGTTTGGCACGCATAACGTTCCTTCAAATTAAAAACTTTCAATGCAACAATAAAATATTTTATGCTTACAAAAATTATCATAATTTACAAATTTGTTTTTTACGATTCTCATTTTATGCAACAAAAATGTTTATTAGTGTTTTTTTTAATGGGAATTGTTAAAATTTAAGTTTATTCCTTTTGAAAAATCTTTACATAATTATCAGATTTAAGAACATAGGAAATGCGTGTAATCGATTAAAATTTATATAACGAATTCAAAGTTTTATTTGAGCAAAGGAATAAGAAACACAACAATGAACAACGATTATGCTGTAAGTAAAATTTTGACTTTTGAGATGACACAGAAAAATCCCGAGACACCTTAACTTAATTTTGGGTCGTAGAACACATTGGCATACTCCGTTTTGAAAGATTATGTCAAAATCAAGAGATACTGCATTTTGAATTTTGTATTCGGGTATCTTCTACATTCCACGTGAAATTAAAACGAGTGGAATTGCCATAACATTGTTGTTATAATTACATATTTGCAACAACAATTTTATGGCAATTCCAATCCTTTTAATTTCACGTGGAATGTAAATAGAACATACCCGAATCGGGTATTGTCTCTTAAGCGATTTGTTGGTGTTTTAAGCGAAACACATAAAAATATCTTTTGAAATGATTTTAACTTCTTTTATTTGTCATAATTCAACTCTTTTTTTTAACTACAAATTATTCCATCTTCCGGCTAGCACAATTTATTTTTAATTTTTTCTTTACTATTTTATCCATATTTCACCAATTTTATGCATTTTTTGTAATATCATTCTTAGAGTTAAGTTTCGATAATTAAACAATAAATAACATTATTTCAAACGACTTTTCGAATTCTTTTTCCATAGTATAAAAATAGTTTGCGAGACAATACAAACTTAAAAGTGGAATATGATTTTAATTTTGATCTTTTAAAACGTAATATACCACTGTGCTCTAGGGTCAAAAATTAAGTTGGGGTGTCTTGGCGTTTTTCTGTGTCATTTTGTCGTACTTACAGTCTTATTAGTTAAATTTGTCATTAACAAAATAAAGATGAGTGTATGTATGTTAAGACCAAAAAATACTTTAAAACAGGGAGCTTTTTTATAGAGTTACATACAGACATCTAAACTGAAACAAAAAGCAGATAAATGGTGTTAATTGCTATGAATTTGTCTCTATTAGTAGAGATGTGCAAATGTCGTGATTTTATCGTGTCACGCGTGAGTCATGCGTGATTCACGTGATTCGTGATCAAATATCATAACTAATCACGCGTGAGTGCGTGAGCGTGATTAAAAAAAATTTACTCGTGCGTGATCGTGCGTGAGCTTTTTTTAATAATCACGCACGAATTCTCACGCTCTCGCGAGATAACATTCCTGTATAGGTACATATGTAATTGTATTCAATCATTTGAAATAAATTATTTTATAATAATAAATGCATATATGTACCCTATAGGAACTCAAACCCATTTGTAAGTAACTTCAAACTGGTTTTTTAATAACCACATCTGGTTGATTCGGTGACTTTTTTCCTTGTAACCGACTCACTTTTTAACATAGGCATGTCATAGGCGGTAGTCAATTGGCCATCTCTGTATGACTTTTTAATTGACTACTAACTACTTATTTTCCAACCAATTTGTAGTTAATTAATATTATAGCAAAAAAAAAAAGATATACATATGTATGTTTATATGATATACATATATTATATACTATACAGATATATATATGTATATATTCATATTCATGTACAATGTACATATATATAAATATTTATTTTTATTATATTCACTAAAAATAAAAAATACGTACATAGGTACATACATCCATACATACGAACCGCTCATAGAAAATATTATACACATTAAGTATTGAAAAATATTAGTTTTTTTTGAACATTTGACATTTGATTTCATGACATGCTTCTTTTGTTTTTTTATTTCCTTTTCATTTACTTATTTTGCTTTTATTTATTTCTTACGTGTGCTTTTATTCAATATGTTTGGTTGATATCTGCATGAGATTTAAACCAATTTGTAGTCACTTGCAAAATAATTAATTTATAAACTAGTGTTTTTTGTCAACTGATTATTTTATTTACTACAGGGTATGTATATTAATATGTATGGTAGTATGAGCTTATAAACATAATGAATTCCCAAACAAAATGTTTCGACTTTTTCAGTCAGACTTGTCGTACCGAATTCGTTAAGACATTTCGGTAGTTTCTCTGAACAATTTTTTTTAACATTAAAACTTTGATTTTTGAGTACATAAGTAAACGTCTGTGAAATTTTTTTTTAAATAAATATGTATATGTTGATAAAAAAAAAGGATTGTAACAAATATTAAAAAGCGTGAGTATGTGCAAATTAATTCGACAATAGCAGCAACATAACGGTGAAGCGGTACTCTGCTATAAAAGCAAAAAAAAAATCGTACCTACATGTCGTTACGAATTCGTAACGACTTATCGTAACGAATTCGTACCGACATATCGTTGTGAAGTCGTGTCAACCATTTTATACAAAAATTGTTACGATTTCGGCAATATTTCGGTACTGAAATCGGAAGATTTTGTCGACCAATCGTTACGAATTCGGAGCATTTTGTTTTGTATACGTAGATCTTTGTAAGTATGGATGTATGTTTCTTAGATACCCTGTAGGAAGTATCAATTGAGAAACACTACTGATTCAACAGTGCCTTTGTCAACAATACTACTGACGAATTGTACCGCAGAAAATGTTTTCTGCTTTAGGGGCCGTCCATATAATACGTCACGGAGGGAGAGGTGGGATTCGAGTTTTGTTATGATTTGTTATGGTGGTGGGTGATATACGAGAATTCGAATTCGAATATTTAAAATGATATCAGAGAATACGAATATTTAAAACGATATGAAATTAACTTTGCTTTATGTTAATTTACATTGTAAATTTTACAAACACACGATCATATTACATATATACATAGATATGTACATATGTATAATATACATATTATGTAAGAACCTATTTTTCAACCCAAAAAACATGAAAATTATATTATACATATACTTTTTCGTGATCGTGCGTGATCGTGATAAGTTGTAAACCACTCGTGCGTGATTAAAAATATTTTATTCGTGATCGTGAAAATGTTCAAAATCATTCGTGCGTGAAAGTGCGTGAGTAAAATATTTTTCTGCGTGAGCGTGCGTCTCGTGAGTCAGAAAACACTCACGTGCACATCTCTATTTATTAGTATGATGATTATTTGTAATTTTTATTTCAATGTGATTCCATTCCACCTCATCTATTTCAAAGGAACTCCAAACGAGAATTTCAATAAATACCTGGCCTAAGAGTATGCAATAGTTTTTTTTAATCTCTTGACAAGTTTAGTGACTTTTACCAGAAATTTATAGTTTTCTTCCGGTTCCGCAAAATTCCTGTAATAAATTTTTTAATCGAAAGCAGACATTCCCACCTTTCATTTAATTGAAAGCATTTATCCAAAAATAAAAAATAAAATTATCCCCATATCATAAATTGTTGACAAGATATGACCAAATATATGTAAGTAAAATAATAATTTAGGATTATTAGTGAGTTAACAAATGTCAAACTTAATTGTAACAATTCCAAAAAAAAAAACACCAACTAAAAACAAGTTAAATAATTGTTAACACACCAATAATCTCAAAATATAATTTTACTTACTCAGTAAAATATTTTTTATTAAAAATACATTGAAATTGATTATTGAGGGGTTTAGCTGGATCCTATGCGCATTTCACTGTTGCTAATGCAGATCATCATAGAACCTTTACCCAAAAATTTTCTTGGAACAACTGAATTTTTGATCATGTGCAGTCATGTTAATAACTATTTGTGTTTTTTTTGTGGGAATTGTTATAATTTAATTTTAATAATTGTTAACGCACTAATAATCCCAAAATATTATTTTACTTATTCATTAAAAGTAAGTTAGTTAGTTTTTAGCGGCTTTTACATAGATCTGGTATATGTTATATGTGTAACTATTTATTATATCCCCATAATTTTTATTTTTTTACAAATGCTATAATTTTCAAAAATATTGAACTTGAATTATATTATCAAGAAAATTATTAATAAATATAAAATATAGGTGATTTCTTGAGTACCCTTTCAAGGACCTTAATTCAATATTTAAAAAATAAAATTTAAAAAACTTTAAGCATTTCTCTGCAAAACTGCATCGTGCGATTTTTGTGTTGCACCGTTTTGTTTAAATCGCAGTTTCTTCACACACAATTGTAGTAAAAAATCAGTGATCATGCACCTGTAGCGATCAGCATTAACTGTAACGTTCTGGCACGCATCTTTTTTAGTAGAAATACAGCTCAATGATTGTACATGCCCCAAAGTGCACTTTTTAAGTATGAAACGATGAGGAGGTCTCTTCACCCTGAATGCGGCATTTTCGCTTCAACCAAATAGCTGAATAAAATTTTTTGTGAAATTCAGAATGTACAGCATTTTATTTGAAATAAAAAAAGATATAAGCATGCATATTTATTTTAATTAAAATAAAAATTGTATGCATTTATGTATATTTGACCTAAATGTACTTCCATCCAGCGATGAATTTTATTAAAACTTTAACTAGACCAATCGTTAAAGGTACATAGACTATGCAATATTATTAAGCACGTTAGTGCTATTATTATTACACTATTCAAAAAGTTGCACAAAAAATATACGAATAGGAAAGTATTCACTTAAATATGATTCCAGCAGTTCAAAAGTCTAACGTTATTACATATGCTTAAAAAATTTTTACGGACATTGGTGGAATCGACAATCATTAGTTACAACATATCCAAAATAAGGTTACTACTCTAGGGTTAAATAAAATAAATTTAATTTTGAATTCTTTAGGTAACATTTTTATGGATATTTTGTTTAACGTACAAATGAAGACCAAACATTTTTTTTGAAGACGGCAGAGTTTATATAACCTTTTTTATATTGAAATGGAAAAATTTTTACTTTGCGCATATATAAGCAGGGATTCGAGAGCAGATAGCTGAGAAAAATTATGTCTGCAATGCAGTGGAATCTCTCTTAACGGACACTTCCTATAGGAGGATACCCCTTTAGACGGACACTTCATAAGCCAAGCATTGTTTTCTCTTGAGCGGACAGTCCCCTTGTGCGGACATATTTCAATGGTCCCTTCGGTGTCCGTTCAAGAGAGATTTTACTGTACTTACAATTTTAATAATTGATATTATCATTTATATAATGAGCAGTAAATTGCATTTTTGATTTTTTCCCCTGTGTAGCTATTTATTTATATTAAAGTTTAAATATTCTTTTATATTATTCGAAGCGAAGTCTTCCTGAAATTATATTAGCTTATATTTGCATGAGATTTCCATGTCATATTTTTCACAGTTAGGGAACCACCGAATTATTTGCAAAACAAATACTTCTTTAGTCACTAGCCCAATTCACAATCTTGTGCAAATGGTCTTGCATCGTAGCATGTGCAAAATCGTATAGTATATTGATACTCACCACTTAGAAATTCTTCGTTGAGAGTATCAATATACTATACCATTTTGCACATGCTACGATGCAAGAACATTTGCACAAGTTTGTGAATTGAGTTACTGTAAATGTATATGAATATACATTTATTTAAAAGAGTACCCAAAAACCACACACTAACACAAATAAAATATATGACAAGTTTGTTGTTAGGTTTTACTCAAAACTAAAGACGCGTCAGACGTGGAAAATATTTGATGGACGTAACCACTAATTTTGGTAAATCTTAATTCAACACCACAGAAAATATCAGCAAACAATCGCTGCCAACTTTGACATGTAAGGGGAAATCATATGCGTGGCGTAATCTTGTACACAGGGGTATGTATGTACAATATGTTAATATCGCAACAAAGTTATATCTCAAAAAATGCATTTTTCGAGTTTATAATGTAGAAAAATTCGTTATATATATGTATCATATTTAATATTGTGCAAAATTTTCATGCAAATAGCTTCTACAATATTCTGTTGAAAATATGATATATTTTTAAGTTTTCAATGCGTTGTATGTAAATTGAAAACTTTAAAATTATTTTTGGCAAAACTAGATTTTTTGAGTTATGTCTATGTTGCAATAAATGGGCGATATGATCATATGTAGCACAATGTAAAACTCTGCAATTAATAAAGGCTCAATTAGCTGACTGTAATGTAATGTAACTGCAACGTAGGAAACAGCTGATCGATATTTTTATATGAAAAGTAGGTTACGTTACATTACATCTCTATAACTATTCCCATTACTTTATACATAACAATATCGATCAGATGTTTCATACAGTCGGATAACTGAGCCATAAAGGCTAAGTTAGCCGACTGTAATGTAATGTAACTGCAACGTAGGAAACAGCTGATTGACATTTTTATATGAAAAGTAGGTTACGTTACATTACATCTCTATAACCATTTTCATTACTTTTCACATAACAAAATCGATCAGCTGTTTCTTACTGTTGCAGTTACATTACATTACAGTCGGCTAACTGAGCCTTTAACACATGCTACATTTCGTATACCTGTAAACTTATGCTGTCAATCATTTGCCTCGTCTAATCGTGCCTTCTATATGAAGAGACTAGCAAGTAAAACATCCGACAAATACATATTTCTTAAATTCCAGTTCCAAGCATGTGCTGGCTGACTGGCTGGCTGGCTGGCTAGCTCATCAAACGAGTTGTTATTATTGTTCTCTGATTAAAATGAACAAGTTTTTGTTTTTGTCATAAAAAGTTTTCTTGCTTTATTAACTTATACAAGTTAAAGGAGGGTCTTCTTAATAGAGTGTTTCATATACAAAACGTTCATTTGTATTACAACTGCCGTGTAAGACACAAGTGAATTTCTTAAATAAAGTAATGAAAATTAAAAATTATCTGAAAGATACAAAATTTCACACACATACGCAGAGAGTAGATGAAAAAGTTTTTAAATTTAATTTATGTCCTTAATACGAATTCAAGCCTATAATATTCTGCGCATTTGTGGTGTCAATTGCAAAAGCCTGATTGATAACCTTGATCCCGCAGATAGATTAATGTACAAAATAAAGTGTGTTCCTTTTCCGTGTTGAATCGACTGAATTAAATCACAGTGAATTTGACCCCGTAGGCCACATACAGAATAATTTAATATGCATTTCGTTTTATTTAAAACCACATAAGTATGTACATACATACATTTTTTTAAATTAATTTTTGCTTGAAGAAAAAAATTACTTATTCCATTATACGAGTACATACATACATATATGTCTAAATAGATAAATTGTGTGAATTTTTCTTGAATTTTTTCTATTGTTAAAAAATTCAAATAATTAATACCTACATAACTAGGCTACCTTTTTAAATCATTTTTCAAGTTCAAGGTCTAGTTTACAATTACTTTTCCAATTTCCGATAACATAGATACATACATATGTACATAAAAAAAATATTTATGTATGTTATGTACATATGTATGCACCTTGTCACAGGTAGCAGCTGGCAGACTTGCTTAACACGTGGTTTTCTACACTCTTCGATTAGAATGCTCAATAGCATATTTAAGATTGTTTTCTTTTTTTTCTGATAAAAATTAATTAATTAAAAAATTATAAAATTTAATACAATTATTTTATTTCTCAAATATATTTAAGCACGAAAAAGTAGACTCAAGTTGCCATTTGGTTTCCATAAAATTTCTCTCCAGCGTTTGGTAACCATGTACCTGCATACATATGTATGTATGTATGTATCCAGCGATGTTTCTAGAAAATACACATAAAGTGTGGTTGGTTTTACCTAAGTCATTTCTTTATTTTTAGCCAACATTTTTTATAAATACCTAACCACACAACTTAAAATATGCACGTGTTAATTTATTTAACTGAATTAATGGAATATAAGTTTAATTCTTACAGAAAGAAAATACCTATCGCCAGGTACCTACATATGTACATACATATGTATGTATACGAGTATACATACATACATACATACATATATTTATATAGACTTGGGTCGAACTCGTTCACTAGTTCATTTTTTCCACAAACCAATGATCAAACCCATTTAAATTACATGGGTTTGATCATTGGTTTGTGGCAAAACTGAACTAGTGAGCGAGTTCGACCCAAGTCTATATTTATATATATATATACATATATGTACTAGCTACACCCGGTGTGCTTCGCTACCCCCATCGTGTTATCGAATGATGTAAATATTTTGTAAATAAACCGAAAACTCGGATTTTTTTATGCAACATTTCGAAAGTTTTAAAATTTTGATATTGGATCATTATTGACATAGGTTTTTCGTAAATATCTTCGGAACTACATAACCGATTTAAGAGTTTGATATCTCGTTTTGAAAAACATGAGCTTTCAAAAAAAAAATAAAATAAATTAAAAAAAAGCAAAAAAAAAAAATAAATATGTATATGTATATATGTAAGTATATAGCATTGGTGGTGCAATATGAAAAATGGATTTTGGCACTCCCCTCCGCCCGCAGACCGAAAATCAAAAATCAGACTTCACAGTGTCACCCGCATCAATATTCTGAAGATTCCCTGAAAATTTCATCAAAATTGGCCCAGCCGTTTTGGAGACCATACGTTACATACATACATACATACATACATACACACATCCTATTTTATATATGTATATAGATAGAAGATGTGTGTAGCAACCTTCCAATGTTAATTTGTAGATTAGAAAGGTATGAACCTTTGACAATAGACGTCATTATATATGTAAGTATTTACATATGTACATACATACCAGAGAACGACAAAAATCACGTATTTTTTCCTGATTTAATCATACTATAAATTTATTATTCACTTTTAATCATGCAAAATAAATCAACATTGAGTATAATCATCATCGTAATGGTGAACGCTTCATTTAAGTAAATGTGAGTCCAGTGATCGAACATGTTTTATTCACATCATTCATATCATACATTAAACTTTTGTTCACTAGACTTGGGTCGAACTCGTTCATTAGTTCATTTTTGCCACAAACCAATGATCAAACCTATGTAATTTAAATGGGTTTGATCATTGGTTTGTGGCAAAAATGAACTAGTGAACGAGTTCGACCCAAGTCTATTGTTCACATTTAATTATGCAACAAAACTTAATGTTGAATAAAATCAGAATCATACTTACGAACGTATCGTTTGGTTAGTTGCAAGTAATTTCATACATGTTTTATTCAAATTTTTATATAATCAGGTTTTCATGTTGAATAAAATCAAAACAGAGGAGTTATGAAAAATATTATTGTTTTAATACAAATCAGTAAGCAAACACTTTAAAAAGAAAAAATGGAAAACGACCAGCATTTTGTGCTAGACCAAATTCCTAAAAGTGTTTATACTTTATCACCGAGACGAAAAGGAAGAAGTGCAATATGGAGCATATTATCACAAATAAATATATATACAGGCAAATCTCGGTATAATGAATCTCTCTTTAACGAAAATCCGATATAACCAACGTCCAAATTTTTTACATTAACTACCTTATATTACGAATATTATCCTAATTTTATACTGGATATAACGAATGATAAAGAAAAGATCGCAAAATAAAACACAAAAACTTGCTAGGAACATATCTCTAACATTTAGTTCTACCTTATATAGCCAATGTACATATGTGGTTTATATAACGAACGGCAAAAAATATTAAACAAAATCGACAGCCGCAATGAAAATGCAAAAAAATGTGATACCGTTACTTTGCATTTGGTAGATTATTTGAAAACAAATTAACAATACAAACTGACGACATTTCTAAATTTTTAGTAAAAAAAATTAAATAAATATTTCTAGAAAAAAGTCAATTACCAAGCATTTACGGCCCGTCCCACGATGTCACCAGAAATCGTTCGATCGACAACTTGTATTGCAAAAAACAATAACATTAGAAAATTTTTCAATATAAGTATTCGATCGAACGATTTCTGGTGACATCGTGGGACAGGCCGTAAAAATAATAAAAAACAAATAATAGAAACTTGTGTAACAGAAATTAAGCAATCTTATTTTAGATTTTGCTGTATGTAGTTTATTTTTAAAGGTTAACAAAAAGTTAACAGCAGTTTTGAGTCGTTATGAAACTGATGAGACAAGGGATTTGAATTTTCAAACTCTGCAGAGGCTTGTTTTGTTAAAGCAAAACAAGGTGATTCCTACAAAAATGCAGATTTTGCAAGAAAAACTTTTGGAAAGAAACTTGCGTCATTTGAGCATCTTTCAAAATTTTATCCACCCGCTTGTTTTGGCAGATATAAGTTTCGCAACTTCTGCAATAGTTCGTGACACAGTGGATTAATGGACTCCAATATCTGTGGCTATAAAGTTTTGGAATCCAGGATCTGCACAAAATCTTAAATACAGTCGAATTTTATCAATGTTGCTGAGGGCACCACCACGTGTTTCTTCTGACTCCTCAAAAAAATAATTAGCCAACCAGCAGATGCTACTATCATCAAACCTATGTATTTATCATTTTATTATTAATTATATAAAAAAAAATTTAATTAAGAATACAAACCTGTATAATATTTATCCTCACTTGTTACATTTTTTTACGCTGTTGATAACATTTTGTATTTCTTTGTGGCACAAAATTTTCAGCAATGATTCCTTTTTAGTGTACGCGAGTCAACTATAAGGCAGGCTCAAGAAAATTTGAGCAAGAGCTCACAATAGAAAGCAAAAGCTTGTTTTTATGCATATGAAAATGAGCACAAGCTCATCTAACTTAGTTCAAACTGAGCAACACGAGATCAAACGTGAGCAGTGAGTAAAAGCAAATACATCAAATTTTATTATGCATACGACAAGCACCTTTTACTCAAACAATCGAGTCCGAGCTCAAGCTCACGTTTTATGCATGAGACCCATTAAGTTGGTAGTCCAGTAGGGAAGAGCTTCCACCAAAAATGCTTAATTCCAAACTCGATTATCTTTTTTGAAATTTTTTGCTGCGTACCTACTAGTGTCCTGCACAAGACATCTTATAAGAACTTTCAAGATATGAGGGATTATTCAAATGCTTTACTACAGCGAAATCTTATAAAACAAACGTTAACAACACTGTTTGCAAGAAATTTGTTTGAGTATTGTAGGTATAAGAGTAAAGAAGAAAACACTTCGTGACGGAAGAATTTGTGATACTTGCTTCTTTCTACGCATGAGCGCGTGTACAAACGTCATGCATGTATGTGTGTATGATCTTTTATTTTTTTGCGCACATGCAAAGGCACACACATTCATTAACATTAGTTGTATGCGGTTAATCACATAATAGCTTACCATCTACATATTACACACACTCAAACGTACAATATGAAAAATAAAAAGCATACACTAATCAACAGTACTTCTTTTGAGTGTTTGTTACAAACAAGCTGTCTTGGCGACATCGCTTGTTAACACTGATATACACGTACACCAATACATCCATCGTGCTTCGCTTATAGTACGACAGCATTTATTATTGGTTTAGAATAAAACATGCGACGTGAATACATTTAAAAATCATGACGTATTTACATTTAAAGGCTGTTTACGCAGGTCTCTAGTACCTTGAAACTTTTACTCTGCATAATGGACTCAAAATCGCATTTTTTGAGTTATGACGCTATTGAAATAAACGAGGGATATGTACTTGGCTGCGTGTAGTTATGTATGTGTGGATGTATGTACGTCAAGTTATTAAATTTTTATATCTAATACCAAGATTATAATGTTTTATATATAGAAATTAAATAACGCAAAATTTTAAAACAATCCCTTTTAAATCGTACTGAATTTTGTTTTAATAATAAATATGTACATACCTACATACAGATTATATAATATGACGTGTTCATACTGTAGTAAAATGGTTTTGTTATATAGTTTTTTGGGTAGTTTTCTTATGTCTAGAGTCTAGACGTATGAAAGTATTTATGTATATGCACACATATGTACATACATGAGTATACATACATACGCTATATATGTATATCGTTAATAATAACTACCCACTTCGCCATGTCTCTCAGAAATCTTACAAAACAAGTTTTCGAACAAACAGCCGCTAAGTTTCAATATGACAACAAGAGCGACCGACACTTTCGCTGATATTTTCCTTGTCCCTGTAGAACTGACAATTTCCATAATATTTTCATCAATGAAATTATACACAATTTTAAATTGAACGCTGTAAGTCCCAAATCACACTATGCAAGTCTTATTGCTAAGCTGATTCGTTTCAGGGAGAGAGAGACGAGGGGAACAGCAACTTTTCTTTTCTCCCCGTCTCTCTAGCCTAACAAACTATTCAGCTTAGCAATAAGACTTGCATAGTGTAAATTGGGACTAAGACTGGCTTGCAGCTAGCTGTAATCGGCAAATATTGTGATTGACAAATGACGAAATTTCCCTGAGTACTCATTGATGAAAGTGTCCTCTGCAACAAGTGGACCAACTGGGTAACTACAGCATTTATCTATGTGTAGGGTAGTAAATGCGAATGCGAATAACAGATTTGTCTTCTGATTTGACTGAATGCTGGTCAGTGATACAAGTAGTGTTCGAGAGTTTTATCATCTTCCTGGAAAGCTACACATTTTATGTCACCACACATTTTGAGCAGCTAAAGCACCAATGAAATGCATATAGACATGCTTAAACAAATAATAAATTTCTTAATTGTTTAATTACTTTATTTTCTATATGGTCTTGTCACGATAATCTTCAATCGAGTATCACACCTAGACATTTGACGTTTTTGGTAATTTGTCTTCTGTTTTTTTTTCGGGTTAAAACCAAGACCTCGCTATCTGTTCTAATTGTATATATGTAAGTAAATAAATATTAAATAAATTTATATAAATCGAGACTTTAATTTGTTCAAATGTAATCTACTAAATATCTTGACCTCAGAAATATATGACTTAGAACATTTTCATAATTAAGGGCACATAACAATAACAAAAATAGTCCGATTTTAAATCGAATGCTTCTTACATTTGAGGTAACGATATGTATGTAGTTCGAAATCACTTTAATTCTCTTTGTGCCACATAATATACATATGTATGCAATAAAAGTTCCATATTGAAGTGCGCCTTTCGCACCGGCAGAACTCTCAATATTATACAATAACTACAGTTTTTTTTTTTGTGAAATTCTCCTTTGAATCAGCGTGACTGTTTGACCGACTAAAGTGGCAAATTGCCACTTTTTCAACTGCCTTTCCCCTTTTTCGACTGCTTTGCCACTTTTTGTCGCCCTTTTTTTTTGGGTTAGTTATATGTAAATATATTAAAAATAAAAACTTTAGTGTAGTTTTCACATTTGTTTTTAATTTTGCCCCTTTTTTTTGATAAATCCCCTATTTGGTGCCACTTTTTGAAAAATATCATCGGTCACCCTGCTTTGAATAAATTATTTGGCGCAATTCTAATTATGTAATAAATATGTTCATTCCCAATAGTGAGTGCACTATTGTGAATTAATTACATTGAATTAATGTCGAGTACATACCTTGCCGTTTTGTGACATCTTAATGGTGTGTACTAGCGGCAACGTCACTTCCTTTATGTTTCGTTGTGTAGCATTGCCCTTCATATAAAAATACATATAATGTGAACGGCCTTGCACATATTTTGAAAATGACACAACAAAATGACAACACTTGAAATGCCAGATGTGTTCTCAGCATAAATGTTTAGCAAGTTCCTACACCATGTTGATAAATCTATGTATCCGACTAAATCAATATGAAATCTGAGCTACTATTAGCAAACAACCGAAGTATCGCAATTATCTGATAAAATAACATGCAAACCTTTATTCAATTAACAGATTAGGTCCCAAACAATAAAATAAATAAATAATAAACCAAACAAAAGCAGTAAGTCACAAAGTTGTAATATACATTTCCGCTGTATCCTTGTTTAAGAACTGCCAGACGCAAGCAATACGTTTGCATATATGTAGTAAAAATACTCTGACAACTCCATACCATATGTTCATAGTGCTGCCATATGACAGCCAAAACAATGGTTTCTGTATTAATTAAGTCTGGCTACTTGTACAAAAAAAAGAACGTGCACTTTTGTTTACATTTTTTTTAATTCCATCTCTTCAAAACAAATCCAAGATAATTTTTAAAGCTTAAATAAAAATGTCTATAGATTATGGAAATTTGTGTTCAGTGATATTAAAACAATGTTTTGGCGAAACAGTGCAAATAGTTGGTGATTGTCTATTCGGCGCAAATGTCAGAACATTGAGCAACTTGGCTAAAACTTCCAAGTTAACAAAAAGAGAAGTAAGTAAGAATAAAAATATAAACATATAGTTAGAAAAAGTTAATTTAAAATAATGTATGTCCTAAAACAAGGTTTCAACAGCTTTAGGTGTATTGATAAAATATCAATTGGTAGCATTTCAACCGTTGGAGACCAACCCAAATGTGGCAGAGTATTCCTTAAAACGTGAAGAGATTTTGTTTATATTACGTTATTCAAGGTAAGTTGAGCTACTTTTAAGATGAAAATAAAATTATAGCTTTATGAAATTATATTAAATTCCTAGGTATGTTCACTTAATTCAAACCAAATATGGTTCGGTGGGTGCTGCCATTGCTGAAGAACTTTTACATAGTGGCTCTCAAACCGCGTCCAATGTCATCCTAAAATGTATCTCTAATAATGAAATTAATGAAAAAATTGAAACAATACGTGACACGTTTGTTACCATGGTTAAAGATAACTATTTAATCAAACTGCCCATGTTGGTGCCGACAGAAGGAGAACCAGATCCTGTGCCAAAGTTTAACATTGAGCCGTATGATTTATTCTTTCCACCGGATATTGATATACCAACTTTAAATAAAATACAATCGGGCGTATTGCCGGCTTCTCAAGCCAAGGATGCATGTAAGTTAACATAACGTAGATTACTCGTTTTATGTTTGCAAAAGAACTTACATCAAATTCAATTTGACTAAGAATTATTCATGTGGTACATCTCTTAAGTAATACCGTCTCCTCAATTGCCTGGATATTTTCAATTTGTATTGTTTTCTGAAGAACTAAAACTTTTGACTGTGTTCTTTATCTAAAAATACTTGCGTAAATCATTGTAGACTCCCCATTCAAGTTGTTTTACAAATTTTTACTTACAAACTGCTACAAATTAAAGTTTTGTTAACAAAACCAACACATTATATATTTAGTTCGAGTAAATTGTAAATGTTTTGGAGTTATAATGTTAATAACATACAAATTCGAAAAGCTCTCATTCATTCGTTTTACAAAATAACCCAAAAGTAATGTGCTCAATAAAGACACTAAAAATATATTTTACCTAAAATAGAAATGTTGGTTTTTCCTAATATCCTATATTTTGTTATTAATTGCAGATTTTTATTGGCAAATTAATTTTAACCGATTTCATCAAGAGTTCCGTGATGCAGTAATGGTGGATGCAATTGAAAAAAAACTGGGGGCCAGTGCAGCTGAATGTTTCAAATATATATTAAAACAAATGTATGAAAGAACAGATCCTTGGCAGAAAGTAAGTATTGCATACTGCAAAATAAATAACAAGTGGGTTCACTGGTTAAAATTCAATTCACGTTGTAATACATACATATATATAAAGGAAGTTGCTGGTTTTTTATAGCAGTATGCTTTAATAAATAATTTATGTCTTATTACTGTTGGAAACATTCACATTCCTTTGTATTTTTGAATGCTCGTTTAAAATATATTAAATTAAACTGTTTGTTATTCATATAGCATTCGAAAATTATATATGTTATTAAATTAAATTGTTCGTTATTAATATAGTATTCGAAAATAATATATTTCGTATAATTTTATCTCCATTTCATCACAGGGCTACTCAAACCCTTTTACTGTTGTCGAAGTAAAACAAATGGTTGAGAAAAGTAGTACCAATTTGGATTTAGTTCGATATTTGGACCAATATGTGGCTTCCATAGGTAATTAAATTTTATTAAAAAAAAAATTAAATATGCTATGGTTACTCTTATACGAACTCTCTTTTATTTAAGCCGATGATTCTCTTGGTTTTATACGTAAAGTTGGCGAAATGGGCGCTGGTCAATATGTAGTAGATTTGGCAGCAGGCTTCCAAAATCTAGCTTTAGCGTGCGTAGAAAATGTCATTACTGAAAGGTTTGGCTCTAAAGCTTCACGTATATTTCGTGTTGTTCGCATGAAAAAGTATATTGAGCAGGAAGATTTACAAAAGGAGGCTATGATACCGGCAAAGGAGGCGAAATTACTTTCATACAATCTGTTTCAAGAGCAATTTTTGCAAATAAAAACTATACGAAAAGCCGGCGGCGGTGGCAGTGGTCCTGCAAAGGCATTCTACTTATTTTACCTCAAACATAAACAAGTAATAAACTCTAAATGCTTGAGAAAACAATGTGTAATGAATGAAATTTCTCCATAGATAACCAAGATGTTATTGGATATTTGCTTTAAGGCTTTGTACAACGATATAACGCGTTCCAATTACGAGAAAAATGAACATAAACGTTTAATAGAAAAATCTCAAAAATTAGACAGTATTGTTGCAACCATGAAAGAGAGAGGAGAATCAGAGGAATACATAGCAGAGGTAATAAATTGCTATTGCAAATAAATAAATGTAGAGGGCGATTATGAATAGAATTCCGCGAGAAATTTTTCCCGGGGAATACTTCCAACTAATGGCAAGTAATAGGGAAGACAAAAAATTCTAATTGAAAAAAAGAAAAATTCTCGCGGAATTTTATTTATAATTGCCCTGATAATAAAATTAATAATAAATTATTATTTTAGATACTTGAAACTTTAACGCCGCCAGAACGTGAAATTCTCGAAAAAGTAAAGAGTCGTATTAAGACCTTATCCAAGGCTGAATTAACTTTAGATGATACCATATTTTTGCTACAAATGTATCTCTATCACTCGCAAATGCCAACAGTAGCTACTGCTAAAAAATAACTAAAAGATTTTTTTTATCGATTTTCGGTTTTATGTATTTTTTTTAAGTGAAAATTGTTTAAACAAATATGTTGATATTAGAGAAACAATGTACAATATTTTTTGTACTTTTTTTTTGACTATTTACAATGTAATAACTTATTAAATGCTTTTTATATTCAAACAACTTAAATAAAAAATAACATATTATTTATATATAAAAAATTATTATAAGACTAAAACTAAACTAAAATTAATTACGAAATATAAAAAACACGCACTGTTAGATATACATATATTTTTCAAAAAACAAAACAAAAAAGAGAAAAAATGGCAATTTATTGAAAAAACATTTGATCTTTTTGAATTTTTGTAATTGATAAAGAAGAGAAAATAATTTAAAAATTTTTGTTTCTGTTACAGTTGAAGGTGTAAATATTTTCGTAATCTAAGTGTTTCAGTTTTAAAACTACATGGAATCACCATTGTAGTGCTCATACATATAATCCCAAAACTGTTGACGTTCAAATTCCGGATTTACTTTCATTTCCAAATTTGTGGTTACGTCCATGTAATTTAAATTCTTCATAACATCATTGGGATTAATGGGTAACCAATTAGTGGTAAGTAAACTATCATCTATGTGTGGTGGGGTAGGATTTCTGTTAATAATATAAATAGTTATTTAATTAAATTTTTATTATAGCTTTAAAATTATTTTTCCATACCCATATTTAGCAAAATTTGTCCACATACGGACCATGCGATTTTTGACTAGCACTTCCATGGATTTTGGATCTAAACTCAAATTGAAGAAACCAAATTTGAATAAATAGCCCATCTCATCACCATGACACACCCCCGGACGCTGAAGGCCCAACATCCGTTTATATAAACCTAAAGCACCATCGAATGAAAATCGATACATGTAAACGGGGGCATTGCCATATTTCGCATGATGTCTGGCTGTACGTCTAATGCCTTGCAAGAACATTAAATCGGTAAGTAACTGAAATTTTTAGATATAAATTAATAATTATAGTAAAAATAAATAAAAAGAAAAAATTAACATCATAAAGAATTTTTTCTGCGCATGCTCAATATCTGCGCACAGTATGCATTTAAAAACAATTGCAAAATTGTTCATGCCACAATCTATTTTATTACTGAAACATGTTGACAAATTTTGTTTTAAATCACTATCATCTTCCATTTTGTGATATGCAAAGCATTGTAACAGAAAATATTTTACTGCATTTTTTGTAGTTTTGCGCAGGACGTGCCAATTATTTGCATAACCATTGCTGCCAAGTTGTGCATTTTCTGACGTTAAACTTTGATTATACCGCAGTGCTACGCGGTAAGTCTATGTTCAGACTCTGCAAGTCTTATTGATAAGATTCTTACTTATTATTCTTTGTACTATGTCATTATTTTAATGTATACTTTTGTGTATGAATGTGAGCGTTTTTGACATTACGACTGAGAAATCAAAACGTATTGCAATATATGAAGCTCTCTCTCTCTCTCGTCTCTCTCGCCTGTAAAGTAGCAATCAAGTCGAATTATATATTTGTTTGTGTAAAATTTCATGCTGTCACAAAATTTCCGAACGTTTTGCTTTGATTTGACACTAGAGAAATTAACAGCTGCTCATCAGCTGGTGAATTGAGATCACCTGACATGAATTCACCTTGGTAGCAATCTTATCAATAATACTTTCCTAGTCTGAAGATCGACTAATTTTAGTTGCGCAACTTTTGAGCATATGGAAGAGAGAGAAGAATCTAATGAAAACGGAACCCATAATTTTTACCTCTCTCGCGCATAAACTAAAAAATTGCCGCATGTGAGCCGGGACTTACTTTAATATTCAGGCTTATCGTAAACAAAATTTCACATGGAAATTTCCGAACGTGTGAACAGTTAGTATCATGAATAAAATTAGTTGTGAACATTTCCGAATGTTTACATTTTAAACTTCAAAAAAATTGCTTGTGAATTTGTTTGCTTTCAAAAAAACTTCATTGATGATACGAAATTAAGATTCATGTAAACGAAAAATTTTATTGGGAAATTTTCACATGTGGTGGAGTTCATGATAAAAAAAATTCAGTTTGATTTAAATAAAGATTGCATTGCGATACAACAATAATAAAACTTTGTTTCTTTAGCTTCTCACTCACCGCTATCATTTCATCGACTGACTCTACGCCCACTTGCTTTGAGCCCAAATAAAATTGACGAATATCCATACTCACGCGATCTCTATCGTCCGTAACATTGAGATCACGGGGTACCAAGCGTTCGAAATCATTTTCAATAATTTGCAATAGCTGGGGATTTTTGCGCAAACCTGAAATTATAATATTTAATTATAAGGCCTTTCGAAAGAATATTCCAAACTTATGTATGTACGTCTTATAAATAACATGGCCTCATGTGTATTGTATCCCGTCATGTAGGGTATATTTTTATGGAATTTATGATTTTTATACAATTCTTGTGGTGTTTCCGTAATGAAAGGCGTCTCATAGTAGATATCTTTTTCTCCCTTCTTATTCCAATAACCCTCAATGACGGGCACAAACGGCAAACCAATATTATTGCGAAAGTCTTCTTCCGTTAGGGTAGTCGGTGCAGCTTCCACCAATTTCATAGCTGGTGCTCGTCTAAGAAATTCCAAAATATCTTCTGTGGCATTAGCACCAACATAACCCAAATTAGCCGCCAATCTAGACGCTCTTGCCACAGAATTTTCACCCATTGACCAAGGATTAAAAGCGGAACCACTCTCTGAAATGGCGCGATGAAATAAACCTTTAGCTAAAGGTGACAGCAGCAACATTTGCACCGAAGAAGCACCAGCCGATTCACCAAATACAGTAACTTGATTGGGATCTCCGCCAAATGCTGCAATATTATCGCGCACCCATTTTAAGGCCAAAATTTGATCTTTCAAGCCTTGATTACCAGGAGCATCGGGACCTGCAGTTAGAAAACCCAATGGCCCTAGTCTATAGTTTATGGTCACCAAAAGTATATTTTCAGCCACTAAATAGTCAGGACCATATAAAAAGGTATTTCCAGAGCCAAAGGAATAGCCTCCACCATGCAGCCAAACCATTACGGGGAGTTCAGGACTACTAAAAATATACCATATGTATAATGTTGTAAGTGTGTACAAAACAGAATGAGTTGTGTTCTCCTTATCACAAAACTAAATATACTTACTACTCCCCTTTGGGCATTTTGGCGGTAAACACATTTAAAAATAAACAGTCTTCATTGCCTTTGAATGTGTCGAGAATCATATTTTTGTGCGGGCAACTATAGCCCTCGCGGGAGGCATCTCTTATGCCGGACCAACTTTTTTCAGGCTCTGCAACACGAAATCTTGTGTATTTTAAAGAGAAAAAGTATTAAATAATTTCGCTTGTATTATTAAAATTGTATACATATTTTGTTATACAACCTTCTATCGCCTACTGGAGCCTGAGCATAACGTATGCCCTTAAAACTGTAATAGCCGCCACGCTCACCAGAACGATACTTCTGAAAACGCCCTCTTACCTTTCCAACCGATGTTGTCACAACGACATGGGTGTCTTTCTGTAAAAATTTATGATGAAATAGAACATTATTAAATTGTTTTTTTTTTGCAAAGTTTTCAACTATTATTTTGTTAAACCTTGACACGGTTGTTCGCATTTGGTACGTGTGAATGTAAGTATGTATGGATTTGTTATGCTAGATGTAATTAGTTAGTAAGACTTCTAGAGCCATTTAGCACCTTGTTACAAACGTTTTTGTCAGGAAACATACATACATATGTATATATAAGCAAATATTTTAAAATCTTTTTGTAATTAACAACAAAACGTGATTGTTTTTATTACATATTGCTGGAAGCTTAGTAAGTGAAGATTGTTAATAGCTTAATTTAAGTCACACAATGTTGCAAATCACTCAATAATTTGATCTTTCAAAGAACAATGAATTTAATTTAAATCGAAATATCTTCAGAATTTTTGCCTCTACGATGCATAGCGAGGAATTTGAAAAAAGAAACAAAAGCTGTAGGTTTCCCAACCCTGGAATCATTCTTTTAGATTTTTCTGTTTCCTAACACCAACTATCTATTTCTTTTAATAATGTAAGATATGTATGATTTATAGAGAAAAAGAAAAAATTAGTTTTAGTAGGTTACTTTTATATATCAAAACAAAATAAAGTTTTCCAACCCTGGAAACATCTTTTTTATTATATTTTGATTTTTAATAGCAATTTTATTCATGCTGAAATATAAAATAAAGTGAACTGTACTATCTTGAGGTAATTCTAGGACCCATGAAGACGAAATTTGGGCTTTATTTTGCGTATTTTGGTGTAAATAGGACATTGCAATGGAACGTCGGAATAAAAGTTGACCTATGTTATAGCTGTGACTCATCACATATAACAATCAAGCGTTTTGAATGTTCATATCAATGCTCACCGCCATTTTTTGTCACGAAAAGCAATTCCTTAGGGTAAAATTGACTGGAAGAGTTCATCTACTTGTCCCATATCATTGTTATAAGACTGAAACACCTTTGATATATTGACATAAATTTTTTTGTAGTTGTGTAGAATACCAATGTTTTACATCTTCTAGGGGCTCAATTTTATCATAGATTGTTGCCGTTGTGCAGAAGTCTATTGTCTTTCAATTTAGAAAAAAAATTTATTTTGCTTGTCAGATCTATAGTCATATGAGGATCGCTCTTTTTTATTAAATTCTCTTTCAATGTTCCAGTCACACGAAATCCCTTTTTCTTGAGATCCAATTAGTGATTATAACTAGAGCTATCAAAAAATATTTGTGCGATGTTGAGTCAGTCTTCATTTCCGCAAGCAATTTTTTTTTACTATTCTTGACCCTAAGCGATCATCAGTACAGTTTTCCTCGGACTTTCCACAAATAAAATCGAAGGCGTAGTAATATCCGGTGGAACTGGATGCTAGCCAGTTCTAAGAAGCCAAATTGTACTGGTTTTCTCGTAAAAACTGCTTAGCAGGATGATGACCATACTATTTTTTTATATATTATTTTATTTATTCCTAGTGCAATACTCCTCACTGAAGAAATGTCTGTTTTTTGCTTTATTCAAAGCAGTCACTGTCAGCAGAAATGATAAATCAAATTTTGGGAATCCCCTTTATACACAGAAGTGTTTCCACAATTTTTATATGGATTCCGCCGCTGTACTCATTTGAATACAGTAGTATTTAACATGAGTACAGTAGTATTGACAACTTTGTGAAAGTAATTTCTTTTTATATATTTTATGAATAGAAATTCTTGCTTCCAGAAAATTAAATTAAAAAAGAAATAAGCAAATCAGTAGAAGCTACAAAATCTATCTTTGTATCGCTACACCAAATTTGTATAAGTTTAAGATTCAATTTTGTGACAATTGATATAAATTAAACCAAATTTTTTATTACTTTAATGGGGTACAGGATTCTTTTAAAATAAAAATGCCAAAAAAAAATTAAAACTTTTGAACATTTTAAAAATGTCGCGTAATATTTAGCTGTATTGAGTACAGCGGCGCCAAAAGGGTTAAAATTAGTTTTAGCAAAATTAAGTTTAAGTTTTCCAGCTCGAGACCGTCTGCTCGATTTTGCTTATTTTCAATATCAATATATATTGGACCATTTCTGACACACCAGCCAAGGACCAAAGTCTCTATCTTTTCTGGGAGCTTCGGAAAACCGATTTCACGTACACCAGATGGACGGACATCGCTTATTCGTCTTCCCTATTCATAAGGAGCCAGGATATATGTATGCATATACTTTATGGGTCGCATATTCATTTAATGAAAATTACACACGCAATGACTAACCTGTATCGATCCGTTACCGCCAAAGAAGCTTAACCAACATAATTTTCGAAATGCGTTTTTTATAAAAATCATCAACTTGTTATCATTGGCTTTATCTGTCGAAATTTTATTACCATAGGATATACCGTTTCAATTTTATAGCAAAAACAATTTAAGCTTAAGTACAAATTATTTTTTGTTTACAGTTTTTGTAACAGCAACTTGTTACTTAAGCTAAAATTTTCTTTTGAAAATAAAGCAAGTAAGAGTGCTATATTCGGATTATTCGAATATTATATACCCTTCACCGATATCGGACGACGTATATGCATACATACAATGTTAAATACATACATATTTGTTTTGTAAAAGAAAAATAGTTTACTTATTTTTTGGTCTATTGCAATTTTTCCAACCAACGTGATTCAAATATTTTATTTTCGATATTAGCAATAGTTGAATAATTTATTTTGCATTTTTTGCATTGTTAATATTTATATATTTTTAAAATAATTAACTAGAGACGACTTCAACATGGACAGCCTATTCTGATAGCACACACACCCACATCTAAAAAACTTGAATACACATTAGACCACCCAAATTGCACAAAGTATTTATATTATTCGCTCCACCGGCAGTTTTTGATAGACTGGCCATAAAAAGTCACATGTGTCTAAATATTGCACTGATACCTCGCGTACCTACCGGCCATGCGCATTGCACTTTTCACCTAAAAAATAACCTATCCTGGCTATAAGCACTTTTGGCACCATAACTTTTAAATGCGGCGATTTTCGGAAAAATTTTTATAACCATTTTTGTTTAGAATAAATACCGCATCTTTCTTCTATATAATATTCCCCTAAATATGGCCTATCATAGTCCTTTAATGTGATGAAACTAAGTTTTTTCGGACAGACCTTTTGAACGGGTCTCGCTGAAAATTGGATAGCGATAATTATAATTCGTTTTCATTATTTTATAAGGTAAGATGTGTATATATAGACGAAAGAGGAAAACATATTTTCGTGCAAAAAAATCTGCGTATATACTTGTATACAAATTAGGGAAGCCAAAAGTGACTAGGTTTTTTAAAACCCGGGATTCGGGATTTTTAATTTAAAAAAACGGGATCCCGGGACGGATCGGGATTTTTCGGGATTTTATAATCTAAAAAATATTAGATAATCTCATATATTAGCTTTTAGAATTATAATTTATTATTAATGTAAGTATAAGTATTAAAAAAAATTCTTAATTCATGAAGAAAGTTAAATTCATTTTCAGAACCAAATAAAACATTTTTAATGTATTATTGGTAGGAAGAATTTAAAGGAAATAACGCCCAAATAAGAAATGAAATAAGGCCCATAAAATAAAACCCCCAAAAAAAATTAATTGAGGCCCAAGAGCAAATTTATGAAATAGCACCCAATATAAATGAAATAGAGCCCAATGAAACCAAACTCAAAATGAAATAAAGCCCAATATAAATGAAATAAAGCCCAATTAAAAATTACTTAATTTTATTTGACTTTATTTCATTTTCATATTTGGCCGTTATTTCCCTGGGCTTTATTTGATAGCGCCAAGCGACACCTCTTTTTGTGGGCCAAGGAAGTTAGTAATTTTTAGTATTTTTGGTTGAGGTGCAACCTTCTCATGTCGTTTTTCTAGCTGAATATCATATATTTATCTGACAAAGTATACTTACATTAATATGTGTCAAAAGACCTTTGATAGAACCTCCTTAAAGTTTTTAATACCTTTTTGCAAAACTTGCATTTTGCGTGCGCAGTTTCATTATCATCCACTAAGAAAAAACACCAAACCGAGCTTCCGACTTTGTTTTGTGTGGTACAAAATTCATTACTAATACTATGATTAAATTTCAATTATTTAAAATTATTTTTAACTTAGAAACTCATGTTTATTTACGAACGTGCATTTAATAAAAAAAACTGTCAGTTTTTTTTATGTTACCAGAATCCCGGGATTTCTGCTTAAAAATCCCGGGATTTGGGATTCAGTTTTTTAGAATAATCCCGGGTTTTCGGTATTCGGGATTTCGGTATTGGCATCCCTAATACAAATATTATGTAAATTCACGGACATATCATTAGAATTCATTCTACAAAAAAATAAAAGTAAATAAATAAAGTTTTTTTTTTATCTAGAACCAAATTTTTTTAGTCGAACTCGAAATGCGCGAATCACGATAAATCCCATTATTCAACTCTACACCTAATCCAAAAGATATGATTGTATTGAAGTGAGTTACCATTGTTTTAAAGGCTATGTTTCCCAACTTGAAAATAAAAATCATCCATAAGTCTTAAATATGGTTATTTTGATAACTCTGAAACAGTTTATTATGATTTAAATTTGATTACGCGATCCGGGCAAAAAAACTGAGATAGTCGCCAGTTCAGTTTGGGTACGTAGCAATTTATTAAAAATTTATTCACAGAGTATATGGACTTGAAAACTCTTTCCATCAGTAAAACTATACACAAAAAATTTAATAGCGAACTTTTTAATTTGAAAAGTGATAAGTCTGTAGAAGATTCACTACATGGTAGAGCTGCAAAACTATCGATAGTACTATCGATAGTATCGATAGTTTTGTTGTAAATGAAATATCGATCGTTTTTTCCACTATCGATACTATCGGCAAAAAAACAAGTAATTAAAAGAGTAAAAATAATCGAAGTCAGTAAACAGTAGCCGGCAGCTTTGAAGCAAATTATCCGTAGTTGATTTAAGCTTTTTTACAGCGATGGAAAAGTTGGTACAATTGCATCATTTTAGCGCTATTTGAATGCCAAAAGTACCGTAGCACCGTAATGACCCATTTAGCACTACTGGAATCTCTTTATATTATATTACATGCCAAAATTGCATTAAAATATATTAACCCCCTTATGCAAAAAATAATGCGTCCTTGAAGTGTACATTAAAAAAAAATTCCATAGAAAAACCGGTTTTAACGTTCACTTATTTTTTTGCACAAGGGGTTAATCTTTAGCTCGAAGGTATTAGAAAATTAAGTAAATCAAACGATGTTTTCCGGTACTTAAAGAATTGCTGGAGGAATGTTATTTATTCCAAATTCATCTGCAAATGTGGAAATTTTATTTTCGTACCAAGGAGAGAAGCCGACTGTTTGCATCGACTGTGAACAATCGAATAAAAAAAAGGTTATAAACGTAGTATATCGTAAATGTTACTTTTATATTCAGATCCCAGCAACTAATATTCTTTGTGCACCTTCTGGCGTTTTGTTAATTGATTTTTAGTTAATTAAAAAGTACAAGTATTAAAAAAATATAAATAAAGAATTAGGTACAATCGTACTGAAAAAATTAAAATTTTTTTTGAAAATTAGTACAATTTGTAAATATGACATCGCATCCCTGCTTCTGTATACACAAATACTTAAATACATATGTATGTATATGAATTTATTTATAAATCCAAGTGTTATTCGACAAATAGTAGCCACAAGTATCTTAATAAATTCAACATCGTCGACACAAAGATAAATTTTGGTGGTACTGATATCGAGACGGCCGCCAATCGTCTCTTACGATAAAACTTTACAGTTAGTGTCTTAAAAGTTATCAATAATTTTCGCATTTTGATAATTCTAAACCATGGGTAGGCCCATAAAATTTTAAGTTCAATAAAAAAGTATATTTTCGATAATATGCCTCGCTTACGATAAAATCGAAAAAAGGCTTGATATATTTTTATATACTAATGAAAATGTTGAGGACTCTGGATTTTTTTTTCGAGTCAAATGTAGTTTATGTGGCAAGTTTTATAAAACTATTTGATACTATCGATAGTATCGATAGTTTTACATAAAACTATCGAAACTATCGAGTGGAGCGACTATCGATAGTTTTGCAGCTCTACTACATGGAGCCCATCAATAAGCCAATAATTAAGTAATTTGGAGACTAGTTTACTTCTTCTTACAAAATGTTTTTTTTTAAGCTTAACCAACACAAAAATATACACATTAGGTTGTCAGGGAGACAGCAAAAAAAAGCTTAAGGGACAAAAAATACCGCTATCATAGTAATATTTTGTTAAAATTCGTTGCGTTACTTATATTTAGCATAATAACACCTAAATACCAAAATTCAATGAATTAACTGAAATAACAGCGCAGATAATTAAAAAAAACCTTCTCCTGTAAACTTTTGTTTTTGTTACTTAAGCTTTTTGTGCGGTTATGACTCGATATACATATATGTCGTTTATTGTAAAAGTGATGTAACTCCATATTTTTAATAAATACATATTTTTGTAGAATAGTATCCCTGTCGGAGAATGTGTGGTTGACTACAAAAATAGTTAGCTTATAGTTAACTTTTCTAAGACTGACTAAAAGCTAGCTGCAAAGTCATCCAGAACAAACCCAAAATTAATTCTAAAGTTGAGTACGTAATCGAATTTGGTGAGAGCCAACAAATTTATTCTCAGCTACTTCAAAACTCATTTCAGTTTTATATAACAACGAACGATGTTACATGTTCGAGCCACAGAAATTTTTTTTCTTAATTTACTGACTACCAAGTGACTTAAAAAAGTCAACTTTAAGTTAGCTTAAAGTAGTGTCTAGTGAGACAATTGACTACCGCCTAGGACATAGCAATGTTAAAATAGTCAGTTGATTACATTGAAAAGTAATCCAAGTGTAGTCAGTACTAGTTGCGAAATAGTTAGCTTAAAGTTAGTTTAAAGTTAGCCAAATTTCCGATAGGGATCACATTTAGTCATATCTTTCGTAGTAAGAGTAAAGCAACTGCAATATTTGCACCAAAACCTCACAGATGCCTTTACTTGTTTACTTTTTTTTTCCTACACAATGATTTTTAAAAGGCTCGTTTTCTCGAAGTTTAATTACAAGGAGATAATTCACTGTTACAATGAACGACACATATACCCTTTAGCATTTTTGGTGAACGGTATTAAAAGCTCATAAACTCTTAACATCGCAACTTTCATGCTGACTATGACTTGTGAATCTTCTGAAAAACATGCAAATTTTCAAAATGCTTTAAATGCATTTTCCAGCCGACAAGAAAAGCCAACATGAAAACTCATATAAATAAAAATGAGTTTTAAAAAACGACAGTTGCAAAAAATGCAGGTTTTTTAGGCTAAATAGTTACGCAATCCAAAATCTGACAAGTTTAAGCAAAAAATTGTACCAGTTTATTTTACTACTTTCAATATTTTACGAGTATGTATGAAATACAACTAGACTGTATTGAACTTCACTGGCTAATAATTGTGAACAAGTTTAAGTGTTATAAGATACAACTAAAAATATTAACTAGCATCATTTTATTTAGCTAATGGCAATTACATACATTTTAAAATTTAAATTCAACAATTAACAAAAAATAAAATGAAAAAATACAGTTACAATAAGTTTACGGCCGAAAATATATTCATTTGTACATACAAAAATAAAATGATTAATTATCTTGTTTCAGAAAATATTTTAGATAAATTTCCATGCATGGAAAATAAATATGTATATTGAAATGTTAGTTAGCGTAAACTTAAAAAGTTTTTGGTAAAGAGTTAATTTACAGAATTTAAAATTTATTCGAGTATTTTTTTTATCATCACCCAAACCTACATACCATAGATCATTTCTTTTCAATTTCAATGACAACTGCAGCTTGAATTTACCATTCAGAAGTTCTAATTTTTAAAAGTTGCTTAAATGGATTTTCCATCTCTGGTTAGTAAAATCAAACAAACATCAGCATGGACCTACTCACTGTTCACAAAAGGCATTGACACACAATACCATGGAGTTGAGCAGCAGCAGTGATTGTTTCGTTTCAGTGGCAGGTGTCACAATCACTACAGAAAATCGTTTAATACTTTATTTTATATTTAAGCATAAAGGAAAACTTTTTTACTTTTTGGCAAAAAAAATTATGATAATTTTTTAATATAAAGAACTGGTTTTCTTATTTAGTATATTTTCTTTAATGGAAAAACTATTTGTTTCTCACTGTTTTTTTGATCTTCTGCAAGTTTGTTGCATTTGATTGTTTAAGTCTTTTACGGTCTATGGTCACTGTATTCATCATCATCGTCTAATACCTTTTGTGTTTTAAACTTTGGTTAGAGAAAAAAGTTTGGACAATCTACATCCGTTAAGTAGACAAAGAAAAAATATTTGCTGCATCTATGTAAATTGATTTGTTCGAAGACGATTTTGAATTTCAAGGAAGGAAGGCTAATGTCAAAACCGAATGCAAATTGCGTCATCTCTTCTAAAATCGCTTTAAATTTAAAGACCAAGACTCGAATTTAATTTTTCAAATTTTATTTGCAACCTCTTAACTAATTTTCTTATCCAGTAATGCGATTGTATATTCAATGTTTCACATGAACCAACGATATGTGCGATAGATAATGCGATAACTTTGAAACATTTTATCTTTTCTTTCTTTATAATATTACAATTGTTTCTAATGAGCTGATTTTTGCGGAATTGGCATCCTGCTAAGCCTCTTTTATACTGTTCAAGGTCCTTGCTTGAAATCAAGTGTAAAACAAGTGTTATTCAAGCCACTCAATCAATTGTCAAGGGTTGAATTATGCTTGATTCACACTTTAATTCAATAGCATTCTCCAGTGAAAATGGAACTTGAACTCAATGCGAACAATTCAGTTGTAGTGCAGTTTAATTCAAGCCTAGAATTATACTGTAATTCAACCTTGTATTACAATTGAATTCAAGTATAATTCAAGCTGCAAAAACAAGGCTTTCAAAATGGAAATCAAAATGCAATTCCTTTGTTTTCTAATAATTATTTTCTGCGCATCTGCTTTCGCTATTGTTTTCACGTTTCACTCACCTTTATTTTCCAAATTCACTTTGATTTATTTGTTTTTGATATATTCACCACAATTTCAGTTTTAATAATAAATAAATTACGTATTTGACAAGGTTTGAGCATATATGTATGTTGTTTGATTTTTTATTTAAAAATATTTTCAAACTTGAAAATTACTTGACAAAATGCTTGAATTCAACTTTGTTTCCAGTTCAATTTCAAGTGCTTGAATTTTTATTTTTTGAGTGCTTATTTGGATATATTTAAAAAACATGCTTTCTTTTTACACACATATAAATGTTTTTTTTTAACAAAGAAATGCAGATTTTTCAGTTTTCCTTTTTCAGATATTTTTCGAATAATTAATTTGAAAATAAAACACACAGCAAGTGATTTTTGTCTCCCTTTTGACGCTCTCTTATTGCAAACTTTTTGAATTAATGAACACTTTCCAGTAACAATTGTTACAAATTCGTAACAATTTTTAGTAAATGAACAAACCTAATATAAATAAACGGCCCTATTCTGTAAACCGAATGCGAGTAAATTTCTCGTTTTCAAAAAATTAGGAATGGTCCTGCAGACGTGTTTAAAATCACACTCAAAATATTCCATGCTTAAAAATACGAAGCATTTTTTTGTAAAATAATTTTTGTGCAATAAACGAAAAGTTTGTACATTATACAAAAATATTTGTAGTATGTGCAGGAAAACAGTTTTCGTAATTTTACGAAATTCGTTAATTTACAAAAATTATTTCGTACAATTATTTTTGTATATAGTACCACATTTTTCGTTTATTTTATTGAATTTAGTATAAAATAAAACATTTTTATAAAATTAGAAATTTCGTAAAATAAGCAAATTTTGTTTTGTTATCATTTTCTTTGCAGTACAAAATTATTCTTAAATCTACGCAAGTTTCGTGAATTTTACGAAAAAAATAATTTTGAAATATAAGAATAAAAACTGTTGTTTTGTTTTACTTTTTAATATTTTCCTCATATATTTTCCTGTCATTGTATACAAAATTATTCAATAAATTTCAATTAAAATAAAAAAAATTTGTAATAAAAGATTAGTTTTTTATGCTAGGAAGACAACTGGGACGAAGGACAAATCTCGTCCACGGCACACCAACAACGAAAAAGTAACATATCTTATACTTGATAATTGGATAATTGGTTGGATATTGGCTTGTGTAAAGAGAGATAAAATTGTTTTTTCGTCGTTCTTTGGGGTAGGTTAGGAAGGGTGTTGATATACCGCACCACCACTCTGAGACCGAATTGGGTCCATTGTGATTTCATCGGCGTAAGAAATAGAAATAAGTCGATCGCAGAGCTCGTCATGCACGACAAATTTCGTTGGACGGTGGTGTGTTAATTTTCATATGAACAATGTGTTTTATTTTCTATGACGAAATTCATTGTTCGTCCCAGTTGTGTTCCCAGTTTAATTCGTAAGTTTCAGTGCAAAATATGTATCTATTTATGTATGTGTCTGTGATGAGGAATACAGAGGTTGCAACAATTCCCCTTAAATTATATTTTTCCTTCAGCTGCAAGAATTACAGATTATTCCACAAAATTATTTTTTAATTTTTTTGCAGCTTTTTATATTTTACTAGGTTTACACAAAATTTCGTATATTAAACAAAATTTCTTTTCATTATTCAAGAATTTCTTTTGTAACATAAGCATTACGTTTCGTAAAATTACAAAAAAAAAATTAAAAATACAAAATTTTGTTATTTGCAGACAAAAAGTATTTCGTAAAATAAACAAATATCATTTCTACTATTTACGAAGCATTTCGTACCGTAAAAACAACGAATATTTTCGTAAAATGAACCACATTTTTCGTTTATTTCACCTATGAAATATTTTGAGTGCACATACGAGAATTTTCTTTTAGATATGATATTTGAAAATCTGTATAATGAAAAAATTAAAAAAAAAATCTAAAAATATATTTCTATGGTCGGAGTTAGTTGTCTAAAATCGTGCGATTTCAAATCTATTGGTTTACATAACATGGCCGAAAGCTTCAAAAAATAAGAAATTTGTGTGTTAAGGAGAATTTTTAAGTAAAAGTGAATAAAAAAATTTATTTTATATATAAATTATTATCATAAAGAGGATTAGTTTAGTGGAATTATTTTTGAATGAAGACTAGGAAATAAAAAATGTGCATCTATTAGACGGCACTTAACGGACTATTCAAATCATTTAGAATTATCACCTCTACTATAAGTAAATGTTCTTGCTTAAAATAGTTTTTAACCAACAATTTCTTCGTTTAGCCTTAAAGCATATTTCCGATTTCCCAAAGGAATAGTTTATTTAAATAAATTTCAATTATTTAATCGGAGAGTGGTGAAGTGACAGATAGATAGAGATAAGAGGAGCTTAATTAATATTTTTCGTTTTTGAAACTCTAGTATTGTGGGTTTCGTTAATTTTTATAATATCGTTGCAACACGTCTGGTATTAAGTAGGCCCATTACTTTAAGAGTTATGTACATATGTGGTCATTTAATTATTTATATTACTTCGCCGACGATTCTTTTCTATAAATATTGACGAAGCATAACATAGGCACTACACAATCGTAAGATTTTTGAGAATTTTCCAAAGACAATGAGAATTCATTTGATCATGGTTATATTCTTGCGAAAGTCGCACGATTGTGTAGTATAGTGAATCCTAGCCTTCATGGATATCAGGGATGATAAATGAGAAAACTAATTTCGTACCAATTAGCTTTTAAAATTGTACTTTTTTGACCCCAATAGTACTAAAATCGGTTTTTTGATTTAAGTTTTTTTTATATTTTTGTTTACTCAAATAACGTCATAACTAAAAAAAATTGTTTGCCAGAACACAAGTTTAAAGTTTTTAATTTACACACAACTTAAGGAAATAAGAAAATGTTGTATTTGTTAAACAAAAAAATAAAAGAACGATGTGAGGATAAATCTGCATCATTAACTCAAAACTGAAAATTTATTAGAATCCGAGACAGTGGAAGAGGCAGTAAATACACATCGTTCGTATCAAATAGAAATGCCCTAACTCAAATAATTGTTATTTTACAAAAGAAGGTAAAAACAGAATAGAAACTGTAATATTCTTTATTCAACATTTTTGTAAAACCGTTTGTAAAAGCGTTATTTTTTACACTATTGGAATAAATTATTGTGACGAGGTGTATCTTCATAAAAAATACGAGTTATTGCCTTTCAATAAGTCTTTTGTTTGTATTAGACTTTCGCGTCTTCATTTTGATTATGAATATATTCCTTCCACATTCGCCGATGAGTGTGGAATTGATAATATTCTCCTGATAACTTTTGAAAGCTACAGAAACATTAGCTCATCCAATTAATTTTTCAGAGCTCGAAACTTGTTATTTATAGTGTCATAATTTCCATTTTCTTTTGGGAATATTTTTTAATAAAAAAAGTACTATACTACTAACATTTTCGGGAATTAATTTTGTTAGCCAGTTTAAAATTTCGTCATGAAAAGTAACTTTATTTATTTTCGCAAAAAAATATATAGTGCTGTTCATTTCTTTCAAAATTCGTAACTATACAACTTTCAATTTTATTTCTTTATTTGTATATAAAATCTTCCATTCCAAAGTAAATTTTAGCTGTTTACATATGAATGTATATAGCAATTTTTTTTTTTTATCAGCAATATTTATAAAAATTATTAAGGCTTTATAAAGGGTTCTTAAAATATATTCTCAAACAAAGTTTTTCTTACGAAGCCTTTATAAAGCCCTAATAGTTTTTATAAATAAGCCTGTATGTATAAATTTTAAATTAGTACAAAAGATAAAATAAATGAAGACACACTATCATATTGAAAACGAAACACCGGGAAAGTCGATGTAGTTCTTTATAATAAATCAAACAAATGGAATGCATATCTAACAAATTAGTCGCTCTCAACAACAAATCAAATTCGCCATTTTTCTGTCAAACTGGATATACTTTAAAAAATAAGAGATACTCTCGCAAATTTTTCAAATAGTACCAAATGAGTCACCGGGGTACCAACGTACTTTTAGGGTTTCAATTGGTACAATTCTACCAACTTTATCGTCCCTGTTCTTGATATTATTAGCCAGAGATTGAGCTCGAGTTATCGAAGACTATCATTGTTTGAAATTCTTAAGAAGGGCCCAACATTTTTCAATATTCCGACCAATGATTAATGCGAAAAAACGATTTATTTTTCAACGTGAAAAGAAACTTTTTGAGAGAATCAATGGTGCCTGTTATTAGTGACTCTAGATTTTCGACGTGATTAAGTTCATCAAAGAATCAATTTTCAACCAATCGGAAAAAATTGCGCTATTGTGGGATGTTAGTAAAATAATAATTCTCTCCGTTGACACTAAAACTACTTTTTGAATTTTTAGCTAAATTTATAAAATTAGTATGGGTTCACACACGGAATTTTTAGTTTAGCAAGTTTTTAATACATGGACGGCAGAGGAAAATACGATGTCTCCCTTTTCATTGTCTTCTCGTCTCTCCTGCAATAACTCAAAATATGATCTACTAAAGCTTAAATTAGACGTGACTTAGCCATAATACCATAGCCATAACCAAACCAAAGTTCAATTGGTTTCTATGTTGAGAGTTATGGCGCTATGACGAGTCACCTATAATCAAATACAGTGCTGCCCATTAGTTTGGTGCGAACGGCTGTGTTCTATGGCTAATGGTTATGTCACGTCTGATTGCACCCTAAAATTGCCATGTGCGAAAACAGTCTAAAGCTTAAATTAGACGTAACTTAGCCATAACGCCATAGCCATAACCAAACCAAAATTCAATTGGTTTCTATGGTAATAGATATGGCGTTATGGCGAGTCACGTATAATCGAATACAGTGTTGCCAATTAGTTTGGTTCGAATGGCTTTTTTCTATGGCTATGGTTATGTCACGTCTGATTCCACCTTTATAGAATACAACACACCCACACCGGTATTTCCAACCCATAAAATGACTTTCACATCCGATATTCGATGTGCGATAACCACTATTACCTATTTATATTACCATGTACATATGTTTATGCTACAGCACAATACAACTAAAACGCATTAGAGAATGAGAAAGAATATTTGAGGAGCAAAATTAATACCTTTCCCTATAGAACCGCTAATGTTACATGAAAATTTTTATAACACATTTTCTTTTAAAACAATTTTTCGCAACTGCTTGTTCTCTCACCCAACCAATTTGGTTTGTTTTGCAACATTTTATTTTAACTATAATTTTTTCAGCAAAGTTTTTGCACTATCAAGTGTGTTTCTTGAGCGGATTTCAAGGACATTAGTTGGTTAGAATGCATGTTTGGTTATGGCTAGTTGCAGAATATTACTATACATACACACATACGCACTTGTGTACGTACATAGTATTTACAAGATTGTATTAAACAAGATTGTTGCTATTTCTACTATTTTGGTTGCTGCATACCCATAATTATTGTTAGCCAATTAATGGTGTTAATTTATGGTTATAATAAAAATTGTTATTTATATATTTACGTACATACATATTGTTTATAATTTCAGTTTTTATTTAATTTTCTAATGTAGCATTTAAAATACTTACACGAAATGACCTTACAACTTCTTGCACCACACGCATTGCACGTGATGGTAACAACTGTACCAATGAATTGGGGTGTGATGTCAGTGTTTTCCATGCTGTCGTTTCCTGTAAAGATATTATAAATATGTTAAGTTTAGTTTTTATTTTGAAGTTTTTTTTCAAGTTTATTTTTTTAACAAATGTTGAGTACATATTTATTTTTTTTTATTTTTATAATTTCATTTTAAGAAATTTACAGTTTGTTTATTTGTACAATTTGCTTTATCAACTCAAGCAAAACATTTTCGTAATTCATTTAATGCTAAGCTTTGAATATTTAAATTGTAGTTTCTAAAGTTCTGAATAAAGTTGCTTTGTTTCTAAAATATCTAAAAAATTATTAAGTTTTATTTTAAAAACAGAAATGTTTGTGGTGGAAATATTTGTATATTTAAGTACATATTACCAATTTTTATGTTTTTTTCAATATTTATTTAATTCAAATGCATATGCATAGTTGACTCTAAATAAACAAATAGTAAGTATAAGTAGATTTTATAATACACATAATTATAATCTTTATGTTATATCTCAGGGTACGAAGAGTGCTCGATTTTTTTTTTCGCAAACGAATTTAATTCGAACGAGTTCCCAAATTTTTCAAAAAAAATTTATTTTCATCTTCTAAAAAAATTTAGTTTTCACTCACTAATAGAAAAACCTCCATAATGATTTTCTACATTATATTTATGATTTCGTCATTATTTTTCAACCAATATAAAACTCTTCATTCCCATTACGAAAATTGTTTCATTATCTGAAAAAATGTCATATACTCGTACATACATATATACGACGAAATATTTTCATTCATATAACGACATGTTTTTTACTAAGCAAAGTACATTTTCATATTTTAAATGCAAAATTTATTTCATTACTGACGCGTAAACATATAATTTTTTTATGATATTGTATCATTGTGTTATCAACATAATTCATTGTTGTAATGAACTCTGATTGATAAACTTAATGTAGTCCTTGTATTTTATTAATTATTAAACTTGCGTGTGTATATTAATTAGCACAGGCATTAAAAAAATGTTTGTATGTACATATGTAGATTAGCTTCCCCGGCCAAGATTTGAACTTGGAACTCATCGCGTGGTAGTCAACGCACTTACCGCTGCAGCCACAACAACCTTAAATATTCTTTAGATACACACTAATATCATTTATAAAATTTTAATTCAAAATTATTTAATTTATCATTTAACATAAAATTTATTTGAAAAGTTATAGTTAAAAAAATGCTACTTTGACTGGTCTCCAGAATTCGAACCTGCTACACTCCGACTACAAGGCTTGCACACTGCCTTCTAGGCAGCAGGAAGTTTTCTTCATTGTAACTACTTACGAAAATATTTCATTAAAATTGCAAAGAAACTACAATTTCCACAACTATAAATTAATTACAATTGTGATTTGATACTTTGATCTTCTTTTATGTCACCAAATCAATTTAAAATATTTTTTGTATGAATTCTTTACAAAAACAAGTATTTTTTTTAAATTTTTCATTACCCGAATCAAAATTATTTCGTAGCAATGATAGTAAGGTATGTAACATATTGAGCATTATTCTATTAATGAAATTTGCATCAATATAATAAGGGTTTTCATGAGACCTCTTAAAATTCCCATTTGTGCAATTGGGCAAATGTGCGAGACTTGTTTCATGAAGCCCCTTTTCAACTTTTGTGCAAACAGTAAAGTTAATTTGAATGAAATGTCAAAAAAATTAATATAATAATAATAAAAAAATTAGATTTCAAGCACTTTTAAATTAAATACATATTTATATATTTCTAATAAAATAAAAAGTGCATGTGTGTATCTAAAAATGCTTCAAGGAAGCAAAAAAAAACTAAAAAGTTGTTGAATAAATGCACAATTGCACAGCTTAAGTTTACGAGTGAAAATTGTTGGGCAAAGTTAAAAGGTTTGTGTAAATAAATTTCCATAAAATTTTTGACATATTAAGGGTTTTCATCAGAATGTTCAAAAGTCTCGCAAACTGTGCAACTGTGCATTTTTACACTCTCGTAAATAAAATGTCACAAATTGTATGGAAATTTATTCACACAAACCTGATTACTTTGCCCAACAATTTTCACTCGTAAACTTAAGCTGTGCAATTGTGCATTTGTTAAACTACAACTTTTTGATTTTTTTGCTTCCTTGAGGCGTTTTAGATACACACACACACTTTTTATTTTTATAGAAATATATAAATATGTATTTAATTTAAAAACTGCTTGAAATTTAATTTTTTATTTTTATTATATTAATTTTTTTGACATTTCATTCAAATTTACTTAGCTGTTTGCGCAAAAGTTGAAAAGGAGCTTCATGAAACATGTCTCGCAAATTTGCCCAATTGCACAAATGGGAATTTTAAGAGTTCTCATGAAAACCCTTATTATTTACGAGAGTGTAAAAATTCCCAATTGCACAGTTTGCGAGACTTTTGAATATTTTCATGAAAACGCTTAATACAATGCTTATTTTATTAATGAAATTTGTCGTATTAATGAAAGGGGTTCAATGTAATGGTTTCATTCCCATTACAAAGTGCTTTTCTTTCAGTGCTGAACTTTATAAATACCTCAAAAATAGCTGGCAGCACTGATAATATTTCTATGAACGTAAAAGTTTAAAATGTGTGCAAAGTTTCATAGAAATCGATCAGTTAGAGCCCATTTAGATGAAGGGTGGCCTCGCTGCGACAACGCTTACGTTCTCTTTTGGAGTCCCTTCTTAAATCCACGCGCGTTTACATGACGACTTTTTTGTCGCAATAGTCAGGCGACTTTTTGATATTAATTTGTTCAATGCTTTTTATTCGTTCATTCGTAGCAGTGTTGCCGTAAACGAACTAATTGTTAGTTTGAGAAATTTAGAATTAGTATGTCCACATATTTTTATTTTTTTTTAATTTACCACCAAAATACAATAATTCCTTTTCTCTCCTTACTTTATTTGTCTATAATTTTTATATTATAACTGTTTCTTTGATGCATGTTATAAAAAATTGGTCTAACTGGCAACACTAGCACACAAAAAATACGAGAGAAAAACATTTGTGAGAAAGAAGAGATAAAATTATCGCTTCAATTCCCAGTACGTGCTACTTTTGCTACCCCCCAAGCTTCTCCTCACTTCACGCCTAAAAACAAGGCTCGCAGGCGACGTGTCGCAGCGAGCCCACTCTTCATATAAACGGCCTCTTAGAAGTTTATGAAATGTAATGTTAAATTATAATAGGCGTGGCTCCGCCCAAGATCATAACACCATAATAGATAGCCTAAGATGTACGCAAAAATTTATTTTTATTTATTTATATATATTTACTACAAGGTCGCAATGAGTGATTTAAGCTTTTTCTGACACTGAAACTAAGTTCAAATGCTCTTGCTGGGCTTAGACACTATATTCTATTATTACTAAAAAACATGAAATTGAAAAATGTATATTTATGATTTAATCAGGCTAAAGTTCGTATCGTTTTGTAAGCCAAATTACATGTGATAATTATTAATGAACAAGTAACACCAAAGTAACGTATGGACTCCAAAACGGATGGGCCGATTTTGATGAAATTTTCAGGGAATCTTCAGAATATTCAGGCGGATGACACTGTGAAGTCTGATTTTCGATTTTCGGTCTGCGGGTGGAGGGGCGTGGCAAAATCCAATTTTCATATTACACCACCAATGCCATATATATATATACATATATATTTAATTTTTTTGCTTCAATGGATTTTTATTTAAAGATCATAAATTTCGTTAAATGCTCAATTTAAATCGTGTGGTAATACAACACTAATGTTTGCTTAAGGCCAGCAACGCGGACCGGGTCAGCTAGTTGTAAATATTCTGACAAACACGTAGTATAACGGAACAACCAGCTATTTTCGAAGGCCACTACACCTTCATCAACAGCGTTTTTTGTGTTTAGTCCACTGTGTGTGGTGTCATTTGATGTGTATTTTTGCTTTATTTTGCTTTATATGGAAAGATTGTTGCAAATTTAGAGATGGTAAAATTGAGCTTTCATTACAAGAAACTTTCAGCAGATTGAAATACGATGAATCAAAACAATTCACATATTCCATTTGTAATAGAAGGAATATAAGGCAGAAATACACATCACTGGACCAAACACAAAGAACGCTTATGATGAAGGTTTAGTGGCCTTCGAAAACAGGTAGTTGCTCCGTTCTACTACGTGTTTGTCAGAATATTTACAATTAACTTTGGTGTTACTTGTTCATTAATAATTATAATTATCACATGTTAATTTACCTTACAAAAGGATACGAACTTTAGTGATCAAATCATAAATAGAGAAACAAATGAAGTTCGAACAATAATAATTGAAATATGTATAATTTAAACTTAATAAATCCCATTTTATAGTTCAAGCCATACTAACTATAAAATATTTTGTAACGACTACGCTTAAAATAATGCCAAGAGTTAAGTTTAAATATTAATAAATTATTCAAAACTATAACGATTTCATCGTTTATTTCTTTATACATAATTCAAGTCATCAGTAACTGGTTAACAAATATTATATGGACATACATTTGTTTGTACGTATGTATGTATGTATAAATATGTAGCCACATTTTGCAAAAAAAAAAAAAATAAAAAAAAATCATTGTAACCAGCAATGAAATTATTTCCATTTATTTATTTACTCTTTTGTTTACATAACATTGCATTTTTTTACTTTCATTGAGGAAAACTGTGTAATCTGTTGAGGAAAAGTGGCCAGACAAAATGTGGGTTATTAAGTTTTCACCACTGAACTACCTCGGGAATGTCGTAGACTACAACAATCGAAAACGTTTAATAATAAACATGATTTTCCAATGAAATAATAAAACAGAAATTTTGAACACATAAATTATATACATTTACATATGTATGTATGTATGTATGTATGTACATATGTATGTACGTGTGTATTTACGTGCTCTGTGGCCGCTATTTATTGTAATATGAGGACTGTCTTTTAAAAGAATGAAATCATGAAATTATCTTAAAATTCCCTGAATTAAATTATAATTTCCTGGCCTACTGTGCGGTAATTTTAAATGCGTTCACCCATAACAGAGTCTTCTTTCTAGCTTTAGAGTTTAATCGCCATAAAAGAATTAATCTGTGTTTCCAGTGAGCTTTAATCAAAATTTGTATGGAAATTTCATTTTAACATACACTTCAAACCAGAATAATTTTTTTTTTTAGAATGCAGCCTTATTTATTTATTACATGTTAATGTGAACTATAGCATTGCACAGATACATCTGTTTGCACTAGTTTTTGCGTGTTTTTGGTTCTGGTATGAACAAATATGTTATTTATCGTTTTCTGTTACTAGTTGTAAATTTTGATTTTTAAAGCAATTATTGTATGGTTGGGCAATGAGCAAATGAAAACAACACATTTATTTTTTTGTTTTTTTTAAAACAAATAAGATACATAAGACTGCTTTTACCGTAAGTGCCTTATGTTGTGTTGAGAAAAAAAATACATGGCTGATGATGAATGAATAAAAGCAAAATTTCACATACATATGTAAGTAGATGATACATGTACATGAAACACATGAGCTGCAAATACAAAAAAAACACACGACATGGAGGTGTAATTACTCTCAGAGCAAAATTGTCTCTCTCTCTCTCTCTATACTTGACTGCGCCACAAAATAACATAACGAACGTCCGCACATACATCTGTCCATCATGTACTTGTTTCAACTTTTTCATATAATTGTATTACAATATGTATTTTTAAGCAAAAACAGATCAAACAGTTGCTCAGCAGCAACACAATAAGCAATTGTTATTTGTTTTTAATTGTATTGTAATTTGGAAAAGCACGCACACACAATAACTCTTATACTAGTTCTGTCGCTCACACTACAATTACATGGTACATACCATGGTATATTTGTTTTGGCTATACAAACGAGTATACAAATGCAACCCTTTAATGTGAACACCCTTTCTCATGTGAGATCTATTGCTTATAGATACATATATAATCTTTGAAAAGTTGTAACATTCGTGAGCAAGCCAAAGCATGTGCAAGTTTTTTTAAATAAATTTTTTCTTATACCGAAATTATATAATTGCGCAGCTGAAAACAAAAGGGAAGTCTGAAAAAATTTAATTATAACACGAAAACAAATTACTAAGTGCTGACAATGGATTGTGGTAAAAGAGACAAAAAGAAAATTATACGTGTTTCGGCGTTTTGAATGATCATATTGGAATTTTATTTTAGGGGGATTAAAGTTTCACACCTTTGGACTGTTCTGTTCGTACAGCATATCGGTATTAGAAACTATATGTTCTTTACATTTAAGTTGTAGGGTATGCTCAGCAACCTTGTAGAAAATATTGCAATTATTTTTATAGACCATTTTAACCTTCTATTTCTTCACATAACTGTAATTTTGGCTCCATTATAACAAATCTTAAAAAATAAAAATTGGTGGGGTGGGATAGTTTCGGAGAGGAAAAAATTGCTCATCTGGGTACTAGATTTTAGAAAATATGAACCCTGTATGTCCTGCATCTAGATGTATTTACGTTAGGATTTTCATAAGAACCAGTTGGATAGCTTCAAAGAGACAGAAATTATTCCCTTATTTCTCTGCCCGCACTTGGTCACAGTTTTTATCCTCTTAAGCACCCCATACACGTTTCAATTCAATTGTGAATTGAGTCTTTCAATTGAATTGATTCTTGGCCACACACTTCATAAACTGAATTGAAAGATTTTCATTCAACTGTATAATTAATATTTTTTTCACAATTAAAAATTTTAAAATTTTAAACTTCTATTGCATTTATTCATTAATTTTAATATTTTTATTTAGAATTCAATGAAATTAAATACAATTTTAAAAATACATAAATTTTTCTACACAAAATAAAGCTACAAACATAAATTTTGACAGCTAATCAATAGACTCGAACAAACACACACCACAATCGAATTGAAAGATTTACTAGTCAACATGAAAAATCAAAATCTTTTGATTTTTCTTCAACCAACTCGACAACTGCCAAACTAATCAATTGACAAAGCCATACACGCTTTGTTTTGTACAACAACCGACTCAATTGAAAATTGAATTGAATCGTGTATGGGCTGCTTTAGACGTAGATTTATTTGTTTTGAATTTCATAAAATTCGACCGGATAGTTTCACAGCGGCAGTAATTGCCCCTGCCTCTTTCTTGATCCTACTTTCAAAAAGTATGCATATATCCTATGTGTTCTTTCAGCTGCAGATATAGCGTAACAATAACACCAAATTACATTTGCTTTCCCAAGGGCGACGGACGGGCGGAAAACCCACGGGATGGACTGGAGGGCAAATAAAAAACATACTCATGTTAAAAATGTTAAATTTTTCGTCTGAGTACAGAGACCAAAAATTTTTGCTTTAATAAATCTCTGCTAATAAGATAATAAATATTTCTTTTTATATTATTCTTTGGCCTTGCTTTAGAGTTTTCTCTATTATTTTCTCTTTTTAACCAATCCTGTATTAATGCGAGGAATAGAAACAAATAAGTATTCAAATGGTCAAGCTGTTTTTTTAATTTTAGAGAAACTATCGAAGGCAATTTTATGCATATAAAACATAATAACTGAGCCCGGCAAACATTGTCTTAACCTCAATTATTGTTTTTCAGTACAAATTACTCTACACAGTGGTCATTTGTTGGGTCAAAAACAAAACTAAAACCTATCGTGTATTGACCCGAACATGTACTCTTATAGTTCCAGAAATCATTCGTTACTAACAAACACACACAACTATTTTATATATGAGGAGCTGGCGAAGAAAACTAGACATGTCCTCAGTAAATAATTTTTTTAAAATATTTTTTCGTGCTCTCCAAGTTCGCATCTATGAAGTTACGAAGAATTTTCATTCAAAATTAGTTCTATCCTGCCTTATAAAAAATAACGAATACTTTTCCTTTTTAGTCTCTATTTAGATAGTTCATTTATTTGCCTCTCCTGTACAACATGGTTAACGCCAGCTGCTCATATATAAATATGTTTATTCGTAAAATTATAAAATGTTAAAATAATGACCTAATTCCGAACGACGATTTTATCGTCTTGTCACGGACGAGCAGTTGTAATTCTTTAAAACAATTATTATTAATTGTCTATGTTAGAAGGTTCGTGTATTTGGTTTATGATTTTGTTCCAAACATTATATCCAACACATAATTTTTAATATATTTTTCAAACTATTGTATAACACTTACTTTAATTTAATTTTTATGTTTTAAAAACATGGCAAAATAGTTTTATTTTTCATTATCAAGGACATCAACCTTTTTTTAAGGAAATAATTTAGAGAATTCTAGACTTGGGTCGAACTCGTTCACTAGTTCATTTTTGTCACAAACCACTGATCAAACCCATTCAAATTACATGGGTTTGATCATTGGTTGGTGGCAATGAACTAGTGAACGAGTTCGACCCAAGTCTAGAGAATTCAAACACAAGAAGTCAAAAGTATTTTCTAACAAAAACGTCCTAAATCTTCTTACTGAATTAGGTCATAAATGTATTTAAAAAGAAACTCAGTGCCATATAGTACACTAATTTTTTATATAAAGTCCAATTAACGAATGAATTCATTTATTTATACAACTGCACATTTTACAAAAACAATTTTTATTACCTCTATTAAGGAAGGATCGATTGCGGAAGTTAAAGTTGTTGTTGAAAATTCAACATGTCTATTGTCGATAACAACAATGCCATCATCAACCGGTAAAATGTTGTTTGATGTCACTGGTGTTACAACGGAATCAATCGTTGGCAAAACATCATCAAAATTTTCTTCTGCTTTATACAACGTAGTTGCAGTCGTACTCGTGGAAGTTGTTGTCGTTCCGTTTGCCGTTGACAATGATGTTGCTGCTGTACTCGTAGTAGTAGTCGTACTGGCCATTTCGGCAGGTTTCGTCGTTGCGTTTACAAAATCTTTGATAGTGGTTGTTCCAATTAATAATTGTGTTTCAGAGTTGTTTTCATTTTTTCTTTTAGTCGAACTATTGCTAATTACATTATCATCATTGGTTTCTTTACTTTCGTGATTATTACGATTGAAATTTGTGGCCGATATTGCGAATGCAATAAGAGCGAGAGCCGTTGCAATTGCGGCCAGTGCAGTCAAATATTCCAATGAGCGACGACAATTCATTTTATCTTAATGTTTTTGTTTTTGTTGTTATATAAAAAGTGAGCGAATATGGAGACAACTGGAGAAAAAAATCAAATGTTTGTAGTGGTAACACTCTTTAAAAAACCAAAATTACTTCTTTTAATTGCACAGTGGGTTGTAGCTGTGTAGTTTGTAAACCTACATTATTTTTTTTCGAAGTTAAAATTTAATTGTGCTTCATTTCTAAAGTATTATTTATACAAAATCTACATTTTGAAAGCTAAATTTCTTTTCGTAATTCTTTTTCGAAAAAGTTTTTTTTTAGGTATGAGCTCCTTAAAAAAATAATTTTTTTGGAATATTTTGTAGTAGATTACTTCTAAAAAATCAAATTTCCACAAACTATATTTTAATCATGGAGTATTAATTATAGAAAATTGCTATTTAAGTGCATATATTTTATATGAAATAAATCGCTGTACTTAAATAAAATATTTGCGAGCGTATTTGAGAATAAAAGTTAAATGTACTCTGAATAACATATATTCCAAGGGCTGGATAGAGTTGACGAGCATTGAAAGTATTAGAAGATAAATAGCAAGGCGAATTTATGTCAGGAGGTCTCTACAGCCCGGATGACTCTTTTAGCTGCTTATAATTTCAATATCCCTCAGATTTCAATACACGTTTCTCATAACATTTTTTGACATCCCAAGTATCCATTTTTTGAAAAAGAATTGAGGCAATTCTACCTTTAATACCTCGTTTATTTATATAAAACTATTTATATGAAATAAAAATTGCTATGAATATGAGTAACATTTAGAAAAGGGATAGTTGGAGTCAGGCATGAATTTGATTGAAGCCATGAAGCTTCAAAGGCGCCCAAAATTACAATGGTGATATTCGATGTTTGATGCAAATGGTCTTGCATAAGTGCAAATGCAATAGATCATAGCTTTGGATTGTGAGTGTATTTTGTTGTTGGATTTTAAAGAAAAGCTACGATATTTTGCATTTGCATATACGCAAGACCATTTGCATCAAACACCGAAAACCGCCAATATGCAGGTAGGTCTGAGATATGGGGCAATATCGATAGTTGAAGGCTTGGAAATATATATATTGGCATTTCCCCAGGAATGTCAACTTTTTGTAGCGTGCGACACCAAACAAATATGTTTTTTTTTTCAAAGAAAACGAAACTTTTTTTACTTCTTTAAATATTTGTGTAGACTCTGCATTAGGTAAAATGTCAAGAAGAATCGAGTCACATTGTGCTGAAATATAAATGCAATTGATTGCTGTCGCACGTGACAAAAAACTGACTTTTCTCGTAGAAATGCCCAAAAATAATAAATCCGACTGAGATGAAAATTTGCAGAGAGTTTGACTGTAAGAAACTAAGACGTCCGCGTACGTTGTATGTAAGTCAGTATTCTTCGAAACGTCGTCAGTGGGACATAGATAGCAGTTTTCTGCATAAATTTATAACTCTCTTAATATGAGATCAGATCAATAAGTCTGTAAATTATTGAATTTACCGCCTCTTAACTAAGAGTGCAACACTGCTCCTGTTACCTGGATCCTGCCAGAGTTTGAACAAGAGCTGTTCATAGCAGGACTACCGCGTGATTTGAGAAGAAATTGGAAAAAAGTGAATTTCATGTGCTCATTAATTATTATTTTTGCGGAAAACCCCACCACTCCAACCAAATCTAGACTTAATAGATACTATGGGAACTGTTTACCATCAATTTCAATGGTAACAAAGTGGTTTACTGAATTTCGTTAAAGACGTATATGCTTGGAAGATGCAAAGCATTCTGAATACCCACTTGAGGTTTCTGCAACCAATTGAAAAAAATTCAAGATGTGTTGTTGACCGATTGGAAATTGAAAATCAGAGATTGTGGAAGCGATAAGCATCTCATCTGAGTCAGTGTTTTGAATTTTAAATGATGACTTGCGTTTGAGAAACTTTTCGGCAGGATGGGTGCACAGTAGTCAGATATGGCGATTTCTCGCCAAACATGGCAATTTTTCAACTTGTTTGGCTATTTTTTTTTAACAAAATTGATCTTCAAAATTTTTGCTGTTTATGAAAACTAGTTTGTTGAAGGGGTGTAGTCTCAAAAATAAATCCTACCAAAACTCCTCTGTAACAAATTAAAACAAATTGGTTTTGATAATTTTTCTTTTAATAATTATAGCAATTAATAGGTTTTTCTGTTAAAATTGTATGCGATTATTTTATAAAAATTTATATAAATAACAAAAATTAAAAATTTTAAAAACCCCCGACTTTTTTCAGAAAAGATATTATATCTTCTAAACGGCTGGACCGATTTTCTTCAAACATAGCTAAGAACCCTCTCGATCAAGTCAAATGAAAATCGATCCAGCCGTTCGGCCTATACGTGGACACGGACAGACACACAGATAAACAGATACACAGACACACACTACAAACTTATAACACCCCTTTTTTAGTCGGGGGTTAAAAAAGGTTTATATAAAATAAATATTATTAAATATATATAGGTTCCCCTCGTTCCTACAAGGAGCATAGGTCCTCATTATTAAATAAATATTAAGAAAAACTACATAAAATGGATTTTGGAGACTTTTGACAATTTTTAAAATCAATTTGGCGAAATAGGTCGCAAAAAAGCTGGCCACATTTGCTCATAATCGATCACAAAGGCAATCGTGTGATAACTTCGTAGGAGTGCTTGGCATTGTTCAACTGCAATAAGCAGTTTCGTAGCTTTGGATAAAACATGGATCCACCACAACATACCACAGACCAAACAGCAATCAACACAATGGGTTTCTCGTAGTGAATCGGTGCCAAAGAAGGCCAAAGTGGGTTTGTCAGCTAATGCAGCTATGGTGACCGCTTTTTTGGGATGCACGCGGTATAATTCACATTGACTAACTGCAAAAGGGCAAAATAATCAACGGCAAATATATAACAACTTATTGAGTATGAGAATTTGAAGAACAACTGCATTGGAACAAGAAAAAAGTTCTCTTTCACCAGTACCGGGATTCATTAACTTTTATTACCGCAATCATATCGCTATAATAAATAAAATGAAAACGTATTGACTTTGTTATCCAGAAACATATTTTAACGATATTCGCTATCGGTTGAAGTAAAAATAGTAAAATCCTACGCTCAAATTCATTTAGTTTTTCTTTTATTCTTCGTTTGAGTTTGTATGCAGAGATGCCACATGTGCCACATGTGCCACATGTACATACAATTAAACACTATCGTAAAAATGGAATTACAGAATCATATTATAGTTACCGCAAACGAATAAATATGACGATAAATATAACGATTTTCAGCTCGAAAAAAGTTATTGAATCCAGTCACAGACTTATTGACCTGCCCCTAGTTTTCACTAAGCTGTCATATTTAGATGTCACTACGAAGGGGGAACGCGACCAAAAAACAAATTTAAATCATGCAGACGAAATCAATAATTGTCACCAAACTTGAAGATGTCTTGCTACAGATTGGTCAAGAAGAAGATGAAGAAGATGGCACATGTTAACTATTAATTTTATTTAAAAGTATAAGAAATTTATTTATTGCTAAAAATTTTATCTTCCCACTGTGCGGCGGCGCTATTATGTAATATGTAGGTATAGGTATAGCTCTAAACAAGTTAAAATTATTTATTTTTTGGTTTATTTTAAAAGAGCCTGATTTTTTTTTAAATATCACTGCAATTAGTTTATATGATATTATATTTTCACATGTAATTTTGAGAAAAATTCTTAATTTGTTATAATATTATTTATGGAATTTTCCTTTAATTTTTTTTTTTTTGTAAATTTGCTTGCGTTTAACTAAATTGTACACTCTTTTATATGTTCAAGCACCGCAACTATTCGTTTGTAACTGACTTTTTGTTTAAACTTAATCAGACAGAGTTATTAGCCAGGCCGATTTGTAGTTTGGCTTTAAATTTTACTAGTATTTTCATGCACTTTGCCGTTGTTTAATATCTTTTTTGCAATGATTTTCCTTATTTTCATTTTTTCTTTCAATACAAATGCCATTATTTTGGTTTTTATTTATATGTATGTAAAGATATTTTATTTGTTTGTTGTTGATAAAATGCAGCTATCCCTTGATTAACACCATATACGTTTAGCTTTACTTGATTCCACGAAAAATTTCATCATGTAAATGAAGATGTTGTTAATTTCTCTGAATATACACTTTTATAATATATTTTACATATAGTGTTAATATATGCTAAATAAACTAAATTATTGCAAATATACCACTAGAACTTGAAAATTATGAAAGTGAGAACAAATCGTAATTCGCTTCAAACTTGAAAACCAAAATGTTATCACTTAGAAAGCGTTTTTCCAAAAGGCAAAACTCCAACTGCCGTTTCCATAGAAATAATTTTAGTTTTCAAAACGTTTGATAAACAAGTTTCCATACAAAATTCGTTTTCTAAACCTTTTGTAAAGAAAAATTATTGGCCAAGGCGAATTGACACCAGTTGATCTCGATTTAGGAAATGGTGAGCAGCTGTTAAATCCAGCAAAACGTTTTCTTAACCTTTTCTAAAGGAAAATTATTTTTTTGTATCAATACGGCCAAAGCAAATTCATACCAGATCATCTCGATCATCAGGAAATATTAATCAGCTGTTAAATCAAGCAAAACGTTTTTTAAACCATTTCTAAAGCAAAATTAGTTTTTATCAATACGGCCAAGGCGAATTGACATCAGATCATCTCGATTCAGGAAATAGTAATCAGCTGTTAAATCAAGCAAAAAAAAGCAGGAAATTTTACATTAAAATTTTTTTGCAGAGTTGCAAATCGTGACCACCTGATACGAATTCGCCTGGAATACGGCAGAAAAGTTTTATATTTTCAATTTAATTTTCAGAGAGAAAAGTACATCCTAATAACATATTTAAATGAAAGACACTTTAAAATATGTGCCTGCTTTTAAGAGCTCTAAATAAATATTTAGCACTTCAGTTTAGTGTATTTTTTTTTTAATTTTTGACTTTAGACTTGTGAACTTTTCGAGGAAGAACTTTTTTATAAAAACCAAAATTTTCGCTAAAAATTTTTTTTGATCTCGCACCGTTTCCAAAAAAAAAAAAAAAATATGTACATATGCTGCACATCCAGCTATGGGTGTATTATGCATTTTATTTGCATTAAATACTCATTTCCATTAAATATTTTTTTTCCTAAAAATTATTTCTACTCTCCGAAAATAAAAACTTGGATTCAGGTATTATTAACTGCTTTTCGTATCGTCGATTTCTTGCTGTTTAACACTCAACAAATGTGTACTCGTACAATAAACAACAGTTGTTTTGTGTTGTTGCATAGCTTTTCTTTTTTCGTTGATATTTTTCTGATTGCAATGAACTCAGCCCAATTCTGAATGAAATTTCGCATAAGTATTTACATATAACAGTTGAATTCGCCGGATCATAGTACTGTATTTAAAACTGAGATCACGGCTATTACAGAAGGTGTTATATAGCTAAAGGAAACTGGCAATATACTACCAATTCTTACCTTTACAAATAGTAGGTGAACCTGCGGCTGAGTCCAGAGGTCTTGGGTTCAATTCCCGCCATAGGACCTGGGTGTTTTCCGTAGACAAGCTAATCGCTTCGCGGATTATGTTTTTTGCGTTTGTTAAAAAAAAGTCACCAGAGCCTTAAGAAACCATAAAGTTCAATCTCAAAGCGTTCTTCAATGCAAAATTGAGCTAAACTCATGCAGGTATTGTACAGGACATCAGGGTATCGCGGGAAACAACGACGACGCGCATAAGCTGGCAAAGATGCGATCACTACTAGAAAACATAACACTAGAAAATTACAAACCTTTTCAAGAATTCAAAAATAAACTAAAACATTGTTCTATCGAAGAACACATGAGAGATTGGCAGAACTCTACTGTCGCAAGAGTGACCGAAATTCTCTGGGGAAATCCAAATAGTGAAAAGACAAAAGAGATTCTATGTTTGAAGAGGCCAACACTTCCGAATTTGGTTAGGGTACTAATGGGACATGCAGAGTTAAAAGGGTGTTCTGCCAGAAAGAGGATGAAGCTTTCCAACACTAGTTGCGTCCAGCATTCGGTAAAATCTGGAATATATAACAGTTATGGAATATTTTAGGGATTCAGACTGGAATAAACTTAAGAAAATACATATATTGAAAATACATATATTGGGAAAACTAGGTTTTTAACCTGATTAAGTTTTATAGTTTTTATGGTTCTTTATTGGTTACTTCACAAAATATTTGCCCTTAGAACGCACAACATGACACTGAGTATTGATCACCCCACTTTGCAATCTATTCTAACCTAAATTGAAAGATATGTTTTATTATGCGCTCTGTCATATTAAGTAAGTCTCTGTTGACAAAAAGTACTAAAGTTTTAACGTACGTTGAGTAGTTTGACATCTATTAGTTTTTTTTTTTTTTTTTTTTGGTTTGTTTTGATTCACATTGTTCCGTTCTGCCAGTGTTTGTCAAAATATTTACAATTAACTTTTGTGTTATTTGTTCCTTAAAAAATATCACATTTAATTTGGCTTACATAGCGATACGAACTTTAGCCTAATCAAATAATAAATATAGAAACAAATTAGAGATGTGCAAATGTCGTGATTTTATAGTGTCTCGCGTAAATCAAGCATGATCGTGATCAAATTTATAGTTAATCACGCGTGAGTGCGTGAGCATGACTTAAAAAAATTACTCGTGCGTGATCGTGCGTGAGTGATATTTTTAATAGTCACGCACGAATTCTCACGCTCTCACGAGATATCATTCCTGCATAGGTAAGTATCAATATACTATACCATTTTGCACATGCTACGATGCAAGACTATTTGCACAAGATTGTGAATTGGGCTATTGTTATAATTTTTTCAGGCGTAGTAAACTGCCTCATATGAAATTCAAAAATACCAATATAGAAAATAAAATTATTTTAATATATTTTTTTATGGTACACAACTATATTTTCCCTAATTTTGACTTATTTCAGAATATCTGCACGTATGTCAACATTTATGAAAAGTCTCTCTAAAATTTTAGTTTAACATGTTGAATACTATCTACAAAATTAAATGTTATACACAGAAAAAAATTATTTGTAAATACAATTAATTTTTTTGTTATATTAATTAAACAATTAATTGATTTTGAACCTACAACGATTTTTGTAAATACAATTAACGAAATTGTAAGTTGAAGGAAAATCTTAAAAATATTTTCAATTAAATATATCAACAAATAATTTGTTGAAATTTATTTTTTTTCAACGTTTATTTTTGTTAGATTTCAAAGTTATTTCAATTAAAGTTATTGTTATAGTAACAATGTGAATTGATGAACTTCTGTATCATAATTGTTATATTAATATTAGTAAGCTTTTTATACACAATCACAATCCTCGAAACGATTTTTTGCTTGTCTGCGAAAAACACTAAATGTCTTTGGGCGGAGTTGAACCGGCAACATCAACACTAATAAATTGACTCACTTACTTCTCAGCTAAAGAGCAACACTTTATTAAATACGCAAATGATGAATACACACAAAATACAATTTCTTGTTTCTTCTACATGTGCGCATTCCATTATGATATAATTTAACAAATAATTTTGTTGAGTAATTTAATTGACTACAAAAATTTAAATTTGTTATATCAACAATGATGATTGTTAATTTTTAAATTAAGTGTTAACAATTTATTTGTTGGTTGCATTTCGATGATATTTTTTTCTGTGTAGTTAAAATTTTCAAAATCTACCGTCACAACTTTTTATAAGCGCTGAAACATAAAAAATATTTTTAAAATTGGCGATTTTCGGACATTGCTGAATGTAGGGTACATCTCCAAAATACAAAATAATTGGCTCTAAGCACATTTTTAATGCATTATCTTTAGTGCTATGTAATTAAAAAGTGAATGTATTAAACAAAGTTTTTTTACAAAACTGAAAATAATGAAGATACCTAAAAAACACATGTCTTTTTCAGGGAAATTGTAAAATTTTGAATTCTTAGCCTTTTCCCGATTTCACGAATGCAGATATTAATAAATTTTTTTCCTATTTTTACTTAAAATTTTGTGAAAAATTTAATGCTGTCTTTTGATTTAAAATCCAACAATAAACTAAAAAGTAAGAGGCGAAATAATAATAACAAAAATTAAAAATTTTAAAAAACCCCCGACTTTTTTCAAAAAAGATGTTATATCTTCTAAACGGCTGGACCGATCTTCTTCAAACATAGCTAAGAACCCTCTCGATCAAGTCATCTTTCAAACAGAAAAAACTAAATTAAAATCGGTCCAGCCGTTTGGCCTGTACGTGGACACAGGCAGACACACAGATACACAGATACACAGACACACAGACACACACTACAAACTTATAACACCCCTTTTTTTAGTCGGGGGGTTAAAAAGAGTGAAGGCAAAAAATTTGTTTTTTGTCTTAAGTAAAATATCTTATGAGAGATACGGAAACTCATCTTGTGAAATTATTTCTAAAGAATTTCAAGACTATCTCAAAAAAATCGGATAATTTTTAAAAAAGTTACAAGCCTCAGAAGTTTTTTTGAGTCCCATGCAGTTAACTTTGTCACACTGTAACTCCTATCCTGTGTTATAAAGCCTAAGTCCCCCCTATGGATGTTAGGAATTTCATATAAATTCAATCAGCAATTTAGAAGTTCCAGATTTATTGCCATTTACTATGTAAAAGTCTCCACTGTGCAATATAAATTTTACATATACACGTGTATACATATGTAGATACATACATACATATGTATGTGAAAAACCTTTTAAAAATAAAAATAAAAAATAAAAAATACAAATTGGATTACATACTTTTTCGTGAGCGCGCGTGATCGTGATAAGTTCTAAACCACTTGTGCGTGATTAAGAATATTTTGTTCGTGAGCGTGCGTGATCGTGAAAATTTTCAATTTCATTCGGGCGTGAAAGTGCGTGAGTAAAATATTTTTCCACGTGACCGTGCGTATCTTAAGTCAAAAAACGCTCACGTGAACATCTCTAAAACAAATAAAGTTGGAATAATAATAATTAAACGAAAAATACTTAAGTTTAAGTAATAAAACGGGGAACAAACTTATTCAATTCAAATGTTTCTGTCAACAAACTACGAGTAATCATTATGTAAACCTTTTCGATCGTTGCATTAATTTCAATAAAAAAAAGGCGACTTAGTATAACGTAGGACGGATCCTATGTGCATCAGCCTTTACAGTAGTTCATTGATTTATTGCAATATAATGTTAGTAAAACTACATGCATTTATTTAAAAGATTAGATGTTTAAAGCCTTTTATACATTTGGTTCTTTTAGGCGTAAGTTGTTAGGACGTTGGGGGGAACTTTATAAAAATATTTTTGTATAGGAACTCACTTAACGAGGGGAGATAGGGGGTTAATATATTCGGGGAAAAAATTGGGGAGAGAGAATTAGTGGGCGGTCGCCCTTACATTTTACCCTTCTGGGAACGAGTCAAGGGAGACTTTTCGTGGATTTTAACCCTTTTTGTCAAAGTTTGACCTCGATGCGGCACGTGTTAATATTAAAATAACAACTTGGAATTTTAACACAATAATTAAATAAAATAAACGGAACCATTTACGAACAATTAAATATTGCAACTTTTCGAAAATAAGGACCAGTACAGTACAGTGATTTATTTAGGACCTCTCGCACTATTTTAAATATGCCAAAGCTCTTTAAATTAACAGACGCATAGTAAATAATTAACAGCTTTATGAAAAAATCACCCGAAGTTGTTCGTGTCGTTGTCAACTATTGTGTTCTTACTTCTTTTGCTTTGCTTTATGATGGTGTAACGGAAATGTAATTTTTTTTTTTGAAATATTAAATTTAAATTTGTATCTAGTTCGTGCATCTTTATTGTAATTTCATTGTCATTGTTCTGTTTTCAATAGTTTGAAAATTAAATCTGATATCATGGAGATTGAAGTTTTATTTTCAAACACATATCGTAACATCAAAAATTGTTTTTTCTTATCTTGCTTGAATAATACATAAAATCATGGGAAGTATACAAACAAATGAATTTAATTATTTTTTGATGCACAGAAAAAAATATACAAGATTTATGTTCAACAAAACCATGTTGTTGAATAAAATTTTTAATTTCAATAATATTTGGCATTAACTTAAATATTGTATTTATCAATACTGCGTATTTTAAAATATCATTTAAATTACTTTGTTTGTGTTGGTGTTTATCTTGCTTGTTGATTAGTCTCCTGCAGAAGACATCTTATAAGAACTTTCAAGACATGAGGGATTTTTCAAATGCTTTACTACAGCGAAATCTTATAAAACAAACGTTAACAACACTGTTTGCAAGAAATTTGTTTGAGTATTGTAGGTATAAAAGTAAAGAAGAAAACACTTCGTGACGGAAGAATTTGTGATACTTGGTTCTTTCTACGGGTGAGCGCGTGTACAAACGTCATACATGTATGTGTGTATGATTTTTATTTTTCTGCGCACATGCAAAGGCACACACATGCATTAACATTAGTTGTATGCGGTTAATCACATAATAGCTTACCATCTACATATTACATACACACTCAAACGTACAATATTAAAAATAACAAGTATACACTAATCAACAGTACTTCTTTTGACTGTTTTTACAAACAAGCTGTCTTGCGCTGTGCTGATGTTGTTGTTTACTTTGATTGTTGGTGTTGTATACGTGTAAATTCCGACAAGAAGCCGAAAAACGTCGTGGCTTGTTTTTTTTTTATCAACAAAGTTATTTTTAGATTATATCAACGAAATGCGCCATGCAGAAGAAACATAAGAAATCATGTTTTGCATGTATTCATTATTTGCGTACCTAATAACGATTTGCTCTTTAGCTGAGTGGTAAGTACGTTAGTCTATTAGTCAAGAGGTTGCCGGTTCGACTCATCCCAAACGTCTTTAAATTAAAATTTAATAAAAAACCAATTTGTAAAAAAAATTCGACAAACAACGAAAAACAACACATTAGAATTTTAAAAACAAATTCATTAAAAATGTTTGTTTTTTGTTAACAACTCAATTGTGAATAACACAATAATTTTAATTGGAAATAATTTAGTTGATTTTGTTTTCTTATGTTACAAATGTGTGTTTGTATTTACAAAAATCGTTGTAGGTGCCTTTTTAAATAATATTTTATTTGTATTCACAAATAAATTAGTTGTATTTACAATTCTTTTTTTTCTGTGTGAGCAATAGGGATTTTGATCATCCTTCAAGACTTCATTATTAAATTACTGAAATCAAGTAAATAACTATTTAAAAGAATCCTAACTTCATGAAAGTGTACGCATGTTAGTCCTGATACAAACTTGCAATTTTTGTTGCAGCAACTTATTATTTTTTAGTGAAAAAGAGCGAGAGGGGAATAAAAAATTTATATAAATATTTATATTTCAACACTCTCTTTCATATTCAAGAATTGATGCAACATAAATTGCAAGTCTGGACCGGGACTTATTTATCCCCGGTCTTGGCGAGACATAATTTTGGCAATTTAAATGTTAGCAATTGTCAAATTTATTTTCTAACATCAGACGTTGACATGAAGACCACTTGTATGCATTTGTCTTTTAACGCATACAGATTAGGAAAGCAATGTCTTAACACATTGCTGAGCAGTCATGTTAAGACACCAGCTGTTAAAACACTTTTAAAATAAATAATACATTTTGAAAAACGCTCATTTTGTATGTATACAAAATTTTAAATTTTGTTTTTAAGCTTTATACGTGTACGCCACTCCTTAATACATATACATAACTTTTAACACGAAAATTTTTGTGACATCATTCTGCCTTGTCTTAAGAAATAAACAATTGCTCGTCAAGACGTAGGTAGTGTTAAGAACACAAATTAAAATTATTTAAATATTAAAATTTAAAAATAATTAATGTATTAATTGTTATCTTTTTGGGGGGTTTCGTAATTTATGGCTAGCTAATAGGAGCAAAGTGCCAGGTTCTTCAACAAATAGAAGTTTTCTCAAGGCCTCATTCGACCCACGCCTTCACATGGGAAGTAGAGAGTCCTAGAGTTCACTCTTAGAGTTTAAATGGTCTCCCCTAGTCAAAATTCTCTTAAAATTCGAGTTATATATGGTTCTCCACCAGGTTCTACAACAAATTGCCAATTATGCCCAACACAAACACTATCCACCATCCGAGTATTATATTTGGTCTCCACCAGGTTCTTCAACAAAATGCTATCGTCAGATTAGTATTACGTGTTCCAAATCAGTTTATTTATCCAGTTCATAGAGTATTCAATGTGGTCTCCACCAGTTTATTGTTCCAAAAATTTTAAAAAGTCAGTATCTAGTATTTATATGTTTCATCGAAATCCTTCACGTGTCACACAATCCATAAAAAAGTGTAGTTATGCTAGTTACAATATAAGCGGTTGAACTGGTCATCAAAATGTTACAAATCACGAACAGTTATACATATGAGTATGGACTTAACAAACAAAACGATTGCATATGTCAATGAAGAATTCCAGACAGAACCGCAATTAATTACGGTTAATCGTGGAAAAAAACACTAAACAATGCGACAGCCGCAAAATTCTCGAAAGCAAGACAACAACAAAATGCCTGGCCGCATTTAAAAAACGACGAAAAGGTGTTCTCCCACCCAGAGTTAAATTACGACTCCGTAATTGTTATCTTCGAACAGTCTTTGTTTTGTTTTCCAAATCAGCTGTTTCATATTGACATTCTTAGAATTGCAGAACTCTATGCCACAAATTTGTTTAGTTGATAATAAATATTAATTAAAAACAAAAGACATTTTTAAATTATCAAAGAGTTAAATAGACAAGTATTAATTAATGCTAAATTTGTTTCCTACAGTCCCTACACCATATTAGTTTTTATCACATTTAACTTTACTTGCACATTATGTCAACATGGGCATTTCTGAAACAAAAACAAACGAATGCCGCAAATCGTTCAGCTGTCTGCTGAGCATTAACGTTCAGTGTTTGTTTAACTTAAATTAACATGCAACAGTGGAGTAAATGCTTGAGAAATTTGAAACATTTTTAATGGTAATTAAATAAGTAAATAAATAAATATGTTAATTAAAAATTTGTATTTCAGGAGTTAAGCGAACGGAAATATTAAAAAAACAAATAGCATATTAAGCAAAACAGCTGCAATAAAAGGTTCAATTAAACGTATAAAACAGCTGTTCGAACCAAATTTATAGGCAACACTGTATTTGGTTATAGGTGATTTGCCATTACGCCATAGCCATAACCATAATCATAGAAACCAATTGAATTTTGGGTTTTCGCCTTAACCATAAACACATTTCTGGTGTTTGGATATACATAGTTTTTGTTTCACTTTTGAAATTAATAAACAAATGAAAACATAAAAAGATGTTTATGATTATGGCAGCATTAATAGGAGAAGCAAATATATTTATGGTTATGGCAATGACAATATGGTATGGCACGTCTAATTGAATCTTAGCTGTCGACAATTCAAAAGGGTGAATCACATACATAGAATCCTTCATACTTCATACTCCTTTCAAAGTTGAGCAAGAAAAACTGAAGAGTCTAAAACATGACTTAATCAGGTTTTAGACTTGGCAGTTTTTTTTTGCTCAACTTCTGATTTTATAATGAGAAAGAAAAAGATATATATACAAAAGGTATATATTACTTTCTTAAAGGCTCAATCAGACGTGACATAACCATGACCATAGCCATAGAGAGCAGCCGTTCGAACCAAACTAATGGGCAACACTGTATTCGATTATACGTGACTAGCCATAATGCCATAACTCTCACCATAGAAACAAATTGAATTTTGGTTTGGTTATGGTTATGGCGTTATGGCTATGTCACGTCTAATTTAAGCTTAACTCTCTCATGCAAAATCAGAAGTTGAGCAACTAAAACTGCCGAAACTAAAACCAAAGTTAGCGCACGGTTGCCAGAAATGCTTATTTATATGGTTTTTGCAGATTTTTACCCTCCAAAAACACGAAATGCAGATTTGAATGCAATTATAGTGAATTTTTTTCATTTTTCCGAATTCTGCTGCTACTTCTTGTTTGTTTTATGTGTGAACCACTCATAGTTTAGGGAGTTACAAATTTTGAACTTAAAAGACATCATTAAAAAAAACAGAAGAAGTAACTTTGGCAAGCTTCTGGAAACGAATATCTGATATAAAACAAACTTATTCTGATTACGATTTTGCAGCCCTAAGTTTATTCAAAATGTAATCAGACCAATCATGAATATTCCCTCGGAATTTATTTCTCACGGAAAATAATTTTCTCGAGAAAACATTCCTCCAATCATAAATTCCTTGGGAAGAAAAAAAAGTAATATGTGGCATCACCGCATTACGAAGCTTGTTGTTTTGCTTGTTTGTTGACATTTTTTTCTCCCTTTTTTTGAGTGAGAGAGTAAAGAAAATTATTAAAATTCACCAACTTGAAAAAATAAGTTAAAATAAGTTTATAAACGATTTGTTTGGGCATTATTTCTGTTATCCCAAATAAAAGAACTATAAAATAACTATAAACATTTTGTTTTAATTGAGTATTAAATATGTTTTTATGTAAACTCCCTTCTGTTTTGCCAGAGAAAGATTTTTAGTGAAAAAAGCAAATTCAATTGCGTTCATAATACCTACTTTTTTCCCCCTGGAGTTTTTTTATTCCCGCATTTGATAAAAACAGGCGAAAAACATATTCATAATAGGAGAAAAGGGAAAAGTGAAAAAACTCACGCGGAATTTTTGTTCATGATTGGGCTGAATGTCTTTACCACATTCCTTTGCAAATGTCGAAAGAATTTTCAGTCAAGTGAGCTTGAATAAAACAAAACTTCGAAGTCCTTTGGATATTTATGCAACAAATTAAACGACTTTTTGTGTAATTTTTTATATATCCGATTTCTTTTCTCATTCATTTTATATTATTTGCTCATATCTATAAAGAAGTTTTTTTGTTTGTTGGTTAAAAGCATTTCGTTTCTCCTGAAGAAAGACGGGTTTCCACACGCAAGTTTACTTTGCAGGAGAGAAGAGAAAAGAGGTCTTATTCTATATTCTTTTTTATTCAAGAAACTCAAGACTGCAAAGTAAACTTTGCGTGTCAAAAGTCAAACTCATTAGTAGACTTAAACCAATGTGGCAATTAATTATAAAAAGGTAATGAGAAAATAACAGTGGATTCAAAAGATTATTCTGCCGTATTCATAAAAAATAGTTTTGGTTTACAAAACAAACTTTGCATGGAAATTTGTTTGTTAAACGTTTTGTAACCCAAAATAATTTTTATGAATATTACCTATTATGGTTGTGTACGTAATTCTTAATAACATATTGGTAGTCGTTCTATAAACATTTCAAGTTTTTTACCTTATTTCAAAAATTTTTTGGTTGAAGTCTGCTGAAGAGTTTCTTAAACAGAAACCAAATGTGCTTGAAAGTTATTTTAAGAACATTTTTCCTAAAAACTTTCAATAAAATACATTTTAGGCCGGTTTTAAATTTTATAAATATGGGTTAATAAAAAAATATTTATATTACAAATGTACATCCATATTTATGTAAATTTTTTTAATAAAATATAAAAAAAGTTGTTTTAAAAATTTCTTTAAAGATTTTTTGAAGATTTTAAAAATAAAATACAGATTTTGAAGATTTTTTCGTTAAAAATTTTTAAATTTTGCAGATTTTGTGCTTAAAAATTCTGGCAACACTGAGTTAGCGTTGAATTATATTTTCTACAGATTTGTCCGCAACAGAACAGCACGACAAAGGATAAACAAACCACACATACAGTCTTTCAATTGAACAGAACAGAACAAATTCGTTCTCAAATATTTTTAAATAAATTCAGAATTGGTCCGCTTACAAATATTTGAAATATTTGAGACATTTTTAGATTTTAATTGAACTATAGTGAATTTTTTAATCAGAAATAATTTTTAGTCAGGCTTGAGTTCAGTAATTTCAATTCTTTTATTGAATGAAATATTTTTATTAATTAATGTGAGTTTCTAAAGAAGAGAAGAAAAATTAAATTAGACTTTTAAGCTGGGGGAAATACCGATATTTTTCTGTGCAGCAACGCACTTCATCAGCACCCTAGTCTATCTACTTGGGTAGAGATTGTTATGATTTGAAATATTTTTAATTAATTTTATAATTATTTCGCTCGCTTAAAAAAAATAGTTCAAATTGTAAAAAGTACGAATGCTTTTTTAAGATGTCATTTTCTGACAGTAATTAAGCTGTAAGATCGGACAATTCTCTTGTCACTCGTCCTGTTTGTTTTAACCATTTCATTATGAATAGACTACGGCCGGGTTTACATCTGTATGCCATGTGCCACACAAGCGTAAAAAAAGCGTAACCACTAATTACTAATGAAAAACTGTTGGATTCAGACATGTATTTATTAAGTTAAATAGTTCCATACCTAACTAATAGACAATTTTATAGAATCCAACATAATTGGAAACTATTTAACTATTTGGTTACGCTTTTTTGGGCAAATGACACAAAAGAAATGCCGGGTATAAACTCAGCCTAACATCAGGACAACGCTTACATACACGAACACAAGGTGAATTGAGATTAAAAATATTAGAGATTTATTTTCTGTGATTCTGTGATTGCTACTAAATGCATTTCTGGGTCAGAAAAATCTACAAGAGATAGAAACACTTTCCGAAAGCCTTATTTTTCAAAATGTTTGAGACAATTTACCACTAAGATCGTAAGTTATAAATTTTTAAATATGTATATTAATTTCATGAAAATTAATTAATTTTAAATTGTTTACAGTCTGATAGAAAAATATTAGTAATTTATCATGTATAAGTTTCGATAATATCAAAAGGCGGCAAACGTTTCTGTTGTACAAATAGGTTTACCCTGTTAGCTGTGCCTTGATATCAATTAACCAGACAATCATACAGACATAAAAATTTAAACAGATAATAATAATCACTTCTCGTACCTTAAACCCAAAACTGTAAGTAAACGAAAAAATACCCTAAAATTAAAAAGAAAACGAACTCAACAGAAGCACAAAACTATTAGATTAAATTGATATCGCTCATTTACTACAACAATGCCACAACTCAAAAATAAAAACTAGTTTGACAGTAAACGAGCTTAATGTTTTCATTTTATACACAACTTAAAGGAGAAAGAAAATTGTATTTTTCTCTCAAGATATTTACATGAAATTTTGAATGAATAACGTGCAAATTAATTTTGCACTCAAAAATGGTATGTTTTGAGTTATGACATTGTTGAAGTAAATGTGCGCTATGTACTTATGAATTAAGGCCGGGGCACAATGAATCCGTCATACGTTAAACTTCGCCTTTTTCAACTGACAGCTAAGTTGAAATACATGGTTTCTTATCAGGGCTGTTACATTCAGTACGTGTCCGTCAACCCAAAGTATAAAAACTGGTCAACTTTTAACTTTTTGCGTACGTTGAGTAGTTTGACAGATATTGGTTGGTTTTTTGGTATGTTCTGAATTAGGTTTTTGTGTTTTGTGACAGCAAAAATAAAATTAAACAAAAGAACTAAACGAAATAAATAAAAAATTTGAATTTAATAAATAAAATGGAGAATAAACCTATTGAAGCTGTTCAAATACTTCCGTCAATAAAGTACTCATTGTGCCAACATTCTCCGTTGTTGCGATAATGTCAGTAAAAAGGCGAAGTATAACGTACGACGGATTCATTGTGCCCCGGCCTTTATTCACAGTTTTACTACTAATTGAAGTGGAAGAAAAAAAACACGTTAAGCAAATTTGAGTTCAAATATATTTATTTTATGCTGTAAATTGATATTTACTATCGCACACCTATTTCATGGTTTATCTTCTGTTTTAACTGTCAAAATTAAATTAAAAAAAAAATAAGTGTAAATATACCTTGAAATTAGATTTAATTTGTTTAATATAAAAATATGGGGCTTAAAGAGAACAAGCGACTTGTTTTATATCACATATTAGGGTTTTATTGATTTTACATACCCTCATAAACAAATGATTTTTTTTTTTAAGTTCATTAACAGGCCCTGACATTCATCTGTAACGTCTACTTAAACATCAATGTTTAATAATTTCTTACGACTTGTTTGACTCTTTATTACAAACCAGTATTTTCAAATGTAGTGTAAAATGCTCACACTTTACATAATTGTTAATAGTTTAAAGAATTTGTGTGAATAAAAGCAATTAAAGGTCTAACTGCTGGTAAAAATAATAAACTTTTCTCAAAAAATTTTTGCTTAATAAATTTTTCGAAATGTCAAACATGATTTTGCTGAAAAACTTTGCACGTTAATTGAACATAATTATTCTCACAAATGCTTAGAAAAAATTTGATATTTTGAAACATTAAATGAGCAAAGTAAGACTATGTGTAATGTTTTTGTTGCAAAATATTTAATTTCTTACTGGCGTATTCTAAAAAAAAATCAATTGTATTTTGAGTATGCTTTAGTCAAAATTTGTATGCAAAAATCCAAATTATTTATTTGGAATACGGCAGTTAAAGTTTAATATTTGTAGCGTAATTTTTCACAAAATTAATATTTTACTGAAGTTCAACTATTATCATAGTTGAAATGCTACTTATTAAAAACTTGTGGCATCAAATTAAAGGCCGAGTCACATAGAATCCTTCATACGTTAAACTTAACATTTTTCAATTGACAGCTAAGTTGAAATATAGGGTATAGGCAAAGATCTAACCAAGGCTGAGTCATATAGGCCAATAAGTCTACTATCAACTATGTCAAAGCTTTTCGAAAAACTGCTCAAAACAAAATTGTCCCCAATTCTAATTAGTAGTGGGTGCATACCAGACCATCAATTTGGTTTTAGAAGTCAGCATAGCACCATTGAACAAACTCACAGACTGGTTCAATTTATAAGAAGAACTTTTGAGGAAAAAAAGTATTGTTCTGCGCTCTTTATTGACGTTTCCCAGGCATTTGATAAAGTGTGGCATGAAGGCCTAATTTTAAAATTGAAGACTTACTTACCAATAAACATTTTAAATATTTTGGAAAGTTACATTATTTCCCGTAAGTTCACTGTTGTGGAAGGAGACTTTACGAGTAGGCCTGAAACTATTTCATCCGGTGTGCCACAGGGGAGCATACTGGGACCAGTTTTATACTTGATTTATACTTGCGATATGCCTGTGAGCAGTAGTATCCATACTTCCACATTTGCCGACGATACAGCCTGCCTTAGTATGCACGAAAACCCTGATGAGGCATCCCGCAAACTCCAGGAACACATTAGCCAGATGGAGCTTTGGTTAAACTTATGGAGAATTAAAGTCAATGAACAAAAGTGTGTCCATATAACGTTCACCCTAAGAAGAGATACTTGCTCCCCCCTTCGGATTAACAATCAAGTTGTTCCTCAACATTCACATGTGAAATATCTTGGTTTACACCTTGATCGACGACTTACATGGAAACATCACATTGACTCTAAGTTAACTCAAATGAAACTTAAATTAACTCAGGTACATTGGCTGATTGGTAGAAATTCAACACTTAGCCTAGACTGCAAACTTTTAATATACAAGTCGCTTTTAAAGCCAATATGGTGTTACGGAATTCAACTATGGGGCACTGCTTCAGCTTCAAATGTAGAGAAAATTCAACGAAGGCAAAATAAAATTTTACGCATGATAACATCGGCTCCATGGTACATCAAAAATTCAAATATACATCGCGATTTGAATATGCCACTAGTGACTGAAGAAATTGTAAAATACGCAGGCAAATATCTAACAAAAATCGAGTCACATCCTAATCCGCTTGCTCGTAATGTTTTGAACTTTACTGGGCACATCCGCTTAAAAAAGAGAGATACACGGGCTCTAATATTCAACACTCTAGATGATGAAGCTGCTTGAAAACACTTTTTTCTTTTTGTTGCTTATCACTTCTTATGTATTATTAATAACTATCACTAAGCTTATGTCCGACATTGGTCGGGCCTAATATTTTTTTTATAGATTTAAGATTTGAATACTTATTGTTAGTTCATATTTGAAGATACAATAAATAAAAAAAAACATGCATTAAAAATAAAAAAAATAAAAAATTTAGCTAATCGCCACTTAAATTTAAGTAGCACTTAAATGCAGTTACATTTTTTCAGTCGTAAAATTAAATACTCACTTAAATACTATGAAAGTATGGTAGCACTATGAAATGTTGATATTTCTAAAAGAAAACAGATGTTTAATGTAAATAAGAAAGTTGGGTTATCAACATGTGGAAAATTAAAATTGCATAAAAACACATTTTATGAAACCAAAAGAGCATCAGAACTAGGGTGATGGACTCGGTCTTCAACCGATTTTAAAATCCGGTTTTTTCACAGTACGGTTGTCGGTTTTTTCAAAATGTTGATTTTTCGAATGTCGAATAGTCCGGTTTTTTTACAATTTAAAAACCGGCTCAGTCGAATACTTTTGATTTGTACATTTTGCGTGTTTCGTTGATTTTCGTAAGTATTTTTTTTTAGTGTAAAAGCTCTTTTGAGCATGGCAACATTTATTGAAATATGAAATTTAAGAGAAATTATTTTATGAGGTAATAGCAGAGACGAATTTAATAGGCCTTATGGTGTGCAATGGATGCCAAAATACAGTTGCAAAAAGTGTTTTTTAGTTTTTTTAACATTTTGCTTCATATTTTATATAGAGGTAGATATCCACCTTGTCCATACATTCATATGTACATATATACCATTAAGGAATAAAATCTGCATACACCCATCATTTTTGGGGTTTGAGGAAACTTGGGGAGAAATTCAAAAAATTATTTATGCCAATATTTAGGGTGCTAATAAATATGTTTATACAAAAAATAAACAATTAAAAAATATTTATAATAACAACAACATAATATACCATATTTGGATGCTGGGTACCGGAAATCACAGAATTTTCAAACAAGTTGACGACATCAAATATTTTGCACTTATTTTTTCATGTATTTTATGCCTGTATGTAGACTTTTTTCTTATGTATTTTAAATATTTTTGCTACTGTAGGTGTTATTATAAGTTATTTTTTATTTTTTGTGTAAACATATTTATTAGCACCCTAAATATTGGTATATTTAATTTTTGAATTTCTTCCCAAGTTTCTACAAACACTAAAAATGATGGTTTTATGTAGAGTTTATTCCTCAACTATATATTATATATACATATTTATGTACTATACATAAGTACATGAAGTTAATTCTTATGTTTTACCTTTAATTTTTGTATTGTTTTATAGTATTTAAATGAACTGTAACTTTTTTTTAATAAAGCAATTTAAAATCAAAACTTTTGTTTAATAATTTTCTTACTTAAATAAACCGGTTGACCGGTTTTTCCTGAATTGTAAAAACCGAAACCGGGTTTCTTATAATTTCAAATATTCGAACTATTCGAAAACCGGTTTCTGGAAAAAGTCGAATAATCGATCACCCTAATTAGAACATATTTTTCTATTTATTTATTCCATGATATGAAACTATGTGTTGTATGTGTTATATATTTTATTTTAAATTAAACCAAATTCTTTTTAATACCACCACATGATGTTCATGTGCATGTTTTCAATAAACACACACAAGCACAATAACATATGGTATGCTCGTAAAACTTAAGTGTGATTTAAATACACAAGGTTGGTCATTTAAATTGCTCTCAACTTTGTACTGAAAAAATGAATTCGGTACTTAAATGGTACTTAAAGATACTTAATTGAGAAGTCAATTAATGGACCTTATTATGGCCCAAGTAGAGATGGCTGCTGCTCACTAGTCATGTTTGAGTAAGTATGAGTGGAATTCTTGTCTGATTGTTTCGAGATCTTTGTTTTTTGTTTGTATTGTTTTCTTAAGGCCTTATGTATAACCAAAAATTGGCATAAAGTTAGCATAAGTGACAAAATTGAACTACGTGTTAACGCGATCTTCTAAATTTGACATTACAAATCGCCGCATAAGGAAGTTTTAACACACGATTACATCTTAGCATGATTTTTAATGTAAAATTCTATGGAAAAACACGTTAAAACGTAGTTCAATTTTGTCACTTATGCTAACTTCATGTCAGTTTTTTTTTTGTTTATTTCGAAATTCAACATTTGAAGTCCCTGATCATAGATTTTATATATTGTACATACATACATACATATGTAAATATAAATACGAGTATTACTAAAATTTTTAATATGTCAATAATATTTATAATAGTTATCAGTTTATAGCGAAACCCTGTTTGTACTTTTATTATATTTAAACATTGTAATAAACTTGAAAAATCTTATTACCATTTTCGTCATCTAAAGCTCTTTAATTTAACAGAATTCTATTTTTTTTTAATAAAATGCAATGAATTTCAAAAATTCAACAAACAATTAAACCCTTTTTTAATTAAAAAAACATGTTTTTGTACCATAAAAAATTTTATTTCGTGTGAAATATTTTAAATGTTAATAAAAAAAATAACCTTTTCAATAAAAAAGAACATTATTTTGATGAAAAAAAAAACTCATGTATCTCATGTAGATATATGCAATAATGAATTTTGATGAAGAAGACTTAATTAAAATAAAATTATATTATTCGTGTAACAACATAAATACAATTGAGGCCACAACCACTGTCGACGATGAGGTTGCATACAATTGTATAACGGACAAGCATTTTGCCAAAAATTTAGCAAAGTGTTGCCAGATTCTATTTTATTTTTATTGCTCTTTAACTTGGGGGGTTTTCAAACAATTCTATGACGGGCAAGCATTTTACTAAAACATTCTATTTTATTTTTATTTTTTTTTACCTTTCAAGTTTCAATACATTTACACTTTTCCACTAATACACTCATACTTTTTAAGACCTACTGCGAATTTGCTTTCAAATTCTCTATCTAGTTTGTAATTCAATTTACGGGAAAGAAAACAGCTGTCACTGTTTTTTGCTTGTAGATGCCATTTTGATAAATGAAATTGCTTTCGACTTCATAGCCATCAATTTATATGAATGATTTATATGAAACGTAAAGGAAGTTTGTATTTATAATCGACTTCAGAAAACAGGAAGATGTTATCAACTCGTCTGTTTTTTTTTTTGGGTTTGTTATTTTATAACTTGGTACCTTTTAAGTGCCCAGGAGACGATCAAATAAAAATATCAATCACATAGTTGTGTGCGTACAGTCGTGTTTTTCGGTTAGACGTATGCGTTGTTGTCAGTGTTCGATGAGAATCAAAATATTTTGATATTTTTGTTTGACGGCTAATCATTTGATAGTTTCCAAATTTGCTTGACGAAAAAATTTCATTTGCTTTGTTAATTGCTTTGTGAAGTGCGCGGGTGAAAAAATATTTATTTTTCATTTTATGGAAACTTATCAAACGATTAAACTGTTCATTTTTTAATGCCAAAATCTCAAAAAGAGTTATCTTCTTGATGCATTATTAGCAGCAAAATAACAAAAAATCATCATCTGATGAAGACACACTTGCAACCGCACACTTCGAACACAAAAAATGCGGATTGCCGATTTTATTTGAACGTCGCCGAAAAATCGTAAATTAATACATATTCACCGATCGATGGTTTCATTTGATCATCTCCTTTAGGACGATTTAAAATATTCTTTTTTGTCTGAGAGGGTATAGCTTCTATTTGGTTCCACTGTAAAACAAAGTGGGCGGGACCACGTCCACAATTTTTTTCTTATTTGATTTTATGATAATTTACTCATCCGATTGCTACGTAATTTAGCAAGTACATAGCGACACAATTTTGAAATTAAAAAATGAGCGGAGCCACGCCCAATAACACTCCATATTATATTTAACGAGCTAATATTTGCTAGGTACATACCCTGAGCCTTAATAAGGACACAATATTGCTTTCAAAAAATGGGGCTGAGTCCCTCCCATTAAAATTTAGTATTATATTTCACGTGATTGTACTTAACCGATTTTTACAAAACGTGGCACACATCTTAAACTCTTAAAAAGACACAGCATTGCATTTCAAAAATGGGGCGAGGTCACACCCATTAAACTTTAATATTATATTTCACGTTCTTGTACTTTACAGACTTTTACGAAACTTGGCACACACTTTGAGCTCTGAAAAATACATGATCTTGCGTTAAAAAAGTGGGCGGGAAACTTGGCAAGGAATTCCGGAATTTAGAATGACATAATTTTGTGCTTAAAGAAGTGGTCGGGACCATGTCCTTTAAAGATTAATATTATATTTAATGTGCTTCTATCTAATGGATTTTTACGGAACTTGGTACACACCTTGAACTCACGAAGTAACGCGATAATGAATTTAGAAAAGTGGGAGGATACTAATATAATAAAAAGAGCTCCCATTCTATTGCCCCTTCTCTAATACAAACTTTGCAAAGCAAACTTTGCTTGTGGAAAAGCCGTCATAATAACCATTTCGCTATTGGTTGACTAATAAACGCTGACTCCCCTACTCTTAAACTAATCCAATTATATGTATGAAGATTTCAAGATCGATTTAACACTACGATATCCTATAGAAAGATCACATGATGCACTATTCCCATTCAATGCGGTTTGCGACGCCAACAGTTCCAATTGTAATTAGCCTACAATATAATTTAATTTCTAATTATTTGTACTCACCTTTAAAGAATTTGAGATTTTACCAGCTCTGGCAATAGCTGTTCCAAAAGTTGATGGTGCAATTGCAATTGATGTGGAGTCTGGTATCACAATTATACAAAGAAATACGAAGGTTAACATGCAACTTTTAAGAAACGACATTTTTCTTTTTTTCAATAATTTTCTCATATACATATGCCTGTGATATAAGTATGTCTTTGTTTTAATTTACGCTGCAATATTTAATTTATCCACGGCGACTTTGAAATAATATTTCTTTTTGACTTCAACGCGTACACTTGTGTATTTATTTGGCAATTTACGAATAATAGCTTTTGTTTAACACTGTTTGTTCAGCCGAAACTTTTTCTACAATTGAGACAAGTAGCCAATTGTGATGGTTCTACGTCATGTGCTTCAATATACTAGTATGTACATATACGAGTATGTACATAACTTTTGTTTGTAGATAAAGCGTTATATATTTTTATATTTTACTTTTATTTTAAAAATGAACTCATTTCTTCATTCTTTTATTGTCTCTTTGTACAAATTGTCATTCATACCATACTGCCTATATAAGTTATAATTTAAAATTCGAAAAATTTAAATTTAAAATTTGAATTCATAAGCAATTTGCTTATTTGTTTGATGATTATAATTTGCATGTGAATTTTTGTGCTTCAAACAAGACGTTACTTTTTTGCTTTGCATATAGTTAGGTGTTTTCAAATTAATTCTTTTAACTAATTACTTTTCAAGTTTGCACTGTAATTTATTTGTTAACACGTGTATTTGTTTAAATTTATTCGCTTGGTCACGGTCTTTTTTTTTTTTTTTTTTGAACTGAATGTCAACTAGTTTTTATTTAATGAACTTAATAAAGTGACGAGTTTATTAGAGGGTCAGGTCATGCATGTAACAGACTTCATATCAGTTTAAAATAATTTTTGAAGGAAATTTATCAAAATTTAGTATAAAGTTTCAAAATTAAAATAAAAAATAAATTTTCCTCAAAAGCGTAGCAACTGGATGTGTTCGGAGTATTTGGCATGTTAAATATGAAAGATGATAAAAATCATTTTCAATATCCATACACACTTTTAACACACTTTATGAAATCTTATAAAATACTCCAGTGACAAAATATGTATGTATTTCCACAAAAAATTTTTTAGTAGAAGGAAAATTAGCATGTGAGATAGAAAAATTATCATTTAACTCTGTATAATATCTGTTTAATCTACTTATTAAATTGCAGCTTTTTTATATAAAAATTTAATTTAGAGTTTAAAAAAAACTACACTTGCCACTAATAACAAAAATCATCATCCGATGAGAAGATGCTTTGATACGAACGCTTCGAAGTCAAAATACAAATGGAGATTGTCGAGTTTATTTGATTGTATCCAGGGTTCATAAGATATTATTCCTTGACTAAGTTTTTGCAGTTTTTTTTTAATTGAAGCAATTAAACATTTAATTATAAATATTCAGGCTTATCGTAAATAAAATTTCACATGGAAATTTCCAAACTTGTGAACAGTTGGTGACAGTTGGTAAAACTTCATATGATTGTGAACTATTTTGACAAATTCTGAACAAAATTATTCACAAAGATTTCTCTGTGTAACGCCGACTACACACTATGGCATTTTGTGACATCGCAATGAAAAATAAAAGTATGTATGTACTGGTGACAATGTTTGTTATTTGAGATATTTTTCGTTGTGTGGCATTACCTCACAAACTGTTTACGTATCTTATGTAGACAGTTGTGAAAACAAGTTGGCATCATTGCAGACACAAAAAAATGTCAAAATGTATTAACATTTTGTGTACTCAATACATACGTTTTTAATTGTCATGGAATTGAGCATACGGAAAAAAATCCATGTGAGATTCATGATAAGGCTGATTATGTTTGCTTCCATCTCTCCAATGTGAAAAATTAAGCCCATACATAAACTTTGCGATAAGAATTTGTATTTCATTAATTTAATTAATATATATAATTTTGTGAATAGCTTTATAAATTTGATACAATCAAATTAGTTCAGTGAAATTTTTAATCATTTAAATTTGACGCCTTATTAATACAACCATTAGTTTTAAATTTAACGTTCGTATTCGTATTTACGGATATATACAAATTGCAACACGAATATGTATATACGTATGTACATATTTTATGTGGTTTTACTTTTTTGGTAAAATAGGAAATTCAGTTTTTTCCACACCAACTCTTTTCTGTCCAGCGAACAAACAATAACTAGTGTTTGCCCATAGTTTTTTTTAAACTAATTAATTTAATTATAACATTAGATTTAAGAAACAAACCTGTCGTATAAAGAACATTCGTGGTGAAATCAACAAATCAAAAGACTTAAGCGGGAAACTTGATTATGGTGTGTTAAATACTTCCTGTTATAGTTTTTGTTTCTGTTTTTCAAAAGTACCAAAATAAAAAATGTACCGAAATTTCATCGATTTCTTGTAATCAAAATAAATGTATATATTTATCCGAATACATACATATCGCTCATTTACTCAAACAACGTCATAACTCAAAAAAATAGAATTTTTTAGTTAATTATGCAAAATTAATCTTCTTATCGTTTTTTATATTGTGTAAAAATTTCATACAAATATCTTATTTACTCAAATCGCGAAAAAATTAAATTTTCTTTTGCCATTAAGCTGTATATAAATTGGAAAGTTTAAACTCGTTTTCTGGCAAACTATTTTTTTGAGTTATGACGTTGTGTAAGTAAATGAGCGATATGTACAAATCTTTATAATGTTCTTATATACAGATACTTTTTGTCAGCTCTTGATTATGCTAAATTTGTTATTGATTATCTGATTAGTTTACATAAAATAGTTGTCAAAAAAGATTAAGGGCCTAATTTTTTTCACAGGTTATTATTTAAATTAAATTTGGTTACGAAAACCAGTTTTAGAACTTATACAAGATTACACGCAATTAGCATATCAGCTACAAATCACATAGATCGACTATGTACATATTTATTTATTTATGTTGTGGTTGTCATTCGAACTAAACTTATTAGGTCTTTACAGATTTTCAAAAGAACACTCAAGCTGTCATATAGCCTAAACCGGTATGTTTATCCGACAAATTTGACGAAGTATGACTGAAAAACGTTTCAATTTTTTTAATAATGAGGTCTCATCTAGCTTTTAACAAACAAACGAACAAAACCACCACAAGTTATTATCTTCTGTTTTTTTAAAAAACTTAGCTCAAAATAAAACAGTGACTATAAATTTTAAATTGCCCCCATAAGTTGTTTATGCTTTTAGGATAAAAATTGATTTATATGTTTAAATTTTGCTACTTTCTTTGCATTGTGGGAAATATTTCCTTCGTTTATAACGAACTTCGCTTATAATGAAAAAATTGCCAGTTTCCTCAGTGGTTTATAACCGAACTTCACTGTATATGTACTTTGTTTAATTACATCATAACATACAACAACAAAATCAATTTTGATTTTCGCTAGGCTGAGTTTATATCTGTGCGCCATGTGCCCAAAAGAGAATAACCACTAATTACTAATGAAAAACTGCTTGATTCAGACATATATTTATTGATTTAAATAGTTGGATTCTACAAAATTGTCTATTAGATATGTATGAAACTATTTAACTTAAGTAGTGTTGAGAATTTAAAATTTTGATCTCCATCTCTGTCTCTCTATAAATTACAATTAATAATCCAGGCTTTTAGTTTAATCTAATGCTGTTTATTATTTCTAGAACATGATCCAGTTCTTTAATTGTTTAGACAAAAAATACCGGACTTTAATTAACAATTGTACTTTAATTTAAAACAACATCAATTATCTACTCGTACACGGCTTCAAAGTTGCAATTTTTAGCCCTGACCTTTATAAAATCCTCAACAGTGAAAAAAAAATGCTTAGAGTCTGCACATGTTATAGCCCATTAAAGCTTCAAATGTTCGTTTTTGTTTTCTATTACATACTTATATGCAACAACCACGATCTAATGCAAAAATTTGCATCATTTAAAAATATTGTTTGCATTAATAAAAAAATCTCTCAAAATAGTTTAAATGTACATACATGTAAAGTAAAACCAAAGATTTCAGATAAATAATATTAACCAGTTCAGTTTTACTTATGACCAACTGACTGATACAAAAAAAAAATATAACAATTCACAAATTCACAGCAACTTCATAAGGCAGTCAACGATTATGCAAGTTCATCATTGCAGTCACCTAAATTGTTGGAAAAAATAAAGAAAAGAAAATTTTGCTTAAAATAAGTTGCACGCAACAATGCAAAGTGGGCTTAAGAAGAAAAATTTACGAATATTTAAAAAAAATTGCAATATTTTTATATTCTAATGGAATTTTCTTTTCTGAAAAGTGACATTAAATTGAGTCTATCAGTTACAATTAAAATTGTTTCCGTTTTCCATTAAGATAAGACATGATTTTATTCATCAACAATGAAACTTCGCCAAGAAATGTTCTAATATTAAACTTATTAAAAGTCAATTAAATATTTCGAGTTTGAGTATAATAATTATAATAATCGAAGAAGAACAAATCGTATTTTTATCAAAAAAATTTTCAATGTTCAATAGGCCATGTAATCAAAATTTAATAAGGAGCATAGCATATTGTGAAATGATTCAATATGCACATAAAAAAAAAACTTCTAATTTAATGGTAAATTATTGTATAATATCTGTAAACATACCTGTCTTACATGTCTTACATGAAATACGACATACTTGCACAACTATGTTTATATTTTTAATTCTGGAAAAACTAACACGTTTTATAAAAAGCTACTTCCGTTTTATTTATTTATTATATACACACATATACATACACACATATCGCCAGCTGAAATGCAAAATCATGTAACTACAATTTTTAAATTTTATAGAATTTTATAGATAGAAAACTAAAATAACAAAAATTAAAAATTTAAAAAACCCCCTACTTTTTTCAAAAAAGATGTTATATCTTCTAAACGGCTGGACCGATTTTCTTCAAACATAGCTCTCGATCAAGTCATCTTTCAAACAGAAAAATCTAAATGAAAATCGGTCCAGCCGTTTGGCCTGTACGTGGACATGGACAGACACACAGATACACAGACACACAGACACACACTACAAACTTATAACACCCCTTTTTTAGTCGGTGGTTAAAAATGATTAAAGTGACTGAAGTAAAGTTTATTTTAATTTTTAACTCGGCTGATTATTATGAAAAAGGTGTGAAATTTTCAAGGGACATGTGTTTCGATATAATACCCAATAATTAATTAAAAATGCTATTTTGAATTTTTTGTTAGTTACGTGGTTTTGCATTTTAGCAGACAATATGTACGTAATTAAATATAAATATTGTTGAGAATTATTTTATTTCACAAAATGCCCATATTTATTCGACTTAAAGTCAACAAGTTAATAGCATTCACCCTTATCGGGAATAAAAGTTCACGTGAAATGTGTCCCCTTTCCCTAAAATTGTGATTGCCAATGTTTGTTTTGTTGTTGTGTTAGTATACTATTTTCTAATTATGTTCACTATTTTTTTTTTTTTTTTTTTGTTACTGGGAAACAATTCACGTGAGCAAAATGTTCGACTTTTATTCCCGATAAGGTTGATTTTAACAAATTTGCACTTTCAATTTACTTTGTAATTTTAGAAACATTTTTCGTGAACTGTCTTTATACAAACAAGGAGAGATGTAAAAATGCCAAAAGATATGCATACATATGTACATACGTTTAAATACGTTAAAGTAATATGTATGTATGTACGTTCCAGGGAAGGCATTGAGAATTTTAAAATTGTACCAACAACTTTCAAAAATTGTACTTTTTTTACCTTAACTGTAAAAAAAATATTTTTTAGTTCAAATTACATATTTTTATTTGTTTTTATTGAAATAATCAACTTTGTTCTGACTACCGAATCGTTTTCTCAAATTTGCTTGTAATTTGGGATGTTAAAGCATATGGTTACAACTGTTTAAATTGAAATTTAAAATATACAAGTTAATAGTAATTGCTCTAGTATCCGAATTTAAAAAAAAAAATGATTTGTAAAAGGACAAGTTCACATTTTTTTATTTTCTCGCTGCGTTTTGCTTCACAGGACTGTTTTCAAGTGGGAATAATATGAGTTGCATAGTTCAAAAGTGAAACTGGGGAGATTAATTAAATGTACTTAATTAGTCATTGGTGTACTATTGTACTTTCCGAGTTTGAATAGTACCAAAAAAAGGACAATTGTACCAAGTTTGCCATCCCTGGTACGTACATTAATACATATGTACATGTACACTCGTACATATTATTTATTACAAAAAATATATTACCAAAATACAAAACAAAGTGATAAATGAAAAAAACCCAGCAACTATCGGTGCAAAATCAATAATACTCCCTGAAACATTTCTCTTGGGATAAAAGAGATGAGCTCATACACACACACACACGCCCATAACAATTATGTAACAATCCCATTCACACACAAGTTTATTATTGATTGTTCAATACTTTTGTTTACATTGGACAGTAGCACAACAACAACAACAACAACATAATATCACTAACCAAGCTTTTGTTTTTATTTAACGGAACTGAATGATTTCATTTCTTTTATTTGGTTTGATCTCCTACGCAGCGTTGCCATTTTAGTATTTTCAATATTGCATATTTTTAGAAACTCAAAAAAATTGGATATTTAGATAATTGATGGATTTTCTGCACCTGTTTAGCTAAAAATGGAATTTGAAATAGAAATTAAGCCCAAATAATTGTATTCAATTATGCAAATTCGAGAATGTTTAAGGTAAAAAAATACCTACAAAACTGGGTCAAAATAAGAAAACGATGACTATAAGCTTTAATTTATGTACATACTTATGTAGTATATTAAGCTATATTAATGTATTTGCATAAAATACACGTTCGCGTAATCGAGCAAAATATATAATATACATACATGCATATGTACATATATGTACATATGTATGTATTTATATACATATACATTCATATTTTAAAGAACAAACAAACAATATAATTAAAACTAAAATGTTATTTAATTTTGCCATACAAATATACATAATTACATGTGAATATGCAAATTTGCATGTATTCGCAAAATACATACACACATAACAATGCATTATTTAAATAATCACTAAAATAAGGCATTTCCGATAACCAATAAATAAAAAGGATTAATCACTTATGTGACTAATAAAAGAATCAAGTTGAAAAGAAAAATGTGTCAATGAAAAATCTTTTGGGAGGAGTAGTATGAACATAAAATTATTAGAATCTCTACTTTTCAAAAAGAGTCGAGTGTGACAACAAAAAATTTGCTGCCTCGAAAATAATTCAGAAGCCCTTGAAAATAAGCTACAATTTCTTAAGTTTGTAAGGACATCGCATATGTTTGTTATAATATAGCTCGATATGTATTGTATTTTGACAGCATTTCACGTGAAAAGTTGAATAGAGTACCAGGCTCAAAAGGCAAAAAGTGCTAAATTCAATTCATTCAAAAAGCTAAGATTGCAACACTGATAACACAGTGCAACACAAAGAAATATAACCATATACGGACACCACTACGTTATAAAAGACCCATGTCTCTCAGTTTTGCCCCAAGTCGTGACTCTTTTTTTACGGGCCCCCACAGATTTGGGGCCTTGGTGTCGTTTTTGCAAAAAAAAACTGATCACTTTCTCAGGCTCATATCTTGCAAACCGTGCGGAATTTTGATTTACTCTTTGAGGCGAAGTTGTAGCTCTTGTCATAAAGAACAAAAATTCTGAACATATAAAGTCAAAAAAAAAAAAAAACTTATCTTCAGGATCAAAATAGCAAAAGATTTAAGAAAATTCGTTTATTTTACTTTTTCCCCCTGTTCAGGTCCATAGGTAGCAAATCGTTCAAAATTAAAGGAAACAATCAACTACAAAAATTTACATAAGATCAGGAACAAAACAGCTGATTTAGAATAAACAAGCACGTACAAATTAATTTCTCTTTTAAATTTAAATAGCAGTGCAATATTAAAAAATATGGTTATATACGAATCATATTTTAACTTCAATGAGTAAATCTTCGATCATTAATCTTAATAGCTTCACAATTTTGGAATGTGATTAACCTTTCCTCTGGGAGAAGCCAAGAGCACCAAGGGTGGCGGTGGCTGAAGTAGTTGACACGTTGACTACAAAACCGAAGGTACTGGGTCCAATCCCTGTATTCAACAGTCATTAAATAACAACACCACACATTTTTCTGATGTGCATTAGTGTCTTTTTGTGTCAGTTGTTGTAGGAAATTTCAAGTGATGAAAGCATAGTCACTGGTCACTGAACTATACCAACTTCAGCAGATACTAATCCTAATGTAACATCAGAGCGCCCTCCTTCGTTGTGTAGCAGAATCATCGGCGAAGTAAAATAACCGATAAAATGGCTACTAACCAAAGCTTCAAAAATATTTAATATGTCTCATTTAACTGCAGAGGCGCCGCAACATTGCATTATTAAAAAACGTGCAAAAAGCAGGAGTATTTTCTATCTCTTCCTTCACAGCCTGTCTTCTCAATCACTATCCCTTTCCCAAAGAAGGTAATACATATTAATAGTAGTATGCATTCATTGCCTGAGTGTTACTTCTCTTTAAAAAAATAAAAATAAAAAAATATATAATAATAATAAATACATGAAAATTTTAATAGCAGTGAACAGATTGAACAAAACAGAATATCGAAGGTTCATATTCAAATAGTGCTATCTGCAATTTTTTCCAAAATGGGTTTTTATACCAACGTATTCAATGGTAGCATTATTTGTCACCTGTCAATTCGATAAAAAAAATATTTCTTTAAAGTCGTTTTTAAATAATATTGCAAAATAAAAATTTGCTTTTTTATAATAAATACAATTTTTTATTATTAAATTCTTATTGTCATTTTTTTTTTTTTTGTTATGGCAAAAGAGTTAAAACATTTTTACATCTACAGAAAATAATTTTTTCTAGTGACATTAATCTTTGACACGAAAAACTGGCGGTTTATTTATAGCGGTGTTTGTTATAATTTTGCCCCCGTGTGCCTTGTGGAAAAATTTCAATTGAATTAATAAACAAATGAAATGATAATAAACTCAAAATTTCCGACTTGATCAGTTTGTCAACCACATAATTGAAAATGCAAGACTGTATGCCCCAATTAAGTTTTACGGCAAACATTAAAAAAAAATACATTTAAAGTTGAAACTCGGTCATTTTTTACACATTGCTTAAAAAATATAAGCTGACAAATTAAGCAATTATCTTATTTCAATAGTGTAACAATAAATATTTTATTGAAATATATACATATGTACACTGTCAATCACTTGAGTAAGGAGTTAGTATAATTTAAAAAAAATGTAGACATTGACAGATTAGCCCAAAATAAAATTTTTTTTGTCTGACGTAAAACAAAATAATAAAAACATTAGAATTTGAAGATTTCTGTTTTTATTGGAAAAATTTCATACGAAAAAATTTATTTGCATTGCATGAAATGTGGGCGGTAGGCGTGTTCGTTTTCGATAGAACTCGGGTAAAGTCTTTCATTTATTCTATAAAGCGTATGTACCAAATTTTAAGTCTTCTGCTAAGATAGGAAACATTTTTAAGCAAAAAATTGATTTTGATTGCATGGGCGGTAGACGTGGCAGATTTGATGAAATTTATTTTTTCTTAATTAAGTTAATAGAAGGCTTTTTGACAACTTTTAATGATCTAGAGCCACTCCTTATTGTTTTTGCATTAAAAAAGCCATCCCACTTTGCAACGGCTTAGAGCAAAGGGCCTTTAAAGGATTCAATAAACAAATGCCTGGACATCAATATTAATAGATTATATAGGACCGCTTTACTGCTCAATTTTTAACTGACTTTTTGAATTGTTAAGAGCTTTTGCACGTACCATTTTCTTGAAATTCGAAATAAAACTGTTTTATTTAATAAAATATATTTATATAATATTTGTCGTTGTTTTAGCACGTATAGATGCATCAAATACATTTTTCAAATGCATATTAATTTTGACACGCCTTGAATAAAAATATAATATTCAAATAACTGCTTAATTATTAAAAAATTCCTTATTTAAGGAATGCATAAAAAACTCTTAAGAGTTAGTTTTTAACACAAAGATAAATTCTATTTGTCACTTAACTGTAGTTTAAACTTTAAATTTTGTTTTTCAAATAAAAATTATCTGGTTAAAAATAATCTAGGTTTAACCGAGCTACATTACTTAGTTAAACTTTAATTAGAATTGTCAAAAGATAAATATATAAAATAAATATTACACAATTGAAAAAAAAAAATTTACTAAAAAGTTTAATAAAGAAATATATTCAGACATAAATAAAATACTTATTATGACGACGAAAATTTTAGTGATTATGAAATCAGAATAACTTGGATAGGACAATTTTGGGAAAAATAAGAATAAGTGTATGATCAATTCGAGTTCTTGTAAAGATTGCATTCAACAGAGAGGTTTGTGTATGATGATTTTAGAATTAATTGGAAATAAGTATATTTTTTTGGATTAAAAATTTTATGATCTTTTTCGGTTTTATTTTTGGAGCGTCACTATTTTTTAAGTCCATATTTATTTTCTAAAAATTCAGAATTCAATTAATCAAGTTTTTCTTTAATAAATTTAAACCCCCATATTCATAAAAAAATAGAATTAATTTGAAATCCGTTTTAGGAAAATTTTGTATGAAAAATTTGAAATAAAATACATTTCAAATTCATTTAAAATTTTATGAATATGGTAGAAAGAATTTACGTAAAATATTTTCAAGAATGCCACATCTATATTGAAAACAAAGTATTGCATTTCTAGCTAAATTGACAACTGTTAATCCATCACTGAAAAACAGCATAGGCGATTAAACATTGTTTAAATGTTTCTTGATTAACTGAAATGTATGTTAAACTAAGTTTAACTAACTACAGGGTGGGCCAAAAGAAACCAAGGGGTGTAAAAGTTTAATAACTTTTTTGTTTATTAAATTTTTTTTTATTTTTTCTTTCAGATTATATAGACAACACTTGGAGAATTTATAATGGAGAGGTTCACAACTGAACAGAGAACCAGAACAATAGAATTTTATTATTTAAACCAGAGATGAAAATTTGATTATGAGTGATGAAGCTCATTTTCATTTGAATGGCTTTGTTAATAAGCAGAACTGTAGGTTCTGGGGTTCTCAAAATCCAAGAGCCATTCATCAACGCCAATTGCACCCCATCAGGTGTACAGTATGGTGTGGGATCACATCTGAAAATGTCATTGGGCCCTACTTCTTCGAGAATGAAGATGGAAGTGCTGTAACCGTAAATGGAGAGCGGTATCGGTTTATGATAGAAAATTTTTTACGTCCTGCTCTTGAAAACAGACCTGATATGTGGTTTCAGCAGGACGGAGCCACTGCCCATACTGCCCGAGACACAATGGCACTTTTAAGTCAAATTTTTGGAGAGCGAATAATTTCTCGAAATTCGGAAATTATTTGGCCAGCGCGATCGCCAGATTTGACAGCACCCGACTATTTTCTTTGGGGTTTTTTGAAGGAGCGAGTGTATGTGAACAAGCCAGAGACAATCCTTGAACTCAAGGCAAACATTGTTGCAGAAATTCGAACGCTACAGCCACAAGTTTTGAAAGATGTTATGGAAAATGCTCTAAAAAGAGCCCATCAGTGCGAAGCTGAAAACGGTGGTAATTTAAGAGACATCATTTTTCATACTTAGTGTAAAAAAATTTCCATTTTGTATATTATATAATCTGAAAGAAAAAATAAAAAAAAGTTAATAAACAAAAAAGTTATTAAACTTTTACACCCCTTGGTTTCTTTTGGCCCACCCTGTAGTAAGAAACTAGCATTTAATGTATTATAGGTTAAGATGCGGTCACACTCCTCAAACATTTTCCCAAAAAGCGTAACCAACAAACACAATTCAAAAAGTTTTGATCCAGACACACAGTTTATCATATCAAACAGTTTCGAACACAACTAATGCACAATAACATAGAATCAAACAATATTGGCTACTCATTAACTTGACAAACTTTTGTCTGAATTGAAGGATCTTTCATTAGCATTTAGTGGTTACGTTTTTCTGACCAAATGTTTGACAAGTGTGGCCCGTAGCTTAAGTTAAAATTAAAAACAAATTTTTTTTAAAATTTTTTTACCAAATTAATAGTAAGAATCTGAAATCTAAAAGTTTAAAATTTACAAAATATGTATATTCGTTCAAAATTGGTGAAATCAAATTCCTTATTTAAGTGACGCACAGTGTATATACATATGTATTCATATATAATAAATGACACCAAATATGAATTTTCGACTGCAGGTAATTAATTTTTCATTAACATGCTTAACAGTATTTAAACAGTTTCTTTTTAATTTTTTTTTTTTTTTGTAGCTACCAAAAAATTTTCAAGCACTTTGAAATATTAGACATTTGTGGGTAAACAAACCTATAAACCTATATACACAATTGTTTAGGAATATATTGAATAAAACACAATATGTTAATATTATTAGCACATCAGTTTAATGAGGCAATAGGAAATATTGAAATATGTAAACAAACAATTTTTTTTAAACTTGACATCTCCGAGACAAAAGTTAAATAGAAACATACATATTTTATCTGACAAAAAAGAAATTAAAATTAATGACAATAATTAGTTACTTTAAAATTGCAACAAAAAGTTTGTTTTTTCTGATGGACTTTATTTATTATTTATTATTGTTGATTAATGAAATGTGATCTTACGTAAAAGTATTTGTTTAGTTTTTGTTTATATTTATCTACATTTTTTTTTGCAATTTTATTTGCTTTTAATTCAAAGGCACTCAGAAATATTTTGTTTTCTTCTAATTAAACTTTAAAACGCGCACATGCTCTCTTAAAAGCGCGCACACAAACGCTCACACACACACAAACTTTGTAACACCAACGAAATCAAAATTGAACAAGTTCAAGTTTGTAGCCTAAGTCTTTCGTTTTCTTGCTTGCGCGAGCACTTGACAATTATTTCGTTTTAACTGATTTTGTTAATCGTTTTTAAAATATTTAAAATTTTTCGTAAGCGATGTTTTACGTTTGGCTGTCAACATGAAACTGAGGCTGTGCAGCCGTTTGTTTAAGCGGTAAAATACAACTTTTTCGCTATTTGAACAGTTGTTGGACTTTTTACTTTTATTTGGCATGTATTCGTATAGGTTTTTGGTGGTATTGCTACATATACAAGTGCGTCTTTGTATATTTTTTGCAGACAATTTTTAAATATAAAAAAAATTATGAAAATAGGCACTTAAATGTAAATAATTTAATGTTATATTTGTATGACATTCATTATTATCATTTGCAAATATTTTATAAATGAAGCAAAAGCTCTAATAATAACAATAATAATAATGCTACTACGCATGCGGTTTGTAAGAGTATTATTGAAATTATATAAGCTTTATGTTGGAAAAATTAGTTCTTTTTATTAGAACCTAATTATACAAACTTAATTATACAAAATTCGCATTAAAATATTGTACAAAAGATGATTTAATTTTGTTATTCAAGCGTGGTAATTATAAGTATCAACGGAAGCATAGTTAGTAGTTTTCACTCACGACCATGTAATTTTACTAGCATGCACACTCACGAAACATTCCAGACTAGAATAAGGAATATTTAGAGAACTATTTTCTTATTTTCACTTTCGTAATTTGTCAAAAACTTGTAATAGCCATATAGAGTATACGTGAATATTCCAATCATACACGAACTAACTCACATATGTACGTGGATGCTTACGTCATTGAAGGAAAAAAATCAATTAGAAGTATTAATGCGTGATTAAGCATAAACCACACCAATTATCATATACTCGAAAGTTTTTTATTGCTTCTAATTCCCATTCGGTGCATAAAAAAATTTTTATTTAACTTTTTCAGATGTTCAGCATCTTTAGAAAGTATTCATTATAAATTGAGTATTCAAATTAAAAATAAATTGTATAATAACAAAATTAAAAATTTTAAGAACCCCCGACGTCCAGACCAAACGCAGATACACTACAAACTTATAACACCACTTTTTTGGTCGTGGGTTAATATAATAAACTAAACATATATAGATAAGAAAAGTAAAAAAAAGTTTTTTACTACACCGAGTGGTAATTAAAAGCACTAGAAAAATATACCCGGCCTTGTTCTGTAAATCAAGTCTATTTAAAATCGCACGATTTTAAAAAACTAACTCAGCTAATAGACACATTTTTTAGACTTTTTTTAATTTATTTTATTATATAGATCTGATATCTGAGGATCTTAAAGAAAATTATTGTATATTGTCACCTTAAATCAAAACGGACGTAACAAAAAACATTTCAAGATCAATAATAATAAAGTGTTTTTGAAAATGTTCTTGTAGTATGGATACTTATATGTTTTTAAACATTTATTTCCCTTTTATGTTAGTTACGTTCTTTGCACTTAAAAATAGATGCATTCGTAATTAAGTCTATTTGAATTTCTTTAATAAAGTCGTAATTTTTTATCGCAAAGGTGATAATCAATCAAGAACTCGATTTCGAATTTTTGTGTAGTTACGTCCGTTTGCATTTAAGGTGACAATATGATTTTAAGCACATAGTACGATTTCAAATCAATTCAATTTGCAGAACAGGGCCCAGTGTGTGCATAGAAAAAGAAAATTAATAAATACAGTGAAGGGAAACATACTCGTACCAATGTCTTTTAAATAATAAATTTTTGTTTTTTAACCGACTTCAAAAAAAGGAGGAGGTTATCAATTTGTCTCTATTTTTTATTTTTTTTGCAGTGTTACTTCATAACTCCCTTCATATTAGACCGGTTGTAAAAATTCTTTTATTGTATGAGGTGGAAAACTATCGATGGCACTATCGATACTACCGATAGTTATTTTTTTTGTGGCTATCGATATTTTAATTCTGCAATCGATTAATACTTGAAAACAATCGATATTTTCTAGTCACTATCGATAGTAAATGATACACCACTAAATTCAAAAAATGTAATTATGTTGCTTTTTATAAACAAAAATAACTTGAATGACGGGAAAATTTCTTCCCCTGATCTTACTTATTTTTCATACAATTATTTTAGTTTTGTTATTTATTGAACTGATAAATAAAATTCTTTTTGATTTTGTGTTGTTTTGTTTAAAAATATTTTGTTTTGAACTTTTAGTGTAAATAAATAATCAAACAGAATAAGTCCGCAACTTCAGGAAAAATCGCTTTCAAATTAACAAAGCCTATAATAAAATCTACGGCAGTAACTTCAAATGCTCTCTCATATTTGTTTTATTTTATTTTTTTGATATTTTTCTTTGTAGTTTTGAATACAAAATGTATGAAATTTATTGAAAGTACGGTAGCATTTCTGAGAGAATATTTATTTATATGTGAGAGCATAAGAAAAAACGGTGTCAAAATAAAATAGATTCTATCCCTCTACTAGTTTTTGGGATTTGTTTTTTTGTGTCAATTTGTATGGAAAATGTGTTTATGCCGCAATTCTATTTGATCATTAAATGTATACATTATACGAGAACCATACAACTTCGATACTACCACGATAGTATCGTCGATATATCGATAGTTTTTCTAACTTTCGATAGTCTTGAATCGATTTATCGATAAAGTTGTTTAAACTATCGAAAACTTACGATAGTGGCACTATCGATAGTTTTCCACCTCTAGAGGACCATGATAGGCCATAGTTGGGGCAAAATTATGTACAGAAAAAATGTTGTGCTATTTATTCTGCACAAAAATGGTTATATAAAATTTTTCCGAAAAACTCCGCACTTGAAAGTTATGGGGCCAAAAGTGTTTATAGTAAAGATGGTTATTTTTTGGGTGAAAATTGCAAAGCGCATGTCCGATTTGCATGTTATCAGTGTAATTTTTGCACACATGATTTTTTTATGACCAGTCTATCAAAAACAGCCGGTTAGACATAGGTCGATCTTGTTCACTAGTTAATTTTTGGCACAAACCTATGATAAAACCCATGTAATTTAAAGTCTAGAGCCGGTGGAACGAACAAAATAAACATTTTCAACATCACATACATATTTTGGGTGGTCTAGTGTACATGCAAATATGTTAATGTGCGTGAACGTAAATTCTGTTACAACAAGATTACCAGATTAACAAATTAGTTGAGATTTTCCAACGAAAAGTCGGATGAAATAAATAATCGTTTATTTTAATTGGCTGACCTTAAAAGCTTATTTAAAAAAAAGCACTCAAACTAAGGCCCAATAATCGACTTCTCAATTATGTGCCATTTATCTTTAAGTGCCTCTTAAGTACCGAATTCATTTTTTCAGTATAAAGTTGAGAGCCATTTAAATGCCTAACCTTGTCTATTTAAATCACACTTAAGTCTTACGAGCATACCATATGTTATTGTGCTTGTGTGTGTTTATTGAAAACATGTACATAAGCATCATGTGGTCGTATTAAAAAGAATTTCGTTTAATTTTCATAAATATATAACATATACAATGCATAGTATCAATATCATGGAATAAATAAATAGAAAAATGCGTTCTGATGCTCTTTTAGTATTTAAGTGCTCATTTAATTTTACGACTGAAAAAATGAAACTGCAATTAAGTGCAACTTAAAATTAAGTGGCTTTTAGCTAAATGACACTTAATTGAGAAGTCGATTATTGGGCCTAAGTAAGTCATTTAAATTATTTTGTTTGTGATAATTTTTGAAATTAAGTGCATTAATGAATAATTTTTTTTTTTGTGCGTGAGTGTATGTGTCTTAAGCCAAAAACTGCTCACGTATACATCTCTAACAGATCGTTTCAAAGCCTGAATGCAAATTAACATAAATTTTGTACTTGTATGCACAAATATTATAAAAATATGAATTAATTTTGAAAACAATATATTTTGCATAAAATGCTCCTATTTGGTGTCATTGTTTAAATTAGTTTTGTTATAAAAGAAGAAAAATAAACACGCCTAGCGAAAAATTACATAATTAAAAAAAAAACTACAATTACATAAATCAAAAAAATGAGTTTTTGGAATTATTTAATTTTAATTTTTCGTACTCCTTTCATATGAAAGAAATTAAATGATTTTATTTAATTTTTGAAATTAAATATACGGCCCTGTTCTGTAAATCCAAATCCGATTTCAAAAAATTAAAAATGGTCTTGCAGACGTGTTTAAAATTACACACGATAATTTTCTTTCAGATATGATATTTGAGAATCTATTTAATAAAAAAATAAATTTTAAAAATATTTCTATTGTCGGAGTTAGTTTTTTAAAATCGTGCGATTTCAAATCGATCGGTTTACAGAACAAGGCCGATAAATATGAACTAGGACACTAATGATATAGTTGAAGATCTTTTAGGTTTTGTAGTTAGTACTCTTACTAACCTGAACACCTGTAATAGAGTTCAGGCTCCTACTTTTATAGCAAGGCAAGGTAGAAAGTTCTGGATGTTACGTGCTCTTCTAATTCGGTAGCTGATAAGATCGCGAACTAATGTGCTCTTGAGGAACACCCCTTATCTCAAAGTACATTGAATTCTGTATTAAGGAGGAAGCAGCAGTAGTAGAAAGATTAGATGAGCAAGGGTACAACATGCAAAAAACTCTTCAATAGGTTTAATTAATACAGAAATGAAATGGACTTGGCAGCCTATAAAGCAGATAAGATTTTCTAAAAACACATCTTGGAAAAGATTCAGTGAAAACATCAAGAAGTTTTTAAAAGTCTCCCGCATAAGAAAATTTTTGTCCGCTGCTCCCTTGACACTGGAGTGTCTGGAGAGTCCCAATGGTACGAGGTGTACATCTAGTGAGGAGTTCTTGAAAAGCCTGTACAACAATCACTACCTGATAAAATTTCAGAATAAGATTTGGACATCTGATTAGTATGAGTTACCTATATACCTACACATCTGATATCGTATGCAGATCTTAATATGGGCCAAAAAAAGATTATCAATAAGTACCAAGGCACATTTATTTCCACGTAATATCAGGATTACAAAAACAATGACGAAATACAACAATGAAAATAACAACATGGTTTTTAGTTTATCCAAAATGTCAAAAATAGAATTTGTTTGACATAACAATTATTCATATAAACTTGAAAAAATTTCTCCACGGCAGCTACCACTAGCAAAATTTGCACCGTTTAGCACTTTTCACAATTTTTTAATAGTTTTTTCGTATTTTTAAATTTGTTTAAAAAGAATTTTTTTAATAAAACATTTTTCAGATTGAAAATTTTTCAACACTTTTTTTAATTTCTCTTTCGTAAACAATTTTTGAAACAATTTGAAAAAAATAGCGTTTCCGCTACTACTTGGTGAATGTGTCTTGAATAAGTACTGAAAAATGATTTGAAGAAATTTCTTCAGTATGTACCAGACCACATATGGTTCTGCAATGAATGAATGGCCTACAGTAGAAAGCAATGAAAGTAACAAAGTAAGTAAAACAAATTTTCAATAAAATGATACAAATAATAAACAAAGAAAAAAATTTGTTTTATTTCAGTTAACGAATCTTACAATTGTTAGAGTGTCACACCAACTGGAGCTTCTAGCAACACAACAAATATTTATTTAGTTAATAAAAATTATTTTTCAAAGCAATAGTCTTTTGTCTTTGAACAAGTGTTTTAAAATAAAAAATAAATAAATTGAAAATGTATCAATTATTAAATACATATTTTAAGCTGCAGAAGCCTTAACATTCTCACAAAAGTTTAAGCGACAAAAAAGTTCATAAGGGAAAATAAACAGTTGTTTTTATTTTCCGAAAAATTACTTTTTTTGACGATTCAGTTATGTACGTATGTATGTATGTACGTAAGTATGTATACGTCAGTGGGCAAAATATGAATTTCCAGGCTTAAAAAAACCTATAAAGTAACAATTCAATTACCACACTCAATTACAATGTTTATGTAAAATTTTTAAAAGATATGACATACCATTAAGGAAAATGCGGGTATTGATCTTTGTTAGGTGATAATTAGCAATGTCCATCAAAATTAATTTACCAACATTTCTATATACAGATAAGTAAATTAATCATACATATTTGCCGTGGGCTCTAAACATTTTTACTTTATTAGCTATTAATCATGATAATGATTACAACCATACAAATTTATAATTTGCTTGGTTTTATTGTTTCTTTTTTTTAACTATTTCTGACGTATTGTAATGTTTTGGGAACCGTAAAATGATGTCAGAAAGTCAGGTTATTGTTATCTGCAATCAATTAATTTAATAACTAACTATATTTAGGACACTGCGGTCTGTTATTTTTATTGGAGTAAAGTTTAAGTTTCCATAGTTTTGTCAATACTTCAAAACCAGTAAAATTTATTGATAATTTGTGAAAATTATCTAGTAAAAAAAAAGAATTTATTAATTTTAAATATCATAACATTTATTAAATGCTTCTAAATTATTCTATGACTTAGAAGAAAAGAATACAAAAACTTAATATAAGTTGTTAACTATTACACACAAAAAAGTCTTACAAATCAATTGTCTGTATGGAATGATGTTTTTTAATAAATAACAATATTTTATATTCAATTTTAATTATGGCCACTCATCATTTTGTGCTGCATAGTCATGTATTGTGTGAAATCTTAAGCCATTGCCTTCAGGTTTATGCCAAGATGGTAAAAGAACTGTACGCCAAAATGAGCTGTAAAGTCAAAATAAAATTTTGTTGTATATTTACTAGTAATATTTTTATTTATTTTTTACTATTTATGACTTACCGTCCTCTTACTAAGCCTAAAAATAAAAGCCAATTCTTTTTAGGCCCAAAATCATAGGGATTGATATAAATTTTATTTTGCAAAAGCAGACGCTTACGTTCTGATTGATTTATGTGAGCCTCGACGCTAGTTTCTCCACGCGTTACCAACTTGACATGCCAAGAGCAGAGTGTACCTAATGCTACAACTACTGCCGAACATATAATCGCCATAAACCACAATGCTCTGCGTTTACTTATGACAGTAGCACTACTGCCATCAACGACATTTGCAGGTGTTGGCAAATTATGCTGCACCGGCAACAAAATGTCTTCATCGTATTCATTAAGATGACTCTATTAAATTTTTAACATAAAAAATTTAAAGCATGTACATAATTTTTTTTTAGCAAATACGAAAGTTACATCTGGTATTATGTGGCCGCTTAAATTTAATTTCACTGGTTGTCCCTCTAATGGCTCCGTTTCTGTCCAATGTTCGCCATGATCTAGCCACAAATAATTGTAACCAATTTCCAAGCCAAATATGATTAAAAACAAACAACCAATCGTTGTATAGAACATGTACAGGAAAAAGTAACGATGGTTGCCAAAGCCAACACAGTTATTAAGCCAGGCTGTAAAAAGTAAAATCATATACTTTTTAAATATTTGCAAAAACGATTTTACTTTATCATTTGTTTGCGAAATGTGGATAAACAAAAAAGTTGGTAGAGTGAAAGCATTTTTATTGTTCTTTATACACAATTGCAGCAGCACAAATACACTTTGAAAATATCCCCAAGTATTTATCTTTTTAATGAGGAGTGTATTTGTTATTTCAATAAGTTGTTTTTAACAATTTTGATTGAATAAAGAAATATCTAATGAATCGCTTTTTAAATAAAAATTTAACTTTTTTAATTATTTCAAGCCAACAGAGTTGAGTTAAGAACGGCAATAGTGGTATTCGTTTTAAAAACTTATTCATTCTTTAAATCGAGTTGCTTGATTAAGAAAAATTAAATCCACTAATAGCGAATTTTTTCAGACTTTTTTGTAGTTTTCTATTGTTTAGCGCTTGAAATATCATACCTAAAATTAATTTAGTATGTATGATTTAAGACAATCAATGGGGCCATTATTTATTTTTGTAAAACGAGAAATTTACTCGGTTACGGTTTACAGAACATGGCAGATTATAAAAATATTCTTTATGAATAGGCAAAAATAAAAATTAAAAACCTTGAAATTCTGGCAAAAGGTAGTGAATTCGAAAGAGTTGGAAATTTTTTTCCCAAATAAATTTTTATATGCAATGCTATTTAACTTGTTTCTAAATTAAAAATATATAAGAATCGGTTGACCTTGCACGCCATCCCAGTTTTTTAAGTCGGAAAAAATTAATGTGTATCGAAAATCGATTTGACACGAATTTATAGAGCAATATATATATATATATATACAAACATCATTTTCGAACCATCATATTTAGGTAAAATTTCTATAAGAATCAGTGAATATTTAAAAGCGATTTGACGAAGACTTTTGAAGTTATGAGAAGGATTTTTTCGAAATTCTTCGTTAACTGTATCTGTCAAACGAATCACGCGATTTTAGTCAAATAGGCAAATAACGTTTCTTTTTGAGTTTAAGAGCTGATTAGATTTTGAACTTGATCAGCTTAGGGCCATTATTACAACTTGACGATAGTTAAAGGTAGAATTTTATCGGACCTATAAACACCTTTTCATTAGTACAACTTTGTTTTGACCTAAAAGTGAGGGATAAGTTGAAGACAATTTCATCCTACTTATCGGTTTCGACATTTGAAGTTGCTACATTTTCATAAGTTGTCATACTTTCCACTTTATAAATTACAGCCAAATGAAAGTACATATCGTCACCTAAAATCCAGGAGAAACAAAAAACTTCATAAATTTAATACTATTTATATGTTAGGTGCCAAATTGAATAATTAATGAAATCGGTATTTTTGAACATATGTGAGTAAAATTTTAGGAAAATATGTATTTTGGTTAATCACATCATAATCAATAAAAAATTCTATTTTGGATTTCAGGTGACGATATATTTATTTGAACAAAATGTATATAAAACAAACAAAATAAAACACAAAACACACAATAATACAAAACAGCAAAAGAATATACATAATAGTTTCTGTAGTAATACGCAAGAGTATATAAAACACAAGTTTTTCTTTAAAAAACAACCTACTTTACCGAGTAACGTAACGTGAAAATGGAAATGCCCATATGTATAGTATGATATTTACGTCCTTAGCAAAAGATATTAGTATTGATGACAATTTCACACTAATACATTTGTCTTGCAGGGAGAAACTTGTTTATTTGCGTTTGATATGATGTGTACAGACATTCATAGTTTGCCTTACAAAGTTAAATTTAAATTGGCTAGCAATATTTAAGTAATACAAGCATTGGTTTGCTGACAATTTTCAAGGTTAACCGGAATAACATATTTGCACACTAAAGAAGGTACAAGTATTATAACGTCAACTACAAGTCAAAGGGCCACAACTATACAATATATCAATAATTTTATTGTTTGGATGTCTGTAGATTTTAATTTATTGTTCCTTTTCTCTTAGCAGTTATAGAAACGAAATTGTAGGAAGTATAGTGTGGCCTTTTGCATTTTCGCTAACGATAAGTAAACTATTTGGGTACTTTGTGGACATTTTCACTTTCTATTTTATTTCTTGTTTTTTATTATACATAACTTTATTCTTGAAACTAAAAAACAAGTATTAAAAGTGTACAAACTAGATTTTGAGGGATCATTTAGTTGAGAACCATTTAAGTGAAAAGTTCTTCAAAGAAAAGTGCAACTTTACTTGAAATAAAAATGAAGGTAAGTTAAATTATTTTTTAACATTGCAATATAATTTTACATTATCTTCAATATTTCAGATATTTCTGCTTTTTTTAACGTTAGTAACTTATGCTATGGCGGCTAGTGTTTTATTGCCCTTAACATCTGTTATACGCGTTCCCGAAGATGATACTGCTGTTGTGGAAAGTTCTCGCGTTAAAGGAAATTTTGCCTTTAGTATTGTGGAGGGTCATGCTTATAAAGCTATTACACCAATATTGGGTCATATTTTAGTACCAGAATATGATAAGCCGATGAATATTATTTACATGCATAACTAAATAAGTTAATTCAAAATAAAAATATGTCTTCTTTGACTTACGACAATGGTGATCCATTTTTAGTATACATTTATTGCAAACCGAACAATGATGCGTGCGAGGTGGTTTTGGTGTTATACATTTTTTGCACACAGTAACCGCTTCGTTAAGGGAAATACCCTACAAATCGTTTAAAAAAATTTATAAGCAAGTATGTTTATTATATGAGTATATCGCTAATTTAAATTAAAATCCATGTAACTTCAATTTATTCAATTACAGGAAGAGAAATTAAGCTTGATATAATACGCCGTACAACTGTTTTTGTTTTGAATATTAATTAATTATGTATATGGTTATATGTTGAAACATTAAAATTAACGATATACTGTATGTGCATACGTTCATATACATTTTTTATAAACATACCTCTGGCGGTTCTCCAGCCGGCGTTATTACTGCCATAACATAATGAAAGACCACATTGATTAGCAACCAATTGCCTATTATTACGAGAAATACTGTAGCGGTTTGACTCTTTTCCCACCAAAATGGCAAGCCTATCCAGTAGGAAATACTGACAACGGCAGTAGTTAACAGTGCAACCCCAATTACAAAAAACTATATACATATATAAAAAACAAAAATATTTAATATTTGACTCCAGTTTTACATTTTTGTAATACTTAAAACTTACCGGACCTAATAGATGTGTATAGTTATCAACAGTCCAAAATATTGGCTCCATACAAACATCCGTTGCATAGGAAGCATTCATGTGGTCATTATATGTCAATGAACGGCAACACAATTTTAAATAGGTCCATCTTATGTGACAATAATTGCTGAAATGATATACAATATAAAAGCAAAATTATACAATTTTTTAAATTGGGCTACAGAGCATACACTAAGTTTTTACTAAGTTTTGGCAGCTTCCAATTTATTCGTCCCATAATAAATTAAAATGGTTCAATCTCTTACGACCAACTTAAATTTAATTATTTAATTCATTTAGTAAAAAATTAACTAAACATTATACTCGAACAACCTAAATAAATAAATAGTAAAATTAACTAACTTTGTAGTAAAAGAACACGTAGCCAGCGGGCGAAGATGATGTAAATTGGTCGTCGGCGGCGGAATATACTCGGCGACGGCTAAGCAGAATATGTCGGCTCCAAGTGTTTACTAGTGGCAGCGTTTGTCATTTCCTCTATTTTTCGTTGTTTGCATTACTTTCCATAAAAAAGCAATGTGAACGGCGTTGCATACATTTTGATTATCATCAAAATGACAGCACAAGAAATACCAGATGTGTACTCAGGAGAGCATTTCTTGAAAAAAATTTAATAATTAAACATTAAACATTAAAGTTTGCTAACAACAAAATTGTAAAATCACACTCTTCGCCAGCGGCTAAGTAAATAATTACGATAATCGTCGGCGGCAGCTGTACGCCAATCGACTTTGCTCTCTGCACGCAGCTGCTTTTACAGCTGATAATTAACCAGTACGGATCCTACCACATGGTGAAATTGATGTCAGCTAAAAACAATCGAGTTACCAACTAAGCTGATTAGATGTCAAAAATCCAACTAGATGTCCAAATTTAAAAACTTCACTTACAGGTGTATTCTTGATACCGATGCGTTATTATTTTTATTATTATATTCACAAGTTGAGTTGATTGTGGGTGGACTCGATCAAGGTGTATACTTATGAGATAGAATCGCCTCAATTCACTTTGCAAAATGCGTTCATGGTTGTAAACGTTATGTTAACACCACTGCGACTAACGGAAATTATACAAAAGAATGTGTAATAAAACACAATGTTTTTTCAAACATTAGAAAAATTATGCATTTGTAGCACAGCATGATTATTATTTAGTCTATGCTTTGTAATTCGAGTTGGTTGATCTTAAAATTTAACACTTGAATCATAAAATAATGAATGTAGACGAAGAACAAGGTTAGAAAAAATACTTTTGAAATTAAGAAACGTAATATATTCTATTGTCAATAGATAAATATGAGTGTTTTTTTTAATTTCATATGTAGATGCAACAGGTAAAACAGGAGAAATTGCTCCCTCAAGCAGTGGAGCAGCAAATCGGCCATCAACAAAATTTTTAAACAGCAGTGAAGAAGTTGTTGCCCCTCCGAGTACAGTAAATGCATTCTCGTCGGAGCCAGATAATGCTAAAGCAGATGGAGAAACTATAATACACAACATAAGAGAAGAAACTATACATAAACCAGCAAACAATGACACACAGGACGCACAGCAGGTTAATTCCAGTAAATCGTCAATAGTAGAAAATAGTAACGAAGAATCCGTTGCTATTAATAGAGGAATCAATGCTGAAACCGAGGAACAAGTTGAAGATATGGCCATAGAAAGAATGAATATGTATGATCTTATAGCTCATTTTAATGCAGCTTATGGAATTCGCAGTCATAATTATGAATTCGAGTGGAATGACTGGGCGGCTGAAGATTGAGGTCGTAAAATAAATTTTGCTTGAAAACATGTGCATAAACCTTTTATAAATAACAAATATTTTTATGAAAACAGCAAATGCCAACATTTTTTATTTTTGAGTCATAACCCGAAACAAATTTTGCAGAAAATGAGCATGAATTTTTGAATTTACTAACAACTTAATGGATACAGATATTCTATTAAGAGCTCCGTATATGAGATAATTTTTTTATTCAAATTTATAAGCAACATGACGATTAATTCAGCAGTATTAACTCAAAGATAACGTTTCTTGAGTTATGAGTCTATTGCACCAAAGGTTCGATATGTTATACGGAGCGGATCCATATTAGGTGGTCTCAACTCAGGTGATTATTTTTGATGAGATTTTAAAATAAAAAAATATTTGATATGCATATATACATACAAATCATTAAAAAATAATTATAAATAATGTACAAATTTAATTTTTATAAGTTTATTGTTTGTACTCACGGAACAAAGGTCAATCGAAACAAGCCAAAAAGAGACAAACAAGGATTCGAACTTTTAACGTACATACTTAAAAAATTTAAGGCCGGGGCACAATAAATCCGTCATAGGTTAAACTTCGCCTTTTTCAACTGACATTAACGCAACGACGGAAAAGGTTGGCACAATGAGTACTTTATTGACGGAAGCATTTTAACAGCTTCAATAGGTCGATTCTCCATTTTATTTATTAAATTAAACTTTTTGTATTCATTTCGTTTATTTCTTTTGTTTAATTTTATTTTTGATGCCACAAAACACTAAAAACTAAATCAGAACATACCAAAAAAATCAACCAATATCTGCCAAACTACTCAACGTACACAAAAAGTTAAAAGTTGACCAAATTTTGTACTTTGTGTTGACGGACACGTACTGAATGTAACATACCTCATAAGAAACCACGTATTTCAACTTAGCTGTCAGTTAAAAAAGGCGAAGTTTAACGCATGACGGATTCATTGTGCCCCGGCCTTTAAAGTTACTGAACTTTATTACTTTGCGTAATAAATATGACACAGCTTACAAGAAAATCGCTAAATAAATATTTCTTATTAGCTGTTAGTTGTGAACGCGGACGCATAACACATGACGGATTCTATTTGGCTCGGCTTTAATACATTTACTTTTGTATTATTTTTCCATGCGTTTTCTTTGTGTTGTAGTCAGTTTTTTTTTTGACAGCATAGCCCAGATATAACACACAAACAAAACATCTGTTGTATTTGCATATTCTCTGTTGTTGTATAGTTCCTTATACTATAATCCCCATATTCATAAAATTTTTTTCCATACAAAATTTTCCTAAAATGAATTTGAAATTCATTTTATTTTTTTATAAATATGGGGGTATAAATTTAATTTGGTTTGCTGGGATATTATTTATATGTAGATATAGCTGGCAATGCCTAACTGAAAGAATACAAAAGAACACAAAGCAAAAACAAATTTTCTTTACCAAATCGGAGAATTTTAATCCGTGAAAAATTTTATGTGAATTGGTCGATCTTAAATCATAAAATAATGGATATAGATGAACAACCTGATCAACAAGGTAAGAAACAATATGAAATCAGGAGACTCAAAATTTGTTATAGTGCACAAATTTGTTTTTCATTTAATAGATGCAACAGTCAATGCAGGAGAAATTGCGTCTTCTACCAGCAGTGGAGCACCAAATCTGCCATTAAACGAAATTTCAAACAGCAATGAAGAGGTTGCTGTTTCTTCCCGAAAAGTAAATAATTCCCTTTCGGAGAGAGATGGTGGCGAAACAGCTGGAGAAACTGTAACAAACAACATTGCAGAAGAAACTATACATAGAACAGCAAACAATAACACACAAGAGGAAGAGCAGCTCATGGAAATAAATCGCATACCATCAGCTGATGCCAACGTTGATGAAGAACATCAAAATGAGCAACATATTGAAAATGCTGGTATTGATCCTAATTACCCATTGGTGTTGGTGCGACGTGTGTCCATACCATCTGCTGGCGATAATTCCAGAGAACCGTCATTGGCAGAAAATAGTAATGAAGAACCTGTTGCAATGGATCAAGGAAATGTTGCCGAAGCGGAAGAACAAAGTGAAGAAATCGGCATGGAGGGAAGATCTATGTCAGATGTTATTGCGATATTTAATTCGATTTCAGCAGCTGGCAGCGAAAATGATGATGAAGAGGAAGAGCAAAATGATGATTATGTGGAAGATGAATGGTCAGATGAGGATGAAGATGAAGCAGCGTTTTTGGAAAATCCCAATTTTCGTGGTTTTGCCAATCAGTTTGAAGCCATTAGAAATATGATTGCCCATACTAGGCGTAGCATGGCAGAAGCGGAAGCCAATTTCGGACCAATTCCTCGCAATTCATTAATGCAACGTTTTCGCCGTATACTTTTTATATTGAATCATCGAAGAAGACGTCTTATTCGTTTGGGCTTAGCCGCCCCAGATGTGGAATTACCGGAAGCCGAGGCGAATGCCGAGATGGAAACTGCAAATGAGAACACTTCTGAAAATGATGATGAAGATCACGCCGAAAGAGCCGAAAATGAGCAAAGCAGCAGTATGACATTGGAGCAGGAAGAAGAAATGAATGAGAATGCGGTTCGTTTCGATACAAACCTACCAGCAGAACATTCATATATGGGTACCAATATGAATCGTGTTTCTGGCGTTAATTATTTGGAAGTTGATCAATACGTAAAGTTGCGCTTATTTATGCACCAACATGTTCTTTTTCCCGGTGAAGTTTTACCATTTATGGTCGACAGTTCAACGAATATAATAGAAGGCGATGTTGATGAACAAAATGGTATATTATTTGGTGTTTGTTTTCCCTATTTATCTAATAAAACAACGGCCAATGGAGATGCGGATGGTTCTTTATCCAATGATGCGGATCAACTTTTATATGGTGTAACATGCCAAATTTATGAACTGGGAGAAGATAATCGGAGCAATACGTTAATAAAGTCAAGAGCTTTGCAAAGATTTGTTACAAAAGCAAGTGATTTGACAGTGTAAGTACTATTACACTTAATTATTTATTATTTAATATTTGTTCACAGCCTTTCGTAAATATTTTATTCAGCCCGTTGGAATTCATCAACGCACATCCCCGTATGAAATGCTTTGGCTACGCAAAAATATTGCCTGATATTTACTTGCCTGATCCATTGAAATGTATTAATATGGGCTCACTGAATCGTTTCCGAGACAACCTCTCAATGCATAACATGTACAAACGTTTTCAAGCTGCCACCACTCCATGGCCCTCATATGTTTATGAAACTCATGATATATCAAATATTATTGAAAAAGCACGTACACAATTGGCACAACATAAAATCGATACAATGCCCAGTGATCCCACACAACTATCGTACTGGTTAGTGCGCAACCTACATTTACCAGAGGAAATGCTAAAGTCGGTGTTTTTAGCAAATACAGTTAATACCAGATTAAAGCTTATAGCAAGTACTTTTAAAAAGGTACGTACGTGTACATTTTTAAAGTAAAGTTGTTTTTAAAGTGGCCTTTTTACTCATTTAGGAAGCCATATTCAGTTGTCGTAATTGTATAACACATATAGCCGACTGTCGCGAATTGTTTGCTATGTCAAAACATGGTGTGCAATCGCAATATTGTAATTCTGGTAAGTGTATCTGTTGTCTTGGTTGGCAAGCTGAATTTCTCAAATTATATCGATTATAGTTTGCACATGAATTAATTTCAAACGCAACTTTAATATCTCAATTACTTTATATCTTGAATTTATATCCATTGCTAGTGTTATTTTGATTATGAAACTTTAATATTACTAAGGGCCATTATTACAACTTAAAGTTAGTTAGTATAGAAAGCTCTTCATTATTCGAAATTGGATTTAACTTACCAGGTAGGATAAACTTGCCTGTAACTTATCGTTCACTTTAAGTTAAAGTATAATTTTGCAAATGAAAAACTTTTTATACGTCCGATAAAATCCTACTTTTAACTAACATAATTTAATTGAAAATTTATCAACTTCGAAAATTTTATTATTACTTTAAAACAACATTAGGATATTTAATTCCTCTGTATAAAAAGGATATTAAATTAACCAAGACACAAATTCTTAATCATCAAATTAATTATAAAATTACATTAATTGTTTTTTAGCTGGCTACATACATGAAACTAATACGCTTTACCAAGTTAATCGGCAAAGTATTTTATATAGTGGCGCACCCTCTACTAAGTTTAGTTGGTTTCCTGGGTAAGTAATTATTATTATTTATTTATTGGTATGTTTTCTTACATTTTTTTCCTCTAATGCTAAATTTTTTTTTATGTTTATCCCACTGTCAATTTGAGTCACTGTATATGTAATCATAAATTTAAATATTTTAATCTTTTATATTACAGCTATCAATGGCATATAATTATTTGTAAAATGTGCAAACATCACCTGGGCTGGGAGTTTAAAGCTGTTGAACCAAATCTTATACCCAAGCAGTTCTTTGGCATCTCGTCGTCCAGTGTTCGTGTGCGTTTAGCAGAGGAACGCAATGATGTGCCAGTACAAAATGCCGTATACATAAATTTCTTACGTTTGATGAATGCCGGCATGAATGAATTGCGTGAAGCCCGCAATAATATGCCACACATATGAAAGGCTTTTATGCGTAAATGTTGGTCATGTTGCTGTGGCTGTTACAAACAATAAACAAAACACCACCCAATGGTGGCCAGCACACTTTGAAATGGCAAAATTTACACAAGTATTTGTTGTGTAATTTTGTGGTTTTGCAAGTATCCTTCTGTTGGCTTTCAATTAACCTAAATATGTGGTGAAAGATAGTCGAAAATAATTTATTTTAAGATTTTATTTGCTTTTTTTATTACTTTTATTATCTATACAAGTTATTTTTTTGACTGTAACTTTTCATACAATATGCAAAAGCTTTTACTTTTATGAATGAATTTTTAAAATATTTCAGATTTTAGAGTTCGGCATGATTTGGCATCATGAATGACGACTGGTTATAAGTTAAAGAATTGTAATTATAAACGAAATCGAGGATTAATTGAAATTATTACAATTAATTGGAATTATATGAAAATATGAATGTGGATTATTATAAATCAATAAAATAAAAAAAATATATAAAAAATGAATAAAAAAAAACGTACATATGCATGTATATTGTAACAAAAAACAAGATAAACATTTTTTATAACTTTGCTTTTTAACAAATAAACAAACTTGTGTATAGGAAATTTATATTATGCTTGGAAATGCGAAACGCAAGTCGTGGAAGTCTTCCTAATATACCTTATATGCATATGACTTCGTCACATCCATTGTAAATTTTGAAACGTCTCGATCAAGGCGAGTTCATATCGGGTGATCTTTATAGCCCAGGAATCTATTTCGCTGCTTGTAATTTGAATATCTCTCAAATATCAACACAAAATTTTTCAGTACATACATTTTGTTTCTTCCTTTTGTAATTTGATTGTACGTTGGATGCCAACACACATTTTTAAGTACATTTTGTTTGACACAATTCAAATTCAATGTCAACAGACATTTTTCAGTAGATTTCTTTGATATTTAAAGTATAAATTTCGCATAGCGAGTTGAGATGAGTATACCTTATATGCATTTGTCTTGATTAAAAGTATGAATTTTTCAAGGCTAATTGAGGAGAGTCTAGCTTACATGAATTTGCATTGTACTCTATTTTCAAATTCCATTTCCGTTATGCATACCAAGAACGCATTTTCTCCAAGGCCAATTCATATTATTCATATTCAACTTCCCATGTGTCTTTCCGCCGACATCAAATATGTAAATTGTCCAAAGCGAATTGAGCCTTGGTTTTCTTATTTTTTGAAATTTCGAAATATTTTTTTACCTACATACAACAAACTTACATATAACAAATCATAAATACATATCGTTACCTTAATATAGAAAGGTCCTAACTCATTATTTTTTTAAATCGATTTTTTTTATATGTACATATTTCGATAGAAGAACATCTAATTTAGTAAAAAATAAATGATTGGGGCTTTCTATATTAAGTTAACGATATTTGCTTTCATCATTGCAAATTAGAAAGGACTTTTAGCACCCTTCTTAACTTTAATATTACAAATGAAACAAGATACAGTTTCATCATTTTCATTATTCAGTGATACTTCAACGGCAACTGAAATTTCTGGATAATATGACTCAATGAAAAAGTCCAACTTGTAAACAACATCTTCGGTATCATAGATAGGACACATGGCATCATACTTTAAATTCGTACAAACATCCGCTACTTCTTCGGGTAATTCATATGGCACAGTAATACCAAATGTTGTGGCACGAATTTTGGCTTTCAATGTTTGTGCCGTTCCCTTAGCTTTAATAGTAAATATATTTAATAATGTATGTATGTAATTAAGTTAGTTTTATTATATGCAGGAATATAAAAATACACGATAACCTACTTCCCAAGAAATGCACATCCATTACGACTGTTGTGCCTTTAACAACATCACAGGGAGGTTCAGCGCATCCCTCTACAGCAACGCTTAAAGGAAATGGCTGTCCACTTTTACCTAAAAAAGACAAGTTTTTATATTTATGTATGTATGTATGCATTAAAGGGCTGTGTAAGACGTTCTAAAAGTTTTGTATTCTATTTCACACTACTGCCAAGCAGTCTGTTTTAGTGTAAACATATATAACAAAACAAAACTAACAAAACATGACTCCAAGGTGTATCTAACTAGGTGGCGGCGCTACTTCAGCTGATAATTTTTTGCTCTATGTGCTTTGTAGCTGAAGAATGTCAAAAACTTCGATTTTTTTTTGGTTTTAGTACAATTATTTTTGTGCTTTTGACATTCTTAGGTTCTTTATTAGACAGCTATGGTTGCCGTATTTTTGTATAACAAATCCTTACGCAGTCACCTGTATAATTACGCCATGCATGACTCTCACTAAAATAAATCAAGCATTATTCGAAAAGTTTTTCTCTGCAGTTTTGTTAGTGCTTGTGTTCTCAAAACAAATAGAACATCAAAACAAAAAGCGAGAATGAAACAAAACAACAGTAAATCATAAAAATAAAAATTAACAAATTATTATATATAAATGTACATAAGTATGTATGATATTATTTCATAGTAAATAAAAGCTCTTTTCAGCTTTCATATTCCTAAAGAAGCGCAATGTTTCTTTTATATGGAAAATTATCTTTGCTATCAGAACATTCAAACATGTTTTGAATGTTTCTATTTCATTTTTCTTTTGAAAGGCTTGGTTTTACTGTTCTATTTTATTTTCGTTTTGAAAGGCTTGGTTTTACTTCAACATTGTTCTATTGAAGTTTTGTTTTGTACTGAAGTGTTCTTATCGTAAAGCAAAACACATCTCTTTTGAAAGTTTTGTTTTACAATAACGGAGCAATATACACACACATTTTGAAACTAATGAGTGCTTCTAATCCTTTTTTACGGCTTGTGCCACACTCTAGTATGTATGTATGTATGTTCTGGAAAACATTTCGATTTTATGATATAATGTATGGAATGTTTTGCATTGGAAGTTATGCTTGAGGCATATACATACATGCATAAAAGTTCATAAAAACTGAAAAATAAGTATACTTCTCCGAAAAGTATGTTGCTAGAAATCTGGTGTTTTTAAATAACAACGATTTCTAGAACAACTCTGGCAACTCTGGTCTGGCGCTCTACCGTGGGCCTAGATAAATATATGTACATATGTATTAAAATTTTTATTGATTGCTGAACTTTCCAGCATCAGCATGACAATAGCCATGCATTTTCGCGGGAAACCTCCAGTTTGAACTTGGAAGACTGTGTCCAAAAAAAAATTATCACGGCCCACCAGCTGTTTAGTATTTTGTTTTTTGCTATAACAAATAGTTTACAAGTTGAAAATAACTTATTTTTTATGTGAAAAAAATTTATTAAAAAATAATTATTGCAAGATAGGCAACGCTGTCATACACCACACAACGAAAATTAAACGAAAAGTGAGCAACGGGATCTGTGGACTCAAATTATTATACATTAGTGTACGTTTCGTTCACAGATCTTCTATTTGTGGCGTGTTCTGTAAAAATGCTGTCAATTTACAGAACAGGACCAATTAAATAAAAAAAAAAGTTTTGCAATCATGATAAATAACGTTTATATCAAATATTACTTTATAATTATCTTTTAAGAAAAAACAAACTTCACACGAAATAAACGAATCTGAGGTCTAAAACTTTTCAACTCACATTTTTTTACATTTGTAGCAACGGAAACAAGAAACAATGAAACTAAAATAAGAATTAATAATTTCAACATTTTATTTTTATTCAAAACGGTTTTCCGTTTAATCTTTTCAAGAAAAAGTTTAAAACCAAACTAAGTAATGAAAAATAAATTCAGGAAAGGCATTTTGAAAACACATTGTTGAATATACAGGATGTCGCAAAAGAAAGTTTATATTTAGCGGATCGATTAAAAAGTAAGTAACGCATTTATCGAAACAACCTATTTGAATATTCTTTAAAAAGCACTCACACTCATTCTAGTAAGACATTTCTTCTATAGATCGATTTCCAGTAAAATGAGAATTTAAATGAAAATATTATTAAATTTCGGCCGATATCGAATGCCATAATTTTCCCAATGGCATCCTGGGCCCTTAATTCTTGCCACAAGTGAGCTTTGCAATGATTAAATTTTACGCGTTTGTACATTTAAAGCATTTGCTTGGCAATTAAAAGGTTAGGATCGACACAAATGGACCGATTAACACTTTCTACATATTCTGCGTAGTTGATTATCTTGATCGCAACCATTTTGGTTTTTTCAATATTTCGCCATTCTCTTCATTAACCCCTTTTCCAACTAGAACTTTTTGATACATACCAATTTTGCAGAATATTCTACGCGCTACAGTCGCATGGACAATGAACGCCATTTGTGAGAAATTAGCTATAATGATCAGCTTCCCAAGAGTTACGCAGCCCTCTCAGAGTCGTTGAGTTCATGCAGTAAGCTAAACAAATATAAACTTTCTTTTAAGTCACCCTGTACTTATGGCTTATGGAAATTGAATAATCTATACGGCTAATTTATGAGCCATACGCTGCACAGTGGAGTAGAATAAAATTGTTTAGAAGAAATAAGTACCTCAACTATTTGTAAAAGACTGACGCTCATATTGTCTTCTTCATTTGTAAACGACTGGGATGACCATGTAAACACATAAAATTAACTACAAAGGGTTCTCTTAAAAATAATAATTCATGTGAAAACCACACACAGTGGTGCCTGTGTACAAAAAAGTTATTTAGCCTTGTCATGAATTCCACATGTGAAAATTTCCGAATAAAACATTTCATTCACACGGATTCTTATTTCGTATCATCAGTTCCATTATAATTAAAAACATACATACTTGCACTTTATCCGACAGACAAATCTTTCTTAATAATTCTCTTCATATTGTTACGTTTAAACTTTATTAAACGTGTGAGTTCTTTTGATTGCTCAAAAATAAAAATAAATAATACACAATTTTTATTTGCTACTGTTTTTCCTTTTATTCTTAACGAAGCAAATTACAACTTGTCTTTTCTTAACTACTTCTTATCGTTATTATCCACTTTCAACGAGGTCTTAACTTGACTACTTTCTGATTAGTACTGCTCTGTTCTCGCACATGCTGCCACTTTTTATAGTACAGGAACCGGTTCTCGAATGTTCGCCCGATAGGTGCATGATGCCATCTGTATTGTCATTTACTATTGGTAGCCAGATGTTCAAACAGTCCTCTAGCACAATCGGGAAAATTCATGTTGCTGCTTCTAGGCGTTTGTAGATAATTCGATTGGTCGTTATTTTTGAATTTCAAAGTAACGACTCTTATGTTGGCAATGCGGTTTGCTACTGGTAGTACAGTGCTCGCACTTTTATTTGCATGTGTGTGTGTCTGTAGCTATGTATACAATTATTGTTGTTGCTATAGTATTTGCACGTAAATATGTATGTGTGTACGTTTAGTGCTTTAGTTAAATACTTCCAGATAGTTCTTTGCTTTAAACCTGTAGGAATATTTTTACGTAACAATATATTGTCAAAATATTTCGCAATCGTATGATATTTTTTTGAAACAAACTGTTCAAACGTTCGGAAATTTCCATGTGGAATTTTCTTTATCATAAGCCTGATTGTGAATAGCTCATTATATTATAAAATAGGAATGAGATGTCAAAGTTGTCTAATACGCGTTATGAAATCGAATAATAATTAATAATAATAATAATAGGAGAAAGAAAAACATTTTTCCAAGTACTCAGAGTAGTTTATTATCTATCCTACAACTGCCGCACCAGAACATTCTAGCATTCTGGAAACATCTGTGTAGTACTTTATCAGTGCCATGTCAAAGGGGGTATCGTGGTATCATCTCTCTCTCTCTCTTCCCTTCTGTTGACCAGAATAGTATCAAACCTATTATAAAAGCCATATGGGTTACGCAAGTACGAGTAGGTGTATTGCCAGTGATGATAACTCCCATTGAATGATTAGAAAATTCCTACTTCTCGGAATGTTGATGAATTTTTGCCTGGCAGCAATTTCTATAATAATTCTCAGAGGTGTGAGTTCAAGGAGGACTTCCATTGCCTCAGTAGGAGAAGCCCTCATATCCTATGTTAAGCAGGGATATGCTAGCCCCTGTAATTTTTACAACTGATCCCTGGTTCTATGCGAACAAGCAACAGTGCCTTTGTGCGATGATAGATATCACTGTCACTGTTTTCTTTGCAATAGATCTACAAACAGTTAATGCTTTTGTTGCCTTCTTTATCGTCGCCTTTATGGCAGCTTTGAGTTCAATATTATTCCTAGAGCGTTCTAGCAGCATAAAATAACAATTAATAATGTTAAATAATAATTGTAAAATTATTTGTTTTTATTGCCAAATGCAAAAATGAATGATGGATATTCATATTTATATATGTCATATTTATTTTCACAACACTTTCAATTTGCCCCACTGTGCCAATGCAGGTGTTCTACTAAATACATAATTTATGTTCATCGATAAGGTATTACTTAAAAATTTATAGATTTAAAATCAAATGTATTTAAAAGTACAACCTAATCGATTGCGAAATAAGTATTTATTCTAATCTGACTGACTTTTAAACATTTTAGTTATTAACACGGGCTATTTATTGTATTCCAATGCTAGTTTACTGTACTGCAAACGTTTACTGCAACAACTTCATAACTCAAAAAAACTGAGTGTACAGGAGACGAGTTAAAATATTTCAATTTACACACAAGTTAATTTAAAAAGAAAATTTTAGTTAGCTTTAATTATTTTTGTTCAAACTTTATTTGTTGCCCTATTTATGATTTGATTAGGCTAAAGCCAAATTGCATGTGATAATTTTTATGGAACACATTGTACTAAAAACAATTATATTACAATTAAAACATTGGTACTGTATTTTGGATAAATAAGACAAGATTTTTATTTATAATTTTTTTTTGCAACAAACAACAAAATATTGAATTAGATTTTCAAATAAAAATCGTTGCCTGTCACATCTGAATAAAATTGTATGCATTGACAATGAGCCCGTCACAAATAGCAAAATCCAGCTTTCGTTGTCCGTAATAACTATGTATCTAATATATAAGAAAAATGTATACACTATATGTATAGGGCATTTGGAATGAGATTTAGATGGCGGAAAATAAAAAGAAAACTTTTGCCTAACACATAAGCTTGCAAGCATATTAAAATAAATAAAAAATCTATGAATATCAAAATATGCCTTAAAAGCGTAAATTATGTTCTAAAAATTCGAAAATATGGTAAAAATATGCATGAAAGACTTATATATGCAAAAACATGCTTTAAAGAGTAATATATGCAAAAATATGCACTAACAAATCAATGAAAAAATTCATAAAACGTTCTGAAACGGATAAATATCTTGTCACCGCATTAATACGTCACACAAGCAAAAACATGCAATTGCATATTTGCGGCTTCCCTGGTCATTATCAAAGAAATGTCAATGATCTAAAACAGATTTCAACCATGTACACATCGATCGAGGATATTGAAATTGTTGCAAGCTTTTTGTTTGTATTTGCTCTGAACTTAGATTATTAATATCAATAATGATTAAAAATAATAATTATAACTATTATTATTAATTGAATATTCAATTAAATGACAAATCGCTAATAATAACAATTCAATGTCTTGTAATTCTCCTTAAAGTCAAACCCCCTTATGCAAAAAAATATTTTACTTTAGCTTTAAAGTTCATAGTAGTTGATAAGCACTTTAAGGCTAACATAGCTTTGTTAAAAAATCATATGCAAAAGACAACTTTAAGTATTTTGTGATTTAATAATAAATACTTGTAACACCACCGTGTTCAACAACCACTTCACAGCTTATGATGTACAAAATTGAATACAATTTCATTCGGGTATTCAAATATTTTTTTATTTTATTAAATAAATTTTTATTATCTTGAAGTAAAGCAACCTAATTTAAGAAATATGAGCTTCTTCATAGTAGGAAAACAGATAAACACAACCATGAAGTAAAAGTAAAAAAATGTGGAAAATTATCACAGTTTGTTTTATTCGAATGAAACGAGTATTTGAATATCCAACTTTTTTCGATTTGTTTTGATTGTATATACATCACTGAAACATTTTTGTATAATTGTATTTATTTTAATATTTTTTTATGGATTTTGCTATGTATTTCGAATCAGTTGGATAATTTGGTGATGTTTTCCATTACATGACAGGAATAATAAATTTAAGATAAGAGCAGGCAGTTCTAGCTTCATTTTCAGATGTAACATGAATCAGTATGTGCTATATTAGTAAAAATATTTGAGCACAAAATACACATTTTGGAAATATCAACTTAAAGTAGTCTTAACAAACGTGGGTGCCTACTTTAGAATTTTTATACAATAATTTTTTTAGAATACAACTTTGCTTAATATTGCTTGGCAAAGCTTTATTAAGTTTTTTTGCATAAGACCCAAAGTATTTTGATCAACATTAACCTCCTAAATTAATTCCTTGAATTTAACTCTATTTCCTGCCTATGTACAATGTACAAGAGCAGTACAGCTCACAATACATTATACATAAATAGCATACTTTCGGGCAAAATAAAAAATCACAATAATCAATCACAGGGAATTGACTTTGAATTAAAAGTATGTGCTAGGAACACAAAGTCGAATTCGCTGGTCAGAATTCCCTGCGTAAATTTGTTATATGAACAGCGTGACCATATTAGCTTATTTAGGGCTAAATTTGCTTATTTTTTTGGGATTTAGCTGCAAAATTTCTATTTAGCTCTTAGCTTATTTCTTAGCTTTTTTCAAAAACTCATTTAGCTTTTTTATCCGTTTTTTTAATCTTAATTGCATGTTCTTAAAAAATATGTTAAAGACATAAAAAAGTTATAATAACCAAAAATAAAAATTTTAAAGAAAATTTATTATTTGACATATTGTCAGAAGTGTACATAAAATAACCGAAATTTATTTGCTGGTAGTTTAGCATGTCTATATACGTATTTCATTGGCGCTTGAACCAAATCATCAGTAGACTTTAACCACAAATCTTAAACAGTCACAAACCTCTTACTTTATGCATAGACTTTCAAAAACTATATGAGAATCCATAAAATAATAATACTTTTGAAAATCGCAAAAGAAAAAATAAGCTTAGTAGGCTTTGAAACTGATACAAAACCCAGCAAATAATTTATATCCAGGTGAAACCATTTTATTTTTCTACATCCTTATACAATTAGAAATCCATTGGATAACAATAAAAGTATTTACAAGGCTAAATGAAAAATAAAACATTAATTGAACTTTAAATTTTAAAAACCCCAACGCACTGACCAAACGGCTGTACCGGATTTTCTTGAAGTATAGGCAAGATCAAGTCACTTTTTAAACGACAAAAACAAAATTAAAATAGGTCTAGCCGTTTTGAGAGCTACGGTGTCTAATACACACAGATTCAGCTAAATATATCTAAACGGCTGGACTGATTTTCTTCAGCTTTCAAACTAAATCAAAACCGATCCAGCCATTTGGTATGTACGTGGACTCGTACAGACATACAGATTCACAGATACACACTACAAAATTACAACCCCCCTTTTTTTGGTTGGGTGTTAAAAATTATAATTTGTTAACGATTAAAAATATATATTTTTTTCATTGGAAAATTATTTAAAAAATACAAAATGTAAATTGCTTATTTGTAAGAGAAATTGCAAATTTATATATAGAGGACATTGATTGCAATTTTGGAGTTACCATGGCAAGAGATAAGTAATTAATATTACCCATAAGGCTTTTAAAGAGTTCTTTGACTTGAGTTGAACGTGCATTCTGCAGCATGAATTTACTTTAAAAAAAAATTAGAAATAGATTTAAAAAAGGTTTCGTATTTTAGTGCAAATGCTTTTACATTTTTGAAGAGTGGTTAAGCTTATTTTGGGAAGTTTTTCTTTTGTTTTTTTTTTTAACTCAAATATAATAATGAATAAATAATTTAATTAAAAAATTGTTATTAAAATTATTCAATATTTGTTTTTTCAAATAATAGAAAAATATGTTTGTGTATGTATATATTTAACGTTATTTTAGCAATAAGAAACTATTGCAAATTGATGAAAGAAGTCGAAAAAAGTTTAGCTTTATTTTCTGGCTTAAAATTTAGATTTTTAACTTATTTTAGCTCTTTTTCAAACGCGATTTAGCTTAATGTTATTTTAAAATCTGGTCACACTGTATATGAAGCACATTAACCAGCGTTGCCAACTTTGCGCGTATCCCTCTAGATTTAAGACGGTTTTAACAACAGAGGATATCGTCATCTCTTGAAGTTGAATTTTTCCTTTATTTTATTGCTTCCTTTTTTACTTATTTTATTTTTGTCTTATTTTATAAAAAAAATCTTATTGAATTGAATTAAAAAAAGCCAATTTATGGTATTTCTAAGAGCATATTTTTTGAACTTTGATTCCATATTTTCAAGTTTTTAGTTCATATTGAATGCGCATACTTTTAACTGCAGCAACTAAATCTGCTCGTAAGCGTAATAACAAATTGGAAAAATAAAAGTGCAATAATATATTAAAAGTTAATATAAAAAACTCCCAGTAAAGCACACATTACAAATCTTTTTTTAAGTAAGTGTGTGATAAGTCGCATTAATTGTTTCCAAGAACTATGATTTCCAACCATTGTGCAATGTCGAGCAAGGCATATAGTTTGATGGCAATACCCATGCGACTGAGGGAAATGCAGCAACTTAAAAATAAGAACGCATCATATATGTAAATTCAATAATTTTCAATATAATTAAAAAAATATATTGAAATACATTAAATCAATAATTTAAGAAATTTATTATTCGACATATTGTCATAAGTATATTTATTAATTTGAAATTTATTTATATTCAGGTATGTGATGGAAAACGATCGTTTTCAAAATGATTTCAAACTAATCGTTTTGAAAAGGTGTGATGAATTCGGATCGATTTCATGTATAATTTTTAAGCCAATATTAAGCTACTGAGTTTTGAAAAGCACATTAAAAGATAAAGTATAAATAATATAATAGGGCTGTGAAAAGAAATTTATCAAAAATTATTGAAAAAACTATTAAAAACAAAATTTAAAATTATTTACAAAACGACTATAGCAAACACATCACACCTTTTATCGTTTTCAAATCGCTTTTGTGTCTAAATAGTTTTTCATCACTTACCTGATTATTATTTATAATTTCGAAAGACTGATTGCTATTTCGAAACTTTTGGTAAGATTTCATTGAATGCAATGGCAAATGTATATACAAGTATTTATATATATAAAGGGTCCGCCAGACAACTTTTTTTTTTTGAAAATGCTATTAAAAAAAACTTCGGCTGTGTGGCACGTAGCGCCGTCCTATTGAAACCAAATGTTGCCAATATCCTCCTTCAGTTTTTGTGAACAAAAATTCGTTCGACATGGCCCGATAACGATCGCCATTGACTGTAACGGCCACTCCTTGCTCAATGGCCCAATTATGCCTCTGGACCAAAATCCGCACCAAACAGTAACTCGTTTTGGATGCGTCGGCTTTTCAATGTATGCGTGCGGGTTTTCTGTGCCCCAAATGCGACAATTTTGCTTGTTTACATACCCGCCAAGATCAAAATGAGCTTCATCTGAAAAGATGATTTTTTTTGGCAAAATCGGCATCTTCTGCAAGTCGATCGCAGGCCCACTTAGCGAAGCGAAAATGCATTGGATGGTCAGTTGGCTCGTTCAGCGGAAGGATAAAACTAATTATCTGTCAAATCAGACATGAGCTAAGTGTTACCATTCACGAAATAAGCACTAGTTGGAAAAAACGTTAGATGGCGGAACCTTTTGTACTGCGCTAGTTGAAAAAAAACGTCAGATGGCGGACCCTTTATTACACTATTGGAAATAAAAATTATTTACCTAAATTCGCAAAGTAAAACAGTTTATTTTTACATGTTGCCACTTTGAAAACAACTTGTTAACTAATTTGAAAATAACCCTTTATCACAACAATTAGGAGATAAAAATCGTTAACAGTAAACAAAGTAACTAAATAGAATTATAAAAATCTAAGAAATGAAATAATTTTTATAAAAAATTCCAAGAAGACGAACAGGTGTTTAATGAAAACAAATATTGAGATATGAAAAAGCCTGTCATTCATTATTTATGGTGGCTCCACCTCAGATTATAGTCAAGTATCTTCAATTGTTATATTTACTTTTTAGCATTATACCGATAATAAAAAATAAATTGAAAAGCAGTAAACACCTGGTAATAAAGAACAAATATCTATCGAATGATGGACTAACTTATGAATACAATTCTACAATGAAAGAATAATATAAACATTTGAATATCGCGAGATATCGGGCAGAAACGTTGTATATACCCCGTTTATACGCACTTCTTATTTGCAGGTAGAAGTGGAAAGCGCTGCCGTATAACTCTTTTATATTAGTAACTAACAAAAACTATTGGAATGGGCTCACACACAGCAATTTTAGTTGTTAAAATTTTTAAAACTTTGTTTTTCCAGCAATTATTATGTTTTCTTAAGCTTAATTTTCTTTTCATTTCATAAAAACTTTTGGAATATATACATGGGCAATTCTACAGAATGTCACGTACGTTGACCAATCAATTAAGCTTGTATTTCAGAGAAGATTTAATTGTTTCTTTATGTACTTTTGAGAAGCGTAAGTAGTTCTACTTTTGGTAAAATATAAGGAAAAATCATACCGCACTTCATTAGCACACAAGTCTATCTAATTGCCTAGAGATTTTTATTAACATCAGCTATTTAATATGAATTTTCAATGAAATGGAATATGAGAAATGATTATATTAGTAAATGTATTTGTAAGTATCCAATTCATTTTCTGTTTTTCCGTTTTTGTAATTTTCTACTTATCCGATGTAGCGTTGGTACATATGTACATGTAAGTATTAATGTAGGGAATATTATATTATGAATCCTACATTTCGTCGCCTCAGAATTGGTTTAGCCCATATGCCACAAAATTGGAGTGGAGAGAAGGTTTACATGAAGTTTTTTCAAAATATACCCGACGGATTTCTTTTGTATTGGCACCACTTCTTCCGACACATATTTCAAAGAAAAAAGTAAATTTTTGTGAACTTTCATGCATGAAGTTAGAAGTTAATATTACTTTATTGGAAAAGTAAAAATACGTTTTGTGCCGCATGCACCACTTTTTTTAATTTATTTTCAAAAAGGCGCTTTTTGTGCTCCATATGTATACTTTGCTGCTGTGAATAGAGAATTTTGTTGTTTTGTTTACTTTTCTTGTTGTCCAGAGAAATAAGTCGATCGTTTAACGCCGATCAAGAAGCCGATCTACTAACTATCGATCCGCTTATACACTTATACAAGAAAAACAAGTAATTGAAGTGTATTTAATATAAAAAATAAAACATCCATAATTAACTTTTTTTAGTGTTTAATAACACTAAACCACTATAACCATATACGGAAACCACTACGTGACAAAAGATAAAAACAAAGATCAGTGTCTCCCTGTTTTGCCCCAAGTCATGCAATTTTTGTTTATGGGCCCCAAAGATTTGGGGCCTCAGTGTTATTTTTGCATTTTCTCAGGCTCACATCACGCAAACCGTGCGGAATTTTGAGTTACTCTCTGAGTTGTAGCTCCTATCATAAAGAATAAAAATTGTGAACACATAAAATCAAAAAAACTTCATCTTCAAGATTAAAATCGCAAAAAAATGTTTAAAAATTAATTTTTGATTACCTTTTTTCCCTGTTCAGGTCCATAGGTAGCAAACCGTTCGAAATTCAAGGAAACAACCAACTACAAAAATGTACCCAAGATCTCAATAAACAACTTTCTAGAACATATAAACTTCCTTGGGATGATTCTTAACACCGTTTAGGTAGCGCTTAAGTAGCCGCAAAAGTGAAAAATTTCCTGAAAATTTTTTTTATTTGATTTGTTTGAAAATTTTTCACTTTTGCGGCTACCTAAGCATTACCTAAACGGTATTGGGCACGGGTCTTTTATCACGTATTGGTGCCCGTATATGGTTATATTTCCATGACTTAAAAAATTACATACAGTGTAAGTTTATATTAAAGCATGTAATCGTCGGCTGCGTCTGTGTGATGATATTTTTGCTTAACAGTAGCCGTTGAATTTTTCTTACTGCAACTTCTTTTTTTTACTATTCGTTTCTAGTAGAAATGAAGCAAAACAAGAGTTAATCTTACTTCGTACATTTTTGTATGAAGAATTTGACGCAATCGCCAAACAGTGGTGTGTACGGCAAGACAATACTAATTAAACCTAAATAAACAGTGGCTATGGGGCAAAATGAATGCTTAATATCTCAGAAACCATAATAAATTTCGTGAAAAGCGTTTTTGATCTAGAAAGAGGGTACTCAAAATATATACATATATTCCATACCTTACTCATTTTTTTAAGAATGGTCGGTGGAGCAAAACTATTCTGGGTCGACGATTTGGTTTTTACTGAGTACATTAACTGTCATTGCCAAGTGAACATATAAATATTTTGCACGTGCCCATGATGATTTAAAAAAATTTTTTACATATTTTTTTTTAAATACGTATGTTTGACCAACATGAAAGCAAAGGGTTAATTTTTCTCAAAAGATTTTTTTGGCGCCCTCGCCAATTCTCAGAAAAATCAGTTCAACATTAGCAGATTATATAATTCATGATTTTTGATCAGTCTAATTATATAATGGCAGATTATATAATGAATAGTTGGCAAATGAGCGAATAATGCAATATTCGAACTTTGACCACAAAGGAGCACGCTCAGAGATGTCCGATTCAGCCCAAATGTTATTGTTTTCGTCGTTCAATGAAACTTCAACTGATACCGCAATTTCGGGGTACGAGTTGTCAACATCGAAATTGAATCTATAAGTAACATCTTCATCTTTGTAAATAGGACAGGTGGCACCATCCAACAAATTTGAGCACACATCGGCAACGTTATCGGGCAATTCATAGTCAACGGTAATACCCAAGGCGGTAGCTCTTACTTTGGCGGTCAAGGAGCTTATGTCGTTTTCAGCTAAGTAAGGATTTGTATTTTATTTTCAAAGAAAATAAAAAAAATATTTACATGTTTTAGAAATAACATACTTGCCAAAAAGTGAACATCCATAACAGCTGTTGTACCTTTTGCAACGTTACATGGCGGATTAGAACATCCTTCAACTTCGACACTCAAAGGAAAAGGTTGTCCTTTTTTGCCTAAATTATTATAAATTTATAGTTTTCTATGCATATGTTTTAAAAAAGTTTCACTCACATTTTTTGACATTTGTAGCGGCAGAAAGAGCCACCACCACAGAGAATAAAAAGATAGCGAAAAACTTAAACATTTTAATTTGTAAGTGCTCAAGATGTCCTCTATGAAACTCTAGGAATTCAACTTATGGAAAATCAAAAAATTCTTCAACTATTTATACCAAAACTACTTAATAAGAAGTCGCATATAATATACAATTACAAAACTATTTTATTTAATTTTAATATTAAAACCAAATAATACTCTTGACTAATATAAGTACTTTGCTGAATTATTTATATTTGTTATCTTCGATGGTTGTCTGCTTCAGATTAGCAAATAAAACCAAGTGTTATGGGAACTTTATGCAATTAATTGAGCATTAAGTTATTATTTCTACAAAGCCCTTCAAAAAGTAACACCTGGCAAACAATTATTGCAAACATGTATTAAGATTAGTTTTTATTTAAGAATTGACTTAAAATATAATACTTTCTTTGTGATTTTAGTCGAGTTGGTTTTAAACATAACTCTATTCCCATCTACGTTCGATTTTCATTTCAAACATAACTAATAAACGATGCCACAGCATCCAACATTATTGGAAACTGTTTAACTTAAAAAGCTCGTGTCTTAAACAAAAGGTTGTTGATAAGTATTCATTGGTTACGCTTTTTAGTTAATTTCTTTGTAGAATGTAGTTTTCTTTCTTTGTGTGGTTTTATTTCGACTAAAGCCAAAATACATGTCGCAATTTGTTACAAAAAATATTTTGAGAAAAAATTAGCAGAACGGAACAACATGCAGTTTTCGCATGACCCCACACCTTCATCATCAGCGTTCTTGTGTTTGGTCCTCGGTGTGTGGTTTCAGTTGATGGAAATTTCAGTCTTACAGACATATTTTTCATTACAAATAGAATACGTGAATTGTTTTGATTCATCGTATTATAATTTGCTGCAAGTTTTTTGTCATCAAAAATCAAATTTGCCATTTCTAATTTACAACAGTCTTGCCATTGTTATTTGGTTTTACTAATTATGCACGTACGTGTTTGTTTCTTTATTTGAATTCAAATTTATTTTTTAAATAGAGAAATAAGCAAAAATTAATTATTTTATTGAATTTTATAAACGTTTGCGGCAGGAATAACCTTTTCCCCAATATGGTATCTAGGTTTTGTATATGCATTAAAGCTCATTAAAAACTTGATATGTCATCCGCAAGTAAATTTTATAGTCCTTGGGTTCACTTACTTTTAGTATTTTTAAAAGCTTATTGTTCGAATATATTAATATTAAGGTGTCAAGTTGGCACTTCAACTTCTAGCTTTCCCCTAAGATACCGTGTTCGATCCTTTCAATGAAATTATCATTTTAACTTCAATATCAATCGCTAATAAGTATTTATACAAAAAAAACAATGAGTGTTCGAACTCACGGGCGATGTGTTAACACCTTTTTGTTACACGGTACCTGTTTGATTTCTATGAACACAGACCCACAAACCCGGAGGTAGAGTTAATATAAAGTATTTAATGAAAAAGAATAGTTTATTGAATTTAATTTTACTTTGTATAATTTATTAATGTTATGTTTTCAGCACAGTTAATATATAATATATATATATATATATAAATTTAGTAGATGCACTCAAAATGAAAAAAATTAAACAGAAGTGCTAATGAGTTCATTATTTTCTTGCTTAATACTTTTTATTTATTTTATATTAAGCCCACAAAAAACAAAGAGAATGCAAAGCAACAGACAAATGTACATACATACATTGTTATGTTTGTACATAAGCTACATACGTTGCTGTCTTGCTATCTCATTTTTATATATGTACGTATAACCACGTCACTATTCTCTTTGCTATGCATAAGGCAAAACCGAAGATCAACATAAAACACTTTTTTAATATTACTCCAAGTTAATACTCCAAATTAAAACACTTAAATCTCGGCTCGCCGATATCGGATCGCCTTAATTTTTGGCCTAAGCTCTTCGTCGAAACCCGCACTAGCTTTTTAATCCAAAAATTAATAAAATCGGCTATGAATTTCCGGAGAATATCGCGTGGGAAAATTATATGAAAATCGCCAATAATCACTTTCAATACCGACTGCCAAGCAACGAACAAACAAACCATGATTTACTCTTACATACCTAACACTTGCGTATGCATTGAAACTGATAGTTTACTGCCCTAGAGGCGCGCGTATAGATGTTAACACATCAAAAAATAAAATAAAAAAACCTGACTGCGACCAACTTTGAGCCGTTAAATATCCTAAATGGTCATTCGAATTGAAAAATCATAGTAGAAAGCGAAGGATGATTTTAAAATACCTGTCGAATGATACCCATTTTTATATAGTTCGCCGACTTTTTTTTTCGTATTTACAAAATGGCGTCTATTGGCCGCCATATTGAATTTTGACAACTGACAAACCGATTGACGTAAGAATCATGAAAATCGGTCCACATGTTCGGTTTATCTAGTGTCGCAAAGGAACACACATACATACAAAGGTGATAAACAAAATACTCTTCTTTGCGTTGCGCAGTCGGGTAAAAAAGAATCTGTTTAAAATGTTTGCATTAAATTCTAAAATATTGAACAAATCATATATCTTTATTTCTCAACAAGCGATACATACATGAGTATATTTTCTGAAATACATATATACAAAAAAAAAATTTTACAAAACTAACAGCCTGTCCCTCGATATCTAACCCTACGTCTTCACGAGTCATAGCCTTGAGCATGACATGGACAGAGAAACTATGAAACTATGAAAAATTCATCAACTTCTTTGTTGTGGTGAATACGTGCGATGTCCTTAATATGATATATCAAAGTATTTTGCGTTAGCGCAATAGAGATGGAATATTTATCAATTTTGTTCTGTCTCTTTCCTTTCTATTGCAAATGGTTGCTCAGACATATATTCAGGCATCCATGTCAGAGCATGGCCGAAACATGGACATGAGCGGTCTCCATTAGCCATTTGCAATGTTCCACATGATGCCCATACCAAGTTCGTCACACAGCTTTCGTCTCGATAAAGACCTGCATTTTTATATGAAATTGTGTCCCATTTCTTTATTGAACATTTTGTTTTACTTATTTTATCATACATATCATAATTTAAAAATCATCTTAATTATTTAATGCAATTTTCTTATGTTTGTGATTAGAATATTTTACTTTTTGAATAAACCACTCCTCCGACTAAATTATTTTTTTCCTTTCCCTGTTTTACGTTCTTCTTATGCTTGCAACAAAAAATTATCGACTACAATACACATATCCGATATCACCTGTACATTAATTTTGTTCACAATATTGTATAGTTTGTGTGCAAAAAACCCAATTTGGTAAACTAACGTGTTGTACTAACGGTCGCAAAGTGTGTGGCTTGCATAACATTGGACCCAATCCTACGGCTATCCCTGATATATTTTTGTCATGACAAATGTCATATAGAAAAAACAGGTAACATAAACAAGTTATTTTTCAATACACACGCTTGGGTTTTTTTTTAATTTAATGTAACGATTTTTAAATTACTTTGCAACAGTTTCTAAAGGCTTATGTCTGGTCAAATATAATTATTAAATGACAAAAATATTGCACACCCGTAGGCTGAACTTCATACGTAGCTGAGAAAATACAATACAAAAGTGATGGACTCGGTTTGCCAATAGGTTTGGGAATCCGTTTTTATATGTACGTTTATAGTGTGGTTCAGTGATGCCAACTCTTGAGGAACGGGCACACTTGTCAAACATTTGCCCAAAAAATAGCGTAACAAACAAACACTAGTGAAAAAAGTTTTGATCCAGACACTTGTTGTTTATCATATTAAAGAGTTTCGAACACAACTAATGGATAATGTCATAGAATAAAACAATATTGGCTATTCTGTAACTTGACAAACTTTTGTCTGAATTGAAAGATTTTTCATTAGCACGAAAAGCTCAAATTCATTCAATGCAACTAACACTAAACAGTGGACACAAAATAACGCTGATGATGAGGAAGGTGTAATGGCCTTCGAAAACAGCTAGTTGTTCCGTTCTACTAAGTGTTAGTCAGAATATTTACAGTTAACTTTGGTTTTATTTATTCATTAATAATTATCACATCTAATTTGTCTTTTACAAACAAACACGAACTTTAGCCTAATCAAATCTATAAACATAGAAACAAATTAAGTTCGAACAATAATAATAAAACTAACGTATTTCTTTACATTTTTTTACGAATTTCACTATTTATAGGTTTGGTAATTTTTTTTAATGCATTTAGCAATTTTTCGCTCACTTGCGATTTTTTTTTTCGTTTTGGCTTTGGCGATTTCTAATAAATTTTAGTGCATCCTTTTGATTTTGCCACTTCTCGTGAAATTTTACAAAGTTCGCATTAAAAGCGTCTTTTGCATGTTTTCAAATTACCCGCAGTTTCAATGTTAGTTAATTTTTTTGAGAATTTTCGCGATTTTTGCCGATTTTTTTTTGCATTCCTTACAGTTTTAGCGTTTTTTAATCAATATTACGGTTTGTTTAAAATTTTGCAGCTTTTCGCGTATTATCGATTTTTTTTGCTTCCTAAAAATTTAATTATTTTTGTAATTGTCATTAAAATTTTGTAACTTTCTTTTTGCAATAAAAGTATTTCTAAGCACTAATTTGATTTACATATTTTTCTACATTGTCACACTGTTTAGTTTAATTTGACAACAACGACAAATGTAGCACGGATAAGGAGTTGCAGCTTGTTGCCTTTTTGCCGTCAAAATAATCATTCTCATATAAACATGTGTATGTATTCTATCCTTGACATTTTGAAGCCTATAGCTTGCTGTGCTGGATGCGTTTAATGCTTCATTGAGACAAAATTCAAAAACAACTGAAAAAGAACATTCCTAAATTTATTGAGATGAAACTCACTTACTGATAATTGAATGGTATTCTAAAATTTTTCATTCACTTGATAATTAACAAAATTTTGTTATCAGGTCATTTTATTCAATGTGACGATATTTAAATTACTTTCCAACAGTTCTTAAACGGTTAAATCTGGTCGAATATGATTACGTATTATTAAATTACAAAAGTATTGCATACCCATAGGATGAACTTTAAATGTATCTGAGAGAGTACAATACAAAAGTGATGGACTCGGTTTGTCAATAGGTTTAGGAATCTGTTTTTATGCGTTTACAAATAGTGTTGTTGTTTAAAAAAAAGCTATAAAATTCCTGGTTTTGTCAAAGTTATTCATTCCTTATTATTGTTACTAGATATACCAAACGGACGACAGACTCGTCCATATTCTAGAATCAAAATGTAAATAATTTAAGATTCAAAGAAAATGTATGTGTCTAAACGTCATAAAAAATTCATTAAAACACAGCCACACACAAACTTACATACATATACAAGCATAATTAAATAATACATGAAATTAAAAAAACATAAACAAAATCCCTTCAACCAAGCTAATTCACTTTATTCAATTCTCTTCCTTTAAGTATTATGGCTTTCATACAACAACAAAAATAAGAAAAAAAATCTTAGATCAAGAGAAATACTACAAACACACACTCATGTTCTGTTTCTTTTTTACTTGTAAGCTAATAAATGCGTGTGTAATATGTGTGCATGTAGTAGTAGCAGCTTAAAACGCTCCCAAAATACGCAACCGATTGCAATAAAATATAGATTCTGCACATCTGTACAGAAATTCCTTTAAAACCATATAAATCTTTTTAAAATCGGTGCAGTGGTACCAGCGTAAAAGGGATTACAAAAAACATGTTCGCCTATTAATTATATATAATATAGAAGATATGTATTAAAAGCAGACATATACCATCTGCCACACGATGTCGACTGAGAACATTCGATCCACAAACTTTTATTGAATACAATAAAATAAGAAAATTTGTTTTTGTTTTCAAGATAACTAATCCATCTAACGTTTTCTGTCAACGTTACTTAAAAAAAACCTAAGAGTAAATTTTTAAAATGTTCGAAAAGCTTAGTATGGACGATTGTCAGATCTTACAATTGATATCGTCAGATCTGGTAACGCGCTGAAAATTTACTGACAATCAAAAATTGCCATCACAAGGTAGATTGCCAGTTTACACGGTTGTATCAAATTTGTACTAAAATTTTACAATTTATCGCCACAAGATTCTATACCAAATATAAATCTATACCAAATATATCTGACAACACCGTTAGTATTAAAAAATTGTCAGTTCAGACTGTTATCATAAAGCAAAAAATTGTCAGGGGTCTACTGTATAATTCGAAACGAAATAAAATGATTTCGAAATTGTATGATTATAGCATGTAAGTTCGAAAGCATTTTCTTTCCATTCGAATTACAGAATGGAACCCCAGGTCCATAGTGTAATTATACACGTGACTGCTTAAGGGTTTCTTATGCAACAATGCAGCAATCATAGGCTGGGTAAGGAACCGAAGAGCGTCAAGAGCATAAAAATAATTGTACTAAAGCCACAACAAAACGAAGTTTTCGACATTCGTCAGCTGCAAAGTATATAGAGCAAAAAATTATCAGCTGAAGAAGTAGCGCTGCCGGCTGGTTATATACACCTTGCCCAGATCTTTTGTTATACATTGTCAAACTCAAATCATTTGACAGAAGTTCTCAATTATCAATCATTTACACAGAAAAAAATGATTTTGATATTTGAATACAAAAATCGTTGATTCAATAAAAAAATCTTTCGAATTTTCTGTGATGACGATTTTTGCATTATTGATAAATACAATTGTATGCACGTTTATTGAATATATTTTTTTTCAGTCAACAAAGAAATTTAATGAATCAAAGAAAAAAGTTGACTGAAATTTTATTTTCAGTGATAATTGTTATTGTGTGTGTGTGTGTGGATGAAATGTTACATTTTTCAACCCCTTTTTGTTTGCTTTTGCTTGGCTGCTATTAAAACTAAATGTGTTTGGGATGAGTCGAACCAGCAATCTCTTGACTAATAAACTAACACACTTACCACTCAGCTAAAGAGCAAATCATTATTGAATAAGCAAGTAATGAATAGAAGCAAAACATGATTTCTTATGTGCCCATTGTATTGATATAATCTAAAAATAACTTTGTTGAGTAAAAAAAAAGCCACGACGTTTTTCGACTTCTTGTCCGAACTCACACATATACAACACCAACAATCAAAATAAACAACAACATCAGCACATGACCGCGTTGTGTCAATCAACAAGCAAGGAAAACACCAACACAAATAAATGACATTAAATGATATTTTAAAATGCGCGGAATTGATAAATACAATATTCAAGTTAATGACAAATATTATTGAAATTAAAAATTTTATTCAATAACATGGTTTTATTGAAAATAATTCTTGTCAATTTTTTTCTGTGTATGCTTGTGTAAAATGTAAAAAATTTAAATATAAATTGTTATAAACCATAAAGAAACAATTGCAATGATTTTGTTGTATATGTATATTGTTACGTTTTTCTCTCTATAAAAACGCTTTTCCGTAGATCCGAAGATTTGCAAATGAATACAAGAGCCGAGTGTAGTTATTAGGGTTAAGAATGATACAAGTTTTATTTACAAATACACTTAAACTAAATTAATCAAGAGCTTATATAAACTAATACAACTTAAACTACTGAATTACACACAAATATTCACAACTGATTACCACTACGCCTTCCTCGCTGTAGTTTACACACGTCTCTTAGCTGGCTGCGCAAGTATTCACGTGACACCTCTTTGTCTGCTACTCGTCACTTACGAGACTCACTCTGCCGTCACTAACAGTTTATACACCAATAGCTCTTTGTCTGCTGCTCGTCACATACGGCACTCACTCTGCCGACACTCACAGTTGATACACTAATAAAGACTCACTGGCTTTACTTACACCCTTACACACGTCTATTCGCTGCGCTGTTCCCTTTACTCCAGTCGACACGATAGACTCCACGACAGACTTTGCTGTCACTATAGACTGTCCTATAGTTTCTCCTTTACTTCAACTCACGTGTAAAGCACAGAGTGCTCCTAACTATCACCACTGTAACGCAGAATATTATTAATTCACAACTTAATTATCAACTGACTTGTTCACTCGCAACTAATTGACTTGTTCGCAACTGACTTGTTCGCAACTGACTCACAATTGCAACTAACTAACTCATTTGCTGCGTCACCTCTTTTTATATTCCACACAAATACCACTAGAAGTTTCAAGCAATGTCTAGACGATCATTATAATATTATATGCTGTTTACAAAGTGCCTAATTAAGTTCATGTGGTAACTATGTACATACATGTGTATATGCATACGTGTGTACATCATTAACTAAGCAATGCGTGGTGGTTGTTTACCTTTTGCCTTTCGTTTGAATTGGCACGTATGTATGTATATAAATATGTGAATCTTCTTAATAAGCAGACGCTTTTTGTTGTTGCTTTTGCTTGTTTACGTCTAATCAAGCTTATTTAGTTGTTTGCTGCTATTCTAGATTATTCGTTACATAGACGCTGTAGGAATATTTTCGCGTACCACTCACATTAACCCTGTTGGAATATTTTTGTGTAATGCTGCCTTAAACCTGTCGACGTCTATTTTCGTAACAATATATTTGGCTAATTTTTTTTTTGCACTTTCCTTTTTCTTTAAATAATTCTTTAACAATAATGCCAATGTCAGATGCATAAACTTCGCACGTCTGGCAATAATAAAATGTCTGACATATCGTCGCCTCAGAATCGGTTTAGCGCATACAGCAAAAAGTTGGACTGCAGAAAAACAATAAACAAGGTTTACATGAAGTTTTCTCAAAATATACGCCATGGAATTTTTTTGTACGAGTATTAGCACGCCGACCAAGAAACTGCCACCGTAATCTATTTAACTATCAATCCGCTTACACAAGAAAAACAAATAATTGAAGTGTATTTAATATAAAGAATGAAGTTAAATGATTTCGGTTATACTCAAACATGCACAATTAAGATTTATTTTATTTTATTTTAGTGTTTAATAAGTTTATATTAAAATATCTAACCGGAGGCTGCAAGGGCCTTTCTTTTCTTATTATTAATTTCTTAAAGAAATGAGGCAAAACAAGAGTTAACTTTACTTTGTACGTTTTTTGTATAACGAACTTGACGCAATCGCCAAACAGTGGCATGTACAGCAAAACAATACTTATTAAACCTAAAAACCATAATAAATTTTGTGAAATACATTTTTGTTTCAGAAAGAGTGTATTTAAAATAAATATACTCCATTCCTAATTCACTTTTTGTAAAAACAAAGGCGACGTTATTTATATCTGAAAATAATTTGACAATGGCGAGGAAATGTTTTTAGACGATTATCAGGTGTCTGAGATTTTGTTGTCAGTTGGTAGCTTTTCAACGGACTGACAACGTTGTCAGACAAAAATTTTCAGTTCACACTGTAGTAAGAAATTGTTAGGATATTTCACTGACAATATTGTAAAATCCTATACCTGATCTGATCTTAATTCATTCAAATCATCGATATACGTATGTATATTTTTTACCTCCTCAGCTATAATTAGTATGACTGATCTTATATGCCGGGCACCATAATCTGATTGACGTTTTATTTCGGAATTTCTTAAAGTTATTTTCATCTTGCTTTATTACAACAACCGAGGTTTTTGCAAAGCTAATAATATTTCCAATAAAATCGGAGAGGGTGATAACGCAAAACGGGTTCAAATGAAATCGTGTGATTTGAAGCAGAAAACTTAACTATTTGTAGTTATAAACATTACATTTTGGTATTAAAAATTTCCGCATCAAACGCTTGTTCATATAATCTGATTATTCCAGGTGCAAAACACTTATCACAATTACTGCAATAAGATTTGCAATTGAAAGGCATTTGCTATATAATTTATGGGAAGTATAAATGACTGAGTTCACTGAGTCTACCTTTTGTTAAAAATATCTCATATAAATTTAAATTTATGGTTAAACTTTATCACAATGCACTCAAAGCCATTAAGAAAATATCAACAGGCGATCATTGATTAATGTTTTAACGTAGTTTTAACTTAAATCTACATAAGAATTCATTCAATTGATTAATAAAAAGAAATTTAACCAACTTTAATAAGAGGCACAAAAAAAAAACAAAATATATTTTAGTAAGGATGGGTAATTAGTATTTTGAGGAAGCCAAATTAATTACATGTGATCATTTTTAAGGAACAAATAGCACTGAAATTAATTATAAATATTCTGACAAACACTAGCAGAACGGAATAACATGTTGTTTTTTGAGCCTGAGAGAAGAAAAAACCATAGAACACTTTTTAAAGAAATAACGTTAGAATACTTTAACAAATCATATTTAGTGAATTTCGAAATAATTTGTATTTTAAATGGTGGTGCAGAAGCTAATTGGATGAAATGTTAATATATGTAAAGGGTGTCCCAACAAGAACGCAAGATTTAAATTTGGCGCCATTCGAAGTGTCATTGTTTGACATTTGAACAATTGTTATTGTTTGCTAGTAGAAGGTACGAGGTTAGTAAAAATGGAGCGCTACACGAATGAACAACGCATTCTCATTGTGAAATTGTTTTACCAAAATGGTGAAAGTTTTGCGGCTACAGTTACATTAATGGATAAATTTGCCGAAACTGGGTCTGTTAGTGATGTAAAGACAACAACGCGCCTTCGACCAGGTTGATCCACCGAAAATGTCGCAGCTGTACGTGATGATGTCGCTCAAACGCAGGTCAAGCGCAAACAGTCAATGGTGTTCGGTATCGTGAAATGATAACCAGTTTTTTCGTGCCTAGAATTGAAGAAATGAATGTGGAGGGCATGTGGTTTCAACAAGACGGCGCCACATGTCATACAGCCAGAGAAACAATTCAATTGCTACATCAGTCATTTCCCGGTCGTGTTATTTCGCGTTTTGGAGACCAGAATTGGCCGCCTAGATCGTGCAATTTAACACCATTAGACTTTTTTCTTTGGGGTTTTTTGAAGTCGATGGTTTACGCGAATAAGCCGACGACGACTCAAGCCTTAAAAGACGAAATTGTACGCTGCATTAATGAAATACCGCAGCATTTATGCAAAACGGCCATTGAAAATTTCATTAAAAGATCGCGTGTTTGCCAGCAAAGCCGCGGCTGCCATCTGCCGATTTTTGTCTACTTTACAATATAATAAAGTTTCACGATTTTTTTTAAATATCTGTGTTTTATTTAAAATTTAAATCTTGCGTTCTTGTTGGGACACCCTTTATATAACTTCAGAAAATTTAATACACACAATAATCCGGCAGGCGGTTTTTTCTTAACCATGTATATTTTATATTAATATGCATTTTTCTGTTTAGATTTTGTATATAAATTCGAATGTATCATTTTTCAGCTGTTTAATAATGGTGGAAAATTATTTTATTTTTATATACATACATATATGCATATTTTTTTCACTAAAATATGTATCGTTAGCTTAATATAAAAAGGCCCTAACTCGTTATTTTTATGAAAACGAGATTTTTGCATTTTTCGATACATTAGATGTTTTTCTATCGAAATATATATAAATCTCTATTTCAAAAAAATAACGAGTTATGCTAGGATCACAACTGGGACGAACCTCGAATTTTTCGGTGCAAACTTTCGTCATAAAAAATAAAACACATTTGTTCATATGAAAATGAACACAACATAGATAGATTTATTTCTATTTTGTACTAGTCTCCTGCACAAGACATCTTATAAGAACTTTCAAGACATGAGGGGTTTTTAAAATGCTTTACTACAGCGAAATCTTATAAAACAAACGTTACAAAATTGTTTGCAAGAAATTTGTTTAAGTATTGTAGGTATAAGAGTAAAGAAGAAAACACTTCGTGACGGAAGAATTTCTGATACTTGCTTCTTTCTACGCATGAGCGCGTGTACAAACGTCATGCATGTGTGTGTGTATGATTTTTTATTTTTCTGCGCATATGCAAAGGCACACACATGCATTAACATTAGTTGTATGCGGTTAACCACATAATAGCTTACCATCTACATATTACACACACACTCAAACGTACAATATGCAAAATAACAAGCATACACTAATCAACAGTACTTCTTTTGAGTGTTTGTTACAAGCAAGCTGTCTTGCGACATCCCTTGTTACAACTGATATACACATACACCAATACATTCATCGTGCTTCACTTATAGTACGAGAGCATTTATTATTGGTTTAGTAAAGGGTGTTTTTTATTGAGGTATAGAACTTTAAGTTGGCATCACTTTTTTAACTGGCGGCCATTTTGTCAGCTGTCAAGTGATTAATATTTAGTTTGGTTTGCCATTTCATCATGAACAGGTTGACAAAAGAACAACGCTTGCAAATCGTGCAAATTTATTTCGAAAATAATGGTTCAGTTCGCGAAGTTTACCGCAAGCTCCGTCCATTTTATGGTCGACATAATCGTCCATCAGAGCAATTAATTCGGTTAACCATGGATCGTTTTCGCACTACGTTTACTCTATGTGATAATACGCATCCGCAGAGACGTCGAACAGTGCGCACCGAAGAAACAATTGCCGCTGTAGAGCAAAGTGTTGAAGAGGACCCGAATGAATCGATTCGCCACCGTGCACAGCAATTGGAGCCGACTAACCGACTATTTTGTTCCCGAATTGGATGGCATGAATGTGGATGAGTTGTGGTTCCAACAAGACGGCGCTACATGCCACACAGCGCACGTCACAATCGATTTATTGAAGGAAACATTCGATGAGCGCATAATTTCGCGGAATGGACCTGTCAATTGGCCACCAAGATCGTGTGATTTGACACCATTGGATTATTTTCTTTGGGGATATGTGAAGTCGCTCGTCTACGCCAACAAACCAGAAACGTTAGGGGACTTGGAAGCCAACATTCGTGGCGTTATTGCCAACATACGGCCCCATATGCTCGAAAAAGTGGTTGAAAATTGGACCTGTAGAATTGGCTTTATTCGAGCCAGCCGCGGCGGTCACATGCCCGAAATCATATTTAAACATTAATGGCATAAAATTATCCTTCCAATAAAGCCAAATTGATGGACATTAAAACGATTTTCTTGTGTTTTATTTCAATTCGAAGTTCTATACCTCTAAAAAAAACACCCCTTATAATACATGCGACGTGAATACATTTACAAATCATGACGTTTTTACATTTCAAGACTGTTTACGCAGCTCTCTATTTTGTACGCCGATGAACGACGAAAAAACAAATTTCTCTCACTCTCTTTACATACACAATAAACAGTGTGACCAGATTTTAAAATAAAGTTAAGCTAAATCACGTATGTCTTTAATATATTTTTGAGCTAAATTTAGCCCAATATTAGCTTATATGGTCACACTGACAATAACCAACTTTATCAATTATAAGAGCTGAATTCGCTGAGTAAATTCGTCGTTATCAGCGTGACCGTTTGACCGTGGCAATTTGCTACTTTTTCGACTGCGTTTCCCCTTTTTCAACTGTCTTGCCACTTTTTGACCCCCTTTATTTAGGGTGAGTTATATGAAAATACATTAAAAATAAAAAGTTTAGTGCAGTTTTCTCGCTTTTTTTAAATTTTGCCCCCTTTTTTGATAAATCCCCTATTTAGTGCCACTTTTTGAAAAATGTCACCGGTCACCCTGGTCGTTATTGTGCTTCACACCAGTGATGGGAATTGGAAATCTTGATGTCGTGCCGCATTTGTTTCTAAATAGTGCCAAAATCACTTTAATAGTGCCAAACCACTTTTTATATTATTTAAATGTTGGCACTTGATATTCGTTAGTATACTGTGGTCCTTTAATGATACATTATTGTGTATAGCTAGAAAATTCCATGAATATCACAAAAACCACTTTCCAAAATTAGTGGTTTACACACATATGTACATTTGTATATGTAAAGGGTGTTTTTTATAGAGGTATAGAACTTTAAGTTGGCATCACTTTTTTAACTGGCGGCCATTTTGTCAGCTGTCAAGTGATTAATATTTAGTTTGGTTTGCCATTTCATCATGAACAGGTTGACAAAAGAACAACGCTTGCAAATCGTGCAAATTTATTTCGAAAATAATGGTTCAGTTCGCGAAGTTTACCGCAAGCTCCGTCCATTTTATGGTCGACATAATCGTCCATCAGAGCAATTAATTCGGTTAACCATGGATCGTTTTCGCACTACGTTTACTCTATGTGATAATACGCATCCGCAGAGACGTCGAACAGTGCGCACCGAAGAAACAATTGCCGCTGTAGAGCAAAGTGTTGAAGAGGACCCGAATGAATCGATTCGCCACCGTGCACAGCAATTGGAGCTTTGTCCATCAACTTTATGGAAGATTTGAATGTGGCATGAATGTGGATGAGTTGTGGTTCCAACAAGACGGCGCTACATGCCACACAGCGCACATGACAATCGATTTATTGAAGGAAACATTCGATGAGCGCATAATTTCGTGGAATGGACCTGTCAATTGGCCACCAAGATCGTGTGATTTGACACCATTGGATTATTTTCTTTGGGGATATGTGAAGTCGCTCGTCTACGCCAACAAACCAGAAACGTTAGGGGACTTGGAAGTCAACATTCGTGGCATTATTGCCAACATACGGCCCCATATGCTCGAAAAAGTGGTTGAAAATTGGACCTGTAGAATTGGCTTTATTCGAGCCAGCCGCGGCGGCCACATGCCCGAAATCATATTTAAGCATTAATGGCATAAAATTATCCTTCCAATAAAGTCAAATTGATGGACATTAAAACGATTTTCTTGTGTTTTATTTCAATTCGAAGTTCTATACCTCTAAAAAAACACCCGTTATGTATAATTTATTAATACTTTCTACTTATTTACAAGAAATACAACTAACTGATCTGAACAGGTAAAAGTTCCTATGTTTGCATGTTTGTATGCTTGTAAAAGCTAATCGCCGAAACTGCCGGCTCGATTTTAAAATTTTTTCCAACAAAATGAAGAATGGAATCTCCTTACGGATATAGGCTAAGTAAACTTCAACTAATGTGCCTTAGTCAGGGTCCACGGGAGCTAAAGCTCATATACTTAGAAAATATGAATTATCATTTTAGAAGGGATCTATTAAAGCAATAGCTTACGTACTGAAAAGAAAAATAAAATTATTTTAACATAATTACGCTGTTCACCCTACATTCCGCCTCCAGTTTATCTGTCCGCTCGACTGTCACCTAACCGAATGCTAAAGTGACTGCTGAACTGATTTTTATGAAAATGGAAACAAAGGCTTTTTATGTATGTATATATAAAACAAACATATGACGGAAATAAAATTGTTGATCGCAAGGCAACGTTTAGTGGCATCATCTAGTCTTTTACATAATTGAACAAAATATGATTCTAAAGGATACATCGCTCCAGTGAATAAATGGGAGGTAATTAATCAGGAACTACTTTTTCTCTATTTCCAAAAAATTTAAAAGAAGTAACACTCAGGCAATGAATGCCTAGTACTGTCACTAGGTGTTATCTTCTTTAAAAGAGGGATAGTGATATAGAAGACAGGTGGCGAAGGTCGAAAACGCTTCTTAAGCACACAGTTTTTGTTCTTTTAAACATAAAATCGAAAACCAATTTCTTCACTAAATTTGCCTACAAGGGGATATCTTATGCCAGCATATTGAAATTATTTTTCACGTCTCCGATATCTTTCCAAAATTCACTCTCACTTAAGTGAGAATTTTATGAATCTTCAAAGTGTGATATAGATCTGTATTCACTTTTAACTTTTCAGTGTGTTTTCTTTAATTTCGAAACATTTCTGTAACAAAAGGAATAGTAATATTTATGTCTCTACTGAAAACATTTTCTGAAGCTATATTGAAGATATATTTAGTTTTCCAATATGACAAAAAAAGAAAAATACTATTTTGTTTATGCTTGAAATTTTCGGTTTGAAGATGGCGAGAATTTAGAACTACATACATATGTATGTATGTTATCAACAAAGGGATCATCAATATATTTTTTCTTCAAAAAATGTCGACAAAAGTGACGGAATAAAAAAGAAAGCCTCCTAAAAATTATATGTACTCTTACATCTTCAGATAGTTTCGACATTAATACCATTTATTATTTTAAGAACATAATTTTTATCATTGCATTTTGACTAAGCATTTAACAATGAGAAGAAATATTATGAGGACTTCCACTGTTCCAGGACTCTATATAAAATAGTTTGACGAAACAATCAACATTTTGGGGATATTTATAAAAAGTTTACGACATCAGCTGTTATTTCTTTTAATAATTCGTATCAAACATTCGTTGAACACCGTTACTTTTCCCCACCACAAGCGAACAATAGTCAGCCTCAAACCGTACTAACGTCCCTTTTCACAATGTATGATTAAGACTTAAAATGAACTTTAATTGCAAGTTCTTCATACAAAACTAGCCGTTACAGTCCCTGTTAGCTTTTAATTGCACGTTGTGAAAAGGGCCGTAAGTTTTCAAACATAAATATAAAAGAATGCCAGCCATATTCGCCAAAAAGTTTAAACAAATGACTTTCGGGCTTCATTTTTTGACAAAAATCGATTAGTTACGATCACAAATAATCGATTTTCGTAAAAATGAAGTTTTAAAAAATATGACGCTTACGCTTTTTTGGTGGTTATGGCTGCAATAGACAAAAAGTGCCAGAAAAGGAGCGAGAGTGCCACAGTGCCAACTAACATCCAATAGTGCCAAAAATGGCACAATTGTGCCACATTTCCCATCACTGCTTCACACGATGAATTTACGCAGCGAATTCTTATCGACGAATTCGTCGACCTGGACGAAATCCGTCATTCGTCCCAATTATGTTCTTGCATTAGGGCCTTTCTATATTAAGGTAAATGTATGTTGTTTTGTATTTCTTCTATAAAATATAACTTTATAATTTTGTAATCAGAAATAATTTTTAGTCAGGCTTAAGTTCAGTAATTTCAATTCTTTTATTGAATGAAATATTTTTATTAATTAATGTGAGTTTCTAAAGAAGAGAAGAAAAATTAAAACAGACCTTTAAGCTGGGGGAAATACCGATATTTTTCTGTGCAGCAACGCACTTCATCAGCACCCTAGTCTATCTACTTGGGTAGAGGTTGTTATTAACATCAGCTATTTAACGTAATTTCTAATGAAACGGAATGTGAGAAATAATTGTTGTGTAGAATTATTGATTTATCTTTGGTAAATACATACTTATGTAAGTATCACTATTTATTTCCCCTGTTTTTCCATTTTTTCATTTTTCTTTTTAGGTTAGCACGAAGTTATATTACTCTACCCACGTATGTTTAACTATTCTTGCATACCTTTTACGATCATCACATTAATTATTTTTACTTATTCGATGTACCGTCGGTACATACATGTAAGTATTATAGTAGTGGATATTATGTTACTTTTGTTTTTGCTTTCTACAGTTTATTTGACTTTCCAACATTTGTGATTGCCAAGTGAACAGTGATTGCCAAGTGAACATATTTTTGTCACGTGCCCATGATGAATTAAGTGGGACATTTTTAGATTTTAATTGAACTATAATGAATTTTTAATCACAAATAATTTTTAGTCAGGGTTAAGTTCAGTAGATAGACTAGGGTGCTGATGAAGTGCGTTGCTGCACAGAAAAATATCGGTATTTCCCCCAGCTTAAAAGTCTAATTTAATTTTTCTTCTCTTCTTTAGAAACTAACATTAATTAATAAAAATATTTCATTCAATAAAAGAATTGAAATTACTGAACTTAAGCCTGACTAAAAATTATTTCTGATTAAAAATTCACTATAGTTCAATTAAAATCTAAAATTGTCTCACTTTATAATTTTGTGTTTGAAAAACATAGAGAAAGCATTTTTGTTAACTTTTAGTCCAGCCTTTTATCATTTTGTTCAGCTTTGAAAAGTATTTATAATGCGAGAGAGGGAAAAAGAATGACTAAAAATTATACACAGAAAAAATTATTCCCAAAATATTTTTAAACAAATATTTGTTTGAAATAAAACTTAGTTTATTTCTGTACTGTTCCACTAAATTAATTTGTACCAAAACACTGTGTAGAGAAGAAACAGGTCACGACGTTTGTCGGCTACTTTTCGGCATTTACATGTATACAACACGAGAAATCAAAATAAACAACAACAACCGCACAACAGCACGTTGTTCCTATCAACAAGCAAGATAAACACCAACACACTGAAATAACATTTTCTCTCAGCCGAACTGTGATTAATTTAAATTTTTACAAAATTTTTATCAGAATTTACAAAATTTTTTGTAGGACCGCATTCAAATAAAATATTTACTGATTCAACGAATTTAGTTTTTTCTGTGTATATGCACTCGTAATGCCAATACAAGCTCAACGTTACCGTTGTGACAAGTTGACACTTAACTTATACTTTTTATAATAGTTTTTCCTTAAATGACCCTTTTCGAAACTTTGTAACGCCAAGGAGAAATGCGCGGATAAAAACAAAATTCATTTTGTGTTACGTCGGAAATTGCAGGAGTCCGTGACTTCTTTCCGCCTCTTAACTAAAAGGGGAAACATTACTCCTGTCAACAAGAAACTGTCACACACCCAGCAAAAAATTAGACATTCCCATCTGAACTACTTGCCATATAATGACTTACTTTTTCGATTGCCAAATTGAAGTACTCGCTTACAAAACACATTACGCAAAATTTTAAAAATAGGAAGCAGAAGTTGAACATATTCTTTGGGTTTTAAAAGAATACGTGCAAATATTGCCAAAATAAGTAGTTATTTTAAATAAATTATAAATATTCCTAAATTGCCTACTTATTTATTTTAAACTAAAAAATAAGTACTTACATTTTGGAAAATAATTATTTAAATATAAGTTGTTCTAAATAATTTTTTTTTACATTTACTTTGCTGGTGGTTCAGCGTTGTCTATATATTTCATTGTTGCTGTAACAAATCATCAGTAGACTTCAACCACACATTTTGAATAGTCACAAACCTCTTGTCTTATGCACAGACTTTCAAGAACTATTTGAGAATTCACAAATAATAATATTTTTGAAAATCACAAAAGAAAAATAAGCGTAGTAGGCCTTGAAACTAATACAAAAAACCCAGCAAATAAACTTCTGACAATATGTCGAATAATAAATTTCTTTTTTCATTTACGGTTTTAATAAAAGTTCATCAATGAAAGCAATTGAAATTTTTCTAAATATAGTATTTATAAGTAACAATAGAGGCAATAATACGAATAAAATATAATCCACTTCAATTGAGTTTATAAAAGAAATTTTACAAAATGGTGTATTTCGTAGTAAAACAATAGGTTTTTTTTTAAATTTTTCTTAAAAGTTATTATATATTTAATCAAACTGAGTTTTTAACCAAGATCTTCCATTTACTCAAACAAGGGCATATTTAAAAAAAAGTAGTTCAATCAGGAAAAAAATAACTATTTCCCACAACGGAAAATATAAATAATTCCTACAATAAACAATATAAATACTTCTCAAGAATCGATTATTTTAGTCTCACGCCTTGTTAAAATCATTAAGTTGGTAATCCAGTAAGGAACAGCTTCCACCAAAAATGCTTAATTCCAAACTCGATTACTTTTTTTGAAATTTTTTGCTGGGCAATAAACAATTTTGGAGTAATTTTAATACCAAGCTTGTGTACATATTTAGCAAATACAAAAAAAATTTAAATTTATGTCGGAATAGTTTGAATATAAATTAATTTTTTTTACACATAAACTATTTCGCAATTAATTTAAAATTTTATTTCCAAAATAGTGTATAATTTAAACCGCTGTGTAGTTGTATTTAGTTTGCGGGTGATAGCTATTTGTAGTATCAAAGCAAATTTACTGAATTTCGTTGTGGCCGTACAAGTATGGAAGATGCCGAACGTCCTGGGTGCCCATCTGAGTGAGGTCTCTATACCCGAAACAATTGAAAATATTCACGATGAACGAAACGTAGATAAAAAAAAACATACCAGAGATCAAACAGAAATCAAAACAGTTGGTTTCTCGTAGTGAATCGGTGCCAAGGAAGGCCAAGGTCGGTTTGTCAGCCAATAAAGTCCAGGCGACAATTTCTTTGGAATACAAATTGTAAAATCCACATTGACTACCTTCGAAAAGGTAAAATAACCAATGGCGATTATTATACCAACTTATTAGATATTAGATTTAATGAGGATTTGAAAAAATTGTATGGGAAAAATTCATAATTTGGGCTACGAAATTTTCTTACATCCACCCTATTCTTCGGACTTAGCCCAGAATGATTATTTTTTGTTCCTGAACATGAAGAAATGGTTCGGCGGAAAGATATTTGGATAAAGTGTATAGAACTCAAAGGAGACTACGTTGAAAAATTAAATGATTTTTTTCATCCAAAAACCTATGTCTCATTCAAATTTACCCACCGTCATATATAAGAAAACAATGTTGTGTATTATTCACCCTTATCGGGAATGAAAGTTCACGTGAAATGTGTTCCCTTTCACTAAAATTGTGATCACCAATGTTTGCGTTGTTGTTGTGTCGATATTAGAGATGAGAGCGTGGTCCAGCATACTTGTTGATATTGTATGGGCCTCTGAAGCTTAAAGTTCTGTTCTGGCAGTACCAAGTCCGTGCCATATTTTGAAAAGCGACTCTTGAAAAAATCAACTAAATTTTTTGATCTTCAATACTCGTACCATACCAATACTCGTAATATTTCGCGTGCGTGTTTCGTACTTGTTGAGCTTCTTGGTATTCGTGTTCGTGACGTGCCGTATTTAAAAATACAACACGCGCCCATGTCTAGTCAGTATACAATCTTCTAATTTTGTTCACAATTTTTTTCTGTTCACGGGAAATATTTTACTCGAACAAAATGTTCGCCTTTTATTCCCGATAAAGGTGATTATGACTTTTAAAATAATTATTTTTTTTTAACTAGCTTTTGGGTGAGACTTTTTTACGGAGTACGCCTTTTTTTTGTGAAATCTCTTAACGGCAACGCTGCACAAGCTTTTAGTCAAGGCATTAATAATGTAAATGCTATAGGGCTTAAACAAAAAAGGTATAAATAGAAGAGAATATGTATTATAAATAAATTTTATATTTATATGAGTACATGTTTACAGTGACGTGAAATAATATAAAACTTTTAATACGTACTGCATCTGCTATTAAAGTGATTTGTATGTATGAAGGTAAATAGTTCGGTTTCATAAACGAATTCCTAGAGATCCTTAATTTTTAGCGGAAATCACTTTCCGTAACTTTTCAAAATATAATATTAAAGATTTTTTTGCATTTTACTTTTTTCATACGAGTATCACATATAATTTTTTGAATTTTTGTTCTTAAAACACTCTCTATTCTTAAAATTAATAAGTTTATGTATCACTTTTTAAAAATTCCAAAAAAAAGAAACTAAAGCCTACAGTACACGGCATGTAAAAAGCCACATGTGTATGTGGCGATGACGTCACGATAATTTTCAGCATGTTCGTTGCATTTCTTAAAATTACTAGTACTGGCTAGATGCCGTAAAATTTTTATAGTTTTTTTTTTGTTCAAAAATACTTATCTGGCACATGTAGCCGAATCGAAGACATTTTTTTGGGCAGCTCATCTGTAAGCATGATAATATCTACATGTACATATGTTGCTAGTACACGGCATGTAGCAAATGTAGCAAATGTAGCATCGTTATGAAGTCAAAATTACGTCAGAACCACATGCGTATGTGGTTTTTTACATGCCGTGTACTGTAGGCTTAACGTTGCTTAAGTTTTCTTTTGAAGTCAAAGGTTCGGCACATTAAAAAAAATATCAAACTAACGAATATACTTAATCCACAAAAAATCTCAGTTTGCCGAAGTATCATTTAACGAATTTAACTCATAAATGGCTGTGGAATTTGCCGAAGACCCCTTTTTAACTTTAGTATCACATTTGAAACACGTCACTATTTCTTCATCCTGATCGACAATATAAATTTGAACATTAACATTGATTTCAGGATACGAATTGGAAATAGGAAGTAAAAATAAGTAGGTAACATCTTCAGTGGCGTAGAGGGGACAATTCGCATCATATTTGAGATTAGAGCAAACGTCGCTAACATCTTCTGGCAATTCGTAAGGTACCGTTATTCCGAAAGTTTTGGCCTTCACCAAGGCAGTGGCTTTTGCAGTAAATTTGTCTAACAGGCAAAATAGATAAGCCCATTAGAAACTATTTATTATTATTTTCATTTTATGATTAACTTACGCGCTAATAGATGTATTTCAAATTCCACACTTGTTCCCTTGACAATATCGCAGGGTGGCACATCACAGCCTTTGACATTTACAGCTAAAGGAAATGGTATGTTGTCACCACCTTCATTCACATCAAATTAAGTTAAATATTAGACGTTTTATTTTTTTTTTTTGCTTTTCTTATTATAAAATTTTTCCTTTTAAATTCTTACATTGTTTCACTTTGGTGGCATGAGCTGAAACAAGCAGACATCCCGCCATTAACACTAACGAACGATACGAGCACATTTTTGTTTTGGATGGAAATGTGTGTAAATGACTTCAGAGCTTCACTAGCAGAATGTGAAGTAACGCCCACCATTCTTGAGGTTTTTATAATTAAAAGTAAAGTGTAAGCGAAATCTAATCTTATGGTATATAAAACTTTTTTATTCGCTTTTGGCAAAAATTTTAAGCACTGAACTTTTGAGTTAAAAAAGCTTTTGCAATGATTTCATTTGCATTGATAAGAAATTATATGCAGTAAAACTGCAATAATTCATACTCTAATGTATTGAAAATCTCAATAATACGTAACAAGCAGTTGGTGGATTGAAAAAATCACATTAGAAAATAATTTCATTTACAGAATTCGTTACTCGCTGACTATCTCTTATAATTCTTCATAAAAAACAAGTACAAAACAACGAATATTTATAAATATTTGTAAATAGTCATAGTAGGAAGTGAAGCTGAGTTTACAAATTTTTTTTGTGGCCAATTCATTTACAAAATATCATGTCAAATGAGCGTATGCATAAAATAAATAGAAACACCCCGTTAATCCTTAGGTTAACCTCACTAAATCAAATTCGGTCAAACAGAAAGCCTGGAATTTGCGATTATCATTTAAGGCTGTAATACACTGTCATACAAAGTCGTGCGATCTACGAAAAAATACAACTCTGATATGCTGGAGTTTATGACAATTCATCACACCAGGGTTGTATTTTTTCGTAGATCGCACGACTTTGTATGATAGTGAGCCATGGCCTTTAACGGGATTCTACTGTAGTTTGATTTGATTGATTACTCACTTTCCAAAGATATGAAGAAATCTAACTGCTTTGCTTTGGGGTGCCGCTAGCGATGCTAGCCTCTCAGTCCATAGGTAGTGGGTTCGATTCCCACCATAGACCCTGGATGTTTTTCGCAGACAAGCTAATCGCTTTGCGAGTTGTGTTTGTTACATAAGTACATATGTTTATAATTTAAACCTAAAACGAAAGTTTTAAAACAGTTATATTAATGGTTAAAGTATGATATTGACTTGCACAATTTTATTTCTTTTGAATGTTACGTTCCTCGGAGAAACGAGGGCTTGCCGTTAAACCTATTAAAACGAAACAAGTCCTCTTCTCCAGGAAGTATAAGATACCTGTTTTCCAATCTATCACTCTTAAAAAAACGGAGATAGCACTGCAAGTTATCTCGGGGTTATTATTGACTCAAAGCTGAGTTTCAAAAGTAATATTCTAAAGAGAGTGAAGAAAGCAAAAATTTCTCTCTATCTATGCAAGAAATACATTGGAAATAACTGCAGTCTTAGCGCGAAAATCATTCATTGGATCTGTACTGCAATAGTGCGCCCAATTCACATATATGGGATCATCGTATTGTGGCCGTCCCTGGAGAAAAAGTCGTATTTGCATATGTTTCACAAGGTTCAAAGACTTGCATCCTTGTATATAACCAGTGCTCTTCGCACTACCCCTACGGACGCATTGGGGATGATTCTGCAACTACTATCACTAGATCTAGTAGGGAAGGAGATAGCAATAAACTCAGCAATCCGTATTCGTTGTACCTCTCTGTGGAACGGAAATGGTACCGGCCACTGTAAAATACTCAACGATGAAGCTTGGGGATCGACCAAACCTCCCCTTCTCTGCTACACGAACGTCTTTATAAAACCTGGTATGTTACTCCAGGCAGACGAAAAAGCGTTAATTTTTATACGCACGGCTCCAAAGCACAAGAAGGTGTGTCTTTTTAGGAACTTTAGTTTTTCGTATTGCAAAGCGACTTCCAGATCACTGCAGTGTCTTCCAGGCAGAGATCCTTGCCATAAAAAAAGTTGCGGATTTGAAAGTGAATGTCGTTTCAACGACTTTGATTAAATGTCCCCTTCTAAGAACAACAAAAGCCCTCGACCTCCGATCATCTCTAAAATAAATTGGCAGAGCAGTTTAATATTAGCATCGTCTGGATCCAGGTGCACAGAGGCTTTCAGGGGAATACTAGGGCTGATGAGCTTGCTAGAACTGGAATAACCTTACAGGTTCCATTCGAATTCGAATGTGTGGGTTTACCAAACAAATAGAAATGATTGCTTGATCACCAGATAGTTATGGATTCTTATATATAAGAAAAATGTAGCTTCTTTGATTTTTAGAAATATGAAACAAATATCGATTCTAGTGTCCATGCTAACCGGTGGCGTGGGCTGAAGTAGTTCGCACGTTGATTGCAAGCCCGAAGGTCTTGGATTCGAGACTGGTCTCTACTAGTTTTTCTGATATGCATTGGTGTCCCTTTGTATCAGATGTTGTGGAGAAAGTGCAAGTGATGGAGGCATAGACACTGGTCACTAAACTATCTACACCGGCTCAAGCGGATACTAATCCTAACGTAACTTCAGATATTACGTAGCAAAATCATGGGCTAAGTAAAATAACCAATAAAATGGATACTAAACACAGCTTTAAAAATTTAATACGTCTCATTGACTCCAGAGGCGCTGCAACACTGCATTATTAAAAACGCGTGCAAAAAGCACCACCTGTCTTCTCTATCACTATTCATTTACTAAAAAAAAGGTAAAACTTAGTAATAATAGTAAGTATTCATTGTATGAGTGTTACTTCTGTCCTATTTGTGAAAAAAAAACCCGACAATGTCTCATAGATAGGCATACACGAAGGTGAAATGTCGAACTCAATGACTTTTGCCGCAGCTGCCTGGATATCGATGAAGAGGAAAGTGTAAAACATTTTCTGTCACTGTCCTGGACTAGCAAGAAAGAGAATAGAAGCAATGGACGCTGTTTAGTTCCGGGAACTTTCTGACGTTGCCAGTGCTAAACTGCAACGTATTAGTAGCTCTATATTAAGCTCTAGTTGGTTTGATGGTCGGGACTCCGCATAAGCAGAGCCTCCGTGGTATAACAATGGGCTAAAACGGTTGTTGTTTGACAATTGGGTTGCTCTTGGCTTATACATAAGATTATATTAATTTATCTTGCAATGCATGTGTAGTGTATACATTGTACGACATATGCATGAACCTCAACAAACAGTCACAACAATCTGATATTCACAAAAAACAATAATATTCTAGAATATGTAAACAAATTGAACTAATTTAAAGTCAACGTCTTGTTATGATAGGTCAGTGACGATTTTTAATTGCAAACACACTTAGTCATAAACGCTGGAATTTCGGTAACATAATATTCTTACTAAATAGTTTGAATTATGCTGACTTAAATAAATTGTTACTATGAGTAAAGCGAAATGGCACTGAACTTCAAACGTGTGCCTGGTACAATGTATAGTTATTAAATACAATGTAAGCTAAATGTATGAATGTATAAATGTATGAATGTATGTATATTAGAATAAGTAAGAATAATATAGTAATTTAGCTGAAGAGATTTTAAATAAAATATCAATATACTTTGATCACTCAGCAAACGCTCGTGTATTAGACTTTCATTTAATACATTACACATGTCGCACATTCAGTTCAATAGCGACATAACTCAAAAAATTCGTTTGATCTTGCATAGAAATTTCATATAAATAGCTTGTATTTACTATCACCTCCTAAGAGAAGAATATTTGTTCATGCCTTCATTGAGTTGTATGTAAATTGAAAACTTTAAACGTGTTTTCTGCAAAACTAGTTTTTTTTGAGTTATGACACTATGCATTTTAACCACGAATACTGCACTTAACCTAAACTATGCCAAAAATCAATTTTGTTTTATTTTGAATCAATGGTAGTCGGTGTAAAACATAAAACCTTATATTCGCAAGTACTACCACATTGATTGATGATTATATTGATGATGTTTAGACCTTTTTACAACTAAGGAAACATTTATGTTTAAGATTTTCCCCTGCACAAGTCCTGCACAAGACCACTTACAAGAACTTTTAGGACAGGGGGGATTTTTCGAATGCTTTACTACTGCGAAATCTTCGAAAAGAAACGCTAAGCAACACTGTTGACAAGACATTTGTTTCAGTTATTGCAGGTATAGGACTAAAGAAGAAAATACTACGTGGCGGAAAAAACTGTGATGCATGCTTCTTCATACAAACGTCATGCATGTACATACATACATACAGACATAAGTTGTGCGTATGCTCTTTTATTTTTCTGTGCACATACAAACGCACACATGCATTGATATTAGTTGTGTGCGCTTGCTTAAAAAAAACCTCCCTTAAACACATAATAGATTAGCATCCACATCAGTGATTGGCAATGAATCATGTTTTCGCTATTCATACTGACTCATAAAATTTTAAAAATAAATGAGTACACATAATTTAAAATCAAGTACTCTGGTTTACGCACACTCACAATAAGATTGATTTATAAGTATAGCCTGGTACTCTGTTCAACATTTCACGCGAAATGCTGCCAAAGTACATAAAAAAAATTACAGGAATTCTCTTATGTTTGTTAAGCTCGAGGTCGTTTTATTTAATTTAATTAGTTTTTTCGATATTTCGTTAAAAGTTTGTTAACATCATAAGACATAAGACATAACAACATAAGAGAATAAACCAAAAAGGTCAAATAAATATAACCAAAATTTACAGGAATTGTTCATGAAAAAATTTTGCAGAAATAGTGCTCTGTTTATCTTAAGAAAAACATTTGAAATGTATCTTCAACATTTTAAGTTTTCATGCGAAATAAGTAGAGTGCCACTTGTTTCGTTCGGAATTTACAACAAACACATGGAGTGTTTCTACAAACACAAGAAATTGTAGCATAATTTCGGGCGCCAATTAATATTGTTTACATGTCAAATATTTCGTACGAATTAAGCAATGTTGATAAACATTTTTCACAAATTTGAACAGAGTACTATGCTTATAGGTTGAAATAAATATGAATGCGAAGTCGACATCATAGTCATACCACACTTACACTCATAAATGACCTCAGTTTGATTTCTAATTTCAGGAAAATACTTATACTACCCACATTGATTCAGCTCACTCAACTCATGCATGTTTATGTTTATTCAAAAGTTTAGTCATTACACAGTTTGCAAGTAGTATACAATAGTATATAGGGTTGTTTTTAAATTCCTTGCAAAAAATAACAAAAAAAAAACCGAGAAACACATAATTTTATAGTGAAAACTTTAATGTTAATCATACTTATTTTGCATCGTCCATAGGCATTTAGTTAATTAATGTCGAAATCAAAAACGTCATAAATGTTGCTAAGTAGAAGTCGATGCGCACTTCAAACTTTCGAGTGAATATGATTCATAGACAACATTGCAATAAGTATGAGTGCGCATAAGCACAAGAAATTATAAATCATCATTCAACTCTACTCACTTTTTCACTACTCATTGCGCTTCTCTGATATAAATCTTACGCATACACACTCAAATGCACAATATGGAAAATAACAAGCATACACGTATCAACACTACTTCTTTTGATTGTTTGTTACTCGTATGAACAAGAAGTCTTCGCGACATCGCTTGCTCACACTCATATACATGATCACCAATGCATCTATCTTGCTTCGCTTACTAAACGACAGCATTTATTATTAGTTTATTATAATACATGCCATGAGAATAAATTTAAAAAACAAGACGTATTTACATTTCAAGACTTTTTACGCTGGTCTCTAATACATACTATATATTCTCCATTCTTGCATATTTTTCTCATATTGTGCATAAGCGGTGTTGCCAATTCGCTTAATTTTTCTATTAGATCTGCCAAATCAAAAAATCCTGCATATCTCCTGCTGGTTAGAGAATCTTCAGCTTATTAACCTAGAGTAAAATTTTAGGTCAATAAAAACATTTATGCGACCCCCGTTCAAGTACGGCAATTTTATTTGAGTAACTTTTTAGTTCATTGGTCAGAGACGAAAATATTATGTTACCCTGCCTTGAGAAATGTCATGGTCATTTATACCAACAAAGTCCATGTAGTTTTTGGTGTTGTAATATTTGTTGGGGTAGCTTATTGATGTGCCTTGTCCATGAGGCTTTTCGCAGGATCATCAAAGGAAATTATATTGATTGTTGCATTGGTAAAAACCTAAATGTAAAATCCTTGCAAACCTTTAGTTTGAAACATATTTAATCTGCTTCGCACAGCATAGACGAAACACAAACCTATAATGTCTATTATTTACAAGTGTATGTGCAACAATCAATGATATCTCATTTTAGTTGAGGGGTAATAATTTGTCACAATTTTTCGCCAAAAAAACAACAATACAAAAACCCATATCTCAATAATGTCATTGACAATAAGAATTTGTACGTTCATCTTGATGATGATGTTGGTGGTATAAATTGTTATTGTCACCAGGATTTATGAGGAATTTAATGTATGATTGTAAATACATATGTATGTACATCTATGTATGTATGCATGCATGCATGCTTGTGTGTATTCCATTGTCAGGTGTCAATATTATTAAAACCAAAAGTGGAAAACTAAAATTGCAAAAGAAAAATTACTTTGTTACCGGATTAAATAAAATAGCAGTGAAAGTAAAATTAAGTGAAAAAAAAGAAAAAAATCTGATATAATTTAATAATACCACATTTTTTACAATGAAATAAGGTTTCCCTTTAATAGAAGAGCGAAAAACGGGCAAGAGGGAAAAGCAAAACTGAATTTAAAAATCAATCAATGATTTTTTTCTTTCGCTTGACAGTGGTATATGATAATTGAAATAGAATAATCATATAAAAATCTTGTAATAGCAAGGTTAAATATTTATATATGTATGTACATATGTAGTACGAGTATGTATGTACTTATGCGAGTATTGATATATTTACATGTTTATATGTGCATTTAGAATGTGATAGTCAAATGTATGCATGTATGTAACTTGAAGCTTTTTAAAGGCTTTAATATCCTGCTTGTTTCCTAGTCGTTGCTAATATCCTTCCGCTTAACTTGGATTTTTGTACACATTGTGCGCTGTTAAAATGTGTTATTGGGAGTTTGCAAAATTTAAAGATACACCCCTTTTGGAGTTTTTAGGCAAAATGTTTTTTTTTTTTGAATATTCCCATGTGCATTTTATTGTTTAAAAATTTTTATAAGAGTATTTATTTCAGATTTTTATCGTATTGAGTGCAAAATGATTTTATTTAATGTTCATTTATGATAAGTTACCCAAAAAAATATACATATATACATACTTCTTACATAATAGTTTTGTTTAAAAACTTCTTAGCATGAAGTTAAAACCATAATTCGCAAAGTGATGCATATCGATTTCCTAAGGGGTGCGTGTCATTGAAAAAGCTATACACGAATCTCTGAGATGTGGCACTATATTCGCAGAACGTAAGAGGCTCGGCACTCATACCCACTTAACCTGAGATTCGATAGAAACCAATGCTCATTAAAGCGAAGCGAAATTTCGAAACAGAATTGTTATATTTGATATTTGTTAGCAAATCTAAAAAAAAATCTAATGTTCGCTAAAGCTTCGAACTTCAAACTTCTCTCGATATTTTTCCGAAAGTGTGACGGTATCCGAGAAGATATGTGCTAACCTGTTAGTCTAGAGTTACCAAGTTCGAGCCATGGCAGCCCTGGAAGTTAAAAAATAAAATGAGAACACATACGTACATATATGTAATAATTGAACAGAAAAAAATTTACCACGATAGCCTAGAGGATGTCTGTCTGTTATAATGGACGTACCATGTTCAAATCCTGCAGCGTAAGTTAATGTATTAAAGTTAATATAAATAAATTAAAAAATAAAATTACTTTTTTACTATTTCTGCTGCCTTTTAGCGATATCAAAATTAGTTCTATATTCTCTAACTTTTGATATTGCTAGCGAGAAACTTCGAGATCGAATATTTTTGGGACAAAACTAAGCGACAGGTGAACTTTTTTGATTCATTTTTGAGTGTCATTCTCGATAGTTTTACACGATAAATGTTCGAGATATATTAGAAATCCATATCAATAACGAAAGTCTTGCTCAACTGGGTACCAAGTGGTTCGCATATATGTACATAAATATGTATTTGAAAATGAAGATGTCTTCGGACTTCTTATCCAAGTATAGAAATTGTGTTCCTTATTTCCATTTTCCTACAGTACTTAATCTTCTAGATCAGTCCTCACACCCATTTTTGTTTCCCTTCTCCCCACCAAACTCAGGAATTGGCAAAGTAAACTTTGCGTGTGTAAAAGAGGTCTTACAGAAAAAACGTTGAGTAAAATTGTATGCCATTGGACTCAAAACAAATATCGCATTACATGTACATTGAAATTTATATAGACGGGCACGAAACGCGGTAGACCAAACACATAAACGCTCACAATAAAGGTGTAGAGCTCTTCGAAAATACCATGTTGTTCCGTTCTACTAAAATTTGTCTAATTACTAAATATTCTTTGATCAGTAGTGCGATTCAGTAACTTTTAACGATCCGACAATCGTAATTTTTGTCTATACATTTTGTCGCTTGCAATAACGATTGTGTGATTCTGTAACTTCTTTTTAACGGTAGTGCGCAGCTGATATTTTCTGTTGATTTTTGTCGATAAAACATAAATTATTGTCGCTTAAATAATGACACAGCTAAGACTAATCTACAGCAAATATTGTTAAAAAAGTTACGGAATAGCTAATTAAATAAATTTCCGTTATAATTATTTTGACGATGAGATTATCATTAAAAAGAAATTACAGAATCGCACTACAGTTTGTTAAGTAAAAAATTATCATACATACATACTAGAGAGCTGCGTAAACAGTCTTGAAATGTAAAAACGTCACGATTTTTAAATGTATTCACGTCGCATGTATTATACTAAACCAATAATAAATGCTGTCGTACTATAAGCGAAGCACGATGTATGTGTGTATGGTGTATGTGTGTATCAGTTGTAACAAGCGATGTCGCAAGACAGCTAGTTTGTAACAAACACTCAAAAGAAGTACTGTTGATTAGTGTATGCTTGTTATTTTTCATATTGTACGTTTGAGTGTGTGTGTAATATGTAGATGGTAAGCTATTATTTGGTTAACCGCATACATAATGCATGTGTGTGCCTTTGCATGTGCGCAGAAAAATAAAAAATATGTATGTATATTGACTTGGCTTCATCAGAATACTAATATTTGTTACAGCACTAATATGTACTAGTGATGCACGAATATTCGTATTCGTATTCGAATTGCCGAATATTCGGCCATTTTTAAATATTCGTATTCGCCGTATTCGTGAAATTAAGGCGAATACGATTAGGAATATTTGTCCAAAAAAATTAAATAAATAAATTAATAAATCTTAACGAAATTTAAATAAATGGATAAAAATATTAGTTTATGAAATTTTGTGCTTTGTATAATTTTCAACTATTATTTACTGACGATCATTAATATTTTGGGTAGCTTTTATTAACTTTAAAGTACGCCAACAGGAGTATGAAGTTCTTTTTCATAAAACTTTTTTAATATTGCATATTGCAGGCGCAAATAGAACCCTAATTTAATGTCTTTAAATTTCACATTATATATTCGTATTCGTATTCGCGAATATCGTTTCAAATATTCGTATTTGTATTCGCGAATATGAAAAATTTACATTCCTTACATCACTAATATGTACCTACATACACACGTATGAATTTAGTGTAGAGGCTATATAATATTAAATAACTAATATAAATTAATGGACATGTGTCTCGAGTGACAAATAAAATGTCAATTAATGACACGAACGTTGAATCAAACAAAAATCAATTAATTTATTAAATTAAGAAAGGACAAAATTTTCATTTGATATATGATGACATTAAAACTATGAATAAAATACAGAACGTAATTTCCCATTTTCTCTCTCTCTCTCTCTAATAAAGTGTTTATGACAGAGATGGGAAATAGAGATTTACAAATTGTACAGAATTAAAAACATTAATAAAAAAATAAATAGCCAAAAATCGAAAAAATTACCAAAACCCCGAAAAAACGTCAAACCAAAAATATGCCAAAAAGCAGAAATGCCTCAAAAATAAAAAAGCGCCAAAACTAAGAAAAAGTGCCAAAACTAAAAACAAATCGCCGAAAACCGCAAAACTTACTTAAGATTTTTAAGAAAATTTCACTTCGTCACATGCGTGATCGTATCGACAATCGTACGAAAACAAATTAAGTGATACGTCAATCGTATAATGGAGTGTAGGTACGTTCACGTATGTCATAATCCGAAAATGGTGTTTTAACATGACAAGTTGTACGTTAATGAGTCGACCCTAGGTAAATTTTCGATCATATACACCCAGAGAAAAAACAGCTTAAAATCAATAAAAACTATATTGAACTAATAAGAAACATTAACGAAAGTCTATTCATGTTGAAATTTCTTATTTCAATATGGAAAAATATTAATTTATTAATTTTATTTATTTTTAAGTATTTCAATATACATTTTCTATAATATTTAAAATTATTGAATTAATGTGATGCATTCTTATTTTTAAGTTGCAGCTTTTCCCTGAGTGTAGACTCAAGTTCGTATAGTATTACATATGTATGTGGTGTCCACACGGAACCTTTGTGTGCGAGCCAAAGTCGGTCGCACTTTACTGAATTTATTTTTAAATTCTATACTCAATTTTCAACGAAACTTAATAACTTTTAGGAAAATATTGTTTTATAATCATATTTACAGTTCAAAAAAAGTATATTAATATCGATTTTTCCATCTCTGAAATGTGTGCGTATGTGTGTGTGATAAGAGTGATTGATTTCTGATGGATGGGGTTAAATGGTTGTGTGCCAGCAATTAATTTGTGTGTCAACGTTTGAATTCTATCATGTTGTTAAATCAGTGACAATATGAATATTAATTATGAAGAAAATTCTCACAGTTTGAGTGAGGAAAGTATACAAAGAATGAACAAATTAATGAAGGTATTTATTTAATAATGAGCAAAAGGCGTGTTTTTGTTTGTTGGGGCTCTGTTAGTAAATATGTCAACAGGTGGAGATGAAAGGACATTCCAAAAGCAAAAAAACACACACACACATACACATACAAGAACGTATAATATTTTTGGTATTGTATGCCTGTCATAAGTGGAAAACAATGACAACTTAATTACATGACACCAAACAACAAGAAAATATGTTGTTCGAGTATAATAATAATTGTTACAGAACTCATGCATCTGTATAGTGGTTTTATTTTTTACAGTTCCAGCGGGGAGTTTTTAAGTGTAGGTGTGGTGACCCTTTTCTTTTTATCACTCACTAATACTCGTGCTCAAACAAGTAAATGTAACGGTAGTTAATAATACATGTTTACTTTACTGTCATGCAATATTTGTAACCCGTTATATTGTTGTTTATTTGTTTTGATCTGGTCAGTTGTCAAGTTTTGTGTTTGTGTGTGAAAACAAGATTGTGAGGTTGTGGTGCCAAATGAAATTTTATTTGAAAATGTTTAGCCACGTGTGAGGCTAGGTCCTTTTTTTAGGAAACTACAATAAAAGTAACAATTAAAAAGCAGGTAAGGTAGGTAGGAAAGAGTGTTTATATTGGGCCATACCGAATCTTATATATACTTCATTCAAGAAGCAAGATATAACTACATATGAATATTTTTGTTCTAGTGCGAAGAAAACACTTTTCGGTGTTATTTCATTTAAACACAAAAAATTATTGTCAGCGCACTGATGATTTTGTGAACAGGCTCCTAGGGCTATCAGATATGGCGATTTCTCGCCAAACTTGGCGATTTTTCCAACTTTTTTGGCTTCTAAATTTTTTATTTGGCCGCATGCAAATTTTTCTGGCGATAAATAAATATGTGGGTTGGCGATTTTTATAGCTATTTTTAGGGTTCCGTACACCAGAGGTGAAAAGGAACCGTATTGTTTTCGCTACGCTGTCCGTCTGTCCGTCACAGGCTGTTTTCTCGAGAACCGTAAGAGCTACGGAATTGAAATTTTGACAGAATATGTAGGCTGCTATAACAACAAATACAATACAGTTAAAAATAAAGGGTGTTCTAAGACGAGCAACGAAAATATTGAAATGTTAATGTAATATGCAGACAATTATATTTATATAGACACTTGAAATTTGCAAAATAAGTGTATTTTTACACAGACTACTCGTACAACAATTAATACTAAAAAAACAAATCAAAATTAAATGGTGTTCTATCAGTTAATGCAATTTTGACTGTGTAATTTTGGCAACTTGCTGTATCTTTCATTTTCACAAACGCTAAAACTGCAAAATCCCAATATTATAAAATCGCAAAACCGAAAAAATCGCCAAAACCCGAAAAAATAGCCAAAAATAGCGAAAACGAAAAAAGCGCACAACTAAAAAATCTTTAAAACTAAAAAAATTGCCAAACCCCCAAAAAATATCGCTTTAATGAAAAAAAAACGAAAAAAATCGCCAACCCCATACACGATTCAATTCAATTTTCAATTGAGTCTGTTGTTGTCCAAATCAAGGCGTGTATGGCTCTGTGGACTGATTAGCTTGGCAGTTGTCGAGTTGGTGAAAGAAAAATCAAAATCTTTAAATTCGATTGTGCTGTGTGTGCTAAAGTCTCTTGATTAGCTGTCAAAATTTATGTCTGTAAGCTTATTTTGTATACAAAAAGTTATGCATTTTTAAAATTGTATTTTATTTCATTGAATTTTAAATAAGAAATGTAAAAATTAATGAATGAATGCAATAGAAGTTTTAATTTTTTAAACTTGTAATTGTGAAAAAAAAATAATAAATTTGACAGTTGAATGAAAATCTTTCAATTCAGTTTATGAAGTGTGTGGCCAAGAATCAATTCAATTAAAGGACTCAGTTCACAATTGAATTGAAACGTGTATGGGGTGCTTCAAACTAAAATAAATCGCTAAAATCGAAAAATCGCAAAAAAAAACGCCAAAACCAAAACCAAAAAAGGCCAAAACTAAAAAACGTCAAAAACCGACCAAAAACGAAAAAAAATCCTAAAATATATATTATATAGGCTGAAGTTCGTATCGCATTACTTATCTAGTGTCCGTACGGAACCCTTTGTGTGCGTGTCAGAGTCGTACTTTACTGATTTTATTTATATTGAAGTTCAAAATTTTTTATAATTCAGGAGAGTTACTTTGTTGAAAGAAAATTTTCAAAAAATAAACGAGAAACTAACGGCCTCTCCCACGATGTCACACGAAATCGTTCGGTCGAATACTTTTATTGAAAACAACAACAAATTTTCTAATGTTATTGTTGTTTGCAATACAAGTTGTCGATCGAACGTTTGCTGGTGATATCGTGGGACAGGCCTTAAAACAATGCGATTTTGATGATTCTTCTTATATTTATTTATAGTCATTAAAGTGGGTATTTAATTTGTACTTCTGGCGATTTTCTGCAAAAGTAGTACTCTGTCATTATCGCGAAAAACATGTAAAATCTATCTGGCAGCATGCTTTTCAATGCATAATTACTCTGGCATCATTTTAGTTTCACATGCGAACAACATGAGCAAGCAGTACTTTTTTCGCATAGAATTTTAACAATGTTGCATACTTTCAAGCAATAAAAGCGAGAAATTTATAAAAAAAACCGCGAGTCGGGCTACAATGTTGCTGAAAATGTTTCACAACTTTGAAAAGAGTATAAAGCTTAAAGCATTAAACACATTCACCACAGCAGGCTACACGAACACACGTGTAGCAAAATCACACATCTATGCAAAATCAGCATAGACAACAACCTGTCGCCATGTTGCCTTGCTGTCTTCAAAAGAATTATTTTCATATAAACATGTGTATTCTATCCATGACATTTGGTAGTCGGTAGCTTGCTGTGGTGAATGTGTTTAATGCTTAAAGCATAGTACTCTGTTCAAATTTGTGAGAAATGTTCATCAACATTGATTAATTCGTACGAAAAGTTTGACATGTAAACAATATTAATATGCTCCTGAAACTATGCTACAATTTATCATATTTATAGAAATATCCCATGTGTTTGTTGTAAATTCCGTACGAAACAAGTGGCACTCTACTTATTTCGCGTGAAAACTCAAAATGTTGAGATACATTTCAAATGTTTTTCCTAAGATAAACAGAGTACTATATCTGCAAAATTTTTTCATGAACAATTCGTGTAATTTTTTTATATATATGTACTTTGGCAGCATTTCGCGTGAATTGTTGAACAGAGTACCAGGCTTTAGAGCCAAATATTTATTGTAGAAATCTCAATATGGGCCACAAATTTACTACATGTTTGCACCATATTCACTTTTATCTTGTAGGGCATATAAAATAGTAAAACTTTGATTCACTGGACCATAATTATTTTAATAATGTCTTTTTGTTGTTTTTAACATGTGAACAACACAAAATATTTAGGTGAGAATGTGTTGTATCTAGACAAGAAAAAAAAGTACTAACTAAAAATATTATAACCTTCAAGTTTAAAGGACCAAAACTTCAAAACAAAGACATACATGCATACATACATAAATGAACTTAAAACACAAAAACAATTCATGCGTTGGTCAGTTGGAGAAATACTTCTTTGATTATTTTCATAATTTGCATAATTTGTCATGCGAAAATTCTGTTCTTTCGTTTTATTTTGTGGTGGAAAACAGAGTGTAATTTTTTTCTTTTCCACTAAATAAACAAACAAATGGAACATGAAGAGCAACCGATGAAACTACAACATTTTTGTGTAGAAAAATTTACGAATAAATAATTTTGTATTAACAATTATTTAATATAACTGGACTAACTCTCAACACGACAATTAAGTGAATGCGAAATTCATGTTTCCCTTGCAGTAACTTCCTCTTATTTTATGTGTAACATTTCATGCAGGCCTTGCAATGATATTGCTGGTTTAGAGTAATTCATCTCTCTGGCTGTTCAGTTAAGAAGAAAAAAATATTTATATTTTGTTAATTAAATTTTTAAACGATTTTTTTTTCAATAAATCATTAAAATTTTAGCAATATGACTGGCGTCGTTCGCATACTTAATTAAATAAAGTTAATTGTGTTTAGTGCACAAATTTTGCATGAGGCTAATTCACTTCCACCCTCTTAAGTAATCACATACTTTAAGATGAAATTATTATACATTAATTATTCATATTAAATTAAACAACAGTAATGAAAGGACTTTAAAAAACGGCAGCATAGCAGAATTTTTAGTACCCTTTGACCTTACGTTAAATCATATACATAGTAACTTCATATAAAACCAAAAAATCGCGTGGGTAAAATTTACAATTCTAATTTTGAAGTATTTTACAGGAGAAGAAAAAACATTAGCGGTATTCGGTGTTTGATGCAAATTATCATGCGTAAGTGTAAAATTTTGTTGTTGGATCTTAAAGAAAAGCTAAGATTTTGCATTTTCACTTACGCAATACTATTTGCATCAAACACTGAATATCGCCATTATTTTGAATACAGTAGTTCAAAGTAGCATCAGAGTGCCGAACCTCAAATTAATACACATACAGAAATACATTTCTCTCGGTAGGAAGCACTGCCTTAGTGTATCTTGTTCTCAGTAATCTATGGACTTTCTCTAATAAATTCGATATTTTTGAGCGTTTCCAGATACAAATGTTGTGAGTAAATTAATTTTAGTTAGTTACATGATATCAATTAAAATGACAATTTTGATTTTTTTTATCAATTATGTGTTTGTTAATTTTATATGACGACATATATTTTTCTCTCACATATATTTTTGTGTTGACATGAATCAGTCTCATCCAGAGCTCCTTGTTGCACTCATGTTCTATTTTTTATGACAATTTTGCCCTTAATTATAAAAGTGGTCTAAGTCATGTGCATTTTTGCTTCGAAATATTAAATGTATCCTTAAAAAAACTTCATCAAATATTTAATAATTTTTTAAATAAACTTATATTAACCGAGATAGTACAACTCTAAATTAAAACCCAGTGTAATATAAAAATATTTTTTGATTTGTTCATATGGAATCTGTTAAATTCCTCGACCAAAGAAATATATGACATAGACCACTTTCATAATTAAGGGCACATTTATTCGTACAGTTGTTGGTATTTTTTTTTTTAATAATTACGATAATAAAAGAAAATTTTCGAATAAAATTAAAGTCATAACCATAAATATATCGAGCCATAACCGCGAAAATAGCTAAAATAAAATAAGCGACAGATTTTTTGGACCTCGTTTTTTTTTTTTTTTTTTTTTTTTTGACGAAAATCGACTATCGACGATCGGAAATCATCGATTTTGGTCAAAAATTGAGATTCAAAAATTATGTCGCTTAAGCTATTTTGGCGGTTATGGCAATATACTTGCTTCACTTACTCGTAATTTGTCAAATGTCAAATATGTATATGGAAAATTACTTAGTTTAACATGATTTCGGCCGAAATTTATTTATTTGGCGTCAGCCTGAATTGGCTGATACCAAACAATCCAATATGATTATGGTTATGGCTATGGCGTTATAGCAAGTTATCTATAATCAATTACAGTGTTGCCCATAGGGATGCCAAATGGGAAATCCCGAACTCGGAAATCCGGGGATTTTCGGGATTTGGCAAATCCCGAATCCCGGGATTTGTGAAATTCAATCCCGGGATTTCATTTTCGGGATTGCTTAGCAATTTTTATGTAAAAACTTTATAAATTCAAATTTTCATTGATTTTAATTTATTTTTCATAATATTTAAAAGTCCCATACAATTTTATACGTACAGTTTTAACAATTTAATGACTAATTCGTGACATATTTCTTATAAATTAATAACAAGAGCAAAATAAATAAACTACTTTCTTACGGCTATTTTCATCAAAGGTGCTACAATATATGTACATTTTAGAATTATTTTGAAAACAAAAGAAACATATTACCTTTGGAAGGGAAATAACATTTGAAAAATTCATAAGTTTGACAAATTTATTCCGTCTTATTCTATATTATGAGGGCAATTATTATTCAAATTCCCGGGGAATAATTTCAAAAAGTAGCAAATAATAGTTAAAACAAAAAAAATTTAATTGGAAAAGGGAGAAATTTCTTGCGAAAATGTATTCATAATTGCAGTGTATAACTAAATATCTGTACGTCTACTCCTCAACGATAGAAAAATAGCACTTATCTACTTATCGGTAACAATTAAGTACTATTGACACCTCCTTACAATTGGAGTAGAATACAATACAAGGCAAGTGAAAACTTTTTGTTGTCGGGTTGACGTAAAAGCGAGAAATATTTACAGAATAATTCGGAGTATTTTGTCTAAAAAACTGTTCGAGTGTGTATGTATGTTTTTTACATTGCAGTTCAAAATTATTTTGTTTTTTATTTAGACCGTTTAGGTCGTTTTTGATACAAACCTTAGATCAAACCCATTTAAATTACATGGATTTGATAAATAGTTTTAGTCAAAAACGACCGACTGAATGAGTTCGACTCAATTATAGTTGTATTCGAGTTGCAGAGTAGAAGGCCAGGACACTAATAAACCATACTCTTCTTAGCGAACGTATGAATACATACATATGTATCTGTTGAACTTGTAGAAAAAAACTTATGTATGAACATGTTCAGTCTTATTATCGTTGTCATAGTCGTAACGAAATCGATAAAAAATTAGATAATTCAACAACCGATACTTGTTGTTGATCAATCGCAATTAAAAAAACGTTAGTAGATATATTTTTAACAAAACAATATTGTTTTTGCAACTTATTTGTATGAAAGTGAGTCTAAAAATTTTCGTAAGTCAACTTAAGCGGTAGTGCTAAAAGTCGACCGATATGTATATTCGTTTTGGTTTACATAATAGAAAAACATTTATATTGAAAACAAAAACAAGTTTTCATATTTAGTTATTGTTTTTAACCCCCGACTAAAAAAAGGGGTGTTATAAGTTTGTAGTGTGTGCCTGCGTGTCTGTGTGTCTGTGTAGTGTGTGTCTGTGTGTCTGTGTATCTGTGTGTCTGTCTGTGTCCACGTACAGGCCAAACGGCTGGACCGATTTTCATTTAGTTTTTTCTGTTTGAAAGATGACTTGATCGAGAGGGTTCTTAGCTATGTTTGAAAAAAATCGATCCAGCCGTTTAGAAGATATAACATCTTTTCTGAAAAAAGTCGGGGGTTTTTAAAATTTTTAATTTTTGTTATCACTATAAATTCTCTAACATCAAATGTGATTAATCAACTTAAAAATAGATGAGAAAAATTCTTTTGAATTTTATTGAAATTGTTCACTTTAAAGACAATTGTGCAATGATAAATTATGAACATAAAAATTTTTAAAATGCTTTAATTTGTTATTAAAGTAATATTTATTTTAAAAAATAATTTATTTTACGAAAAATATTTAGATCCCGAAATCTCGAAAATCCCGTGATCCCGAAAAATCCCGGGATCCCGAAAATCCGGGATTACAAAATCCCGAATCCCGGGATTTCCAAAAATCGATCCCGATTGGCATCCCTAGTTGCCCACAAGGTTGCTTCGAACAGCTATTTTGTGTGGATATGGTTATGGCACGTCTAATTTAACCTTAAGTCGGCATATCGAAAGCTTTACACTTCAGTGTATAGCGTAAAATAGAAATCGAACAATTCCATATCTTAAAGGCAAATTTTATAAAATTTATAATTAAAATATGTAAATTAGCCTTAAAAATTCCCCTCAAAAACTAAAAAAAAATCTAAAAATCATTTTCTCATTATTAGAGAAATATGCGTGCGTGTTAGCGTCCACGAGACAAAATCAATTTTCTGTAAAAGATTTTATTTCAATAATGAAATTGTTAAATGATAATTTAGGCTAATTTGCATATAAAACAGTTGAACTATGCACTTCAAACTGATTCTAAAAATATGGCAAAATACAAAATAATATTTATGAAATATTTTCAATCTTAACTCAAGTTAGAAAGACTGACTACAATGTAAAAAAATTGTTACAGCAAGGACGAAAAATACTTAAACCCTTGCAATAGATTAGAATGGTGGTGGGTTGTCGACAATGTTGCAAAGTCAAGTAAGTGTTGGTGTGAAAGTTTTAAAAGTGATTTTCCATTTTCGCATATAAATTGATATTTATATATTTTTTTTGTAACAAAAAAAAAATGTTTACATGAATTACAACGGTAGTGTCAAGTAGAAATCTTTAAATTTTTTATTCAAACAATTATGTATGTATGCTTGTATAAGAAATGGGTTGTTTAAAGACTTTTTTATTGTTTAAAGAAATTTATTCAGCCTAATTATATGCTTTGAAAATGTTATTTCTTTTTAATGTTTTCTGATATTGATGGGTGATTTAATAAACACACATCGTTACCTTAATATAGAAAGGCCCTAACTCATTATTTTTTTTAAATCGAGATTATTGCATTTTTCGATACACTAGATGTTCTTCTATCGAAATATACAAAAATCTCGATTTCAAAAAAATAATGAGTAAGAGCCTTTCTATATTAAGGTAGCAATATATTGCTATATGCATATATTTTAAGTACCCAGCAAAAAATTACACATTTCATATAATGACTTAGTTTTCTGATTACCAAATTTCATTACTCGCTTACAAATCACATTATCTAAAATTTAAAAAAAAATTATGTACAAGTTGCTAAATGAGGAGAATGATTATTTTAGATTAAATCGATTACGTGAACAAGTTGCAAAATAGAAAAAGTAAGTACTTCTCAATAATCGATTATTTTAGTCTCACGCCTTGTTAAAATCATTAATCATTGGTAATCCAGTAGTGAACAGCTTCCATCAAAAATGCTTAATTCCAAACCCGATTACCTTTTTTGAATTTTTTTTTTGCTCTGCTGTTAGATACAAAAAATTAACGAATACTAGATGAAGAGAAACCATTAGTAAAAAAAATTTAGCCAATATTTTCTATCGAGTTTGATTGACTACCTCTTTAGTACAACTAATAATTATGTATTATAATCGGTCACGCCATATGGAATTTTTCACCCTCTATCGTAAACACAACGTTTTACGAGGTGATCTTTAAAATACAGCTACATCCGCTTTACTGGAAATAACAAAAACCCAATTTTTTCAGTTATCCGATTTTTTTTCCGCTAAAACGTAGTTCGGATTACTGAAATTTGTTAAGCGTACTTCTTAAAATCAGTATCACGAATTCCTCGAAAATGTCTAGGCACTTATATTGATAATGTAATAGAAAAATACAATTTGTACGTAAGAGCGAAAAGGACAAATACATTTTGCCATTTAATTTTTTAACGGACAAAACATGCACAATTTTTTCAGCCTTAAGTTATGCAATCGATTTCTAATAAATAAATTTGTCATTTTTATTTTTTCACTAAAGCGAAGCAAGTTTCATACAAAACGTAGTTGTGGGCTAACTTTTAGTTTTCAGTAATACGATATTTTCAGTAAAGCGATGTTTCGCTAAAGCGAAGTGAATAAGACCAGCTGCGTTTAAAATCAGTGCGGGGATTTTTATCACTTTCAGTAATCCGATTTTTTCACTAAAGCATGTTGCGCTAAAGCGGATTTGACTCTAATCCTGTTATTGTTGTTATGTGCCGTGCTACCTCCTTTAAAAATTAGCTAGCGTGACTGATGCTCAAGGCAAATTCATATCAGCTAATCTCAATTCAGCAGCTGATGATCAGCTGGTATCAAACCAAAGCAAAACGTTCGGAAATTTTCTAACAGCAGGAAATTTTACGCTAACAGATATACAAGGCGAATATGCAGAGTTGCAAATCGAGACCACCTGGTATCAATTCGCCATGCTTATGACTATAAATTAAATTTTTGGGATAGTCAATTTGGAATTTTGCTTTGCTCAGTTGGTATTTTGTTTGCTAAATATTGGCAAGCTTTTTTCATACTGTTTAGAAAGAGGATAAAACGTGGCTTGTCTACCTAAGGAGTCGACAAAAGACAATTTACTACTTTCTTTTTTTTAAGAAATATAAAGTCCCAAATTATATATTTAAATAATTAATCGATCCACTAACTACAAACGTTTCTAGGGACTTTCTTTAAATAAAAGATAAAAATATTTTTGCTACTAACAGAATTTAAATTTATTAGCTATAAAATACATATAAATACATATTTATTAACAATCGTCCCGATAATATTTTATTTTCTCACGATAACAGAAAACAATGCAAGTGCTTAAGAACTTAAAAAAATCGGTGCATGAGCACTTGATCTTTCAATTGGTCACAAATCAGTGAACTCTTGCAGACTAAACGACTCTAAAATAAATTCGAATGACTAATTTAATAAAAATAAATTCAAATAGCAAAATATTGAAGATTATCGGAATTAATCAATCAAGGAGATAAAAATATTATTTAAGTACACAAGAACTTACTGCGTAGTAATTTCATAACATGTTTTTTTGTATAAATAAAACTGTTTTAGAATCTAACAAATCATTGCGAATTTAGAAAGCAAAGTTAAACGTTTCCAAATAAATAATAAAAAAAAAGAAAGAACAATGTCTAAGAATTTTAAATTGTTAATGTTCTCACTGTGCGTAGTTAATCTAATACAAACTGCAAAAGCTGTAACATCTGTTAGAAAATGTAAGTTATGTTTATGTTAATGTTTATGTTTATGCTTATGCTTACGTTTATGATAATACTTATAACATGAATTATAATACGAATTTTACGTTATATGTTTATTACTTTAGGCACTAATGGCGCATCGAAACCTTTGAATGTACAAGTGAATTCATGTACGGAAATGCCTTGTGAATTGTGGCGCGGTTTCTCTTCAAATATAGCCATACAATTTGTCTCTACCAAAGACTCTGTGCGTAATATTAAAGCTGATGTCGTCATGAGCACCTTGGGTATTGAAATGCCTTTTGAGCTAAAACCGGAACGTACAGATGTCTGTAAAAATTTAATGTTTGAAGCCAACTGTCCCATGGATAAGGACGAAGATGCCACCTATCATTTGGTTTTAGATATAGCAAATTATCAACCTGAAGTGCCGGCAAAAATAGAAGTTTCCATCAAAGATACCAGCGATAATACAGTGATGGCCTGTTTTATTTTAGATGCCAGAATTACAAAACGTAATCGTTCCTTGAAACAGTAATATAAAATATTTTAGTATTAGATTTTTTACATTGTATCAATGTTTTAATTTTTCGTTTTAAGTATCTCAATGGAAAAAGTATTATTAATATATTTTAGTTTATTTTAATTATTATTGTTCGAAATTCATTTGTTTCATTATTTATAGATTTAATTAGGCTAAAGTTTATATCGCTTTGTAAACCAGACAACATGTGATAATTATTAATGCACAAATAACACCAAAGTGAATTATAAATATTCTGACAAACACGTAGTAGAACGGAACAACTAGCTCTTTTCGAAGGCGACTACACCTTCATCATCAGCGTTCTTTATGTTTGGTCCATTGTGTGTGGTTTCAGTTGATGTAGATTTATGCTTTATATACTCAGCCATTATTGCAAATGGAATATGTGAATTGTTTTTATTCATTGTATTTCAATTTGCTGAAAGCTTTTTTTTAATAAAAGCTCAATTTTGCCATTGTCGTTTGTTCTTTACTAATTATGCACATCCCTCTAGTCAGCCTAGAACCATATGTCTCTATGTCAATACTCTTTCTCCAGCGACAATTGCATAATGTTAAAATGTCGGCAACTTTCCTTTTATGCGTGAGTAGAGATACGTTAGAGACAACAGTTCCAGTGTATTTCTGGTGATATTGTCAATGAACGCGTCAATAGTTTGTTTTTCTTTTTTATTATGTTGTGCAATAATATTAAAAAAATATATGAAGACGAGGGTCACTAAAATCTACTAGTGAATCTTTGGTTCAAATATCTCAATATCGTCATAAAAGAACTACCTTCTCAATAGTGCTAAGGTCTACTGGTAGATTTTCAATGACAACCGTATGTTATATGTCAATAGGCGATTGCATTGGCTGAAGTACACCTAGTCAGTAGAACTATTGACAATGTCACTAGAAAATCACTATAATTTTACTATTGACAACGAGACAGGATATATCGATATTGTAGACTAGTGAATATTTGGTGCCAATGTCTCCATGTGGTCCCAAAAGAACTACTTAGTCAGTAGTGCTACAGTCTAGTGGTAGATTTTCAATGACAAGCTAATGTTAAATATCAATAGATGATTACATTGGCTTGGGTACACCTGATCAGTAGTACTACTGACAATGTCAAAAGTAAATCACTACAATTTCACTATTCGCACTTTCTGCAGGGATGTTAGTTAATTTGTTTATTTCTGTTCTACTTAAAACAAACTTTTCTGGTTTGTTACCTCGAGCTTAAGTATATTTATTTTAATTTTTGTCCCAGTTTATAAAAATTTTTGATGCACCCAAATCATATAACTTGACTGCACCCGGTCAAAAAAAAAAATACTTTTGTGGCAACACTCTATTCTTGAATAGCTGTTGTTATTATTTACATTTATTTTCTTTTTACATACTCTTACAACTACAATTTGAAGCTGAAAAAAACTAAGAAAATAAAAAACATGTCTTTTTTATGAGAATTGTTACAATTTAAGTTTAAAATTTTTAAACGCACTAATAATCCCAAATTAATAAGGGTTTTCATGAGAACTCTTAAAATTGCCATTTGTGCAATTGGGGCAAACTTGCGAGACTTGTTTCATGAAGCCCCTTTTGAACTATGTTATGTTAATTTGAAACAAAAGTCAAAACTTCAATTAATAAAAATAATATACATATGTAACAAAATTTCAAGCAATTTTTAAATTAAAAACATATTTCTGTATATCTATAAAAATAAAAAAGTATGTATGTGTGTCTAAAAATGACTAAAGAATGTGTCTAAGAATGCCACAATAACACAGGTTAAGTTTACGATTCAAAATTATTGGGCAAACTTAACAGGTTTGTGTAAATAATTTCCTATACAATTTTTGACATTTTATTTACGAGATTGTAAAAATGCACAATTGCACAGTTTGCGAGACTCTTGAACATTCTCATGAAAACCCTTAACATTTTACTTATTAAGTAAAATATTTTTTTTTTTTATTAAAAATACATTGAAATTAATTATTGAGGGGTTTAGCTGGATCCTATGCGCATTTCACTGTTGCTAATGCAGATAATCAGGGAACCTTTACCCAAAGCTTCTTAGAACAACTAGGGTTATTATATTATAAACTTTCATTTAAACAAATGAGATTAATAAGTAAAATAATAATTTGGGATTATTAGTGCGTTTAAAAAATTTTAAGCTTAAATTGTAACAGCCGTATTCATAAAAAAAAGTTGATTGAGGTTTAAAATTCATATTAGTTAAAAAACGTTTTAAGGCTAAATAACGTTTTTTAAATATTGGTATTCATAATCAGTTTTTTAACTAAAAATCAATTAACTAAATTTTTTTAAAATATCGTGGCAACACTGTATTCTTTATTTGTCACTTGCATATTAGTTCTGCAAAAAAACGATTGTTAACTCACAAAGTACTCGTGGCTATTTTGTTTATTTGTCGGTTTTCAGAGAAATATTGTTTCTATAAAATAAAAGATATGTTGCAACTTGTATTTAATAAAATAATAAAAAAAAGTTCACAACAAATCTTTGTTAAAAGTGCTTTTTATATTATTTATTTTATTGCAGATAAAGAAGCACTAGAATAACGAGCTTTATTTTGTTTGTTTTGAGTGTTTATACATCACTATTTAATTTTCTACAATTATACTATTTTTGTTAACACATAAAATGAGAAAACAATGACTGGGAATGGAAACTGGATCGCTCCTTTTCTTTTAAATATTCTTTGGAGTATATTTGTTATTTCGGCAATAGTTTCTATAAAAAAAAATTACATTGTTTTCTTCTAAATAACACTGACATATGCATACATACATGCATACATAACTACATACATACATACACACATATGTACATACAGGTAAAGTTCAAAATGTAAACAAAAACGAAGCAAAATTACAACAACGTCACCTTAAAATTGGTTTAAACATGGGGGCAGTCAATTTTAAAATTTGCTGATTTACGCAAGGTTTAAAAACCGTTTTTTAAGCTAAAATTCTATTATGAATACAATTTTAGCGAATTTTGCTTAAACAATATTTGAAACGCGGTTTAAAATTTTTATGAATACGGCTGTAACAATTCAAGAAATTTATTATACGACATATTGTCAGAAGCCCACCCCAACCCGAAACCTATTTGCTAGTAGTTCAGCATTGTCTATATATTTCATTGTTGCTGTAACAAATCATCAGTAGACTTCAACCACACATTTTGAACAGTCACAAACCTCTTATCTTATGCACAGACTCAAATAGTTCTTGAAAGTCTGTGCATAAGATAAGAGGTTTGTGACTGTTCAAAATGTGTGGTTGAAGTCTACTGATGATTTGTTACAGCAACAATGAAATACATAGACAATGCTGAACCACTAGCAAATAGGTTTCGGATTGTAACAATTCCCATAAAAAATACTAATTATTATTGTTCGAACTTCATTTGTTTCTATACTTATGATTTTATTATTAATATAATTTATTAAAGCAATATACATATGTGCTTATTTTTTTCTTCTTTATCTGCAACAGATATAATGAAATAAAACATTAATTAACTCAGTTGCCATAAAGGTCGATTAATAAGATTGAATTTATGCCAATTTTCAAATGAAATCGCTTTTGTTTTTACACATATTTTACAACGAAGTGAGTTGAATTTGATCAAGCAATTTTTTTTTTCGAATTTTCTATTCTTGCTATAGGTATCAGAGAACAGATTGAATGCATTATTTTGTTGTTTTGAATTCAATCACAAAAAATCTGTATATTGCTGTCAATCCACAACATTTGAAAATAACAACGCATGGTACAATCGAAAGAGATGAATGCGTCGAATTTTATTGCGTGCATTGCTTGTTTTATATAAATGTTCACGGGTCTTGTCAAAAGCAACGAATACTCAGTGAATGGTGCGAATACTTTTTACTGTGATTGAACACAACGTAGTCTTTTTATTTTGTGCTTCTATAAAACTCTTACATTAGTATTAATAACACATGATATAGATTTGAAATGCATTTATATAAAATTTTATATGAAACGGTTATTTGAAATACATTTCAGATATATTTTACTTTTTCCAAATTTTAATTTTTATATTTTCTTTCTTTCTAACACTGTAAATATCGGCATTTATTTTTTCTAAAATCTCACCCTCACGCTGCATTTTTTTTATTATTTATAACCATTAAAATCACGTAAAATAAACTTGTTATTTAAACGTGATATACAAAAGATCAGCGAATACTGAGTGAATGGTATGAAAAAAATACATTCATTCATGCGGCATCATTTCATTTCACTGCTTGTATAACACAACGACATTGTAATAACAGAGTGCGTATGAGCAATCAACAAATCGCAACGAATTGTATCATTTGTTATTGTTGTCGAATAAATGCATGGCAAAAGCAACGAATTTATGAATTGTTAGCAAATACGAATGGTTTCATTCTGTACTCTGATAGGTATTTTCCGACTGAGGAACTTGATTACAGGATTATAACTTCGATATTAAGATTAGTTTAACATTTTACTACATACTCTGCATTAAAAAATGTTTTACATCATTAATATTTTCTATTTTTAAAATAAATGAAGAGGAATTAAGTAGAGAGTATTTTAACAGAGATCAGTTTCTTCCAATGGCAATTTATTCACACACATCTAAAGCAATTTGAGTAAATATATCTCATGGTTAAACTAGATTTATTATATAAAAAAGGTTCAAATTTAGATATTACTTTTGCGCTACCTTGTATATGTATTTTTATTCTTTATTACTAGACAAAGAATTCAAAAACAATTTATTTAATCTTACCTAATATTAATTAATTCCTTTTATACAAACTAAAATAAACTTCCATTTCTATTACCAGCTTATAAATCCTGTCGAAAACCAGTAAGAATAAACTTTTATTTAATTTGAGTTATTTCTAACTCCACTAATTTGACAGCTATTTGTCATTAAAGACATATTTTGACAGCTAACTCAACACATGTTTAATAACAATTTATATTATCTCCCTCTCTCTCTCACACACACTCCCTTTATTACACACAGAAATATTGAAAATTTATAAATCACCCTCCTATTTGAACTTTTAATACGCATTTATATCCCTCTTAACAAGGCGTTGAAACAGCTTAATTAAATGGTGCAGAAAATTACTCATCCTCAAATTGTGAAAATATATAAAGGACGGAAGGCAGCGCATAAATGCCACGTACATATGTGCATATGAGAGTTTAGTATTGTGTGTGTGTGTGTGTGTAACTATGCATACCCAGCAAACCAGAAATTTGGCGCTAAAGAACGAAGTATTTCATATGAATGCAGATCCTTCTCGTAACTCACATTGCAATCATAAAGGTTTACATTTTTAAGGTTCTAAGGTAGTTTTTGTTACCTAATTGGAAGTTTGTTAATTTTTTATAGCCGTTGGAAGCTACAATATGCTACACCAAGAAATTTGACCAAAAAGTTGCCTAGTACTACAGCTGGAGACTGTATTATGTTATATGTTTTTATTTCTACTATACACGCAAAGAAAAGATATGGTTGTAGAATGGTTGAGAAAACAATATTATGTTCTCTGAAACAAATGTGTGGTCGTCGAAAACTAGTTATTGTTATTTTAAACATTTATTTCGTTACGATAAACAGAATAATGTTTGAATTTAATAATTACATTATCACATCCATAAAAAAGTGTGATATGGTTAGAGTTTAACAATATAGTCTTGTTAAAAATTTATGACTACAACATAATTTGTATTATTATTTAAAAATAATATGATGTAAATAACAATGTAACGTTAATCAAAACCATACTATGTTAAGTTCTTAAAAAAATCTTTTTCAGAAATATCTGTCAGTTCAGTATTTCGTTTGTAAGCTATCGGTATTGCACGGGTTTTGTTAAATAAATAAATAAATAAAGAATAAACAAAAGGGTAGACCAATAAAAATATATAAACATTTGTGTATCTCTTTATACAGACATGTCAGTATGTCGTGTAAGTATATATTTCTATATATACATTTTATTTCAACAATATTAAATTATTTTTATTTAGATTTTGACGCACAGCTGTTTCTACAATAAATATACGATTAAAAAATAAAATAGTATTATTATATTAAATAATACTGTGGTCGTATTTAACAATATTAATATAATATTAGAACATGGTATGGTGAGTCTCATTTATATTTTAGTCACATCTAACAATAATGTTGTCATATTTACAATATAATATTATAATAATATTATAATAATATTATATTATTATTATATTATTAATAATATTATATAACAGTTGTAAATAACAATCAATGTGTGTTATAAAAAATGTTTTTTTCGTGAATAGAAAAAGACAAAAAATTAAATAATAAAAAATAAGAAATATCCTGAAGAAATTAACCGAAAGTTAACGAAATATCGAAATACAAAAAGAAAAATATATAAATGAACTAAAGCTTAAAAAATAGTTTAATTGAACGTATAAAAATAGGTCGAAATATTAAATTAACAATTTAGTAAGTAATACTTTTATCATTACAGCAAATTAAAATGTCTTCTTCACGATCATCATTATAATCAAAATATAGCCAGAGCAATCGTCAACGATCATTTACATATTATGTTGCTTATATATGTATATAGTCGCTAACGACAAGGTGCAAGAATTTGTCTCAAACTGTCTTTTCTATAATCGCCAACGATACGGTGACTTATGTAGTCTTCCGTGATTTCGTGGCGATTTTTTGGAAAATATCCTCAACGATTTATTTAAGCTGTCGTCCATATGTCTTCCACGATTTTCTATTGTCTTTAAAAATGTCTAAAAGACATGGCCAACTTGGGTTCATGGTTGTTAGATTTTTTCCGACCTAAAATTGATTTTGGAAATCGCCAAAACTCGCAAAAATTAATTTTAAGCTGTTTTTCTAAGGGCCTGTCCCACGATTTCACCATCGTTCGAATTGTCGCACAGTTACATCAGTGTTGCCAGTTTAGGGGATTTGTGCCCAAATTGATGATTTTTTTCGTCGCGATCGGGGATGAAAATTTCGTGTTGGGGATCTGAGGATTTGTTGGGGATGATAAACAACTTTTAGGGATTTTGGGGAGTCTAAAAATGTGTGTTTCTGGCAAGTCTAAAAATGTGAGTTCCAGTGAATGGTTTCTATGTAAGTGTGCGACAAGTCGAACGTTAGGGACATCGTGGGACAGGCTCTAACTAAATCGTGCCATAACCGACAAAGAGCTTAACTGAAACATTTTTTATATATGTTTTATTTTGACAAAAATGGATTATTTACGATCGCAAATAATAGATTTTGTTCAAAAAATTAAGTTCGACAATTATGTCGGTTAAGCTTCTTTGGCGTTTATGGCACGATATATTTGATAATAAATTTGCTTTTAAATAACATTTTTGATTCACAGAAAAAACAAAATTTCGTTTTCAGTAACCAAATTCATTGAATCAGTAAATTTTTTGTATGAATGCGGACCTACAAAGAAATTTGTAAATTCTGATAACCGTTTTGTAAAAATTTAACTGGAAAAAAATTTTATTTTTAGTTCACTTATTATGGCATTAGAGAAAAAAGTTAACTGAAACTCAAAATATTTTCAGTCAAATGTATTAATAGGAACAGAAAAACATTTTTGCAGATTTTTTTTGTATTATTCAGCAAATTTTTTCTTATAATTTACAAACACATTCACTAAAATTTTTCGTATTATCCGAAAATAAATTAACTGAATCAATAACAATTCTTACCAATTTTTCTAAAAAAAAAAATTAATAAAAGTTTTATTTGAAAAAAAAGAATAACTGAATCAAATAAAATGTTAAACTATTTTTTTTTTTTTACTTTCAAAAATTGGCTTGTTTTTATGGTTAAGCATTTCGTTTCCGCTTTTGGAACTCGTCAGTAGACTTCAACTCAAAAAAATTTTGAGTTTAGCTAACAAACTCCGTATGTTTATAGTAAGACTCTCAATACTATATTGAGAATCACAATATACAAACATAATAAGTTTGAAAACCGCAAACAAAAATCTTAAAAAAAAAATAAAATGTGTTTTATATCTATAAAATAATTTTTAGAAAAAATTAAAAAAAAATCAGACAAATATTTTTACAGTATATAAAAATAAATTTAACTGAAAATAACAAATGTAAATATAAAAAAATAAATTAAAAAAAATTTTTTTTTACAAATTTTACACCCCGTTGCCACATGCAAGTGCAAGTGAAAAAAACTTAATACACTCACATTTTTTACTAACACAGCCACACTTTTGCCACTTGCGAGTCAGCTTGCAATGAAATTTTGACGCAAGTAAATTTTCACACTTGTCGCAAGTAAAGTGACAAAACGAAAAACAGTGTTGCCGAGTAGAGAGTTATTTCATTAATTTTGCTAGTATTATAGCTGATTTTATGTATATATAAAAAGGATATTGAGAAATGGCATAAATACTCATTTTAGAGCTAAGTTTGAACATAAATTTCATGTGTTAATAGAATAAATATATTAACAATACAATTAAAGTTCAATATTGATTTTTTGACAACACTGCACTAACAGTTGAAGTAACGCTGTTAGCTAGAACTTTACTTGTTGACGACATTTTAACTTGCACTGTGCTGTGTAGCCACTCAAGAAATTTTTGTGTTTTTTACATTTCTCCTGATTTTCGTTAGTAATACATATACACTACTTGCAAGTAACTACTGGCATGTGACAACGGGGGGTTACTTTATATAGATAATTTTCATTCTATAGAGTTTATTTTACATAAAATCAAATTGGAACAAATAATTTACTGGAACAGTAAAAAATATTTACTGAAACTAAATTATATTTCAAAACACACGTTTGTTTTATTGTATTGGAATTTAAAATTTCAAAAATAAATTTCTTAAACAACATTTTTGTAAATATGTATACATTTTTAGAATAGTCGTATAACATTTAACAAAAAATTGCTAAAAGTAGATATGAAATTGTCCGAAAATTGTTTATTGTAATATTTTTTCATCCAAATTCAAAACGCATTAGTTACTATGATTCAGGAGTTGCAGAACAAAACGTGATTTGTTTTCTTTTTATAGAAAATGTTTTTTTTATGTCTTTGCATTAATTTGGTTAAGTTCTATTGTAAAAAATCTTATTTACATAATATACCTTCCCTTCTCATAGAAAAATTTGGTTTTAAAAAAATTGATAAAGAAAATAAGTGATTTTCTTTATTTTATTTAAAAAAAAACGTAGCTTTTTGTAACAATTTATATTTATAACTAGACGAATCACGCATGATTGTCGCTTGAGCGAGCTTGTTTGATTTGTTAAATGAAATAGTTGAATCTGGTATACTGGAACACGATATGCTTCTTTCGTTGAAAAAATTTCAACAGCGGTAAATATATCGAGTTATTATTAAAGATTTTGCTTTAAATGTGTAAATATGTATATTTCTAATAAACGATATTTTCATATCGTAAATACGCATACCAAAACGTTGTTTTTGCATTTTATTTTAAACAAAATGTCTTTTTTTTGTTTGTTTTATTTAAAAAAAAATGTGTTGATTACATGTTAAAAGTCCTTTGATTTCGTACATCGTTAAAATTTATTGTTGCGACTTATTGTGGTCTGCTGCATTTTATAATTTTATAATAACGAAGGAACTTGTTATATATTCTGGGTTCATGCTATAAAACAATCGGGTGAAAAAAATAATCTTTGATTTTCCAAAACTTTAAAATTATCAAAAAGGCACGTTTTGTTCTGCGACTCCTTAATTATTAATATAATTGTTTTAATTTATTGTAGACAAGTTTTATTTTATTTTTGAAACTACTCCTACAACAAATTAATTTTGCTGAATTAAAAAAATTTTTAAGATCAATTTTGTTTAAAAAAATAGCCAAAATAATCATCAACAAATTTTTTTATTTAGTGCTTTTTATGGGAATTGTTAAAATTTAAGTTTAGTGCGTTAAAAAATTTTTAAACTTAAAATTTTTTATTTATCGCCAGAAAAATCGCCATGTCAAAAATTTGGACGCCAAACAAGTTGAAAACTTGCCACATTTGGCGATAAATTGCCATATCTGACGACACTGCTGGGTATGAATGAAAATCCAATATACTTCTTTCCGCTCTTTGCATTTTTTTTGAGTTTGTGCATGAGCACAAAGATTAAAAAATCTGAAACGTTTTCGAACTGTTTTATTTGTATTGATATACTGTTTTAAACATTCAGCATTGTGTTTGCTGGGATTATATGTCGTTTCCCCTTAAAGTAGGCAACAAATTGCTGTAACTTTTGTTACCGTTTTTTCTCAAGTCTCAAAAGTGCGTAGATATTGTTGCCTGGCACATTTTTGCGATATTTAAATTTTTATATTCAAATTAGGCATTTTGAATAGTTTGCTCTACTTTTGAAAATAGTTTTTCTATGTTAATTTTATTACGGAACAAAATGGCTGGTTAGCAGAACAATTATTCAACTACAATATAATCGCTTTTTTTATGAATTCTAATTAAAAGGATTTTACTAAGTATAACAAAATGGTTAAAAAAATCATATCTAACATAAAAACTAATTGTTGTTAATTTAATTGGCATCAACGAGTCAAGCCGTTAAATTTTAAATTCTTTAAAGCATGAAGTCTTAAAAAAATTTAATAAATTTATATACTTTGTGCTGTCATAAAACAGAGAGCTTAGGTTTGTAATGAAGCGCTGTTTCAACAGTTATTGATTTTTTCAAAATACGAAAACGGCAATAAGAAAAATCAGATATTCTAGATCGATTGATCAGCGTTGTCAACTTGGTGCGTTTCGCACCATTTTGGGTGCTTTTTGAAATTTTTTGTGCGAAAAATTCCTTAGTTGGTGCGTGGTGGGTTTTTTTTAAATTTGGTGGGGTTTTTAATTTTTGGTGGCACCAACGCAAATTTAACACAACAATGGGCTAAAACTGAAAAATTTTTGTTGTGAAACTTACTAACTTCCTGATAGTGTTAATTACCATATTAATAGTAATGAAGTTTACAAAATATCACAATTTGAAATGAAATCTGTTTTATGATAACAATAATAATGAAAATATTAGCTTTTTTAGATTTAGTTGAACTGCAGTGAATTTTAATGAGAAATAATTTTTTATTCGGGCTGAAGTCTAGTGATGATTTGAATGAAATGCATATAGACAAAGCAAATAAATTTCAAATTAATAAATATACTTATGACAATATATCGAATAATGAATTTCTTAAATTTTATTGTTTAAGTTTTTTTTATTTATGTGCATTATTGTAAAACGCTGTTTGTTTTTATTGTTATATTTTTAAACCCCCAACCAAAAAAGGGGTGTTGTAAGTTTGTAATGTGTGTCTGTGCAAGTCCACGTACAGGCCAAACGGCTAGACCGATTTTGATTTAGTTTTTTCTGTTTGAAAGGTGACTTGATCGATAAGGTTGTTAGCTATGTTTTAATAAAAATCGGTCCAGCAGCTTAGAAGATATCACATGTTTTCTAGAAATATTCGGGGGTTTTTAAAAGTTTTAATTTTTGCTATTAATATGTATATATTAAGCTTCTGATAAAAAAAAATTTAAAAATATTTGAATAGAATGATAAATAATGAAATTTTATTAGTTTTGAATCCTTTCTATTAATCGTTGATCTCTTTAAAAAGTTTTGTAGAGAATTTATGAAATTAAAAAAAAAATATTATCTATGTAGTACAAATGAATTTATAGTAAAAAGTTTGCCAAGTCGTTTTAGGTTTTATTTTTTTAACCCTGAACTGTAAAAGCCTGTTTTAGTGTTAAATTTTTAACACAAAAAATTACTTTTTATGCAAAATTAATTTAATAAACATTTTAAACTAAAACAATAAGTTCTAAGCTTGGTGCGCTTTTTTGCAAATGGTGCATTTTTTTCTCCATTTTGGTGCGTTTTGAAATTTCAAAGTTGACAACGCTGCGATTGATCTACATTGACTCTCTATTAATATACTTTTCACATAAAGTGCCCAGGAGACGTACAAAAAAAACCATCAATCACATACTTGTCGTTTCTTTTCGGCTACACGTACACGTTGTCGGCACTGATTGATGAGAATCAAAAAATTTTGATATTTTTATTTGACGGCTGATTATTTGTACGTCTCCAAATCTGATTGACGAAAAAACGTCATTTGCTTTGTATTATTTGTTGTGTGACGACATGGAGAAGTGCGCGGATGAGAAAAGTTAATTTGCACTCTATGAAAATGAACCATTGTTCTTTGTAAAAAAAACCAAACAATCAAAAATCTTCAAACAGTTTTATTGTTATTATAAATATAATATTCTCTAATTTTATTAAGCTTAATGGGTAGTGTGAATAAAAAAATTATACTTAAATATTGTTTTTAAAACCCCAAATACATACATGTGTATTTATGTATGTGAATTTTGTGTTTAAAACAAATTTTTAAGTAGAAAGCAAATACATACGAGTACACCCAGAAAAAAGATTGGTTGGAAAACGGTTAGTCAAATAAAATATCATTTGCATTAAATATATTTCAGTTCACGCTATCAATTTTCTGTGAATCCAAAAAACATTCCATGTTCACTGCCATAAGGGCATAATTGTAACAAAGATATGATTATGACAATACTTAAATTGATTGCATCAGCCGAGCGTATGCTTTTGTCATGACTAATTAACTAATTGGTTAACCCAACCGAATAAAATATTACGAATTGGATTTTACAACCAACTTTTGGTATTAGCAACTAAAAAATTGTCGTTCAATATTAAAATTAAAATAAAAACTTTCAATCAGTTGCTGCAACTAACTAGAGGTTGAGTTTACTATCATAGTTTATAGCAGCAAATTAAAAAATTAACTTTTGTGACTTTCAAATGTATTATGATTTTTGAATTCTCAAATGGTTTTTAAAAGTCTGTGCATAAGATAACAGGTTTGTGGCTTTTCAAAAAGTGTGGTTGAAGAAATGTACATATATAGACATGCTTCACCATTAGAAAATAAATTTCAATTAAAATAAACTTATGACAATATGTCAAATAACAAATTTCTTAAATTGTGTATTTTTATTTGCGTTTATTGTTTATTTTTATTTCAGCAAGGAAGGCCAATTTTTCTTTTACAGGTACCAATTATGATATTATTTTAATTATGTTAACCAAATTTTCGGTGGCAAGAATAAAATTTATTTGAAATTCCATACTGTCAACCAATTTTTTCTGTTGCTGCAACTATGGGGTTGAGGGTTATAATTAAAATATAGTGGTACCACAAGAAAATTTCAGTCGCTATAGCAGAATTCTATGATAGTTGCTGCAACCGCCAAAATTCAATTGGCAACAAATTCGGTTGTCACAACAAATCTGTTTTCTCTTTGTATATACATATTTTTTTATTCACACTACCCAATGTCTTGTTTTTATATTAAAAATCGTTTGTTTGTTTCGAAATTTTTTTAAGGAAAATATGTATATGTATATGTTTTTAGAATGGTTTGAAGAACTAGAATTATTATTATTATAAATAATAATAATAATATTATAAATAATAATAATAATAGATGAAAAATAATGATGAGATGAAAAAAAGAAGATAGAAAAATTATTATTTAGCTCTGTATATTTCCTTAATGTGCTTTTTTATACAAAGATTTCATAAAGTTTTAATGGCGCTAATAACAAAAAATCATCATCCGATGAAGACATATATGCCATCGCACACAACGAACACAAAATTAAAATGCTGATTGACGATTTTATTTGTACGTCTCCGAAAAATCATCAATTAAACGACACAATCACACATTCTTACCGATTAATGGCTTTTTTTATACGTCTCCTGGACACTTAAGAGCATTTGTGGAAGAATTCCTTATAATTTTTTTCGGATATTTAAATATTTTCTGCTTAAATTCGCTGACCCCTTACTGTTTTGATATTACATCATTATTAAATTTAGCTAGTTTCCTTTATCCATTACTTACTGTATTCTATTGTATTTAATGGGAAAATATTTTCCAAAAACGTACTTGAAATGGAAAAAAGTATAAGAAAAATGTTTTTTTTAACAAGAATTTAATTTTTTAATATTTAGGAAATCAAACATTTTTATTTGGACTTTTAGCTGTGAAAAGAAGATTTTTTTATACCGACTTTGTACGTTTATTTTACTTTACAAATCTTTGAGAAAAAATAATGTCATTTTATAAGTATTTAAAAGTTCTTTGTAGTCGTGTGTGAATGTGCGAGCGTGTCTTTACTACTTCAACAACAATAGTGTAATTACCGCACACAATAGTTTTGAGGGGTGCTGTGGCCTCATCAGCCACAAAAAAAAGCCCTCCTGTGGCAAAGACTTATCGACTTAAAGAAGAGACAAAACATAGAAAAACACATGTATGCCGTAAACAAACTAAATTTCTGGACTCGGTAGTCTGATTGATGGCAACTTGTTGTTGTAACTACACATACTTGCATGTATGTACATACATACATATGTACACACATATGTTTAGGTATTGTTAGTAGTAATAAGAAGAAGGTGAGTAGTGGCAATTTGCCACCCAACTGCTTTAAGCGGATTGTTTTCTTTCAACCGCAAATTTTGTGTCCACAAATATTCTCGTACGTACAAACTTTCAATTGCGTGTGTTTGTGAACGGATGCATGTACACGTTTATGTGAGTTCTAGTACGCTTTTCCTTTTTCCTTTTTTTTTTTGTTCCTCGTTGTTGTTGTTGTTGTTTGGCATTCGTTCGATTTCCTTTTATCCTGAATTAATATTTTCAAATATTATTGAGTTTTTTTTTCAATTGTTGTCCCATATGACGTATTTTCTTTTCTACCTGTAATAGCATTCATTCATTCATACATTTATTAAATTACAGTGGGCCGAAATAGTGAAAATTGTTGGCCCAGATATAATTATTTGTCTACATGAGAATAATATTGAAATCTTACAGCCAGTTTATAGAAGATGTCTGCGATGCTGTTCGCCTTATGATTTTTGTTCGTAACTAGAGTTTTTCACACGGGATTTCCCGAGATCCCGAAAATTTTCCGGGAAAGAGATCCCGGGAATTCCCGGAATTTTTTCGATTTTATTAGGTAACTTTAGTTTGTGTGTACACATTCCTTAGGGTGCCCCTGTTTTTCGTAGAGAAGCTAATCGCTTTGCGAATTGTGTTTGCGTTCTAAAAAAAAAAAAAAAAAAAAAAAAAAATACTGTCGTCATTCATTATGAATGCGATCGTGCAATACTAAGGTGATGGCACTAGCACAATAGCTAAAGTTTTACAACAACTAAGGCCGAGTTTACATCGTACACACATGTGCTCTGAGAGTTACAGCCAAAGTCGGAACGCGACGTTCAAAATTTAATTCTACAACAATTCATAAAAGTAATAACAAAAATTGAAAATTTTAAAAACCCCCAACATTTTTCAGAAAAGATGTTATATCTTATAAGCGGCTGGACCGCTTTTCTTCAAACATAGCTAAGAACCCTCTCGATCAAGTCATATTTTAAACAGAAAAAACTAAATCAAAATCGGTTCAGCCGTTTGGTCTGTACGTGGATACGGACAGACACACAGATACACATACACACAGATACACAGACACACAGACACACACTACAAACTTATAACACCCCTTTTTTTTAGTCGGGGGTTAAAAATAGAAATGCGCAAGGAAACAAAAGAAATATTAAGTTTAAAATTTTTTTATTTTTTATTAAGTAAATTTTAATTTGAAATTTATTTGCTGGTGGTTCAGCGTTGTCTATATATTTCGTTGCTGCTGTAACAAATCATCAGTAGACTTCAACCACACATTTTGAATAGTCACAAACCTCTTATATTATGCACAGACTTTCAAGAACTATTTGAGAATTCACAAATAATAGTATTTTTGAAAATCACAAAAGAAAAATATGCGTAGTAGGCTTAGAAACTAATACAAAAACCCAGCAAATAATTTATATTCGATATGAATCAATTTTTTTTTAATTTTTTTTTATTAAAAATACATTGAAATTGATTATTGAGGGGCTTAGCTGGATCCTATGCGCATTTCACTGCTGCTAATGCAGATCATCAGGGAACCTTTACCCAAAGTTTCTTAGAACAACTAGAGTTATTATGTTATTAACTTTCATTTAAACAAATGAGAAGCTCAACAACAAAGAACAAAGTTGAAACAAGAAATCAAAAGAAAAATTACAAAATAATTACAGATTCTTTTTGGTAAAAAGTACGATTCTGTTAATGCTTATTCTTTACTAAAGTTTTATTTCCAAGGAAATATTTTGTAACATTTTTTTAATAATGCTCGTATAATTTGTTTTTTGTAATATTGGTATTTATATATTAAGCCAGAATTAAGGCTGGGTTAGCCGAACGTTGCTGTTGCTGTATCGTACCGTACCGTACTGTTAGCACGTTGGTGCACTTATAGAACATTTAAAAACGTGCGTATGCTTTGCATCGTTTTTTTGTTTTAATATGAAAAAGGAACAGCTGTTCACAAAACAGTGATGGGAAATAAAAAAGTTCAAATGGTGAATGTACCGAAGAAAAGTTCCTAAAAGTACCTTAATATGTATGTTATACATTTGTAATAAATAAATATGTTCATACATACATACATATCGATGGACACAAGTACATATCGTTACAAAAAATATTGCAAATACCGTAAAAATAACACTTTTAAAAGCAGTTGTACTTTTTATTATTATGTTTTTATCTTCCCCTGTTAAATTGCAATTATTTGAGTTAGGGCCTTTCTACTTGTGACCAACGATATGTATGCAACATGAAATAATCTTTACATGTGTACATACACAATAAGAAGTATTGATACCATTTAAATCCTTTAATACATAATACAAAATTTTAACTGATAATGGGTGCATCCCGGACCATCAATTTGGCTTTAGAAGTCAGCACAGCACGATTGAACAAACGCATAGACTGGTCCAAGTTGTAAGAAGAACATTTGAAGAAAAGAAGTATTGTTCTGCTCTCTTTATTGATGTTTCTCAGGCATTTGATAAAGTATGGCACGAAGGCCTAGTTTTAAAATTGAAGACATATCTGCCAATAAACATTCAAAAGCTTTTGGAAAGTTATATTATTGATAGCAAGTTCACTGTTGTGGAAGGAGAGTTCACGAGTGTGCCCGAAACTATATCTTCTGGTGTGCCCCAGGGTAGTATTCTGGGTCCTGTCTTGTATTTAATATATACTTGTGATATGCCTGTGAGCAATAATATCCATATTTCTACTTTTGCCGATGATACAGCCTGTATGAGTGTGCACGAAAACCCTTATGAGGCATCCCGCAATCTCCAGGAACATATCACTCAGCTGGAAATATGGTTGAACTTATGGAGAATTAAAGTCAATGAACAAAAGTGTGTCCATATAACGTTCACCCTAAGAAGAGATACTTGCTCCCCCATTCGAATCAACAATCAAAATATTCCTCAACATTCCCAAGTGAAATACCTTGGTATACACCTTGATCGAAGACTTACATGGAAACATCATATTGACTCTAAGTTAACTCAGATGAAACTTAAGTTAACTCAAATATATTGGTTGATTGGCAGAAACTCAACACTCAGCCTAGACTGCAAACTTTTATTATACAAGTCGCTTTTGAAGCCAATATGGCGCTACGGAATTCAGTTATGGGGCACTGCTTCAGCTTCCAATGTCGAGAGAATCCAACGAAGGCAAAACAAAATTTTACGGTTAATAACATCGGCTCCATGGTACATCCAAAATTCTATTATACATCGTGATTTAAATATGCCACTAGTGACTGAAGAAATTGCAAAATACGCAGGCAAATATTTAACAAAACTCGAATCACATCCTAATCCGCTTGCTCGTAATATTTTGAACTTTACTGGACACATCCGCTTAAAAAAGAGGGACACACGGGCTCTTATACCTAACACTCCAGATGGGACTACTTGAAAATACTTCCCCCCCTTTTTTTTTGATTATCACTACTAATGTATTATTTATAACTACCACTAAGTTTATGTCCGGCACTGGTCGGGCCTAATAATTTTTTTTTTTATAGATTTAAGATTTGAATACTTATTGTTAGTTCACATATGAAGATACAATAAATAAATACATGCATTAAAAAAAAAAAAAAAAAATGCATATCACATTTACATTATGCCCATACATATTTATGCATTTCTTTATTATACAGGGTGGGCCAAAAGAAACCAAGGGGTGTAAAAGTTTAATAACTTTTTTGTTTATTAATTTTTTTTTATTTTTTCTTTCAGATTATATAGACAACACTTGGAGAATTTATAATGAATGAAAATAATAAATGAAAATCAGAAAATAAGAAACGAATAAATGAATCAACTTTATTGAAAATTTGATTATGAGTGATGAAGCTCATTTTCATTTGAATGGCTTTGTTAATAAGCAGAACTGTAGGTTTTGGGGTTCTCAAAATCCAAGAGCCATTCATCAACGCCAATTGCACCCCATCAGGTGTGCAGTATGGTGTGGGATCACATCTGAAAATGTCATTGGGCCCTACTTCTTCGAGAATGAAGATGGAAGTGCTGTAACCGTAAATGGAGAGCGGTATCGGTTTATGATAGAAAATTTTTTACGTCCTGCTCTTGAAAACAGACCTGATATGTGGTTTCAGCAGGACGGAGCCACTGCCCATACTGCCCGAGACACAATGGCACTTTTAAGTCAAATTTTTGGAGAGCGAATAATTTCTCGAAATTCGGAAATTATTTGGCCAGCGCGATCGCCAGATTTGACAGCACCCGACTATTTTCTTTGGGGTTTTTTGAAGGAGCGAGTGTATGTGAACAAGCCAGAGACAATCCTTGAACTCAAGGCAAACATTGTTGCAGAAATTCGAACGCTACAGCCACAAGTTTTGAAAGATGTTATGGAAAATGCTCTAAAAAGAGCCCATCAGTGCGAAGCTGAAAACGGTGGTCATTTAAGAGACATCATTTTTCATACTTAGTGTAAAAAAATTTCCATTTTGTATATTATATAATCTGAAAGAAAAAATAACAAAAAGTTAATAAACAAAAAAGTTATTAAACTTTTACACCCCTTGGTTTCTTTTGGCCCACCCTGTATATAAGTACATATATTGGGTGTTTTTTTTAAAGGTATAGAACTTCGAATTGAAATAAAACGCAAGAAAATCGTTTTAATGTCCATCAATTTGGCTTTATTGGAAGGATAATTTTATGCCATTAATGTTTAAATATGATTTCGGGCATGTGGCCGCCGCGGCTGGCTCGAATAAAGCCAATTCTACAGGTCCAATTTTCAACCACTTTTTCAAGCATATGGGGCATATGTTGGCAATAACGCCACGAATGTTGGCTTCCAAGTCCCCTAACGTTTCTGGTTTGTTGGCGTAGACGAGCGACTTCACATATCCACAAAGAAAATAATCCAATGGTGTCAAATCACACGATCTTGGTGGCCAATTGACAGGTCCATTCCGCGAAATTATGCGCTCATCGAATGTTTCCTTCAATAAATCGATTGTGACGTGCGCTGTGTGGCATGTAGCGTCGTCTTGTTGGAACCACAACTCATCCACATTCATGCCATCCAATTCGGGAACAAAATAGTCGGTTATCATGGCTCTATACCGGTCTCCGTCAACGGTAACTGACTCTCCAGCATTATTTCGGAAGAAGTATGGCCCAATGACTCCACCAGCCCATAGAGCACACCAAACAGTCAGTTTTTGTGGATGTAATGGCGTCTCAAGGGTCTCATGTGGATTCTCTTCACTCCAAATGCAGCAATTTTGCTTGTTGACGTAGCCATTCAATCAAAAATGAGCCTAATCACTGAACAAAATTTTGCGATGAAAATCAGCATCGAGATCAATCTCATTTTCGGCCCATACACCAAAATCAAGACGCATTGCATGGTCTCGCGGCTTTAATTCTTGCACAAGCTGGATCTTGTAAGGTCGCAAGCCAAGATCTTTGCGCAAAATCTTCCATAAAGTTGATGGACAAAGCTCCAATTGCTGTGCACGGTGGCGAATCGATTCATTCGGGTCCTCTTCAACACTTTGCTCTACAGCGGCAATTGTTTCTTCGGTGCGCACTGTTCGACGTCTCTGCGGATGCGTATTATCACATAGAGTAAACGTAGTGCGAAAACGATCCATGGTTAACCGAATTAATTGCTCTGATGGACGATTATGTCGACCATAAAATGGACGGAGCTTGCGGTAAACTTCGCGAACTGAACCATTATTTTCGAAATAAATTTGCACGATTTGCAAGCGTTGTTCTTTTGTCAACCTGTTCATGATGAAATGGCAAACCAAACTAAATATTAATCACTTGACAGCTGACAAAATGGCCGCCAGTTAAAAAAGTGATGCCAACTTAAAGTTCTGTACCTCAATAAAAAACACACACTACATACACATGTATGTATATATTTGTGTACATACATACCCAAATATTTATGTATTATTTTAAGTTAATTTTTCACACATATATTTTTAACAAAAGTACCAAAAAAACAGAGCCAAAATAGTCCTATTCCATTTAACTTACAATGGTACCATCACTGGCTTATAAACGTCACTTAACAACGTTAGGAAATTCTATTTTATACAGGTTGAGACGTGCCGTCAACGTTACAGCAAATTTCGGTAAGCGTTTGCATTGTTTTCAATCAACAAAAACTATCAGCTGTTTCGTTAGCTTACGTGGACGTTCGGCTAATTCTACCTTTAATTTTTACTTTCTCTTCTGTTACGAATCAGCTGACTCTTCTTTGTTTATAGAAATCTAATACAAGTCGTTAGTTTTTCTGTTTCGTTCTGTTCTGTTTCGGTTCAACCTCTGAAAATTAAAAAAATGTTAAGTGACAGCATAAATTAAATAAAAACATTTTGAAATAAATTGTGTTGCGCTTTTTGTATTAAAAAAAATGAATTTTTACATGAAAAATATTAAATTATATTTAAACATAACAAGGGACGATGCAAAACTCATCGCTTTAGTTGAAAACTGCGACCCTTTGGGTACGAAATAGGGGATAAGTTACTACAGAAAAAGTAAGTACTAAAATTTAGAAGCAGAACGGCACAGCACAGAACAGCAACAGAAAGTAAAGACTAATGAAGCCTTTACTAATATTATATTAAGAACGGAAATGGTTTTTTTTTTTTTTTTTTTTTTTTTTGAATAATTTGTTTACAAAACGTTATTATTTAATCGATCTCATGAATTATAATTTGTTTTTTGTGGAAATAAATTAAATTAAAAAATACTTTGTATTGTTTTGCACTGGGCGGGAATTCCCGGGAAACCGAAAAGTCCGGGAAAAGAAAAACTCTATTCGTAACGCAATGCCACACAATGAAAATAATCAACCTCATTTTATTTGGCGTCGGCAGCAGCGTCTTCAATTTTGAATCAACACCACTTTAAAACAACATCAATGCTAATTTAAGGCCGGGGCACAATGAATCCGTCATGCGTTAAACTTCGCCTTTTTCAACTGACAGCTAAGTTGAAATACATGATTTCTTATGAGGGCTGTTACAATCAGTACGTGTCCGTTAACGCAAAGTTCAAAAACTGGTAAACTTTTAACTTTTTGCGTACGTTGAGTAGTTTGACAGATATTGGTTGGTTTTTTTGGTATGTTCTGAATTAGGTTTTTGTGTTTTGTGGCAGCAAAAATAAAATAAAACAAAAGAAATAAACGAAATAAAAAAAATTTTAATGTAATAAATAAAATGGAGAATCAACCTATTGAAGCTGTTCAAATGCTTGCGTCAATAAAGTACTCATTGTGCCAACCTTCTCCGTCGTTGCGATAATGTCAGTTGAAAAAGGTGAAGTATAACATATGACAGATTCATTGTGCTCCGGCCTTTAGTATTCCTTAACAGTCAGTCTTCTGATGACGTTGCCTGTTTATACATAAATTGACGAGTCAGGCTTGACGTGTGTGAATCAGTACCCAAAATCTATTTGCTGTAGATTTCTACTTCACATACTAATACGATACATATTAAATAAACAACAACATATTTTATTTATGTTACAGATTTGGTCAGCTGATCCGTCAGCTGATTGGATTGATTTCCCTCTATATTTGACAATTTTGCCTAATAACAAGCCCTTTAAACTAAAAATGAGCCTCATAGCTAAACACGATTTTGCTATAAAACATCGGACCAGTTTCCAACGGCTCTGCAGCCCGATCGGCAAAAGAAGGATGTACATTATGGTCTAGTGTTTTTAGTTCCTGCACCAGTTGAATATTAAACGAGTGTAGGCCAAGATCTCTGAGCAAAATCTTCCGGACGGACAGAGCCCCAATATGATACATTTGAATCTTCTTTCACACTTACAGCGGCGATATTCTCTGCAACACGCACATGCCTTCGATGTATTCAAAGTAAGTCGAGATAATTTGATAGTGTTGTTAAAGTGTCAATCTATTCATGATGATTTGCCAGAGCATACTGATCAGAAGTGCCAGAAAGTGAGCGCAGTATAAAAGTTTGTTTGACAGTTAACCCTTTCATAAGTTCTATCACGCTGAAAAAAACACAATCTTGTGCAAATGGTCTTGCATCGTTGCATGTGCAAAATGGTATAGTATATAAAGGGTCCGCCAACTAACGTTTTTTTTTTCAACTAGTGCTTATTTCGTGAATGGTAACACTTAGCTCATGTCTGATTTGACAGATAATTAGTTTTATCCTTCCGCTGAACGAGCCAACTGACCATCCAATGCATTTTCGCTTCGCTAAGTGGGCCTGCGATCGACTTGCAGAAGATGCCGATTTTGCCAAAAAAAAAATCATCTTTTCAGATGAAGCTCATTTTGATCTTGGCGGGTATGTAAACAAGCAAAATTGTCGCATTTAGGGCACAGAAAACCCGCACGCATACATTGAAAAGCCGACGCACCCAAAACGAGTCACTGTTTGGTGTGGATTTTGGTCCAGAGGCATAATTGGGCCATTTTTTTTTCGAAAATGACCAAGGAGTGGCCGTTACAGTAAATGGCGATCCTTATCGGGCCATGTTGAACGAATTTTTGTTCACAAAAATTGAAGAGGAGGATATTGGCAACATTTGGTTTCAACAGGACGGCGCTACGTGCCACACAGCCGAAGCTTCAGTAGTTTTTTTTATAGCATTTTCAAAAAAAAAAAAAAAAAACGTTATCTGGCGGACCCTTTAGATACTCACCACTTAACAATTCTTAGTGGTGAGTATGAATATACTATGTCATTTTGCACATGCAACGGTGCAAGACCATTTGCACAGGATTGTGAATTGCGCTTATTTACATATTTGATGTGAAATACAATCTGAGAAGTATCCGAATCATTCGACATTCCTTTTGGCGTATGAAGCAGTGCTAAATTTTTTTTTTAATTTGTAATCCGGAACCACTGTGATCAAAAAATTCTTTCAATATTGCACATATAATTTTTCCTTGTTTTGCTTTTAAGCAACCTAACTCCCTTTACGTAGAAAATTATTTATTATGCATTTGCTATTCCATTTGTATGATTTTTAAAGTTCAATGTACGAATTTTGCTGTGCGTTTATTATCTTTCGGTGATAATCGTATGAATTTTCCGCTTAAGTTGTTTTTTTTTTCATGTCGATTTACTTAGTATGTTCCTCAACGGAAAACGAACGTATCAATACTTTGAATGTTGCAGTTAAACTCTCGCGGGATTTCATTAAATACATTTTGAGGTTTCATTCACTGCTGTTCATGTTTCGAAGCCATATGTGTAGTTTAATCTCTATTAACTACATATTACGTCTTGCAAATATTTTAAGTATATGATGTGATACTCGTATTAAGACTAATCATGGACTAATATTTATTTGTATATTTTATATTTAATTTGATTCCCTTTGTTTGTGGCCGGTTCTCTAAGTCCTTGTCTATATATTTGTGGCATTTAAAGCAAAAATTAATATCTTAAGAAACTTAAACACAAAAATTGGAAGAGTTTGAATATTCGTACCTTGTGTATTTACTTCAAAACCATCATAAGTTAGAAAACTAAAATTTTTATTTAATGCTGAATTTTTTATAAAGAAATTCTGGCAGCGATTAAAATGAAATATTTTATGTACAAATATGGGTAGTTCTATTGTGAGGGGTGTGACCATGATACTCACATTTCTTATTATAATTCAAAAATATAAAATTTATAATTTAAAAAAAGGGGGTCGTTCCCTAGGTTGTGAATCTGAAAATTATTTAATAGTAGGTGATTTTTGAAAGAGCTTGATTTCTTTTACGAATGGCCTTCCGAATAATGTGACGGGTGTGACTTTATAAATCTCTGTTTTTAACAGTATTATTAACTTTCGGATATATGTACATGTTCTGTAAAATCTTCCGTAGAACACACACAATAATTTTTGATTTCATTAAGGGCCTTATTTTGTAAAACGGAACCCTTAGCGTTGATAAATTTTGTATGTATTTTGTTTTTGTATTTTAAATTTTTTCCATATAAAATTTGTCAACGCTTGGCGTTGAGTTTTACAAAATTAGGCCCTAAATATTTACTGCCTTAAAAAAATTATTTCGCAAATGTGACTGGTGTGACGTAGTATGAATACTCGACAAATGTGAAGAGATAAAACTTATTATTGACTTCATTTATATAATCAATATAAAAGTAAACTATTAGGAAAATTATCACACTTATTATGTAACTGTCGGTCGACGTCACTTCAATACAATATTAAAAAGTTAAAGCTTGTCCACTTGCTATTGACAGGTCCATGTTATTATTTTAAGACCTCGGAGAATAGGAATATACTGTCAGTAGCACACAATTGTTCTCGAGAGCAAGTAGACAAGCTGAAGCTTTTTAGTATTGACTTGACTTGAACTTTTTGACTTTCATCCTTTTTCCATTGTCTGCTCTTGCCTTTTCATTCTAAATAATTTTTCTTTATTCTTTCAGTTATACCTTATTCATCAGAATTTTCTTAGCATTTCTTCTTCTTATTTTCATTTATTTTTCCTAAGTTTATACGTTTGTTACCGTTTTCTAATGTTTGTATATATTACAAAATAAAGCACTTCAGCTTTCGTGTGACGGGTGTGACCGTATATGTATTTTTTATAACTCCAATATTAAAATGTGGGTTCACAAAATTTTATACTTATTGCTCTTACTTTTCTTTATTGGAAAGTATCAAATAAGTGTGTGACGGGTGTGACCAAAAATTTCAATATTTCAAATAATTCTACAAACTTTTCTATTTTAAACAAGTAACAACTATCTCATATTTAAACCAAAAACGGAAATTTATGCAGTGCCGGGTGTGACTAAAAATTTCAATGTTTCCACTAATCCTAAAAACTTTTATATTTTTGGAAATTATTAACTATCTCATATTTAAAGCAAAAACTGAAATTTTTAATTTGACGGGTGTGACTAAAAATTTCAATATTTCAACCAATACAAAAAGCTTTCATTATAAGCCATAGAAAAACGAAACTTGAACAAAAAGCAACCAAGAGTATAGTGCTTTCAATGATAGTTGTTTTTATTCAAGAGAAGAAATGGAATAAAGGAAAAAGCAATATAAAGACCAAACATACAAAGAAGAAGAGCGGAGTGTTTAATGATCATTTCAAATCTTTTCAATTTTGAAGAAAAAAAACTGAAATTTTTTTTAGTTTTTTAATTTGTCTATAATAGTCACTCTCTTGTGGACACCAGTTAAAGGATTTTTATTAAAACTAAGTACATAATTTGTTTTTCTGTGTAGGGTATTTTTGCGTGGAATAGCCCATATACGGTTTTTTATTATTCTGACAATTTTTTCAGTAAATGCACATGTTGCCAAACTACGCAACAAAATTTACTTGATATCATTTGAAATCTAGAACGATGACAAATTGGCGGATATATAAGTATACTCCACACATACACACAGACACGCTCATACACACAGACACGCTCATACACACACACACACTATTCCACGCATGCAAGTCGCAAAAATTAAAAATTAAAACTTCCTTTACCCTCGAAAAAGAAAACCGAACCAAAATTAATGGTATGTGTGTGCCTGATATTTGGAGCACCAACCTAATGACCTTTAATGGAGGCCTTATATCCCTGTATATTTAAGCTGCACAATTTAATTATTGTTGCTGCAATTACAAAAATGCCTGCCACTGAATGACCGTCTGATATTATCTGGTGATTGTTTTAATTACATGATATGTGAATGCAACTCTGCTTGGGATTCCTTTTTTCAGAGTTGCATGAAAGAATGCCTGCCTGTAAGCGTGTGTGCCCAACTATTCTTTATGCAAATTTGTTTAATTACAAAACTGTGAAAATGTAAATTTTTCTTTAGTTTCTTTTATTAAATATTTAAAAATAAAAGAAAGAAATTGAAAAAAAAACTTAAATCTAAATGAACAATTTTTGAAAAATGTTGTATTACGTGTTTTTAATTGTTGTAAAAATGTGTAACATGTAGTGCGTGGTTTGATTTTTTCACTTTTTGTTGCCATTGTCCGTCCGTCCAGTGGTGTGGTATTGAAAAGCGTGCAACAGAAAATAAGTTCTACTGATGACATGAAGTTATGTGACATATTTTTTTAAATTTTTATATAATTTAAATAGAACGCTACAAAAATACAAAAGTAAGATTAGGTTCTCAACTCGGGTGCATTTGTTATTTTTTTATATCTATTACTTCATTTCTCTATCATTATGTTAACCTATTTGGATTTTTTTTTTTTGACTTGTGCTAACGTTTTCTCCCTGTCCACTACATTTAAACGTTTCTTTTCCCCTCGCCTTTCTCTCCTAACAAACTAATCAGTTTAGCAATAAGACTTGCATAGTCTAAACTAGGACTTTATAAGCCAGCAATTAAGTTCTTAACCCCGACCAAAAAAATGGGGTGTTATAAGTTTTAAGGGTGTGCCTGTGACTTGATCGAGAGTGTTCTTATCTATGTTTGAAGAAACTCGGTCCAGCCGTTTAGAAGATTATTTCTAGAAAACGTTTGCGGCACAGTATATTTAAAATACATTATTACTGCAGCTAACCAATAACCATCCGACGATTTATTTGGGGGTTTTTAAAATGTTTAATTTATGTTATTTTTTTTTTAAAGAAGTAACATTCAGGCAATGAATGCCTACTAATATTATTAGGTATTACCTTCTGTAGGAAACGGATAGTGGTAGAGAAGACGTGCATTTTGTACGCGTTTTTAATAATGCAGTGTTGCAGCGCCTCTGGTGTCAATGAGGCGCATTAAATTTTTGAAGCTGTGTTTAGTAGCCATTTTATTAATTATTATTATTATTATATAGGGTGTTTTTTATTGAGGTATAGAACTTTAAGTTGGCATCACTTTTTTAACTGGCGGCCATTTTGTCAGCTGTCAAGTGATTAATATTTAGTTTGGTTTGCCATTTCATCATGAACAGGTTGACAAAAGAACAACGCTTGCAAATCGTGCAAATTTATTTCGAAAATAATGGTTCAGTTCGCGAAGTTTACCGCAAGCTCCGTCCATTTTATGGTCGACATAATCGTCCATCAGAGCAATTAATTCGGTTAACCATGGATCGTTTTCGCACTACGTTTACTCTATGTGATAATACGCATCCGCAGAGACGTCGAACAGTGCGCACCGAAGAAACAATTGCCGCTGTAGAGCAAAGTGTTGAAGAGGACCCGAATGAATCGATTCGCCACCGTGCACAGCAATTGGAGCCGACTAACAGACTATTTTGTTCCCGAATTGGATGGCATGAATGTGGATGAGTTGTGGTTCCAACAAGACGGCGCTACATGCCACACAGCGCACGTCACAATCGATTTATTGAAGGAAGCATTCGATGAGTGCATAATTTCGCGGAATGGACCTGTCAATTGGCCACCAAGATCGTGTGATTTGACACCATTGGATTATTTTCTTTGGGGATATGTGAAGTCGCTCGTCTACGCCAACAAACCAGAAACGTTAGGGGACTTGGAAGCCAACATTCGTGGCGTTATTGCCAACATACGGCCCCATATGCTCGAAAAATGGTTGAAAATTGGACCTGTAGAATTGGCTTTATTCGAGCTAGCCGCGGCGGCCACATGCCCGAAATCATATTTAAACATTAATGGCATTAAATTATCCTTCCAATAAAGCCAAATTGATGGATATTTAAACGATTTTCTTGTGTTTTATTTCAATTCAAAATTCTATACCTCTTAAAAAAACACCCTATATTATTACTTCGCCGATAATTTTGCTATACAATGCCGACGAAGGAGGGCGCTCTGATGTTACATTGGGATTAGTAACCCCTGAAGCCGGTATAGTTCAGTGAGCAGTGTCTATAGCTTAAATTAGACGTGATATAGCCATAATGCCATAGCCATAGCCAAACCAAAATTCAATTGGAAACGGGCCACACAGCTGATTTTGAAAAAGTTAAGATCTTAGACAAAGAAAACATAGGAAAGAAAAATCGAAAGTTTACGGATAACGGAGAAAATAGAAAAGAGGATGAATTTGAAGGAAGATACAGATAAAATTAGCGCGTACTACAATATTGCAATAAAATAGTCTGTGATATACCTTATACATACATACACGTTGTGTTAATTTTATTTTTGTTATTTTGATATGTAAAAAGTAATTGTTTTAAAATTAATATTAAAAACAAAAGAACAACGTAAGTTATTTATACATATGTATGTATATATATATAAATATTGAAATTATACGTAACTAAGTATAGAAATACTAATGAAATGTTTTTTAAATAAATAGATTTCCCAACCCTTGATAAAGTCAACATATATTGACGAATCGTCGGGAAAAATGAAATAAAATTTGTTTTTATTTACATAAAGATACTCAGGCCGTATTAGCTCATATTCACGACGAAAAAATTCAATTGGTTTCTATGGTGAGAGTTATGGCGAGTCATATATAACCAAATACAGTGTTGCCCATTAGTTTGGTTCGAACGGCTGTTTTCTATGCCTATGGTTATGTCACGTCTGATTGAGCCTTATGACTTCAGCACTTGAACTTTCCTACAACAACTGATACAAAGGAGCATTATCGTACAATAGAAAAATACTTTGTGTTGTTATTTTCTTTTTAATGACTGCCGCAACCGGACTGGAACACAGGACCTTCGGTTTTGTAGTCAACGCCACCCTCATATTTTTAAATATTTTGAGAACTAATACGATAAGACACCTGAGATTTTGTTAGAGTTGCACCATTGATTTTATGAATTGTTGTAAAAAGTCGGAGTAAAAAAAGTGGGCGTGGCACCTTCCATATATCTTTTTTTTATATTTTGGAGTATCTTTGGCGCTAATGCAGGAAGAAACTTGAAGTTTTGTGTGATTCAAGTGCGCTGCCCTACAAGAAAAGTCCGGGTTGGAAATGTGGGTGTGGCATCTCCCACAAAAAAAAATAATATAGAGAGAACCTTGAAATCTTGCTTCATTTGCGATGACAGTAAATAAATGTCAGGGTCAGTCTTTACGAGTGCATAAGATTAATCTATCAATTCCATGCTTCTCACATGGACAACTCAAACTCAAAGAATAAAGTTAATCTTAAGATATTAGAATTACTTTATTGTAATTATAACCCAGCAAACAAAATCGGAACTAGTTACAAAGGTTTACCACTTTCATTGCATACTTATCACTACAGGTACTGAATATAATATTCTAAAGTTGTTGTTTATATCAAAAATTGTTCTAGACAACCTTTGGAGTGCATACCAGTCAGTTATTTGGATGACTTCCGTCCTATGTTAAATTCATTGATGATTCAGCAGAAATAGAACTACTTGGAGCTGAGTTCATCAGTGCTGTAACTAATGATTTGTAGTGTCATTTTTTGCTCGGTAATAATTTTAAATTTAATGTGAGAGTAAGTTTTTTTGTTACGCTTTCATGAAAATTCTTTCACCAATTGAAATTAAAAATATTTTGTATCCCTGTTTGGAACCGGTGTTTTATATTTGGTACGGATTTTTTCCGAAAAACACATTTTTTTTGGCAGGTTGGGGTAATTTTCGTTTCGGGTTTGATTGTTTAACCAATTTTAAAACCGGTTTTACCGTGGGTAAAAGCAAGTTATTTTTTCATTCCAGCACAAAAGGTATCTATTGCACAGTGGGTTTGAGCTAATTTTTAATACGAGTAAATATGGCGGTAATTTAAAAATATTTCTTAATATTATTTTTCAACTAATTTAAAGAAGTTGGAAAGAGAAACTCTCGTATATAATGAAAGAAAATCTTCCTTCAAACGACTGTAAAGAGTTAAGTGTAATATAAATACATAAAAACTTTGAAAGAAACTCTTTGCAAATAGAAATGTTCATTTGAAATTCAATAATTTAATGGATTTTAACCACTGATGAATTAATAAAGCTTATAAAACCCATAACACTGTTATATTTTTTTACAAATGATTTATCATCACCATTTTTGTGGGCATGTTTTATTTCACTTTCAGTTTTTTATTTTTGTAAAACAGGTAGAATATTTTATGCACAATCAAATTTTCTTTTTTTTTGCAAATTTAATTCGCCATGAAAGAACTTTTAGTTAAATACTGGAAAAAAGGAAAAGTAAAATTATTATAATTACATTAAAAAAAAAGAAGTGGGAAAATGCACAAAACGTTGATATAAAAAATTCCTTTGAAAAAGGAAATAGGAATCTTCTTCACACACATTAGTCTCCTGCACGAGACATCTTATAAGAACTTTCAAGACATGAGGGATTTTTCAAATGCTTTACTACAGCGAAATCTTATAAAACAAACGTTAACAACACTGTTTGCAAGAAATTTGATCGAGTATCGTAGGTATAAGAGTAAAGAAGAAACACTTCGTGACGGAAGAATCTGTGATACTTGCTTCTTTCTACGCATGAGCGCGTGTACAAAAGTCATGCATGTATGGTATTATGATCTTTTATTTTTCTGCGCACATGCAAAGGCACACAAATGCACTAACATTAGTTGTATGCGGTTAATCACATAATAGCTTACCATCTATATACTACACACACACTCAAACGTACAATATGAAAAATAACAAGCATACACTAATCAACAGTACTTCTTTTGAGTGTTTGTTTTGTTTTGCTGTCTTGGCGACATCGCTTGTTAACACTGATATACACGTACACCAATACATCCATCGTGTTTCGCTTATAGTACGACAGCATTTATTATTGGTTTAGTATAATACATGCGATGTGAATACATTTAAAAATCATGACGTATTTACATTTAAAGACTGTTTACGCAGGTCTCTAACACACATATGCATACATATATACATGCATGCATACATACACATACATATTTATATTTGTAAGGAAATATAGAATTAAATCAAATTTGCTAAAAAGAAAAGGAATATACACTTGCGTCAAGGAAAATTACTTTAAGTCGTTTTGATTGTAAAGCAATCAATGACATTTTCCATACATATGAAAACATTAAAGTGTAATAATATCGTTACATGAAATCCCAAACGCAATCACTAACATTTTCATAATTTTAGAGGGGAAGGGAAAAACGTGTTAAGTGATGTAATTGTTAAATTTTTTTTTAGTTTTTGATTTTTTTTAATAAAATCTCTATTTTTCTTAAGGGAAGTCTGACTTTTTCTTCTACTGATGTATGTTGGTGAAATACTTCAAAATTTATAAAAAAAAATCTATATCCAATATTTTTTCTGTTAAAGCATTTTGCGTTTCAGTTAACGATATGTGTGCATACATATCTAGGCCTTGTGGAACATTTTACTGCGTTTGTAAGTATGTGGCTGTTTATGACAACTAAAAAGTGTCAATTGTATATGTGTGACCTTTTTCAAAATTCAATTTGTCATCTTTATTATTTATTTTTGTGCCGTTTCGCAAAACTGTGAGTGCAAATATTTTTATTAGCTTTTCGTTTTTAGAGCAACATCAATTTTACTTTCATTTCACTTTATATCAATAAATAACTTTATTTAGCAGAAAATTGGATTTAACTGGTATGCACTTTATCCGCACCTTTTTCTTATTTGAAATAAAAAAATTTAATATAAAATCTTGCAATTTAATTTTAAGGCGGAATTCCATTGAAACTGTTGAAGATTATACTGAGTGTTACATATAAAGAAGCTCATCAATTCAAAGCTAAAATATTTTGCTAAGAAAACATTCTAAGACTACAGAAACTAAAATGAGTAAAAAATTTAGAAGTTCTTATTCAGGAACTACTTTTCCCTACTTCCCGAATATCAATATTTCTGTATTTTTTACTTTATTAATCCATAATTAAAAACATGCAGATTATTAATTAAGAAGCTATTAAAAATGTCCTGATTTTCTAGGAAAATTAAATCAATGTCATTAAGTATGTATTAGATTTATATTTATAAAAAAAAATTATATTGAGTTAAAAGAAATTTAGGAAAAGAAAAAAAGAACATATCAAAAATCAGATTAACTCAACATCATGAACATGACTTCGGATTCACTGAATATGGATAAAATAATTCTTTCTGCCAGAAAAACACCGACTTCCATGCAAAGATCTGATAGAAGACGATAAGAACAAGTATATGAAATATAAAATTAAATTTTAATGGGCGTGCCTCTGCCCATTTTTTAAATGCAAGATTGTGTGTTTTTTAGAGCTCAGGGCGCTCAGCTCTTGTAAAAATCGTTAAAGTAGAACCACTTAAAATGAAATATTAAATTTTAATGGGCGCGACTCCGCCTATTTTTTTTAATGAAGAGGATTATGTCTATTTTAGAGCTCAAGGTGTGTGGTAAGTTTCGTTAAGTTGAACCGCGTGAAATATTATAATAAATTTTAATGGGCCTATAACCGCCCATTTTTCAACTTTCAAGTTGTGTAATTTCAAGAACCAAAGGTATTTTATAAGTAGAATATCATAAATTTAAATAAAAAAGTTTTGGGCACATCCCCGCCCACTTTTTTTTACAATGGGACCAATGGTCAAAAAGGTACCGAGCTATGAAGTAACACCCCAAAAAAAAAATTGAGACGAATTGTTAACCTCCTCCTTTTTTTTAAGTCGGTTAAAAAGAGAACTTCTTGCAGTGACAACTCTATGTAAAAATCATTTGAAATTATACAAATTTGCACTACTTCCGGATCACAAGTTCAGAATGTTATTGATATCCTTGGAAGCTTCTTTTTTTAACTAGGCAATAGGCAGTAGATACGCTTGTACTTCTCCTATCATGCACGTCTGCCTATAAAGTTAATTTTTTCTGTTCTAGTACACGGTCCAAATATGTATGTACGCCTACTTCTGCTGATCAACATTTAAATCCGCTGATAGAAAAAAGATATATTTTTATTCCTTTCTCCGTCTTTCTTACAAACATCTCTCTTTTTCTACCAGCTGAATTAAAATTTGATCAACAAAAGTTGACTTGTGTGAACCGGCACGAAACGTTACAGCGCTGTGCGCAAACAAATCAGCTGATTGTGATATTCAGTGATAACAAGTTTTACTTTAATTTCAGTGCTATCGTTGCTGCAAAGTAGTGATGTACGAATGAATATTCATATTCGAATTCACAAATATTTTGCCATTTTTTAAATATCCACATAAAAATATTTTGCAATTATTTAATAAAAAAAAGATATTCCGCCTTATTGGGAATGGCGTCGTCGACGCCACATCAAGACGACAGTAAAAACTTGTTGCTTCTTTACTCTTTGTCGACAACAATTGACTACTATTAGCATACTCCATTAATTTACAATTGTTGTTGCTTAAAGAGTAGACAAGTGACAATATTTACTGTCGTCTTGATGTGACGTCGACGACTCCATTCACAATAGGGGGAATTAATTTTAATTCAAAAGAATAAAAATTATTCCTGTAGCTAACAAACGAAACGAAAAAAATTAAAGAACTTTTCTTCACCGCAAGAGGGAAATGTTGAACTTCAAAAATAAAAGTTTGGAAGCTTTTCCTCCATCAAGCCTATTACGATAAATTGTGAAAACAAGACCAACACCACTAACCATGTTGAGTTATTACAACTGTTAAAATTTCGGGCTTTTCAAAATGAAACGTCTCATTGGAACCTCTTATTATGAAATACTTTTTATATTATCACATCGAAATGTTTTATGATTATCTGCACAGAAAAAAGTATTCACCAATTAATGTTTTCAATTAAGAACTTGATTGACTCAATTAAATTTTTAATTGTATTATTTAATTTGAATGGAAAAACTTAATTGATATTATCAAATTGTTTATAAATGAAAATTTAAATAAATTTTTTAATTGATATTACAAATATTTTAATTGATATTACAAAATTATTGATATTACTTTTTCGTGTGTGTTTCAATATATTTATTTAAAGTTAAATACATAAACGTTATGTAAAACTTTATGAAACAAAATGACTGACTTCCTAAATGTCAACTGATTTGTTTCAAAATGTCGCCGTTAAGTATTAAGAATCTCGCAAAGAAACAACCAGCGCATCAGTTTCAAAGTTGATGGTCATGGTTATAATGCTTCGCAGCCAGAGAATGATAATGAGTACTAAAAAAAAAAAACATAAGTAAAAAGTCTTAATTTTTTCTCTAGCCGATTCCAACATAAAAGAGCAAATCTACTTCATTTATTCATCATTCGCCACTATATCAATGCTGCCCACAGAGAGAAAACGAGAGTAATGTATAAGCGTATGTGCATTCATTTGTACAAAAAGCCGATTGATGTTCGGCACTCTGGCGCTTCTCTGGCCAGCGGTGTACTGTATACATACCTTTGTGTATATAACATGGAATGGAAAATGTGTGGGTGTGTGTATGGGAGCTGCGTAAACAGTCTTGAAATGTAAAAACGTCATGATTTTTAAATGCATTCACGTCGCATGTATTATACTAAACCAATAATAAATGCTGTCGTACTATAAGCGAAGCACGATGAATGTATTGGTGTACGTGTATATCAGTGTTAACAAGCGATGTCGCCAAGACTGCTTGTTTGTAACAAACACTCAAAAGAAGTACTGTTGATTAGTGTATGCTTGTTATTTTTCATATTGTACGTTTGAGTGTGTGTGTAATATGTAGATGGTAAGCTATTATGTGATTAACCGCATACAACTAATGTTAATGCATGTGTGTGCCTTTGCATGTGCGCAGAAAAATAAAAAATCATACACACATACATGCATGACGTTTGTACACGCGCTCATGCGTAGAAAGGAATTCTTCCGTCACGAAGTGTTTTCTTCTTTACTCTTATAACTACCTACAATACTCAAAAAAATTTCTTGCAAACAGTGTTGTTAACGTTTGTTTTATAAGATTTCGCTGTAGTAGAACATTTGAAAAATCCCTCATGTCTTGAAAGTTCTTATAAGATGTCTTATGAAAGAGACTAGTGTGTGTATTAGTGTTTTCACACTGTCATGGTTTTAATAAAAGTTGGTTTTAACGTTAAAACCAACTGTTAAAACCTGGTTTTACCATACAAATTGTTTTTGTTAAAAGCAAATTAAAACCATTTTTGAATTGGTTTTAAGTTGGTTTTATGAAATACAACCTTGTTTTCGCTGTGATAAATTCAGTGCTGCCAAGTTGAAATGAGCGACAGCAGCTGGTAATGGTATGCCAGTGAATAACAATAGATGGCGCCTGAAAAATTTTCAACTTAAAAATGGATGCAGCAGCAACAATAATCAAAATAAAAAAAAAAAAGTTTTTTGGAAGGAAAACAACGAAAATATTTTAAATTGAACTCTGGAAAGTAAAAATATACAATATGACTGCCATTCATCTGCCTATAAAAAAGGTTTATCTTATAATATATTTGTGAATTTTTAAATTATTAACAATATTTCCAAGCACTTCTTCATTCTGTATAAGAACTTCCATAATTTAAAATAATTTTATTTACAAAATATAAAATAATTTCCATTTTAGAGCGCATTGTTAAATATCTCAGTTTTTCATACAAACAAAAACAGTTGAACAGTATGTCCAACAAGTGTTATTAAAAAGCAGAAAAAATGCAACGACAAATGCACGCATTTCGGCAGGAGATTTATTTTATTTTGAGCAAAGTTATTAGACAGCCTGTGAGTTAAAAACTGAATTTAACAAACTTGCAGTGTGAAAGCAAAATGAGATGTTTATGGTTTTAACGTTAAAACCAGGTTTTAACTTTCAGTGTGAAAACACTATATGGCTGTTGGAAAACATGCTATAAGTGTGTGTAAATTAAATATACCTGTATATACGCACGTGTAGCCGATTAAAAGTCGGAGCATTTTTATACTCATGCGTATGATTGTAGCTTATAAAGTCTTTAGATTTTAGTTATAGTTGTTTGTACTGCGTAATTTAAAACATATGTTTAAACATAGTTGTTGGATGTCTATAGTTATACGTATTCGTTTTAAAATTAAAGCCAATATGTTCCTAAGTAGCTGCTTAAAGTATTAAACATAATCTCCATAGTTAGATTAGAAATATGAAGTATCAAATATCTTTGTAAATAATAAAAAGTTTGAAAAAAATAACAAACAAATTGCACCACATATGGAAAAATAAATCATTAACTTTGATATCATGCGCCTAATTAAAGAACCATTACCGAAATTGCCCTGGGAGCATAAACACACAAAACACAGATAGATGAACTCTGATATGATTTGATACAAATTTGATAAAAATCACTCTAAACGTAATAGTCAACAGATATGAATTGATGAACACAATACGAGTAACAAAACCACAAGACCGCACAAAATGCTTAAGGGTAGTTAGTTAGAAGGGAGCAAGGATATACTCACACTCACACAAAATAAACTCACCACACATCGCTGATGAAATCTGACACTTTAAGTGAAATTTTTGAAATGCAATTGTTCGTCCGTCCGCTGTACGGGGAAGTTAGCAAACGAAGCAAAATCAAGAAAATCTGAAATTATAACAAATAAGGGTGTGTCTGTGTTAATTATGCAAATGAGTGCAAAAAAAATGTGTTATGATTTTTAAGGATAATTAGCCGAAGGTAAACAAGCAACATAAGGTGTCACCAACAGGTTAAATAACAAAAAAATATTTATTTAAAGTTCATTACAACAGAAGCCAATTAGTGTAAAATGTAAAAAAGAAAAACAAATATTTCAACCTCAATTTAATAAACTCCACTAAAGTTATAACAAGCAAAAAAAAATGCGGTTTTATGCCAACGATAAATGAGATCAGAGAAAAAAAAATGTAAAGAAGTTAGTTACAAGGATTTTTCCTTGCATATCTTTTTTACAAAACAATTGACCTGTTTAACATTAACGAACTAGTTTAGTTGCAAAGAAAATGTGTTAATGCTGCAAGTTGTAGCAAATTAAATTCTTTTCTTAAGACTCTTTGAAAAGAAAATTAATTTTCTAAAGGTCCACTTTGCGAATAAGTGGCGGTACTTTTCATAATTTTCTTCTTATTTTAATATTTTATATAATGTATTCATTTCCCCATTAAAAATCCATCAAAAATATTATAAATCTCTCTCTCTCTCTCTATTTTAAAGATACTCTTTTGCTGCATTATCTATCCATTGCACTACATTCTTATTTAAAGTGATTCGGCTGGCAGGCAGACAGGCAACAAATCCAACATCCTTGAATATTTACGGCGGGCTGAGTAGTTGGCTGCCAATAGAGATTTCATGTTCTGTGCGACGAATACTCATCTTTATCGTCATCAATTTTATTTGCCATCATTTAATTGCGTTATAAAGTGCACAATAAATTCAAAAAATGAGTGAAAAGAAACTTTATAATTACATTCCTGTTTATTAGCCATGATTGTTACTTCAGTCAGTGTCTCTTTTGTTTCTTGTTGCAACATTTGCAACATGTAGTTTAATTTTGTGTTCATGTGCTGCTCCTGCTGCTGCTGCTGCTGCTGCCGGTTGCCAAACAAATTTTGATGAACATCTTTTTTATTTTTAATTTAATTAAATATTTCGTTTGTTTTAATACTCATGCTTTCTATGACGTTTTATTATTAAATTTCCAGCACAAAAATTAAATTTTAATTAAGTCTATTCTCTTAATCAAAAGCATTTGCTGTTTGTGAAAAATTATTGTTATTTCTAGAAAGTACACAAATGGTTTACTCAAATATTGTTAGGCCATCAATCTATAGTTATGGCAGATTTTTGTAATCAACCTCACTAGGGTACCTTTGAGCGACTGTTCAGAGTGATCTTTTTAGGGTTCCTTATAACAAAATTAACCCTAATGTTTCCGCTACGATGTCCGTCCATTCGTCTGTCTGTCTGTCTGTCACAGGTTGTTTTCTCAAGAACCCTAAGTCCCAAAACACACTGTGCAAGTCTTATTGCAAAGCTGATTAGTTTCATGGAGAGAGAGACGAGGGGAACAGCAACGTTTCTTCTCCCCCCCGTCTCTCTCTCCTAATAAACTAATCAGCTTAGCAATAATACTTGCATAGTGTAAATAGGGACTAAGGGCCAATTTCACCAACTCTATTTAAATATCAATTCATATTTAAATGTTGATTTTCATTACTTTTTGTATGGAAAAATAACTTTTAAATATGAATTGATATTTAAATAAGTTGGTGAAATTAGCTGAAAAACCTAAAATTTTTATACATTATGTAAAGCTTTAGCCGCTTTGTGCAAAAACAATACAAAAAGAAATTGAGCAATCGTTCTCATTGTTTTTGTTTCACTAACTTCAAAGAACGAAAAAAAAAATAAAATCAAAAATTTTAGAAATCAAGAAATTAAAACAAAAATAAATTTATAGCTGTAATGTCGATTATTTTAGCTCATGTGTCGTGGCATAAAGAGCATAGCTATAAAAATCAAAAGGCTATTGTAGCAGTTAATGTAATTTTAACTGTGTGAACAGTAAGAGGCAAACTCTTGAAATTTTCAAGAATGCTAAAACTAAAAAATCCTAAAATAAAAAAATGCCGCAACAAAAAATCGCCAAAATAAATAAATTTAGTAAAGTGCGACTCTGACTCGCGCACGAAGGGTTCCGTACGAACACTAGATATGTAATTTAATACAAACTTCATCCTATATAATATATAGTTTTGGCATTTTTTTCGTTTTTGGGGTCTTTTAGGTTTTTTTGTTTAGGCGTTTTTTGCGTTTTTTTCGGTTTTGACGATTTTTTTTAAGTTTTAGCTCCTTTTTAGTTTTGACACTTTATTTTCTTGTTTTGGCAATTTTTTTCGGTTTTTGGCGTTTTTTCATTTTGGCGATTTTTTTTATTTTTGGCGATTTTTTTCATTTTTGCGATTTTTTTTATTTAAAAAATTTTTTTAGTTTTGGCTACATTTTCGCGTTTTGGCAATTTTTTTCGATTTTTGGCGTTTTTTTCATTTTGGAGTTTTTTTCCATTTGGCGTTTTTTTCATATTGGCGATTTATTTTAGTGTTAGAATTTTTTTTTTAATTTTGGCGATTTTTTTCGTTTTGGCGATTTTTTTTTAATTTTTGGCGATTTTTTTTTTTTTTGGTTTGGCGATTTTATAATTTTTGGTTTTTTTAGTTTTAGTGTTTTTGAAAATTTCAAGTGTTTGCCTCTTACGGTTTCCAAGATATAGCAAATTGTCAAAATTACATAGTCAAAATTGCATTAACTGATGGACCACCCTTTAATTAAAATTTTTTTAAATTTTAGTGTTAATTGTTGTAGTCTGTATAAAAATACACTAATTTTAGAAATTTCAAGTTTCAATATACACATGTTCATACAAATGTATGCATATTACATGGGATTTTAAAATTTTTCGTTGCTCGTTTTGGAACACCCTTTAATTTTTAATTCTCATGTATTTGTTGTTGTAGCCGCTAAGGTTCTACATACTCTGTCCAAATTTCAGGTCCGTAGCTCTTGCGGTTCCTGAGAAAATACCGTGTGACGGACAGACGGACTGACGGACAGCGTAGCGAAAACAATAGGGTTTCTTTTCACCTTTGGTGTACGGAACCCTAAAAAAGCATTTGAATGAAATATATCACCGAAAATAAAATAAATCGCTTAAAGGCTCAAAAAAATTACCAAAAGTAAAAAACACGCCAAGAAAACTAAAAAAATCGCCAAAACCGAAAAATATCGCCAAAACTAAAAAAAAGCTAAAACTAAAATAGATCGCCAAAAACCGAAAAAAATCGTTAAACAAAAAAAGAAAAAAAAAGCCGAAAACCAAAAAAAATTTGAAAAAAGAAGAAAAAACGTTTAAACTAAGAAAAAGCGCCAAAAGTAAAAAAAATCGCAAAAAAAACGAAAAATAATACCGGGTACTTAAATTTTTTTTAAATTTTTTTGAGACATTTTTAGATTTAATTGAAATGTATTAAATTTTAACCAGAAATAATTGCTTAATCGGGCTTAAGTTCAGTAATGTCAATTCTTATTGAATGAAATATTTTTATTAATTAATGTGAGTTTCTAGATTTTATTAGCCGGGGATAATACCGATATTTTTTTTTAGAGATTATTGTTAACGTCGGCTATATTAACGTAAATTTTCAATGAAATGGAATATGAGAAATGATTGTTGTGTATACAATTATTGATTTACCTTTGGTAAATACATTTGTAAGTATCACTACTCACTATTCATTTTCTGTTTTTCCATTTTTCATTTTTCATTTAGGTTAGCACGACGTTATATCACTCTACCTGTTTAACTATTCTTGCTTATCTTTTTACGATCACGATTTACGATTTTTTTTTTAAATTTTTATAACTGGTGAGATATTCGATTATATAGGCTAAAGTTCGTATAGTATTACATGTGTAGTGTAAAGTCGCTCTTTACTGAATTAATTTTTTTTTGCTATTGGGCCCATACACATGTATGTATTTTTTTTAAATTAAAAGTTTTACTGAAAAAAAAGTAAAACAAACAAAAAAGGAAATAAAAATAAGTTTAAAAAAAATGTGTAAAGAAAATACGTTTTTTCTTAATTTCTTGAATTCTACCAAAAATATTTTTTTTTTTTTGTTCTCAAGGGCATGTTTATTTTATAAATTTTTATTTTAAATGATGATTGATAAGTTTGTGGTAAAATATCAATCACACACGTATACCAAGGGTTCATCGGCAGTAGCTGCAAGCAGTATGTGTGTATGGGCCCTTTAAGTTATATAAAATCTAAAAATGTTGAATGGTTCATTGTTTTTTATGGATTTATTTTAGTTCTTAATTGTTGAATTAAAAATTATTATTATTATTAAGAATTCTCTAATTGTTACCAATAGGTATTAGTAAACAATTTATGTTAAACTGGTTTCATAATAAAGGAACATAACAATGATGCAGATAATTGCATTTGATACGAAATTCACATTAGAAACATACATATCGTCAACTAAAATTCAAAAGGCCGTAATTACACTTCTTACCTCTTTACAGGAGAATCAAAAAGACCTCATAAATTTAAGACTATTTATTTGTTAGGTGCCAAATGGAATAATGAATAAAATCGGTATTTTTGAACTTATGTAAGTAAAATTTTAAGGAAAGATATATGTATGCTGGTTAATTATGTACATCATAATCAATCAAAATCTACATTGAATTTTTTGGTTGTTGCGGCCTTTTGGATTTTTGGTGAAGATATGTATATTTATTAAGTCGCCAGAATAGAGAAAAATCGCCAAAACAGAAATATCGCCGAAACGAAAAAATATTTACCATACCCGCAAAATATCAGCAACCCGAAAATGTGACGAAACTAAAAAAATCGCCGGAAGTTAATATTGAAATTAAAACAAATTTCCAAAATTGTATAAATCGGCAAACTACAAACAATTGAAGCGAAAACAGTCGCCTGGAGAGAAAAAATTGCCAAAACGAAAAAAATCGTCAAAACGAATGTTGTCGACAAATATAGAAAGAAAATATAAAAAGTCGAAAAACAGGAAAAATTGCTTCAACCGAAAAATCGTCATAAGGGAAAAAATCAAAACGAAAATAGCCGCCAAAACTAAAAAATCTCAAAACCTTTTTTGTATTAAAAAGTTTTCAGCGAACGATGAATCAAAACAATTCACATATTCCATTTGCACTGAAAGCTGCACACAGCGAACCAAACACAAGAACGCTGATGATGAAGGTGTAGCAGTCTTCGAAAACAGCATGCTGTTTTTTTAGCATGTTATGCTAATTAACTTTGGTTAATTTAATTTTTATTTTTCGAACTTCATTTGTTTCTATATTTATGATTTGAACAGGCTAAAGTTCGTATCGCTTTTTAAACCAAATTACATTTGATAATTATTAATGAACATATAACACCAAAGTAAATTGTAAGTATTCTGACAAACACTTAGTAGAACGGAACAACTAGCTGTTTTCGAAGGCCACTAAACCTTCATCATCAGCGTTCTTCTGTGTTTGGTCCACTGTGTGTGGTGTCAGTTGATGTAGATTTCTGGTTGTTGTTCCTTAAAAATTATCACATGTTACATGGCTTACAGAGGGACACGAACTTTATTTACCCTAATCAAATCATAAATATAGCTATTTTAATTGCAATTTAAATTATGTGTTTTATAAAAATTTAACATTTAAAGTTATTCATATAAAATATATTTGTTGCCTCATTCAAATTAGCAAAAATTTGCTTGTATTCAAAATTTCCTTAATTTTTTCACTAAATTTGATGCCTCAATGTGCAGGTGTATGTATGTGTGTCTGTGTTTGTGTATTGATTTAAGACTATTCTATTGAAATTTCCGCCATTTTGGAATTTTATTTAAATTCACAATGACTCTCACTAACAGCGGCAACAAAAACAGCAACAACAAATGTATTAAATTTGCAAAAACCACAAAAGAATCCAATGGATCTTAAAATGACAATACTCTGGCACAAGAGATGGTAAATAACGATTTTAAAATGGCACGTACTATTTTATGTTGAAAGTTCGCGGTTTACTAGAGTTGGAGGAATTCTAGACCTTCATAATTGTTACCTGGAAAAGTGCTGCACGGCGACCCAAAAATACTTTAATTTTGCGAACTATGACCGCTAAATTTTTACCACTTCTGTAGTTTGAAGTGAATTTTAATAATTCCAATGCTCTGTTGAGGATTTTAATGTTCCATTTTTTTTCACTGGCGTAGTTTTTTATACCCTTTACCAAAAAATGGTAAAAGGGCATATATAGGTTTGTCATTCCGTTTGTAATTTCTAGAATATTAATAAGCGAGCTATAAAGTATACATATTCTGGATCCTTATGTATCCTTGGACTGGTGGATCAGAAATTGTCGAAATAAGATTGGTATTGAAAATCAGCAAAATCGAGCAGACCGTTTCAGAGCTGGAAAACTTAAACTTGATTTTGCCATACAAAATAACTACCGAAAACTAGTTTTTAATAATTTTTTACTAAATAAACTTATTTAACACTTCAGTATGAATAAAATTGGTATTTCTAACTGAAAAAAAAAATTAAAAAAATATTTAAAAAATTAAAAATACGTTTCCAGGGTTGGAAAACCTTAACTTTTTTTGTTATGCAAAAGTAACTTACTAAAACAAATTTTTCCTTTTTTACTATAAACTAAACATATGTAATGCTCTTAAAAAAAGGAGATTGATGTAAGAAATCAGAAAAACAAAAAGGATGATTCCAGGGTTGGAAAACCTACGATTTTTGTGATATATACAATTAACTACCGTAAACTAATTTTTTAATTATTTTTATTAAATAAACTTATTTTATACTTCACCATGAATGAAATTGGTATTTCAAATAAAAAATTAAACTTAAAAAAATTAATAAGATGTTTCCAGGGTTGGAAAACTTTAACTTTTTTCTTATCCAAAAGTAACTTACTAAAACAAATTTTTCCTTTTTTTCTATAACTTAAACATATCTAATGTTCTTAAAAGGAAGAGATTGATGTAAATAATCAGAAAAACAAAAAGGATGATTCCAGGGTTGGAAAACCTACGATTTTTGTGATATATACAATTAACTACTGTAAACTATTTTTTTAATTATTTTTTTTAAATGAACTTATTTTATACTTTCCTTGAATAAAATTGGTATTTCAAATAAAAAAAATTAAAAAATTTAAAAAGACGTTTCCAGGGTTGGAAAACTTTAACTTTTTTTGCTATGCAAAAGTAACTTACTAAAACAAATTTTTCCTTTTTTTCTATAAACTAATTCCATATGTTTAGTTTTTTAATTATTTTTATTAAATAAACTTATTTTATACTTCACCACGAATAAAATTGGTATTTCAAATAAAAAATTAAACTTCAAAAAATTAATAAGATGTTTCCAGGGTTGGAAAACTTTAACTTTTTTTCTTATCCAAAAGTAACTTACTAAAACAAATTTTTCCTTTTTTTCTATGAATTAAACATATCTAACGTTTTTAAAAGAAAGAAATTTATGTTAGAAATCAGAAAAATCAAAAAAGATGATTCCAGGGTTGGGAAACTGAAACTTTTTGTGATATAAGAAATTAAGTACCGAATATTAATTTTTATTTTTTTATTAAATGAACTTATTTTATACTTTAGTACGAATAAAATTGGTATTTCAAATTAAAGATTAACATTCCAGAATTAAAAAGATGTTTCCAGGGTTGGAAACCTTTAACTTTTTTATAGAAAAGTAACTTACTAAAGCGAAATTTCCCTTTTTCTCTATTAATTAAACATATCTTATATTCTTAAAAGAAAAAAAATTGGTGTAAGAAATCAGAAAAATCAAAAGGGATGATTCCAGGGCTGGGAAACTGAAAGTTTTTGTGATATAAAAAATTAACTACCGAAAATTAATTTTTATTTTTTTATTAAATAAACTTATTATATACTTCAGTACGAATAAAATTGGTATTTCAATTAAAAAATTAAACTTCAAAAAATTAAAAAGATGTTTCCAGGGTTGGAAAACTTTAACTTTTTTTTACAAAATAACTTACTAAAGCAATTTTTTCCTTTTTCTCTATAAATTAAAGATATCTTATGTTCTTAAAAGAAAGAGATTAGTATAAGAAATCAGAAAAATCAAAAAGTATGATTTCAGGGTTGGAAACCCCACACTTTTTGTGATATAAAAAATTAACTACCAAAAATTAATTTTTATTTTTTTATTAAATAAACTTATTTTATACTTCAGTACGAATGTATTTGGTATTTCAAAATAAAAAAGTTAAAAAATTAAAAAGACGATTCCAGGGTTGGAAAACTTTAACTTTTTTTGTACAAAAGTAACTTACTAAAACAAATTTTTCCTTTTTTACTATAAATTAAACATATCTTAAATTCTTAAAAGAAAGAGATTGGTGTAAGAAATCAGAAAAATCAAAAAGGATGATTTCAGGGATGAGAAACTTACACTTTTTGTGATATATAAAAGTAACTAAGTATAATTAATTTTTATCTTTTCCTTTATATATTATACATATTTTCCGTTTTGGAAAGAAAAGTTTGGTATAGAAAATTATAAAAATAGAAACTACAGCTTCAGAGCTGGAAACTTTGAACTTTTTTTCTGGATATTAAAGTAACTAAATAAAACATTTTTTTTGAATTTCCTTTTTTTCTTTTTTCACTTAACGCACTTTTTATATTTTTTTAAGAAGTACTATATTGATATAAGGAATCAGAAAAATCTAATATGATGAATCTAGGGTTTGAAACTTAATTTTTTTTTTTTTTTTGTACATAAAAATAACTAGGTCAAATTGTTTTTTCTTTGTGTTTTTCTTTGTGTTTATACCTTATGTATGTGCTTATGTAGATATATCTATACTACATAAACGCACTTTGGTAAAGGGTATATAAGATTCGGCACAGCCGAATATAGCACTCTTACTTGTTATATTTGCGTTTGTCATGTAATTACAAATTGAGTCTTGGCAACTGCTTGCTTGCTTTTTTTAAATTATTTTGAAGTATATTAAGGGTTCTATGTCATTTCCAGAATCATTAGTAATGAAAAAAGTGCATCAACACTCAATGTATCATCACTATTGTGAACACTCATACAAACCAATGAATGTTTTTTTTGGAAAAAAAACAACTATGGCCGTTTTGTTACTATTACAATGACATATAGTATGTACATCCCAATAAGCATTTGAAAGTCGAACCTTAAAAAAAATCTGAATATATAAGATTTTTCAGTTGAATAATACGACTGCGATGTCAGATAACTACGAATTCGAGCCGTATTTAGAAACAAACTAACAAAACAACAGCCAATTTAAAAAATAAGAAAATTAATTTCTTTTTAATTCTATCGAAATCTTTCTTTTTTTCAGTAAAGCGTCAAATTTAAAAAAAATTAATAAACTCATTTTTGTTCATTTGAAAAACTGTCAGCAGTATGAGTTCATTTTAAAATCAAATTTATTTTGATTTTTCATACTGCATTGTCTGTGTGACAAATACATTAACAAATATTGGAAATTTGCCAACACATGCTTATCGCGTGAGCATGAGCAGTATGTGCTATGGGCCCCTTAAAAGCTAACGGGGACTTTATCGGCAAGTCTTGTATGGAGAAATTTTTTTTTTTAATGCATGTTTTTTTTATTTATTGTATCTTCAAATATGAACTAACAATAAGTATTCAAATCTTAAATCTATAAAAAAATTATTAGGCCCGACCAATGTCGGACATAAGCTTAGTGATAGTTATTAATAATACATAAGTAGTGATAAGCAACAAAAAGAAAAAAGTGTTTTCAAGCAGCTTCATCATCTAGAGTGTTGAATATTAGAGCCCGTGTATCTCTCTTTTTTAAGCGGATGTGCCCAGTAAAGTTCAAAATATTACGAGCAAGCGGATTAGGATGTGACTCGAGTTTTGTTAGATATTTGCCTGCGTATTTTACAATTTCTTCAGTCACTAGTGGCATATTCAAATCGCGATGTATATTTGAATTTTTGATGTACCATGGAGCCGATGTTATCATGCGTAAAATTTTATTTTGCCTTCGTTGAATTTTCTCTACATTTGAAGCTGAAGCAGTGCCCCATAGTTGAATTCCGTAACAACACATTGGCTTTAAAAGCGACTTGTATATTAAAAGTTTGCAGTCTAGACTGAGAGTTGAATTTTTACCAATCAGCCAATGTACCTGAGCTAATTTTAGTTTCATTTGAGTTAACTTAGAGTCAATGTGGTGTTTCCATGTAAGTCGTCGATCAAGGTGTAAACCAAGATATTTCACATGTGAATGTTGAGGAACAACTTGATTGTTAATCCGAATGGGGGAGCAAGTATCTCTTCTTAGGGTGAACGTTATATGGACACACTTTTGTTCATTGACTTTAATTCTCCATAAGTTTAACCAAAGCTCCATCTGGCTATTGTGTTCCTGGAGTTTGCGGGATGCCTCATCAGGGTTTTCGTGCATACTAAGGCAGGCTGCATCGTCGGCAAATGTGGAAGTATGGATACTACTGCTCACAGGCATATCGCAAGTATAAATCAAGTATAAAACTGGTCCCAGTATGCTCCCCTGTGGCACACCGGATGAAATAGTTTCAGGCCTACTCGCAAAGTCTCCTTCCACAACAGTGAACTTACGGGAAATAATGTAACTTTCCAAAAGATTTAAAATGTTTATTGGTAAGTAAGTCTTCAATTTTAAAATTAGGCCTTCATGCCACACTTTATCAAATGCCTGGGAAACGTCAATAAAGAGCGCAGAACAATACTTTTTTTCCTCAAAAGTTCTTCTTATAAATTGAACCAGTCTGTGAGTTTGTTCAATGGTGCTATGCTGACTTCTAAAACCAAATTGATGGTCTGGTATGCACCCACTACTAATTAGAATTGGGGACAATTTTGTTTTGAGCAGTTTTTCGAAAAGCTTTGACATAGTTGATAGTAGACTTATTGGCCTATATGACTCAGCCTTGGTTAGATCTTTGCCCGGCTTTGGAATCATTTTAACCTTGGCAAGCTTCCAGCTGCGTGGATAATACTCCAGTCGTAAAATGGCATTAAATATGAATAATAGGATTCTCATTGCAATACGAGGCAAGTTCATAAGCATCTGGTTACTAATTCCATCAATACCCGGAGCTTTCTTCGGGTTGAGTTCGGCAATTAATTTTTGTAAATCACGCGTCTTAAACTTTATGTGTATGGAGAAATTGCAGTTAAAGTTCACGTTAACTATTAATCATACATTAAGCAAAGGCACGTTAGTATGATAAAATTTATTTGACAGCCGTTGAAATAGAATGCGTGAATTGTTTTATTTCAGCATACAACAATTTATTAAACTCTTTGTAAACAAAACTCAAATTTGTAAACGAAATTGTTTTTTGTCATTTATCGGGCCTGTTCTGAAAATCACGGTGATTTGAAATCACGTGATTTCAAAAGTAAACTTCTAATAGCTGACTTGATATTGGGTTTTATTGTATTTTAAGTTTTTTTCATTTATAATAGAATATTTTCTTCCAACTTCCAACGCTATAAATCGTGCAATTTACAAATTAATGAAAGCTAATTTTTTTAAATCGCCGTGATTTGACATGTCGTGATTTGCATAACAGGCCCATATATACCTTTTATGCAAGTTATCCATCTATCGATGAAAAGTGAGTCTAATTTAACAAACAAACAAACCAAGGCACATTCACCAGGTATTAGCGGAAACGCAGCTGAGCTATTTTTTTTAAATTATAGTTCATTCGAAGCTTCAAAAATTCTTTACGAATGAGAAATTAAAAGAAAATGTTAAAAAATTTTCAATGTGAAAAATATTTTATTAAAAAAATTCTTTTGAAACAAATTTAAAAATATGAAGAAACTATTAAAAAATTGTGAAAAGTGCCTAAACGTTGCAAATTTTGTTAGTGGTAGCTGCCGTACAGAAATTTTTTCAAATTTATGTGAATAATTTTCATTATTATTATTTTAAAACAAATTCTATTTTTGATATTTTGAATCAACTAAAAGCCATGTTGTTTTTTTTCATTGTTGTATTTTTTCATTGTTCTCGTAATCCTTATATTACCTGGACATAAATGTGCCTTGAAACAAACAACTTATTTAAAACAAAACTAGCTCAGCACAGCAAATGTTATCTTTTTTTATAAGGCGTTTCATTACTACGAACAGCTTGCTGCTACATTCGAATGACAGCACCAAAATGTTTGTTGGGTCAAAGTATTTTTATAAATCACACAAAACCTCAACTTTTATATACTTTATAGAAAATGCATATGTAAAGGGTGTTTTTTATTGAGGTATAGAACTTTAAGTTGACATCACTTTTTTAACTGGCGGCCATTTTGTCAGCTGTCAAGTGATTAATATTTAGTTTGGTTTGCCATTTTATCATGAACAGGTTGACAAAAGAACAACGCTTGCAAATCGAGCAAATTTATTTCGAAAATAATGGTTCAGTTCGCGAAGTTTACCGCAAGCTCCGTCCATTTTATGGTCGACATAATCGTCCATCAGAGCAATTAATTCGGTTAACCATGGATCGTTTTCGCACTACGTTTACTCTATGTGATAATACGCATCCGCAGAGACGTCGAACAGTGCGCACCGAAGAAACAATTGCCGCTGTAGAGCAAAGTGTTGAAGAGGACCCGAATGAATCGATTCGCCACCGTGCACAGCAATTGGAGCCGACTAACCGACTATTTTGTTCCCGAATTGGATGGCATGAATGTGGATGAGTTGTGGTTCCAACAAGACGGCGCTACATGCCACACAGCGCACGTTACAATCGATTTATTGAAGGAAACATTCGATGAGCGCATAATTTCGAGGAATGGACCTGTCAATTGGCCACCAAGATCGTGTGATTTGACACCATTGGATTATTTTCTTTGGGGATATGTGAAGTCGCTCGTCTACGCCAACAAACCAGAAACGTTAGGGGACTTGGAAGCCAACATTCGTGGCGTTATTGCCAACATACGGCCCCATATGCTCGAAAAAGTGGTTGAAAATTGGACCTGTAGAATTGGCTTTATTCGAGCCAGCCGCGGCGGCCACATGCCCGAAATCATATTTAAACATTAATGGCATAAAATTATCCTTCCAATAAAGCCAAATTGATGGACATTAAAACGATTTTCTTGTGTTTTATTTCAATTCAAAGTTCTATACCTCTTAAAAAAACACCCTATACAATCATACATATTTATCTATGTTCGTGCACAACCCCAGCAGGTATAAAAATACCAACGATGGAAAAGAAGCCAATGACAATGTGCTTGTTGTCTTTTAAAAATTGATGGGCTAGAGAGACAACATTTGTGAATGCTTACTCAAAATTTTATAAAATTATTTGTGAAAAGATTTTAAAAATTATCTAGAGTACAATGATTTTATTTTGTATGTGTACCATACAAAATGATTGCATAAGTTGAAAAATTCCTAAAAGATATTTAAAATATTATTATTTTATAGACCTCAGGCGCCATGTTTACATTTCAATAAAAAACGAGATTTACGTACGATTGACCAACTAATATTAGGCCACTTCATATTAGGCAGGTCTTACCTGTGCATTAATTAAATGCACCAGCCAAAGCCGCAGCAAGATAGTTCGATATATTTTGGAACTTCTCGGGCAGCTCTATTGTGTAGCTACAGATTTAAAGACATCTGGTAAGACGTCAAATTATTCTAACTGGGCGCCCTTCTCATATTCAATCAGCCCTTGTGACCTAAGCTACTGGTAGCCCCAACTCAGTCCGATATGAAAGTGCATGAAGCTACGAACATTTTCCAATGAACATATCCCCAAATATTTCAACATCAAAAATGTTTACTATTAGCTTTCCAATTTTATTGTGTCCCATTATATTCCGAAAAACTGATTTTGTACTCCCAATTTCAAGCAAAACGGGCGAGTGCTGGTTGCGGATGGCCAATAATCTCCGTTGCGATAATAACTCTAATTTCTGGGAACTGCTTCAAGCTTGCGATGTTGCATGTCGCCCTAATTTTAGACTTTATAAGCTTTAACTAAGCACAAATGGAACGGACAGCTACCGACTGAAACTTATTCTTAGCATTTTGAACTTTATTCCTGGCAGGCTCAGCATCAGCGACTCGTCTCTTCTTCCTTTTAGTTCCGCCTGTAGCAAGTCCATATAATTACAGTCCTCAAAATTTTCTTTAAAATGCTATTAACCTTCATAGGGTCTTTAAAATCGTTGACGTTAACGATCTTCGGGTCAAATTTGACCCAAATTGAAAATTATGTAGTGGTTTCATTTATTGCCAATGAAAGAGAACATTATTTCATATATTTAATTCGATTAATATATGATAGATAAAACCGTAATATTAAATCGATATTATTGTTAATTGTACATAAGGTAATGGTTTCAGAGTGCAGTTTTCATATCAAGTTTTTGCAAGTTATAATAGTATCTAATGGTGTTTTATTTTCTGCGTTGAGGCCTAACTGGCAACGACTTCTTTTGGATCTGTTTTTACCCTCTTCAAGCATTTTTTCTTTGGATTTAGTTGAAGTTTACGGCTACTTATTTGCCTCACGTAGTTTTAGTGCAATTTTCTGTGAAAATACTGATATTGATAACCTCTTTTGGTTCTTTATATAAGGCATAGTAAGCTGCAATCCTAAATTTTCTAAGAAGTGTCGACGTTTTGCAAAACAGTTTATTTCCAGCCGCTATTAGCTGATGTAGATATCACAAAAGCATTGTAAGCTTATATATCTACCATGTTACTAACCACCATTTGACAACATTGATTAGTCTTTCTTTTGCAAGTAAAACATGATCTAACTTTGTCCAGCAAATAAACCCTTCCATTTTATTTATTGTAATCTAATCATATTTGCAGTTTCTTGTCTTGGTGATTACTAACTTTAGAGATATGATGCAAAGTACTAAGAAGGTTAGGTTAGTTTAGGAAGGGTGGTGCTTTACCGCACCTCCACTTGGAGACTCAATTGGGTCCATTGTGATTCCCTTCTGTTGCCCAAAAAAGTAATATTTACCCTCCCATTTGCAGCCAGAAGTGACCATATTATACTAAGAAGATTCACAGACTTTTTTTTTATCGGAATATATATAAGAAGGGTACGAGTACTATCTTTGGTAAAACAAAAATAATGATAAACACGCATGATAATAGCACATGTACTATATCTGGTAGTAACTCATTTATATTTTTATGTGTAGTTTGAACTAAAGTGATTTGTGATCTCAGTATTTATTGTTCAACCGATAAGATGTAAAAAAATTATCTGCAGTCGTGTTATATTTTCAAAATCGTCTGATAATGTATGCAGGCCATTTTCTATTTCATTATCTTTCATTATTTTACAAAAAATACCAGACACAACACTTCCAAACTTTAAAACGGGTCAAATTTGACCCGAAAATCTCTAGTGTAAAATCTTGCATACAATTTTCTTTGGCAAGTTTGCGGATATATAAACCTACTATATCTGTTAAGATATAAAATTAAATAAAAGTCAGAAAATATGACATATATCAATCACTAATTTTCAGAAAAAATCAAAGTTTTTTCCTGAAATGGGTCAAAATTTACCCAAAGACCCTATGAAGGTTAAACAACCATAGAGTATGAAATGTGGAAAGGTTGCTGCGCCTGGATACAGTAACTTTTATTACCATAATCGTATCGCTTTAATAAATATAACCAAAATTTATCGACTTTGCTATTCATTAATATATTTTAACAATATTCGCTGTCGGTTGAAGTAAAAAATAAATAAATAACAAGCTCAAGTTCATTAAGCTTTTTTTTAATTCTTCTTTGTGCTCTTCGCTTATTTTGACATTTTTTATGCAAGGATGCCACATGATTTACAATTAAATGAGTAAGACATGGATGTAAAAAAGATATTACAGAATTACGTTATCGTTACCGCAAATGAATAAATGTATTGATAAATATTAGGATTTTCGGTTCGCAAAAAGTTTCTGAATCCAAGTACTGGAATATGACCACTTCCACTCTGAATTCTTCAGAGCAAGGTATTATAGTCAAAATACCTTAAAAATAATCACTCAGCGACTGCAATAACGGAAGAGGTATTAGGATTCTATGCAACGTGATTAATACATTCTGCAAAATTATTCTCATCCGGACAGAGAGAAACATTGATGAAACTCATAACATAGTGTCTATACCTGATAAAAATTTATCATAACAACTAACAAAACGTCGACAGAGCAGTTGTCAAATTTTTGTTAAAGCAAGCATACATGGGAAGACGTTGTGGTTTTTTATTATGATAAATCATATTTTTTTTTGTCGCCGTGAAGAAAGTTTGCCACAATACCTGCAATATTTCACTTCACATTTATTAAAAAGCTTTTATTTAATAAAAACATCAATATTTTTCTTTATTTTTATATTTTTTTTCTAAAAATTACGTAAATATTTTATTTTTTAAAAATAAATTAAAACGTCACACAGTTTGTTTACATTTTTTATCACGACAAAGTTGTCTGAGCTGGAGCTCTGACAAAATTGTTAAGACATTGCAATAACACTAATAAATACAGTCTACACCTGATACATTTTTCTCTTGATAACGATTTGACTTTTATCATAATAAAAATTTATCAGGTATAGACTCACTGTAACTTACAGCCTGGAAATTTATCATGCAAACTTTGTACTCGATTGTTGTTGTTCAAATAGAAATGATTGAAATAGCTTTAAATTGCCACCATATTTCCACGATAAGGCGTAAAAGCAACAATGAAATCTATATAGACAATCCTTAACCATCAGCAAATAAATTTCAATAATAGCAAACCAGGTACAACAACGACAATTATGGGTATTAAGAAAATTTTTGAGAATTACTTTTGAATGAAATATCTAGACCTTTATTTCTATATCCCAAATACGCAGCTACAAAATTGACTACACAAACAGAATATTTGAAATCCATCACAAAACAATGTTGAAAGTCCTTGACTATAAAGTGCAAGAATTCGATAAGCTGAAGCTACCAAAAGTGGGCGGAACTAAATAAACTGATTCCCACAAAAAATTGTAAATAAATAAACAAAATCATTGCAACAAACATGCCAATACACAATGCAATATTATTGCACATCGCTATATAAAAGAGAAAAAAAAAAATTAAAAAAATAAGCAATAGCTGGAAAACAACAAAGTATTCTACATTAATCCTTGTTTGTGCATTAAAACGCACTCAATCATTTACTTATATATACGTGTAAATGAATGGATGGTGTGAACAGTGGGCGGTAACGGGCATGCGCACTTCAATGCCATTTAAATAGCAAATGGGGATGGATGATGTTCCACTATCACAAAATAACAATAACAATGAAAAATAAAACTGATGAGCCACCAGACATTGTGTACAGTGGAGAAATTTCATATAACAAACTACTAAAACATTCCAAAGCAGGGACTCACACACACACACACACACACACAAACACTCTCTGATTTAATGCAACACAAAGTGAAAATAAACCGTTAGAGTAGGAGAGAAAGAGAAAGAGTGATAAAACTCATCAATGCGTTCCGATAGTTTTTCATTATGTGTCCACTGGTTGGATGAATGGAGATGCCTTGTTGGTGGGTGGCTGGGTGGTGGCAGTGCTGATGCAAGGCAAGTGACATGTCTTGAGGGTGGTTGTTTGTTGGCTGCTTTACGATTTCAAAATCAACAATTGTTGTTGATAGGTTGCAATGCTTAACGCTTTTATTGTTTTCTTGTTGGAATTCCAACTTAATTTTCCCGTACTGCCGCAGGGCAGGTGACCCAACGTTACGCAATTTTACGTTTCAAGTTATTCAGTTCTTTGCCACGCGCGCAACAATAAGGATTAAAGTTGTGTACACCAACGGTAGTGAAAATAATACAAAAGGACCATTATAAAAAGAAATAAAGCTTTTAAAATGTAATATCCAGGGATATTGAAAAAATATATATTTTAAAGCTCTTTGAAATTTGAGAATACATTAAGAAAATTTTAAAGTGCAATCGAATATCTTAAAAACATCAAAAAAATATTTTCTGGTAATGAGAGAAAGAGAGAGAGATGTAAAACCTTCTATTAAAGAATATTAAAGTGTTTACGTATAAGTATAAAAAGTTAAATTAAAAATTAAAAGAAATATTTATTTGTGCCTAAAAATTATTTAATAAAAATTTAAACTTAAGGTTACACTGTGAAATACGGATTTTAATAATTAATGCCCATTTTTTCAGTTGATAATCAAACCGTAATTATTTTTAAGTTCTAATTAAATACGAAAGTGTGTTTTTGAGTGCTTATTGAAATAATAATTAAATGCCCAACCTTGCGAAATTAAACACTACTTAAGTTTTATGATTGTACCATATGTTTTTGTGCGTGTGTGTGTTTACTGAAAACATGCACATGAGCATCATGCGGTCGTATTAAAAAGAATTTCGTTTAAATTTCATAAATATATAAAATATACAGTACAAAGTTTCATATCATGGAATAAAGTAATATAAAAAGGCATTATGATGTTCTTTTGGTCTCATAAAATCAGTTTTTATGCAATTTAATTTTCTACATGTTGATAACCTAACTTTTTTGTTTACGTTAAACAGCTGCTGTTTGAAAAGCCTTCAATAATACTGGGAAATTTTGCAGTGCTACCGTACCTTCACCGTAATTTAATAAGAACTTTAATTAACCACTGAAAAAATTAAATCGTATTTAATTACAACTTAATCTTAAATAAAAATTAGCTAATTACGTACTTAATTTTTAAGTTAAAAACTAGGGGTAAGCCAGGCTAGGGGTACGAGTATTCATGAAACTTCAGGCGTAGCGCAACTGGATTAAAACTGCATTCTGATAACACAGAGCGGAAGAGCGACAAAAAAATAAATTTCCTCTGAAGCAGGATTTCTCCGTCAATATTGATTTTAAAGAAATATACAGCAAAAAATTAATTAATTTGTAATTAATTTTTTGAAATAATTTAAGTTTTCTTGATATAAATTTATATTTAAAAAAAAAAAATACGTGTGGCACTCGGAGACCGCTGCGGTAAAGCTATTGCTTAGCATTTTTTTTTATCAACTTATGCAAATTTATTTTTTTAAATAAAAAACCTACGAATTGTCTGTTTGTTTGTGTTTATCATTTTTTGTCAACCACAATTGCTCTTAAGTACGCCACATTGTGTTCTCCTACACGTAAAAATCTGTTTTAGCAATAATGTATGCTAATGAAATCAATAGCATACCTTAGGGGTTAACATACACTGGGCGATTCAAATAAAAATAGTCTTAGATTTTTTTCGTTACGGAATTTCTTGATTCGGTCGACACCCTCAAAGCCTGCGATAAAAGCTATGCAATAGCTTAAAATCAAGGATTTTTTAAATGTATTTTTTTTTTTGTTTAAGGCATATATTTATTTATTGTATCTTCAAAAATGTACTAACAATAACTACGAGAACTCTTCCACATATTTGAAAACAGTTTTCCGATTTGGAGTTCCGGCCTTTAAGCAAGTAAAACACGATTTGCAGTCAATGTAAAAAAAAAATTTAGCTAAATCTGCTTTGCTAGTGGAATATATTTTTTTTTTTAATTTATAAAGTTTTTTTTCACAATATTTCTCAATTTTACTGCATTATTTATTTATTTATTTCATTTGAATAAATAAAAAAGACGTGAAGTGAAGACAAATTACGAAAAATATTTTTTTTTTGTTCATTTCAATATTTAATTTTTATTTAACGCGTGTCGAAATGAATACGAATTACAAAAAATTATTTAATTTAAGTTTAAAATTTTTAACCGCACTAATAATCCCAAATTAATATTTTACTTATTAAGGAAAATTTTAATTTGAAATTTATTTGCTAGTGGTTCAGCGTTGTCTATATATTGCATTGTTGCTGTAACAAAATCAGTAGACTTCAACCACACATTTTGAATAGTCAAATTCAAAATTAATTCAAATTAAAATAATTTTCTGACAATATGTCGAATAATAAATTTCTTAAATATTAAGGAAAATATTTTTTTTATTAAAACTACATTGAAATTGATTATTAAGGGGTTTCGCTGGATCCTATGCGCATTTCACTGTTGCTAATGCAGATCATCAGGAACCTTTGCCCAAAATTTCTTAGAACAACTAGAGTTATTATGTTATATACTTTCATTTAAACAAATGAGAAGCTCAACAACAAATAATAATCAACATGTTTTTTATTTTCTTAGTCCCGGTTTACACACTTCAACTTTTGTTGATCCACTCGCAATTCAGCTGTAAGAAAGACGGAGAAGGATATACAAATATCTCTTTTTTTCTTACAGCTGAATTACGAGTTGAGCAACAAAAGTTGAAGTGTGTGAACCGGGTCTTAGTTTACCATTGCTACATTGGCAGACTTTTTTTCAGCTTCAAATTGTAGTCGTAAGAGTATGTAAAAATAAAATAAATGTAAATAACAACAACAGCTATTCAAGATTAGAGTGTTGCCACACAACTATTTTTTTGACCGGTGCAGCCAAGTTAATAATTAGTGTTTTTTTATTGCTACAATTTAAGTTTAATAATCCCAAATATTACTTATTAAGTAAATAAAAAATTTGTTTAATGTTGGTTTAGTTACGTATAGATGCATTTCATTGCCGCTTAAGGCCATAACTCGCTATCCTACGCAATTCCACGACTTACGAAAAAATAAAACTCTGATTTGATGATTTGTTTTTGTCTTTTGAAAATGCTCATAGACTCCAACATACCAGAATTGTATTTTGTCAAAAATCACACGATTGTGTAGGATAGTGTATCAGGGCCATTAGCAACACAACAGTAGACTTCAACGAAAATTAAAAAAAAAAGTTTATAAAACATCACTTAAGCAGAGTCTCCGTAGTATGGTACAGGCCTCTGTTTAACACACTTAACCTTACCTCAAATTAAAATCAAATGAGTTTTTTATTCTGGATATTCGATTTTCCTAAATTAAATGAGTAGATATAAAAATAAAACTTTTGTAAAAAAAACCTGACATAAAGTTGCTATAAATGAAACTGAGACAACAATGGCCCTAATAACGAGTGTCGTATTTCGACTAAGGCCCATTATTTTTTATAATTTTCTTGTTAATTACACTGTGCTCGAATTCGAAACTTTTTTTTTTTTTGTAACAAGCCGGGAACTAGGGATGCCAATACCGAAATACCGAATACCGAAAACCCGGGATTATTCTAAAAAAGTGAATCCCGATCCCGGGATTTTTAAGCAGAAATCCCGGGATTTCGGTAACACTAAAAATCTAACAATTTTTTTTATTAAATGCAACTATGTTTACGTTTTTTAAATAAACATGAGTTGAAATTTAATCATAGTAGCCATGAATCAAATGCTTTTTACTGGCTATAAAAAGAAGTCGTAGGCCAAAAAAATATTAGTAATGAATTTTGTACCACACAAAACAAAGACGGAAGCTCGGTTTGGTGTTTTTTCTTGGTGGATGATAACGGAACTGCGCACGCAAAAAGCAAATTTTGCAAAAAGGTATTAAAAACTTTAGGGAGGTTCTACCAAAGATCTTTTGACACATATTAATGTAAGTATACTTTGTCAGATAAATATATGAAAGAAAATGTTTTAAATATTTTTATAGACCCATGGTATTCAGCTAGAAGGTTGTACCTCAACCAAAAATACTAAAAATTACTAACTTTCTTGGCCCACAAAGAGAGGTGTCGCTTGGCGCTATCAAATAAAGCCCACGGAAATAACGGCCAAATAAGAAAATGAAATAAAGTCCAATAAAATTAAGGAATTTTTAATTGGGCTCTATTTCATTTATATTGGGCTTTATTTCATTTTGAGTTTGGTTTCATTTGGGCTTTTTTAACTGGGCTTTATTTCATTTATATTGTGTTATTTCATAAATTTGCTCTTGGGCCTCAACTCATTTTTTTGGGTTTTATTTTATTTGGCCTTATTTTATTTCTTATTTGGGCATTATTTCTTTGGGCCTTATTTCATAGCGCAATTACAACACCAAGCGAACGTTTTTTTTCGTCAGCGGCTTATATTTGCAATAAAATAAGATCTCGATTGTCGGCTGCCACCCTAGATGCATTAATTTTTTTAAGAAGTTTCTTAAGAGATACGACAAATACAAATATTTCAAATATTACTTCCATATTACTGTAAATTATTCCTACCAATAATACATTAAAAATGTTTTATTTGATTCTGTAATGAATTTAACTTTCTTCATGAATTAAGAATTTTTTTTAATACTTATACCTACATCAATAATAAATTATAATTCTAAAAGCTAATAAATGAGATTATCTAATATTTTTTACATTATAAAATCCCGAAAAATCCCGATCCGTCCCGGGATCCCGTTTTTTTTTTAAATTGAAAATCCCGAACCCCGGGTTTTAGAAAACCTAGTCCCTTTTGGCATCCCTACCGGGAACCCAGCGGGTAAACCTAATACGAGTACGCTGAATTCAATGGTGCTAACCATTTTTTTTTTTTTTGGTTAGCTGTTGCTTAAAAAATAATTAAGATTGAATACTTGGTTAAAAGCATCTAAAAATCAATTTTTCCTAGTTTTATTAACCTTTATTTCAATATATGTATTCCACCTGGGGCCCGTTTCACAAAGCTACAAATTACAAATCTACAAATAGAATACACACAAAACAACAATAAAATTTGTAAAAGTGTTGTTGTTTTGTGTGTATTTTACTTGTAGATTTGTAATTTGTAGCTTTGAGAAACAGGCCCCTGGAATGACATGTATTGATGAACTTGTGTCCTGAGAAAACTTTTTGGAAAAAAAATTTAACTTTTTTTTGGAATTTTTTGCATCAATTTTTTGGGGGTAAATTTTTTCAAAAATTTTAAGTTTTTTTTCTAATTTTTTTTCCAAAAATGTCTTTAGGGCGCATGTTCATCCATAATATGTTCTTTTAATTGATATAAAAATTAATGAATAGTAGAAAACTGGGAAAAATTGCGATTTGCAGGTGCTTTTAACCAAGTTTTCAATCTTAATTATTTTTTAAACAAGAGCTAACCTAAAAAATGGTTAGCACCATTAGATTCAGCGTACTCGAATTAGGTTTACCCACCAGGCCCCCAGCTTGTTACATTTTTAAACTAGCACAGTGTTATTTTTATTCCGTTTTTAAGACGGCCCATTAATTTCAAATTTGTATGAAAACAAAAGTCTAGTAGGTGTAAAAAGTTGGGTAAGAATAAGCTGCGGATAGATCTTAATGAAATATAATGTTAAGTTTGAATGCATATTTAGCCGAGATATTGTCAAATCAAAGCAAAATCTTCAGATATTTTATGACAACAGAAAAATTTAAAATAACAAATATACATACAAGGCAAATATGCAGAGTTGCAAATCGAGACCACCTGGTATCAATTCACCTTGTGAGATATCAACGACATTTTTTACGCGTTTGAAAGGCATGTCGATGCTATAATATATGGAATATAATATCGGGCCAAAACCACGATTTCGACAACGTTCGACTTTTCGCACACTTACATCCAAAACAAAAACAAATTGTAATATTTTGTTGTTTCAAATGTAAGTGTGCGACAAGTCGAACGTTGTCGATATCGTGGGTCAGGGGGATCGGCAAATGTCCGCCGCTGCTTCGCTGGTTGATGTGCACACAAGTGAAAAAGCTTAAAGTTAAATCAGGAATTATCTGAAAACAAATTTTAATCACTTTTTAGGGCTCCGTACACCAAAGGCGAAAAGGAACCCTATTGTTTTCGCTACGCTGTCCGTCTGTCCGTCACACGGTATTTTCTCAGGAACTGTAAGAGCTACGGACCTGAAATTTGAACACAGTATGTAGAACCTTGGCCGCTACAACAACAAATACATGAGAATTAAAAATTAAAGGGTGTTCCAAAACGAGCAACGAAAAATTTTAAAATCCCATGTAATATACATACAATTGTATGAACATATGTATGTAAAGGGTGTTTTTTATTGAGGTATAGAACTTTAAGTTGGTATCACTTTTTTAACTGGCGGCCATTTTGTCAGCTGTCAAGTGATTAATATTTAGTTTGGTTTGCCATTTTATCATGAACAGGTTGACAAAAGAACAACGCTTGCAAATCGTGCAAATTTATTTCGAAAATAATGGTTCAGTTCGCGAAGTTTACCGCAAGCTCCGTCCATTTTATGGTCGACATAATCGTCCATCAGAGCAATTAATTCGGTTAACCATGGATCGTTTTCGCACTACGTTTACTCTATGTGATAATACGCATCCGCAGAGACGTCGAACAATGCGCACCGAAGAAACAATTGCCGCTGTAGAGCAAAGTGTTGAAGAGGACCCGAATGAATCGATTCGCCACCGTGCACAGCAATTGGAGCCGACTAACCGACTATTTTGTTCCCGAATTGGATGGCATGAATGTGGATGAGTTGTGGTTACAACAAGACGGCGCTACATGCCACACAGCGCACGTCACAATCGATTTATTGAAGGAAACATTCGATGAGCGCATAATTTCGCGGAACGGACCTGTCAATTGGCCACCAAGATCGTGTGATTTGACACCATTGGATTATTTTCTTTGGGGATATGTGAAGTCGCTCGTCTACGCCAACAAACCAGAAACGTTAGGGGACTTGGAAGCCAACATTCGTGGCGTTATTGCCAACATACGGCCCCATATGCTCGAAAAAGTGGTTGAAAATTGGACCTGTAGAATTGGCTTTATTCGAGCCAGCCGCGGCGGCCACATGCCTGAAATCATATTTAAACATTAATGGCATAAAATTATCCTTCCAATAAAGCCAAATTGATGGACATTTAAACGATTTTCTTGTGTTTTATTTCAATTCAAAGTTCTATACCTCTAAAAAAACACCCGATATATTGAAACTTGAAATTTGTAAAATTAGTGTATTTTTATACAGACTACAACAATTAACACTAAAATTTAAAAAAATTTAAATTAAAGGGTGGTCCATCAGTTAATGCAATTTTGACTATGTAATTTTGACAATTTGCTATATCTTGAAAACCGTAAGAGGCAAAAACTTGAAATTTTCAAAAACAGTAAAACTAAAAAAACCTAAAATTATAAAATCGCCAAACCAAAAAAAAAATCGCAAAAAATTAAAAAAAAATCGCCAAAACGAAAAAAATCGCCAAAAACCGAAAAAAATCGCCAAAACAAGAAAATAAAGTGTCAAAACTAAAAAAAAACCAAAACTTAAAAAAATCGCCAAAACCGAAAAAACGCAAAAAACGCCAAAACAAAAAACCGAAAAGACCCCAAAAACGAAAAAAAAAATGCCAAAACTATTTATTATATAGGATGAAGTTTGTATTAAATTACATATCTAGTGTTAAATATCTAGTGTTCGTACGGAACCCTTCGTGCGCGAGTCAGAGTCGCACTTTATTGAATTTATTTAATACTAATAACCATTTTCACACTCTGTTTGTTAATTCAACACAACAAATTCCTTGATTTAATTTTGTACAAATGTCCACTTGTTCAAATGTATTTTCATTTTGTTCTTTGTAGTCTCATTCGCTATGTACTTTTTGGAAGTAAATGGTAATAATTAATATTTAAAAAAAAATAATTTGGAAACTAATTTTAATCACATTTTTACCACTAATAACATTTTACACATTGTGTTTTTTAATTCAACACTTCAAAATCTTTCATTTAAAATTGTAAAAATGTTCTTTTGTTCATTTCACAAAGTACACATTTTCTCTTGTTTGTTTTGATTATATTGTTAACAACTTAATAACAAATATACTACAGTTGTCCCTTACTCGCCGAATCCGTGTCATAGCTGATTTTAGCTTTTTTCATCACTCACTTTCTTCACCTCTGTATACTTTGTGATGTGCATTCGAAATGTCTGATTTTCAGGACACTGGCGTACAAATAGGACTGAATTTAACCAATAACATAGGTTATGCTGACTTTGAGAGCCGCTGTGATCTACGGACGGTCTTGGATTTCATAAAGATTGGTAATGTCCCAATATGATCCATTGAGGCTCGTCTGTAGTTATTTATTCAAGAAACGCAAAGCTCTTTTAGCGACACAAAATTGACTGCTTCGCATTCTGCTGCACACTCTCAGGGACAATAACGATGATTTCCGCAAATCGTGCGTTTCGTCAAAGTACGGATGTTTCCAGAATGGAGCACCCATTTTGATCAAATAATTTCATCATGTGCATGTACTGTTGTCCGCTATTTCCGTCCACGGTGATTTGACAAAATAAACTGAGTAAGCGACAGCTAATTCACCAGATGTGCCTTCGACAATATGACCACTATCAAGGGCCAAATTTCGGAAGCCTCTATTGCAAAAACAGTGCAATACGAAAAAATACAACCATATACGGACACCACTACGTGATAAAAACAAAAAAACCAGACCCATGTCTCTCAGTTTTGCCAAGTCATGCACTTTTTTTATGGGCCCCCAAAGATTTGGGGCCTCGGTGTCATTCTTGCATTTTCTCAGGCTCACATCTTGCAAACCGTTCGGAATTTTGATTAACTCTCTGAGAGAAAGTTGTAGCTCTTGTAATAAAGAATAAAAATTGTAAGCATATAAAATCAAAAAAACTTCATCTTCAAGATCGAAATCGCAAAAAGTTTACAAAACTTCATTTTTTTACCTTTTTCCCTTGTTCAGGTCCACAGGTAGCAAACCATTCTAAATTCAAGGAAACAATCAACTAGAAAAATGTACCTAAGATCTCAATAAACAACTTTCTGGAACATATGAACTTCCTAAAAATGATTCTTAGCACAGTTTAGGTAGCGTTTAGTTAACCACAAAAGTGAAAAATTTCACGAAAATTTTTTAATTTCATTTGTTTGGAAATTTTTCACTTTTGCGGTTAACTAAGTGCTACACCTAAATGGTGCTAAGAATCATTTTTAGAAAGTTCATATGTGGTATAAATTTTTTTATTGCGATCTTAGGTACATTTATGTAGTTGATTGTTTCCTTGAATTTTGAACGGTTTGCTACCTATGGACCTGAACAAGGGAAAAAACAATAACTAATGTCTTGCCAACAGTGTTGTTTAGCGTTTCTTTTAGAATATTTCGCTGTAGTAAAGCATTTGAAAAATCCCTTATGTCTTAAAAATTCCTGTAAGTGGTCTTTTGCAGGAGTATGCTCGTATTATGAACAATAGTTCTTTAATATATTTTATCATCATATGGAATACAATAAGAAGAATTCTTTCTTTTGGTATCGAAAGCGAACGGTCTTATTGTTTTGAAGCTTCTGCGTACTAACAGTTTCAAGAAGTTAAAACAACTTTGATGTTTGAAAACCACAGCAAATACTATTGTAACTTTGAGAAAACAAAGAAAAACGGTTAATATCTAATTAAGCAGCATTTTTAATACAGCAGTTTTAATAAACATTTGAAATCATTTTCTGAATTTCACTGCTATTTATTTAAGAGATGTTACTATTTTTCCGCTACCCTATTAATTGAAAAGCCTCAAAAAGTCAGCTCATATTAGCATTCAAAAAAAAAAGAAAAACCTCTTATTAAAATTTTGAGAAATAAAAACTAAAATGTTGCTATAACTTTCTTAAAAACCAAAAAATAAACTTAAATTTAGCACCGGTGTAGTCTTAAATCTATCTCACTTTCAGCTTAAGTCAACTTAAGCATTACTCGAAGTTAGAACTTAGCTCTACATTATCTCTTAATCAATCAAATTAATTTTGAAATAATTACAGTAAATATTGAAAATGATGAGCGAACAATATGTGGAATGTCGTTCGCTGCCAGCAATAAATGAAACATTTCCACAATTTAGTGTAAGACCATCACAACAGCCATCACAACAACCTCATCAGCCAGTTTCATCTACAACGACAAGAACAGCAGTTGCTAGAATATCTAGAAATAATTTAATACTTTCACCACTAGATTTATCACTGCGAGCTGGAGTTAATATTGTGCCCATTACACCACCCTCAACACCTTCACCGCCCAGAAAACGTTCAAGATTTATGTCAGACGAACATTATTTGTGGCGTCCGCATGTCATGGGAACAGCAGCAGCACCAGCAAACTCCACTACTACTTCCACAACGGCAGTCGAACAAAATCATTTTTTGCACACGCTGACCTACACAAGACGTCACGAAGATTTGAATCCAGCATATGGAATGAATGAGGAGTTAGCGTTTAATGCGGCATCCCCCAAATCAGCAGACACGCAGAATTTTTGTGTTGACAACAGTCATAAAGAAACAATCAACAATTTCGAAGAAATAACAAAGAGTCAACGAAGCGAAAGTGCTACAACATATAGCGCTGATGAGTATCAGCGTTACAACCATCACCAACAGCAACAACAGCATTCACAGCATCAGCATCAGCATCAGCATAAGCATCACAGATATTTGCCAAAAATTTATATGGATGATGAAACAATTGTGCTGACCGAAGATGAAGACAATGAAAATGAGGAGGAAGAAGATGATGATGATGATGAAAATGTGATGGGGGACGACGAAGAGGACGACGAAGAAGTGGAAAATGAAACACTTCTGAGTTCTCAAGAGCTAAATGAAGACGTTGAAACTAATGAACCATCACATAAATCTCCCCAAAGCCAACAAAGCTCATGTAATGAAATGCGGGACAGCAGCAACATTGAGGCAGACGACGAAGAGGAGGAATATGTCGACATTTTAGGTAATGATGATGAAGATGACATAAATCCTTTGTCTGCTCGAGCCATCACAATGTTACGTTTACAAAGTCAAGCAGATTTAGAAAAGGAATTGGAAAAGACCGGCAACGTATTGACACGCAATAAATTGATCTACGAAAATGAGGAATTACACACTCGTGCAGTCAACGGTTTGGCCAAATTGTTTGACAGAGATTTTCAACGAAAACAGTTTGACGATGGTCAAGAAAATTTAGACAAAGGGAAGACATACATAGATTTAACTAATTGTCGTACACAAAAAGATGACACAACATTTATTATGTCCCCAACACCACCCACATATTCTTCACAACGCAGCAGCAAAGATCAGCAGTATACAGGCATAGTGTCCCCACAACTGCCATCTACCTCCCGCCCATACAAAACGCACAAGACCGAACGTAAGCGCATGAAATTGCGCAAGCATATGTCTTTGGATGAGGAAACTATTAGTCCAGTTTCCGGCACTATCATACGCAAACTGCGTGATGATGAGGAGTTGGTGGTACGTAAGGGTGACATTGATCCAGCTTTCAATGTGGTCGAGGTAACGGAGGAGGCTAAGGCGATTTTGGCCAGCATTGATAACAAAATTGGAGCGTATTTGTGTCAACTTTGCCGCACATTGTACGACGATGCCTTCAAGCTGGCTCAGCATCGTTGTCCCCGTATCGTGCACATCGAATACAAGTGTTCGGAATGTGAAAAGGTAAGTTGAGTAATTTGAATTATGTGAAATGTTTGATTATAAAAGAAATTATGTTAGCTCGATAAGTTAAATTTATTTTAATGATATTTGTTCATTGAAATTAGTTTGCCTGTAATTAAAAGCAATCATGGCAAGTCGTTTAATCATCGCGTGTGGCCGCACAAAAGAAACAAATGAATGGAACTGTTTATAATGAAGTCACTTCATCTACGTCAAAATGGAAAGTAATATGCGAGGGCGGGTCAATAAATCATTCACTTTTTGGCACAGGTTTTTGTATAGAAAAATTATTTCATTATTCAATGTAGTCTTCTTTGATTGTGATATGATTTTAGTTATTGTTGGAGTTAAATATCTTTCCGCCGACCCATTTCTTCAGGATTATGAACACGAAACAGTTCTCGGGGCTAAGTCCAGAGATTAGGACGACTGAGGAGGAATTCGTAGCTCTGGAGACTGCATTTGTGCGTACGTTTGCATTGTTCTGGTGGAAAATAATATTTTTCTTGAGAAATGCGGTCTTTACCAGTATTTTTTTAAACCTCATTACATACGTGCAATAAGTTAGCATGATATTTGTAACAGTGTTAAAAAAACTGCATTCGAAATAGCAAAAGTCGTAAAATTGTGCTATTTCTTCTTCCTTTTTATTTTTTGACTGTCCAATCACAACCTGTTGCTCTTACTTCTGCTACTGAAATTCAAAGAGTCGTAGTTGAAGTTAATCCAATAAATGAATAGATATACAAAACGCAGAGCTTCAGCTGTCCTCATGTTTGTACAGTTTTCAGTTTGTCTGACTGCTGCTTTAAATAAATACGAAGTTTGCGAAGCAGAAATGTTCGTGTGTATGTGTTTGAATGTTTGTACAAATACAACCGTAAAACAAATAACAACAACATTTCTTCCAGCAAGCGATTAAATACGCAATTGAAACTGCAAAATCAAAAGAAAAGCAAAAACACACAACATCTCTACTACGATTACTTCCGAATTTATTTAAAGCAGCAGTCAGACAAACAGAAAACTTTTCTAACATGTCGAGAGCTGAAGCTCTTCGTTTTGTATGGCTATTCGTTTATTGTGTTAACTTCTACTGCGACTATTGAATTTTCAGAAGCAGGAGTATGAGCAGAAGCAAAAGAAAATACAGAAACAGGAAGTTTTTAAACGCTGATTTGCAATGAATTAGTTTTTTTTTCTTGTAATGTAGTCGATTTGGATTATACCGTGTGTATCTTAAGAAATGGTCGCCACGACTTTATTGGCTGACAAACCCACCTAGGCCTTCTAAGTCGCTGATTAATCCGGAGAAACCAACTGCCCTGACTCTGGTGTGTTGTAGCGGATCCACGCTACGTTTATGGTTACGAAACGACGCAAAAACTTGAATAACGCCAAACACTCCTCCGAAGTTGACACACAATTGCGCTCGTGGTCGATTGTGAGCAAACGCGGCACCCATCTTGCAGAAAGCTTTTTAATACCCAAGTGATCGTTTAAAGTTTTAACCACTGAGATATGTGGGATGCGTATGGCTTCTACAATATATCTCTCCTTTTGAATAAAATATCGGTTAACACAATATAGTTAATTTTTTCAAATGTTTCGCTTGTAGAGACTTCAGTTGCACGTCCAGAATATTCGGCACATCGAAATTCCGTAAACCACTTTTGCAACATTGAAATGAACGAATAAAATTGAAGCAAACAATTAACTGGAACAGTAAAAAGTATTTAGAGTAACGAAATTTTATTTCAAACAAACATTTGTTTGAAAATTTTTTGGGCATAATTTTTGCTGTGTAAAGTTTGTTATACTTCTTTAATTTCACTCCTTCTCGTTAATTTACTTTTATTAATTCTCTTCAGGTTTTCAATTGTCCCGCAAATTTGGCTTCACATCGACGTTGGCATAAACCCAAATCTGAACTATTGGCCAACAGTCAATCAAAAAAGAGAACCCACGCCGAACGTAACATTCAAACAACAACCAGTAATGCAGATAAAATTGTTGTAGATGACGGAGTTGATGGTGTATTTCCCTGTAGCCAGTGTGGCAAAACATTCCGAAGGTACATAAAATGTGAATAGATTTTTTATTATAGCAAACTCATTTTCATTTCCTTTAATTTTTTTTTTGACAGACATGCTTATCTGAAAAAACATCAGGCCTCCCATCAAATGTTAGAGAATATTAAAACTTTGGAAATGTTTAAAAATTCTTCAACATCTACAGCCGTATACCAAACTTCGAGTTCCCACTTAAGTAATTCATCTCTACCAACGTCGAGCAGAATACAATCAAATCACCTTTATCCAGCCCTACAACATCCTCGGCCATATCCAACGCGCTTTACAGGCTTTCCTTTTCCCACACCCTTCGATCACAGACGTTTCTATACCTTGGGCGAATTCTATCTGTCACAACAGTTGGAGCGTTCTTCAGCCTTTCAGTATGTACAAGCCAATCATTTGCGCAATTTAAACAATGTGGCTGGCAACTTTAGTAACAGACCTGTGGTGCCTTCTCCCATTGTACCACTGCCGGTTAAATGACAAAATATTTTACGTCCTGTACCACGTATAGCCCTGACATCAACTGTAACAGCGACCACTTCAATAAGCCAAGAAATCACCACTGCAATTCCTACGGTAGACGCAAACTCCCTATTGGCTCTATCCAATCCAACAAGCAATAGCAATTCGAGCTTATCAGCTGTATCGCCATTCAATTGGCGGCCAAATGTCAGTCATATGTCAACAAATTCAAATTCCCCAACTGATTTGGCAGATGTTTAAACAACAAAATCAAAATATCATACAGACACACCAACAAATTCCCTTTTCACTTCAACTGTAGTTAAGAATATTTATTAAAAATTATTATTACATATTAGCGAAATATTAAATTGAAATTTACATTCAAATTTAAATTTAAATAAATTACATTCTCTTAAAAATTATTTTTAAATATGTTCAAAGTTTTTGGAACTTTTTGCAGATTTAAATATGCCCATTTTTAAGTAAAACGCTATAACATGTGCCATGTAGGTTTCTTCGTGAACGCCATGGAAAAGATACGACTTTGGACCCGTAGCATAAAGCAATATATCATTTGGTATTTTAGTGGCATGATCCAGGAAAACGGTAAGTAGAACGGTATTGTTGGGGCTGAAACTAAAGACACGATGTATGTATGTAAGCATTGGTTCACGTAAAACTTTAAAGATATATTAAGGTAAGTTTACAAAAAGAAATGATTATATGTAAAGGGTGTGCCAAAATTCGTTGTGATTTCAAATAACTCCATGAAAAGAAACCGAATGATCGTGTGATTTAGATATAGGGGGCCAATTCTGATCACCAAAACGAGAGATTACACGACCTGAAAATGTCTCATGCAGTAATTGAATTATTTCACGGGCTGTATGCCATCAAATAAGCGCAATGAGTAGTGAAAATCATGAGTAGAGTTGAATCATGATTTATAATTTCTTGTGCTTATGCGCACTCATACTTATTGCAATGTTGTCTATGAATCATATTCACTGGAAAGTTTGAAGTTCTCATCGCACTCATACTTAGCAAGATTTATGACGTTGTAGATTTCGACTCTCCTGAACTCAATGTTTATAGACGATTTAAATTTTAAAGTAAGTATTGTATGGCAAAGCGAACTTCGTATACGAACATTAAAATACTCCTTATGAGGTTACAAATGTTTTTTTATACACTTTATACTTTTGTAGTTGTATGTACTATGTGGATGAGTTGAATGAGCTGAATCAAGACCTATTTACAGCGTTGCCAACTTTTAATTTTCAAAAAGCACTGAAACCAGGAAAAAAACGCGTAATTTAAGTATAAAAGCACTAAATTAAAATTTTTTTGTTTATAAAAAAAAAAAATTTGTATATAAAAAATATAGAAATCGGTTGACCTTGCATTTTATCCCTAAAACTTCAAATTTGAAGCATCCGATACACATTTTGATTCTATGAGAATCAGTGAATTCTAAAGTCAACCTTTTTAGGTTATAATAAAAAATTTAATTTTTTTCGTCAACGAAGAAACAAATCACCTGAAATTAGTCAAATTAGCAGCAATTGGCAAGTCTTTTTGACTTGCTGATTAAATTTTGAACTCGATGGGATTAGTGGTAATTTTTTTTTAAAGTCAAGACTTTCAAAATTTGATTTTTATTAAACAATGCTGTGGAAACATTCTTTCACAGCAAACGCAATATTAATAACAAAGTTACAAAACTAAAAAAAAGTAATTTGCAAGTTAACCAAGTTATATAAACTTAAATTATATGTACTATTCTTTTAGAAAAAAGGAACGGAGTAGGTTATAAATATGTAACCTAAAACGGCAGCTCTATTAGCAACACAATTTTCTCGTTTCAGACCGCTTTTATATAAAGCCAAGTGTAAAGACAATATTTTACGTATTTGAGACTTAAATAAAGTAATAAAGGTAAAAACGTGATCAACTTCTGCGTTTAAACATTGAAGTTTGATAAGCATGCAATTTCGATAATGCCCCAAACGAGTTTATATCACATGCATCGTTATAAGACTTTATTTTTGCCTAAAACTCGATAGCGAACTCAAAGTTTCTCCATTGCATTAAGTAAACTATTCTCTATTTAGTATAAACTAGAAAATAATTCCCTATTAAGCATTCATTCACCACAGCAGGCTACATGAACACACGACTTCAAATGCCGCCAGCAGCATTTGTCGCCTCGTAGCCGGCTACTTAACTATTTTGGAGACGGCAGCAGCACCATATGCAGTTGATATTCAAGTACAAATACATAGTTCAGTATTGCCACTTTTATATGTTTTGCATTTATAAAAATTAATTACTCTTTTAAAATGTACTTATTTCACGTAAAAGTACAAAAATTAATCAATTTATTCTTAACATAAATTTTTGGATATTATTTCTGTAAAATAATATGAAATAATTGTACAAAATCATTCATTCAACATTTTCTATTATACTGGCAATACTGAATTTTCTCACTGTAGCCAAAGAAATAGAAATTAGTTTAATTGGACTACAATGACAAAATCAGCATAGACAACAACCTGCCGCCTTGTTGTCTTGCTGTCTTCAAAAGAATTATTCTCATATAAGCATGTGTATTCTATCCTGGACATTTTGTAGTCGGTAGCCTGCTGTGGTGAATGTGTTTAATGCTTTAGACTATACTTGCATTATGTCTTCTTTGTCGTGTGGCAAAACACAGTGTTAATTAATTAATTATGCTTAAAATGTGAAAGTTTGAGAATAAAATGCACGTATTTCATCAACCAAGTTTTGTACAATCTTATTAGAATATTTTGAAATGTTCCATTTAACTTCAGTGCTTATGTTTTTTTAAATGTTAGACTTCTTCAAAAAAAAAAAAAATATATATATATATTATATAAGGAAAATTCTTTTTGAATTTTGGGTTTAGTGCCACCGCCAAGAAATAAAAAGCACCAAAAATTAGTTTAAAAAAAGCACCGAGCACTAACTTCAAAATTTTTTGGGTCGAAAATTTCAAAAAGCACTAAAAACGGTGCGAAAAGCACCGAGTTGACAACGCTGCCTATTTATCAGGTCAATGCAATCGTCCTGATGATATTCTGTGTTTTCGTGTTTAAACTGTCAAAAGCTGTTTGCACCATACACTTTAGTTAATGTTTGTGTGTGTTTATGACAACTGAAACACAAAGTTGTTTTTTTTTGTGTTGCTGTGTTTTTGTAGAGTTGCAGAGACCTAATAAATAGGCCTTGAGCTGAATCAACGTAAGTAGTAGTTATAAGTATTTTTCTGAAATTATAAATCATTGATGTCAGTTTCATAGCACAATTGTGAAAAGTAAGATCGCACACATTCTTATTATCTTTCATTTAGTCGTCAATGAGACAGCGACGATAACACATGCGTAGGGGGCGTATTAAATTCTTTATAGATACAGTGAAAGAAAAAAAGTGGTATGCGAAAAATATTCTATGATTAGTAATGCTTTTTGCGACATTCAATGTATTTTATGTTACAAAACTTTTAAGGAAAGAAATGAATATATATTAAAAATACATTTTGATTTTTTTTTTTTTTTTTTTGGAACACCTTCACTAAACTGTATTTAAAATCAAAACTTAAAAGACCAATAACTCGGGAAATATTGGTCACAGCCAATTTTTTGTTTAATTTTTTACTTCTTATTTTTCAAGTTTCTATGAGATAAGATATTTAAAAATTTATTGTTAGAAATTATTCACAGTTTCCTATGAAAACTTCACAGCCCCGTAACTCGCAAAATATGGCACGCCGCCAAATTTTTTATTTAATTTTTATTCCTTATTTTTTAGTTTTCTATCATATAGACTCCTTTTTATATATTTTGAGCTGCAAATATTTATTTTTTTCTATATACTTCACAGACGAATGAGAGAGATTTTCTCACACATACAACTATAGTTTTATTTTTGACACCATTGTTATAAATCAAACTGAGGTGCAGTGTGCACACTTAATTTTTTTTAAATTCGGTAGAATCGACCGAAAAAAATCGGTAGATTTGAATAAAATTCGGTAGAAAATTTTTTTTATTCAGAGAAACATAAAAAATAACAAAATATATGTACTTATGTATATATAAAGGGTAACTGCAAGGAGTATCAACCAAAACAGTTTCCAAAAGCGCATTTAAAGCTTCACATGTGATTGGAAATTAAACTGCCATAAACAATAAAGCATTGCCAATAAAAAAGTGTCATCTCCAGTTATTTGCCCTAACCCTTTATATAGATATGCTATGCATATATAAAATAATGTACATAAATAACAGGAATTCAGTTTTTGTAATAGATTTTATAAAGCTACTAAAATAATTTTTATTTGGCAAACATTTGTAACTACAAGGATCCATTTATGAATTTACACTTTTGTACAAAAAATATTAAATCATTGGTAGGAATAAATATTTCATCCCCAAGGCACAATTCTTTGGCAAATATTAGGTTACTTACGGCCCTTTTCACAACGTACAATTAAAATCTAACAGGGACTTTAACTGCGAGTTTTGTATGAAGAACTGTCAGTTAAAGTTCACGTTAACTCTTAATCAGACATTGTGAAAAGGGACGTTATAGTTTCAGTTTTTAACTGATTTTTTTGTTCTGTTTTAATGATTTTCTTGATAGAAAATGGTCGTTCTGCGGCCGCTCTGCTATGTGGCAAAATAGGCAAATTACACATATATCGCCTTAAATTACTAAATAATAATATTCGGTAGATTTCAGGCCTTGTTCGGTAGAATTGGTAGATTGTTAAATTCACAAACATATTCCGTAGAATCTACCGAATATCGGTAGAAGTGTGCACACTGCTGAGGTGATTTATGAGTGTGAGTGTGATATGAGTATGATGTCAACGTCACATTCATATTTATTGCAACCTATACTTATAAATCAATAATATTGTGAATGTGCATAAATCAGAGTAGTTGATTTTAAATGATGTTGACTCACTTATGTTAAAGTATTATGGGTCAGTATGAATAGGAAAAACATGATTCATTGCCAATCACTGTATGGCATGTGGCAGCGTCTGGTTGAAACCACATCGAATTTCGGCAGAAAGAACTGTGATATGATGTCGCAATATCGAACAGCAGTAACAGTCATTGCTTAACCGGCTTTATTTTCAAGAAAGTATTGTCCAACCCAGAATCCACACCAAACAATCCCCCTTATTGTGGATGCCGTAGTCGACGTGACATCAAGACGACAGTAAATATTGTCACTGGTCTCCTCTTTGTCGGCAACAATATGCTCTTATTTAAAATCTCTTACTAATCTCTAAGTATAACTAAATTAATGTAACATGTTAAAAGTAGTCAGTAGTAGTTGTCGATAAAGAATAGACAAGTGACAATTTTTACAGTCGTCTTGAAGGGGGAATGTCACGTTGTCAATGCATTTGTTTTTAGACAATGACATTTGGGTTTTCAGAACGCCAAAAGCGGCAATTTTGGCGATTAACAAAGCTATTAAGGTAAAAAATGTGCTTCATTTGCCTAGGATGATTTTGCTCGAAAAATCAGCATCTATTTTTTGATGTTCACTAATCCATTTAATGAACTCTCTTCACTGTACATAGTAATTTTTACTAACCCTAAACTGTGTCAGCTGTCGAAATGGTTTTTTTATGGTTGCCAACACTTTATTGCACAAATGGCGATAAATTCAAATATTGCGTTAATTTTGGGACGCCCATCATCAAACTTCAATGTTTTTTATAACTTCTCGCTACAGAAATTTACTGGGGGTCTAGTCTGTAATTCTAAATGAAAGACAATAATAGTTTAGAATTTGTGTGTTAATTAACATACAAATTTTAAATTATTTTCTTTGGTTTCGAATTACAGCGTAAACCTAATGCTATAAACACAATCAAAGGCTACCGACCATCGACTACCGACTACAAAAGTAGCTGGCTACAAAAATAGCCAAGTCGCCAGCTATATACTTAATTCTTTTAACGACTACCGACTACAAAAAATAAACATCTGTTTTGACATATGTATTAAAGTTAACCAAAACATAACAAACTTGATTTTTTTAAGTGAATTTGTGTGAAAAAAAAATTTCAAATGTCTCAAGAAAATTTAATTAACTTTATAAGTACTATTGCTAAAATAGTGGAAAGTGGTGCCATTATAATAGTTTTTCGCGTTTTTAATAGCGATATTTAATCTATTGCGTTTTTAAAACCACCATTTCATTCATTTATTGTATTGGCAGCACTAATCTGTTTTTTGTAGCCAAGAAAAATAGAAATAAGCCTAAGTTGGCTACGGGCTACAAAAGTAGCCGTGTAGCTGGTAGTCGTGCAGCGGCTAAAAGAATTATTCTCATAAGCACGCATGTATTCTATTTTTGACATCTTGTAGTCGATGGTCGGTGGACTTGATTGTGTTTATAGCATAAACCACTAATTTAACCAATTTTCGAAAATAGACTTTTCATCATATTTCGACGTTTGGAAGAACTGGGCATCAAATCTGACTATCTTCGCGATGATGTCCGTATGATTGTTTATATGTATATCAGACAAGGGCGTTTCTTTGCACAATTGTGTTAAGTGTTCACACGTATTTTTACCCTCTTTAATTTAGTTGTCGATGGCACAGCGACGAATGCACATCAGGCGCATGTTTACGTATTTTTTTTTTTTTATTTTGTTCAAAAATATATATTTCCCGGCAAACATACGTATTTTATATCAAATTGATGATGATATGCGAAAAATATTTTGTTATAAATAATGCATTTGGTAAAATACAATGCCTTTTATGTTATCAAAGCTTTAAAGAAAGAAAAAAATGAACATGTCATTAAAAGACTTTATGATGCTTTTCATAGTGATATGCATAAGTTTAATGGTAAGAAAAGAGAAAACATTTTAAATATAAATAAAAACATTTATTTGGAAAAAAATAAGAATGCTATCAGTGGACGATACCAAACTAAAGTTTGAAAATGAAATGCCGACAAATATTAAGCTTTGATCACACGATCGGCACAATGTACCAATTTTCGTTGGCTCACTGCACTAAAGTCATAACTAATAAGCCAAAATTACATTATTACTTAAGCCCTCCGTAGACGACATGTTTTTTACGTCTGACTTGTCAAATTTTCCATTGTAAAACATGTACATGTCGTGTGGTACTTTTAAAAATTTGCTTCTGTAAAAGTCAGACACAAAATCGTCTGACAAAATTTGAATTGGAGTGTGCTCTATTTTCTTCTGCCGTGAGGGAGCAAGTAGCGGCGGTTCACTATTGACGGAAACGTTAGCCGCCTGAAGTTTATATATTACAACGACGATAAATGTATGTTTTTTCAAACCATTTAATAGCAATTATGTACATGCAATATAAATAACGTTGCATTATTATATGCTCACTTGGAATTTTCGAATTTGAAGAAAAAATCTTTAAAATTGTTGAACTTTTTTACGCCGCAAAAATAAAATTTTGTGGCGGCAATACCATTTTGAAACGGATGCCGACATTGGTTTATATAAAAGCTGTGCTTAATATTTACAGAGAGAGATATAAAAAGCAACAGAGACTATGTCAGAAGCAATTAACATGTAGGTTTATGACCGAATATTATAAACCTTCTGTAAAACAACAATTTTGACAGATATGCAGAATTACATCTGAGTTGAAAAGTTGAAATGTCAGACGTAAAAAACATGTCGTGTACGACCTGCTTTAATTAATTCTTGAATAAGTCTATATGGATTTATTATTAATGCAGTGTGGTACAGTTATGTAATTATATTTCAGTTAGTTGAGAAATAAGGCAAATTTAGCAAGTTACTTATGAATTTATTTCAGTGAGCCGACGAAAATTGGTACATTGTTCCAATCGTGTGATTCAAGCTTTAGAGCTTTTTAAGTTTGATACATTCAATCGCATATTTTTATTTTGCGAATTTCCACCAAGCAACTACTCTTTTATTTATTTATTTATTTATTTATTTCTTTTTTAATGGAAAACATAATAAATTATTGTCCTATCTTTTTCAATTTTCTCAATTGACTGTTAGAAAAAGTTTGTGTCTACTTGTGTATAAATATTTAATGCACTGTTATCTTTGAAAGGCTTGGGTTTGTGTTTGTTGGGTAGCTCTCAACCTCAAGACATACACAATTTACAAACACATTGACAGCGCCCACCAGTGATACCTACAGATAATGCGACTAGTCCATACATGCATGTAAAGACTAGTCCAAAGAGGAGTACGAGTACTCCAAAACTACTCCAAACATATGAAGAAAAGGTGTTCGATTTAACATTGCGATGCCCTAGGGTTGGACAACATGGTCCAGCCTTGCATTACATCATACTAACCACAAAACTACCTCACATGGAATAGTTATAGACTACTCGCATACAATTTGTAAGTGCCTAAGACGAACGATCATAATCGTTTAAACACGAACACTTGTGTGAAAACGACATGATCCATGACTGCATTACATGGGACCATGATGTAACTAGTCTGTTTCATCTAGATTGGACCTCGAATATTATTTGCAGGGATGTATATAAACAACTCATATCTAAAGAACTGGTCAACACATATTGGAAGCAATATTGACGCATTCGAAAGACGTTGACCTCACTGAGTCAATGGGTAGATTTCGAAAAACAGTTTTTTTTTAACAAACTTTAAACAACAGAGATCAAATCAGCACTTAACCTCACAAATACACGTCGATTGCTGTCAATAAAACCGAGCGATTCGTTCGAGAGATATCGCTGACGAAAAATTTCCCATAGATATTTTTTTTCTGATAATCTCAAAACTCTTTGTCAAATCGATTTAAGATATACACTGATTTTTATGGAATTGAAAAATCAAATCATCAATTGCGACTTGGAAATATGTGTTTGTCTTCGCAAAAGAAGGTCTAGTGCAGCAGAGAATAGCAGCAAAAGAAGCAGCATTCAATGAATCACGACCTCTTATTTAGTTATTCTTAGTTGTGGTCCCGGAGGGACAAATAGATAGAAGAAAGACGAACAAGCATTAGTTTTAGTATCTAGACGGATTGACCATTCGAATAGTAATTTTTGCTGCTATTCGTGCATATTCGCCAATATTTTTTGAAGATTTAGTAGCCATAGCTCGTATGGCAAAAATACGCACACAGACACACATAAACCCATGAAAGCAACAGCAAAAAAAGAAACGCATGACATAAGAAAACATTTAAGTGACAATGAACACTGAAGCATGAGGAAAATCCAGAAAATCCGCCAAGTTTTCACACTGCAAAGTTAATATTGCCTTCTACTTACGCAGAATGTTTCAAGGTTGCCTTAATTGTCGCATCTAATTCCCAAAGCTTTAATTCTTTATCTCCTTTCACTGCAGTTTGTGCAACTAAAATAAATCCTTTCTCATTGCGCTTGAGAACATCCAAAGATTTAGTAACCATGTCTTTTAGCCTCGGATCTCTATCGGTTAAATCTCCATTGGCGAATATTCCTAATACATAATCTTGGGTTGAACCTTTGAGATTTTTTAGACTTTCAGAGGATTGTATTAGCTTGAAATTGACATTTTCTTTTATTTTAGAAAATTGCCAGTCCATTAAGAGATTACGTTTATCCATGGATACACAAGCCGACTCATCAAATAAGTTGAGATTCGGAGTGTGATCCATAGAGACCAAAGTCTGCCGGCCACCACCCATTATTACATTTATATTGCTGCCCTCCTTAGATTTTAGCAATTGAAAGGCCACATCACGGCACTCATCTCTCAAAGATTCTGGTATATTTGCATCACATTCCCAGTGAGTGTCACTGGAATGAGCATAGAGACCAGCTAACAAAGGTCCCGTAACACGTCCAGTGGTTACAAATCCGGTGCGCATGTCTAAAGCTTTGGCTTCTTTAAAAATACTGCTTACATGATACGTTTCATTTTGTAGTTGATAACAATTGTGAACATTACTACGGCTGTCTAGCCCTCCCAAGCCTTTAGAAGTCTTCACACGCCCAAATAAGGCAGTAGCCAAAGTAAAGGCATCGCATTTTTCCTCATAACCGCAATCACTCTAAATGCTAAAATGTTAATCAAATCCATCGAATGCACATGTAATTAACTTATTGCTTTACATACTTTCAATAAACCCAAATGGGGAAATGTATCCCATACAAAATTATTCACTTCCACCGTGTCATCTTTGTGCACAAATCTGGCTTTTGATAATATTTCACTACTCACACCGTCCGCAACAAAAATTATAACATTTTCCACTTCACCGCGCTGCTCTTTTTTCACTATAACAGATCGCAGCTCTTCAATGCCTTTGCTGAACCACTCATCCTGCTCCAGCGGTAAATTTAATTTCCAATATTGTATACTTTTTATATCTGCCGTCTCCGTGTCCACTTCGTAGCGCACCATCAAACCAACGCACAACAGGGAAATCAAGAGAGACACCAAAATTGTTCCAGCCACCACAAACAATTGAGTGGATTTAAATTTTCTTTTCGTTTTTACTAGATTTTGAGTATTCATGCTAAGAAGATCAAGAGCAGACTGAATAAATGATTTTATTTGAAATTTAACACAGAAATGCAGTCACATAATTACGAGTACTTCTTATCTTCATAGTTTGTGGAAATTAATAAAGATTAGATTAAAATTTTAAATTAAATTAAATGTGTATAAATTGACAAATAGTTGTTTATGATTTATCTTACAATTTTGTGTAAATATTATGTGTTGGGTTTTTATTATATCTAGAATAGAATTGGGCAGAGAAAATTCTTGGGAAGTAATCTGATTTGATTTTCACTCTACTGTAATTTAAACAGTCATATCTGCTGGTAGATACTAGTGTCCTGCACAAGACTATTTATAAGACCTTTCAAGACATGAGAGATTTTTTCAAATACTTTACTACAGCGAAATATTCTAAAAGAATCGCTAAACAACACTGTTGGCAAGACAAACAACCGAAAAAAATGTCTTGCCAACAGTGTTACTTAGCGATTCTGTTAGAATATTTCGCTGTAGTAAAGCATTTGAAAAAAGCTCTCATGTCTTGAAAGGTCTTATAAATAGTCTTGTGCAGGACACTACTAGGTACACATTTAACACATCAAAACATTTTGATATTTTTGAAGTTCGAATGCAACCATAAACAAGACTGCACACTATGCGACCTACAATGAAATCTGCCTGGTTGCATAAACATGTCGCAACCATGTACCTATCAGCTGTCAAAACTTGCATGCATGTACTTGCAGTTAAATTCAATTAAAACAACATAAAATTTTTTAAACATTAATATGAATAGTTTTTTTTCAAATAAAATTTTAAAGCATAAATTCAATTCATCTTTCAACATTGAATGATATCTTAGAAAAAGCATATACCAAGGCGAGTTCATGTACCAGGTGATGCCAAGTTAACAGCTGCTTTTTTTAGAAAGTTTGGCTGATTAAATTTCATTGCAATACAATTTGTAGGAAGTTTGATTTGTCAATTTTCATTGCAATAAAGTCCTAGGCAGATTTTATTGTTGCCGGCTGGTACATAAATGAATTCGCCTTGGCATATATATACATAAATATGTTCATATTAGTGTCGCCAACTTTTTAAACCACAAACAGCTTTGGAAATATCTATGGCAATAAAGAAAAAAGTGCTCAAGTCATATTTCACTGTTTTGCAGGATATCACTTTTAAGCGTTCAAGTCGATTTTCAGAAATTCTTTTATTTTACAGTTAAATTGTGAAGTTCTCTGTTTAACTTTATTTTTTTAAGCAAACATCGTTCTACACATTGTAAATAATACATTCAAGTCGAAATATACCAAAGTATAACCTCAATTAAGCTATTATTCCAAATGAGATTAGAAGTCTAAATAAATTTCAGTGAAGTGCGATTTTAACCCACGCACGAAGGGTTCCGTACGGACACTAGATATGTAATTCAATACGAACTTTAGCCTATATAATAAATAGTTTTGGCTTTTTTTCGTTTATGGGTTTTTTCGGTTTTGAGCGTTTTTTAGTTTTGGCGTTTTTTCGGTTTTGGCGATTTTTTTAAGTTTTGGCGCTTTTTTAGTTAATACACTTTTTTCTCGTTTTGGAGTTTTTTTGGTTTCTGGCGTTTTTTTTTTCATTTTGGCGGTTTTTTCATTTTGGCGATTTTTTAGTTTTGGCGCCTTTTTCACGTTTTGGCGATTTTTTTTTTTTTGGTTTTTAGCCTTTTTTCAATTTGGCTATTTTTTTAAATTTGGCGATTTTTTTAATTTTGGAGATTTTTTTCATTTTGGCGATTTATTTCATTTAGGCGATTTTTTTAGTTCTGGCGCTTTTTTCGCGTTTTGGCGACTTTTTTCGGTTTTTGGAGTTTTTTTCATTTTGGCGATTTTTTCATTTTGTCGATTTTTTGGTTTTGCCGATTTATTTTAGTGTTAAAAAATTTTTTTTGTTTGGTGCTTTTTTCGTTTTAGGGATTTTTTTTGGTTTTTCGCGATTTTTTTTTGGTTTGGCGATAATTTTCGGATTTTTTTAGTTTTACCGTTTTTGAAAATTTCAAGAGTTTGGATTTTAACATATTTCTTTGATCGTTTTGGAACACCCTTTAGTTTTTAACTCTCATGTATTTTTTGTTGTAGCGGCCAAGGTTCTACATACTCTGTCCAAATTTCAGGTTGGTAGCTTTTACGGTTCCTGAGAAAATAGCGTGTGACGGACAGACGGACAGCGTAGCGAAAACAATAGGGTTCCTTTTCACCTTTGGTGTACGGAACCTTAAAAAGATAAGTCGCAAATCTTAGTGCTATAACTTCCTGAAAAATCACACAAATTAATTGAGATATTGATCAGGGGTACTTTCGAATATGGAGATTACGAAAGAACAATTAACTCAAAATCACCTTATCTCGACTTAAGCATTTTTTCCCTTTTTGCCACCGATATATTTTCAAGAGATTTTAACGAATATAATATTTTTGAACCTTTTTGAAAAGGAAAATATTACTAAAAAAAACGTTATGTTTGCATTTATTTCATAAATAATGCGACATGACGAAAAAATTCCTGCATTTTCAAGAATATAAAAAATCTGTCCGATTTTTCCTACGCTTCTATTTTTGTATCAAAATGATCAAAATGTAAGGATTTTCCCCTATTTCTGGCAACACTGATCACAATTAAATGCATGTAAAATGGCGCACTATGAGCCATTTTTATAAATTGTGCTGCCAAAACATTAGGATCAATTTTTAAATAGATGACACGGGACACACAAATGTAGGTGTGTAATTATTTTAGGTTGCTTGCAAATGTTTTAAAACAAAAAAAAAACTTTTTAGTGCCGCTATGGATACTTATTTGATTCAGTTTTCGACGTCTGCATCAATATGTCAAATGCTGACAAAAGTTTTAACTTAAACATATCGTCGGTTGGTTTCTGGTTTGCGGCACAGTATATTCAATATACAGTAAGACTGCAGCAAACCAGAAACCAACCGACAATATGTATATGTATGAATTCACATTCAAGTTAAATTATTATTTATTGTCTTCCAAAAACCTGTGAAGATACGAATAAAATGGCGGAAATTGCTTCAAATAAAAATTTAATGTTTGTATGTATGTTTTTGACTTATTGATTAGTTTCATTAAAAACAAACTTTCGCTTCCTAAAACAGAAGTTATAATAATAATAACATAAAATATTAAAATAAATTTTCATGCACAAACTACTTGCAATTATCATCAAAAACATTTTTATATTTTGACAGTTTCAAAAATCAAAGAAAAGTACTCGTAGTTACCACACTTCCGGTGTGGTTTGTTTGTTTAGAATGTCAATAACAATTGACAAATAATGTGACAAATGACAAAAATTTTACATGCATATGTATTTAATAACATTTATATGTTTAAAAGTGTATGAGAGTGTAATACACGCAACATATTCAGTACACTAAACAGAATTTCTTTTACCCAATTATAGCAAACAACAGTGTTTTGGAAACGCCAGGCCTTATTTAAGGCCTTTACATTCAAACCATTGTTTATAACCTTTGTTATATTATAAATGGAAACTCACAATCCTCAGGCTGATAAATAAGACGAATACTTTTATCGTGAGATCCGATTGTAACTGAGAGGTTTATATATTTATTATTTTTTTTTTTTTGAAAATAAATTAGGCTTGTAGAAAGCTTAAAAACTACTCCCCTTATGCAAAAAAATATTTTACTTTAGCTTTAAAGTTCATAGTAGCTGATAAGCACTTTAAGGCTAACATAGCTTTGTTAAAAAATCATATGCAAAAGACAACTTTAAATATTTTGTGATTTAATAATAAATACTGGTAACACCTCCGTGTTCAACAACCACTTCACAGCTTATGATGTACAAAATTGAATACAATTTCATTCGGGTATTCAAATAATTTTTTATTTTATTAAATAAATTTTTATTATCTTGAAGTAAAGCAACCTAATTTAAAAAATATGAGCTTCTGACATAGTAGGAAAACAGATAAATACAACCATGAAGTAAAAGTAAAAAAATGTGAAAAATTATCACAATTTGTTTTATTCGAATGAAACGAGTATTTGAATATCCAGCTTTTTTCGATTTGTTTTGATTGTACATGCAATATATTTATTAATTATAGTAATTATATTTATTCTAATATTTTTTTATGAATTTTGCTATGTATTTCGAATCAGTTGGATAATTTGGTGATGTTTTCCATTACATGACAGGAATAATAAATTTAAGATAAGAGCAGGCACTTCTAGCTTCATTTTCAGATGTAACATGAATCAGTATGTGCTATATTAGTAAAAATATTTGAGGTACAAAATACACATTTTGGAAATATCAACTTAAAGTAGTCTTAACAAACGTGGGTGCCTACTTTAGAATTTTTATACAATAATTTTTTTAGAATACAACTTTACTTAACATTGCTTGGCAAAGCTTTATTAAGTTTTTTTTTTTTTTGCATAAGACCCTACTTCTTTTCATTTTAAGCAGGCTGCATGTCTTGTTTTGCTTTTATGGATTGTGATTTATAAGGCACTGTTCTTTTAAACAATGGCCGTGAGCAGTGTTCACTGAACACGGCTTTAACAGTAAAGCATTAAACACATTCACCACAGCAGGCTACACAAACACACGACTTCAAATGCCGCTAGCAGCATTTGTCGCCTCGTAGCCGGCTACTTAATTATTTTGGAGACGGCAGCAGCACCATCTGCAGTTGATATTCAAGTACAAATACATTGTTCAGTATTGCCACTTTTATATGTTTTGCATTTATAAAAATTAATTACTCTTTTAAAATGTACTTATTTCACGTAAAAGTACAAAAATGAATCAAATTATTCTTAACATCAATTTTTGGATATTATTTCTGTTAAATAATATGAAATAATTGTACAAAATCATTCATTCAACATTTTCTATTATACTGGCAATACTGAATTTTCTCATTTTAGCCAAAGAAATAGAAATTAGTTTAATTGGACTACAATAACAAAATCAGCATAGACAACAACCTGCCGCCTTGTTGTCTTGCTGTCTTCAAAAGAATTATTCTCATATAGGGTGTTTTTTTAGAGGTATAAAACTTCAAATTGAAATAAAACACAAGAAAATCGCTTTAATGTCCATCAATTTGGCTTTATTGGAAGGATAACTTTATGCCATTAATGTTTAAATATGATTTCGGGCATGTGGCCGCCGCGGCTGGCTCGAATAAAGCCAATTCTACAGGTCCAATTTTCAACCACTTTTTCGAGCATATGGGGCCGTATGTTGGCAATAACGCCACGAATGTTGGCTTCCAAGTCCCCTAACGTTTCTGGTTTGTTGGCGTAGACAAGCGACTTCACATATCCCCAAAGAAAATAATCCAATGGTGTCAAATCACACGATCTTGGTGGCCAATTGACAGGTCCATTCCGCGAAATTATGCGCTCATCGAATGTTTCCTTCAATAAATCGATTGTGACGTGCGCTGTGTGGCATGTAGCGCCGTCTTGTTGGAACCACAACTCATCCACATTCATGCCATCCAATTCGGGAACAAAATAGTCGGTTAGTCGGCTCCAATTGCTGTGCACGGTGTCGAATCGATTCATTCGGGTCCTCTTCAACACTTTGCTCTACAGCGGCAATTGTTTCTTCGGTGCGTACTGTTCGACGTCTCTGCGGATGCGTATTATCACATAGAGTAAACGTAGTGCGAAAACGATCCATGGTTAACCGAATTAATTGCTCTGATGGACGATTATGTCGACCATAAAATGGACGGAGCTTGCGGTAAACTTCGAGAACTGAACCATTATTTTCGAAATAAATTTGCACGATTTGCAAGCGTTGTTCTTTTGTCAACCTGTTCATGATGAAATGGCAAACCAAACTAAATATTAATCACTTGACAGCTGACAAAATGGCCGCCAGTTAAAAAAGTGATGCCAACTTAAAGTTCTATACTGCAATAAAAAACACCCTTTATAAGCATGTGTATTCTATCCTGGACATTTTGTAGTCTGTAGCCTGCTGTGGTGAATGTGTTTAATGCTTAAGATTTTCTAACAAATTTATACAACTGTGTAAACTGACAATGTATCTTGAGTTGGCAATTTTTTATTATCAGTACATTGCCATAATGCCGTCCTCTTACTCAATAGGCATTGTACTAGTCTAGTAGTTGGAGGATCGCAATTTCGATTCTTGCCGGAAACTCTGCGCATTTGTACAGACAAGCCAAAGTAGCTTCGCAGATTCTGTAATAAACTCAGTAAAGTGCGGCTTCGACTCGCACACGAAGGGTTTCGTACGGACACTGCATATTGTTCCTTTTATATAAAAAGGCCCTAACTCGTTATTTTTTTAATCGAGCTTTGTATCGAAAAATGAAAAAATGTCGATTTTAAAAAAATAATGAGTTCGGGCCTTTCTATATTAAGATAACGATATGTAATACTATACGAACTTTTTAGTTTTGGCGCTGGTTTATTTTTGGCGATTTTTTAGTATTAACTCTACATTTAGCTTTGGTTTTTTTCTTTTTGGCGATTTTTTTTAATTTTTTTGGAAACTTTTGATAATTTTTTTTGCATTTTAGTGATTTATATTATTTTTGGTGATATTATTCATTAAAGGGTTTTTTTTAGTTTGGCGATTTTTCATCTCGTCATTTTTTTATTTTGGGATTTTTTTAGTTTTAGCGTTTTTTGAAAATATCAAGAGTTTGCCTCTTACGATTTGTAAGACACCAGAAGTTCTCAAAACTACATGGAATACCCTTTAATTTTGGTTTTCAAAATTTCAGTGTTAATTGGTGTCTATATATAATTATCGCTCGCTTTGGAACACCCTATTTGTTGCAGTAGCAACGTTTCTACGGTTCTGGAGAAAACAGCCTGTGACAGACAGACAGACAGACATCGTATCGAAAACAATAGGGTTCCCTTTTAGGGTGTACGAAACCCTAAAAAAAGATCTGGCATTATTGTTAGATGTGACAACTGTCTGCACAGAGTTTTGGGCTATTATTTGCAATAAACTAAATTCGTGTCTGTCACGACTTTCGATCGTTTTCAATTAGAATGAAAATTTCCGAACCGCAAAAAAGAAGATTTGGTGTCTGCATACTTCCGAATATTTTTGCAAAATTGGTTGCTAATGTGGGAATGTTTTTCATATACCCTTCTCTATGTATTAAAACCAAATATATATTGGTTTAAATTTCCGAATTAGGTAGATGAGATATCAAGCCTAATTTTAAAAAAGATTTCATTTAAATTAAATTAATTTTATTGTGAAAAAAAGGCGATTCTATTTACTTTCACATTGCTTGGTGCAGTCGAAAGTAAAACGAAAAAAATATTCGGAAGTGAATGTCAGGACACCAAAATATGCGGAAAAGATTCACTTTCACACGGATGTGAAAGTCATGACAGCCACAAATCGTGTATTATATTATTAGTTATTTGGGGTATTCAAATGGTAGTCATAAATTAACATGTTTTAAAGTAATAACACGAAAAAATATGGCTGCTATGAGTAACTCCTCATAATTTACAATTATAAATATTTTACTTATTTGTATTTCCGCTTTAGCATATTTGCCCATTGCTTACTTTCTCTCTCTCTCTCTCAATTCCTTTGATAAGCTCTCATATTTCTACGTGTAGCTATGACAAACAAAATAAACATAGCTGAGAAAGTCTTATTATTTCATGACTTTATTTGTTTGAGCCACAACAACAATTTTTTTTAAACTATGTTAAAGTATTAAGACATTATGACACTTAAGACACTGGTTTGAATACCCCAACTATGTTATGGTAGCTGCATCAGTATACAATAGGCCCTATAGAAGGCTTTAAAAAAAACAACTGCTGACCAAACTACAAATATAAATATTAAACAAACTCATACACACATACATACATATATATTTATTGGACACTACATACACATACATCCATATATTTTAAGCTCAGTTAGGGATACAATTTGTTTTAAAAATAACTTCAAAGTAAATCAAATTGAATGTTGGTATTAAAAAAAAATAACAAAAAGTAGAAAACTATTAAACAATTATTGTTTTTTTTTATACCCTTTACCAAAAAATGGTAAAAAATGGTAAAAAATGGTTTGTCATTCCGTTTGTAATTTCCAGAATATTAATAAGCGAGCCATAAAGTATATATATTCTGGATCCTTATGCATAGGGAAGACGAATAAGCGATGTCCGTCTGTCCGTCTGTCTGTACGTGAAATCGGTTTTCCGAAGCTCCCAGAAGAGCTAGAGACTTCGTTTTTAGACTGGTGGATCAGAAATGGTCGAAATAAGATTGGCATTGAAAATAAGCAAAATCGAGCAGACGGTTTCAGAGCTGGGAGACTTGAACTTCATTTTGCCATACAAAATAACTACCGAAAACTAGTTTTTAATAATTTTTTATTAAATAAACTTATTTTATACTTCAGTATGAATAAAATTGGTATTTCTAACTAAAAAAATTTAAAAAAAATTAAAAAACCGTTTCCAGGGTTGGAAACCCTTAACTTTTTTGTTATGCAAAAGTAACTTACTAAAACAAATTTTTCCTTTTTTTTTCTATAAACTAAACATATGTAATGTTCTTAAAAGAAGGAGATTGATGTAAGAAATCAGAAAAACAAAAGGGATGATTCCAGGGTTGGAAAACCTACGATTTTTGTGATATATACAATTAACTACCGTAAACAAATTTTTTAATTATTTTTATTAAATAAACTTATTTTATACTTCAGCACGAATAAAATTGGTATTTCGAATAAAAAATTAAACTTCAAAAAATTAATAAGATGTTTCCAGGGTTGGAAAACTTTAACTTTTTTTCTTATACAAAAGTAACTTACTAAAGCAAATTTTTCCTTTTCCTCTATAAATTAAAGATATCTTATATTCTTAAAAGAAATAGATTGGTGTAAGAAATTAGAAAAATTAAAAAGGATGATTCCAGGGTTGGGAAACTTACTCTTTTTGTGATATAAAAAATTAACTACCGAAAACTAATTTTAATTTTTTTTTAAATAAATAAAATTATTTTGTACTTCACGAATAAAATTGGTATTTCAATTTGAAAAAGTTTAAAACATGTTTCCAGGGTTGGAAAACCTTACCTTTTTTTATAGAATAGTAACTTACTAAAGCAAATTTTCCCTTTTTCTCTATAAATTAAAGATATCTTATATTCTTAAAAGATATAGATTAGTATAAGAAATCAGAAAAATCAAACAGTTTGATTTCAGGGTTGGAAAACCCACACTTTTTGTGACATAAAAAATTTGCTACCGTAAACTAATTTTTATTTTTTTATAAAATAAACTTATTTTATACTTCAGTACGAATGAATTTGGTATTTGAAAATAAAAAAAAATTAAAAAAATTAAAACGACGTTTCCAGGGTTGGAAAACCTTATTTTTTATACAAAAGTAACTTACTAAAACAAATTTTTTATTTTTTTTTATAAATTAAACATTTCTTAAATTCTGAAAAGAAAGAAGTTGGTGTAAGAAATCAGAAAATCAAAAGAGATGAGTTCACGGTTGGGACATTTACACTTTTTTGATATATAAAAGTAACTAAGTCTAATTAATTTTTATCTTTTCCTTTATAAATTATATATATTTTACGTTTTGGAAAGAAAAGTTTGGTATAGAAAATTATAAAAATAAAAACCACAGCTCTAGAGCTGGCAACTTTGATTTTTTTTTTCTGGACATTAAAGTAACTAAATAAAACATTTTTTTTAATTTCCTTTTTTTCAGTTAACACACTTTCTTTATTTTTTAAGAAATACTAAATGGATTGGTATATGTAATCAGAAAAATCTAAAATGATTATTCTAGAGTTTGAAAATTATTATTTTTATTCTTTATACATAAAAGTAACTATGTGCTTATATATGTATCTCTACACTACTTAAACCCACTTTGGTAAAGGGTATATAAGATTCGGCACAGCCGAATATAGCACTCTTACTAGTTTTTTGTGGGTTACATGTCATTTGACAATGCGAAATTCAAAGTAGAACATTTTCTACCAGTGTTACCCAGTTGCATAAGCAAAAATAGCTAAATATTGAAGAAATTAAAATTTTATTAAAGATTTCAGATGACTACAAAAATAGACACCAGAAAAATATAATAAATAGTTTAGGTTTGGATTAGGCTAAAGTTCGTATTTTTGTGAAACCAAATTACAAGTGATAATTTTTTGAGAAAAATATAACATTCTGAGAAACACTAGTAGAACGTAACAACGTATTGTTTTTATCAGCATTCTTATGTTTAGTCCACTGTGTGTGGTGTCAGTTGATGCAAATTTCAGATTTATATTTATTTTTCAATGGAAATAGAACATATGAATTGTTTTCATCCATGGTAAAGCTGAAATCTTTTTTCTCATCTCTAATTAAGAACAATGAAACCGAGCAACAGCTACCTGTATCGTCCGCAGTTCGGAGACAACAAACATAAACAAATCAACACCTTTGAGAATATCCTTCTTTTTTGAAGCCGACTACAAATAGCTAAGCCCAATACAGTGAAATCTCTCATAACCGGATCCCCACCGTAATTCAGATTTTAGATTTTTTAATTGAACTATAGTGAATTTTTAATCAGAAATAATTTTTAGTCAGGCTTAAGTTCAGTAATTTCAATTCTTTTTATTGAATGAAATACTTTATTAATTAATGTGAGTTTCTAAAGAAGAGACATGCTAAGCTACCAGCAAATAAATTTCAATAAATTATATTAATTAAATAAAATGTTTTTTCATATATATATGTACATTAGACTTATGAGTATTTTTCAGGATGATGTAAGTCCAATTAAATAGACATATACCAACCAAGAGTACAAAATTTGTACAACAGTGGTCGCCAAACTTTTTTCTTGAGAACTACATTTTTTACATATAGCAACCTTAATAATCGCCAAAATTATTATTAATTATAGCATTTTTACATAAATTAAGCTCTCTTTGCAAATTTATAATACCAATTGTGTACTGTTTGTTGATATATGACTATTAAATTGTACTTACATAATCCTGAAAGCGTAAATACATCGAAAGCGTATAAATAGAACGCGAAATACAATTTCACAAAAATCTGTCACACAGTGTAATATAATAAAATTTGCAACGCACACAGTTTACAACTGAATTTTACATTAAAAACCATTCTGAAATGATGTAAAAGTCAATGCCAATTGCAAGAAATAGGAAAAACAAGTAATTCTGTGAGCAAAAGAAACTGAGTGATAATTTCACAAATTTGCAAATGGTCATATCTCGAAAACCACTTAATGGATTGTAAAATAAACAGCAGATACGTAATCAGCGGTTCAAAATCTATAAAATTCGGGTACTAGTAGATGGTTTATTAACAAAAAATTTTTTATCATTACGAAAATATGAGATTTTTTTGGATTTGAAAAATCCGCATTTGGTGCGGAACTTATTTTTAAGATATCAAAAAAAGTAAAAACGCAGTTTGCCTTAGAATTTTTTCCTGCATATGAAAACCCAGTGAGCCCTTCGCGTTTTGCAAATTTTTTATTTTCTGCATAAGCCTAATGTACATATATACAACTATTCGACCTTTTTTATTTAACTTATAATATTTTTTTTATAGAATCACTCTATTTAGGCTTCCAAGGTCATTCAAATTGATTTAAATGCAAATAAGACAATTTTAATTAATATTTTTCATATCCGACGTTTCGTTCTTTTTATTGAAATCTGGTAACATTAATAAATAAAAAAACGATTTTAATGCAATAACAACATAAATAAGGAAACAATTAATATTTTGCTTTTATTAGAAGATAGTATAAGTAAGTTAAAGCAAAATATTAATTATTTTATTATTATTGTTGTTCTTTTATTTATTAATGTTACCAGATTTCAATAAAAATAGTATTCCTGAAGGTGTTGGAAAATCCCCACGAAACGTCCAATATGAAAAAATTAAATAAAATTGTCTTTTATTTGCATTTAAATCAATTTGAATGACCTTGGAAGCCTGAATAGAGTAATTCTATAAAAAAAAACACATTAAATGTTTTTTCTTTCCGGTTCAGATTTCAGTGTCGAAGAAAATAAAAAAATAAAAATTTCGGACACAAGTCATGCATTTTTCAGTTATCTGGTGAAAAGTAACTAATAAATTCAAAGTCATATTTTTGCAAATAACGAGTAATGTTAAACGTTTTAAAATTTTGAAAGTTATTTTTGGCTGAATAAAACATCATTTAAGCAAGTATTGGAGGCAATCGAGTCTTATTTATGAAAAGGGATCACGTCAACGCTTATTTGAAATCGGAGCAGTTTTGCCACAGCTTCTTCCAAGGGATTTACTACTACATAATTGTTTATAAACGCTGCCTCCAGTTGCTTTTGCACTCAGCTGTGTTTGCAACCAATTTTTTAATTTAATCTTCATGTCCCGCCAGATCTGTAAAAATAATTCGATCATACAGTATACTTTCGCAACACACTACATATGTATTTACCTTACATTTTGCCATCCATCACTAGTTCTAATTGGTGGACCGAGGGCATTTAGTGCATTCGCAACACTTCTCCTCTATTCTTTAAAATTATTAAGAAAACTTCCTCTGCGAAATTCTCTTACAAGAGAAGAATGTTTTCCAACTCTTCCACCAGCTATTCTAATTTGTTCGGGTTCACTATTTTTAAGATCTTTGTAATTTTTTTCAAATAAATATGCATGTATACTTTCGTACAGCTTATATTTCACTTTTTTTTACTTTTTAATTTTTTTCCAACAGAACACGATATCAAAAACACTGACGACAAAATGAACGGCAACATCAACAACAATTTTTCTTAAAGAATACCAAACATATATACATAAATTGATAAATGGCAATACTGTTTACGGGAACACCGATTTTCAAAAAAAAAAAAAAAAAAATTAAAAACGACGTTGTGTGTGATTATTCCGAATAACGAAATACAAGCAAGCTAAATTGGCAACACTACACCTGCCAACAATCACATCCTTAAAATAAATAACATTTTTAAATCCAAATTTTTAGTATAAAATAGCCAACAAATACAAACAAGTACATAGATAATTTTTCATTAGTGTACATTTGGTCTACTAATTGAAAATGAATATTTAAAATAACACAAACAAGGACTTTATAACACGTTAGTTAAATTTTGCTTATACATACTTACATATGTATTAGTGTCCTGCACAAGACTATTTATAAGACCTTTCAAGACATGACAGATTTTTTCAAATGCTTTACTACAGCGAAATATTCTAAAAGAATCGCTAAGCAACACTGTTGGCAGAAAATTTTTTTCGGTTGTTTGTCTTGCCAACAGTGTTGTTTAGCGATTCTTTTAGAATATTTCGCTGTAGTAAAGCATTTGAAAAAATCTCTCATGTCTTGAAAGGTCTTATAAATAGTCTTGTGCAGGACACTAATATGTATGTATGTATGTCTATATGACGTTTATCATATGAAAATACCACTAGTTCAGACCCTTTGCCAATTTATTCATAAAAGAAAAATATGGAAAAACAATCATAAATTCTACTACACAGCAGTATTGCTGTATTTATGAAAGAACAAAAAAAAAATACAATATGCATTTTATATTGTCAAATAATTACATGTCATTTGCAATTGCAACAAATCAATTGTTTATTTTTGCCATTTAAATTGTATTTCAAAGTATTTGGCATTTATTAGTGATTGTGTATGTGTTTTTGGCTCTAATATGTGTATTTCGCCAAGCTCTGTGCATTTGCACAATTGACAAAAACTTGCAATTGTAATAGGCATGAAGCAATTGACAAATTAACAAATTAATTATTTATAGTTTTAAATGTTAATTACAGGATTTTAACCTTAAACATAAGGGCTAATTGTGGTTGATAAATACTGGCAGGTTCTTAAGGCTTTTTAATTACAATACCTGATATTAACAATATGGAATAATTTAACAGGAATACTCACTCTGTGGCAAAATATTAAAATATTTGCTTGAAATTATTTATTTAAAATTTTAGGGGTTTTTCAGTTTGATGCAATAAATGCATTACATATTTACAGCCTTACGAGGAGTATGGCTGAGTTTTCATCTGGCATTTTATGTGTGTGTAATTACTAATGAAACTCTGTTCTATTCAGACACGTATTTATTAAGTTAAACAGTTTCATACATAACGAACAGACAATTTTATAGAATCCAAAATTATTGGAAACTTTTTAAATCAACACAGAAAAAATTATTCCCAAAAAAGTTTTAAACAAATATTTGTTTGAAATCAAAATTAGTTTCAGTAAATATTCTGTACTGTTCCACTAAATTAATTTGTACCAAAACACTGTATAGAAAAGAAACAGGCCACGACGTTTGTCGGCTACATTTCGGCATTTACATGTATACAACACGATCAAACAAAATAAACAACAACTAAACAACAACAACCGCACAACAGCACGTTGTTCCTATCAACAAGCAAGATAAACACCAACACACTGAAATAACATTTTCTCTCAGCCGAACTATGATTAATTTAAATTTTTACAAAATTTTTATCAGAATTTACAAAATTATTTGTAGGACCGCATTCAAATAAAATATTTACTGATTCAACGAATTTGGTTACTGAAAATGAAATTTAGTTTTTTCTGTGAATACATAGTCGTACATGTCTGAATCAAGCAGTTTTTCATTAGTAATTAGTGGTTACGCTTTCTTTTTGGCACATGGCACACGGCACACAGATATATCAACTATGTGTAGAGAAGTGACAATACTAAACTACTGGATTATTTTTTCGACATTATTATATTTCGAGTCGCAAAGTTTCTTTGTGTTTTAGAGACCAAAATTATCTATCAGATGCAGGACTGCCATAAAAAATTATCCAAAAATCGTCGAAATCCCAATAAAATATAAAATAATCGCCATTTCATGCTCGAAAAATCGGACAAATCAAAATGTATTTTGACTTAACAAGTATACAACCAAAACAATTCACATATTCCATTTGCAATAGTGCTAAGTATATAAAGCAGAAATCTACATCAACTGACACCACACACAATGGACCAAACACAAAAGAACGCTGATGATGAACGTTTAGTGGCCTTCGAAAACGGCTGGCTGTTCCGTTCAACTATGTGTTGCTAGTCAGAATATTTACAACAGACTTTGGTGTTATTTGTTCATTAATAATTATCACATGTAATTTGGCTTAAAACCGATACGAACTTTAGCCTGTTCAAATTATAAATAAAGTATACATATGTTTTATTTATAAATGTTTTTATTAGGAAACAAAAACATAATAATTCATGTTCATAAATAAATCTTACACGAAGCCATTCGCATTGTTTTTACTACCTCATAACTTTGTTCCCCTCAGTGGTAAAATTATGAAAAATATTCCCAAGCTAGCAGGCCAAAGTACTTTTTATGGAAGAAGCTTTGATAAGAACCTGGTCTCTTTCACATTTATGTCATTAAAGGACATCAATTTACACAGAGATCAATATATCGTTGGTCTCAAGTAGAAAGGCTCTAACTCAAATAATTATAACTTTACAGGAGAAGGTAAAACGTAATAGAAAGTGTAATATTCAAAATTTTTATTTTTTTTTTTTTTGTTATTTTAATTTTTTTTTGTTATTTTTATTTTTTTTTGTTATTTTTATTTACATATTTGCAATAAATTTTTGTGTATTTGTGTGAAATATATTGGAATAACTAAAAACTGCATTTTGTAAAAAATACGAGTTAAGGCATATCTACTTGAGACCATCGATATGTGTGTACGTATTAGTGTCCTGCACAAGACTATTTATAAGACTTTTCAAGACATGAGAGATTTTTTCCAATGCCTTACTACAGCGAAATATTCTAAAAGAATCGCTAAACAACACTGTTGGAAAGACAAACCACCGAAAAAAATTACTTGCCAACAGTGTTGCTTAGCGATTCTTTTAGAATATTTCGCTGTAGTAAAGCATTTGAAAAAATCTCTCATGTCTGGAAAGGTCTTATAAATAGTCTTGTGCAGGACACTAGTACGTATGTACCCTGTCGGAGAATGTGTGGTTGACTACAAAAATATTTAACTTATAGTTAACTTTTCTTAGACCGACTAAAAGTTAACTGCAATGTCATCCAGAACAAACCCAAAATTTATTCTTAAACTGATTACGTAATCGAATTTGATGAGAGCCAAAAATTGTATTCTCAGCTAGTTTGTTGTTATTTTAGATGGTACCTTAGGTGAGTGGTTGGGTCGTGTTGAGTAGACAACGTGTGCAGATACATGTTCGAACCCCAGAAGATTTTTTTTAATATACTGACTACCAGGTGATATAAAAAAATCAACTTTAAGTTAGCTGAAAGTAATGCAGATTGAGACAATTGACTACCGCCTAGGACATCGCAATGTTAAAATAGTCAGTTGATTACATTAGTAATCCAAGTACATATCAGTGAGTACTATTTGCAAAATAGTTAGCTTAAACTTAGTTTAAAGTTAACGTTATTTCCGACAGGGTATGTATATGTACAAAAAATTTCTTTTAACTGAACCCATGTACATACTTGCATACATATGTATGTATGTATGTATGACTTTAAATAATAAATGCCAATATTCTATTTTTATTTAACGCTAAATAAATTATTGAGAAAGACTTTGCAAAAATACCACAAAAAATTGGGTATGCATTCTTACAGTAGATGTTAGTACTTGGGCTATTGAAAAATCGTTAATTTTAACCCTAGAATATCATACTTATTTTTATATCGCAAACGTCATACTTCGTCGAATCGACTACTACCTATTTCAAGAGCCAATAAAAAACGTCTTGAGCAAAAATAAGTACGAAAATAGATTTATTATTGATATTTAGCTAGTTTTTAATTATCATATAACGAAATTCATATATTTCTTTTAATCGTTTAACGTAAAATTAACATTTCACAGACTTCTATCAATTGACATTTTTTCTTAAAACATAGCATTTATAGCATCAATTGTATGAAATATTACACATTTTTTTCCATTAAGTCTTGTAGTTTCTTATAATAAATTTATTAAACTAAAAAAGCAACATTAGTTTCGAGTAACTGATATTAGCGGCTAACGCTATACGAAAAACGAAACAAAAACAATCACAAAAAATATGTTTTAAATCGAAAATAAAATCGCGCGTCGTATGATAGTGCAGGTTTAAGGAAAAAATCGTCAAATCGTCACTTTGCTATTTTCGGAACCAAAATCGTCAAAATGACTATACATCGTCACATCTGGCAACCGTGGTCAGATGCTAAAAACGGTGAGTTTAACTTTTTCATATTTTGTGTCTTGTTACGTAAAGATGAATTTTGAAGTATTCACTCATTTCACCAATTTTGTACATTTAATAAAACTCTATGAATACGCAGGTATAATTTAAATATATTTTCTAATTATTACCGCAAATTTAAATTTACGTAAATTTTTTCCTCACCCTTAAAATGACGGAAATCAGTGCTAAGGAGTTTTAATTTGTTCGTTAAACAAGAGCGTTATTTTATTAGTGTTATTGTTGTTTTTAAAGCTTTTACCACATAACGTGCAGTTATGCTTCTTTAAAAAGCTTTTTTATGTCCAAACTTTTCAGCCTCATGTTTAGCAAATTTCGTTACCATAGTGCCACACTAAAAGCTTTTATATTGAAAAAAATAATCAGTTTGGTGAAAAGATTCGAAATGTTGCGCACTCTAACATTAATACAATTGATGCACCCTGTTTTTACGATGAAAAAAAATATTTTTGATGTTAATAAAAAGAAAAGTTCCCAACAAAAAATACTACCGACCTACCAGGATTTCGTTGACCAAACCTTTAATTTTAATCACTCAAAAAGAAATTACTTTATTTTTGACAGCCTTATTTATAAAAATTATTAAGGCTTTTAAAGTATTTTTAAGACAAATTTTCATACAAAATTTTTCTTATTAAGACCAGCTGCGAATGTTGCAAATCGGATCTATGTAAGCAGGTTAAATAGTTCGAGAAGTGTTGCAGTGAAAGCTTTCATAAGCGGGCACCTTCCATAACCGGATGCCTCTAATAACCGGACAAGTTTTGTAGATCCAAAATTACAATAAAAGAATGTGTACCACTCTCATACATCATATTTTGGACCAAAATATGATTTCATGATTTTTTTTCTGGAATGATGATTTTTAATTTTGCAAATTATGATTTTTACTTTCAATACATACATATGTATGTACTAGTAATGCACGAATATGCATATAATGCATAATGCATTCGTATTCGTCAAATTCAGGCGAATACGAATATTTTTCCAAAAACAAAAAAATTAAATAAATAAATCCATAAATCCTAAACTAAATTTAAGTAACTGGATAAAAATATTAGTTTGTACGAATCCATTAAATTAATTTTTAGTCAGGCTTAAGTTCAGTAATTTCAATTCTTTTATTGAATGAAATATTTTTATTAATTAATGTGAGTTTCTAAAGAAGAGAAGAAAAATTAAATTAGACTTTTAAGCTGGGGGAAATACCTATATTTTTCTGTGCAGCAACGCACTTCATAAGCACCCTAGTCTATCTACTTGGGTAGAGATTGTTGTTAACAACGATTATGTTTATAAATGTACATATGTATATTGATAGATATTTTAATAAATAATAAATTATTAAAAAATGCTAAAATTCTGTAATTGTTATTTGATGACATGAATATAGCCAAATCTACCAAAAACAATGACAATTTTCGAATTATAAATAGTTAATTTATCTATGTATGTATAAATTTACTTTGCTATTTAGATAATTCACAGAAAATAAAAATATTAATTTACCTAATCATTCAGGAGTATTAACCAAAATTTTAGTTGATTTTTCGAACATAGAAATCAACTAAAACTTTCGTCAAATCACCTAAAAAACTTTGTAAATGCCATTCTACCTTTTCACTTAGTTAATAAATAAATGAATAAATAAATATATGACTTATACAACTTTCATAACTGAGGACACATACATATGTTTGCATTCATTTGTACAAGATGATACATTTTTGTACATTCATTTTATAAATTCTGTTTAAAACTTTTTAAAAAGAGATCAAAAATCAATTATTCCAAATTATTAAAGCTAATATTTTCATCATTATTGTTATCATTGGGACATAAAGCAGATTTCATTTCAAATTGTGATGTTTTATAAACAACCATCACTTTTAATATGGTAATTAAAACTGTCAGGAAGTTGGCAAGCTTCACAACAAGAATTTTCCAGTTTTAACCCATTGTTGTGTTAAATTTACGTTGGTGCCACCAAAAATTAAAAAACGCACCGAAATTTAAAAAAAAAACGCACCACGCACCAACTAAGGTTCGCACAAAAAATTTCAAAAAGCACCCAAATTGGTGCGAAACGCTCCAAGTTGACAACGCTGGTAACTATGTACATACATGTGTATTAGAAACCTGCGTAAAAGGTCTTTAAATGTAAATACGTCTTGATTTTTAAATGTATTCACGTCGCATGTATTATACTAAACCAACAATAAATGCTGTCGTACTATAAGCGAAGCACGATGAATGTATTGGTGTACGTGTATATCAGTGTTAACAAGCGATGTTGCAAGACAGCTTGTTTGTAACAAACACTCAAAAGAAGTACTATTGATTAGTGTATGCTTGTTATTTTTCATATTGTACGTTTGAGTGTGTGTGTAATATGTAGATGGTAAGCTATTATGTGATTAACCGCATACAACTAATGTTAATGCATGTGTGTGCCTTTGCATGTGCGCAGAAAAATAAAACATTATACACACATACATGCATGACGTTTGTACACGCGCTTATGCGTAGAAAGAAGCTAGTATCCCAAATTCTTCCGTCACAAAGTGTTTTTTCTTTACTCTTATACCTACAATACTCAAACAAATTTCTTGCAAACAGTGTTGTTAACGTTTGTTTTATAAGATTTCGCTTTAGTAAAGCATTTGAAAAATCCCTCATGTCTTGAAAGTTCTTATAAGATGTCTTATGCAGGAGACTAATGTGTATATGCATACGTGTATACAGCATTAACTAAGCAATGCTTGGTGGTTGTTTGCCTTTCGTTTGAATTGGCATGTATGAATGTGTGTAAGTATGTGAATCTTCTTAATAAGCAGACGCTTTTTGTTGTTGCTTTTGCTTGTTTACGTCTAATCAAGCTTGTACAGGGCGGGCCAAAAGAAACCAAGGGGTGTAAAAGTTTAATAACTTTTTTGTTTATTAATTTTTTTTTATTTTTTCTTTCAGATTATATAGACAACACTTGGAGAATTTATAATGGAGAGGTTCACAACTGAACAGAGAACCAGAACAATAGAATTTTATTATTTAAACCAGAAATCAACTTTATTGAAAATTTGATTATGAGTGATGAAGCTCATTTTCATTTGAATGGCTTTGTTAATAAGCAGAACTGTAGGTTCTGGGGTTTTCAAAATCCAAGAGCCATTCATCAACGCCAATTGCACCCCATCAGGTGTACAGTATGTTGTGGGATCACATCTGAAAATGTCATTGGGCCCTACTTCTTCGAGAATGAAGATGGAAGTGCTGTAACCGTAAATGGAGAGCGGTATCGGTTTATGATAGAAAATTTTTTACGTCCTGCTCTTGAAAACAGACCTGGTATGTGGTTTCAGCAGGACGGAGCCACTGCCCATACTGCCCGAGACACAATGGCACTTTTAAGTCAAATTTTTGGAGAGCGAATAATTTCTCGAAATTCGGAAATTATTTGGCCAGCGCGATCGCCAGATTTGACAGCACCCGACTATTTTCTTTGGGGTTTTTTGAAGGAGCGAGTGTATGTGAACAAGCCAGAGACAATCCTTGAACTCAAAGCAAACATTGTTGCAGAAATTCGAACGCTACAGCCACAAGTTTTGAAAGATGTTATGGAAAATGCTCTAAAAAGAGCCCATCAGTGCGAAGCTGAAAACGGTGGTCATTTAAGAGACATCATTTTTCATACTTAGTGTAAAAAAATTTCCATTTTGTATATTATATAATCTGAAAGAAAAAATAAAAAAAAGTTAATAAACAAAAAAGTTATTAAACTTTTACACCCCTTGGTTTCTTTTGGCCCACCCTGTATATGCTGCGCATGCTTATTTAGTTATTTGCTACTATTCTAGATCAGTGATGCCAAAAGTAGGGAATTTTCCCTTTTTGTACGGATTTTTCTGTAAAATTTTGAGCGTAGGGAAAAAAGGACAGATTTTTTATTTTGAGGAAAATGTAGGGAATTTTTAAAAACTACCGCCTCTTCAATTTGTTACGACATAAAATGAAAAAATATTTCGAGGATTTTTATTTAGGAGTTGAATTTTTTCACATATCTTAAAATTTGTTAGCAGAAACCGTATATTATGAATTCTAACAATCTGGAAATCACTTACAATATCTATAGTAAAATGTGACAAATCGCATATATAAATATATGTATATCTATATACAGGATACACGCACATAAGAACCTTATTTTTAAAGCTGCTATATCAAATGTGAAATGAAAACGGACAATGCATGTTAATGGTTTTAATACATACATATTGAGTTTGTTTGACAGACAGTTACAAATGAAAAAGAAATGGTCTTGCATTATGTAAACTAACTTGCATATGAAACGTATAAAATTGTGTTGCCAATGCCCCACAAACTGATCTTTTTTATACTTGGAACATTCTACGAAAATACTTAATAAAAAAATAAACAAAATAGTTTTGTTTAAGGTAAACGCAATGTATAGTTTTATAAAAAAGGGAGCCATACAAGTTACAAAATGCACTTCAATCTAACAAGCAATTTAATACAAATTGGTATTTACTTTTACTATGTATTCTACTGCTTGACTTAAACCAAATTTTTCATAACTAATTACGTTTACTGAAAGATCTCACCCACAACGCAACCCATAAATTTATTGCTTTTAATGTGCAACTACACATTTCAACAAAATACATTCTAAGAAGTTGTATAAGTAATATTTTTATATCATAATTTTAAGTAAAATTTTCATATGGATCTAGGGATTTATATAGAATATACACATCCCAATAAGCACTCAAAAAATTAAAATTCAAGCACTTAAAATTGAACTGGAAAGAAAGTTGAATTCAAGCATTTTGTCAAGTAATTTTCAAGTTTGAAAATATTTTTAAATAAAAAATCAAACAACATACATATATGCTCAAACCTTGTCAAATACGTAATTTATTTATTATTAAAACTGAAATTGTGGTGAATATATTAAAAACAAATAAATAAAAGCGAATTTGAAAAAAAAGGTGAGTAAAACGTGAAAACAATAGCGAAGGCAGATGTGCAGAAAATAATTATTAGAAAACAAAGGAATTGCATTTTGCTTTCCATTTTAAAAGCCTTGTTTTTGCAGCTTGAAATACACTTGAATTCAATTGTAATACAAGGTTGAATTACAGTATAATTCAAGGCTTGAATTGAACTGTAATACAATTGAAATGATCGAATTGAATTCAAGTCCCCATTTCAGTGGAATAGCATTCTCCAGTGAAATAAAGTGTAAATCAAGCGTAATTCAACCCTTTACAATTGAATATGTGGCTTGAATAACACTTGTTTTACACTTGATTTCCAGCAAAATTGCTTATTGGGATATGTTTTTATTTTTTTTTCTTGTTAATTAATGCCTACCTGGTACCCAACTAAGACTATATATAGCCTGTTTTGTACATTATATGAAATAAAAATGGGCAAAATATGTACAATATTCACAATATATACATGTATTTGTTTTTTGTTGTTAAATATAAAAAAATTTCAGAGTAGGGAAAAATGTAGGGAAAATATTTTGGGTTGGAGGGAAAAAAAAGGGTTTTTTCCAACGCGTAGGGAATTTCAAAAATGTTCACTGGCATGACTGTTCTAGATTATTCTTTGCATTGACCCTGTAGGAATATTTTCGCGTAACACTTACATTAACCCTGTTGGAATATTTTTGTGTAATGCTGCCTTAAACCTGTCGACAGCTATTTTCGTAACAATATTATAAACATCGGAATTGTGTTCTGGCAAAACAAGTTATGTCGATGAAAGTGATTGTGTCTCAAGAAAAACAATGTCCGTGCAAGCCTCAAGATGATATAGGTTGTTTTTGTCAGGAAAAAATTCTAAAATTAAAAATTTGTGTATGTACCTATGTACATGTGGGATATAAATGACATAAGATAATAATAAAGATAAACACTGTACAAAGCACAGTTATGTCAAGAAAAGAAAAAAAACAAACGATTTCTTGTTAACCAAACATAAGTATATCAAAAGATAATTTTCAAATTTGTTCAGATAAAACAACGTTAGTGGCCTGTGTTTTTTGTAAGAAAATAATTCTTTTGCAAGTCAATGTTTGTCAACATCCTACGTTAGTTTCGAAACTTATTTGAAAAAACGTAGAAGTTGTTGTGTTAGAAAAAATGATATAGGTCCAAATTAAAAAAAATATTTGACATCATATGTAACGAACCCCAACATTTTTGATGTGTAAACATCTGTACGCTAGGGGGTAAAATTCTTTTTCACAATACAATCACAAATTTTGCTGAGATTCACACCGCGTTGTCAAATCGGTGTGAGCTACATATGTATGAGTGTATTAGTGTTTGAAAGAAGCAATACAAACTTATTTAAAATATTGTAACTACATAGGAATTTGCTGGTTTTTGTTTATTTTATTTAACTTGATAATTGCTTTATTAGGGTTCCGTACACCAAAGGTGAAAATTAACCGTAAGAGCTACGGACCTGAAATTTGAACACAGTGTGTAGACATTTGGCCGCTACAACAACAAATACATGAGAGTAAAAAATTAAAGGGTGTTCCAAAACGAGCAACGAATAATGTTAAAATCCCATGTAATATACATACAATTGCATGTACATACATATATACACTTTAAATTTGTAAAGTTATACAGACTACAACAACTAAAACTAAATTTAAAAAATTTAAATTAAAAGGTGTTCCATCAGTTAACGCAATTTCGACTTTGTAATTTTGACAACTTGCTGTATATATACACTTTAAATTTGTAAAGTTATACAGACTACAACAATTAATTTTAATTTTAAATTTTAATTTTTAATTTTTAATTTAAATTAAAAGGTGTTCCATCAGTTAATGCAATTTTGACTTTCTAATTTTGACAACTTGCTGTATCTTGGAAACCGTAAGAGCAAAACGCTTGAAATTTTCAAAAACGGTAAAACTAAAACATCAAAAAATTATAAAATCGTCAAATCTAAAAAAATAGCCAGAAACCAAAAACAAATCGCCGAAACGAACAAAGCACCAAATTAAAAAAAAAATTTTAGGACTAAAATAAATCGCGAAAAACTGGAAAAATCGCCAAAATGAAAAAAAACCCAAAAAACAGAAAAAAAATCGCCAAAATGAAAAAAAACGCCAAAATAAAAAAAATGCCAAAATTAAAAAAAACCCTTAAGCAAAAAAATCGCCAAAATGAAAAAATCGCCTAAGTAAAAAAACCCCAAAAACAGAAAAAAATCGTCAAAATGAAAAAACCCCAAAAACAGACAAAAATCACCAAAATTAAAAAAAATCGCCAAAATAAAAAATTTGCAAATATGAAAAAAACCCCAAAAAGAGAAAAAAAGCGACAAAACTGAAAAAGTAGTTTAAATTGAAAAAGCTTAAAAAAGGAAAAAAGCCACATCAGAAAAATGCTCAAAACCCGGAACCCTTCGGGCGCAAGTCAAAATCGCACTTTACTGAATTTATTTTAATTACAATGCGTACACAACAACAATACCAGCAACAACTAAACGATGAACAACAGGAATTAAAAATTAAAAAGTAAAAGTAAAGGCATTTAACATTTTACTGATTACTAAAATTTTTTTCTACAATTGTTATAAATTGCCTAAATGATTTGTTATGTGATGAGGTGCATTGAATTTTTCCGTAATCAGTAATGTCCGTATTCATAATGAAATTCTACCAAGTGGCTAAATGTTTTTCATACAAAAGTTTCAACATTTGAATGAAAAAACTTTGCCACTTGCCCTACGATTTTACTGTTAATGCAAATTAAATTTAATTAGCAGTAAAAATTTACTGAATTTTTTTAGTAATCAGTAAATTTACTGCTTACTGCAATTTTGAATGCAGTACATATACATATACTGCAGTGTGCCAATTTACTAACCAAATAAGTTTAATAAAACAAAAAAAAAACCAACAAATTCATATGTATTTACAATATTGAAAGTTTTGATACTTTTAATTAATTAATTTAAAAAAAGATACTAAGGGCCAATTTCACCAACTCTATTTAAATATCAATTCATATTTAAGTGTCGATTTTGATTAATTTTTGTATGGAAAAATTAATTTTAAATGTGAATTGATATTTAAATAAGTTGGTGAAATTGGCTCTAAAAGCATAAGTACTTACAATTTAAAAAAAAAAAAAATCTCATTACTAGATGTTTACACATCTCCTCTGTGATCGGACTCACATTGCTTTTTTTTTTTTTTTTTTGTTAATTTACTGATTACCAGGTGACTTAAATAATATCAACTTTAAGTTAGTTAAATGGTAATGCGAAGTGAGACAATTGATTACCGCTTAGGACATAGCAATGTTAAAATAGTTAAGTCCAGCGGAACACAATATGCATCTAGTGTACTGACATTTACTTAACAAATAACTTTTGTGTTAATTTTAAATAACAAAATGAATAGTTTCGTTGTCCTCACGCCGATTTAGTTTTAATAAATTTAGGCAGATTTTTGTCCCCTGAAAAGTTAAAAAAAGGACTTAGCATATTTGCCTACTAAGCCAACGATATATTGCTTTGATTCACTTCACTTGTGCCCCCTATGTCTTACATACACAAAAATGCATCATTATTTTTGGCATATACAATAAGAAATTTGATTTTTATATAAATATGTGAATTGTTGTTAATTTTTTTATTTAAAAAAAATTGATCTTGTGATGATTTTTTTCTTCAAAATATGATTTTCTTTCCGGCAAATGATGATTTTCTGTGCAAAGCTTCAGGAAGCCCAGCTCTCATAAGCGGACACCTCTAATAACCGGACAAAAATACCACGACGGTGAGTGTCCAGTTATGAGAGGTTTCACGGTATCAGGAAAAAATTACGAAACCAGGGTTGAAATCGTTACATACGTGATCGTATCGGCAATCGTACGAAAACAAATTAATTAATACGTCAATCGTATACACTAAATGGGATTTCAATACGTTCACGTGTGTCATAATTCGAAAATGGAGTTTTTACGTGACGAGTTGTACGTTCACGGATGTGACGATTTGCCCCCCGTATTTTTTTTTTTTTTTTTGCCCAGTTTCTTCTAAATGCGTTTAAACTTGCAAAGAGGCCGTTTAGATGAAGGGTGGCCTAGCTGCGACAATTCGCCTGCGTGTCGTATTTGTTGGCGAGAAGTGAAGACAAGCTTGCGGGGTAGCAAAAGTCGCACGTGAAGCCACAATTTTAACTCTTCTTTCTCACATATTTCTTTCTTTCGTATTTTTCTTATGCTATGCATAAGTAGTGTTGCCAGTTAGAAAAATTTTTTATAACATGCATGAAATAAAATAATAAAATAAAAAAAGGAATTGTAGTATTGTGGTAGTAAATTAAAAAAATAAATATAAGTATATTTACATATTAATTCTACATATCCCGAACTAACAATTAGTTCCTTTACGGCAGCACTGCTACGAATGAAGTAATAAAAAGCATTGATCAAGTTAATATCAAAAAGTCGCCTGACTATTGCGACAAAAAAGTCTTCATGTAAAGGCGCGTGGATTTAAGAAGAGACTCCAATAGAGAACGTAAGCATTGTCGCAGCTAGGTCACACTTCATTTAGACGGGCTGTAACAAAATGTTTGTATAGTTCTCTACACACGGTATTTCAAATATTAATAAATATATTTTAGATATATGAGCTTCAACATACCAGCTCAGACCTTGCTTACATTTTCCAAGACCTTATCACTTAAATACTTTTAATTACTTTCTTCCTAAAACTTAAAGAAATAATAAACTTGTTTTTTATCCTAATCGCATTTGCAGCAACTAAAATTAAACTAAACCAACCCAACAAATATGCATAATTATATTAAAACGACAAGGAAAATTTAAAATAAAAAGCTAAATTGAAAATTCCAAGGACACTTTATTAAATAATAAAACTAAAATATTCATCCACAACCAGGATGCACTGCATAAAGAAAAAGTTAAACACTACCTAACCCACACACTCTCAAAAATGGACAGCATGGACTTACATATTTCTTAAGCACTTTCAGGTGAAAAGAAGAAATATTGTATGAGAGGCTGGATAAATAAATTGTATGACGATACATTTGACCTCCAAACAAGACGTTGAAATTGAATTGAACAAAAAAAAAAACGAAAAAGTAAAGATTAGGGTGTGGTGTAAGTGGACAAACAAAAAAAAAACAATTTACAACTTTAGATTTATTTTGGCCGAAAGCCTACTAAGCTGCAACACATTCAAATGCAGGCATATAAATGTTGCCAAAAAAAAAATTACACCAAAAAATGTTGTATGTATGTATTTATGTATGCATATAAAAATTTCGTTTTATTTTTTAAGGAATGCACAAAAAGAATCAATATTTAAATGTTTGAAAGGATGTGTTTATAAAATTAAACATTAAGTAACGGCCAGCAGTAAACAAAGGAAAGGGAAACAAACGTATGTATGCACATCCGTTGATAAATAGAGGATTAAATACTCATGCACTATTTCCTTTCACTAGCCATTTGTGTATGTATGTATGTACGTACTAAACTAATAACTTTTTTTTTAGAAACCAGCTGCTGGAAGCATTTTGCTATACCCCATTTATATAGGGGAAGCAAGGAGCTAATAAATTTTTAATGTCATTACGTGGGAGTACAGTGTAGAGATGCAAGCATTACGCGATAACAAGCAAATGTCAAAAAAAAGCATAATCAACAGCTTTCTATACTAAAGCCCTTTTTTATATACAACTCACTTCCTGTTCAATTTGTTTGTTTGCTCGCCAAGTTTCTGCGAAAAAGCTTGCTTTCCAGTAAATTGTTTCATCACCGAGATTTGCACTCTCAGCATAAGCCCAGCATTGCATTTTTTTATTATTATTCACACACACCCTTTTTCCCAAACATGCCACAAACAGCGCAGATGCAATTGCAATTGCTCTATGTACATATTGGCAAACGTTTGCGACCTTCATAGTACTCAATAGAGTGTGATAAATAATAGGGACAAAAAATAAAAACAATGATAATAATTTACCCTAGCAACAAAACAGGACGAAATTCAAAAAAAATTCCAGCGTTCTAGGCAACCGAATATCATATACATAAATTTGCAACTCAGCTGCAGCACTCATTCCAATTGCACGAGTGTACGTCAAACAACAACAACAACAACAAGTACAAAGTGCTGATGACGATAATGATGTTGCTTTTGATTCCAAAGTATTCGACAGTGTTCCCAGCTTGAAGTTTTGAAAGGCTACACATTTTTTGTAAAAAGTTAAAGTTTTAAACAAAATTATATTACAATCAGCGTTGCCGTTTAGCTTAATTTTTTTCCAATGTGTACTTGCGTACTTTGCTTCCATTTTGCTTACTTTTTTATAAACAAAATTCATCTTTTTAACCCCCGACTAAAAAAGGGGTGTTATAAGTTTGTAGTGTGTGTCTGTGTGTCTGTGTATCTGTGTATCTGTGTATCTGTGTGTCTGTGTGTCTGTCTGTGTCCACGTACAGGCCAAACGGCTGGACCGATTTTCATTTAGTTTTAGTTAGTTTAGCTATGTTTGAAAAAAATCGGTCCAGCCGTTTAGAAGATATAACATCTTTTCTGAAAAAAATCGGGGGTTTTTAAAATTTTTAATTTTTGTTATTTATATGATATCGTTGTTGTATCTTTTCACACTGACATGGTTTTAATAAAATTTGGTTTTAACGTTAAATCCAACTGTTAAAACCTGGGGGCAAGTCACGGCATTCGATACGAACCGTAATTTAAAAATATTTCCATATAAACTCTATTGAAATATTTTTATATTACGAGTAGTATCGAATGCCATAATTTGCTCCCTGGTTTTACCATATGAATTGTTGTTGTTAAAACCAACTTAAAAACATCTTTGAATTGGTTTTAAGTTGGTTTTATAAAATGCAACCTTTTTTTCGCTGTGATAAATTCCGTGCTGCCACGTTAAAATGAGTGGAAGCAGCTGATAATGTTAATGCCAGTGAATAACAATAGATGTCGCTTGAAAGATTTTCAACTTAAAAATGAACGCAGCAGTAATAATAATCAAAAAATTATGGAAAAGAGTTTTTTTTGGAAGGAAAATAACGAAAGTATTTTCATTGACCTCTGGGAAGTACAAATAGACGATATGACTGACATCGATCTGCAGATTAAAAAGATTTATTTTGTGATGTATTTGTGCATTTTTAATATACAATAACTTGATTTCCAAGCACTTTCTTCACTTTGTACTACTAGGTCCATAATTTTAGAAAGCATTGTAAAATTTCAGAGTTTTTCATACAAACAAAAACAGAAGTTGTACAGTTTGTCAAATAAGTGTTATAAAAAGCAGAAAAAAATATAACAAGAAATACACGCATTTCTGAAGGATATTTATTTTATTTTTGAGCAAAGTTAAAACCCGAATTTAACAAACTTGCAGTGTGAATGCCAAAATCAGCTGTTTATGGTTTTAACGTTAAAACCAAGTTTTAACTTTCAGTGTACGCAGGACTTTTGCAAATTAAATGGTAATAAATCTTGAACTTCTAAACTACTGATTGGATTTATATAAAACTTCGAACATCTGTAGAGGCTTTATAGCTCATATCTTGACAGCCTTCTGGCTTAAGCTGGACAGCAGTCACAGTAGGCCTAAGTTGACCATATGGGACTAAAAAAAACTTCTGAGGCTTGTAACTTTTAGAAAAATAATATGATTTTTATGGAATAAAGGGTTTTGAGCTAAGCTTAAAATTTTTACGAAATAATGTCCTTAGATGTGTTTTCGCATCTCTCATAACTTAGCAGATATTTGACTTTGGACAAAAAAAATTTTGCCTTAATTTTTTAGTATTTCACGTATACCTTTTTAGTATATTGTTGGATTTTAAATTAAAAGACAGCATTAAATTTTTGACAAAATTTTAAATAAAAATTAGTAAAAAAGAAATTATTAATATCTGCATTCGTGAAATTGGGAAACGGCTAAGAATACAAAAATTTAAAATTTCCCTGAAAAATGCATGCTTTTTGAAAAAGTGTCTTCAATATTTTCAATTTTGTGAAAAACTTTGTTTAACACATGCGTAATTAAAATTTTAGAGAGCTTTTTTATAAATGCAGACATACGCGCAGATTTTCTGAAAAAAGTCAAAATTCTTTTTGTATTAGTTTCTAAGCCTACTACGCTTATTTTTCTTTTGTGATTTTCAAAAATATTATTATTTGTGAATTCTCAAATGGTTCTTGAAAGTCTGTGCATAATATAAGAGGTTTGTGACTATTCAAAATGTGTGGTCTGATGATTTGTTACAGCAACAATGAAATATATAAACAACGCTGAACGACCAGCAAATAAATTTCAAACTAAAATAAACTTCTGACAATATGTCGAATAATAAATAGATTTCTTAAATCTTAATTGTTATGTAAAAAAAGCGCTGAAAATTTAATTGTTTGTTCAAAGCATCTGGACAATAAAATATCGCCAATATATCGGAATCGGTATAGGTTGCATCATAGGTTACAATTAAAACGTTAAAATTAAACTTATTAAATTTTTTAATTTCTACAAGAAGAAGAAGTGATGCAAAAATTACTTAATTGTATGTCCATGTGTTGTTTTATTGAGCTCTATTATTTTTATGTACTACTAGCTACACCCGGTGTGCTTCGCTACCCCCATCGTGTTATCGAATGATGTAAATATTTTGTAAATAAACCGAAAACTCGGATTTTTTTAATGAAACATTTCGAAAGTTTTAAAATTTTGATATTGGATCATTATTAACATAGGTTTTTTGTAAATATCTTCGGAACTACATAACCGATTTTAGAGTTTGATATCTCGTTTTGAAACACATGACAACAGCTTTCAAAAAAAAAATAAAAAATAAAAAAAAAACAATATGAAAAATGGATTTTACCACGCCCCTTCGCCCCCAGACCGAAAATCAAAAATCAGACTTCACAGTGTCACCCGCCTGAATATTCAAAAGATTCCCTGAAAATTTCATCAAAATCGGCCCAGCCGTTTTGGAGTCCATACGTTACATACATAAATACACACATTCTCTTTTATACAGGGTGGGCCAAAAGAAACCAAGGGGTGTAAAAGTTTAATAACTTTTTTGATTATTAACTTTTTTTTATTTTTTCTTTCAGATTATATAATATACAAAATTCAAATTTTTTTACACTAAGTATGAAAAATGATGTCTCTTAAATGACCACCGTTTTCAGCTTCGCACTGATGGGCTCTTTTTAGAGCATTTTCCATAACATCCTTCAAAACTTGTGGCTGTAGCGTTCGAATTTCTGCAACAATGTTTGCCTTGAGTTCAAGGATTGTCTCTGGCTTGTTCACATACACTCGCTCCTTCAAAAAACCCCAAAGAAAATAGTCGGGTGCTGTCAAATCTGGCGATCGCGCTGCGCTGGCCAAATAATTTCCGAATTTCGAGAAATTATTCGCTCTCCAAAAATTTGACTTAAAAGTGCCATTGTGTCTCGGGCAGTATGGGCAGTGGCTCCGTCCTGCTGAAACCACATACCAGGTCTGTTTTCAAGAGCAGGACGTAAAAAATTTTCTATCATAAACCGATACCGCTCTCCATTTACGGTTACAGCACTTCCATCTTCATTCTCGAAGAAGTAGGGCCCAATGACATTTTCAGATGTGATCCCACACCATACTGTACACCTGATGGGGTGCAATTGGCGTTGATGAATGGCTCTTGGATTTTGAGAACCCCAGAACCTACAGTTCTGCTTATTAACAAAGCCATTCAAATGAAAATGAGCTTCATCACTCATAATCAAATTTTCAATAAAGTTGATTTCATTTAAATAATAAAATTCTATTGTTCTGGTTCTCTGTTCAGTTGTGAACCTCTCCATTATAAATTCTCCAAGTGTTGTCTATATAATCTGAAAGAAAAAATAAAAAAAAAATTAATAAACAAAAAAGTTATTAAACTTTTACACCCCTTGGTTTCTTTTGGCCCACCCTGTATATACATATATGTAGATATAATCATTTTGTTTTTTTTTGCTGTTTTTTTAATAAGAATACCTACATAAAAATAATACAAATTACAATTTTTTCATATTTTTTAAGGAAAATCAAACAGAAAGAAATAACTCAAACGAAAAGAAATCTTCAGTCAATTATTCAAATAATTTAAACATCTTAATTTCGACTATTTTAGTTGTCGACAAAATATTTGAAAAAATATGGCCTACTAAAAGCTGAAATTCAACGAATATAAGCATTTGACCGAAAGGTGTAACAAAATTATTATATTTGTTACGTAAAGAGTTGTAACGAAAAGTAAAAAAAAATAACAAAACGGCATCACTGGCACTCGCAGCAGAGCAAATGCAGTTATTAAGCACACACACACAGATACACCGCGACCGAGCTAGATGCGATGAAAAAATATATATTTTATAGTATGACCTTGGCCTCTAAATAAAAATTTCAAGTTTATTTCTATATAACCCCACAAGCACAAACACTCACTCACACTAACACACACACACACAACACAACCACAAACACACACACATACATGCTAACTCACACTCACTCTCTTTTAAGCTCATTTACTATGACTACTCGTGCTATTCATGCAAGTACATATGTGCATTCAATTTACATCAGTGTAACTCTGTGCATCTCTACTTCTGCATAAACATGTATATATGCATGTGTATATGTATGTAAGTACGTTGATATGTATGCACGTATGTATGTATTTCGTGCTCATACATATTTCAATATTTAGAATTAAATATTTCTTCTTGGTAATTAATGTTTGATTTTATTTCAATTATAAATTTTCCCCCAAAATTTTATTACAAAATAAATATTTGATTTGTTAGTTGTTTGCTGGAAAACTGTTCGTAGATGAAAGTAAGCAAAACTGCATTAAAAATTAAAACTGTTTTAATTGCATTCCGTTTGCACATTATATTTAGTTCGTTTAAATTTTTTTTATTTCAATTAAAAATGTATGTGGGTGGCCGTAATATTGTAATAATTTTGACCTATAAGCGATTTATGTATATAGAAATTGTTGCAAATCCATTTTGCAGTGAAATATTTAACGGTTCCCAAAACAATTTGCGGCCTTATTCATAAAATTTATTAAGTCTTTATAAAATCCCAACGAAACGTCGGATACATTAAAAATGAAATAAAAAATACGTCTTTTATTACATTTTAAAGAAATTGAATGACCTTGAAAGCCTGAATAGATACAATATCTATAAAACCACACAAATTCATATTAAAAATAAGGTCGAGTAATTAAATACAAATACTTTATAAAGGGTTTTAAAACAAATTTTCATACAAATTGTTTCCTAAAAAGCCTTTATAAAGCCTTAATAACTTTTATAAACAAGGCTGTTAAAATTTAAATAATAAATAGTACACCGAAATAAGTATTTACCAATTAATATTTTCAATTAAAAATTTAATTAATTCAATTAAATTTTCAATTGTATTAACTAATTTGGGTGTAAAAACATAATTGATATTATTATGAAATTTTCTACAGGTGAAAATTTAATTAATACTTTAATTGATATTACAAAATTATTCATATTACTTTTTTGTGTGTAAATTGTTAAACAGTTGAGTACAGGGCAAAATCGGTATCTTTGTTGCCAACCAGTCAGCTCTTCTATCCCTGAGACTATATAGCACTTCCTCTATTCTAGTTGGGTGATCAGGCTGATCTCACCCTCATCTGGGTTCCAGCATACATCAACTTCCCAGGTAACGAATCTGTGGACGAGCTGCATCTTCAAGCATTATCTCTATAAGAATGAATACAGATGGATCAAAATAGACAATTGCAATGTTGCTAAGAAGATGTTGGCTTGCTTCAATGATAAACGCTCAATACAATTTACAACTAGAAACCTTAGGGACATCTCGTAGGATAGGCCTGTTCTATAATGAATTCTCCCGTAGTTGTCATCAAGAAAGCAAAGAAGAGAAAGTCTTCCACTTTCTTTGCGAATGTCCCAGCCTTGCATCTCTCGAGACAAAAGTTTTTATGATGTCATGTACTAGAACACCTTTCAGAGTTATCAGAGATCAGTTTGAGTGACCTTATCAGATATCTTAATGCGACGGGTTGGAACTAGTACCAACCACCGTATACCAGTACTTAAATGCTGTTCTACATAAGTTGACACCAACGAGTGAAGTGGCCTGGCTGAATCGGGCAGCCACGTAAACCTACCAACCAACAAATCTGCTCTAAAAAACAGTTTTCAAATGAAAAAATTCTTACCTTGCCAAAAAAGCAATCTTATGAAGCTTCCAATAGTTGTTGATGACGAAAAAAGAGATACTGATGAAAACCGTGATATTATACTTATAGATATTTTACCAAGATAAACAACAGCAAAAACTTTAATACTAAAAACTAATCATCACATTGCGCCATAATTAGCAACAAAAAAAGCTTAAGCTACATAATTTTCGAGATTTGTTTTTTTACGAAAATCGTTTATTCAAGATCGATTTCGTAAAAAAACGAAGTTCAAAATATATGTCGCGGCGATGGAAGAGATAGAGAAAACCTTCATTCTTTTACAACTCTTCTTTTTTGGACGTTTTCAATAATGCAGTGTTGTAGCGCCTCTGGTGTTAAATGAGGAGTATTGAATTTTTTTGAAGCTGTTTTATCGGTTATATTACTACGCCGATGATTCTACTACACAAGGAAGGAGGAAGCTCTGATGTTAGATTATTATTAGTTATCTGCTGAAGTCGGTATAGTTCAGTGACCAGTGACTATGCCACATCACTTGAACCTTCCTACAACAACTGTTACAAATTGACACTAATTCACATCAGAAAAATGTGTGCTGTTATTATATTTTTTTTAATGACTATTGGATACAGGGATTGAACCTAGTACCTTCGGTTTTGTATTCAACGTGCTAACTGCTTCAGCCAACGCCACCCGCCAAAGCGGTTATGGCTCGATATATTTGTACTATAATCGTAAAAGTCTAACAGTTTTTGTATAGCAACTAAACCCAACTAATATTAATACTTTTATATCATATATGTAATTATTTAAATACTTATTTACGAAAAACACATATCGTTACCTTAATATAGAAAGGCTCTAACTCGTTTTTTTATCTAGTTTTTTATATATTTCGATGGAAGAACATCTATTGGATCGAAAAATGCAAAAATTACGTTTAAATAAAATAAATGAGTTAAGACCTTTCTATATTAAGGTAACGATATGTAAATTGAGTTGTCTAACTGACTGGTGGAATTAGTCTCACAAGCTAGTACTAATTATTCCAGTGCGCCGTATGATATGGTCTGATTTTTTTTATGCATTAGGAAACCTTTCCATTGATACTAGTATCTTTGATTAAACCAACAAATAAAAGCCAATTTATGATTTAATAGCAGACGCAGAAAATCAGTTACGTTGCTCTTTTTAAATTGAAGATGCTGAGTTATGAAAATTTACTTACATACATACAAGTATACATACATATTAGTGTCCTGCACAAGACATCTTATAAGAACTTTCAAGACACGAGGTATTTTTCAAATGCTTTACTACAGCGAAATCTTCTAAAACAAACGTTAACAACACTGTTTGCAAGAAATTTGTTTGAGTATTGTAGATATAAGAGTAAAGAAGAAAACACTTCGTGACGGAAGAATTTGTGATACTTGCTTCTTTCTACGCATGAGCGCGTGTACAAACGTCATGCATGTATGTGTGTATGATCTTTTATTTTTCTGCGTACGTACATGCAAACGCATACACACATGCATTAACATTAGCTGTATGCGGTTAATCACATAATAGCTTACCATCTACATATTACATACACACTCAAACGTACAATATGAAAAATAACAAGCATACACTAATCAACAGTACTTCTTTTGAGTGTTTGTTACAAACAAGCTGTCTTGGCCACATCGCTTGTTAACACTGATATACACGTACACCAATACATCTATCGTGCTTCGCTTATAGTACGACAGCATTTATTATTGGTTTAGTATGATACATGTAGGGTTGCCAGTCGTACTGATTTTGCCAGTACATGTACTGATTTTTGTTTAAAGTACTGATTTATGCATAACTAGCAAATCAGTACGCAAATGTACTGATTTTTTCATGTATGTACTGTTTTTGTACTGTTTTTATATATTAATTATGATCAATGTATAAGAAAGCCTGTCATAGTGTTTATTTATTTTCTTTGAATCACCAGCGATCTTTACTTTACGTTCGCTTTAAGGCGAATTTATTTTCAAAGTGGTATCCATATAATACTCAAGCAAATTCGTCCAAAACTGTCAGAGATCATATCGCACATATAATTCAATAGTGGCATAACTCCAAAAAACCAATTTTGCAGAAAACGCGTTTTAAGTTTTCAATTTGCATACAACTCAATGGAAAAATGAAAAAAAAAATTATTCTCTCAGGAGGTGATGGTACAAGCTATTTATATGAAATTTTTACACAAGATAAAATACGAAATGCCGCATCTTTCTGCACTCAAAAAACTAATTTTTTGAGTTATGCCACTATTGAAGTATATGTGCGATATAAATTTTAGTTTAAGTTAATGTTAATGTTAATTTTATTGAGATTTCTTTAATTTAAATTTGCAAGAAAGATTTGCTATAAGTGATTTCTGATACATGCAAATAATGAATTTAAAGTTTCTTTTTCGAAAATTTATTTGATAATATTATTTTTATTGATTACATATGCCTTGGTACAAAGTATACATTGAATTCATGTTTTGTTTTAAGAATGGTTAAAGCTAGGAATGTAACGAATGTTCGCATTTGCAAATTTTTTGCTTATTTTTGCTATTTGCATTTGCTAAAATGTATTCGAATATTTAAGACAAACAAATTTTGTACTTCTTTTACAAAAAAAGTTTGCTATTAACAAACGTCAAAAACACGAAAATTATTTTAAGCCAGTATGAAAAATATACATATAGTGTATGTTCGTAGATTCATTAAATTTATGCAGAAGTTCTGCGAATTTTTTCTGCGTATGTGTGATCAACTGTTGCACAATATCTGTGCATAGTTGGCATTTTTGAACGAGCTGCAAAAAATTTTTAAGCCGGCAAGTAATTTTATTTAAGAAAGTTGGCATCTCGTCGATGTGAAGGCACAAAAAACTCTTTATAAAAGTTTGCACATTGTGCACATGGCTTGAACGTAGCTGACTTATAAGTAAGGCATTCTTCAAAGATTTATCAGAAAGCTTTTCTACAAAAAAGTTCTCATAAGCATCAAAATTAAACTAAAGTCCAGCGGTGTTTGGAAATATACCTATTTCATTTTTTGAAAAAGAAAAGGCATTGTATTTTCGGCAGCAGTATTGTCTACTTTTTGAATCGCTAACAATATTAACTAGTCATTGTTGTAGTAAATTCCAAGCGAAACAAGTGTCACTCATTAATTTCATATACAAACATATGTATGTATCTTTCTGTTTTATGAATTCATGTTTTTAATAAATTAATACATATTTGCTCAATGCAAGACTCAGTTTAAATAAAATGCTATATGTAGTACATCCATGTATGTAATGCAACTTCATGTTCTTATATAAATTTATTTTCATGTGATTTTTAACGTATTGTAATATTTGCATTCGCTTTCGCAAAAATTAAAATGTAGTATTCGCATTCGCATGCGCTAAACTGGTATTAGTTACATCCCTAGTTAAAGGCTTTTATATTGAAAAAATTAATGTACTGATTTTTTTTCAATTGTACTGATTTTTTTCCCTCATGTACTGATTTCTACGATTTCAAAACTGGCAACCCTAGATACATGCGACGTGAATACATTTAAAAATCATGACGTATTTACATTTAAGGACTGTTTACGCAGGTCTCCAATACATATGTATGTATGTAAATATCTATGTACAACGGATAGTGAAAAACTAAACTATTGGCACAGTAGGCAGTTTCTACTTCATGATTGATTTAAACGAATTATTGAAGCGATTTTCAATCAACAAATATTTTAACTAGATACATTTTTTTGTAAAGAGAAGTAGCACTCAGGCAATGAATACCTATTGCTAGTTGTTACCTTCTTTAGGAAAGGGATAGTGACAGAGAAGACAGGTAATGAAGGAAGAGATAGAGGAAAGCTTCATTCTTTTACAACTCTGTTTTTGCACGTCTTTTTTAACAAGGCAGTGTTGGAGCGCCTCTGGTGTCAATGAGGCGTATTAAATTTTCGAAACTGTATTTAATAGCCATTTTATTGGTTTTTTTACTTAGCCGATGAATCTGAGGGCGGTCTAATGTTACATTAGCATTAGTATCCTCTGAAGCCGGTGTAGTTCAGTGACCAGTTTCTATGCCTACATCAGTTGAACTTTCCTACAACAACTGATACAAATAGACACTAATGCAAATCAGAAAAATTCGTGCTGTTGCTATTTAATGACTGTCGGAGAACAGGCTCGAACCCAGGACCTTCGGGGTTTTTTTTTTTTTTTTGTTCTAACTACTTCAGCCAGTGCCACAAAATTCGCTTTGTTTCATTTCAAACCTTAATTACATTATTGTATGGCAATCGGTGGATCATGCAGGCCATCTCTGAAACTTCCCGATTAGCTACAGATTTTTGGTGAATTTTAGTCTTTAAAAATCACTGAATATCTGAAATCGATTTGACGAAGACTTTGGAAGTTATTATAGACAACGGACTTTTGCGAAATTTTTCATCAACAATATTTCTCGAAACGATCTCATTAATTAGCAGCAACCCAAGTGTTTTTGAAGTTAAAAGCTAATTAGATTTTGATCTTGCTCAGCAGTGGTTAAGAATTTGATACAAAGAAAGTTTTGTGAAAATTTTTCGAAAATTTTCGAAATCTGCCGAATGGAATCGATTCAATATCATACGACATCTATGGGGGCTGAACAATGCTTATCTTTGTAATATTTATTTATTATAAATCGCTTTAATTAGGCGTTTAAATCAATCGAGAAGTAGAGGTTGCATAGTGTGCCAATAGTTTTGTTCGTCACTGTAGGTATATACACACATGTGTATGTAAATATTCTTAAAACTAAAAGGTCTATTTTGCAAAAATTAAGATGCAACAAGAAATTTATGGTCTACCATAAACATAAACGTTTTTCTCGTTTGTAAAACTTTATTTTTGCCAATATTTGCCATCAATGAGGTGAGCAAAAACAAACAAAAAAAAAACGCACATCATACAAATATGCATACATGTTTAACTTCATGTAAAATATATGCGCGTGTGCGTGTGTGTGCGTCTATAATTTCATTAAAGTCAATATACATATGACAAAATATGCTATGCCTGGCTATAAATACCAGTAGCAAAAAAATTTATTGATTGCATGTTTTGAGTTACAATAATTAAAAGAAAAAATAATTATTATTAACTACATAATAAACACAACAACAACTGCAAGCGCACATTTCCAGAGGTTAAAATTACAAGGCATGTAAAAATTAGACGCTTTTCCATTTCTACTCTTCACTGGCCTAGTTGAACTATTCGGAATAGTTGATTTAATTTATCAAGCAGAGAATTACTTTTAGGTGTAACACAATAAGCGATATTTATAAAGAGGGTTCGAAAAATGGAGACAGAGAGGGCAGCGGAAAGCATTAAGTGATTTAGGGTAAATGATAAAAAGTTTCCAGCCCGTATATTCACGGACAGTAAAGCTGTTGGCAAAGCCTTAATGAAGCAGGAAGCTAAATCTCGTAGCGCTCTTCAAAGTATTACAGCCAAAGCAAAATTAGAGCGTCAAGCGTTGCGTAAGAGTACGTACATATCATTCAAAGTATTTCAAAGTACTTCGACTTCAACTACGAGGACTACGTTAAAGAAAAAAGTTTGCAATATTTCTTAAGGACCTATATGTTTAAGCGCCTGTCCCACGATGTCGACAGCGTTCGACTTGTCGCTCACTTACATTCAAAACAAAAACAAATTTTAAAATTTTGTTTCCAATGTAACTGTACGACAAGTCCAACGTTGTCATATCGTTGGACAGGCCCTAAATCACCGATGAGCAAATGGGCTTCTTATACAAATGAATATACATACCCGAAGATATCACTCTCGGTGGCCAGCACTCGTTGACGCTCTAATTAAGGTTTGGCTGTAAAATATGAGATAAGCTCATGCGCATACTTAACAGATCTACAGATAATATGGATACACAGACTTCAAGGTATAACAGAAAACGTAGAGGCTGATAGAATTTTTAAGATGACATCATCTTTGAATAATGTCAGACCTTTTAAGAGACTCAAAACCGCACTCAAACAATGGACGATTGGAGAACATGAAAGAGTTTGACAAAAGTCTACTATGGGAATAGTAACCAGAATCTCATGGAGTAATCCGAATCAAATAAAGCCAAGAGATTGTAGGACAAAAAAGGATAATAATTTGAAGAGTGTTTAGCATAATAACAGAAGACACGCATATGAGGTCTCATTTAGTTAGCATAGGCTTGATAGCGAATATCACATGCAGAGTATACGGAGAGGAGGACACAAAATTGCAACATGACCTTTGTCATTGTCCATTATTTAATTAGCTTAGGACGCAAACTTTCCATATGCCGGGCGTGGCATAAATCTAATCTCTTATGGAATTGGGTTAACGTAGTTGCCGCTGTTTTCAACCTAAACTAACATAATTTAAAAATTGTTATCGCATTAGATTTTTCGTAGTATATATGAGAAGTCACAGAACAAAACGTGCTTTTTTTAATTTTTTCAGAAAATGTTTTTTTGATGTATCTGCATTCATTTGGCTAAGTTCTATTGGAAAAAATCTCATTTGCATAACATTTCTTCTCTTCTCATAGATAAATGTGTGTCTTTAGAAAATTGATGCAGAACAAAACGTGCCTTTTTTCTTTTCTTTTTAGCAAAACGTAGTTTTTTTATAACAATTTATTTTTGGTTGTTTCATTATAACTAGAGATGGGAAAATGTGATTTTCTCGAACCACGCATGATTGTCGCATCAGCAAGCGTGTGTGATCATGAGGCAAAAAAGAACACTCAAGCGCAAGAGTAATTTTTGCGGAACGTGTCATTTCATGCAAATATATTTTTTGCTTGATTAATGGTAGAGTTAGTCGATTCGTATCGTGTTACTTTTGAGGTAGTCGTATCGTTTAAAGGCTCAGTTAGCCGACTGTAGTGTAAAGTAACTGCAACGTAGGAAACAGCTGATCGATATTTTTATATGAAAAGTAGCTTACGTTACATTCCATCTCTATAACCATTTTCATTATTTTTCACATAACAATATCGATCAGCTGTTTCTTACTGTTGCAGTTACTTTACATTACAGTCGGCTAACTGAGCCTTAAATCTGGATGTTAGTTAGTAAAAACGTGAAGCTGCCAGCGAATGTGTCAGCTGTTGTTGTATTTCTCTTTGCTTTATACGTGTGCGTGTATGTATGTAAAAAGAAGTTGAAGGAAAAATCTATTTTCTGTAAATTTAAACCTCACATACATATATACTACTGTGTTCGTTATTTGCAATAATTTGATTATTATCTGGTATTTGAAAGTTATTAAATACAACAATGAGCCTAACAAATATAATGTAGAGATTGAAGAAATACAAAAGACGATTTGGGATTTAAATACTCGAACACGAAGGAAGTATTAATTAAAATAAATCTCAACAGCGGTAAATATGTATATCAAATTATCATTAAAGATTTTGTTTTAAATGTGTAAATTTTTTTCGAATATACGATATTTCCATATCGAAAATACGCATACCAAAACGTTATTTTTACATTTTATTTTAAACCAAACTTACTTTTTTTGTTTTATTTTAACAAAACGTGCTATTTGAATATTAAAAGTCCTTTTATTTCGTACATCATTAACATTTGTTGTTGCGATCTGATGCATTTTATAATAAGGAAGGAACTTCTGGGTGCCATGCTATAAAATAATCGGGTGAAGAAAATAATCTTTGATTTTCCAATAATTTGAAATAATCAAAAATGCACGTTTTGTTCTGCGACTCCTCTTATGTAAAGGGTGTCCCAACAAGAACGCAAAATTTAAATTTGGCGCCATTCGAAATGTCATTGTTTGACATTTGAACAATTGTTATTGTTTGCTAGTAGAAGGTACGAGATTAGTAAAAATGAAGCGCTACACGAATGAACAACGCATTCTCATTGTGAAATTGTTTTATCAAAATGGTGAAAGTTTTGCGGCTACAGTTCGCAAATTTGCGATCAATTTGGGGTCACAATAATGCTCCAAAAGAGTCAACTGTAAAGACATTAATGGATAAATTTGCCGAAACTGGGTCTGTTAGTGATGTAAAGACAACAACGCGCCTTCGACCAGGTCGATCGACCGAAAATGTCGCAGCTGTACGTGATGATGTCGCTCAAACGCAGGTCAAGCGCAAACAGTCAATGATGTTCGGTATCGTGAAATGATAACCAGTTTTTTCGTGCCTAGAATTGAAGAAATTAATGTGGAGGGCATGTGGTTTCAACAAGACGGCGCCACATGTCATACAGCCAGAGAAACAATTCAATTGCTACATCAGTCATTTCCCGGTCGTGTTATTTCGCGTTTTGGAGACCAGAATTAGCCGCCTAGATCGTGCGATTTAACACCATTAGACTTTTTTCTTTGGGGTTTTTTGAAGTCGATGGTTTACGCGAATAAGCCGACGACGACTCAAGCCTTAAAAGAGGAAATTGGACGCTGCATTAATGAAATACCGCAGCATTTATGTAAAACGGCCGTTGAAAATTTCATTAAAAGATCGCGTGTGTGCTAGCAAAGCCGCGCCGGCCATCTGCCCGATTTGTTGTTCCACACATAACCTCATTTTGTCTACTTTACGATATAATAAAGTTTCACGATTTTTTTTTAAATATCTGTGTTTTATTTAAAATTTAAATCTTGCGTTCTTGTTGGGACACCCTTTAATAATAAAACTTATTTGTACTAAATAAAGCCCCATAGCAGGCCTTTTCAATCATTCTTCTTACCGCTGGGCACATAAAAATAAATCAATGCATGTGCTTGCACTCACCAACACAACCACACACACACAGACACAAAGCAATGCACAAATATACAAAATAAATTAAATTGACAAGCCCAGTTGACAACTAACTATACGTTCGCTTAGCATTTGGTACAAGAAAATAATGCAATTTGTAGATAGAAGCACATGCACACACACACACACACACACAAATATGCACACGCAAACTTATATGTATGTATAAAAGGATACCAAAATGTAGCGAGTAAATAGTTTTTCTAAAGTGTTTTTGAGAGAGAGTGTTCGGTCTTGCAGCTAGTTCTTGTAGTTGCAGTTATTTTGGGCTTTGGCTCTGGGAGTGTGAGTGTATTAGTTTTGTATGCAATTTTAATTGTGACCTTGAACATGAACTGCATTTGCGCAAATTATTCCAATATTTCTTTCTGTTGCTTTTTAAGCTTATTTTTTTTATTATTTTATTACTCTACTCTTCTTTGTTCATCTTTCTCAAAAAGAAAAGAACGCAAGAATTCAAACAAACAACCACAAACATTTCACATGATAAATGAGCTGAACGAAAAGAAAAGTAAAATAAAAATGCACTGTGCTAGAGAAACAAACCAAACGAAAGAGAGCGCCTCTATGGTGTGCAAGTGAAAGAGCGAATGAAGAATACATGAAAAAAGTGCATTGAAAAGGAAACTTAAACAGTAAATGAGGCAATTAAAAAATAAATTCTTTAAACAAACCATTTCAGACTGGGTAAAATTAAACACATTTACATAAGTACATGCATGTGCATATGCATTAAATTTGGTGAAATATATCAATTTACATAACAAGATACAAAATAATTAAAAAAAAATTTTTAATTTTTTTTTTTTTGAATGCGGTAAGCAGTCCACTGTATAGAGCGTATACACTGCGCTTCATAGTTATAGCAGCACCTTGAATATGGCAGATATGAAAGCTTTGGCAAGAAAAAAAAAACCGTCAATCAAACCAAAGAAAAGCTCGATATATACTATGGGGACTCTGCACAACTGATTTCAATGGTAAAAAAAAGTGGTTTACTGACTTTCATTTGTGGTTACACAAGTACAAATGACGCTGAACGTTTTGCACGGCCAATTGAGGTCAGTACACCCGAAAATGTTGAAAAAAACCACGATACATATGATGTTGGCCGACCGAAGAGTAAAAGTGCGTGAAATTGTTGATGCCATAGGCATTTCATATGGCAGTGTGGTTTCGATTTTAATTGTGACAACTTCAAATGATTGTTTGGAGTTGCCTAACCGCAATCCGAATGAGTTTTCGCGGCGTTTTGTAACTGTGGATGAAACTTAGATTCATTACTGTACTCCGGAGATCAAGCAGCAGTCTAAACCTGCTCCGAAGAAGGCCAAGGTGATTTTGTCGGCCAATAAGGTGATGGCAACAGTTTTTTGGGATGCACGCGGGATAATCCACATCGATTACCTTCGAAAAGGAAAAACAATAAACGGCGAATATTATGCCAACTCCTTAGAACAATTTAATTAAAAAGAATTTAAAAAGAAAATTACCCCATATGGCTAAGAAAAAAGTTCTTATTCAGCAAGATAATGCCCGAGTGCATACGTGTGCAGTTTCAATGGCAAAATTCTATTAATTGGGCTACGAATTGGTACCCCATCCACCATATTCCCCGGATTTAGCCCCTAGTGACTACTTCCTATTTCCAAACCTAAAGAAATGGCTCGCTGGCAGGATATTTAGTTCCAACGATGAAATTATTGCCTCTTTTAAGGACCTCGAGAAATACTATTTTTTGGAAGGGAGAAACGTTGGACTAAGTGTATTAAATTAAAAGGAGATTATGTTGAAAAACAAATTTTTGTTTTGCAAAAAAAAACTGTTTTTCATTAAAAAAGTCACGGACTTATTGATCCGCCCTCATATTTTAATAAAAAAAAATTTGAAAGAAGTACAAGTTCTGTAAATTGGCTTACAGGCTCGCGCAATTTAGTAACGCTATTTACTGTCGTGCTGTGTAAAGTCTTCAGCCTAAGACGATAACTCACTGATGATTGTCACTCGCTGACATACGACCTCCATTAATACAGAAACTGATCAAAAGTTGACATTACTGTAATTTCCGTTCCTTCATAGATTATCTGTATTTTATTAAATTTAAAGTAATATACCTCTAAAAATAATTCGTTAGAAAGAGACTTAAGCCCCTCGTAGACGACATGTTTTTTACATCTGACTTGTAAAATTTGTTTTCTGACAAAATTTCAATTGTAACGTGTTCTATTTTCTTTTGACAAAGTTTCTGACATCAGATGTTATTGTTATGCAAAATATGTCGTCAAAAATCTATGCCGTGAGGAAACATTCAGCGGCGTTGACGGAAGCATTAGCCGGCTATAGTTGATATATTACAACACCGATATATTTATTTTTTTTTTTTTACTATTCAATAGGAATCATGTATATGCAAAAAAATAGCGTTGCATTTTTATATCCTAACATGATTTCTTCGAACTTAAAGATAAATTCTTTAAAACGACTGAACTTTTAACGGCGTAAAGAAACATTTTTGTGGCGGCAACGCTCTATTTTGAAACAGAGGCCGACATAGGTTTGTGCAAAAGCTGTGCGAAATTTTTACAGAGATAATAAAAAAGACTATAACTTCATTTATTTATTTTTTTTAGAAATGGAGAAAGATTTATTAAAGGTAAGTTTGTAATATTATCCGTACATATATATTTAATAAAATTTGAGCAGACATCAGCTGTTGAATACAAACACAGACAATGTCAGACGTATTTGTACATGCACGCTTGTGACCGAATATTATACATCTTCTGCAAAACAAAATTTTTGACAGACATGCAGAATTACATCTGAGTTGAAAAGTTGGCATGTCAGACGTAAAAAACATGTCGTGTACGACCTGCTTTACGTACATTCTTTCACAATTGACAACTGAACAATTTATAAAAAGTTGAATGAATAAAGTTTTTTTAACAAATTATTTCAGCTTTGGTCCCACTGTAACTTTTTATATTTTTATTACGAAAATCGCATTCCCAACTGAACTAAATCTAATATACTTACATACACATATACATACATACATACGTACAAACAAAAACACATACTTTTATAGTTGTACTCGTATTGGTATTTAAACAAAACAAAAAAAATCCATCTCTTGTGCTGCACGTAAAACGTCAAGAAGAGCAGGGAAAAACTATTACTACTGGATCTAGGGAAAAGCAAAATTCAAGGTCAGTAAGTTATAGAAAACTGCAAGTATATGCAGTTTGCCTTTTTTGCAATATAGATAGATACACATGAAATCGCACTATTCGTACAATAAATAACAAACAAATTACCTCATACTGCTGCTCATGCATGTAGATATTTTCTATAATAAATATTATTTTTTTTTAAATTTTCCTACAAAAAAGGCAACAGGCTGCAGTCATATTTTTTTTTGCAGTGAATAAAAAAAAATTGTGTTAAACCGAAAATGGAAGTGAAGGTAATTACTTATTTTTAATTTTGTCTCAGTTTTGCATGTTTATTTTAACTTTTTTTTTTGCAAATTGTGGGCGTTCCTTGATGTGGGCTGGGCGTGTGCCACCGTATTTGGAACAAGCTGTTAATGTGTTTCCTGTTTTGTTGTACAACAATATTTATAAAAAAAAAATATATATTACAAAATTTCCTATGTTTTATTTAAAATTTTTGCTTAGAAAAATGTCTTACGTAAAAACAACAAAGTACTGATGATGATAATGATGAGGATGAGAATGATGCAGTGAAAGCTTTGTTGTAATTTACAATAGCATACATTGTATGTTTCTTGGTGTGAGTTAGGAAATTATTATTCAAATCAAATTTTGATATGGTGAACTATTCATTTCATACTATAGTTAGAAATGACTAAAGATTTTAAAATATTGTTATTAGAAATATTTTTTTTTTTTTGCAAATCAGTATGTGGGTATAAACTTGAAAATGTTTCTGTTATGACAGATGCTGATTTTTTCTACAGTTTTTTTTACTTTCTTTCTGATTGCATGCCACATCAATTTATATTATTTTAATGAAATTATAATTTTGTTTATATCAGTTAGGCTAGTTTTATTATACTCTTAATAATGGTTTCCAGAGAAAGATTGAGTTCACAAAAAGCAATTTTTGTTTGATTTCAATTTCAATTCAGCAGCTGATGCTCAGCTGTTAATTTCTCTGGTCTCAAATGAAAGCAAACGATTAGAAATTTTATGACAGCAGCAAATTTTACACTAATAAATATACAAGGCGAATATGCAGAGTTGCAAACCTGATCAAAATTAAGAGCGGAAACATAATATTTTCATCTATACCCCATAAAGACTGGGTTTACACACGGCAATTTCAGTTGAGCAACTTTTGAGTTTATGGAAGAGAGGAGAGCAGATATTTATGAGGGCAGCCATTTTATTTTCCTCTCTCGCACTTGAGCTAAACAGTTGCCGTGTGTGAACCCGCTCAAACTAGAAATATGCTCAACAAAAATTGTTGTGCCTGAACCCAGCACAGAAACAAGTCGAAGCAAAATTATCGATCGCATCGATGCAGATGTTTGAGGTCATTTTTCGGCGTACCGCCGTACGTACGTACGAAACACGAAAAATTTTCCCAACACAAACTGCACATCATGCACGTAATCAAACTGAATAGCAAAAAAGCATTTTTTTTATATTCAAATAGAATCATTTTTTTGCTCAATTTCAGAACTATAGACTTAAGAAACCCCTACACTATCAACAAATTTGCTGGTTTTGCGTGTTTGACGATACCAAATATTAAATTTTTTCTGTACTGGAAATTCACGCATAATTTTACACCTAAGATCGTTTCGTGTTTTATCTTGTCAATTTTGCTGAACACGATGCGAAAAGAATACGCACGAAATCAGATTTTCTTTGACGAACACGCCATTTTGAGTCGTGCGTGTTCGTGTCACGAAAAAAAACCCGACACGCCAGCGTGCACACTTAAACCGATATTCGGTAGATTCTACCGAATATGTTTGTCAATTTAACAATCTACCAATTCTACAGAACAAGGCCTGAAATCTACCGAATATTGTTATTTAGTAATTTAAGTCTATATATGTGTAAATTGCCCATTTTGCCACATGGCAGTGCGGCCGCAGAGTGGTCATTTTCTGTCATAAAAATCATCAAAACAGAAAAAAGAAATCGGTTAAAAACTGAAACAATAAATAACCTAATATTTGCCAAAGAATTGTGCCTTGGGAATGAAATATTTATTTCTACTAATGATTTAATAATTTTTGCACAAAAGTTTAAATTCATAAATGGATCTTACATATAATCTTTGTAGTTACAAATGTTTCCCAAATAAAAGTTATTTTAGTAGCTTTATAAAACCTATGTATGTACAAAAACTGAATTCCTGTTACTTATGTATATTATTTTATGTATGCATTAGAGGTGTCAAACTATCGATGGGACTATCGATAGTATCGATAGTTTATTTTTTTGAGACTATCGATTGATAGTTTTGGGGATTCTAGAACTTTTTTTTTCTATCGATAGTTTTTAGCTACTATCGATAGTCCATCGGAAATGATCCACCACTAGTATTGTAAAATTAAACGCGGCAAGTTCTTAAACGTAAACAAAGAAACAAAACTTCAGCAGGTGGATTGGCGGTTCCTCCAACGTTAGTATACAATGGAAAATAACAATAATAACACAACAGGTAGATTATACTTTTATTTAAATTGAGATAAAACAGATATAATCCGTTCCTTAACACACAGACTCTGAAGCCAGTAAAAGACCCAGAAAAAGTGTGTCGGACGTTTGGAAGCATTTTGCAATAGCTCCAGACAAAAAACACGCAAAATGCCTGACATGCAAAAAAATTTATAAGACAAGTGGGAATACGTCAAATCTGATGGACCATTTAAAGCGTAGTCATCCTTTGCGTATGGAACCAACAACATCGAACCCTATAACAGACTATTATAAAAAAGAAAGCACATACGACAATAATTCGGCGCGAAAAACAGATCTAGATTTGGCTCTAACAAAAATGATCGCTTTAGATGTGCAGCCGTTTCGTATAGTTGAAGACAGGGGTTTTCGAGAGTTCGTGCACTGTCTGGATCCACGATATGAGTTACCATCTCGAAACACCATTCGAAATGTTTTTTTGAAAAAGATTTATGCTGATGGCTGCAAAAATTTGCAGGATGTTCTTAACCAAGTAGAGAGTTGTGCTATAACCACCGACTGCTGGTCATCGAAGGCAAACGAAAGTTATTTGACTGTCACGTGCCATTTCGTTGACAGAGAATTCAAACTAAGATCGGCAGTTTTAACAACATCAAAGCTCGTTAGTGAGCTAAATCATAAATCTGAAAACATTTCCAAATCAATGCGAGTGTGCCTTACTAAATGGAATATATTCCACAAAGTTTCGTGCATCGTAACAAACAACGCAGCTTCAATGATTAAGGCTTGCGAACTACTTCAGGAAAAAAATCTTCCTTGCTTCGCTAATTCAATCAACCTTGTTGTGCAAGATGTTATATCAATTGAAAAAGTTAAAACATTAATGTCTAAATGCAAAACCATAGTCACATATTTTAAAAAGAGCAGTATTGCATATGCAAAATTCAGAATGGAACAGAGCGAAGATAAACAATACAGTCTTATTCAAGAAGTGGGCACTAGGTGGAATAGCGCATTTGCAATGGTGAAGCGAATTCTGCTTACTAAAGATGCCACCTTTTCAGTTTTATTAAGCAGTCCTAAGTCCCCTCAGATTCTAACGGCAGAAGAAATAGAGCAATTGGAAGACTTATGTTTATTGCTGGAACCATTCGACACAAATACAAATGTTATATCCGGAAATCAATATTTTACTATTTCACAAGTGATTCCCGTAGCATTAGGTTTATATTAAGCGATGATGAAACTTCAACCAAACATGAAAACTGAACTTGGATTGGAATCATGCACATATTTGGTCGAAAAAATACAACAACGACTTTTCATTTACGAATCTAGAAGTGTCACAAGATTTGCAACTATTTTGGATCCTAGATTCAAAAAAGAAGGCTTTCGATCTACTCATAATGCAACACAAGGATCAAACATGCTTGAAAATGAACTGGTTACCATCAGAAGAGTTATTGAGTCAAGAGAAAACAGGGAGGAATCGCCAGCAGCAGAGTACAACGAGGTACCTGACATTTTCTAATTTATAAAGGAAAAACTTTTAACTAAAGCCGTGTCTAAACGAGCAGATGCAATTATTTCCTTACGCAAATATGCTGAAAAGCCAAATCAACCCATAAGTATGGACCCTTTGGAGTACTGGAAGGTAATTCTTATTTTGAACTTATATTATTTACATTATTAATTTGCTTCAATTACAGACCCGATCCACCGATATGAAAGAGATGCAAGTACTTGCACTTAAGTATTTGTGCATCCCGGCCACATCAACTGAGTCTGAAAGAATGTTCAGCAAAGCTGGACAAATAATTTCAGAAAGGCGTACGAAATTAAAGGACGCAAATGTCGATATGCTGCTTTTTATAAACAAAAATAACTGGCTGACTGACCATTGATCTCACATTTTACATTTTTATTTAAAGAAATGGATATACATACTTTTTGTTTTGTTTTGTTATTTAATGAAGAAAGAAATATATTTTTGTTTTGTTAGAAAAAGGTGTATAATATGACATTTTTACATAATTGATGTATATAAATATTTTCTTCGTGAACTTTTTAAATCCGATAGTATCACGATAGTATCGTCGATATATCGATAGTTTTTTCAAGTTTTGATAGTTGGGACTCGATGTATCGATAGTTTCTTTTAATCTATCAAGAAATATCGATGGTGGCACTATCGATAGTTTGACACCTCTAGTATGCATAGCATATACATATATATAAAGCGTAAGGGTAAATAACTGGGGAGGACACTTTTTTTATTGGAAATGCTTCATTATTTATGGGAGTTTAATTTCCAATCACATGTGAAGTTTTAAATGCGCTTTTGGAACCTGTTTAGTTTGATACTCCTTGCACTTACCCTTTATCTTTATATAAGTACATATATTTTGTTATTTTTTGTTTCTTTGAATTATTATTTTTCATGTTTCTCTGAATAGAAAAAATTTTCTACCGAATTTCATTCAAATCTACCGATTTTTTTTGTCGATTCTACCGACTTTAAAAAAAATTAAGTGTGCACACTGCGACACGCACCCATCTCCAGTATGTATACTATATAAGTAGGTGGCACAATATATTGGATAAACCAAATGTCATTCGATGTTGCGCAAAAAGGAATATTGGTTTAATATATCTTTGGCAAAAAAGGAAAAAGTGCTTAAGAGGACTATTACTATTACAAAACTGCAACTGTGCAAAATTTCAGTTTCTTTATGTCATTTTTAGGAAAGTTAAAGCAAAATTACTTTTTATTTATTTCATTTCAATATGCGATTTCTTTTTACCCGAAGGGTATTGTGTTTATCAGTCTATATATGTATGTACGTATGTATGTGTGTTCCTTTGTCTTAATCCCGGGAGTGTCACTAAAGATATGTCAGTTGTCAAAATTCAATATGGCGGCGAACAGACGCCATTTCGTATACACGAAAAAATAAAAAATCGGCACACTATATCCAAATGGGTATCGTTCGATAGGTATTTTGAAATCATTTTTAGGTTTCTCTTATGTTTTTTTCATTTCGAATGACCATTTAGGATATTTAACGGTTCAAAATTGGTCGCAGTCGGGCTTTTTTTATTTATTTTTTTTTTTGTATAACTAATATTGGTCCAGCCGCAAGGAAAGTAACATCTGTTACAGAATAATAATAGTCTTAAGAAAATCAATTAAAGTTCAAAAGTGCGCTCATGATAAACTGCTAAATTAGACTTGAGTACTTTTTCCTTATTGCCACAGATTATTTTCAACTAATATTGGTCCCGCCGCAAGGAAAGTAGCATCTGTTACAGAATAATAATAGTCTTAAGAAAATCAATTAAAGTTCAAAAGTGCGCTCATGATAAACTGCTAAATTAGACTTGAGTACTTTTTCCTTATTGCCACAGATGTCCTGCAATATACTCATGCAGAACATTTCAGTTACTGCGTGAGATATTTGACACCGTTCGGCTTTTTTATGAGCTTATTTGAAATAAAATTTAATTAATAAATCGTGCCATAACCGCCAAAATAGTTTAAGCGACATGATTTTCGAACTTCAATTTTTGACCAAAATCGATTATTTGCGATCGTAAACAGTAGGTTTTCGTCAAAAGAAACGAAGTCCAAAAAATATTTCGCTTAAGCTATTTTAGCGGTTAGGGCACGAAATAATTTCATATACATATGTACATACATATTTATGTATTTACATATGTATGTTATGTGCCAGCAATCAAAATATTTATTTTAGTTAATTTAATTATTATTGTTCGAAGTTCATTTGTTTCTATATTTTATGATTTGAACAGGCTAAAGTTCGTATCGCTTTGTAAGCCAAATTACATGTGCTAATTATTAATGAACAAATAACATCAAAATTAGTTACAAAACGTCTAACTGTTCCGTTCAACTATGTGGTGTCAAAATATTTACAACTAACTTGTTCAAATCATAAAATATAGAAAAAATTTATTTTTTACTGTGTTTAAAGTGCCATGGAGATGATAAAATAAGTTCGTCAATCACACAGTTTTGTCGGCAAGAATTGATGAAAATCAAACAGTTTTGGTTTTTTATTCGACGGATTATTATTTGATCGTCTTAAACTCTGGATGATCAAAAGAATAAAAGGTTCTTCGACGGAGAAGTGCACATTAGAGCTGCAAAACTATCGATAGTCGCTCCACTCGATAGTTTCGATAGTTTTATGTAAAACTATCGATACTATCGATAGTATCAAATAGTTTTATAAAAGCTGCCACATAAACTACATTTGACTCGAAAAAAAATCCTGAGTCCTCAACATTTTCATTAGTATATAAAAATATACCAAGCCTTTTTTTCGATTTTATCGTAAGCGGGGGCATATTATCGAAAATATACTTTTTTATTTAACTTAAAATTTTATGGATCTACCCATGGTTTAGAATTATCAAAATGCGAAAATTGTTGATAACTTTTAAGACACTAACTGTAAAGTTTTATCGTAAGCGACAATTTTAACCTTCATCTAAAAATTTAATTTTTATCGCATACGATTACATCGAAGATTAGGCTGGATATGTAAGTATGTAGGTACAATTAAAAAAAAATTTTGTAGGGAAACACGATAGGGTATGTCAAAATAAATCAGAGACGATTGGCGGCCGTCGCGATATCGGTACCACCAAAATTTATCTTTGTGTCGACGATGTTGAATTTATTAAGATACTTGTGACTACTATTTGTCGAATAACACTTGGATTTATAAATAAATTCATATACATACATATGCATTTAATTACTTATGTATCAAGAAGCAGGGATGCGATGTCATATTTACAAATTGTACTAACTTTCAAAAAAAATTTTAATTTTTTCAGTACGATTGTACCTAATTCTTTATTAATATTTTTTTAATAATTGTACTTTTTAATTAACTAAAAATCAATTAACAAAACGCCAGAAGGTGCACAAAGAATATTAGTTGCTGGGATCTGAATATAAAAGTAACATTTGCGATATTTTTTTATTCGATTGTTCACAGTCGATGCAAATAGTCGGCTTCTCTCCTTGGTACGAAAATAAAATTTCCACATTTACCGGAAAAAATCGTTTGATTTACTTAATTTTCTAATACCTTCGAGCTAAAGATTAACCACCTTGTGCAAAAAAATAAGTGAACGTTAAAACCGATTTTTCTATGGAAATTTTTTTTAATGTACACTTCAAGCACGCATTATTTTTTGCATAAGGGGGTCAATATATTTTAATGCAATTTTGGCATGTAATATAATATAAAGAGATTCCAGTAGTACTAAATGGGTCATTGCGGTGCTACGGTACTTTTTTGCATTCAAATAGCGCTAAAATTATACAATTGTACCAACTTTTCCATCGCTGTAAAAAAGCTTAAATCAACTACGGATAATTTGCTTCAAAGCTGCCGGCTACTGTTTACTGACTTCGATTATTTTTACTCTTTTAATTACTTGTTTTTTTGCCGATAGTATCGATAGTGGAGAAAGCTATCGATATTTTATTTACAACAAAACTATCGATACTATCGATAGTACTATCGATAGTTTTGCAGCTCTAGTGCACATACGAACCAAAGTTCGTACAAAGTCACATACAAATGGTGATTGACGAATTTATTTGTAGGTCTCCTTTTAAGCGACAATCAAATGAAAATCACACATAGATATGTATGAATGTGTGTACTTATTGCCGGCTTATTTGATCATCTCGAGGTCTCTTACATTACACAAACTGAGCTAACAGATTCAGTTTTCAACCGAGACATTGATCAGTTCTATAGATCCAAATACTATATCAAATTATTAAAAACATAAAGAATGACTAATGTTGCCCAAGATCGTCGGCTAGAAGAAAATAGAGGGCTGGGAACTATTGAGATTTTAATGGGTTGTATAGTCGCAGTCATGATACACAATGGTATTAAATACATACAACAATATTAAATTAGTAATGCATACTCTAATTTCCAAATTTTAGGATCCAGGAGTGCAATATAAATTCGTCATTATATACATACATATATACACATATGCTTTAAGGGGCTTAGACACGGTCAAAATGCTTGCTGAGATTGGTTATAGTATGAGTGAAAATTTGTTAGTATGTGTGACACCAACGATGCTTGATGGAAAATCAAAAAATTTTGAGTTTTTGCATGCTTGCTGTCAATTGTTATATATGTGTATGTGTTAACCCGTCAAGCACGAACAAATTTTCATTATAATTATATTTTCATTGTGAACGGTTGCCCAAAACATCGGAATTAAAAGAAGAAAAACATAAATTTCACTGGTGAAGAAAAAAGAAGAGTTATTTTGCTTTTCTCTTTTTTTTTTGTAAACAGTGCTGCCATTATTGCTATTGAATTTCTTTATTTAAAAATTTTTATATATTTTTTTCAACCAAACGAACAGCACAAAATCAAAATAAAAATGAATGCTTGGTGGGTCATCAAGCATGGCAACATCAAGCCGACAAGCACACGTACACGAACTTGACAGGAAGCATTTTGATCGTGTCCAAAGCCCTTTAAACAATAGCAAATACTATATAGGCAGCTCTTAAATTATGAATTTTCAAACAGATTAAAATATATGTATGTAGTATGACAGCCAAATCTGCATAAAGCGTAAAACTTGGACTTAATTCGCAATTAATTTGTAAAAACTTTACTACAGAAAGTTTGTTAAGACAATTACTAGTGGTCATCTGTGATTTAGGAAAAAATTATTCGTCTTAATATACATACATACACACATATATCGTCCGTTTGCTGCACACTTAATGTATTTTGAATATAGTGTGAAGCAAACCAATAACCAACCGACGATATGTGTTTATATGTATGTATGTATTATTATTCAGTCCAATCAGTAAATTTATTAATTTTTCCTAAAACAGAACTCAATCAATTTCATAAGAATACTTTATATACTAGTACAGCCCTTTACAATTTATTAAATTTTTATACATTCACACATACTTACGTTGTGTTTAATGAAATTGCATTCATTAAACAAAATGATTTAATACTACAATTTTAAATGAGAAAAAATATATATATTTTCCAATTTGTAGGGCATTTAATCATTGTAAATAAAAACTAAACATTTTTGTTGAAAAATTTGCCTTGTGAATGTGGTGCTGCACTGGCTGGTGTGATTCATTCATTGTGCAAGGGAGAGACCTTGACATTAAGAATGAGATGGAATAATACAAATGTAAGTGTTTGTGTTAGCGATAGTGAGAGTTACGAAATGCGAAAGTATAAGTAAGAGCAAAACACCAGCAAATACCTAGTAAAGAGTACGAATGAAAGGGAACAAAAATAAAATATTAATATATAAAAAATTATGTGTGCCAAAGAACGTGAAGCAAATAAAAGCAAAACATGCAACGAAAATGAGAAAGCAAAATTAAATTAAAAAAAAAAACAAATATGAATTTGTAAAAAAAATGCACATGTTGAAAAGGTAGAAAAAAAGAACGCGTAACCAAATGCATGCAAACTATGAACCAACCAGTATACTTGTAATAATTTTTCATAATCAGCTGGTTGGTGGTAGGGTCCACAAAACAGGCCGGAACACTATACAAAGTATGTGGTACAGTAATTTTGAAATGGTACCTACTGAGTTAAGCGGCCCACCCACTTGCAATATAATTGTGCAATTTTTCGTATTGTACAATAATATCGCCAAAGTTAAGCGGCCCACCCATTAGCAATATAATTGTGCAATTTTTCGTATTGTACAATAATATCGCCAAAGTTAAGCGGCCCACCCATTAGGAATATAATTGTGCAATTTTTCGTATTGTACAATAATATCGCCAAAGTTAAGCGGCCCACCCACTTGCAATATAATTGTGCAATTTTTCGTATTGTACAATAATATCGTCAATGTGTATGTCATATTCGAAGATGGCACAATATATTGGCAAATATCAAAAGACTTTTGATTTTTATTGTACAAACTAAACAATTGTGTAATGTGGTGGTAGCATTGTTCAATGCTGTTTACTTTTTCGCTTTCAGGAAAATTGGGCTTTTTGAAAATATTGTGGCATTTATTGCATAGTATACATAGGTCAACACGACAAAAATATGTACAACAACATATGCAATAGTACTGTATGATGGATGTGCCGCTTTACAACTTAATAATTTATACAATTCTTAATCTGCAGGAACTTTTTTCTTCAAAATTTAGATCGGACATACTTTTACTATCAATATATAGAAGAAAACAAACTTTGTTTTTTTATATTATTGCCTCTTACTTATTTTTACTTTCTATGCACTTTTTTCAATAAATATTAATAAATATTACATAACACTAAAATTATATCGGATATAATTTTACTCTCAGTACACAGCTACTTCTAAGACCTTTTTAGGGTTCCGTACAACAAAGGTGAAACGGAACCCTATTGTTTTCGATACGCTGTCCGTCACAGGCTATTTTCTCAGGAACCGTTAGAGCTACGGACCTGAAATTCGGACAGAGTATGTAGAACCTTGGCCGCTACAACAACAAATACATGAGAGTTAAAAATTAAAGGGTGTTCCAAAACGAGCAACGAAAAATATTAAAATCCCATGTAATATACATACAATTGTATGTCCATATGTATATTGACACTTGAAATTTTTAAAATTATGCCCTAATTCAGTAAGAAGATTTAGGACGTTTTTGTTTGAAAATACTTTTGAGTTCTTGTTTTTGAATTCTCTAAGTTATATTCTTCAAAAATGATTGTGGTCTTTGATAATGAAAAATAAAAATATTATTGCCATGTTTTTAAAATATAAAAATTAAATGAAAGTATTATACAATATTTTGAAAAATAGAATTGGGTCGAATGCGTTCACTAGTTCATTTTTGCCACAAACCACTGATCAAACCCATTTAAATTACATGGGTTTTTTTCATTTTGGCGTTTTTTTTTTTTGTTTTTGGGGTTTTTTATTTAGGCGATTTTTTTCAATTTGGCGTAGCTCTTACGGTTCTCGAGGAAATACCCTGTAACAGAGGAATGGACAGCGTAGCGAAAACAATAGGGTTCATTTTCATTTGGTGTACGGAACCCTAATAAAGCAATTATTATTTTCACCTTTGGTGTACGGAACCCTAATAAAGCAAAAAACCTAAGGACCCTAACAAACAAAAACCAGCAAATTCCTATGTATTTACAATATTTTAAATAAGTTTGTATTGCTTCTTTCAAACACTAATACACTCATACATAGCTCACACCGATTTGACAACGCTGTGTGCATCTCAGCAAAGAAATCTCAGTGAAAAAGATTTTTATCCCCTAGCGTATAGATGTTTACACATCAAAAATTTTAGTAATCAGTAAATATTTACTGGTTAAAACTTTTTTTATTATTTTTACTGAAATTTTAGTGGTACTGCAGTGCTCATCTATGGTATATGCCTTTACTTTTACTTTTTAATTTTTAATTCGTGTTGTTCATCGTTTAGTTGTTAATGTTCTTGTTGTTGTGTACGCATTGCAATTAAAATAATTTCAGTAAACTGCGACTTTGACTAGCGCACATTCGGTTTTGATAATTTTTTTTTTTTTTTTTTTTTTTTTTTTGATTTAGCTTTCTTAATTTTTTAAGTTTTTTCAGTATAAACGTTTTTTCGGTTCTATCGCTTTTTCTCGTTTTGGCGCTTTTTTTCTCTTTTTATGTTTTTTAAATTTTCGCAATTTTTTTATTTTGGCGATTTTTTCATTTTAGCGATTTTTTCACATTGTCGATTTTTTTGTTTAAGGATTTTTTTCATTTTGGCGATTTTTCCGGTTTTTCGCGATTTATTTTAGTCCTAGAGATTTTTTTAATTTGGTGCTTTTTTCGTTTTGGCGATTTTTTTTATATATGGCGATTTTATATTTTTTGGATTTTTTAGTTTTACCGTTTTTGAAAATTACAAGAGTTTTGCTCTTACGGTTTCCAAGATACAGCAAGTTGTCAAAATTACAAACTCAAAATTGCATTAACTGATGGATTGATTAAAATTTTTTAAATTTAGTGTTAATTGTTGTAGTCTGTATAAAAATACACTAACTTTTAAAATTTCAAGTGTATATACATATGTATATTACATGGGATTTTAACATTTTTCGTTGCTCGTTTTGAAACACCCTTTAGTTTTTAACTATCATGTATTTGTTGTTGTAGTGGCCAAATGTCTACATATTGTGTCCAAATTTCAAGTCCGTAGCTCTTACGGTTCATTTTCACCTTTGGTGTACGGAAATATACAGAAAAATAACCGGCGGCGGCGCACCGTCGGCTTCGAGCCGGTCGACTTGTTTCTCTGCTTGGTATTGCTTCTTTCAAACACTAATACACTCATACATAGCTCACACCGATTTGACAATGCAAAGCAAAAGCAAAAAGCAAAGGAATCTCAGCAAAGAAATCTCAGCAAAGATCAAAGCCAAAAAATTTTTACCCCCTAGCGTATAGATGTTTACACATCAAAAATCGCCAAAACCGAAAAACCGCCAAAACTAAAAAAACGTTCAAAACCGAAAAAAAATCCAAAAACGAAAATAATGCCAAAACTATATTTTATGTAGGCTAAAGTTCGCATTGAATTACATATCTAGTATCCGTACGGAGCCCTTCGTGCGCTGGTCAAAGTCGCACTTCACTGAATTTATTTAATATTTTTTCTCTTGGTCTTGACATTTTAACTAAGAAGGATTTTCCACACGCAAGCTTTACTTTGCAAAGTCTGGAGTTTGTAGGAGAGAAGGGAAAGGGATCTCAAGAAACTCAAGACTTTTCAAAGTAAACTTCGCGCCGTCTCATATCGGGGAAAATGATAAGCAGGGAAACCGCAAATATGCAATTGCATGTTTTTTCTTGTATGACGTATCAGTGCAGGAACAAAGTATTTATCCCTTTCAGAACTTTTTCTGAATTTTGGCATCGATTTGTAAGTGCATATTTTTGGATATTATACCTTTTAAAACATGTTTTTGCATATATCAGTCTTACGTGCATATTTTTGAATTTTTAGAGCATAATTTACACTTTTAGGGCATTCTTTAATGCTTTATGAATTTTTTTATTTTAATATGCTTACAATTGGTCAACATCTTTAGGAGGAGGAGGTTAACAATTCGTCTGTATTTTTTTTAGGTGTCTATCTTCATAACTCGGTACATTTTAGACCGAGTGTAAAAAATTTTTTGTTGTCTGAGAGGGTATAGCTTTCCATTGGTCCAATTGTAAAAAAAACAGTGGGCGGAACACGCCCACATTTTTCTTATATATAATTTTATGATATTCTACTTATTTGATTGCTGCAAAACGTATAAAACATTTTTGGTTCTTGTAATTACAGAATTTGAAAGTTGAAAAAATTTGCGGGGTTACGCCCATTAAAATTTATTATAATATTTCACACGGTTCTACTTAACTGATTTTTCTGAAACTTACAACACACCTTAAGCTCTAAAATGTACACAATCCTCCTTTTAAAAAAATGGGCGGAGTCACGCCCATTAAAATGTAATATTTTATTTTAAGTCGTTCTACTTTACCGATTTTTCCAAGACTTAACATGCATCCTGAGCTCTGAAAAACACACAATCTTGCAATTAAAAAAATGAACGGAGGCACGCCTATTAAAATTTAATTTTATATTTCACGTAATTCTTATCTTCTTCTATCAGATCTTTGCACTGAATTCGTTTTGTTTTTGGCAGAAAGAATTATTATTTTTATTTTTCGCCATCTAAATCTCATTTCCAATGTTCCATGTGTATGTATAAAAGTTTACTTAGATGTGAATGGCAACGATTTTTTATTTGAAAATCTAGGTAAATATTTTGTTGTTTATTGCAATAAAAATATGAATGAAAATCCTGTTTTCTTTATCCAATATACAGTTCAAAAGTTTTAATTCTGATATCGTGATTTCTTTTGAAATTGAAGTTAAGCTTTTATGAGTATTCAAAAAAAAAAAAATATTTGTGTTATTGGCTTTAGTCAATATTTTGTTTTAACGTGCACTTCAAACCAAAATTATTGTTTATAATACGGCAGTTAGTCTTTGTTAGTTTTAGTGCATATTTTCAAGCTTTTATTGCATATTGAATGCGCATAAAACACTTTTTTAGAGCATATTTCTGATTTCCCTGATGATAAGAGATTTTTCTGCTTCTTCTGGTCATAATGTAATCTCTTTAAACTCTTTTAAAACACTTTTCACTTGAAATAAGAAAGTGTTTAGTGTCCGACCGAAGCAACAGTTTAGGCCAATGCCCCAGTACCCCCCCCCCCCCCCAATGGAATTTTCTCAGATCAATAAATCCGTAAATTTTTGAATAGCTGGCCTCTTAACTGAAAGGACAATACTGCTCCTGTCATTTGGCATCTTTCAGTTGACTCCTGTCAACTTCGTTTGACAGCCATTGATAGCGCTTGATTTGAAAAGAAAAAGGGGAAAAAGTGAATTTCGTGTGCTCATTAGGATTCAATTAATCGTACTATAACCATAAATATTAAATTAAAATTAAAATTTCTCTAAGAAAAAACGTAAAGTTTTATAATTCCGAATCTCTTGTGTGGTGCAAATTACGAGTACCAATAGAGTACAACTTCTTCTACTCATCACTGTAGAAATATAAAATAAGAAAAATCGATAAAAAAAATTGCTTTTGTATGTCCACACAAATTTCATTCGAGTTCTCAATTCTTTCGCTCATTTTCATATCATTTCATATCTGATAGATACACATTTTTCTTTTTTGATTCTTCGTTTTCGTTGTCGTTGTCATCGTTGGTGGTTGTTGGTGGTGGTGTTTGCAATGCAACTCTTGCTATAACATCAAGCAAACAAATGACAACAGCAGCAACATTTTCTGTTGCCGTTGCAAAATGCCAAACAAAAAGCGAACGAACAAGAAACACAGAAACAACAAAAATCCTTGTAGCGCAATTTCAAGTTCACTGCCAAGGTCGCCCACTCTTGTCATGCGCTTGCCCTTACCGTAGATTGTTGCCCGGTTATTTTTTGAGTGAATAGTGTATTTGTTTTAGTTGTTGTTGTCGTTCTTGTATGTTTATGAGAGCATGTTTTGTGTACGCTTACCAGCGTTGTCAACTCGGTGCTTTTCGCACCGTTTTTAGTGCTTTTTGAAATTTTGGACGCGACAGATTTTGAAGTTAGTGCTCAGTGCTTTTATAAATTCAGTTTCGGTGCTTTTTATTTCGAGGCGGTGGCACTAAACCAAAAGCTCAAAGGAAAATTTCTTTACCTTTTTTTTTTCGAGGAAGCCTTTCATTCAAAAACATAAGCTCTGAAGTTAAATATAGCATCTCAAAAAAATCGACTAAGATTTTAAAAGGTTTGGTTGAATAAATACGTGCCATATTACAATCAAACTTTAACATTTTAAGCATAATTAATATAAACATTGTTTTGCCATACAACAAAGAAGACATAATACAAGTATTTACTCAAATATAGCATAATAGCGAAATTTTGTCTAGTATAGACAGTGGGTGGAGAAAGATTGATTGATGGGAAAAATATTGAGTCCACTTTTGCCAGATTCAGTTGATATGAACTCGTTTGAGGCATTATCAAAACTTGCATTCCCATCAAACTTCTGTTACATCCAGAAACGCAGAAAGTCACCATTTTTATTTCGATCAAAATTTATTATCGTTGTCACATAGCAGCCGAGAGAATGTTCCCAAAGCATAATTTAATAAAAACTAAGCTAAGCCCATCGAGCTCAAAATGTACGAGTAATCGGCTCTTAACCTCAGAAAGACTCGTGGATTACTGCCAATTTGACTAAACTCGAGAGATTCGTTTGTTCATTGATTTAAGAATTCACTTATTCTTACAAAAATTAAATGTTTATCGGATGCCTCAAATTTTAAATCTTAGGAATGGAATGCAAGGGCAACCGATTCCTGTATTTTTTAGGTACATGTCGTCGGTTGGTTCACAGAAAAAATTATTCCCAAAAAATTTTTAAACAAATATTTGTTTGAAATCAAACTTAGTTTCAGTAAATATTCTGTACTGTTAAACTAAATTAATTTGTACCAAAACACTGTATAGAGAAGAAACAGGCCACGACGTTTGTCGGCTACATTTCGGCATTTACATGTATACAACACGATCAAACCAAATAAACAACAACTAAACAACAACAACCGCACAACAGTACGTTGTTCCTATCAACAAGCAAGATAAACACCAACACACTGAAATAACATTTTCTCTCAGCCGAACTATGATTAATTTAAATTTTTATAAAATTTTTATCAGAATTTACAAAATTATTTGTAGGACCGCATTCAAATAAAATATTTACTGATTCAACGAATTTGGTTACTGAAAATGAAATTTAGTTTTTTCTGTGTTATTGGTTTGCGGCATAGTATATTCAAAATACATTACGTCTGCAGCAAACCAATAACCAATCGACGATGTGTAAAATTTTTTTATATAAAATAATAAAATTTTAAATTTAGTGCTTTTTCACTTAAATTACGCGCTTTTTTCCTGGTTTCGATGCTTTTTGAAATTTAAAAGTTGACAACGCTGACGCTTACGTATGCAAGTTGTTTTGTCTGCAATAGTTGTTGCAGCCAGAGTTGGCGAAAGAGTTTGATTTGCAATTTCAGGCTCTCTATAGGAGATCTCGTAAATGAAATAACGAAAAAAAAAATCACATGAGCAAACATACATGCATATGTATGTATGTCAATGCTGCCCACAGAGAGAAAACCGAGAGTAATGTATAAGCGTATGTGCATTCATTTGTACAAAAAGCCGATTGATGTTCGGCACTCTGGCGCTTCTCTGGCCAGCAGTGATGTATGTGGTATGTATTGTAAAATAGAAGAAGTAGAAAAACAGAGACAGCAAACATTAAACAATTAGTTGTTGCAACAGTGGTGGTGGCAGTGCATTTTCTGTATTGCTTAGTAAAACCCTTGATCGTTCACCCATACGAAATACCTACTGTGGCATTGTAAGTGATCGAGTCCCGATTAGAGCTGCTCGATGTTAATCGATGCATCGTAAACATCGATGAGCGTTAAATTTTCTACAAAAGCGTACCAAGAAGTTTACTGTTGGACATTCCGTTCTTTACTTCGTATGGGCAATCGAAAAGTGCGATGCGCACCATCTCATCATTAATACTAAGAGCTGATGTTTTAACAGGCCTATTTTTTTACCTAAACAAAATTTTGAAACCTGGTTCTGAGAAAAAAAAAACGATTGTTTTTATAGAATTACCCTAATGTACATATTAGTTCTGCACGAATATTCGTATTAGTATTCGAATTGCCGAATATTCGATAATTTTTAAGGCGAATACGAATCATTCATATTCGTCAAATTCAGGCGAATACGAACATTTTTCCAAAAAAAAAAAAAATTAAATAAATAAATTCATAAATTCTAAACTAAATTTAAATAAATTGATAACAATATTAGTTTGTACGAATCCATTAAATTTTTTATAGAAATTTGTGCTTGTATCATTTTCAAATAATATTTGCTGACGATCATTAAAATTTTGGGTAGTTTTTATTATCTTTAAAGTACGTAAACAGGAGTATGAAGTTCTTTTAATATTTCATATTGCAGGCGTAAATAGAGGCCTAATTTAATGTTTATAAATTTCACATGAAATATTCGTATTCGTATTCGTATTCGTATTCCCGAATATCGTTTCAAATATTCGTATTCGCATTCGTATTCGCGAATATCAAAAATTGACATTCGTTACATCACTAGTACATACAGCTGTTGACAACTAATTAGAAACGATTTGAAATTTTCATAAAAAGCTATGGTTTTTATTATTTTCTCGTAGAATTTACTATATTTTTCATTCAATACATTAACCCCCATATTCATAAAAAAAATTAAATGAATTTGAAATTCATTTTAGGAATATTTTGTATGGAAAATTTGAAATAAAATACATTTCAAATTCGTTTCAAATTTTATGAATATGGGGGTAAATATTTAGCAATCTAACAAAAACAAATTAAAAAACTTTTCTATATGAATATATTTTAGAAATAAACAAAATTTTCTTTAAAACGCTGTGGCACATAATTAGAAACGAACATCTCTCAACACAAATCTTTCGTGCAAAATATTTTTTGATCAAGGTTGTTTTGTTATCGTTAAATGCATTTTTCTAAATGAGCTTAAATTATAATTTAAAACTATATTTTTAATGTTGCAAGGTCAAGAGCTTCACTTTTGCACAACGGAGCGCTATTTGTGGGTTTTAAAAATCTGGAGTCTTTTAGAGAAATAGCAGACATCTCAAGTGTTCCAACAAAATGGTTTTTAATGCTATAAAACATATAAAAAATATGACACCATCCTTAACGTTCCGCTAAGAAAAAATAACAAGAAAATATCGGAGTATACCCACCGAAGAATAAGTCTTGTATCTAAAAGCTACCCAACAAAGACATCCACTGATATTCAACGGGATATTCAGTCTAATTTAACATTCTAATATCCAAGCGAACCATTACACGTCGTTTGGTAGAAGCTGGAATACATGGAAGAGCAGCACGCAAGAAGCCACTTCTAAGTAGGATCCAAAGGAAACAATGTCTAGACTTTGCTAAGCCTCATTGACATTGGTCCACAAATCCAGTGGGAATATGTCCTTTGGCGTGATGAAACAAAGATAAATCGCCTTGTTTCTGACGGCCGAAAATATGTTAGACGGCCCATTATCAAGGAATTTAATCCTAGCTCCATTTCATCCGTAGTGAAACATGGTGGAGGATCAATTATGGTATGGGGATGATTTTTCTGGAATTCTATTGGTCCAATCCATAAAATTGGTAGAATTTTGAACAAGGAAAAACAAGTTTTAATATTAAATGATTCAATGATGCCATGGGTTGAGGAGAAATTGCGCATTGTATGGCAATTCCAGCAGGATAACGATCTGTACCGCACGGCAAAAGTAAAGAAATAAACTTTTGCTTACAATTCTCTCAATGTTTCGGATTAACTTTCATCTAGTCCGGATTAAATCCCAATCGGAAATATGTGGGGTCTTGTTTGCCACAATACCTATTACAGAAATATGCTATGCGTTGTATAAATTTGTAAACGTAAGGGTGTCATATAATTTCTAGATAATCTGCAAACTTGACAACATTTTTACCGATATAAAGAAATGAACAAATACGCATTATTCTCTCCATTTTAGAAAGGTAAAAATATTGCCAACTAAGTAGACTATATAGAAATTATATGACACCCTTACGATTACAAATTTATACAACGCATAGCATATTTCTGTAATAGGTATTGTGGCAAACAAGAACTTGGTCAAAATTTATATCTCACTACTTTTAATGGCCAAAATTTAGGATAGGAACTTGACCTTTTTTCACATTTATGTTTTTGTGAGGATCTGACTACTTTTTGACAAATTTTCTATGATAAGACTTTATAAACTTAAAAATTCTAGTGTGTCTTATTTCTATTAATGATCACTGTACCAGTTGAAAATGGCATAGTTGCATAAAATAATGGGTTAGAGCGTGATGGCTGTTGGATTGTTGACCTTGAAAATGCACTATTGTGTCATTACAACGGGTTGCTAGTGTTTACGCAATTTGGTAAGAGTCCTCTGGAAAGAAACATGTTAAGTACAGCGTAAATTTAAGCGGACGTGATCCCTTCTTTTTTCTCAATAAATTTACATATTAAAGTCTGATTAGCCAAAGTAAATAAATCAAAAGAATATGCCCAATGTGCATGCAAAGTTTCTGGTGCTTTAATTTTTGGATTTTACGATTGAGTAAATCAATTAGGACTGTTTGTCTACAAAATGTCAGTTCTCTACAGCATAATATTACGTACATTTTTTATGGGCTTGGCCCCGCTGACTTTTATATGTATCTGCTAGTGCTCATGGTTCATGAAAAGTTTGGTATTAAAAAGATAATGAGAAATGCCTAAGTATTAAATTAAAAACTGCTAAGCGGAAGTACCTGAAAGAAAAAGCTAAGATTTATGGGTGAAGTCACGACTACTTTTCAAAATAGGAAATTTTTATTTTGGATAAGTGCAATGTGTATGAAAGGCTTCATTCAATAAAATTTATCTTAATTTTGAATTAAAAATGCTTGTTACCGCCCTCTGTTTTAAACTTTAGGTTTTTTAGATTTATCTTAATGATCTCTGATCTAGATTTATTTGAGTATCTAATTTGAGCTCTATAGTGCGAGTTGGAGTTTTAAAGGCGTAGCTCCGCATACCGGAAAAAAACTTCTTAGTTTTAAGATTTTCCTATTGGCTTATCTACACTTACTTATGTATAGAATTTCAGCTCTCTATCGAGAATTAAATTTTATGAGCACTATCCCTCCCACTATTTTAAACTCACAAATTTGTTGTGAGCGGCGCTTATAATTCATGCTAATTTTTTTTTTTCTAAAATATGCTAGACCGAAGTAGATTAAACACAAGGCTAACATTTTATAGGAGTAATCACGCCCACTTTTTAAGGTGATAGTGCAACGCGTATACAAGGTTTCACTAAATTAGTTTGAGTTAAAAGCTGTATATTAAGTTTTTAGTTCCAAACAATATTAGCGTGGCCCCGCCCATTCTGGTAAAATTTTTTGGGGTTTCAGATTTTTCTAGTTGGTTTCTCACCTAAACCTACTTGTGTATCAAATTTCAGCTCCTTAGCGCAACTTTTAAATTTTAGTTTTAATGGGCGCAGCCCCGCCCCTTTAACTAAAATATCCGTTTTTTCAGATTTTTCTAGTTGGTTTCTCACCTAGACCTAATTGTATATCAAATTTCACCTCCTTAGCGCAACTTTTAATTTTTAATTTTTATGGACGTAAGCCCGCCCACTTTTTCAAACTTAAGATTTTTTTCGGCCAGTACTTATTATTCGTGTCAAGTTTCGTTGCAAACGGATAATAATACCCACATAAATAGTATATCTAACATGCTGAGCCGTAGTACACGAAAATGAGGTTTAAATTATATGGGCGTGTCACCGCCCACTTTTTTAAGAAAAAATTTATAGCCTTGCATTATCGCTCTATATATGTCAAATTTCAATAAAATAGCTTCTATTAAGCGCTTTTTTAATTCTGACTTTTATGGGCGTAGCCCCGCCCTCCTGGCCAAAATTTCCAAGTTTTCAGATTTTTTATTTTAGTGCTCACCTAGACCTAGCTCTGTATCAAATTTCAGTTCACTAGCACAAGTTTTAATATTTATGGGCGTAGCCCCACCCCCTGGTTAAAATTTAGATTTTTTCGGATTTTTCTGGTTCATTGCTCACCTAGATCTACCTACTCGTGTACCAAATTTTAGCTCTTTAGCTATAGCGGAAGTGCTTCATCAATTTGATGAGTGAGTCAGTGAGTATGTCTTAAACTATGCACTTTTGCACCTCTATATCTCCGGAAGCTTTCTTTGTAAAACTTTCAAACGCATTTGAGGTTACATGGATTTATTCTAATTATGGTTTAAATTTTATAATTTTACGATTGCGGGGAACAAAGTTATGAGGGGGGTAAAAACAGCTCGAATGGCTTCGTGTAAATATACACACTGCGTGCATTGGCCAGAACTCTTGAAATTTTCAAAAACAGTGAAACTAAAAAATCGCAAAATTATAAAATCGCCAAACCGAAAAAAGTCGCCAAAAACCAAAAAAAATCGCCAAAACGAAAAAAAGCACCAAATTAAAAAAAAAAATTTCTAACACTAAAATAAATCGACAAAACCGAAAAAATCGACAAAATGAAAAAAATGCCAAAATGAAAAAAACGCCAAAAAACCGAAAAAAATCGCCAAAACGCGAAAAAGGCGACAAAACTAAAAAATAGCCTAAATGAAAAAAAAAACGCTAAAATGAAAAAAAAATCGTCAAAATGAAAAAAAACGCCAAAAACGGAAAAAAATCGCCAAAACGCGAAAAAGACGCCAAAACTAAAAAACGGCCAAAATGAAAGAAATCATCACTATGAAAAAAACGTCAAAAACCGAAAAAATCGACAAAACGAGAAAAAAAAGTGCCTAAACTAAAAAAGCGCCAAAACTTAAAAAAAATCTTAAAAAACCCAAAAAGCGCCAAAACTAAAAAACTCTCAAAACCGAAAGAACCCAAAGACAAAAAAAAACCAAAACTATTCATTATATAGGCTAAAGGCGTATTGAATTACATGTCTAGTATCCGTACGGAACCCTTCGTGCGCGGGTTAAAATCGCACTTCACTGAATTTATTTATTTTCATAGCATTCTGGAGCTTAGAAAATAAAAGATTTTATAACCACTGTACTTGATTTTTGTCGTATGCATGTATGTATTTACATATGTGCATATGAATCCATATATGTATGCACATGAATATATACACATGTGTATATACTTACATGTATATTCAAATATAGATAAAGCGAAATGTATTACATACACTGGTGCACAACTGGCGATGATGTTGTAACACTGGAAATGTATATTTGTACACAGTCACGTTGGATGTGTACTGTATGTATGTAAATATATACTTACATGGATTATATGCATACATACATATATACATATGTGCATTTGTAAGTGCACACATGAGAGAACAAACTTGGCATTTCTCCGCTCCCTGCGCCACTTTGCCCTTTTCGATTCAAGCAAACGTCGCTGACGTCTTTACTTGCAATTTTTTCATTTGCTTGTTGAGCTAATGCTGTTGTTGCAAAATTGATTTAATACTGGTACAACTACAACAACCAAGAGTCGTTCAGCGGTGTATTGAATACATATTAAAATTTTAGATACGTACTATAATTATATATACATACATATGTATATACATATAGTACATATGTATAAACATATGTACATATATATATTGCTTTTATTGATATAATATTGATCGTTTGTAGATAGCATTTGTGAGAAATATTACTTTTGTTTGAAATACATTAATTCATATGCACATATTTCATTTCGAAATTCTTTTTGTTTTGTTACTATTTAATTCGAAAATTTTCTAAAACATTCTAAAGTTTGATGTAATTTTTTCCTGTAATTGTTATTGCACTTGAGGCACAAAACAATTGCTAATAGCTTTTGTTTTTGTTGTGAATTGTTTGAAAGTAAAAATGGAAAAGAAATTATTTTATCATGCAATCCATGATGACTACTGCAGTTACACAGGAAAAAATATATGCACATTAGAGTGGCATTAGAATGTATAGCGGCAACTCTGAAATTAATAGCTGTTATTTGTCAGTTGCCATATGTTATAAAATTTTGGCAACTGGCAACGCAACTAAAGTCCGTTGGCCATCCATAATCGAGCTATAATTTTTTTCCGCAGTACAGGCAGTACAGTAGGGAGCCTCAAAATATTTCGGAAAATATGTGTTAACGTGATTGGTTAATGGATAGTAGAGACCTGCGTAAACAGTCTTGAAATGTAAGTACGTCACGATTTTTAAATGTATTCACGTCGCATGTATTATACTAAACCAATAATAAATGCTGTCGTACTAATTATAAGCGAAGCACAATGGATGTATTGGTGTACGTGTACACAGAAAAAATTATTCCCAAAAAAATTTTAAGCCAATATTTGTTTGAAATCAAACTTAGTTTCAGTAAATATTCTGTACTGTTCCACTAAATTAATTTGTACCAAAAAAAATGTATAGAGAAGAAACAGGACACGACGTTTGTCGGCTACTTTTCGGCATTTACATGTAAACAACACGATCAATCAAAATAAGCAACAACTAAACAACAACCGCACAACAGCACGTTGTTCCTATCAACAAGCGAGATAAACAACAACACACTGAAATAACATTTTCTCTCGGCCGAACTGTGATTAATTTAAATTTTTACAAAATTTTTATCAGAATTTACAAAATTATTTGTAGGACCGCATTCAAATAAAATATTTACTGATTAAACGAATTTGGTTACTGAAAATGAAATTTAGTTTTTTCTGTGTATATCAGTGCTAACAAGCGATATCCCTAAGACAGCTTGTTTGTAACAAACACTCAAAAGAAGTACTGTTGATTAGTGTATGCTTGTTATTTTTCATATTGTACGTTTGAGTGTGTGTGTAATATGTAGATGGTAAGCTATTATGTGATTAACCGCATACAGCTAATGTTAATGCATGTGTGTATGCGTTTGCATGTGCGCAGAAAAATAAAAGATCATACACACATACATGCATGACATTTGTACACGCGCTCACGCGTAGAAATAAGCAAGTATCACAAATTCTTCCATCACGAAGTATTTTCTTCTTTACTCCTATACCTATAATACTGAAACAAATTTCTTGCAAACAGTATTCTTAACGTTTGGTTTAGAAGATTTCGCTGTAGTAAAACATTTGAAAAATCCCTCGTGTCTTGAAAGTTCTTATAAGATGTCTTGTGCAGGACACTAATGGATAGAGCAATATGGGTAACCAACCACACATCAAAAAATTACACATTACCACCAGAACTACTTGCCATATAACGACTTACTTTCTGATTGCCAAATCAAAAAAAAAAATCACATTACCTAAAATTTAAAAAAAAATGATGTACAAGTTGCTAAATGAGGAGAATGATTTTTTTTAAATTAAATAGATTACGTGAACAAGTTGCCAAATAAAAAAGTAAGTACTTTTTAAGAATCGATTATTTTAGTCTCACGCCTTGTTAAAAGCCTTAAGTTGGTAATCCAGTAGGGAAGAGCTTCCACCAAAAATGCTTAATTCCAAACCAGATTACCTTTTTGAAATGTTTTGCTGGGCAATTTTCCAAAATCAATTGCATCGGGCACGGTTACTATTGACAAATTAAGACTATTTTGTATTCATATGCAAGAATGTGCATGTTTATGTAATTTTCTCCTAACATTTATTTCTTTAAACAATTTTTATAGATTTTTTTTAAATGCATTACGAATAAAAAGAAATAAAAATGCAATATTTATATTATTGACAAGATTTTAAATTGCTTAAAAAGCAATTTAAAAAAAAGCGTTTAATGGCAGTTATAATATTTACAAAATACATATACAAATAGATGAGACCACCCCTGATATTGCACCCGTATGTATAGCGGACATATCATTCCAGCATATTGGGATAGGTCACCTTTAGTGTAATTGAATTAAAGAAAAATAACAAACAGCAATAAAAATAAAACCTGCCATATGTGAATACTTAAATAAATTTATTCAATTATTCAAGTGCCACACACGAGCACGTCTTAAATGAATTTAACCAAATGAAATCCATCATTAGGGGGTTGGAGAGCAAGATTTTATCAACAGTTAAATAGTTTAGTGCAGTTATTTTCCTAGCATCCATTTAAATTTGTTTTCCAGCTTATACAATGTAAGTTGACACAAGTTACTGCACTCGATGTCGTACGTAAGTTCAAAACATTTTAATGGAATGGGAATATTTTAATCTGGGGTCTAATCGTTGCTTTCGATAAAAGCTGGTTCGCTCACTTTTTTTAAATTGAGATTATGGCTCCGCTATCGAGCGCTATAATAATATTGTTCGATATCTAATGCCATAATCTTAGACTGAGAAAACGTAATCGAGTCAGCTCGTTATCGAAAACAGCGATTACACCCCTGCAATTTATCCCCCGGTTGTCTTACTCTTCATCAGAAATAATATTATAAGCACACAACTAACTAATGAAAGTTAGTCTTGTGAAAATATAATTTTTTTAATAATTCGTATCCGAAGTCATTGAATAGCAGGAAAATATCAAAAACTCTTGCTTGTTTGATTTTTAGCGATACCAGCAGATGATAGTTCGTAGTGCTTGTATAGAATGACTCCCCCACATAGATATAACAAACCTTAGCAGTCCACACAATTTCACTCTCGATACAAGTTCAAGACTCCAAAACGTGTGCGGCTTAGAGATGGACAGTGGCACATTACATGTTCTGCTGTCTGAATTACCCATTACATTTCCTGCAGGTACCGTCAAGTATTTGTCCTATTTTTTTAAGAGAAGTAACAGTTAGGTAGTGGATACCTACTACTATTAGTAGGTGTTACCTTCTTTAAGAAAGGGATAGTGATAGAGAAGGCAGGTGGTGAAGAAAAAGATATAGGAAAGCTTCATTCTTCTACAAGTCTGCTTTTGCACGTTTTTTATTTAATAATGATTGCAGCGCCCCTAGTGTCAATGAGGCGTATTAAATTTTCAAAGCTGCCATTTTAGCCGTTAGCCTTTTTATTGGTTAACACAGTACCGACAAAGAAAGGAGGGCGCTCTGATGTTACACTAGGATTAGTATCTGCTGAATTCGGTGTAGTTCAATGACCAGTGTCTATTCCTTCATCACTTCAACTTTTCTACAACAACTGCTACAGAGGGACACTAACGCATATGAGAAAAATGCATGCTGCTGTTATTTAATGACTGTCAGAAATGAGGTCGAACCCAGGACCTTCGCTTTTGTAGTCAACGTGCTAACTGCTTCGACCAACGCCACCCTCTAATTTTTTTGATGACAGTGTCCAGTTAATACCTCCACTAGAAGTCTACAGTTGCTTCTAGTTAGTGATAAAAGGAATTTAGTCGATTTGTGATCATAGGAGCTCCACATGATATTAGAAGTTTTGCAAGTTTTCGGTTTTCGTTGCTCGTCAAACTTTCTGTGCTTCTTCCTTCATCTGAAGAGTCTATGATACTTTTTAGATATTGAATTGATTTCCGGACATGTACCGTTTCCTCCATTGGTAATTGAGTTCCTTTTTCGGTCATTTCGTTTCCCTCAATTCCCATATATCCACGGACCCAGCACATAATTTATTTAGCTCATTCCTACACATGAACATAACTGAGCAGTAGTTGTAGTTTGCTGAAATTGCCTTAATTGCTGCTTGACTGTCACACGCGAATGTATGGTTTGAAGAGCGAAAGCTAATTCTTCAGCCATTTTGCCTGCATAGATTTCTGCCTGGAAGATGCAGCAGTCACCAGGACATTTATAAGATTACTCTATACCGACCAGTAAACCGGTATAGAGTAAATCAGTGAAAAAGTTGAAGCTAGAACCACTATAGTTAAGACCTTCTAGATAGCTTTCTTTCTTTATATTAATCTGTGGTTTGGCACAGAAGTTGATTATTGGAATGATGTAGTCCGAGCTACACTCCATGCCTGCCAGTAGTTTACCCTGACCAAATGATGTGTACGACATCTGTCCTGTTGCCCTGTGCCGAATAACGGATTTGCATGCCACGTTCACTGCAGTTAGTTTTATTGGTTTAAGGTCCAATACGACTTCTAAAGCTATAGCAGGGGGGTTATTATGTAATTCGATTCGAAACGGAAATGTGTTCGAATGTAATGTTAATAACATACAAATTCGAACAGTTTCCGTTTCGAATCGAAATACATAATAACCCCCCTGGTTTGCGTTTTAGAGCTTCAGTGGCACAAAGTTCTGCCACTATCCGGATATTCTCTAACTTTTTCAGGTATGCCCTTGTTTCAGTCGTCCTGCGCAAGTATTCCGTAAAGTATAATATGCAAGATCTGGCGAAAAAGCTCCATTGGTTAAGCACCGTATATATGCATTTTGTTCCTGCTTCGGTATTTATTATATATAAAAAATTATATTTATTAATTAATTAATAATCACTTTGTGTGGGGTGTACCCGTCTCCAGACTCCTATACCACCAAAGATTTTGGTGAAACATGCAGTTTGTTTTCAGAGTTATCTACATCAAATTTATTGTTCCTGATTATTATTGTTTTGAAGATATAGGCGGGTGGCACCCATCTTCCACTTCCTATACCGCCAATATTTTTGTTAGAACATGCAGTTTCTATTAAGAGAAACCCATCACCATTGTGGTTATGGAGATATGAATTGATCCGCGAACAAAAAAAGGGCTTTTGGTTCCGCTGAGCGATGCTGTATTGATCTTTAAAGATCAATTTAAAGACAATTGTCAGAGCATCATTGTATACATCGAGTGTTTCCTTGAAAGGTAAAAAAAAAACTTTACATTGAAATAAAACACAAATAAATAGACTGTCGTACTTTCTTAGCACATTTCTTAAATTATAATTTTTATACAGGTAACGAACTTTGAAATGGAATAAAGCAATGATGAAATTATTGAATTGACATGAAATTTACTTTCTACAAAAGATAATCTTCTGGCACTATAACTTAAATATGACTTCTGGCATATGACGTAGCTTCGGGTCTAGTCTAATCTGCAGGTTCAAATTTTCGATGACTTTTTCCAACATTTGTGGCCGCATTATTGTCAATATTGATCGCTTAGGGCTTATCGGCGTAGACTAGCGAGTCCCACAGAAAATAGTCTAGCGGGATGAAATCTCACGATCTTGGAAGCCAATTTATTAGTCCGAAACGTGAAACTATGAGCTTGCCAAACTTTTCCTTCAATAAATCAATTGTGGCACAAGCTGTGTGACATGTTGCGCCGTCTTGATTAACGAACAAGTCATCACGATGGCGGACAGATTGATTCGGATCTTCCTCTACGCTACGCTCTAACAGCAGCAATGACTTCTTCTTTACGTACTTTAGGGCGTCTCTGTTGACGCTTATTATCATTTAGAATAAACGTGGTGCGAAAACGTTTAATAGTTAATCGAATTAATAGATCTGATGGACGATTATGCTGACCGTAAAATGGACGTAGTGCGAGAAACGTGTATTTCAAAATATATTTGCACAATTTGGAAGCGTTGTTCAGATGTCGGTTTATTCATGTTGAAATGATAAACCAAACTAAACACAAACTACCTGACAGCTCACAAAATGGCCGCCAGTTAAAAAAGTGTTACCAGCCTAAAGTTGTATATCTACCTCTATAAAAAAACACTGGGTCATGGGAAGTTTAATCGGAAAACAAGAGCCGATAATGCAGATTTGATTTAATTCTCTAACGTCTTCACTTTTTCTTTTTTATGGTTGAGATTTTTCGTTATCCTCTTTTATTTTTCCATTTCCTTTCAAAGTGATTTGTTTTTGTTTTTATACTTTTTACATTTGTTGCTATTGTTGTTTTAATTAAATTTCCTATTTTTAGTTCAACTCTTTAATTGTTTAATTGCATTAAAAGTTACGCATACAAATTACATGCCTACAACGAATTGGAATTTATTCTGCCAGAAGAAAAAATAAACATAATAAAAAACAACTAAGAAACTCATATGACAATAGAAAGAACGCAAATCAGCAAGAATTTAAATTTCATAAGAACTTGTAAGGAAAAAATTATCAGTAGCAAATTGGCCAACAATGTCTCATTCGATGTGCGTTTTCTCTCTGCTTTTCTATGCATTTTTGTTATACCAAGACGAAAAAATAAATATCGCCTCATCATGGAATAAAAAATGCAACTTTCCTCATTTCTACATTGATTAAAATTTAAATGTGCAATATTTTTAACTATTATTTTTCGCTCCATCTCTTCCTTCCTTCCTTCCTGCTTCGTAAATTGTTTCTTGGTTGACGATTTGTTCTGCTTAAAGATTTGTTTAGTCTGTTGGAAATAGAAGATGTGCTAAATTTCTCCTATTTTCTACTTATTGTCAAGTTGCATATCAGGCATGGAAAGTTTATTACTCTGATTCGAAATATGCTTAAGAAAATTTTTTAATAGGTGTCGCTTTTCATTTGTCTTCGTTCATCCATGCTTTTTCTGTCGATTGTAGACTACAGACCACGCTTCCTCAAAAGACCAGACATGGAAATTCATAATTTTATGTACTTAAAAGTAGAGGTGGAAAATTATCGATGTTACTATCGATAGTTAATTTTTTTAGTGAATATCGATGTAAATGACTATCGATAGTAAATGATACACCACTAAAAGCAAAAAACTTAAATGTGCTGCTTTTTAACCCCCGACCAAAAAAAGGGGTGTTATAAGTTTGTAGTGTGTGTCTGTGTATATGTGCCTCGACCCTGCAGAAAGTGCGAATAGTGAAATTGTAGTGATTTACTTGTGACATTGTCAGTTGTACTACTGACCAGGTGTACCCCAGCCAATATAATCATCTATTGACATTTAACATTAGCTTGTCATTGAAAATACACCAATAGACAGTAGCACTACTAACTAAGTAGTTCTTTTGGGACCACATGGAGACATTGACACCAAAGATTCACTAATAAATTTTAGGGGCTATAGTCTACAATATCGATATTTCCTCGCTCGTTGTCAATGGTAAAATTATAGTGATTTTCTAGTGACATTGTCAATAGTGCTACTGACTAGGTGTACTTCAGCTAATGTAATCGCCTATTGACATATAACATACGGTTGTCATTGAAAATCTACCAGTAGACCTTAGCGCTTTGAGAAATTAGTTCTTTTACGACCATATGCAGATATTTGAACCAAAGATTCACTAGTAGATTTTAGTGACCCCCGTCTACATATATTTATTTAATATTATTGCACAATATAATAAAAAAGAAAAAGAAACTATTGACGCATTCGTTGACAATATCACCAGATATACACTAGAACTGTTGTCTCTAACGTATCTCTACTCGCGCAAAAAAGGAAAGTTGTCGACATTTCAACTAGTGCCATTGGCGTTGGAGAAAGAGTATTGACATAGAGACATATGGTTCTAGGCTGACTAGAGGGTCCGTGTCTCTGTGTATCTGTGTCTGTACAAGTACTCGTACAGACCAAACGGCTGAACCGATTTTAAATTAGTCTTTTATGTTTAAAAGGTGACTTGATCGGGAGTGTTCTTAGGTATGTTTAAAGAAAATCGGTTTAGCCGTTTAGAAGATATGACATCTTTTCTGAAAAAATCGGGGGTTCTTAAAATTTTTAATTTTTGTTATCATAAACAAAAGTAACTGAATGGCTTAAAATCTTTTTCACTGATCTTATTTGTTATCCATACAATTATTATAGTTTTTTTATATATTGAACTGAGAAATAAAGTTGTGTTTTGTTTGTTTAAAAAATATTTTTCATTGAAATTTTAGTGTAAATAAATACATTATCCGAAATCTAATCAACTTTGATACTATCGCGATAGTATCGTCGATATATCGATAGTTTTTTTTTTAACTTTTGACAGTCTTGAATATTTTTTTAAACTATCGAAAACTTTTTCACCCCTACCAATCGGCTCTTGCAGTAACCAATAAAACGTATTGTAGTTGACAGACTAAAATCAATTAAATTAAAATGTATCTTTTCTATGCCTGTTTCATAATACAAAAGCTTCCATACGTCAACTCTTATTTCTTATTACAATTTTATTCTCTTTTTATATTTATTGTTGTAGTATTTAATGCGTTTATTGTGTTAAAGCCATCTGTTTCAATAGATTTTTTTCAAACCATATTGGCTAAATAAACTGTAAGAAGGGTTATTATCTTGTCACTTTTCAGCTTTTAAAAGTGAAATTATTAAATTCGATAATAAATATTTCCAATCAAACTCTATTGAAATTTCGTTCGATGTAGTGTTAAGTTTTGCCAGCTTAAAGTTTTATACATCTATAAAATACCCTTTATAAACTGTTCTCAGAATAATGGTCTTCAATATAATGGTTCCAACTCATATTTTAATTTTATATTGCATTTAAAAATAAATTTAGTGAAGTGCGACTTTGACCCGCGCACGAAGGGTTCCGTACGGACACTAGATATGTAATTCAATACGAACTTTAGCCTATATAATAAATAGCTTTGGTTTTTTTCGTTTTTGGGGTTTTTCGGTTTTGAGTGTTTTTAGATTTGGCGTTTTTTCGGTTTTTGGCGCTTTTTTAGTTTTGGCACTTTATTTTCCGGTTTTGTAAATTTTTTCGATTTTTTTCATTCAGGCGATTTTTACGGTTCTTGGCGTTTTTTCAATTTGGCGATTTTTTCATTTTGGCAATTTTTTCATTTAGGCGATTTTTTAGTTTTGGCGCCTTTTTCGCGTTTTGGTGATTTTTTCGGTTTTTGGCTTTTTTTATAATTTGGCAATTTTTTTTATTTTGGCGATTTTTTTAACTTTAGCAATTTTTTTTCATTTGGCCGATTTTTTTAGTTTTGGCGCCTTTTTCACGTTTTGGCAATTTTTTCGGTTTTTGGCGTTTTTTTTCACTTTGGCGATATTTTCATTTTGTCGATTTTTTTAGTTTTGCCGATTTATTTTAGTCTTAGAATTTTTTTTTTAATTTGGTGCTTTTCGTTTTTTTCGTTTAAGCGATTTTTTTTTTTTGGTTTTTGGCGATTTTTTTTTTTGGTTTGGCGATTCCTTGAGCAAATAGCGTGTGATGGACAGACGGACAGTGTAGCGAAAACAATAGGGTTCCTTTTCACCTTTGGTGTACGGAACCCTAAAAATAATTTTTATATAAGTTCATGTTAATGTTAATTCGGCAAATGTCAAAATATATGGAAAATGCATTGATTTCAACGAAATCACGTCAGCTTGAGTAGGCTATTACATTCATTGTCCTACATAATTGTACGACTTTTGAGAAAATGCAATTCCGATCTCATAAATTGTTGTTGTTTCTTGAATGTTTGTATAAGCTCCATTAGATCAGGGTTTCATTTTCTCAAAAGTCATTTTACTTAGTATGCATACTGAGAGAAGAGTTACTTAAAACCATCCGGCATTGTTCTCAACAATTGGAACTTCTTCGTGCGCTTACAAAACTCAACTCGTCCAGTTAAGGCCATGACTCAGTATCCTACACAATCGTACGATCTACGAAAATTATCATAGACTCTATCATACCACACGCAGACAATAATACCAATGTAAAATCACCATGCAATAATTTTGATTTCAAATTATATTAAATTATAAGAAACAATATGTTCTTTATGTGTGATGGTGTTTTTTTTTTTTTGCTTAGTTCTGTGACTTGTGACTTGTTTTTGTATTGTTGTTGTTTATTTTGATGATTGTAAATAGCCGACAAACTGCTGCTGGCTGGTTGGGCAGTGTACTAGTCTTGTAGAGGGAGGATTGCTGGAGCTGGAGTCAAAGTATTTTGAATTTTTTCTTAACTAAAACATTGCAAATAAATTGTATGATAAATTATCAATAAAATAATGTTGAATTAAATTTTTATTTATAATGGTATATATTTAGTGTGTGTCTAAAAAATATTTAAAGTTGTTGTGGCTTCCTTCCACGCAATGAGTTCGGAGTTCAAGTCCTGGCCACACGTAAGTTAAATAATTAATAAAATACAATTACTACATTAAATTAAGTTCATGTTGTTTCAACTTGAACTAACTTTGATTTAACATTGTTCTTCGTGTTATTTCAATATTGAATTTAAGTTGTTACAGCCTGAACTAACTTTGATTCAACATGAGTTTTCATTTTGATTTTAACAGTACGTAAATGTTAAATTAACGTGAAATAAAGTTATTTCAAAAGGAAAAATGTGCTTTGAAAATTACTATAAATCATGTTAGATTAACTTGAAGCTAAATCGTTGCCGAAAAAGACTAATTTAACCTTGTTTAGGTAGGTTTTAAGTAGAAATTTTTCTGAGTGCAGGGTTGTATTTTCTCAAAAATCGCACAATTATGTAGGGTAGTCTGTCACGGCCTTTAATAATATTTTGCAAGCAATGGGAAAGTAACTCCTTGAATGTAATATGCAATTAAAAAATTCAAGGCAAATTGTTTAAATGTAATTATATAATTTTCCTCTCTCTCTCTCTCTCTCTCTCTCGTTGATTCTTAAACGCCCACTTTAAAGTTCTTAAATGTCAATACTAAATTGTTGGCCTTCAAAAAAATTTCGCACTTAATACTCTTTATTTTATAAAGCATTGCTCGTACATTTTTTTTACGATTACAGGCTACATATGTTTGGTACGCGTATTAAGAAAATAAGATATTCACTGCACCATTGGTGTTTCCAGCCGTTAAGTGCTGTAGCCTTGTTTTTATGTCAACTTAAAAAAAACTTGCACAAGGAATAAACGATGTCCTTCAAAGTTTGTGTGCAATGCAATATGTATGTACATATGTGCGGATGCATGAATGGCGGCATTAAAATATGTTGCCATATGCGAGATAATGTGAATATAATTATATTACGGACATTTTTTTTTAGAGACAAATAAATTTAAATTGAAATAAAGCACAGATAAATGGTGTTAATTGCCATGAATTTTATTTTATTTCAAGGATAATTCTTTGTCATTTTAATTTGAATATGATATGTGGGATATGGCCACCTTGTTTGGCCATCACTTGTTGCTGCAAACGAGGCCATATTTCAGTGATGACCGTCTTTTAGGCGGCGGGGTTATAACAGAGATTTTATATAGCTCCTTGAAAAATAATTCAGCGATGCGATGCTAAGTCGCATGATTTTATACATATGTTAATTTACTAATCAATTACAATTAACCGAAAATATTTTTCTTGCTACAGAAAATCAAGGACCAAACCCACGATGTCGACAACGTTCGACTTGTCGCACACTTACATTCAAAACAAAAACAAATTTTAATATTTTGTTGTTGTTTCAAATGTAAGTGTGCGACAAGTCGAACGTTGTCGATATCCTTAAATATTTAACGCAAAACAGTTAGTGAGCCAGCCGTTAGTTTCATTATGGTTTTAAATACCATGTTCACACTCACGTGTTTAACGCCTCGTTCGTATTTAAGAGCTTAAACACGGCGATTTGGAGATGTTTTACCATACCAATTAATTAATTGTTCGTAATTTTTTACAAATACAATAATTTATTGACTAAACCTCAACCTTAAACATCTCAAATGTAATGTGAACGGTTGTGTTTAGTTTTTAAAACACTTGCCTTAAACACGTTTAAGATCATAAGCGTGAACATGGTATAAGGAAATACCGACCAATAAAGTCATCCCAAGCAGTAACTTTTTCAATCGGGTATGTTCTGAATTCCACTCGTTTTAATTTCACGTGAAAATGCAGAACATACCCGAATATACATACATACAACGATGTCTCGATAACGGCATTAGAATATTCTTCGTTCCACATTCGATAGTCAATATCCAATGACGCATCTGTTAAATATTTTTTGTGAAATACAGGCCAATTCACCAAATGTACGGGGCTCGCCCGAGCGTCCGGTTACCATCGATCTACTAGTGATGAAATGGCGAACCAAACTAAGCGCAGAGATATTATAACTTAAAAAACCCAAGCTACAAATGTAATTTATATCCTACCATCGGTTTTTATTTGATAAATTTAATATTTGTTTAATTCATTGGACCGGAAACAACAACAGATACAGAAAAAAAATAAATTTTTTTGCAATAGTTAAAAAAAATTAGTAAAATCTAGAAAAACAAATTTCATATATTTTTAGCCAAGGCGCATCCAGCAACTTTTTGCGAAAATGGCAATATTTAACGATATATTTATTCGTTGCATGTCGAGCCCTTTTTTCGATTTTATCGTAAGCGACATGCAATCGAAGAGACTTTTTTATTGAAAATATAATTTTATGGGCCTACCCATAGTTTAGAATTATCAAAATGAAAACATTTTTGATAAGTTTTAAGATACAGGCTGTAAAATTTTATCGCAAGCGACAATTTACGTACAAAAACATATTTTTGAATATTAAAAAAAACCTTCTCCTGAAAACTTTAATTTTTGTCCCTTACCATTAAATCGAAAATAATGCTCGATGTGATTCTGTAGTTTATTTTTTACGATAATGTGCATCTGTGTTTTACTCACCATGTGGCATCTCTGCATATGAAATGTCAAAATAAGCGAAAAGTACAAAGAAGAATTAACTAAAAAGGAAATAAATTTGAGTTTGTGATCTGACTTTTATTACTTTAACCGAAAGCGAGTATCGTTAAAACGTATTAGTGGACAGCAAAGTCGATAAATTTTCGATATATTTATTATAGCGATACGATTGTCGTAATAAAGGTTACTGAATCCAGATACAGCTGGTCTCAATAGCCCTCCCTGGTGGGGGTTTTCGCCGCTTGTAATTTGAATATCACACTTCGAAATTTTTAATTCCCAAAGTGGGGCCTTAAATTGAACATACGAAAATGTGGCGTAAGTATATCTACCCAAATTGTAGGTCATACATACCATGTTTAAAGATCGGACCGGAAGTGATTGGGATATCGGACAGAATGAAATACCTTGGCGTCACCTTCCATGAAAACTTTGAATTTTATCGCCATATTGATGACATTCTTGAAAAGGCCAAGAGAATATACTCGTCATATCAGAGTCTTTTAAAGCGTAGAGGCGGTCTTTATAGAAAAGTGCGCCTTTTGGTATATCGCCAGATTGTTCGTCCAATCATCTCTTATGCCTTTCCAACTTGGTTTGGAATCTCTTCATCCCAGATGGAGAGGATTAGGAGATGGGAGCGAATGATTCTGGTAGCATGTCTTGGGCTAAAATCATACATCGGACAGAATGGTCAGTTTCGTAGGCCATCGTGTAGGTCCATATACAGATCGGTTGATTTCAGGCGAGTGAATGTTTTTTTGATCGAAGGGTCTTTAATTTTTCTGGAAGGTGCACGTTCTCTGGAGAATCCTTTAGTAAGAAGATGTTTTGATGGCTCTAGAGATTTGCAGACCGTTCAGATGTCTAGATATTTTCTTCCTATGGACTTGTTGACCCTTGAGGGTGCTGGTGCTTTGTATGAGGGTGAAGATCTCTTGTTCTACCATAGGAGGATAAGGTCGTTAAATATAAATGACACGGTGTATAACACCAGTCAATGAACTTTTTAATTCCCTTGTTTGTTTGTCTGTTTGTTCTATTTTCCTTTTTAATTTTTTGTTTTTGCATGAAATTAGTCATAAGTTTATTAATTTAAGTATTAATTGAAGTGCCTCCCTTTTTTTCCTTTTTTTTGGGGAATTATATAAAAATTTAAATTCCTACAACAATGGCTGTATATATATATATATATATATATATATAATGTACTTTTTTCATAATTTGATAGTCTTTGGTAAATGTTTTAGCGTGTAAAGAAATTTTTGAATAGAAGATTTTTAAATTTAATTTTTAGAATTAAATAATTTTTTGTAATGTTTTGGAAAATAATAAATACAATACAATACAATTAATTCCCAAATTTTCTTTAATTCCCTTTTAAGCTTCTACTCGCGTCTGTACAACGCAATTTATTTAATGAAATTCCATTTTTTTTACATGTTTACTTAAACATTATCGGCCTTATGTATAAGAAAAAACTAGCAAGAAGTTAGCATAAGTGGCAAAATTTAATATGATCTTAACGAGTGTTGTTATACAATTTTACATTAAAAATCACGCTAGGATTTAATAGTGGGCTAAAACTACATTATGCTCCGATTTTTAATCTCAAATTGTAGAAATGATAATAAGCCATCGGAACAATCTATAAACACTGTCGAATACAGCGTAAAGCAGCCCATACACGATTAAATTCAATTTTCAATTGAGTCGGTTGTTGTCCAAATCAAAGCGTGTATGGCTTTGTCAATTGATTAGTTTGGCAGTTGTCGAGTTGGTTGAAGAAAAATCAAAAGACTTTGATTTTTCATGTTGACTAGTAAATCTTTCAATTCGATTGTGCTGTGTGTGTTCGAGTCTCTTGATTTGCTGTCAAAATTTATGTTTGTAGCTTTATTTTGTATAAAAAAAGTTATGTATTTTTAAAATTGTATTTAATTTCATTGAATTCTAAATAAAAAATATTTGCGGTATTCACAAGTGTGTTTTAAGTGTCCTAAGTGTCATAATGTCTTAACATTTTAACATAGTTTAAAAAAATTGTTGTTGTGGCTCAAACAAAACGGTCATAAAGTAATAAGATTTTCTCAGCTATGTTTATTGTTTGTCATAACTACATGTAGAAATGCGTGAGAGTTTACCAAAGGAATTGAGAGAGAGAGTAAAAAATGTACAAGGTGTTAAAACCAAAATACAAATAAGTACAATATTTATAATTGTAAAATATAAGGGGTTGCTCACAGCAGTCATATATTTTCGTTTTATAACTTTAAAACGTGTTAATTTATGAGTACCATTTGAATACCCCAATTAAAATTAATGAATTAATGCAATAGAAGTTTTAAATTTAAAAATTTTTAATTGTGAAAAAAATATAAATTTGACAGTTGAATGAAAATCTTTCAATTCAGTTTATGAAGTGTGTGGTCAAGAATCAATTCAATTGAAAGACTCAATTCACAATTGAATTGAAACGTGTATGGGGTGCATAAGATTTTAAAAACTCGTTTCGCATTATTTATCCATTAATGCTTCACTGCTGCTTCTAAAGTAAATCCATTTGAACGCAGAGGCTTTTTATGTGTCCTTGGTGAACTAAATTTAAAACTGTGGGCTGCCATACGTCCACTTTTTTATTTGATTTTATGATATTTTATGGGCGATGTAACGCCCATTAAAATTTAATATTTTATTTTAAGTGATTCTACTTTATTGACTTTTGTAAAACTTAACACACATCCTGAAGTCTGAAGAACACACAATCTTGCATTTAAAAACATGGGCGGAGGCACGCCCATTAAAATTTAATTTCATATTTCATGTACTTCTTCTTAACCAACAGATTTGAAATTTTGTTTTTTTTTTTTAAGACTTTACTTCCCTTTTGGTACCATACATTTTATTCGAAAATGTTACATCAGATCTTTGCTTTGAAGTCGGTTTTTTTTGGCAGAATTATTAATAAAATAAAATAAAAAGGATATTTTCTGGCAATTCGATTTTTTTTAAAGAAACAATGCAATTACTGAAAAAATTTTGATAAATTGTCGTTTTTCTTTTGTGCCAAAAATTAGCTCTTTAGATAAAAATAATGTGATGAAACTTCAATAAAAGAAGCTAGTGGACAAGTTTTCTTTTATAAAAAATACATAACTATAAAATCATTTATGATTTGAGGGAATAACGATAGTTTTCACATCTTCATGTCAAACGAGTCAACAAGTCCTAATGGACAGCCACACAGACGAACGTTTTCATTATTATTGGTAACAATAGTTTTTAGATTTTCCAATCAATAGATACATGCACATTGGAAAACTTAGATCATCAGGTGGCCACTGCACTAACTAGCAACAATGTATTTGAAAATTCTCTATTTGATTTAAATACATCAAAACTTGAAAGTGCATAGAAAAAAAAAGATAAGAAATATATAAAACGAGAAACAACATCCAGAGTAAAACTGAAACAAAAAAGTGTATTGGAATTATGAGCACCAACACCAACCAACTCACACACGTGCAGGAAAAACTTAAGCGCTCTATTATACACTTTTCCAAAAACAAAAACAACTAAAATAAATTTCTATACCTATATGCACTTCTATATACATATAAGTACGAGTATGTACTTATAGAAGATAAATTCTATATAAATCAAAGTACATACATTCAATATAGAAACTATTTTCTCAACTGTAGATACAAAACCCAAACTATGTACTTATATGTATTATCCGGTCGGGAGGAGAAGTGGGCAGCAAGAAAACTGATTATAATTCAAGTAGAGAACAAACATATGGTAGAGCAATAAAGGGAACTGCATCCAAGTGATGCAGCATTATTCCAGAGAAGAGAGGGGAACACAGAAGTGCTGCAAATGAAAAAAAAAAAGAGGAAGCAACGCAAATGCGAACACGTGAAAGAGTGAGAGACTTGCATATTCTGTGTAGGACCCAACTCGAGACCACAGAAAACCTTTAAAAGTGTAAAAAAGAAGAAAAAATCAACCAGCCAGAGGAAGTGCAAGTTTTCAAAAACTGGTTGGGGAAGGTTGGATGGTTGCTGCCGCTAAATATTGCAACGACACGACGAGAGGTTTTTGTAATGATAGTTAGTGTGTGCAATTCGAAACAAGTTGTTGTTCTGGAAAAGGGGAGTGCCGGCAGTGAGAGGCTGGTAAATAATTGTACACATGTTTAGTGAGTGCTTTTATCGTTGTGGCTGATTACAGTATGTATGCGCAAACCCTCACATACACACACACAAACACTCATATTAAATGGCAGCAGCTCTGGCAGCAACAAACATCTCATACGAAGCAAATTCGACGAACAAATGAAAGCGAACAACAGCCAAACGAACGAAACAATATTACATAACATCCTTGAACTTGAGCTGTGTTTTGGGTCGGTCGGTCTCTCGGTTGGTAGGTCTTCTTCTCGACAACAACAGCAACAACAATAATACAAAAATCACACATAACTGAATAGAATTTCAAAGTAAAAACAAGAAAACACTTCACTGCAATTTTTAAAAGTGTTTGCAAAGCACCCAGCAAACACATGTACAAGAACTCAGACTCACAATAGATTTTTCTTTTTAAATAGAAGTGGCACTCAAGCAATAAATGCCTATTACTATTACTAGGGGTTACCTTCTTTTAAGAAAGGGATAATGATAGAGAAGACAGAAGGTGAAGGAAGAGACAGAGGAAAGCTTCATTCTTTTGCAACTCTGCTTTTTGTACGTTTTTAATAATGCAGGGTTGCAGCGCCTCTGGTGTCAATGAGGCGTATTAAAGTGTCTAAACTGTGTTTTAGTAGCCATTTTATTGGTTATTTTACTTTGCCGGAAGGTAAATATCATAGAAAAACATATCACTGGTAATATGGAGGCAGCACTAATTCAAAACACAATATTATTCTTACGACCAAAAAATATTTCTCAAAGAAAATAAAAAATTTCTACAAATGATTGCAATATTCAAGGTTCTTATGGAATCTGATTGCAGTTAGAAACAAATTGATATTATAATTGTCTTGTTTGAATTAGAACTGTTGTCAGAAATTGCTGTTATAGTAGAACGCTATGGTTTTTTTTTATTTAATTTTATTTTTTTTTTTGTCGAAAACGTTCCGATCACCTGGCAACTGCCAGAGCTGGATTATTTTTGCTTATAGCTGGTATTGGGGTTGCTTTATTGGATTGCATCTGTGCCCAGTATTGAAAATCTATGGTTTAATAAGAATAAAAGATTATCTTATACTCATAAAAACGAAGAAGTTGTATTTCAATTAGGGTTTAACATCTTATGTATTTGGTAAGTATGTAAATACGTTAAGCTCGGTAAATCTGCAAGACCTGATGGAGTATCTTCTGAGATTCTGAAAGCAGACATCACCCCAACATCGACATTACTAAGACCCTTAATTTCATGTTTCTGGTTAAATAAAAAAATTCCTGAGAAGGCCTCATAATAAAACTTCAAAAAAAATAATGGAAATTGCAAGAGTGCTCCAACTGGAGGAGTCTAACTCCATTAAGCAAGGCAAACAAAATCATAGCTCACATCCTGCACAATCGTATTTTAACCATCATTTAACCACAGCTAAGACGTCATGTATTGAACACATCAATAGTTTGAAGGAAGTTTTTAAAGAGTCGGTCGAATGTGCGCAACCCTGTACTTAGTGTTCGTAGACTTCACATGTGCTTTTGACACATTACAACACAATGCGATCTGGGAAGCTCTACGACGCAAAGGAAAATACAACTAAACTAATTACGAAGCTCTACAATAGCGCACACTGTTCTATACTACATGAGGGCTCATCAAGCAAACCCATCAAAGTAAACGTTGGAGTTCAAGTCTGTGTTTTGTCTCCATTATTGTTTAACATAGTATTTGACGTAGTTATGAACCACTCGATGGGTATGCGGCATGGTATTTCGTGCAATCTCCACGATAGGTTAGTTAGTAGATATAGAGATATATAGCATGTAATCCAAGATGCAAGCCTTTGCTACCAAGCTGGCTTAGAAATTAATATAAGCAAAACCAAATCAATGGGCAAAAATTCAGAATGCAACACGAACTTTTAGTTTTCGGGGCAACACATTGATAACGATGAAAACTTTTGCCATCTGTGGAGAATAATTTGAAAAAGTGGGGGTAGCAAAGAAGATATTCAGAATAGACTTTGTAAGGCAAGGCAAACTTATGGTACGCTTTTGGCGATCGCAAAATGTCTAAACTCACAAAAAATTCAAGGTTTTCACCAGCAATATTAAATCCTTTAGTTCCTATAAGGAGCATAGGACCTCCGTGCTTCACATGATTTTTGTTAAATGTGTATTCACGTATGCCCGCCACTGCACATGAGTTTTATGGCGATTTCTTTTCTGAAAAAAATATGTTGCACTATACATATGTAACATTTTTATATGTTGCGTTTATCACTCAAAGTGCTACATATTCTATTACTACAATCGAACAAAATTAGCTGCTTTTATTTACAACGGTTACATTTTATCATTAATGTACTTCATTCGTGATTTTTAAGGCTATTTGAGAGGTTTTCTGCACATATTGACATCACTAATTATGTCTAAATAAATTAAAGCAGTCACAATGTTTAAATAAATATTTATTTATATTAATTTTTATAATAATAATTTTTATATTTTGTATTTATGAAACCTTCTCTCGAAATTATGAACATGATATGCCAAATAAAACCTTTTACTACAGTTGGAAAAAATGCCTTGAATAAAGTGAGAGTAAAATATGTAACATATTTACATGTTTTACATGCAACATATTTAGAAAAGAAATTGAAAAATTTTCCCACAGTTGCATTTTTTGTACAAACGAATACAGAAATGTAAAATATGTAACGTATGTATATGCAACATATTTGCCAGAAAAGAAATCGCTATTAAATTTCCATTTGAATTATCGTTTTCAAACTTTGGGCTGATACGAAACGTTTGCCATTGTGTTTGCTGGGTGAATGGATGTATTTGTATGCAGGCAAAATAAAAAAATTAAATATTATTGTGCATACAGTACAAAATTGTACTTTTAGCAACAACCAACCAACCACATTAGCAGTCTTTTTATAAACATTTCTGTATATGTATGTATATAAACATATGCATACATACATATGCACATACATATTAATTTATTTTACAAACGCATGTGTTGTTGGGTGTATTCGCTTATAGTTCTATATAACACGAGTTTCATTTATCCCACCATCCAGAATCAGAACTTTTAAGGAATTGTTTTAATAAAGCACTTGTGCTGTTTGTTCGATGTACGAATTCCAGTTTAAGCAACATCACCGGGCAATAAATTAAAGTCTACAGACGTTGGTTTGTATTATGGTATACATATATTATTAAAAATACATTGAAATTGATTATTGAGAGATTTAGCTGGATCCTATGCGCATTTCACTGTTGCTAATGCAGATCATCGGAGAACCTTTACCCAAAAATTTCTTAGAACAACTACAGTTATTATGTTATAAACTTGAATTTATAACAAATGAGGAGCTCAGCTTTTTACAAAAAAAAAAAAAGAAATAAATGTGAAAAAAGGACAAAAAATGTCGGCAGCTAAAAGTGTTTGGAACAAGTTGTTATTTGATACAACATCTACGACTGCAATGTCCTAAAAAATCTTTTGCCGCCGTAAGGGCGCCATCTAATGTCTTGGCAACCTGCTAATTTTGCATAAATCTTACCCACTATGCGACTCAGTAAACTTCGGTTAATTACCTCATCAAAAATGTCATGATTTTTAAGGCGGTGTCAGATACAACTTCAACGCTTTGCGTGACGTTTCTAACTTTGGGAAAAAAGCGTGAAGCAAAATGTGTTGGTTCACTGTTCTCTTTTATGCAAAAAACACAGCACAATTTTATTACTCTTATGCCACTAAATCGTTTTTTATATACATTTACCGAAATTTTAATTACAATTTTAAATTTACATGCGAGTTTCGTCAAACATTAAGAAAATTATACCAACTGATTGTCAAAGCAAGCAAAAAGTTGAGAGTTGCCTAACTTTTTGCTTCAAATTGCGTTAAAAGTACTTTATGTGACATGTTTCATATAAGCATGTACATTTCATCTTATATGTCAAAGCGAATCTTCAACGCAACGGGAAGCAAAAGTTTTATCTGACATGGCCTTTAGGGTAATTATCAGAGAAAGGTATTAAAGTGAAGACGTTTAATTACCTCATAGAAGTAATTATGAGAATACGCTTAAATACCTTTAGAAATGCATTTATTCGAACGCACTGTGGTATGTAGGTCATAATTACTTGAAATAAAATGCACATGCATATGGGTAATTCCAAAAAAAGGTCAACCAAAAAAAATTTTTTTTGCTCAAAAATTTTTGTTTTGTTTTAAATACTTAAGCATAAAGGTCTATACTTTACAAATGTAAAAGCATTTTTAATATTTGAAATTTTTTACTGAATTTTGGGACTTTTAAAAGAAATATTTTCTTTGCTAAGCCCTTTTTTTACCGGTTATTTAAAGTAATTTGTAATATTTTTCTTTTTTTGTAATTTGCAAATTTTCTGCTAACAACAAAATACGCATTAGCAGAAAATAGGGAGAATGGAATTCTAATAAGGGAAGTTGTTTGTTTGTTTAATGTCGCATACGTCGCAAAAAGCAATATATATTAGAGCTGTGTACCTCATGAACGAACGGGTTAAATTGAACGAATCACTTAATTGAACGAACTGATCCGGTGATTTTACTGAACGCTTTTGGATCAGTACCGTAAATTTTTGGATCAGTAGCGTGCCGCTCGATGTTTTCTTTCATTCAGTTTGTGTTTCAAGTCCTTTATGTCAAATTTTCTTTCGTTCATGTTTGCTATTTATGTTATGTCTTTTTGTTTGAGTTGAGTTTTTGTGTTTTAAAAGGTTTAGGTACGTGTATACTAAATGCTATTTAACATCGCTGTGGCACTGCCATCATTCTTTTTATAATTTGATTTAACAGTCTTTTCACAAGAAGTATTTTTACTAGTGTTTTTTATAAAGTGTTTTTACAAAGTAAAGATGTTAGACCTTAACTGTATATATGTTTATACATACATTTCATTATCTCAATCTAAACGGAATTTGTAGTGCTTGAGATATTTTTTTTTTGTTTCCGGTAAAATATTTTTGAGGACAAGATTTTAACTTAAACTTTAAGGGCTAATCAATCAGTTAAAGTTTAAACGGTGGTTTAGTTGAACTAAACTTTAATTCATATGTAGTTTAAACTCAACAGGAGTAAATCAGTGAACCATACCTCATGTGTAGTTTAAAAACTAATACTGTGGCAGCACTAGAACAAATGACAAAAAAAAGCTGTTTTGCAGCAGGCTATCAGTTCTTTGTACAATCAAAAGGCAAAAACTTTGATAACATTTAATTAAAAGCAATCAAATTTTACTGAGAAAGAAATTATATATATTCTTGGCAAAGTAGAATAGTATAAAGGAACAATAGAGTAATCGAATCGAATCTGAAGAAAAAGTAGAAGCTTGGAAAAAAGTTGAACGCTTTTTAAATGCAAAACATATGGTCTGCAAGTAATAAAATCATATGGCCTGTATTGGTAGTTTAAACGCCCAATTTTATGCGTTTACAGATGGTTTAAATACTGCATTGATTTATGTGTTTGCTGGTTTAAACACATTTTAAACCAAAAACAGAGATTAACTTGAACTGATTTATTAGCCCTAAGAAGTAACATTCATACATTGATGCGCTTTTGATACATATATAGATAACGATAAAAGAGTTACAATGCTTTTATTAATTGTCTGCAGAAAAACAATTGTAAAACCAAACAAAAGTACCTTTCTTATTAATCTTAATATTAAAGTAAATATTAAGCCAAAATAAAATGTACAATATTCTAGTCGAAAGAACAAGAAATTATTTATAAAATGAATTTAAATATAATTTTTTAAATAAAGAATTCAACTTTTTTTTTTAAATTCTTCAATTCATTCATTCGCATTATTTAAATACTCGTAGGTATATACAACCGATTTTATTATTCTTACAAAATAGCATTGTTTCATACTGTCGTTCAAAAGTGAACGGGTCAATTTTTTGTTAATTGAACGAAAATGACCGGTCACTGAAAAGAACGATTTGGCACAGCTCTAATATATATTAATTATTTCAGCAGTAAAAAAGAATTCGTTATTGTTTAATTACTTTTCAATTAAAGTTCAATCAATATTAGCAAAGTTATGCGTTTAGTTCTCTAGAAGAAAAAAAAAATGTCGCGTCCGTATTTATACTTTAACCATTAAAAAAATTAAAACAAAATTTTCATTTATCTATATATGTATATAAAAGAGGATGTGTGTGTGTGTGTGTATGTATGTATGCAACGTATGGACTCCAAAATCTTCAGAATATTCAGGCGGGTGACACTGAGAAGTCTGACTTTTTATTTTCGGTCTGGGGGTGGAAGGGCGTGGCAAAATCCATTTTTCATATTGCCCCACAAATGCCATATGTATATATTATTTTTTTTTTTTTTTTTGAAAGCTGTTGTTTTTCAAAACGAGATATCAAACTCTTAAATCGGTTATGTAGTTCCGAAGATATTTACAAAAAACCTATGTTAATAATGATCCAATATCAAAATTTTAAAACTTTCGAAATGTTGCATTAAAAAATCCGAGTTTTCGGTTTATTTACAAAATATTTACATCATTCGATAACACGAGGGGGGTAGCGAAGCACACCGGGTGTAGCTAGTATTTCGTAAATCTACACATAAACGATCATCTTTCAACTTCATTTCCACATTCTCAAAAAAAAAATCTTCATAAAATTTCGCTAAATTATGTATATTTCTATATAGCTTATATCTTTTTACTATATTATTGATATCTTATATATATTATATTACTACTTCATTGCTTTAAAATACTTAAGATATATATATGTTGGATCTTTACATTCCTTTCTTGTTTTTTGCTGAAATAAAAGTGTACGAATGTCGCGCGTCCGTCGCTTGGGAGTTGCCCCTATGTATTTCTTCAAATAAAATATTTTATTGAATAACAAAAACAATTAGTATTACAAAATATAAAAACATAAGGTGCATGCATATATTCGATTGCAGAATTGCATAAATACATATATACTTTTTAGTTTTGGGCAAATAAACGAAGATATTTTAGGGTAAATTTCATTTTGGGGTAAAATATTTCTGGGTAATTAGCCGAAATGGGTAATTAAACGAAAGCTAATTAAGCGTGTACTTTTTTGTGAAAATGAGTGTAAAAAACGGGGATTCAATATTTGGGGGTAAATAAGCGATAAAGGTATTTAGCCGATGGGTAATTAAACGGGTTATACTGTATTAATGCAATTGATAAACTAATGCCCATTTTTTCAGTTGGTAATCAAACTGTAATTATTTTTAAGTTCTAATTAAATACGAAATTGTGTTTTTGAGTGCCTAATTAAATAATAATTAAATGCCCAATCTTGTGTAATTAAGTAGTGTTTAAGTTTCATGAGCGCACCATATGTTTTTATGCGTGTGTGCGTTTATTGCAAACATACACATGAACATCATGTGGTTGGGTTGAAAACATCATGTGGTCGTATTAGGACGAATTTTGTTTAATTTGCATAAATACATAACATAAAAAATTCATAGTTTCATATCATGGTATAAATAAATAGAAAAATGCATTCTGATGCTCCTTTGGTTTCATAAATTGTGTTTTTATGCAATTTTAATTTTCTGCATTTTGATAACCTAACTTTTTTGTTTATGTTAAACAGCTGTTCTTTGGAAAGCTTTCCATAATATTTGGAAATTTTTGAGTGCTGCCGTACTTTCAACGTAATTTAATAATAACTTTAAATAACCACTGAAAAAATTAAATCGTATTTAATTACAACTTAATTTTAAATACAAATTAGCTAATTACGTACTTAATTTTTAAGTTAAAAACTAGGGGTAAGCTTGAATGCTTTAATTGTTTGTTTTTTTTAATGTAAAAAAAGCAAATATTTCTAACAATGGGTTTTAATACAAAATTAATTTTCCAGGACAACAGTATGCAATATGCAAGAACTGCTTATAAGTATGTAAATAAGAAAAATTAATTTTAAAAAAAAAACTGTAATTAAAAACTAAACAATCTGAGGATTTACAGCACAGATATATGTATTTGCACATTTAAGTGGAATTACAACGATGGCTGTGTGTTGTAAAGTGAAAAATGTTTAAACTCTTTCAAGGTCTTTCTATTTAGAACAACAAACAACTAAACGGATTGTATGTATGTAAGTATGTCTGTCTCTAGCGTCCATATGACCAATTACATACATACTTAGTTAGTTAGTTTGTTAGATATTCTGATGTGGCTTAAAAATATATATTTTATTTTAAACAGACAAGCTGACTAAAGGGCAGACCAACCAACCAACCAACCAACAGATGCATGGACTGAGTGACTGTCATATGAACGGTCATGCAGTCAGGCTGTTTGTTATTTTTTTCTTGTTTGTTGGTTGGTTGTTTGGTTTATTTAAATGATTATTTGTTGGAAAGGGGAGGGGGAGGGGGGCCGTTGAAATGGCAGAATGGATGAAATGGATAGATGGATGGATGGATGGATGACTACTACTACTACTACTACTACTACTACTACTACGACCACTACCACCAGTGTACGTTAAGTTGGTGACTTTTGTGTTTTTTGTTGGTTGGTTGTTTCGTTCGTTGCCTCGTTGGATAATTTCTGTTCGAGAATTCCATTTATATTATAGACTCACATTAAGTGCAGTGTAGAGTGGCAGTGTTCTGGGTTTGCTGGATATTTGCAATATTCCTAGTTGCCATTGAAAGCTCAACGAGCAAACTGTAAGCACAACAAACGCAATTATCAGGAAAAACATACCTATAAATAAAAGAGAAATTTTTTTATTCTAACAGTGTTACCGTTACCATTAATTAAATAATAAAAATAATAATTTTTTTAAGTTAAATCCCTATAAACAAACAAAAAAACACAGTTGCATACAAACATTTTTCTTTTAAATAAAATGTGTTTCAATTTATTATGCAAAAAATATGCACATCAACAATTTCTTTTTTTTTAACAAATCAGCAAATCAAACAAAAGTGATGACTTGAAATTTTAAACACAAATTAATAGGAATTTTATTTAAAATAACAAAAACAACAATTAAATATAAAAAAAAAATTAATTATTCTTGGAACAAAAAAGTGCTTAATTGATATTTGCCCAAAATTACAATTTCTCTAACAAAAAAAAAAATCTATTATTTAAATTAACAAAATAACAACAAATTCTTTTTTTTTATATACATATAAGCAAATATGACAATTGAAAAATATAACAAAAAAAACCTAATCTAAAAATCATTTAAGATTTCCTCAACTCAACTAACAACAGCGTCGCTCAACTCAACATCAGCTCTCCAAGCGAATTGCAAAACAATTTCACGTTCAAGGTAAACACTTTAATTGTTTATTTTAACTATTTCAAATAATCATTTTAATAGCAGAGAAAAATGTATTAAAAGTATTTTAATGCAGTATGTAATCTATTTCAAATAAACTAGATTTGAACTTTTTAATTGCAAACTCATAGTGGCAGAGTTACCGAGGAAATGATTTCAGACAGCAAAACTATTTTTCTATATTCTCTATTATTTTTTGAACAGTTCTTTTAAAAAATAATTCTTTCTGACAGAAGAAGAAATGTACAATTAAATTTTAGCGGGCGTGCCTCCGCCCACTTTTTAAATGCCAGATTGTGTGTTTTTCAGAGTCTTGCAAAAATCGGTAGAGTAGAACCACTTAAAATAAAATATTCAATTTTAATGGGCGTGGCTCCGCCCATTTTTTTAAATGGAGGACTGACTGTGTGGTAAGTTTCTTAAAAATCGGTTAAGTGGAACCGCAAGAAATATTAAAATAAAGTTTAATGGGCATAACCCCGCCCATTTTTTCAACTTTCAAATTGTGTAATTACAAGAACCAAAGGTGTTCTATAGGTTTCGCACTAATCAAATGAGTAGAATATTATAAAATTAAATTTAAATTTAAATTGGGAGCAATGGGAAGCTATACCCTCTCAGTCAAAAAAAAAAGAATTTTTACAATCGGTCTAAAATGTACTGAGTTATAAAGTAACACCTCCTTCTTTTTTAGAAGTCCGTTGAAAATTAATTTTGATGCAAAACGTCTAAAACTTTCTTATATCATATACATATTTCCACGAATATTTTTTATAAAAATAGATTTTACTGCTAAAATTTCAACAATTCTATGATAAAACTTGAAAAAAATCAGGTATTTTGATCGATTTGAAATCGTACGATTTTAGAAAGCTAACATCGACAATAGAAATATTTTCTTCCAATTTTTATATATATTATTATTATATAGATTCCCAAATATCATACTCGTATCTGAAGGAAAATTATCGTGTATGTTTTTAAACACGTCTGCAGGACCATTTTGAATTTTTTGAAAACGAGAAACTTACTCTGATTCGGTTTACAGAACAGGGCTGGATATGTTTTATAAATCTTAAAAATTTACTAAATAAAAGTTTTAAAACATATTTAACAACAGGGGCCTTTTTCTCATAACCTATAAGTGTTGTAATACTACCAAAATACAGGCAAATCCAGGTATAACGAAATTTTTTCACAACTACATATTTAGTGCGCTGCCATAAAAATAATTAAAAAAATTTGATGATTTTATGTTCAGCGTTTACACTTAAATTCGAAAATTCGATATTCTTTATTATTTTTTTTCTACATTTGTTCTAAGTTGAAAAAATATGAAAAAATTTCAAAAAATAATTGATAATTTGAATATGTAGATTACGGGGTGCAATTAACTAAAAATAAGCTTATCTCGACTTAAGCACTTTTCCTTATTTTTCCACATACATTAAAGTTAAACTTTGATTTATTTAATTTTATTCAACAACAAGACACGTGCGATTAATTGATTGATAAAACGTTAATCAATAAACCGATTAATTAAAAGCATAAGGGAAAAATATTCATTAAACGAAATGTTGTTTAGGCAAGTATTTTAACTATAATTAATAATAATAATACATAATTAATAATTATTATTTAAAGATAATGCAGTAATTATATTCAAAATTAATTAAAAAATAGAAGAAAAAAACTCAAATTGAACGGAATGACTCAATAGTCACATAACCCCCCCCCCCCCCCCCCAAATCCATTAACAACATTCTACATATTCAAAGACATACATTAGTAAGCTTTCTGTGGTGCATGATATTGCAAGACTTAGGCCCAATAATTGACTTCTCAATTAAATATCATTTAGCTAATTGCCATTTAAATTTAAGTTGCACTTAAGTGTAGTTTAATTTTTTCAGTGGTTAGTTAAAGTTCGTAACAAATTGCATTGGAAGTACGGCAACACTACAAAATTTCCCAGTATTATGGAAGGATTTTCAAACAACAGCTGATTATCATTAATAAGAAACTTAAGTTATCAAAACGCAGAAAACTAAATTGCATAAAAACACATTTTATGAAACCAAACAAACATCATAATGAATTTTTTTATTTCTTTTCCCATTGTTTTCCATATATGTTTATGAAAATCAAACGAAATTCTTTTTAATATGACATGTTTTCAATAAACAAACACAAGCACACTAACATATGATATGTTAAAACTTAAGTATGATTTAAATACACAAGGTTGGCCATTTAAATGTCTCTCAACTTTGTACTGAAAAAATTAATTCGGCACTTAAATGTCACTTAAAGATAACATAAATAACACTTAATTGAGAAATCAATTATTGGGCCTTAGTAATTATACTAATTACATTATTACTCGTATCTACCAGATTGCAATTATCTAGCAGATTTCAATTAAACCCTTTATGATAACTTATACCATTTACACCCATTTACTGCAAATTTTCTAAAACAATTTCAATGTAGCCAATACACACACATTTTCATTTACACAAACTAACTTTTTAATACAAATTTGAAAGAAAGAAAAAAAAACAGTTGCATCAGTAAGTTCCGCTAGAACAGATTTTAACAAAATTTAGTGACCATTTTGTTTTGTATGGGAAATCTACGAAATTTTGCCCAAAATCTCAGAAGTACTAGATTTTGATTAACATTTCACTTTTTTATGGGTCAATTGCAAGTAAGAGAGTACACAAACAAAAAAAAACTTCCAAGGAAGTGAAGGATGGAAGGAATGTGACCCGGAAGTAGTGCAAATTTGAATAATTTCTAATGATTTTTACATAGAATTGTCATTGTGAGAAGTTCCCTGTTTTGATACATATGCAATGAATACGAAGTCACGTTCATGATGTGAATTAAAGCTAATTTTTCATATGTTCTTTGTTTTTTCTTTCCTAAATTTCTTTTAAATCAATATATTTTTCATACAAAAAATTAATGCTTCATGACATCGATTTCATTTTACCAAAAAATTAATACATATTTACGAAAACTACAAATGATTTCCAATTTTGCATAAGTGAAATAACTTCTTAATTAATGTTGTCAATAATCGATGCCTCAAAAATCCAAAAAAACACACATTTATTGATAATTTGAAAGCAGAGAAAAAGTAGTTCCTGAATAATTACTTCCAATGTTTTTCACTGGTTTGTCATTAATGAATATGTAAAAGAAATAATCCTTAGAATTCTTAATTCTGTGGCAGTATGAAATCGCTTAAGTCGACTTAAGGCAATCAGTGTTTTTCGGAAGCTTTGGCGCTACCGCTAAAAGATTAAAAGGTCCTAACGCATGATGATATATACATACTTTCGTGGGATCGTAGCCATAATACAGCACACGACCCTGTTCTGTAAATCGAATCGATTTGAAACCGTACGATTTACAAAATTAATAATGGTGCTGGAGACGTGTTTAAAATCATATACGATAATTTTCTTTCAGATATGATATTTCAGAATCTATAAAATAGAAAAATTAAAAAATTCCTAAAAAAATATTTCCATTATCGAAGTTAGTTTGCTAAAATTGTGCAATTTCAAATCGTTTCGGTTTACAGAAAAGGGCCGATAATAGGGCTAAATTTATTTCTTAAATATTCGATATATTTTATTTCAAATAGAATTACATGATATTCCGTCTTGATATTTATTGAGAACAATATTTTATTACTCACTTGTCTTCAGCTGCAATTTCTGATAAACAATTTGAAAAAAATAGAATGCAAGGGAAATAAATAGGCATCGCTCCTTTATTGCAATTTTGTAGTGTAGGGAGCCTGGAAATGTTTTCACCATGGTAAGCGCCTAGCACCCTGACTGACTGATTCTAAAAGCTTAGCTTTTTCTTTTAAATTTTTCACACATTGACTCAGAAGATGTATATTTATCACAACTTTTGTGTCTTGCAGAGATTGTACTGAACTATAGCAATTAGGGATGCCAACCGGGATCGATTTTTGAAAATTCCCGAATTCGGATTTTTACTACTATATTTTAAGTTTATTAGACACATTTGATGTTAGATAATTAATACTAAAAACAATAACAAAAGAATATGAAAATTTGATAAATAACAAGTGAGCTTTATTGCGATTGTTACATATTTCACAGGCTATTTTCTCTTTTTAGGGTTCCGTACACCAAAAGTAAAAAGGAACCTATTGTTTTCGCTACGCTGTCCGTCTGCCGTCTGTCCGTCACAGGGTATTTTCTAGAGAACCGTAAGAGCTACAGACAGAATGTGTAGAACTTTGCCGCTACAACAACAAATACATGAGAGTTAAAAATTAAATGGTGTTTCCAAACGAGCAACGAAAAATTTTAAACTCCCATGTAATATATACATACAATTGTATGTATGTAAAGGATGGTTAAATTTTAAGGGCCGATATTGATTTTGAATGAAACAGAAATTATTCAGCAAATTATTGTAATTTCTTTTTATTATGATAATATGGTATGGTTCAATTATGTATGGAACAAAATATCGGCCAAATGGCCGCCGATACTTCGGCGGCACACCTCTATCCGATGGTCCAAATTTTCGATGACGCTGAGGCATAATTGAGGTTCTATGCCGTTATGTGCCGAATTATCTCATCCTTTAGCTCTGGAATCGTTGCTGGACTATCAACGTACACATTTTCTTTCAAATAACCCCAAAGAAAGAAGTCCAACGGTGTAAAAATAACATGATCTTGGCGGCCAATTTACATCGCCACTACGTGAGATAACACGGCCATTGAATTTGTCGCGCAAAAGAGTCATTATTTCGTTACCTGTGTGGCAAGTGGCACCGTCCTGTTGAAACCACATATCGTCTAAACCCATATCTTCCAATTCGGGCCATAAAAGTTCGATAGCAAACACCATTTAAAAAAAAATACGGCCCGATGATGCCACCAGCCCATAAATCGTACCAATCACTCTTTGCGGGTGCATTTGTGTTTTATCATTCGCCCAAATGCAGCAATTCTGCTTATTTGCAAATCCACTGATGTGAAAATGTGCCTCATCACTGAATATGATTTTCTTCGATATGCATTTTGATTTTAACGCCCATTTTCATAATAAGCCTTAAAGGTGGAAGTACATACCACGCGTTACGCGGCAACGCTTTTCTGGCTTGTTAAACGTTTAACGCTATACAAATGGAAAGCTACACAACACGCTTTTGAGGTTTTTTTAGTTGTAAAATTTAAAGCCTTTGTCGGTTATTTTTTTGTCTTGCACTTACGTTTCATATTTCTTTAAATCTTTAATGCATTTTTTTATCGATTGCTTAATGAAAGATTAATTTCTAATCATTTTTGTGTATGTTAGCTTATGAATCTGGCAACACTAGCTTTCATTTTGTATACAACGCGTGAAAGTTGAAGAATGTTCAACTTTTTGCGAAGTACGCGCGTCGCGAACTTCTCTATGTAACTTGCCTTATGAAAACACACTATTTCAACTCTTTTGACAGCCGTGTGTATCGCATAAGCGCATTGAACGCGTGTTATGTGCTTCCACCTTAATAGCTTTAACGCGTTGCTCGCTTGTGCATCTTTCCATGGTTCAAACTGAGTTAGTCTGAACGTAAGAAAGTAGTTAATTTATATTGCTCTTCTTGTTAATTTATAAACAATTTTTCACGAGTAGTCATTAAGTTGTTAAAAGTATACGTAAATTGTATGGGACTTTTACATATTACAAAAAAAAAATCATAACATCAAAGAAAATTTTAATATATAAATAGTTTTTTTATATAAAAATTGCTAAGAAGTTCCGAAAAAGAGATCACGGGATTTAATTTTTCAAATCCCGACAAATCCCAGGAATTCGGAATTTCCCATTTGGTATCCCTAACATCAATGCAAGGCAGTTTGCTTGCGTGAAGTGAACTTTGATGGTGAATTTGCCACATATCCCATAGACACACATACACACAGAGTTTACAGACAGCGTGCGTTTTCGTACGGCTTGTTTTGTAGCAAAAATTGCATACAAGATATATAAAATATATACATATATACCTATGTATGTATGTATATGCCACATGTAAAAAATATATGTACACACATATACACATGTGACGGTAGAGTCTAAGTACATGCAATGTACTTAGACAAATGTCATAATTACACTTCGTGTGAACAAGGACTTTTGCAAAAGTTCCAAAAGGGCTTGAGTCTGGGTTAGAAGAGCAAAACGCCAACAAAATACCTTACAATACATATGCAAGTGCATACATACATATGTAAGTATTGCATACTTTTACTTATGAATGCATATATGTACACGTATGTATATGTATACTTTGCAGTTTGTACCCCGCAGTCAGACTGGGGCCAACTGTCTCTATGTCAACACTAAAACTCTAGTAGTAGTTACATTGTCTACTAGTGTCCTGCACAAGAGCATTTATAAGACTTTTCAAGACATGAGAGATTTTTTCCAATGCTTTACTACAGCGAAATATTCTAAAAGAATCGCTAAACAACACTGATGGCAAGACAAACCACCGAAAAAAATTACTTGCCAACAGTGTTGCTTAGCGATTCTTTTATAATATTTCGCTGTAGTATTTGAAAAAATCTCTCATGTCTTGAAAGGTCTTATAAATAGTCTTGTGCAGGACACTATTGTCTACAATTTCTCTTTTATTCGTGAGTATAAAATAAAGAGAAAAAACAGATGTGGTGTATTTCTGGTGGATTTTGCAACAACTTGTCAATATACATAAATTAAGGTATAGAAATGTACCAGTAAATTTCTGGTTGGTATGACTCCATGTTCCCATAAGAACTATGAATTCACTATCTAGTCAATTGTTTTAGTGTTACTAGTAGAATTTCAATGACAAGCACATGCTAAATGTCTATACCACAAAGTATTATATGGGGAATAATTGTAGAGTAGTACTGGTGACAAAGTCAAAAGCGACTCAGTACATTTTCACCATCGACATTTCCTTCAGGGCAAGTTTTCCATTCACATTACACAGATACTGAATACAGAAGGAAAGCAAAAGTAATATGCAACACACTAATACAGAAAATCTCCGAATAAGAGCGAAAATTATTACACATCAGCGTTGCCACAGTGTTGCCACAGCGTTGATTAAAAAATAAAATGCAAGCTTTTCCAAATATATAAATATGTTAAACCACTTCATATATTTCTTAGCCTACGTCTATATCTGATATATTTTTAACATGACAAAAGTCAAACTTTATATTGAAAAATAAATTTTTATTATGTTAGATCTTTTTAAACCCCGACCAAAAAAGGGGTGTTATAAGTTTGTAGTGTGTGTCTGTGTGTCTGTACAAGTACACGTACAACCCAAACGGCTGAACCGATTTTTTAAATTAGTTTTTTATGTTTGAAAGATGACTTCATCGAGAGTGTTCTTAGCTATGTTTAAGGAAAATCGGTCCAGCCGTTTAGAAGATATAACATCATTTCCGAATAAATCGGGGATTTTAAAAATTTTAAATTTTTGTTATTTCTATATGAAATTTGACATTTGTCTTAATAAAAATATATCAGGTGTAGACGTAAGGTTAACATATAACAAAAAATTAAACTTTGAATTTTTGGCTGATAATGGTAACTTGACCAAAACAATATTTTTCCTTTAAATTCACATAAAAGGAAACTAATTGCAAAAAATATGCAAATTTTTACCCTTTTTCCCAAAGGAAAATATCATTATAGTACGCCAAAAATTAAATTTTTCTTAACATCACAAATGAGAAAGTTTTTGCAATACCCAGCGTAAAAAATTAGTTGCAATTAGAAAATAAAACAGAATCGAATAAAATGTATGTAAGTAGTTATACAAATTTCCAATTTTTCAGTCCTTTATTGAATCCCACAAAAAAATGACACTTTAAAGAAGTCATAAAAATGTAGAATTTGCGATTCGGAAGCAGTTTATATTTGGATGATTTCTAATGATTTTTACATAGGCTTGTCATTGCCGGATTGGAAGAAATGTTGAAAAAATTTCCTTTTTGGCGTCTTATATTAAGATTTTCCTCATTTACCCATTTTCATAATTTGTTTCTTTTTACACTAATTTACACGCGAAACATTGTTTTCATGTAAATTTCAGTAAATAACCATTAATTTTTAAAACAAAATTAGTTAATATTTTTTTAAATCAGGGTTTTTAATAAGCAAGGTGAGTATATTCTAAGACTATAAAGATATTACGAACTTTTGTATAACTGCATTAAATTTGTATTCGCTTGAGTTACGGTTAAAATACCGGGGCTTCGTACACGTATGAGCTTATCAACCTCTAACTAACTTAAATGTCAACCGATTTTAAATCTATAAACGGATTTAGAAAAAAGAGACTAACACCTCTTTAGGTTTCTCTTATGATTTTTCATTTCGAATGATCATTTAAGATATTTAACGGTTCAAAGTTGGTCGCTGTCGGGTTTTTTGATTTTTTTAATTATCACTGGTTTTAAAAATAACAATTGTTCTTATTTAACTAGAATTTCGCTGATATATTCAAATATCCCATTAGAAAAATTCTTTCCATTTGAATTTTTCAATTAAAATTTCGAAAATAACTGTTTTTTATTTCTATGACTGCAAGAACATACAAATCTTCATACCTGGCAACGCTGCTTTACAGAAAACCATGAGAGACTAAGTTCAATATTTTTTTCATTAAGCCCAAAATAAAATGTAAACAAAAACATACTGAGAATAAATAATTTTTTCAGAGAGTTGATGTAAAAGTAACGAGTACTTGCACAATGAACGAGTAATTGTGGCTGTTAGGATTTTAGATAACAACAACTTGCTGCCTCTTGCTGTGAAAGTGGGTATGAAGCAAAATAGAGGAAAGAACAAAAGTTTGGGTCAGAGGGTCGCTGCTAGTGGCAAAAAGGGACCCGATAATAATAATTCCTAACCAAATGACAAAAGTGCAAAAGGGAAAACGGGCAAGAAGTACAAAAATAAAGGAAACAAGAAAACTTAATTGGTAAGGGAGGGAGAATGTGTGTGCATTTGTAGATGTGTGCTTGAGAGTGAGTGTGTGTGTGTGTGTATGGGTGAGTAATGGAATGGACTTTTAGGGAGTACATTAGGCAAACACAGATACATTTGCACGCATACTTTCATACATATATACATACATACATACATACACATGAATATACGTGTAAAAGTATCTATTACTTGTATCTAAACTTGATGTTGTACATACATACATATGTATGTAAATAAAGCAAAATTTAAATTTTTTAATTTTTTATAAATTTTTTTAAGAAATGTTTATTGTAATTAAACTTTAAGAACGCTAATAGCAACAATACAGCATTCCCAATAACAATAATAAACTAATGATGAATGAGTACTAGACAGTAGAAACGATTTTAAACGAATCAACGTCGCTTTTTATATACGTACTTACATATGTTTATATACATACATACATATATACATACATATGTATATGTATATATATTTTTAATTTTTTTGTTGTTTGTGTTGAAAACGAAGGTAGAGCAGAACTAAACTAAACTTTCCATATGGTCTGCTGGTGATGACTGTGGCATTGAGAACTGAAACCTTTGTGTGATCGTACGAAACGGGTATAAGCGGCACTCAAATAACAATAAAAAAAAAAAGCTTAAAAATAATTTTTTTTTGAAAAACATGTACAAACACCAACAAAAAAATTTTTGCTTCAAATAAACAACAAAACATCATTACAATTTTTACAACAATCAATACAATTTTTACAACATACAAAAAATATGATTTTTTTCCTCAAAGTTCTTAAAATAAAACATTTCAAAAATGTTTCAAATTAAATACTTACATGCACTTAGGTAAAAACCTATTATCAAATCAATATTCAGTGCCAGCAAGAATATGTAAAATGTTGCAAATATGTGTAAAAAAAAACTTTCAGTTGTATAATAATTACATGTTTCAAAAATACAAACCTTTATTAATGCCTGCCTACAGATAAGTTCCCTACAAGTACATATGTAAGTAAAATATAAATAAACAAATAAGCAAACAAATAGGAAAATACATACATACATATTCAAATAGAATAGACATGTGTATGAAAAAAAACTAATTGCGTCGTTAGCTAAAAACTATCGAATATATAGAAATGTATGAATATAGACGAGCGATATTTTTTATGCTCATTATTCAAAATTTTATACAAACAAACAGAATGATGAAATACTTTTGAAAGTGTTTTTTTTTTTTTTTTGTACAAAAGACAAAACAAGCGAAATTTTAATAGAAAAAAGAATGTAGTTTGTGTGTATGTACATATGGATGTATGTACATTTGTAAGTATGTATGTATGTGCATATATTGATTGGAAATTTTAAAAACATATGTATTTAAATATGCGAAATTTTATAGTTTCAAACAAGAAAAATATACATATGTATGTATGTAGAAACATCCATAGAAAATGTAGTTCAAATAAATTATAAACAATATCAAAAGTGATTTAATACCTACGGAAAATAATCTGAGAAATGCGCATCAGGCCATCGATTGTACGAATTAGTGTCCTGCACAAGACTATTTATAAGACCTTTCAAGACATGAGAGATTTTTTCAAATGCTTTACTACAGCGAAATATTATAAAAGAATCGCTAAGCAACACTGTTGGCAAGTAATTTTTTTCGGTGGTTTGTCTTGCTAACAGTGTTGTTTAGCGATTCTTTTAGAATATTTCGCTGTAGTAAAGCATTGGAAAAAATCTCTCATGTCTTGAAAAGTCTTATAAATACTCTTGTGCAGGGCACTAGTACGCATATTAAAACGAATAAGGACACAATTTTAATCACATCTATTATCATGTGTACAAAATAGTTAAATCGATTTCATTATACAAAACAAAAATAAATAAAACAATGAAGGAAACTTTTTTTCGTGTCATAATCACAAAAACTTGAAACGTATACTATTACTATTTTCTCCAGTAGAACAAAAAAAAAACTCTACGTGTACATAAACCATTTTGCGAAGGAGAGCCCATGATAAACAAACAAGCAACTCACTCCCGAGTCGGTGCCTCGTTTCTGTAACTTTTTTCACAACGAGAAAAATTAAATAATTATGTACATATCGATGGTCACAAGTGGAAGGGCCATAACTCGTATTTTCACGAAATTGAGTTTTTCAGTGATTCCAATACATTTCACACAAATACGACTCATCACAGAAATTAATTGCAATAGTGTAAAAGATAACGCTTTTACAAGCAGTTGTACAAAGGAGTTGTACTGTTTATTATGTTTTTCCCTTATCCAGTAAAGTTACATTTATTTGAGTTATGGCCTTTCTACTTGTGACCAACGATATGTTCATTAGAGTGGCCGTTATTTTATTTTTTTATTTCTTATGTTCTCTCCCCCCCCCCCCAAACGTTTCAGTTTTATGTAAAAAAACTTCATAGCAATAAGTGGTGTTTTCTAGGGGGTGCGTTCGCCCGTTGTGGAAATTCCTTTTTACGACCGTGCACAGCTGCATTTTACTCACGATCTAATTCTAAATCATGTGTCATTTACGCATAAAAAAATTTCCCAGGAAGCGGAAAGCAGTGCTTAAATAACTGAAATAATTTTCATTTAATTTTGCTTATGCTTTCGCTTTTGGAAAATACAACAGTTTCAGTCAAAGCAAAAATCACAAAACGATTTATGACCAAATGCGCAGTGCTTTCAGCAGTCGATGATTTGAAAAGTTTGAATTTGATTTACTTTTGGTTAATATCGCCTCAGGCCTTGGGGAATTATTATAACAGATAAAAATTTAAAGAAAATGCCTTACAGATTCTTGTTACGCCATTTTTGCTTTGTTGCACAGTGGGGAATTTTGTAAGAAAAATCTCCAATTTCAAAACGGGCCGTAAGATTCTTAAAAAATTTCATATAGTATTTGATGTCTTCCACCTTTTATAAATTTTTAGGCTAGCTTAAAAGAAATAATATTCATATTTGCCTTAAAATATTTTTTCACGTCTTCTGGTATATCTCGAACCATATCTAACCATTATTAATGTCAATAAGACGTCCTTGCGATGTATTTTTGAAGTTTTTATCCATTCTTCTGTAACAGGTGTCACAAAACTTAATGCATTAAACACATTCACCACAGCAAGCTACCGACTACCAAATGTCAACGATATAATACACATGTTTATATGAGAATGATTCTTTTGAAGACAGCAAGGCAGCAGGGCGTCAGGTTGTTGTCTATGCTGATTTTGTCGTTGTAGTCCAATTAAACTAATTTCTATTTCATTGGCTACAATGAGAAAATTCAGTGTTGCCAGTAAAATACAAAATGTTGAATGAATAATTTTGTACAATTATTTCATATTATTTAACAGAAATAATATCCAAAAATTGATGTACGTGAAATAAGTGATTTTACGTGGAATAAGTACATTTTAAAAGAGTAATTAATTTTTATAAATGCAAAATATTTGAAGGTGGTAATACTGAACTATGTATTTGTACTTGAATATTAGGTATCCAAAATAATTAAGTAGCCGGCTACGAGGCGACAAATGCTGCTAGTGGCATTTGAAGTCCTGCGTTCGCGTAGTCTGCTGTGGTGAATGTGTTTAATGCATAAGTCAGGCAATTGGACAATATATAAATTGAAAGAGGACAGAGCCACAAAAGTCCAACTTTGGGTTCCACGAGTTAATGAAAAATTAAAACGGATGACAAGCTGATGTTTTTGATCTGATAAAAAATATTAAAAAAAAATGTGCTACTTTTATGGGCTTTCACGTACAGTTTAGTAAATATTCGAGAAAAAAATTTAAAATTTTATCTTTTTTACCAACCTTGGTCCACTATTCTTCTAATGGAGAAGTCAAATCTTGTCTGATTTGGAAAAAGAAATTTATTAAGGACTTAAAACAGGATTTTTTATATATATATAAAAAAATTGGTGTCAAAAGCATAATTAAGTCAAAATTTAAACGCAATTTAAATTTTGAAAATAGTCGATTTTTCGGCGTTTTTGTGCAGAAAAAATTGGTTAATTATTTCGTTATTATAAATTTTTTTTTTGCAAAAATATCAACCAAATATTTATATTTATTTAAAAGGAAATAGTAAAAAGAAAATATTACAAGGATTCATAAGGATTAGAAGGATTCAGGATTTGTGTTATAAATATCAAATAGCTACATTGTCGCTATTCTATTTCTATTTTGATAAAAAATTCAATATAAAAAAACAAAAAACAAAATTTAAATTATTAAATTTTTTTTATTTCGTACCACTGTGCAGGTATTCACTTCACTTTCTTAATGACGTTGTAGCTGCCGGATGTGTAATTTATCTATTTATTTATTTATAAAACAAAACTAAATATGTTTGTTATTTTTGTATCTATACTTCTTTCTTTCCTTCAACTGTGGTTTTTCTCATCATTTATTTATTCCTTTCTTTCACATCTTTCGAGTGCCAGAAGTTCTTCAATCGCTTTTTTTCTGCCTTTGGTTTGTTTATTTTTTTATTTTTGCAAATGTTTATTTTTTTCTACTAAATATTAAATAAAATTCCTTTCTTAGCACACACTGCACAAAAAAAGACAATTTTTTTTTTTGCTCATGCAATGAACAGAAATTGTTATTAAGCATTTTTTGTTTTGCTTGCAAATTATTAACAATTAATTTTATTAATTTTGCTGTTTGTCAAAAAGCGAATTAAATCATTTTTGAAATATTTTTGAAGATTTAATGCTTCGACAACAACTTTTATTACTTTGTTGCATTAGAAATGTGTTTTTTTTTGCAAATGTAATTACAAAAAAAAAAAATAATTTCATATTTATAATCTAAATCTATTTTTTGAGTGCAAAAAATATAATAATTACATATATTCAAATTTTTATTTATTGCTTATAGGTGCAATATGTTTGCTATTTTGATATATGTAATTAATCACGCAATATGATTTACATGAAAAATTTAAAAACAAATATGTTATTGTCTTACGTACTAAATTCAGGGGGCAAATCACGGCATTCGATACGACTCGTAATTTGAAAATATTTCCATATAAACTCTATTGAAATATTTTTAAATTACGAGTCGTATCGGATGCCGTAATTTGCCTCCTGATTTATCCTACACTTGCTAGCTCCGCAAGTCAGTTTGCAGCGAAGGATAAATTTCATTGTTACCAATTTATTTAATTCTTATGCCATAAAATAGCATATACGATGGAATTCGATTACTATAGTCAGGTTCGAAGGACCATAGGCAGGTAAGGTAACGGTAGTCCCTTTTATTGTTGCACTTTTAATGAATTACGGCAGTTTGCGCGCCGCAAGCAAATAGACGTGTAGTATGTAGTAGCTGTACTTGAACCCACTTAGCCGACTGTCAAGAAGGTTTATATCAAAAATTATAGCTCACAATTTTAACATGAGCTCTTCCTACGACATCTTTTATAGACTATTGTAGATGAATTTCTAATAATAAGTACTAAGCCAATAACATCTTTTAGGGGGGAAAGCTCCAGTGGGAAAACTCAGAACACCTTCTTACTTCAGGCCTTATTAAAGACCTGCTTAGGAATTTTTTTGATTCAATTACTATTCTATTAAATGCTAAACAATGTCTTATAGAAGGCCTCGACTCTTTCGCATAAAAGATAAGATACACATTCCACACTCCCTTCTATGAGAATGGAGAAAAGAAGTAGTTACATTTTTTGTTTTATTTTTTTTACCAAAGCAAAATCAAAATCCATCAATTTGAAGGCCTTCCAGAATCTCTGTCGAAAGAAGCGAGAGCGGAAGTCCTACCCTGCAATGACAACGCGTGTAAAAAAGACATGAGTATGGAACGGAGCGAGCAGGCCTTGTACATCCAAAAGAAGCAGAATAGAGCCCTCTAGAAGGCATCTTTAATCATTCTTTTTCCCGCTGGGGCTGATCGTATACTTTAAGTATTCAAAGTTTTTTAGAATGAGAATGTATTTAATTGCTTAACTAAATTTCAAATTAAATGCTTTTTATAATTTCATTTTTCCAATAGTTAACTTAACAGGTATTTGAAATCAGATACGGCTGTTAACCATAAACGTATCTAAATACTTGCCGTTTTATTTATTAAAGTTGAAAAAAAATTTTTTTTGCATCTATAACAGCAACGTAATCTTGTAAAATTTAATTAAACAAAATTTACGTAATAAATGCTCCCATACATGATTACATTTCGCGTGTTTTTCAAAACTTAACGCTAATTAATAGTTTCATTTTAAGTACTAGATAAAACAAAAACGCCTTTAAGAAACATTATGTAACTTATAGGGAACAATAGTTGCAATAGTTCTACAATGAAATGATTCACCACTGACAGCTGGACCTGCATTGACTTAATTAACTAATAAATAGATTTTAAGTTATTTCAGCTTATGAAATTATTGTTGTTTCTAGTTGCTGTTGTTGAGTTTATTATTAATTACTGCATGCTTTTTTGGAGATTTTAACCGTAATCTCCAAGATTCATGAATTTTATATGGAGAACTAACTGTCATGAGCAAGCAGTGTTGCCAGAGTTGATGATTTAACATGCTTGCATTTTTGATACTTTTTTTAATCTTAAATTAATCATATTTTTAATGATTTTTATGTTATTCTAACTGGTGAACTTTTTGGTTTTCATATCAATGAGCACATGCATATGGCACTGGTCCCTCTAAAGGGGATCAAAAATTTAGAAATATACTCTTACATCACACACAGTCACACAACTTATTTTTATTTATTTTTGTTTTCCATGACACTTTTCTATTAAAATATTTTTACAAACAGCAAAAAAAAAAACAGCTCAAATGTGTTTCTTTATTTACAAGCGATGAATTAGATTGTAGGTTGTTTTAAAAAATTTGCTTGTTTGTAGAGAATTTTAATTATTTTTAAAATTATTCCTGGAAACGATTTTTACTTCTACCTGTTTATGATTCGATTTGGCTAAAGTTCGTATTGTACTGTAATTGAAATTAAGAAACTATTTGCACAAAAAAAACAAATTGTAAATAATTATGAAAAAAAAACTGGCAGAACGGAGCAACATACTGTTTTCGAAGGCCACAACAACAGCTTCATCATCAATGTTTTTTGATTACCCTGTGTTTAGACGTGAAAGTACTTGCATGTAAGTCCTGTGTATGCATTATCAACGAAAGTTTCGCAAAAATACCCAACAGTCTTGCAACTGGCATGTTTCCTTTTTAGTGCAAAACTAAACTTTAGTTTGAAGGGAACCAGATAGTATCAAAAATTCATTAACTGCTTGATTTATGAACATTTAAGCAAAAAATATCAAATTTGCTTTTAAATGTACTTAAAATAAGTAAAAACTTAAATAAAATTACACTCCAATCCAGTTAATTTGTACTAAAGTATTAATAGGGCAACACTGTTAACTAACTTTTCATTTACTTGCTACATGTAAAAAGAAATCTTTTAAAATTCCTTGGCAGTTGAGTTGGAAGTGGACTGGAAGTGCCGAAAGTGTAGTTGTGTTAGTAAAAGAGTTTGAGTGTATTGAGTTTTTCGAACTTGCACTTGCACTTGTAAAACTCTAAGGTTAGTCAACTGTGTGAGTTGTCGATTAGTGTAATTAGCAGCTCTATATACATATTTTTCAATGCAAATGGAATTCGTGAATTGTTTTCATTCCTAGTACTTCAACTTGTTTAAAGCTTTTTATGTAATGAAAGCTTAAAATTTAAAACAGAGTTGCCGTTGTGTAGATTAGAGCAACAAAAACTGATGATTGTAAAACTCGACTACCTTGTCTCCCTCTATCTCGACTCCTTTCTCCATATCTCTCTTTCTCTGTCTCTCTCTCTCTCTCTCTGTCTCTCATTCTTTATACTTAATTTTTTTTGCCCCGATTTTTGTATTACCGTGAATGTTTTGTACTCGTAGCTTTGCACTCAGCGCGTTAAGCGCTTGATATAATTTTAGTCAAAGAACAAAAAGCCAATTTCTTCATTTATAATTTTTAAGTTTTGCTTATAGACAAACTAGTTTTAATTATAATTCAAAGAAGGTAGTAAATAACTTATAGTTCTTGTTCTCGTAAACGATTTACAGTTTAATCTCCAGTGGCCAATTGTATGCATAAGAAGTTAAATACGAGAATTAGTTTTCGAACAAATCCCGTAGGTGCGCAGGCAGCTATAGCAAATACTCGTTGCAAATATATCTCTATATCATAGCTGACCAAAGTGGCACCGGAGAGCCGAACTTCAATCGGCTTCTTATACAAATGAATACACATACACGAATATATTTCTCCTATAAAAAAGGAATAAGCATTTTATTTCGAAGTTTTATTGATTAAATTAAACTATTTTTTTGAGCTTTAGGTCTGAAGAAGTTAACCGAAGGTTAACGAAATATTGATCAAATAAAATACAAATAAAAGTAGACCTAAAACTCAAAAAAATAGTTTAATTAAATATATAAAAAAGGTCGAAAAATTAGATAAAAAATAAAAAATGAAAAATAAAATATTTTTCTAGAAAACAAAATGCCACAAGTGTGATATTGGTAGTAGGCATCAAAAAGCAGCGCTTGCACAAGCAAATATTGAAATTTTCAGCAGTTTTGAACTTTCAAGGTTTGATGCTTCATTTAATCTGTAAAGTAAAAACTTCTTAAAATTTTTTCGAAAAACCTTTGGCGGCGCATTTTTGTTTTACTTCAAACAATTAATGTGAAATATTCATACACAATATTACACATATTGGATTGGCTTTTGTTATTTTATACTATAATAAATATTTTATAACGCATGTAAGCATATAAAGCAAGCATAGCGTCGGCTTAACTAAAAAAGTTTTATTATTAAAGTTTAAGCAAAATTTAAATTCATTAAATAAAGTTACATACTAAAATTAAAATTAAAAAAATAGTAGGAAACTAGAAAGAAATTATAGGAATTGTTAAAGGAATTTCAACTTTTTGTAGCGTGCGACACCAATTTTTTGTGTTTTTTTTTTTTAAGTATATCTAAACTTGCATTTTACATTAGGTAACATTTTAAGAAAAAATCGAGTCACATTGTACTGAAAAACAAGCTTAATTTTTTGCTGTCGCACGTGACAATAAAGTGGCCTTTATCGTAGAAATGCCTATATACAAAATCAGCAGCTTTTGTGAACTGCATGTTAAAATGAAAAAAAAAATCACTTGCTTAAGCGCTAAACTACAATTTGACTCAATCGCGCAACTTTTCAGGCTGCCTTGACATTAGAGAGTTCATAATAAGCAATCTGGATATCTCAAAGTCTTAATAGAGCACTAACTACACACGATCAAAATGCTTGATGTCAGTTTCTTGTACATTTGCTGATTTTTTTTTAATGTACACATGCTGGATGACCTGTCAATCATTTGAGTTTGATTTTGTGCTGTCAATATCATAATAATTAATTTATGGTTAGAATTTGTGCTGTCAATATCACAAAAATGTCAATATTCAAAGAAAACATATATAGTAGCAATAACGGCAGTGAGTTTGAAAATAAAAATAATGAAAGTGAGAAACGTTTGCGAATGAAAGAGTGTTTAAAAAAATAAACAAATTGCATATACATACATATCTAATATTTATTTTATTTTCAACTGTGCGCCTTGAAATCTCATTTCAAATGTGTTCATACTTGATCAAAAACGCAAGAAACACATCAAAATGTGACATCAAGCATGCAAAAATTTAAAATTTAAATTTATTTTATTTTCCACATTTTCACAAATACTATCAGGAAGATTGATGACAATTTTGTTAGTATCTAGACGGCTTTAAGATCGCTGCAACGTTATTAAAAAATATTTTCTCAAAATGTATTGAAATCATTTAAGGCCATGATGACTCACTATCCTACACAATCATGCGATTTTTGAGAAAATACGAGTACAACCCTGGCATGATGAAGTTTATGAAAATATTGAAAAGACAATAAAAATCCATCAGATAAGAGTTGAATTTTTTCATAAATCGTGCGATTATGCAGGATAGTGTATCACGACTAGGGTGATCGATTATTCGACTTTTTCCAGAAACCGGTTTCCGAATAGTTCGAATATTTGAAGTTATGAAAAACCCGGTTTCGGTTTTTACAATTCAGGAAAAACCGGTCGACCGATTTTTTTAAGTAAGAAAATTATTATACAAAAGTTTTGATTTTAAATTGCTTTATAAAAAAAGGGTTAACAGTTCATGTAAATACTATAAAACAATACAAAAATTAAAGGTAAAACATAAGAATTAACTTCATATATTTATGTATATTATATTATATATAATATATAATATACAGTTGAGCAATAAACTCTACATACAACCATCATTTATTTTTTTTGGTTTGTGGAAACTTGAAACGAAATTCAAAAAATTAAATATGCCAATATTTAGGTTGCTAATAAATATGTTTATACAAAAAATAAAAAAAAATAATTATAACATCTACAGTAGCAAAAATATTAATAATACATAGGAGAAAAGTCTACATACAGGCATAAAATACATGAAAAAATACGTGCAAAATGTTTGATGTCGTCAACTTGTTTGAAAATTCTGTGATTTCCGGTACCAAGCCGTCAACAAATGGCATCTAAATTTGCTATTTTTTGTATAAACATATACATATATTAGCAACCTAAATATTGACATATTTAATTTTTTGAATTTCTTCCCAAGTTTCCTCAAACAAAAATTATGGTTGTATGTAGAGTTTATTCCTTAAAGGTATATACATGTGAATGTATGGACAAGGTGCATATCTACCTCTATATAAAATATGAAGCAAAATGGCAACAAACCTAAAAAACACTTTTTGCAACTGGATTTTGACATCCATTGCACACCATAAGGCCAATTTAATTCGCCTCTGATATCACCTCATAAAATAATTTCACTTAAATTTCATGTTTCAGTAAATGTTGCCATGATCAAAAAAAGCGTAGAGCTTTTACACTAAAAAAAAAATACTTACGAAAATCAACAAAATATGCAAAATCTACAAATCGAAAATTATTCGACTCAGCCGGTTTTTAAATTGTAAAAAAACCGGTCCCTTTGACGTTCGAAAAATCAACGTTTTGAAAAAACCGACAACCGTATTTAAAAAAAAACCGGGTTTTAAAACCCGTTGACAAACCGAGTCGATCACCCTAATCGCAACCTTTAAAAAAATCGATAAAGTTGTATTTTATTTTTGTGTCTTAAATTAATACTTTTCGGAGTATATATGTAATTATTTGATATTAAAAAAAAAATATTAATATTGGGAAGCAAGCCCAAGTTTTAACCTTCATAAGGACACATATTTAAGGCTATTTGCATTTTAACTAACGATATGAGAATTACTTTTTTATATACATACATATGTATATTCTTGTGTTGTATAATTGAAAAAAAAAGTAATACAATAACACTCTTATAATACTAGATTAAAAAAAAATATAATATATTTTTATAGTATCGTGTTGATGATATTTAATCTCGATAATAGAATGCTTCGTTAATTCATGATGACGCTATTGCACAAATAAGTATTTGGAAAAATTAAAAAAAATCCAACTAACAAAACAAAGAAAAAAAAAGTACACATTACTTACAATAATTTATATAGTTTTAAACGCGACGAATCGTCGGTGCCAAAGCGAGTACGTACATACGTAAATGAAAATATTCTCTATGTCAGTGTGAAACGTTCAATTATTACGTAAATGGGAAACAAATACATCGCATTAAGAACAAAAAATAAATATAAATGAAATAAAGTGAATTTAAATGTTAAACATTAGCTGTAAATATTTCTAACATTAAATCTATATGAAATCATCCATCATCCAGGAATATTTGCTCAAAGATTAAAATATTTTACTTAAAAAAAAACATTGTGCTTCAAAATATTTCTTTAGTTATTTAAGGAAACCCCACCAAAATCATTATGAGGGAATTTTCGGACACCAATGAGAGAATTTTCGATAAAGAAAATTTATTTTTTTAAAAACATTTTTAATACCTACATACATATATGTGATAGGGAAAGTTATTGGTCGAAAAAATCGATCGATCGACAACACGCTCTTTCTAATACGGCAAACCGCAGCTTTCTGGCTGCATTAGTTTTGTCATAAATTAGCTTTAAAATACAATTTTGATTAAAAAAAAAGTAAAAAAAAAATCCGATGTAACAAACTTTTCTGCAACTGTAATTGGATCCGCCATTTTGGATTTTTTTTTAATCTAATACCAGATTCATAATCAGCGACCCCGAAAACCACTGAGTGAAGAGTTTCAAGCAAATCCAATAATATTAAAAAAATTGTCCGCCATATTGAATTCTACATTATGAATTTTCAAAATCTAACACCAGATGGGTAATCAGAGACCCCGAAAACCCCGGGTAAAAGTTATAAGCCATAAAAGCGTTCAGGCGCATCAAAATCAACTTCAAAGTCGTTTATCTCCAAAACTAATTTCCTGAGCATAGGTGTCCCTTTTAACTTTCCGTGTCACATATGTTAGACTTTCTTGTTTTTATTTCGTGTTAAAATTAATTCGAATTTAAAAAGTTTAATTTTGGTTGAGCACGTCTACATGCATTTCGTTGCTGCTTAAGCGATTTTTCAAATGTGATTGTCTACCATGAGCAGGGTTACCGTTGATCCGACTAAAGTCGCAATTTGACCCTTTTTTTTAGAGATGTACGACTTTTGTGAGACTTTTTTATCGCCGACTTTTGAAACTTTTTACACTTTTTTATGAAGATTCTCACAGAAAACATTTAAATTGCAGTAAATTAAAAATTTCCTTATTATTTTTATCAAAAAAAAAAAAAAAATCTTCAAAATTTAAAAGCAATTCACAGATTAATGTTAATCTTAATGTATTTAAGAAATTTTTCGCAAATTTTCAGTAGAAGTTTCAAAGAATAGTTTTAGGGAAAAAATTTTAAATAAATAAAAATTGTGGGTTTTGAAGTGCTGTGTTATGAAATATGCATTGTTTCAACTTATTTTTTTATTGTGTTATGCTTTCTATTAATAAAAAAAGACGGTAAAAAAGATGTGCAACTTTTATTTTCTCAAACGACTTTTTTGTGCGACTTTATTTTTATAAAACGACTTTTTGGGCGACTTTTCAAAAATTCCTAACGGTAACCCTGCCCATGAGTTGCTTATGTAGGAACGAAATGCATCTAGACGTGCTTAAGCAACAACAAACAAACTTTTTTCATTTTTAATATTTGTGCTAGAAATAGAATACATATATACCACATATTTATTCGTGTAAGTCTTGAGCAGAAATATAAAAGCGCATGAATTTCTGAACTATACGACTTCTTTTCAAAATGTTCAATCGCAGAAATACAGCATTTTGTATTGCGATAGACCTAAAAGAAGGTTTTCTAAGAAGGAATTTTTTCTAAGATAATTTTCATAAAAAGTTAATTTTTTTTAATTTAAAAGCATTAAGTCCAAAGTAAGAATTGGGAGTTGAACTTAAGCACTTAGGTTAGCAAGTTGTTAGTAAAAAGCAGCATCCAGCCCACTTGGGTCCAATATATTGAAGCCTTTGTGCGACTTGTAAGTAGTAAGAAAAGAGAGGACAAGGCATATGGGTGGAAGCGGTAAAAAAGATAGATAGAAAGTGGATATTATACTCTTAGAGGAGAGGAGAGAAAGGTTCATGTGTATGTACATGCCGTAGAGGGAGTCAGCGGCTATACCAGGTACTGCTCCTAATATTAAAGCAAACGTTTTTTAGCCTCACCTCCGGTTACTAGGAATGACTGGCGAAAGATGACCCGCCAAGAAACTGCAGACAGCGATCCTCCAAGAGCCGGACAGAGACAGAGACAGAAGAGATTCAAAATGCTTTCCTCATCCTCCTCATCATTGCAACTGCAAGAGTATTCGTTCTACGGCAGGCCCAGATGTTATGCATGGGTTATGAAAGTGCAGTGGCCGAGAGATTTTTCTAGTGCTTCCTAGTGAAGCTCATGAGGTGTTTAGTGGTAGATAAATTAGAGTACACATTTGATCAGTGGAAAGTATCGCCTCTGTCCGTTAAAGTGTGCAGGAGAATATCAAGCAACTGATTTCGCGTTGCTAATAAAAATAACTCTGAATCTCTTTGTATCAGTTATTGTAGGAAAGTTCAAGTGATGAAGTCATAGACAATGGTCACTGAGCTACAACGGCTTTAGCAGATACTAATCTTAATGTAACACCATAGCGCGCTACTTCATCGCTATTGTGTAGCAGAATCATAGGCGAAGTAAAATAATAAATAAAATGCCTACTTAACACAAGTTTGAAAATTTAATACGCCTCATTGACACCAGAGGCGCTGCAACACTGCATTATTAAAAACGTGTAAAAGGAGAGATTTGTAAAAAGAATGAAGCGTTCCTCTATCTCTTCTTCTCTATCAATATTCCTTTCCTAAAGAAGGTAACAAACACCTAATAATGGTAGTAGGCATGCATTGCTTGAGTCTTACTTTTATTTAAAAAAAAAATAGATATTATTATATTAAATAAGAATTAAAATTAAATAAATTAGTTAATAAATAGATTTAAAAATTACAACTATGAAAAATTCAGAAAAACTGCGGCAGAGTCTGTATATGTGTGCATATGTAGCACATACTCGCGTATCGCCGAGTACGGAACGATTATCTCTTTCCAATAAGGTACCAAACTAAAGGCTTCCCTTCCAAATGTTTTCGAGTCTAAAGTTTAAACTTTAGGGTCTAAAGGCAGACTATGACATAAAAGAATACATATTAAAACACAAACTGCTAAGCCACTTTGGCTTCGTTTGAAGACCCTGGGTTTCAAACGGCAGGAATCGAACATGCCACCCTCCGACTACTAGAGTAGTATGATGCCTACTATTAATAATTTTTCTAAAGCAACTTTTCAGCAGGGTTGCCGTTGAAAATTTCGAAAAAGCGTCATAAAAAGGGTATTTAAGAAAGAAAAAAAAAGGGTCAAGAAAAGGGTATTTTATAGTAAAATAGGGTCAAGTTTTTTGTAAACAAAAAAACTACATTTATTTCAATTTAAAAAAAAAAAGAAACAAGAATTTTAAGAATTAATTAAATACATTAGACCAGGGAAGGAAAATGACTTCTTGGACTTTGTATCAACTATGAAAACAAAATGTACTTTTTAGACCATGTCGGTACCATTTTTTTAATATTTATTAATAAAAACAGAAACGTAAAAAAATGTGTATAAAAATTCAGAAGTGTACAATAAAAAACAGAAACTTAATGTATAAAAATAATGGCGCATATTCAGAAATCTTAACCAAAGTCGAAACTAATAAAACAGAAACTAAAATATAGTTCATAGATAGTTATAGCTCTTATTCACAATTCATAACTAGTGCAGCAACTGCTTTCAGATAGTAAACGAAATGCAACCTTGCATATTGTTATGTAGAGAGAACAAAATGTCGATAATATTTTGAACGATAAATTCTGTAATTAATTAAAAAGCTTATGAATCTATTAAAAAACAGTTTTGTTTCCTTAAAAAAAAATTACAAAATCTATAAAAGTAATTTTTTGGTTATAGTCTGTATATAAATCAATTAAAATATGGGCCTGTAAAAATAAAAATATTCAATAGAATTTTGTTGACCAAAAACACATCTCTAATTTATGTTATTGCTTTATATGGATATTTTTTTGGACGCAATAGAAATAAATGCAAGAAGTAAAGATAAAAAGGAAAGCTTATTATATAGAAAAATGTTAGAAAATAAAGAGTATTTGTTGTTTTGTGCATTTTAAAAAGCCACAAATTAATTTTACTTTTCAAATTAATTGTAAATGAAATCAGTCAGCTGTTCTTTGAATGCATTAGTTAATTGGCATTTAGTTACAGCTTTACCCATAATTAAGTTTAAACTTTTACTGCTGAAAGTAATCAACTATGAATAACTTAAATAGGTACTTAAAAAAGTTAACACTTAGTGATAATTGCTGAATATGCGCCAATAACATTAAAAAATATTAAATATTACATTCATAAAGGTACATTCGTGGATTCGACTATTATATTAGAGATTAAAATAAAACACACACAAAAAAATTAAAGAGAACATAGGCAAAATTAATGTTATTATATAGTGAAACATTGACATTTTTAAATTGTACCAAGTAACTCGCGGTAGTACCACGGTACCAACAAGGTCAAAAATGTACCATAAAAAGCACAATTGTACCATGATTTCCATCCGTGCATTAGACTAAAATAAAATTAACTAACACACTTTATAAATGTAAATCAATTTTAAGCCCATAACCGACCAGACCGTAAAAATGTCGGATGGAGCTACTTATCTTAAAAGTGGATATAGTCAACATAATCGTAAGTTTTAATTTACAGATGAAAAAACGTAAGAAACGAACTCCAGGTAAAGAATAGTGAGGACCGGCTGTAGACGGTCTTGCCGGTTTGCAAAAATTTTATTTATAAAATGTTTTTATTACGTTTGAAGATGAAAATAAGTTAAAATACATATTTTTTAATTGAGATACTCCCAGAAATAATTTGCATTAGGAATCAGGGATTTGGGTGTTAGATTTTTTGGAATATTTTCACCATTTATTGGCTTTTGTATCGACCAAAACAGTAAAATGATCGACACCATCGAACCGAATATCGCTAACTGGACGAACAGCACTTTTTCCAAAACCTGTCGGCAAATTACGGCATTCGATACGGTTCGAAATTTTAAAATGTTTCCATATAAACTCTATTGAAATATTTCGTAATTTCGTTCGATAACGACTGCCGTAATTTGCCCTCTGATATGCTAGACTGTCCTTCGACCAATTTTTGAACACATGAATGCCCTACGACATACATTTTGTTAAAATGATACAAAGGGATAAATTAAAAAAAAGTTCATAAAAAGTGTCATTGGCACGAAAAAGGGTCAAACGTGATACTTTAGTGTCACAACGGCAACGCTGCTTTTCAGTTTGTAGAAGAGAGCGATGAGAAGACAATGGAGAGCGGAGCCATCATATTTTCCTGTCTCACCCATAAATTAAAAAGTTGCATTGTGGCCAGCGTTGTCAACTTGGTGCGTTTCGCACCATTTTGGGTGCTTTTTGAATTTTTTTTGTGCGAAAAATTCCTTAGTTGGTGCGTGGTGCGCTTTCTTTAAAATTTCGGTGCGTTTTTTAATTTTTGGTGGCACCAACGCAAATTTAACACAACAATGGGTTTAAACTAAAAAATTCTTGTTGTGAAACTTACCAACTTCCTAATAAGTGTTAATTACCATATAAATAGTAATGATGTTTACAAAATATCACAATTTGAAATAAAATATGTTGTATGGCCCGATAATAACAATAATGATGAAAATATTGGGTTTATTTATTTAGAATAATTAATTTTTGTTCTCTTTTTAAAAAGTTTTAAACATAATTTATAAAATTAATGTACAAAAATGTGTCATCTTGTACAAGGGAATGTAAACATATTTATGTGCCCTTAATTATGAAAGTTGCGTAAGTCATATATTTGTTTGGTCGAGATATTTAGTATATTACATTTGAACAAATCTAAAAATATTTTTGGATTTTATGCAATAGTTTAATTTAGAGTTATACTAATCTCGAGTAATATAAATTTATTTTACTATATCGAATCAAAAATGCATATGACTTAGACCACTTTCATAATTACGGGTACATGTATACCATGTATGTACGAATTCGTTCAGTACATATATTGTAAAAGGCTATTTCTTTTAATTGTGATATTTTTAATATGGATACATTAAACTTCTGTTAAAAAAAAATTTAAAAATATTTGAATAAAATGATATATACTGAAGTCTTATTAGTTTTGAATGCTTACTATTTATTAATTGTTGATACCTTTAAATATTTTTGTACAGAATTTATGAAATTAAAAAAAATATTATCAAACATATTTGTTTAGTTTGTGATTTGAACGGGCTAAAGTTCGTATCGCTTTTTAAGCCAAATTACATGTGATAATTATTAATGAACAAATAACACCAAAGTCTGTTGTAAATATTCTGACTAACAACACATAGTTGAACGGAACAGCCAGCCGTTTTCGAAGGCCACTAAACCTTCATCATCAGCGTTCTTTTGTGTTTGGTCCACTGTGTGTGGTGTCAGTTGATGTAGATTTCTGCTTTATATACTTAGCATTTGGCTTAAAAAGCGATACGAACCTTAGCCCGTTCAAATCACAAATATAGAAACAAATGGAGTTCGAATAATAATTAAAAAAATTAACTAAAAATTAATAGCCATGGGCATGTGGCAAAAATTAAATAAAAATATACTTAATAGTAACAAACCAAAAAAGTTTGTCTTAAGTAGAACAAAAAATAAGCAAATTAAGTAACACGTGTATAATTAGTAAAAAGAACAAAACGAAAATGGTAAGACTGTTGTAAATATAGTGATGGTAAAATTGAGCTTACAATACAAAAAAGCTTTCAGCAAATTGAAATACGATGAATCAAAACAATTCACATATTCCATTTTCAATAAAATGCTAAGTATATAAAGCAGAAATCTACATCAACTGACACCACACACAGTGGACCAAACACAAAAGAACGCTGATGATGAAGGTTTAGTGGCCTTCGAAAACGGCTGGCTGTTCCGTTCAACTTTGTGTTGTTAGTCAGAATATTTACAACAGACTTTGGTGTTATTTGTTCATTAATAATTATCACATGTAATTTGGCTTAAACAGCGATACGAACTTTAGCCCGTTCAAATCACAAATATAGAAACAAATGGAGTTCGAATAATAATTAAAAAAATTAACTAAAAACATATTTGTTTAGTTTTTTTAGGTTTTACCCTCTTAGAGTCTAAACACAATGTTTGCGGTGCGGTGCGATTTCTCGTTGCGGGAGAGAAAAATAAACATAATACAACGGAAGACGGCAACGGCAACGGCAATACTTGTCGTTGTTTGTTTAAATGTTTATTAATTTTTTTGTGCATACATTTTTATAAAAAATTTACTCTTTCTGTTAAATATTTTGTAATGGCAGTAACTAAAAACAAAAAATGATTAAAATTTTATACATTCGCAGATATATTTGATAATTTTTTTAAGCTTTTATATTTTATGACAAACATTTTTGAACTTCAAAGTCATGTTTTTTGTTGTGAACACAGCCAATTATTCAAAAACTATGGCACCATCAGAAAGAGAAAGAGAGTCAAAAATTGAGAGAATAAGAAAGTCCACAATGAAAATAAAATAGATTTTAAATTTATGTCGTTCCGCACTGGGGGTTTTTACTTCAAAAGCGTATGAAAAACCGCACCGCAATGAATTCTCGTTGCATTGTGTTCAGACTCTTAACCTTGAACTGTAAGAACCTGTTTTAGTGTTAAATTTTTAATACAAAAAATATAATATTATACTTTTTATGCAAAATCAATTCAATAAACATTTTAAACTAAAGAAATCTTGGTGCGTTTTTTTTGTAAATGGCGCGATTTTTTCTCCATTTTGGTGCGTTTTGAAATTTCAAAGTTGACAACGCTGATTGTGGCATACATAATATAAACACATGTGTTTATATTATTAATTAATAATGCGATATTATTTTTAAGCTAACCACACAACATTCAATGAAAACCTTGATCAAAAGCACTTATTTGAGTTTTAATTAATTAATTGATTTAATTCAAATACTCATCCATCATTTGCTTTCTTCGCCCTTGTGTGTTTTACAACATGGGTCGTTGATCATCACAAGCAAAGCCAACAACAAAAACAACAAATGAAGACATCGAGATACATTGTTCTGTGGCAAACGCACTCATCTCTAAGCACGTATGGTAATTATTTTTACAACTAAAAAATAAACATGAAAATTACCAGTTATACATATGTACATAAATACGAGTATGTATAATATATGTATGCATATATGAATAAGGTGCACTCAACCAACCCATTAGAAAATAAATTTAATTGACATTTAAGCAAAAAAAAAAAATAATAATAATAATGCAACACACTGCACTTATTTATGAAACAAACTATTTATATGCGAACAAATTCCATTGTGAACAGCAACAATAATAAAATTTATATATAAAAAAAAATATGATGAAATGTAATAAAATTAGTTTGCATTGACGTTAAAAGACAAACGATGCATTCATTCATGCAAATTGCATTTATATTCTGTTCTATTTAAAAATGAAATAATAATAGTAATAAACTAAATATATAATGATGAATTATTAATTAAATGCAAATTTCAAATACATGCACCAAAAGATACAAAGAGAAAAGTCAGTGCATCTGCTCTGGGTTCACAAAAGGCAATTTTAGGTTAGTCAATTTGAAAACAAAATTTACGTTTTTAACTAATGTATTTTTTTTTTTTTTTTTTTTTTGTAAAGCACATCTTAAATTGGCAACACTGTTCGCCAGCACAGCCTAAATTAGCGCACTTGGAGGGCAAATAATATCCAAAAAATTGGGTGTAACTTCCATACATGCAAATTAATGGCTCGATTATGGATGGTAAGCCAACTTTAGTTGCGTGGCCAGTTTCCAAAACGTTATTACAAACAGCTGTTAACTTCAGTTACCAATAATTTTGGCAAAAAAGAAATTCACTTGTTGCACAGTTTTTACAACCAAAAGATGGTAAAATGAAAATTTAATTAACTAAACTACTTCCTCAAGAGAAATTTTTAGTTAAAAATAGGCGGTAGTTCGAAAGGATTCGAATTGTACCTTAAGAACCGTCTAACGAATTCTACAGTTTGTACTCCCTTCTCTTCATCGTATGATAATTTTATAGAAATCAATCGGCCCTGTTTTGTAAACCAAATTCGTGTAAATTTCTCTTAAGCTAATAATGGTCCTTCAGACATGTTTAAAATCATACACGATAATTTTCTTTCAAATATAATATATGAGAATTTATATAATAAAAAAATTAAAAAAAAATATCTAAAAATATATTTCTAATGTTGTAGTTAGTTTTATAGAATCGTGCGATTTCAAACCGATCGGTTTACAGAATACATGAATTACTTATACATGAATTTTTTTTAGCAATCTATTTTGAAGCTTCGTTTACATTATTTTCAGTTGATAATTATCAATATTATTATAATCGGTTATAATCCAATTTTCGATATCTTTTCCTCAAAAAGGGAGAAATTTGCAAAACATAAAGATAATTTTAATTTTGATTGCACCTGCCAATTGACAAGGCAACTGAAGTTCGATTGCCATCCACAATTGAGCCATAAGTCATAAGCCTTTAATTAAAACAAAAATGAATTTGTGGAACTTTTATTGATTTAATGACGTGCATTAAATAGTTTTCAAAACAGTTATTTGTTTTAAATTATATAATTATATTTGGGGGATTCAAACGGTAGTCTTAACTGTTACAGTGTCATAATGTTTTAAAATATATGTATGTGATTTTTCTTAAGTTTTTTTTTTCTCAAACATAAGTTTTAAAACATTATGTCTCTTTACACTACCGTTTGAATCACCTAACTATACTATATAATTTTCATGCATTCGTCGAGCATTAATTAATTGATCAGATTAAAATGATCTAGTAATAATAAAAAAATATTTGTACAGGTATATGTAAATATGTTTATTTAAATTGATGTTCTCACATTTATTCGCATTATTGATTTTTCTATTCAAATCACACAATAAATTTCTTTTAAGACATCGTCACCAGCAATCTTCTTGAAATCAATTTAAAAAAAAAATTATAATTGCACCCAATTGACATACATACATACATCGATGTATGATGCATTACACCATCAGGCATAAATAAAAATTATTAAACGACAACCGTTAATAAATGAGGAAAAGCAAAATATCTAAAAATAATTTTTTTTTTAAATTAATTGTACAAAATCTTTAAGAATATTTTTAAATTTTCAAGTGAGCGGCATTTAGGTTTCCTTACAGCTTGTAATGCATCTAAATGATATTGCTTAAACATATTTATAACTACAAATTTCTTTTTTATCTTTATAAAGCATATTTTCGCCTTCCCAAAATTTTAATTTTACCTTAAAAACTATGCTGCAACCAAAAATGTGTGGTTGCTAATATCGTTGCAATACAGCTGGTACTTGTAAGATACTGTACATGATAACATTTTGGCAACGCAACTGAAGTTAGGTTGCCATTCCACATGGCTGTCCGTCTGTCTGTGACAGGCTGTTACCCCCAGGGGAGTATTTTTGACTACGGATGTGGCAATCCCGGGGCCCCAGCTAGGGTAATGTAGCTTTTTCCACTGACGGACCTTTGGCTCATTACCCGTAAAACTTATGTGTTACTACCCAATCTCTGAACATAAACAGAGTAACGGATGTGCACATATTTATAAAAGGAAAACAAATATTGTATGCCCGTTGTCAGCTAGGTGCAGCGTCACCTAGAACTGCCCCTGAGCTCAAGAGACGATAGAGGTGAAGCCCTTGTGGTGGAACTTCGAGGTCTAACCAGAGGCTACTTCTGGTACCACGGGTGCCGGTTGCCCGACAGCTGGGCTGCTTAGAGATAAATGCATTGCTGTTGCAGGAAATTTCTGGTCCAAAATGGCTTTCGTCCTGGATACGACCCCAGGACTCTTTCACTTTTTATTGCCGTAGTAGGCACAGAAACTTAGGTGGCGTGCTTGCATTCTTCTCGCGTAAGAGGTCCTCGCTGCTCTGAAGTTCTGAGTGCATGTAGCGGTCGTCAGTTTGCTTTGCTAAAATGCCGAGTTCGTCCTACCCCAATGGGGTATACCCCACGGGGTTAAAGGGACGATTTTGGTAGGTGTGGAGTAGGCACTGGTTATTTGGCGACACAGGCATGCGTTCTTTATGGATGAGTGGTTAGCTGTGCCGGCAATGGTTGAGGAATTTTCTTGGGGACCTCGCTTAGGTCTAGTGGTTAGTGGCTAGTGGTTGGTCTGACGCGGTCAGCCAGACATTGTTCTAGGTGCTGTTGCCATTCAACAGAGCTGCTATGGGCACGGACATAGCAGCAGAGTTTAGATAGCTCAAAGTACCTCAGCAAGGTACTTGAATATAGAACAGGGATAACTATATTCAAAGATTGCAACCTATGTGCCTTATGGAGTGGGCCATAGGTTCATTCTAAAAGGGTGCATGGGGGCGTTGGTCTGGCGTCTAACCCACACCCGGTGCTTTGGCATACGTGAGATAAGGCCGTAACGGCAGGTACTCACGTAAAGCAATTGCACATCTGTGACAGGCTGTTGTCTAGAGAATCGCAAGAGCTACGGAACTGATTTTTTTTACAGAATATGTAAAACTTTGACAGCTACAACAACAAATATATGACAATCAAAAAGTAAAGGGTGTTCCAAAGCGTGCAACGAAAAATTGTGAAGTCCTTATGTAATATACAAACAAACAAAAATATGTATGTACATAGTGTATTTATTCTATCAGTTAATGTAATTTTGAAAACTTATTAAATAAATAAAATTGAATGAAAATTGTTTTTAAATAAAATTTATACACTCAAGCTTATCGTGATTGGCGCACTTATGTATCTTGGAAACCGTAAAGGCAAGCTCTCGAAATTTTCAAAAACGCTAAAATTAATAAAAAAAATCCCAAAATTAAAAATTGCCAAAACGAAAAAACCCAAAAACCAAAGAAAAAAAAACTAAGAAAAAGGGCCAAAACTAAAAAATCTATAAAAACCGAAAACAATCCCAAAAACTAAAAAAGAGCCAAAACAAAATATTCGCCAAAAACCGAAAAGAATTCAAAATTAACAAAAAAATCCAGACTACACCAAATTAACACTGAAATTTGCAACAACAAAAATTTAAAGGGTATTCTATCAGTTAATGTAATTTTGATAACTTGCTATATCTTGCAAACCGTAAGGGACAAACTCTTGAAATTATCAAAAACACTAAAACTAAAAAATCGCAAATTAAAAAATTTCCGAAACGAAAAATCGCCGGAACGGAAAAGAGCCAAAACTAAAAAAAATCGTTAGAAATAAAAAAATTGCCAAAAACCGAAAAAATCGCCAAAACGATAAATACTCCGAAAAACTAAAAAAAAAACGAAACAAACCGAAAAAATGCCAAAAACGAAAAAAAGCTCCAAAAATTTAGAAAATGGGCTAAAACTAAAAAATCGCCAAAAACCGAAAAGAAGTTTAAAATTAAAAAAAAAAATCTACATCAAGTAAGATTTTCGATTATATAGGCTGAATTTCGTAAAGTATTACATATGTACCAGTCATGAATTTTGAGTTTTTTTTTTGGCTTAGGGCCAAATTAACGGTTTAAAAGGGCCAAAATGCCTTTGATAGGACCAAAAAAATTTCTTTATGTATAGGACTACAATCTTTTTACTTAACAAAAGTTATATTAGTAATATAATAAATGTGATTTATTTTGTTTAGAGCAAAAACAAAAGCTAGAGACAAAAATTCAAATTTTTTAGCAGTATTTTTTTGTGGAATTAAAGCAAATACATATTTTTTATTGTATGCATATTGCTTAAAAAATAAAGTTTTAGTTAAAAAATATTTTATATGTACATATGTAATTCTAATTTTAACTAAAATTTTAGTCCAATAGTTTCTCAATTTACTCCTGTTTAGAAAAAGTTTTTTGTGATGCGTTTTATAATATCTTTTACTACGTTTATATACGCACTATTTGCAAGTAAAAATATTCGCAAATAAATTAGCTCACTGTGTATACGGCATAGCAAAAATAAACAAACATGGTAGCACTTCTATAGAAAACTTACTTATGTTGACAAAAAAAATAGTGTTAATGTACAAAATATCAAATAATTATTTGTTTTAATTGTCATTATTTGTTTCTATTAATGTTTTTTGGGTAATATTAGTACATTTATTGTTTTTTGTTATCAAACATTTGTAAGCGTGGCAACCTCAAGCATTTTATTTGCAAATAGTGCGTTAATCGTGAATAGTTTTCTGAATTAGTAAGTCGCAATAAAAATAATAATATGGCAATAATTTACAGTTTTATTTGCAAATAAACCCTGCGTATAAACGTAGTATTTATCATAAAAATTATTAGAATTAGATTTAATTAAATCTTTCAATTGTATTAAAGATAGTCTTGTGTAGTTCATTAACGAACTAGTTCAAATGAACGATTCAGTACTTTGAACTAAGTGAACTAGTTCAATTGTTTTACGCTCACTGGTTCAATTTTTGAACTAGTTCAATTTTTGAACTAAGAACTAAGACACAAAATGAACTAACACAGATGCTGTGAACTAAATGTTTTCATTGTTTTGCTTTACTTTTTCACTGTTTGTGTGCTTATCTTCTATACTCATCCATATGTATGTATGTGTGTATATTAAGTTCTTGTTCATGCCCTGCAGAAAGTAGCACTAGTGACCAAGTGTACCCCAGGCAATGGTATCATCTATTGACATTTAACATTAGCTTGTCATTGAAAATCCACCACTAGACTATATCACTACTAACTTAGTAGTTCTTTCGGGACCACATGGAGACATTGGCACCAAAGATTCACTAGTAAATTTTAGGGGCTCTAGTCTACAATATCGATATATCCAATTTCGTTGTCAATAGTAAACTTACAGTGATTTTCTAGTGACATTGTCAATAGTGCTACTGACTAGGTGTACCCCAGCCAATGCAAATGCCTATTGACAAATAACATAGGGTTGTTATTCAAAATCCATCAGTAGACTTTAGCACTGTTGAGAAGGTAGTTCTTTTACGACCATATGGAGATATTTGAACCGAAGATTCACTCGCAAATTTTAGTGACCCTCGTCTACATATGTAAGTGACAGCGCATAGAGAAAGGGACCTAAGGGTAACAAAAGCAATTTTCACTTTTTTTTTTTTTTTTTTTGATGTGGACAATACTTGAGCATCGAATGAGACCGATCACATGCTCCAAAAGCGTTCCCTCCCAGAGATATGCGCGTTTTATGATGTGATGGTACACCAAAGATACACGTATTTAAATCTTTCAAATGGCCTGAACAAAACCGGTTTTTACCCTTTCTATTTTGCGCGTCACATATATTTATTTAATATTATTGCACAACATAATAAAAAAGAAAATCAAACTATTGACGCGTTCATTGACAATATCACCAGAAATACACTAGAACTGTCGTCTCTAACGTATCTCTACTCGCGCATAAAAGGAAAGTTGTCGACATTTTAACTAGTGCAATTGTCGCTGGAGAAAGAGTATTGACATAGAGACATATGGTTCTAGCTTGACTACAGGGTGGCTTGCTACTACCGCAAATGCAATAAACAAGTAAACACTTATACTACCCTATTCACAAAAGATATTTTATGATTTATGAGATTTTAAAAAATTTGTTTTATAAACTCTTTATGGAGCAAATTTATTTATTAATTAATTAATTTTATTTTTCATAAAACATTTTAATCACAGAATCTGTCTTTTTAATATTGTCAAAGACCACAACACTCATACATATGCATGTAGAATTGTAGATGTAAAATCATTATGTAAACTAAAAAGACCGAACTAGTTCATTGAACTAAAAAGAGCGATTGAACTAAATGAACGAACTAGTTCATTTACAAATAATGAACTATGTAAAATGACCGGTCACTGAAATAAACTAAATGGCACAAGTCTAATTAAAGATGACACAGTAATATTTAATTGAAGACGATTTCTTGTATTACGGTCTGTTTCAAAATATCGAAAGGGAACATTCGACTGAAAATTTATATTAAAAATTAAAAAAATAAAATTTCATTGTCGTATTACAACTTCGACTACGACGATTTTGTACTAGACTAAAGGACATTGCAACATTTTTTCTTTATTCTAGCACAAAATCGTCGTAGTCGTAGTCGAAATACGACACTCGTAATTGGGCACATTTTATTGTTATTTTCACTATAAATTTTTAGTCTAAAGTTTTCTTTCGATATTGTGAAACAGGGAATTAGTCTCAACCATATTTCGGAAAGACAAGATTCAGGGCTATCATGTATAAAATTCGGCGTGAAATTTCTCCCTTTTCCAATTAGAATTTTTTGTTTTCCCTATAACTTGCTATTCACCCCTATTCTGAGTTTCGATTCGAATCGAAAGTTTCTCCGATTGGCAACTTTGCTATTCTGCGTTCCGTTCTTCGATTTTTCTTTCGATTCTATGTATTCTGCATTTCGATCGTATCTACGTTTTTGTAAGTTGTTATTTTAGTGGCGGAGCGTTTTCAATTTTTGATTGTTTAGCTTCAAAAAGTGATTAATTAAAAAAATAGTGCAAGCATTAAATGCAAAAGAAGGTTTAATTAATGAACTATACACTTTGTTTTGTTTTTCTGTATTGAAATGCGATTTTTATTTAATTTATTACACGTAAAACAGTATAAAAAGTTGACATACGAGTACCTATTTAATGACAACGAAGAACGATATTGTCTACGGATTTAATTAAATTTAAACAAATAGACTTTATTTTTGTGTTGCAATTATGTGTAAAAAATTAAAATATCACCTCCGGCGAGCGCGACAGGATTCTTCACAATGGAAAAGTTTGGCCACAAATACCTCTTGCTTATCTCGTTTTTTTTTAACTCTCTGTATTTAAATTTGCAAAAGTTTATGTAATGCAAATTTTTAAAATATTTAATTATTAATTGTTTTAATGGTAAATCACTGTTTTTTTTTTGCACTAAATTTAACTTTTTGCTAAAAATTTTGCAAAATTGCTTAATTTTTTTTGTTCCTATTTCACCCGTTTCATAGCAAAACAGCAGGTTTAAACATACTCTTCTCTTCTTCTTTTTCTTTCGATTCAGTTTTTTTGCAGAATACCTCTTTTCGATCCGTGCGTAACTGAATGCGGGAACGTAATCGAAACGCAGAATAGGGGTGATTAGTTGGAATTGTTCCCCGGGAAAAACTTCACGTGGAATTTTATTCATGATAGCCCTGATTATTTCCACACATGCTGAGGAGTATGGAATAGAAAGAGTTCCTTGAAAAATTCTATATAAATTGGTATGCAAAGGTTTACCTAAACGGTTACTCATTGTGTAAATCTTTTTCAAAAATTTACTTCTACATACTTAAATCTTTGAGCTTTTTAATTTCTGGAATTTTCGATTTTTCTCTATATTCATTATTTAGTTCTGCTGTTTCCTTTAGAAAAAGTTTAATAGAAAGTCGTACAATATTATTGGCTTCCCCACTTAAAACATGATCTGGCGCAGGTATTGGAAACTAGTTTAAATAAAAATCTCTAAAAATAATTTTTTTTTTCAAACGAAGAAAAATCCATTAAAAAGTGCATTTAAAGGTTTGAAGGTATTAGTTGAATTTTGAGCTGCGAGGGCCCAAATAGCCCAGATAGTACCACAGGGCCATCAAACATCCAAAAGTGCCACATTACGCATCGCTGATATGTACATACATACATATGTAGTGTCCGTACGGAACTTTTCGTGTGCGAGTCAAATTCGCACTTTACTGAATTTTTCAAATTGTTATTTAAAAGCTCTTGCGAAAGGCGCTAAATTGGCAATGCTTTGCCGTCGCACTGTTTCACTTTGAGTCATAGAAACTGTATGCATGTACATACTATGTATGTATGTAGGCATGCACCTATTTATCATAATATTTTTTGTAAGATACATAGGTATGTAAGTAAGGTTTGTCGTTATAATTTAGGTTGATCTGCTTATTTATTTAGTTTATCAAATTGTCAGCTGATATTTGTCATCACGACAATAAGAGTGGGTTTTAGTAAACAACATACATATGGCAATTGATACTGTACTTTCTTGTTGTTTATACATATGCATACATACATACTTATGTAAGTATATGTGGATATGTTTATGTTTACATACATACATACTATGTACATACATACATATGTACCTATACAAGAAATCCCACTTTTTTGAGCATTCTCAACAAGTATGGAGTAGAAACAGCGATGCCAAGTTGGTGCCTTTGGCACTATTTTTAGTGCTTTTTGAAGACTTAAAAGGCAAAATTTTGAGCGTTAGTGTCAAACTAAAAAAAGCACTTAAGGCGGTGTCAGACTATAATACAAGTATTAATACTTTTGACGAAAATGTTTCCCTGATCTAATTTCTGTTTAAACAATTGCAAAAAACAATAACAACTCAACATGTCAGAGTTGCATTTTCCACAAAACTATTAATACTTGTATTATAGTCTGAAACGGCTTTAAGTAGTGCTTTTAAGAAATTTGTGTATTTCTTAAAATTACTTTAATAAAAACTTGGTGTATTTATTTTTTTTCAGGGTAAAGCGTATCTTTTTCGTCTGATATACATACATACATATTTCATTAAAGATGGTACCTACCTACTATTGCCGAAATAGAGAATAGTTTAGAAGATATTAAATATTATTAAACTTCACTCGTTTGAATCTTAACTCGTTTTTCACGATAGTGCTTTTTACGCTTATATCTCAAAATTACGCTTTTAAGTGCTATTTTTTAATTTTGATGTGCTTTTAGAGCCAAAAATATTAAATTCAAAATTAAAATAACAGCAATAATTTTAAAATTTTGAAAATCAATTAAAAAAGAAAACAGCACATCAAAGAGTATAAAAATTAAGAGAGAGAAAAGAAAAGAATTAAAAAATAAAAAGCCAAAAGTAAAAACATGCAAAATACTACCTACCAGCGTTGCCATACTTTTTTCTCAAAAACCTTCAAATCGAACAAAAAAATCTTTTTTTCTCATTAAAAATCTTGTTTTAGTGATTTTAATCAAAATAGGAGTATATATTGATTTTACTGAATTCAAACTCAGGAAAAATTTATTTTGTTTCAAATGAACTAATAAACGTAAAGGTAAATACCACAAAATATTTACTGAATAGAACATGTATAAGATAAATATATGTAAGCACATAATTCATACTTTTGATGAAGGAAAAAAATATGTGAGTACTTTAGTCAAAAGGACCTTATATAATATACTAAAAGTAACATATATCATATTCTTAAAAATCTTATTTTGAACAAAGAAATATTTTAGTCTTGTTAACATCCCGACAAACTTCGAAAATAAGATAAATCTTCACATATGGTAACGCTGCTACCTACAAACTTTTTTTTTCTCACATTTTGTACACGAATGGCCAGAAAGCGTTCGCAAAAGGGGAGGGTGTTTTTTCTTTTCTTTTTTATTGCTGTCGAACACATATATACATACATACGTACATTTTAAACAAACAAATGCAAACATACATACACTAGCACAACAAAAAATATGTATATTTCAAGTTCAAGGTTAAGATACTAGTTATAGATACAAACTCGTTGATATTCTCTGTTGTTATTCCAGTCAGCAAAAGATATTAAAAGAGAGCAAAAATAATGAAAAACTGACGAATTTACTAGTTATAAAATTGTTTTGCTTTTTTTTACACAGAAATCGAAAACTTACTCGCCAACTCATTTAAAATAAATAAACTGCTGCTCTTTTGCAGGGTTGTCAGGCGATTTTTTTACTTTACGCTACAGTTACACGACCAAGATTTGCTTTCAAGTTTTTCACACACACTGGTCATTTAAATTGAAAGCTTTGACGTAGGCTGCACGCAATTTCCAAGCAAATTTATTTTCAATATGCCGTTGTTAAAAAAAAACAGCTTAAGGCAACAAAACTTCACGATTTCTATATAGATCTATAAACCGCAACACTTCATTATACACTTCTTATTTTTGTTCCTAAACATATTTATTTAACTGTAATTAAAATTTTTCGGTGGAATATAACATTATTTGTAATAAAAGAACACAAAAATACTATGTCGGCATAAAATTTGAAAACAAAAACGAAAAGTGTGTTCATTGAAATTGCTGTCAGTTTTTTTTTTGCCTATAAATTGGAAAGAAAATTTGAAGTCAAAGTTGAATCAAATTCTAAAAATATGAATATAATTATTAGTGAAAAAGTGTGAATGTATTGAAATTTGAAAGGCAAAACTTGATCGTGTAACCCTCAAGTTATTCATGTAAATTCTTTTGGCGATGTACTAATACTTTTTTGGTTATTTCTGATAAGAAATGAAATGGTTTTGAGCAACACGTTGATAGACATATATAATTACATTGAAATATAATGCTGCAAAATAAAACGACTTCAATGCAAAGATCTGATAGAACATTAAAAAAAATTTAAGGGACCAAAGTGGAAGTAAACTCCTTAAAAAATTTTGAAAATCTGTTTTTTAAGAAGAACTACGGGAAATATAAAATTAATTAATAATTTAATTTTTTATTTTTTAAATGCAAGATTGTGTGTTTTTCAGAGCTCAGGGTGCGTGTTAAGTCTTGAAATATAATTATAAATTTTAATGAGCGTAGTCCCACCCATTTGTTCAACTTTAGAATTGTATAATTACAGGAAGTAAAGGTGTTTGATAAGTTTTGCATCAATCAAATAAGTAGAATATCATTAAATCAAATAAAAATGTGGACGTGTCTCTGCCCCCTTTTTAAAAATGGAAAGCTATACCCTCTCAGACAAAAAAAAAAAGAATTCATGCAATTGATCTAAAAAGTACCGAGCTATGAAGCAACAATGTTAAAAAAATACAGACGAGTTTATAACCTCCCCGTTGTTTTGAAGTACGTTAAAAATTTAAACCAATGGATATGGATATTGAAATTTTTCAAGAGAATTTTGTTTAATATTTGAAAATTATTTTTCAAAGAAGCAATGCAATAGTCTTTTACCTGATTTACATTAAGCATTTTTTCATGAAATTTCATGAATTTTGTTGCACGCAACTTTTTCTATTTGCTTATTGCAGCGCTATAAAAGAGAATTTTATATAAAAAAGGGCGTAGAATGAATCTCTGATACATTTTTGACTACTTTTTTGATATAAGTTGTTCCTCCAGGTCTCCTATTAACAAATAAAAAATTTTCATGCAACTAATTTCATGAAAAAAATGCGTAATGTAAATTAGGTATTTCTGTAAATATGAATGTACATATTTATTTAAAGCTTAAAATTGTATATTTAAAAAGTTGTTTGACTTTTTTGTTCAATATGATACCTACTAGGTATAAGAATAACCATGGATATATCGATTTCTATTTAGGTAATGGAAGGCGACATGCAGCAAAAAATTAGCTGTTTTATTAAAATCAAAAATCATCAAAATTGTTGATAACTTATAACTTATAATACAAGCTGTAAAATTTTATCGTAAGCGACAATGGACGTATGCAAAACATATTTGAATATTATAACAAAGTCTTATCCTGAAAGGTTTAACTTTTGTCGCTTACGATTTAATCGAAAAAAGGGCTCGATTTATTACAAAATATTGCGAAAGACGATTTTTGGCAATTTGTAACATTCCGTTTGATGAAAATTCTGAAAATAATGTTGACAACTCTGATTTCTCGTTTGTTTTTATTTTTTTCAGTGCTTTGTTTTGTTATTTTGCTTTATAATGTATTAGATTTTATACATACAAACATGTATGTGTATATGTTGATATGAAAGCATGTATGTATGTATACTTCTGTGTATGTAAAAATAAGCTTCTATTAAGTTAGTATCTGAGAGATATAAAAGTATCTCAATTTGTAACAGTGTTACCACAAAATAATTTCCTATACAAAAAAATAAAATAATCTACGCGTTACATATTAAACGCGTTGCCAGAATCTATAAAAATTAGAAAAAGCTTAGAAAAAGCTGATTGAAAAAAAGATTTATATTTAAAACGTGAAGTTCTATTGACGACAGCACTGCAGTTTTAAAATTTTTGGAATATACAATGTATGTAAATATGTATGTTTTTTTTTGTGTAAAACTTATTGTTTTAAAAATTGCTCAATTTATCATTACCTACTCTCAGTAAAAAAGGGGAACATTTTTCTTAAGGAGTAACATTTGCATGAATTCTGAAATATGTATTAATAGCAGGCCTCCGAAACACCTTTTATAGTAATTGCTCTTAATAATTTTACATAAAAAATACATGTAAGAGAACTTAAAGTGCTTTAATAATGCCTGCTCTATGGATAAAATAATGGATTAATGAGGAACGGATACTGATAGCTCAGATATACACTTTGCTACGTGTTTATCATCCATGCTGCATATCACATATCACATATCACTTAGTGCAATCTACAATTAAACCATAAACGCAACATTAGTTCCGATATTGTTTTGCGTTTCTAGCTTCAAATTTTTATTCTGGTTGTTAACGACAAATACAGTTAGCAAAGATTATCGATAACTGCCAACATAACCGTCAAAAAAAGCTCCAGCGACATTATTTTCGAAACATGATTTTTTGGTGATAATCGATTATTTATGATCGCAAGTAATTGATTTTCGTCAAAAAATTAAATTGGAAAACTATGTCGCTTAAGCTTTTTTTTTGGCGGTTATGGCACGATATGATGTGCAATCTATAAGAAAATTTGACGCGATATTGTGTTGAAAAGACTTTGAATTTGTCGTCGATATTTTTGGTAATTATTTGAGTTGATTTGAAGTAAAACTCAAAATCAGAACTGTCACCCAGTTGAGAAATTAGTGAATGACTTGCAGAAGAATCCCAGTATTTTTTTTTTTTTATTTAAGTAACACTCGAGCAATGAATGCCTACTACTATTACTAGGTATTACCTTCTTTAGGAAAGGGATATTGATAGAGAAGACAGGTGGTGAAGAAATAGATAGATAGATAGAAAGCTTCGATGATTTACACCTCTGCTTTTTAGACGTTTTATTAATACAGAGTTGCAGCGCTTCTGGTGTCAATGAGGCATATTAAATTTTCAGTTTTTATAGTAGCAATTTTATTAGTTTTACTTCGCCGATGATTCTGCTACACAACGAAGGAGGGCGCTCTGATGTTATATTAAGATTAGCATCTGCTGAAGTCAGTATAGTTCAGTGAGCAGTGACTATGCCTTCATAACTTTAACTTTCCTACAACAACTGATACAAAGGGACACTAAATTTAAAGAATAATGAGAAGAAATTGCAAAATTATTAAATTTACCTGGTCCCATCGACAAAAATTATCAGATGAGTGGCCAGAGATAAGGAAATAATGAACACAAATAAATAATGCAATATAAAAAAGATTTAAAAGCTTTGGCGAGACTTTCAGTCGTGTTCATAAAAAATTGTTTTCTTTTACAAAAGGCCTGCAAAATAAATTTTTTTATGGCAATTTTTTTGTTAAACGTGTTGTAGGCCAAACTCAATTTTTATGAATAAAAACTATGAAGTTGGTCGCCAGCAAAACTGAATGTCCTGTATAGGTTGAAAGGTTATTTAGGCAATTTTAGTTTTTTTAGGCCACTAGAAAGGAATATGTTGCAGTTTGAAAACCAACTGAGCCCTGAAGAAGTAGTTCAGGGTGTCCAGCTTAAAAAATATATTTAATGAATTAGCAGAGGCAAACAAGTAGAAGCACCTCAAGTTGTGGTTTCTATAGGGTCTTTGATAAAAAAATTTAAAAAAAATTATTTGACATAAACGATAAATAGCCAACGTTAATGCTAAATTACTAAATTACAGCTTTGATGATGACGTTGCATCAAATTGATGTTGACATTAAAAAATGACAGACACTTTCATGACGAAAACTGTAATTAGGGTGATTGGTTATCTAGAGATGCTTACTTTAAATGCGATAATAGTATCTTCAGGTTTTCGCTTCTGTTTTTTTTAATGTTGATTCTCTCCTTTAAATAAGCCTAACAGTGGTCCTATTAATATTTCTAAATATAAAACAAAATTAGCCACATTACTAGCATTACATTCAGTGATGCCAACTTAGTGCTTTTGGCACAATTTTTAGTGCTGTTTGAAGACTCAAAACGACAATTTTTGAGTGTTTGTGCCAAACTAAGAAAAACACTAACTAGTGCTTTTAAGAAATTTGTGTATTTCTTAAAATTACTTTAATTAAAACTTGGTGCATTTATTTTTTGAATGAAAAGAATACCTTTTTCGTCTGATATATTTCATTAAATAGAGCACAGCTCAGAAAATATTAAACATTATTAAACATTAGTAAGCTTCACTCGTTTCGATATTCACTCCTTTTTCACGTTAGTGCTTTTTACGCTGTTTAGATCTCAAAATTACGCTTTTTGTGCTTTTTTAAATTTTGATGTACTTTTAGAGCCAAAAAAGTTGGCATCACTGAATTAATTATGTAATTCACAATAGCGTTTTTAAATATGTCTTAAATTTTAATACTTTAATATCGGTTGGCAAGTCTGTTGTTTATGTTTATGTGTAAATCAAATTTATTACCAGGAGGTAAATTTAAGAGTATAAAAAGCATGTCATTTTCAATGTGGCAACATGGTAATGTTAAACTAAGTCCTAGTTTACACTATAGAATATAGTGCATAGTTTTACACCTAATTCACACGAAGACTTTTATGAAGTCTATTTTTCGACGTCACTTTTTGTTTGTAAGCGAGCGGTGTAGAGAAGAAAGAGGGATAGAAAAAATGACTCGGTTTCTGTTTTCCATGGTTTTTTTCATATTTCTCATTACATTGCTCTTGTTGTTATTGTTGTTACGTTTTAATGTTACTCTTCTATCTTATTGTATTTTTTATTGTTACTCTTCTAGCTTATTGGCTATATGAGTGGAGAGAAGTAAAATTAGACGCCCAAAAAAAAACATCGTATGAATGCTTGAAATTTTTGGTAGCAACTTCAAAAGAGAATTAAGAAAAATAGACGTCATAAATTTCACCGTGTGAATTAACACTTACACTATGCAAGTCTTATTGCTAAGCTGATTATTTTGTAGTAGAGAAAGAGAGAGGCGATGGGAAAAGAAACGAGTACTCAGTTTTATGTCAATACGTTTTGCTCTCATATACAAAACTAAGAGCTGAAAAATAAGACATGCAGTGTGTGAATGCCGATGAAAGTTCCAATAAGAAAAAGTGATAAGCTTAGCAATAAGACTTGACTAAACAAATTAAGACTGTCAGCGCTCAGCGCAGCTGTAGTTGATGGAAAATTATTTGTATTTCTCTTTTGCAGAACAAGTTATTTTGATAATTTTATCCAACAATAATTTCTTTCAAATTAGAAATTTAATTATTTTAAAACTTCAATATACTGTATTATATCGTTGCCTGCTCACAATGCAAAACTTTACGATGGCACAATGTTGCCACATTAAAATTTTAAGATACTTATTGTGAATTCCCTAAATATAAGACGAGTAATTTCACAGTGTTAAAGATTTTTCTTGCTAAAATTGATAAGAATTTATTTATTTTTTTTTTGTTCATTTATCTAATTTCATTTACACTTGGATATTCGCAAAACGAAGAAGCACTAGAAGTGTAAGAAAATAAAACTAATTATGGCAGCATAGGAGGTGAAATAAGTGAAAAAAGAATAATTAGCTAATGAAGAATTCTAACACGTTTAAATAGCAAAGGGAGTATAAATACTCGCATGCATGTATGTATGTGCTTATGGGCTTTAAATAATTCGTAGGCATACAAATATTTGCGAGGCATTTGAGTAAACACTAATACTGCTACATTGTTTTTGTCAGCAATAAAAGAAAAAAAAAATATGGTCTGCGATAAACCGACTATTTTTAGAGTAATAAGGCAAAATAAATTTATTGGCTGAGTACAATATACGAAAAAAGTTGCAGGTAAAAGTCTAAAAAAATTCGATAATTAAAATGTTATCTACGGGATATATAAAAAATTAAACCCAACAATGTGAAGCAGTACATCTAAAAAATTTTTCTTGATAAATTTAACCAATAATTTTTTTTTACTCTACCTCAGGCAACAAAATCTATTTCATATTTGTACACAAATTAATTTTCAACCAGGATTGTCAGATTTTTTCAGAGCTATTTCGCCAAATTGATTTAAAATATCGCCAAAAGTCGCCAAAATCAGTTTTATGTAGTTTTTATTAATATGTGTATATTTGATAATAAATTTCTTTTTATATAAAACTTATATTATAAAAATTTAGCAGAAAATCGCCAAAATTATAAATTAAATCGCCAAAAATTATTTCTTGCAAATTTTTCTCATTCGGATTCAAAAAAGCATTAATCACTATAATTAATATGAGAAAATTATGAAAATCAAATTGTTTCAATTTCTTGCAGACGAGTTTTTGTAGGGTTTATGTTTTTAAACAACTCCTTCAACAAACTAATTTCCTGAATTATAAAAAATTTCAAGTTCAATTTAGTTTTTCGCCATGTCGCTAAACTAAAATTTTGGACGTCAAACAAGTTGAAAAATCGTTACGTTTCTGACTAGTGATGCCAACTTGGTGCTTTTGGCACTATTTTTAGTGCTCTCTGAAAACTCCAAACGCCAAATTTTGAGCGTTGGTGCCAAACTAACAAAAAGCACTAAGTAGTGCTTTTAAGAAATTTGTGTATTTCTTAAAATTACTTTCAATAAAAACTTGGTGTACATATTTAATTTTTTTCAGTGTAAAGCATACCTTTTTCGTAAGATATATTTTATTAAAGATGATACTATTGCCGAAATAGAGAATAGTTTAGAAGATATTAAACTTCACTCGTTTGAATCTTCTCTCGTTTTTCACGTTAGTGATTTTTACCCTCTTTAGATCTGAAAATTATGCATTCTAGTGCTTTTTTTAAATTTTGATGTGCGTTCAGGGCTCCAGAAGTTTATTCTGACAGCCCTGGTCTCAAACACTCTTAAATTTCCGACAGCATAATGCATTAAACACATTCACCACAGCAGGCTAAACGAACACGCGACTTCAAATGCCGCTAGCAGCATTTGTCGCCTCGTAAACTCGGCTAGTTAATTCTTTTGGAGACGGCAGCAGCACCATCTGCAGCTGATATTCAAATACAAATACATAGTTCAGTATTGCCACTTTCATATATATATTTTGCACTTATAAAAATTAATTACTCTTTTAAAATGTACTTATTTCACGTAAAAGTACAAAAACGAATCAATTTATTATAATCATCTGGCAACCTATAGAATTAATTACACTTGTACAGGGTGACCGATGACATTTTTCAAAAAGTGGCACCAAATAGGGGATTTATCAAATAAAAGGGGCAAAATTAAAAAAAAAACGAGAAAACTACACTAAACTTTTTATTTTTAATGAATTTTCATATAACTCTCCATAAAAAAGGGGTCAAAAAGTGGCAAAGCAGTCGAAAAAGGGGAAAGGCAGTTGAAAAAGTGGCAATTTGCCACTTTAGTCGGTCAAACGGTCACGCTGCACTTGTACACAAAATATCACAACATACTAATTCATACACACTTTGGCTGTCACTTAAGGCCGTGATACACTATCATACAAAGTCGTGCGATCAACGAAAAAGTACAACGATGGTGTGATGGAGTTTATGAAAATTTTCAAAAGACAATAACAATTCATCCCACCAGGGTTGTATATTTTCGTAGATCGCACGACTTTGTATGATAGTGTATCACGGCCTTTAACGTTGAATTCTATTTTCTACAGATTTGTTCGCAACAAAACAGAACCAAATAGTAAAAACTAGCCACACATACAGATTTTCAACTCAACAGAAACAAAACAGCTGATTCAGAACAGAACAGCAGGTACAAACTAGTTCTGCCTTAAAGTAAATAAACAGAGAAAGAGAGAGAGAGACATTTTAACTAACACAAGAGTATATTAACAATTTTAGTTGGTTAGTTCAATAGTAACAACTAAAATTAGTTTCATTAGCTGAAAAAAAAGTATTCATTCACAGTAAAACAAACAACTTAAATTGATTGGTTTAACCTTCGATACTTTTTTGGGACTTTGTACATCTACTATGCTAAGCAAGCAAAAATTAAATTTTGTTGTATTTCGCAATAGTTGTCGACCGAACTGCAACAATAACTTATATTGACAGTATGCATATTAATAACTGCAGATGAATTAGACGAATAATCACACAAACAAGTTTTAATTACAGTAAAAACTAAATTAAATATTAAGTCAGCTAAAATGCAAAAAGGCGTAACTACACATACACACATGTGTACATACATCCATACATAAAAAGTCCGAATATATTCCCGTAACTTTAAAAAGCGTCGCGATAAGATGCAAAGTCGATTTCGCAATGAAATCAATTACTTTCTCTCTTTTTCTCTTTAAATTGTCCAATGATTGCAGAGTCTTGTGGACTTTTTTTTATAACTTTATTTGGGATGAAACGGAAAAAAGTCACCTGGTAGCTCTGCCAAACACGCAAGTGGCAACGCTGCATGAAAGTAATATATGTATAAATAATAGCAAAGAGCAAAACGTAGTAGAGAACAATTAAACGCGTAATAAAATACCAAAAGGATAATAAAAATTGACATTTATTTCATGCGTTCACTGAGGCTTAAAAAATAATTCTTTTTTTTTATACTTTTATTATGTTTTAACTTTTTTATTTAATGCAGTGATAAAATTGAGGAAATATGATACTAAAACAGCTGAATTATTTATTTTTGAGATGATAAAATAAGGAATTTTATATATTTACATATGTATGCATGTTTGTATATGTAAATGTATGTACATACATATGTTTATATAAACATGCATATCGTTACCTTAATATGGAAAGTCCCTAACTCATTATTATTTATTTAATCGAGATTTTTGCATTTTTCTATACATTAAATGCTCTATCGAAATATACAAAAAAACTCGAATTCTAAAAACTACTGAGTTAGGGCCTTTCTTAATTAAGGTAACGATACACCTATGCGTATGTAAAAGTATCCATTTATATACATATACACATACATTAGTACATGCATACTTAAAGATGAAAGTAGGCGGGAAACAGGAGTCCAAATAATTTAAAATTGTGCAGAAGTAGACAAGAGTCATTATTAAAGATATCGACAGTGGTGGTTAAAATATTTGTAACATTTTTATCAGGCGCATATTTTGTGAAACGAATCATATTTGTTATGATTTATTATATTTTAAATTAAATTGTCATTAATCAAAACATACAAACACATATATCACTACCTTAATATACAGGGACAGGGGTTTTTTCATGCAAATGCATATTTTTTCCCTCAAACCTGATAATGGCAAGAACGAAATATCTGTACGAAACATTGAATTTGAGTGAAAATGGCATCGATTTGTTAGTGCATATTTTTGCATATTTTGCTGAAAATTCATATTTTTGCATAATTTGGTCATAAATGCATATTTTTGTCCCATATTTTGGTATAATTACAAGTTGTGTGTCATATTTAGTCAAAATTTCAAATTTCAAATTAATTCGCTTGCATTGTTGTAGAATTGTAGAAGGATTGTACAATCACATACACCTAACAAACTTAATAAAAATTGTCATTTGGTAATTTCAAGAGGACATTTTCTGCTATTGAAGTCGAAAGTAGTGAAACAATTCTGCGGAAAACTAATAGCTATTATTCAATTCATTGTAATGGTTGAGTTAAATGAATATGTATATAACATTATATAAAAATAGTTATTTAAATTTGAGCCCATTACGTCTACAGACGTTACACAAGGCCTTTTCAATGCCAAAAATCTTTCTAAAAACAAATTGATAGAACTTCACGTTCGAAAATTTTTAAATGAAAATAAATACATAACACTTTTCTTTTTCAATTTGCGTATTGCTCCTTCTCTGCAATATAAACATATTGCATATTTGGAGTAAATATTGCAGAAAAAATCGTTATATCATATTTAATCTTGTGTACAAAGTTAATATAAAAGGCTTGTATTCGCACCTCTTGAAAAAATAAAATATTTTTACATCTTTAATTAGTTGAATGTACGTTTAAAACTTTTTTTGAACAAAAAATTTTTTAAAATATGTGCAATTTTATTGTTTTTAGTGCATATCTTGCGTTTTTAATGTCATATTTTAGGCGCCTAAAATACCTTTTTTAAATGCATGAAGTTCCTGTCCCTGTTAATATAGAAACGCCCTAACAAGTAATTTTTTTCCACGAGTTTTTTTTTGTATGTTTCGATAGATTAGAGGCTCATTTAACAAAATATGCAAAAAAATCTATGTAAAAAAAATAACAAGTTAGGGCGTTTCTATATAACAGTAACGACATGCAATTTTCTTTTCTTAAAACATAAAAATAAAAATATTTTTCAAGTTCGATGCCCGTCCGACTATCTGCCTCCCACAGGCTGTTTTCACGACAACCGTAAGAACTATAGACCTCAAATTTTCTTGTTAAAAAACGCTAAAAATGAAAAAAATTCCGAAACGAAAAATCGCCAAAATGATAAAGCGCTTAAATGAAAAATATCAAAAAAAAAAAAATAAATCGCTAAATGCTAATAAATCACCAAAAGCAAAGAGGTTGCCAAAAAAATAAAAAAAATCGCCAAAACGAAAAAAACGTCGAAATTAAAAAAAATCGCTAAAACTAAACAAATGAACAAAAACTTAATTTAATAAAATTTTGCTCACGGATTAATTTGCTAATCAGGCTCAAATTCATTTTTTACTTTCCTTTTTAGAAGAGAAAATGTTTATTTAAGGGCACTGCTACACGTTGAATATATATTGAACGCGATTTAGTATCGCGATATTTATTGAACGTGTAGCATGCAGTATTGATGGATCGCGATCCATATCGCAGAATGGCCTAAATTATGGAATTCAGATCGCGGATCGCGTGATAAATATTGAACGTATAGTATTTTCATGATATTAAATCGCAATTCGTTAATAAGAAGTGAAATAAAACAAATAAAATAAAAGAGGCAGTGCAAAAAATTTAACAAATAAAAAGTAAAAAGGTTTATTATATTTGTGTAAGGCTGAGTTTACATCTGGCATTTCTTGTGTGTCATTTGCCCAAAAAAACGTAACCAACTAATTACTAATGAAAAACTGTTTGATTCAGACATATTTTTATTGATTTAAACAGTTTCCAATCATGTTGGATTCTATAAAATCGTCTATTAGTTATGTATGAAACTGTTTAACTTAATAAATACGTGTCTGAATCAAACTGTTTTTCATTAGTAATTAGTGGTTACGCTTTTTTTAAGCTTGTGTGGCACATGGCACACAGATGGAAACCCGGCCTAAAGTTTGTTTTAATAAACGGTAATGGCAGAAGATAGTGAAAGCGAGTGTGTTCTGCAGGTGGAATCGGAATTAACGACCGAAAAAACTATTTTGAAAGACTTTATTTTTAATTTGGAGTCAAAAACAGACAAATATAGCGCAAACTGTAAATTCTGTGTGGCTGTGGGTCTTAAAATATGTTTTATATATGTGTATCCTTTAAATGTGTATCTATCCCTTAAGACACAAATTCTGTTTAAGCATTCATCATTATGGGTTGTTTAAGTTTCGGAGAAGCAGAAATCGCCCCGTCCCTTTTTTTTGGTCCTTTGAAGCCTGTGCGTTCTTTTATATGCAGATGTATATTTATCCTTTCAATTTCCTAAAAATCGGTTGGATAGTTTATGAGAGGCAGATATTACCCCCTGCCAATTTTTTTGTCCTAGTCTTAAAAAATACTTAAATCATGTGCGTTCATTTGAATGCAGATGTATCTATGGTTTGAATTTTATATAAAAATTTGTTGAATATTTTCGAAGAGGCTGGAACGGCCCCTGCTTCTCTTTGGTCTTATTATTTTTTCAACATGAAGCCAGTACGTTTTAAATTTCTGAAAAATTCGTGAACAAGCTTTCAAAGGGCACATATTTCTCCCTGGTCCTCTCTTGGTTATTATTTTATTATTATTTCTTTATAAGCAGTCATATATGTATATCTGAAAAATCGCGCAAAATAATTGAGAATTGCTCCAGGGGTACTTTTGAATATGAAGATTACAGGGGTGCCTTTGACATAAAATTAGCTTATATCGACTTAAGTACTTTTTCCTTTTTCCCACAGATATGAACATATAGATACATTATTTCTGTGGCAAAAAGGAAAAAGTGCTTAAGTCGAGATAAGCTGATTTTGAGTTAATGGTACCTCCGTAATCTCCATATTCGAAAGTACTTCTGATCAAAATATTAATAAAGTTGTGTAATTTTTCAAGAAGTTATAGCACTATGACTTGCGACTTATCTTTTTTAGACTTCTAATCTAATTTGGAATAATAGCTTAATTGAGGTTATACTTTGGTATATTTCAACTTAAATGTATTACTTATAGTGTGTAGAATGATGTTTGCTTAAAAAAAAAATAAAGTTAAACAGAGAATTTCGCAATTTAACTGTAAAAGAAAAAAAATTCTGAAAATCGACTTGAACGCTTGAAAGTGATCTCCTGCAAAATAGTAAAATTTATTTGGCTTAAGCACTTTTTCCTTATTGCTATGTATACTATTTATATATTATTTTATATGATTACAGGGGTACCTTTGACTTAAAATTAACTTATCTCGACTTAAGCACTTTTTCCATTTTACCACAGATATATGTACATATTGATATATTATTTATTACATGATATGTATACCATTTATAACTTATGTATTTATGTATATATTTTTTTATCTTTTTAGCAACTCTTTTTTTTTGTGAATAGCTGCAGCATCATGAAAAACGAAAGTCATGCAAATCGATTTCCTGGCAAAAATAAAAATAGAAAACAGCAGTGCCTCAGCCTGCCACCCATGTAAACAACTTTCCATTTATATATTTTTCTATATACTCGTATGCAGCAGGATTGTATGAGGCAATATAGGTTATGGTGCACACACGCAGAAAACTCATACCCGGGATGCATTTAATGTCAAAGTACAAAACAGCAATAGCAAACAGTAACAACTATGTACGTTGATAATAATGGAAAATGACTTTGACATGCGCAACTGCACTTGAACCTGAAATTTCAATTTCGCCAATGGCTGGGAGGCCGGGTACAAACACGCACAGCTAAAGGAAACAGCAGCAATAAACCAAAATTAGTTTGGTGAAAGTAAAATTTTGTGGAATAAAAGTGCAAGTGAACAGACAGTTTGATTGAACAGTTGTTAATCCAGGCTAAAAGCAAAACAGGAAAGTGGAGCTTTAGAGAAAGTGACAGGCAGTAAACAGGAAAGAAAAATTGAGTGAGTGTTACAATGGAACTACATACATAGATATATGAATTTATTTCTAAATTAATTTTATTATAGATTTTAGTTAATATAATTTCTTTTACAGAAATTTTAAATTAAATATTTATATGGCTTGAAAGAGAAAAAGAGAATTAGCTGTGAATTTATTCCAGTTCTCTTGGAGTTGTTGTTTTTTACAAAAGCTTTCATTTTTGTTTCTGCTTCAAATAATTTCCCATTACGTGCATATACAAGTATGCATGCACACATACATGCGTATATGCATGTGTGTAAATGTATTATTTGGAGAAATCAATTTCCAATCTCTTTTTTTAACTGTTTGTGTGTATGCGTGCATGTGTGTGGGAGAAGCACAACAGCACAAAAAATGATATAAAAGAAAACACGCACACATAAACGAACCACGAACAGTATAATATTTTTCATTGCCTATCTTTTGGTGTCGAAACTCCAAGTATCCCGAACAAAGCCTTTTGTGGCATCAACACATCCAGGTGTTGTGATGCTGTTTAAAAAATATTTAATTTATTTGGAATAAAACTTTTAATTGCTATTTTAAATAAATAAATAAATATAAAATAAAACTGTGATACTATAAAACAAAAATAAAAACCAAATTAAGTGCTTAATAAAATAATTCAAGAAAAAAAATTTAAAAACCAACAAGTTCTCGTAAAATATTGCATAAAAATATTATATATAACTTTTCAAGGTCAATTGAAATATATATTTTTGAAAACTCATCGCATATGGATATTGTGTTCTATTACATGGCTTTATTTTAAAATTCAAAAAGTGAAAATTTGTAAATATGTATACATACATACATATGTACGTACTTACAAACATATCGTGGGCAGAAAATGCAAAAAGCCCTAACTAACAAAAAGTTAAAGAATTGTGGTTTCTTATTAATCCTGGTGTGGTAAGTCCCATAAATATAAATTTTATTAGCACAAGTGTTTTTTTTTTGTTTATTTTTTTTCTTTTTGTTGCTTTAAAACTTTTTAAAAATTAGCTAAGGCAGTTTGCATTTTCTATAGCGATATACTACATTTGTATATATGTACATACAGACGTTCATACAACCACACATTGACATTTACAGAGGCACTTATACAAGTTCGTAAAAATAAAAACGTAATACAATATTTTTTTTTTTTTTTTGTAAAAAGCTTCACACTTGTTGCCCCTTTTCCTGTAATCCGGCTGCTATACGAATATATGTGAGTGTCACTCATCTGGTTTTGTTTTATGTAACACAGTGGGGTGCAAGAGACAATAGTTTTAAATTACTCTCAATTTTTTTTTTTTTTAGAAAACGTCAGGTTTGTTGGGACTAGGACAGCTTAAAAATTATTAGTTATTTCTGGAATCTAGTATTCGTCTCTTTTCGTAAAGTGTTTTTTGACAAGCATAGATACGTAACTACGTAGATAAATAAATAAATACATACACTGTATGTCTGTAAACATACACACACACAAATGGATACAAACATACAGTTACATACATACATACATATATGTAATACCAGTGGGGTTGTTAAGCAAACAAAACTAATGCGAATAATGGAGTTTTTTTAATACTAATTTGCATGACTAAGACTTTATACCTTAAAAATAGAAAATATTCCTTAAATTTGTTTAAAGAATATTTGAATATTTTTTGAGGAGTTAATGTGAAGGGGTTTCCAAAAAGTATAAAAACGAATAAAGCGTATTCATTCGATGTTTTTTTTTTTTAATTTAAAACAATACCAGGCAAATGGTCAGCACGGCTACGCTTGCATTACCATATTGTTTTCATGAAATTTTCCATTACCAATTCACAAATTTCATTTCTGAGGTCTTATCCTTCATGTAGAACCAAAGAAAATACCTAGTCTAAATGTGTTTAATCACAAGATTTCGAGAAATCACACGATCAGGAAAGACCAATGGTATCGTTGCTTGTAGTGCCATCTTGTTGAATATAAACGCGCTCCACATTAATATCTTTCAATCCGACCATACAAAATCATTAATATTTGTTCGATAGCGCAATTCATTTACCGACAATTCTGCTTGTTAATGTGGCCTCTGATAAAATTCCGTATCAGTTTAATACATTTAAAGGATCTAATCAGCAAAGACACGATGTTGTTGATGGTCTTGTGTTAACTGAACTTTAAATAACTGCCTTATGTCTTTATGTAAAATACGGCGTAATATCATTTGTGTAATGCCCAATTCCAAAGATGGACAAGAAATTTCCAAACTTGGGGTTTCCTCAACACTACGGGCCGCAACAGCAATATTCTCAGTTGTTCTGGAGCGATGTGCACGAGTGTTCGATTCTTCACATTAGAAAACTTGTCACAAAAGCTCTAATTTGTGCAAAAGCTTCACAATTGCAGGACGAAAAGATGGTTCACGACAATTCAAAAACTCTTTACTTTTGCGAACTGAGACCGCGCTATTTTTACCATTTTTTTTTTAAGTAAAATTTAATTATTTCAATGCCTCCCAGCAAAAAATTCGGAACTTGTTCCAAAGGTTTACTACTTTCATTGCATGCCAATCACTGCAGGCACTAAATTTAATATTCTAAGGCTGTTGTATATATAAAAAATTGTTCTAGTCAAGTTTTTAAGCGAATACCATTCAGTTATTTGAATCACTTCCGTCCTATGACAACCATGTGTTAAGCAGAAATAGAACTACTTGGCACTGAGTTCATTAATGCTGTAACTAATATTTTGTATATTAATTTTTTTCTGGGACTTTTGAAGCGTATATCGATCAATTTTTATTAAAATTTGAGTCATAACAACTGTTACAATTGCGGAATATTGAAAATGAAACGTCTTATTTGAACACCTTGTAGTTACTTGTTACAGAACAAAATATTGTTTACAACTGTACCAACTCTTGACGTTTGGATGTTTAAAGTATCGCGCTAAAAGTTTTACCAATCGAAGAATCGAATAAGTAAAAAATAATTAAGAATAATTGTATATAATTTGGTTGAGTGATACAGTCGAATCCGCTTTAGCGCAACACGCTTTACTGAAAAAAATCGGATTACTGAAAGCGATACAAATCCCCGCACTGATTTCAAACGCAGCTAGTTTTATTCACTTCGCTTTAGCGAAACATCGCTTTACTGAAAATATCGTATTACTGAAAACCAAAAGCAATCGCACAACCACAACTACGTTTTTGTAAGAAACTTACTTCTCTTTAGTGAAAAAATAAACAGTGACAAATTTATATATTACAAATCGATTGCATTACTTAAGTCTGAAAGAATTGTGCATGTTTTGTCCGTTAAAAAATTAAATGGCAAAATGTATTTGTCTTTTTCGCTCTTACGTACTTTATTGTATTTTTCTATTATATCGTAAATGCAAGTGGCTAGACATTTACTGATTTTAAGCAGTACGCTTAACTGTAACAAATTTCAGTAATCCAAACTACGTTTTAGAGATAACTGAAAAAATTGGGTTTTGGTTATTTCCAGTAAAGCGGAGTCGACGTATAACTTTGTGCTAACCTGAACGTAAAAAAAAATATAGCAGCAGAATGAATGGATAACTATACATAAAAAAATTCTCGTATCCCATTTCATTAAACAAATCATACGCACTAGGTAATATTAATAACTGATTTTCGCCCAAGTATATAAAATTGCTCATGCAATAAAAAATCAATTCTCGTATTCCATTTCATTTAACAAATCGTTTTCAAAAGGTAATATTAATAACTGATCTTCGCCCATGTAGATTCAAATGGATGCTGATGAAGAGCGTTATGGCACAGAATAACATATTCGTATATTTTGTTTCGCTCTTATTTTTCATCAGAAATAATAAAAGTTCTAAGCTTCGCATTAACATGCCAGATTTTTTTAGATGCTTGGCTCAACACAAAAATGTTTTGTTCACGCATAAATGCCATAGTTTTTTTTTAACAATGACTGGTTGCGTCCGCCTGAAATATTTTTCGATATTTTTCTTAACACCGAAAAATACAATTTTACCTCATAGTTTTACGGGAACTTCCTGTAAATAATATAATAGGCAGATGCTTGTGAAAAACTTAACATGCTGTAATTATCAGTTTGATTGCTACATCAACCTAATTATGGTTACCTTTCATCAAAATATGATTATGATTATGTATAACAAACATATTGGAGTCCAATATAATACGGGTATGATTAAACATGAAGTATGCGGATTATATTAAATTCAGCCATTTTTTGTAAATCAGATTATAGTAAAGAGTTTTGAAATTACTGAAAAGTTGTTCTGAACACAAAAATTTTTGAAAACTCATGTCTTAAAACTGACCAGCCAACTGTCTGGCGATATCAAAATATTTAGCAGTTTTTTAAGCATTTCACTTTGCATTTGGTAGTAAAACTATTACATACACTTAATATGATTAATTCTTTATTTGTTTTTGTAATATCACTAATTAAAAATTTTCATAGTTTACAAATCAATGAAAGCGCTATTTTATTCTTCGTGAGTTATTTTTCCTTTTTTTTTAGTAGTCAGCTGATATTGTTTACCAAAAAGACGTCTGGGGTTGCCAGAGCAACAAAATTTCAAAGCCGTGTATAAAATGACCAATTTGTGAAACTAAACTAAACAAAACAATTTACGTTTATAAAAGGTTAAAAACGAGTTCAAACGAGTTTGAATGTATATTTATGAATTGATCAGATTAAAGTTCGTATCGCTTTATGAGTCAAATTACATATGATAATTCTTAATGAACAAATAACACCAAACTTAATTGTAAATATTCTGACAAAAACGTAGTAGAAGCGAACAATCGGCCACTACACTTCCATCATCAGCGTTCTTTGTGTTTGGTCCACTGTGTGTGGTGTCAGTTGTTGTAGATTTCTGCTTTATATTCGCAACTTTTAATGCAAATGGAATATGTGAATTGTTTTGATTCAATTTGCTGAAAGCTTTTTTTTTTTTTGTAATGAAAGTTTAATTTTACCATCTTTAATTTACAACAGTATTTCCATTGTCGTTTGTTCTTTTTTTTTGTAATGAAAGTTTAATTTTACCATCTTTAATTTACAACAGTATTTCCATTGTCGTTTGTTTTTTTAACTAATTATACACATGTTAGTTAATTTGCTTATTTTTGTTCTACTTAAGACAAAAATTTTTGGTTTGATACTTTTACTGTTGTTTGAATGTAATAATTATTAGGTTAATATTTAGTAGACAAAGTTAAGGAAACAAGTTCATATAACAACAATGTTAAGGCTTTTAGCTCGTGATTTAGAACAACTAAAATCACTACTACAAATTAAAAATCTAGTGGTTTTCAGAATACCGAAAAATCACACGCATGATTTAAAAATCTTTCGTGATTTGAAATCACTGTGATTTCAGAAATATCTGAACGCATTATTCGTAAAGATTCGAAGTTGATTTTTTCTAAATGTAATAGAGTTACATCACTGTATAATATATACAATAAATAAATGAACTGGCAACACTGTTGTGCATTTAAGCTGTAATACACGTCCTTGGCAAGGTTTTTTTAATAATAACTAAGCTGGCATGAACTTTGTGCAGAAAATATACCAAAAAAAGTTTTTAGACTGTATTTAGCAAGTATTTTTCTTTTTTCGTTTAAAAATAATAATTTTTTTTTGTATTTTACATTTGTTTTTAACATAAATTGTAGCCCGGAAATTATTTTGCGTCTTAAAAAATCAGGCAGTAAATTACATTAAAAAAAAACTCCATTAAATTCTTATGGAACCCATGATGCATTTTGTCAAATATTTCTTAACTGACAGCTTATTTAAAATATATTAATTTCCTTCTGCTTAACAAACAAAAAGAACAAAAATAACGACGAAGTAAATAACCTTTGACATTTAAAGTTTCAATATTGAAAAAAAAAAGATATAAAAAGTGGAATGAAAGTTATGCACTCTTGTAAACAAAGAGAGAGAGTGAGAAAAATTGTAAATATGTATGTGTGTATGTAATACAAAGCCAGCAAAAGGAAATGTAAACTTTTCTTCGTTGAACTCATTGTATAGCAGCTGATGAAACAAACAGTAAACACCCATAAACAACTCTAAACCATATACATACATACATATGTACTCAAGATTGTGTATACACAGCTCAGGGATGGAAAAGTGAAATTGAATAAATAGTGCATTTCGCTGTCAATATATATTTTATTAAGGCATATGATGTATCAATGTGCATAAATAAGAGAATAAATAAACTTTTATGTTTATCTTGTATTTTTATCTTTCTTCGCCTCTTAACAAATAAATTTTACTGCTCCAAAGCAAAATAGTTTTGATTTTGAATCCAAACAAATTTTCAATTCCTTAGAATGTGAATGAACGCGTATGTACATATATAAATTTTATTTAAGCTTAAGGTATTTTAAAAAAGTCTATTCTCATTTTTCTTGTCTTCTTTAAAAAAAAAATCACATTAATTAATAAAAATATTTCCTTTTATAAGAATTGAAGCTCTTGAACTTAAGCCGGATTAAAATAAAACAATTTATTAAATAAAGATGTTTCGCTACAACGTTGTGTAGCTTTTTCCTGAAGAAGCTTTAACAAAATGTATATATAATAAATAAAAAGATCGAATGAATTCTTATACAGTGTGCTCGGAATAATATCAACTCCCCATTTCATCAACATCCCAAAACGTCAACACTTTTTTTATTGACACTGTCTACCCTAAAACTTCAACCAAACCACAAATCTCTAAAACTTCAACACTAAATAATTCAAACTTTTTTCTTTAATATCAGTTAAAGTATGTATAATGTGAATTTTGGGAGTTCCTCTTATAAGTATGTAGTAAAAAAATGTAGTTAAATATTGACTTTTTCTGCTGGTAAATTGCTTTCTTGTTCTCGTAAAAGTCGCGTGTATAAAATGAGCTCAAAAAAACCTAAATAGCTTGCATTGCATAAAAAGCAAATATTTTGGATATATTACAAAATAAGAAAAAGTAGCGAAAACGCGTATCAGGTTCCCGAAATATCAAGTTACCAATTTTACCCTTTTTTGCACCTTTTCATATACAATAAATAAAAATCCTTTAATTTAATGATTTTAACAGGCTAAAGTTCGTATAGCTTTGTAAGCCAAATTACATGTGATAATTATTAATGAACAAATAACATCAAAGTTAGTTGTAAATATTCTGACAACACATAGTTGAACGGAATAGCTAGCCGTTTTCGAAAGCCACTAATTATCACATGTAATTTGGCTCACAAAGCGATACTTACTTTAGCCTGTTAAAATCATTAAATATAGAAATAAATGAAGTTCGAAAAATAATAATGAAATTAAAAATCCTTTAAATTAGCACATCCATAAACGTCAACACCCGTGGTTTTAATTAGTTGACGTTATAATGAGGGCACTGTATTTAAAATGCATTTACTTAATAATTACATCTAAACGCGAAGATGCACCATTTTCCAGCCCTGAAAATTAGAGCTTTTATTAAAACACCCACAGCTTTTTATCAACAGTAACAACATCGATTACACTTACAACAACGACAATCATAAAAAAAATTAAATAATCAGACACATAAATCTAAACGTTTTCTATTCGTATCTAAGAATCATTCGTATGTGTGGTGCTTGTTGGTTGGTGGTGATTGTCCAAACTATTTGAAATTTATAAATTAGAAATGTGAATTAACAAAAACAAAAATTAACCTAAACTAAAAGAAAGCTTTTTTTGAAAGCAAACGGAAAACAAAACAAATATGTATTTATTGCTGGGATACACCCTGTGCTCGCTTTGAAGTTTAAAGCTAACAAATATGATATCAGTGAACACAGCTGGTGGTATCTCAGTAGTAAATCGCATAAAAATGCAACGCAATAAACACTGATGAGATAATGATGATGATGAAAAATAATTGAAATAACATTCAAACTTGGCGGCAACAGAAATAAGGCATTTGAACAAAAATATAAGCTATAGCATAAAAGCTTTTTAAGCTTTAAAGCATCACATCAATGTCTATCAAATGCATTTTAATTGAAGGTAAGTTTTCTCATAAGTTATTTATTATTTGATTTTATTTTCTAATTTTAATTTCTTTTTGTTTAATTTTGTTTTAATATTATAAAAAAAAATTATTATTATTATTAAATTTTGTTCAGCAAAGAAAAAAGCTTATAATTTTGTTTTTAGTTTACGATTTTAATTTTTATTTCTAGACAATAATTGTTTTATTATTTATTTATTTGTTTGAAATGTTTTTTCTTTAAACTCATTTTATTGAAAACTAAATTCTAGTTATAATTAAGTTTTAAGTTTTAAAGCGCAAACAAACAAAAAAAAAAAATTAAGAAAAATTGCATATTTTTAGCATTTATTTATTTATTTGTTTCTTTTTTCAGTTTAATAAGCAAAATCAAAGTAATAAATCAAATTAATTGATTGATCATATTGAAGCAAAATTAAAACCAGTATTTTCAACATAAAACAATTGGAGTCAAAATGCCATGAACAATTTATTTTCATTTTAACGCTTTCTCATTCATCATTTGGTATTTACAAAATATTTGCGTAAAATTTTTTTTGGAATATAACTGATCAATTACTTGTTTATATTTTAAAAAAGTACCTTTTAAAGAATCTTTTATAAAGTAACTTTAAAAAAAAAAATACTTGTGAAAAAGTACCCTTCGAAAAATATTTTAAAAAGTACCTTAAAAAAGAACTCTTTTAAAAAGTAAATAAAAACATGCTTTCTGCAAGTGAATTAAAAAAGTTATTTTTTATATGGTAGATTTTAGAGATAGTGAGTGCAATTAAAAAGTATCTTTTAAAAAAGTACCTTTACCATTTCTTAAAAGCACCTTTTAAGAAACTTCGTTTCAAAAATTACTTTTTAAAAAAATTACTTTTTAAAAAAATTTCCTTTTAAAAAAATGTACCTTTTTGGACGTGTACTTGTAAAAAATATGTACCTTTAAAAATGCCTTTTCAAAAATACATTTAAAAAAGAGTAACTTTTTAGGCACGTACTTTTTAAACAAATGCCTTTAAAAATGCCATTTTGTACTTAAAAAAATTGATTTTAAAATTAAGAAAAACACACTTTTTAAAGAAATTGCATACATATCTTATAAAAATTTACTTTTTGAAAAAAAGTACTTTAATAGAAGTATCTTTCAAAAATAGTACCCGAAAAAATATCTTTTAGAAAATATGTCAAGTGGAAATTTAACAATATACATATAATTTTCTAGGCCCAATAGAACTTTAAAATGTAATAAAAAGTAGCACAAATCTTAAATTTGAAACTAAAGAATTTTTTATTCGAAAGATCACTAAATGGCCTTAAAATCTGAAAATAATTTCGGGCATATGGCCATCGCAGTTGTTTTTGCATTTTGGACATACAATTTCGGGGCAATTTTTCGAGCACTGCTAGCGGTAGGTAACGAATAACACCAACAACCGTTGGCCTCCAAGGCGTCAACTGTTGGGTTGTTTATCAGCATAAGCCAGTGACCCCATAGGAATTAATCGAGAGGTGTCGAATCGCACGATCAATTTACAGGTTCATTTTTTGAAATCAATTTATTGCCAAATTTTTATTGCAATTAGTCGATGGTTGTGTTCGTCATATGGCACGTAGCTCCATCTTGCGAGATGGATCAATGTCATCCATATTTTCAAACAAAAAATCACTGATCATGGTAGAGATTTGCATTGACCATAACGAGACCAATTTACAGGTCCATTTCTTGAAATCAATTTGTCGCCAAATTTTGAAGTAGGCAATGAATGCCTACTATTACTAGGTGTCACCTTCTTTAGGAAAGGGATAGTTATAGAGAAGACCGGTGTTGAAGGAAGAGATAGAGGAAAGCTCCATTCTTTCACAACTCTGATTTTTGAACGTTTCCAATAATGCAATGTTGCAGCGCCTCTGGTGTAAATGAGGCGTATCAAATTTGTTTAAGCTGTGTTTAAAAGCCATTTTATTGGTTATTTTTACTTCGCCGATGTTTCTGCTACACAATACTGATGAAGGAGGGCGCTCTGTATAGTTCAGTGACCAGTGACTATGCCTTCATCACTTGAACTATCCTACAACAACTGATACAAAGGGAGACTAATGCACATCAGAAAAATGCATGGTGTTGCTATTTAATGAGTGTTGCATACCGGGCTCGAACCCAGTACCTTCGGTTTTGTAGTCAACGTGCTAACTACTTCAATCAACGCCACCCTGGTTGTGCATATCGTGTAACAAATATTTGCGATCTAGTTTTTTTTTAAGGTCATTTAAGGAAATGTACTCACGAAAGGCGTAAAATAAATAAAATAGAAATAAATATTTTGCCAAAAAATCCAACATGTTTTATGTCAAAATAAGTACAAGGTCTCTCCTTTATAAATTGGCATTACTGCCATTTATCTAAGTTGCAAATAAATTAAACATACTCGTGTGCACACACATATTTCACTCTTAACATTTTAAGACACGAGTATAAATGAAAAAGCGAAAGTTTTAGAAAATTTGCTTCTTTGTAACATTGGCACTATTTCTGCCTTTTTTTATAAAAAAAAATATATATTGTCATAAAAAAAGACTACAATGACATATACTAAGCAAAGGATAATTGACGGTCATATCGAAAAGTATTTAAATGCCAATAATATAAAGAATACACAAGCACTTAAACAAAAGTACTCGTACTAAATCAATTTGCATTTAAAAAAAAAAGAATGTCTTTTACTATAAATTTTTTTTAAATTTATTTATTTTACAACTGACAGCTAATGTCACCAAAAAGTCTTACGTACTGAAATGCAAAAAAAGAAACAAACATAAACAAACTGTTTTATATTACACATACAAGGCAATTTTTAGTTGTTTCAAATAATAAAATTCAAATAAAATGTAAAATGAAACAGAAGGAATAATAATAGCAGTTGTAGTATTTATTATTCATATGAATTAAAAAAAAAACAATGAAAAAAAATTTAATAACAATAAAAATTTTTAAATTAAATATTTTCTTTCAACATAGATTTTCTTGTTGTTTTTGTAAGTTTTTTTTTACATTACAATAATGGCATGATGATGTTTGATGTTTCCGATACACTTTAATAACTTCGAAAACCACCTCTACCCAGCCAGCAATTTTTGAAATTTTCAATCAAATTGGAGTCTTTTTTGACTCCTCCGCGCGATTAAAAAGCTAGAATATGCGCTCATTTTCTGATCATAAATTATACTTTTGTCGGTAGAAAAACGTGACTACCCGCGACTCTTCTTGATAAATCATTTATGAGTCTTTTTCTGTATTAGTTTAGAGTCGTTTTCGACCCCTTTCTAGTAGTATTTAAGGTCTTTTTCGAACCGTTTTCTGATCATTTATTAATCTTATTTCGCTTAATTTTTTACTCTTTTTCGAATTGTCTTTCAGCCATATTTCTAATCGCTTACGAGTAATATTTGAGAAATTTATCAGTCAGTTTATGAGTTTTTTTATAGTCATTTATGGCTGTTATTTGAGTCATTTATCAGTCGCATTTCTAATCGTATTTAACTTTTCTACGAGACTTTTTTAGTCAGCTTTCTGAGTCTTACGTTTAATGGTCAAGCAGAATTACGGCACAAACACATTTTTCATACAAATTGACACCAAAAGGAAGTTACAGAAAGCAGTCCAGAGACAGAATCTATTTTATTTTGACAGCGTTTTTTCTTATGCTACCACACTTTCAATAAATTTCATACATTTTGTAAAGAAAAATAAGCAGAAAGAAAATATAACATAAATCAGAGAGCAATTTAAGTTACTGCCGTTGATTTTATTATGGGCTCTGTTAATTTGAAATCGATTTTTCCTGAAGCTGCAGGCTTATTCTGTTTCATCATTTAGTTTCATATTCGATTTAACTTTTATAAATGAAAATAAAATTAAGTTTTTGACATTATACGTAAAGATTGCCCCGTTATACTTAAAAATAACATATCAAATAGTGTTTAATCATCTATCTGCGTAAAATATGATCATAAAATACATAATTATAATCACTTTTAAAACACCTGCAAGATTTGTTTTTGATTAAGCATTTTTCAGTCTTCCAGGTAAACGAAATATGATAACAACAAACGGAAATAATAGTCACATTTTACACGTCTGGATGATTAATTTGCGATTGCTATACAATTTATTATTGTATTTTAAATCGAACTATTTTTACCCATTAGCGCAAATCTTTTTCTTGTCCTTTTTTGATCATGTAACTGATTAATCAGTTTTTGATCACGAATAGTGATCTAAAAAGACTCAGCAAGGTGATTTTTCAGAAAACTATCTTCCAAATGCTAGATGGGTAGCTGTACGAGCACTTACTTGCAAGTGTGTGTGTGTGTGTGTGTGGGAAGTGTGTGTTTGTGTGTTTGTGTGTATTTTCGGAGTACAGCTGTATGTGTGTGAATTTATTGTTTTACAGTGTGTTTGACAAGTATGAGAACACATGGCATTTTCATTATTATATTATTTTTATTTTTTCGATTTTTTTTTCTCAAAGAACAAAGAAATTTTATATATGTAATATTTAATTGAGCACAAAGAAACCTTTCATATTTAAATTGGTTTCATACTAAATCTATGGCATTTTTAGTATTCTTTAGAATTGCTTATAAATATAATCGTCAAACATAATAGACATATTAGCCTTGGAAGGATATTTAACAATAGATATTTGTGGTAAATGTTAAATAAATTGCTATGGAATTAAAAAAGAACAACTGGTATGTAATCAATTTTTTATTTTTTATTTTTTTTGAAACCAAACTAAAGTGCTGAAACTAAGTTATAGTGAATTCATAATTTATTTTTTGTTATTATCAATGAACTGAGTTTAACTATACATAAATACAATTAAAATATTGGAAAATGATTACACATCTTCAAATTGCACGATAAAACACTCGTACAATAGCTAGTGTTTTTACTTAATCTCTGCCCAATTGAAGGCTAGATGGCCATTCGTGCAATCGTTGAAAATTAGATTTCAATCAAAAAATATTTTGGATTCCAAGCAGATAATTGAAAATATTTACTTCAACTAAAAAGCGAGCACAATTTTCAAGCAGAAATTAAGGTCAGAAAAATCACAAGTAAAACGATAATTTTGAAATAAATAATTGGCAAGAGTTGTCTCTGTTAGTATGGCGTTACTTAAAAATATAATAATTTATAGGTGGCTGTTTATAATTAGTAGCCCATGCGGGTCATTAGCCGAACTAAGAATGGATTTCTAGTCTTCTCCACTTCTTCTCCAATTTCTTACGCTGAATTTTAAAAAGTTTTCGTGGACTTGATCTTCCCAATGCAGTTATGGTGGTCTCCTTGTGCATCTTCCCTAGTCTTTCCTCTTTAAATGTTTTTTTTTTTTTTTTTGTCAAGCCAGGGCAATCTGTGAAATTTTTCACATTTTGCTATACCTTTATTAAATAAGTGTGCCCTTTCAATGAATATCAATAGCAGACAAACTATCAAAGAGAGGAAGTATGTCTCCATATCGAGATATTGACATTTAAATTCTTGCTGGAAGCGTCTAAATAATACACTTTCGGCAGCGGCCCAAAACAGGTGTCATAATGAGCCAACGTGTTCTACGGCATAGATGTCACTGCTGCTTAGTTTCGAGCAAATAAAGATACGGCATAGATATGGTAAAAGGATACGACTCTCAGGATGCCTACATGTGAAAGAACAGGAGACAGTTCATCTCTTCGAATGCTTTCGCGCTTTAGGAAGGAGTCCTTCTGTGGCCTTTTGAGGTTATCAGCCGTTGATCTTAAGGACCTGGATTCCTTTATTAAGGGCAGTGTATGGTTCAATTGCTGACTCCAGCGTAGAAACTTTAGTGCGACCATAAGTGGATTCTTCTAAACTCTTCTCTATTTCCTTTCTCTCTTCCGCTTGCAGATAACATAAATGGACCCAAGTGATCCAAACACATTTCTTTCTTCCCCGGCAGCCTGTTATAGTAATCTTGGCATATCTCTGCCCAAGCAGATTGAACCAATTTTCTGGCAAAGTATTCTTCTCTCGAATATTCCAAGAATAACTTAATCTACTTGAGGAACTAATCATGCCAATGTAGCGTATAATAGCATGGGTAGGATAAGTGTATTGTATAGATTGCGCTTTATCTGCCGAGTGAGGTCCCTATTTTTAGGTTAGCCCACAGTAGCATCTATTAGCATATATGATTTTTCGCTTAATTTCCAAATTGATATCATTCGTTTTATTTATGGGGTTACCGAGGCATACAAATTCATCTACTACCTCGAACTTGAAGTTAGAAAAATTCACAGATTGACCTAACCCCATGGATTCTCTATTCGTGCGAACAGTATGTAGCTTTTGGTAAAAATTATGCTCTTTTGGTTTACTGCTAGCGTCATGTACGACTTTCTTCAATAAAATAGTGAAGAAGTTGCATGGCAGGCAATCGCCTTCTATGAAGCAGCCTTGGGTGGTGAACGGCTCGTGAAGGCCCTTTTAAATTTTCACTGAAAGTTTTTCATTAATTAAAGTTATCCTGTACAATCTGATTAGCTTTGCAGGTGCTTCAAATTCAGACATGGCCTCGAATTATCAAAAGCTGCATTGTAATCAATGAATATGTGATAACTGTAGAACTGTTTGTCATGGGTTTTCTCCAGTGTGAATGGTGAGTTTATTAGGTGTAAGGCAATATTGGTAAGGGCCAATTATTTCCTGGAGTTTAGTTTTCAAATTTTCACACAACCTACGTGAGAGTATATTGCACGCAATGGCATAAACAATATTTTATACGAATACAAATATCTATGTATGTACATAGTTATATAATTTTTATTCGAACAAGGTTTTTCTGATATACCTTTTTCAAAAACTAAATAAAATGATCCTACTCTAAATACATGGCGAGAGAAATAAAGAGAGGATTTTGTTTCAAGTGGTTTAATTTTACCTGAAAGTTTCTAAATGATTTTTTAGGAGAGCAAGCAATAGCTAACAAAAATCCCGGAGAATTGTTATTCAGAATAGGGCTGATAATAATTTTTCCTACAAAAATTTTATCAGAAGTTTTTATTCGGGTAATTATTACTGCAAAATTTGTATTCGAATGATGTTTTAGCGAATGATTTTTGATGCAAGGCGTTTTGTTTTCGTTTTTTAGAATTTAGTTTTGAACCTAAATTTTTTTATTATACATAATTGCAAGAGTAAGTCTGAAACCTTTCCTATAAAGCTTTTATATAACATTTTTAAAATTAAAAAATTTTCGCTAAAAAACATTTTTTTATTGCACTGTTCACAGATATTTTCACTAATAATGATATTTGTTTTTTTTTTGCTATTAACTAATTATTGTATAAAGAAGAGGTCTATTTAATTCATTTAACGTAAATTAAAAGCAATGGTTTCAGTGCTTTGTTTTCTATTTTTTTTTACTTTGCTTTTAGAGCGTTAAATACATGAATGAGTAAACTGATCTCAATCTTTCTGGCAAATCTAATTATCAATGTATTTGTACGTACATATATAGATATTTAATGCAATTTATGTGCCCAGCGAGGAAAAGAAAAAGTAAAAAAGGCCTGCTGTGAGGCCTCAATAAGAAAATAAGCTTTAAACCCACATACTTATGATTAAGAGCAGTTTATATGGTTTAAAAAATTCCATTGGCTGTCCCTAAAAAATAATGTTTTTATTCTTTTTCATTTTCTGTAATTGGAACTACAAAACAAAACTCATCGCTGACAATAATGGAATCGAATAATCGAATATCGATTTAGGAGATTAAAAGCTTAATAATACATGCGACAAGTCCAATGGCAAATACTGTATTTTGTTTTTTTAAACATATTGCTGTGTGTTTTTTACTAAAGTAATGAAATTTTATAGCAATATGGCGATTCCTGTAACGGGACAGTAACAAAATGAAAGTTTTTTCTCAAATCTCTTTAATCATAACGTACTAGTTCGGAATTACTTCCCGAGTGACAAAGAGCAGACCCTGAGGTTTTTATTTCGTTGTCCTATGTACATGGCTTTAACTACTTAGATGTGTGTCGCATGTTTCACCATCTGTCATCCTCAAAGCAATCGCTCATGGGAGTTGCTGAAGCAATTTGGCGTATAATGCATTGAACACATTCACAATTACACGACTACAAGTGCCGCTGGCAACAATTATAGCCACCTACCAACATCAGCTGATATTAGAGTATAAATAAATATATGTATATTTCAGTGGTCCTACTTTCAAATATTTCCCATTTATTAAAATAAAATTAATTGTTTTAAAATGTACTTATAAAGGGTGTCTCAAGAAGAACGCAAGATTTAAATTTGGCGCCATTCGAAGTGTCATTGTTTGACATTTGAACAATTGTTATTGTTTGCTAGTAGAAGGTACGAGGTTAGTAAAAATGAAGCGCTATACGAATGAACAACGCATTCTCATTGTGAAATTGTTTTACCAAAATGGTGAAAGTTTTGCGGCTACAGTTACATTAATGGATAAATTTGCCGAAACTGGGTCTGTTAGTGATGTAAAGACAACAACGCGCCTTCGACCAGGTTGATCCACCGAAAATGTCGCAGCTGTACGTGATGATGTCGCTCAAACGCAGGTCAAGCGCAAACAGTCAATGGTGTTCGGTATCGTGAAATGATAACCAGTTTTTTCGTGCCTAGAATTGAAGAAATTAATGTGGAGGGCATGTGATTTCAACAAGACGGCGCCACATGTCATACAGCCAAAGAAACAATTCAATTGCTAAATCAGTCATTTCCCGGTCGTGTTATTTCGCGTTTTGGAGGCCAGAATTGGCCGCCTAGATCGTGCGATTTAACACCATTAGACTTTTTTCTTTGGGGTTTTTTGAAGTCGATGGTTTACGCGAATAAGCCGACGACGACTCAAGCCTTAAAAGAGGAAATTGGACGCTGCATTAATGAAATACCGCAGCATTTATGCAAAACGGCCATTGCAAATTTCATTAAAAGATCGCGTGTGTGCCAGCAAAGCCGCGGCGGCCATCTGCCCGATTTGTTGTTCCACACATAACCTCATTTTGTCTACTTTACGATATAATAAAGTTTCACGATTTTTTTTTTTTTATATATATGTGTTTTATTTAAAATTTAAATCTTGCCTTCTTGTTGGGACACCTTTTATAAAGCAAAACTATAAAAACGAATCAATTTATTGCTTTGTATGAATTTTGAGATGTTGTTTCTGTTATATAATAACCAATAATTTTAAGCTGTTATTCATTGTAAGGTTGTAGTCGGTAGCCTGCTGCCGTGAATGTGTTTAATACATAACTGCGTAAAATTGAGAATATTGTGGACGCCTTGTTTAAATAAACCTTAAAAAGGCCTGCTTACTAAAGGCCTAATAATTGCTTCTGCGGGAATCTATAAGTATTAATAGAGCTTATTGCGTTTTTAATCAATTTGTAATAAAAATATGAAGGAAAAAAAACGCAATATGTATATATATATTTTTAGGTCATATGAAATTCGTAAGCGGAAATTTTAAGTCAGAAAATATTTTTATAAATTGTCTATAATATGTAAAAGTATTGGAAATTTTGCTTATAAGAGTGGAATAATTTATTTAAAACCAATTCGTACTGCTGCTGCAAATCGTAGTATACTCAAAATAAAAATTCTCTTGCAGCTCCTATTTTTTTTTTTTACTAAATTAAGCATAAAATTCTTGATTCAGCAACAGAATTAGAAAAAAATTTCTAATTCAGTCCAGTTTCATACAACAGATCTTAATTCACCAGCTGTCATATTTTCTCTGCTGTCAAATCAAACAAAACGTTAGGAAATATTCTGACAGTAGGAAATTTTACACTAACAAAGCTACAAGGCGAATACGCAGAGTTGCAAATCGAGACCACCTGGTATCAATTCGCCTTGCAGCAGACTTAAGAAAAAAAATTCCAAGTGTTTATTCGGCCCAGTTTCATAAAAAAAAGTCGGTACAACTATGGTCTACTAACATGTAAGAAAATGTACGAGTTGATTTATCGAAGATAGTTTTAATAATAAAATTTTCTTTAAGCTGTTAGTAGTAGCGCAAAACTTGTATTTTTTGTTGCAGTTTATTTCGTTTTATTACAAATAGTTTTTCTAACCTTAACCTCAAAATTGATCAATAATTTCACATACATATGTAATTGTATAAGATAAAACGACATACTTGCTTGCCAGCACTATTTAAACAATAACAAAAAAAAAATGTGATATTTAAATGTACATATGTATGTATGTACATACAATATGTATGTATAAGTTTAAAATATAGAAATGCATAGTATAAACACAATACAAACAACTAAAATGCCAACACATGCCAGTATTTTAACATACAAAAATAGTTATTGGATTTTTTTTTCTACACGAAAACTATTGTAATTCACCTTGAACATCAACGCCCAATGCAACTTGGTACATAATAGTGAGAGGGAGTCCCCCTTAATTAAGAGCAGTTGTTTTATTTGTAAACAAAAAGAGAAATATAAGTCGAAAGAGGCGCATATAGGAAGCATAGTAATAAACTATTTTTAAAGCAGATGGAAGAGCTTTTAATTTAGTGAATTTTTGAGCGAAGCAGATAATGATGTTTTGGCGCATAGTGTTGCCAATAAATAACATTTTACTTCAACACAAAGTGGACAGCAATAATGCTGAAGTATCTACACATTTGGCATTCCTTTTGTTGGAATTTTGAGGCGTCATTTTTAAAATGCATGCAATGCCGTCCTCATGCTTTTTGTTTTTAAAGCCTAGTACTCTGTTCGAAGTTGAAGCAACATTGATTATTTCCCGTGAAAAATTTGACATGTACTAAATGTAGCCCAACTCGCGTATTGTTTTTATGAATTGTTAAAATTCCGTGCGAAAAAACTCCTCATGTTGTTTAGCAGCTGAAACTAAAATGATGCCAGTCATTTTGCATTGAAAAACGTGCTGCCAGATGTATTTTACGTGTTTTTCGCATTAAGAACAGAGTACTAGGCTGACTTCATAAATGCAGCTTTCTATGCAACACTGAAATGCGTAGTGTTCATAAATACAGCAGAGTTATTTTTGGCAATGCCGCGAGTTCATTATTGCAAGGCAATGCTTTTCAATACGCAACATCTATCAAATTTGTGCATTGTTTTCATTTATGATTAATTTTTCCTTGGTATATTTTTTATAATTGTAAGCCAATTCGAAAGCGGTTTTGAGAAGATTAGCGCTTGTTTGCTGAACATTTATTAAAAAAATTAAGTTTACAAAATTTATACTTAATGAAACAACTTTTGCGCGTTCATAAATGAACTAAAATATATTTCATTGATTGTCGAAATAGTGTTGCCATAAAGTATTGTAGACTTGGGTCGAACTCGTTCACTAGTTCATTTTTGCCACAAACCAATAATCAAACCCATGTAATTTAAATGGGTTTGATAATTGGTTTGTGGCAAAAATGAACTAGTGAACGAGTTCGACCCAAGTCTAAAGTATTGCTTTGTTTTGTAAATTAATTTCTTTGCAGTGTTGGATTGCAAGCTGCATTTATGAAGTCCGCCCTACTTTTGCGAATTTATTTCGAATGTATTTCATGCCCAATACTTTAACTTGAAGTTTGACAGCAATCGCACGAAATTGTAAACAGATTACCATGCTTAACAGCGAGGCGTCATTTTAAATTAACAAACGTAGACACTAGTCTACACTATTGCGATGTCACAAAATGTCATAACGTGTACTAGGCACTGTACTCGTATATAGGAAAAACTTAAGAGCACAAAAGCTTTTGGCAAGCTTTGTATATTAGTATAAAAAATAAACAACATTTATGAGTTATACTATTAAAAATTAATTATTAAAAAAGCTCTTACGTTGTCAATTTCGTAAATTATATTTGAGTAACCAATAAATAAGTTAATACAGGTAGATATTTTAGTTAAAAAAAACTACATGGACTATTAGTATTCTTATAAAAATTTCTAGTTATACAACACATGAATTTTTGTTAAATTTCTTATTTTTGTTGGTTAGTTTCGTGTATGAAAGAGCGAAACTGAGCAAAAATGCAAAGAATTTTACACATGTAGTATATTTCACCTTAGTGTAACTTTGAGAAGCAAATTAAATGCACTTTCAATATAGCTATTGTAAAGCTTAAATAATAAAATACATACATACATATCGTGCCATAACCGCAAAAATAGCTTAAGCGACATAATTTTCAAACTTAAATTTTTGACCAAAAACTGTCTTTTGCGACCGTAAATAGTCGACTTTCGTCAAAAAAAAAAAAAAAACGAAGTCTCAAAAATGTGTCGCTTAGAGGCCATTTAGATGAAGGGTGGCCTCGCTGCGACACGTCGCCTGCGAGTCTTGTTTTTAGGCGAGAAGTGAGGAGAAGCTTGCGGTGTAGCAAAAGTCGCACGTACTGTACATACAGTGTTGCCAGTTAGACCAATTTTTTATAACATCCATCAAAGAAACAGTTATTATATAAAAACTATAAACAAATAAAGTAAGGAGAGAAAAGGAATTATTGTATTTTGGTGGTAAATAGAAAAAATAAAAATATGTGGACATATTAATTCTACATTCCTCAAACTAAAAATTAGTTCCTTTACGGCAACACTTCTACGAATGAACGTATAAAAAGCATTGAACAAATTAATATTAAAAAGTCGCCTGACTATTGCGACAAAAAAGTCTTCATGTAAACGCGCGTGGATTTAAGAAGAGACTCCAAAAGAGAACGTAAGCGTTGTCGAGGCGAGGCCACCCTTCATCTAAATGGGCTCTTAGGCTATTTTAGCGGTTATGGCACGATAGGTGTACATAAAATATCTTAATAAAAGCTTTTTTGCTGAGAGTGTGAGTAAGTGCGAGTGAGCGTGAGAGAATGAATGCACTTTTCATATTGCAGCAGCTTTAGTAAACAACACTTTGTAAAGAAAAGCAAAAATTCAAACTACGACATAGTCAAAAGTTTATTGTAGGAAACAGCAACAACAATCAAATAGAAGAGTGAGTGCAATGTGGAAAAGCAAAACAACTACATTAAGCATTACTCACATCAAACAACAACTGTATAAAAGAAGCAAGAAAAAAAAACACGACATACAAAAGTGAACGAATACTAGCAATACGACGAAAGCAACAACCCGACTGTCTCCCCGTTTTTTGAAACGAATGAGTGACAGTAGTATGTATGAGTGTGCCTGTGTGTAACGATGATGATGACGATGATGATGTTGTTGATGACTAGTGCTGCTACGACAATTGCAGTTTTAGAAAAAAAATTAGACCATCAGTGTTAAGTGAAACATCGGAACAGCAACAGCCACTAACTACACTACTCCAACAGCTTATTTGAAATTAAATTAAATTGAATTAAAACAATAAAAATAAATAAACTTCAAAACAATAAAAAAAAAAGTCTGCAATGAACAAATTTTTAAAATTATAAATGGTAGTCTAACTCAACAGCTGAGGAAATTAAACATAAAATGTCTAATTGAAATATAATTAATTACTTAATCACGAGAATCAACAAAAACAAGCAACTTTAATGGATTTACTTACTATATTGGTTTAAGCCACACGGGGAGCAGAAATCAATAAAAATTTAATGATTGATGGTGGTCAACTAACAGCTGATTACTGCAACTTAAGGAATTACTTCATATTAGAACACAAACATAGCAGCAGCTAACTAAACAGTCTACAAAAAAAAAAAAAACAAGGATTAAGTGTATTTTTAGAACTCATTCATTATCCAACAGTTGGCTAAAAAAAGACTTTTATTTTAATTCAAAGCAGGCAAGCAAACAAGAGTAACGAATAGCCTTATTTAAAAAAAAAAAACTCAACATAAAATATACCCAACCACGTGTCTTAAACCAAACAACAACAAAAAGACAAAACTATATACATATAGAAAAATGGGGAAAATGTGTGTTTATTTTGAGCACTTGAATTATAATAAAAAGTGACGCATTGTTCAACAACAAAAAACAAATTATAATTAAAGTGACAGCAAACAGCAAATATTATTTCAATGTGTACGTACGTGTAGAAACAAACTATAAAACCATACATCATCATCATATTTCATTTTTTTTTAATAACAGAAAAAAAGAGAACATTTTAAAACTCACATTAGCCAAAGCAGTCAGGGACAAAAAAAAGAATGAGGCAAAATATTGCATACAAATTTTTTAATTTAATTATTTTTGACCTAAAAACTAAGGCAATTAGACTTGCGGGTAAATCAGTTTAGAGGCTTAATAGCTCAACAGCACAAGTGTTAAGAAATTCAAAATTTTCACAACGCTTTTCTTTAAAATGTAATTTTTCCATTGATTATGCAATTGGCATAATATTCATTCACCTTATTTCTAAATGCGATTATATGTATGGATGTGTATAGAGTGTTTTATAAGTGTGTGTATATGGGCAAGTGTGTATTATGAGACAGTATGTGAATGTTGTAATTTTTGTGCGTGTTTTTTTATAGTTATTTTCTTTCTTTTTACCAATAATACAGCTAACATACAACCTTATGTTGCAATCTCATACACACTATCTTACTTTCAATGTAAAACACACACTTCCACAGATACACACGTATCCACATACACACATGTTTACATTCACTCACACAGTGGTAAATTTACCTTATTATAACAACAGCCAAAATGTTAGAAGAAAAAAAGAAAGAAATGTATTGAAGCTAAAATTAAATTTATTTTTCTGCTGCATTTAAACAATATCAAAATGTCGGTGCATATCAATTTAGCAAAAATAACAATTGATTTTGAAAGAGAAAAAAAAAAAGAAAATGTAATAGAATTTATCTTAAATATATTTTTTTAAATCCAAAAATTTTTCGCAAATTTCCAATTTTATTTGTTTTTTTTTAGATCTACTGAGTTAGAGTTGCTAGAATAGTAATCGATTTTAGAAGACCCATGGTCAACCATACCATACTTATAATCAAATTTGTTGCTAACAAAAAAAAAATATCAGATATAAGAGAACTAACTACAAAAGCAATTCAAGGATTTTGTATGCTACTTCCCAATGACAAAAGATGCCAAAAACTTATATAATGGGTTTTAATTGGTTTGTTTAGAATGTAAACCATGTTTTATGCATATGATTTAAACTGTGCCTGCAAATATCATTTAAATAATCGGCCCTGTGCTGTAAACCGAATCGGAATAAATTTCTCGTAATCCTGCAGACGTATTTAAAATCATACATGATCATTTCCTTGCAGATATGATATATGAGAATCTACATGTGGGCATTTCCACGAGAAAGTTTACAGTCTTGTCACGTGCGACAGCATGCAATTAAGCTTATATATCTGAACAATGTTAATCGAATTTGCTTACATTTTTACCTAATGTAGAACTGCTGACGCCCTATACAAATATATAAAGAATTAAAATAAATTTCGTTTTCTTTGAAAAAAAACAAACATATTTGTTTGGTGTCGCACGCTACAAAAAGTTAACATTTCTGTGGAAATGCCAATATATAATAAAAAAATTAAAAAAAAAATCTTAAAAAATATTTTTATTGTCTTAGTTAGTTTTCTAAAATCGTGCGTTTTCAAATCGAGCGGTTTACAGAACAGGACCGAATATTTTATTGATAAAAATTTATTTTTAAATATCTCCTCCTCCAAAAAAAAAAGAATTTTATCATCTAAACACAAATTTTTTGTAATTCATTACATATGTATGTACATATGTATGTATGTTACACTAGTTATTTTCATGATAAAAAAATAGCTGAATTCTTTGAATTAAATAATTTGAATCGGAAACAGAAAATCAAATACCACAAGAGGGTAGATAAAATTGCTATTTTACTAAATTATTTCAAAGTAATATTTATGGATAAATAACGCTGTTAGCTTTTAATCGTTTTTCACTTTGTGGAAATGGCCGTTAATATTCGAACTTAATTTTATTGAAGAAAATCCGTTACTAACGATCATAAATAATAATTTTCCCCTAAAAAAACAAGTGAAAAAATTTTAGCTTGAGTTTTTTTGCGGTTATGGGTCGATATGACACAGTGGGATAGTTTCAGACATTTTTGTACAAAAATTATGAGAAGCGGTTCTATATAATTGAAAGTTGGCACCAAACATTATAATGACTGAATAAAGAAAAAAAAAATGGAATTTTATTAAGGTCGGCACTGCCCTCTGACACTGCCCGTTTTCGTATCCAAGAAAAACTTTTCAAATTTGTTATATATGTTTTTCTTAGAATTAAAAAAGATACATGTCAAATTTTAGCAAAAATCCGCCACGCCCACCGCCTACTGCCCATGCCCTTATATAAATATTTTTCTTTTCAAACAGAACTCTTAACATTTGCTACACATATACACTTTCTAGAATAAAAAAAAATCATGCCGAGTTTCATTAATCTCGGCCATGGCCACCTGCTCATGAAACCCATAGAAAATATACATACGATTTCTTTTGATGCTTTGCTTTTTATTCGACAAAAAAAAATATATCTGTGACAACATCGTTACATTCCAAAACCTGTTGGGATGGCTCAAGTCTTAAACTGGACTTTATCTAAATTCTTCAAAAATAAAACAAAATTTTTATAAAATGTCAAGCACATTTCATATTTAAAAATTTCTCTACAAAACTGCACGATTAGATTTTTAAATTGAGTAGTCGGAAAGTGGGGGTTTTGTCACACAAACACACAATAACGCAGTATGTTGCGAATGTCCTAGCTAAGACTGCGGCTCGACTTTCGAATTGAAACACTGATAAACTGATTGAACTGAGAAACGCTGAAATGCTGAAAATGATAAATACAGCCAGAACTCTTCTAAGTTTCATAGAACAGATTGATAGAATTTGCAGATTTTAAGTTGCCCGCGATAGGATCTCAGGTGGTCGACCATACTGAGATCAAAAGGGCTTCGCTGCTCATAATAATGGTAATAATAATAAAGCTCTGGTCTTTTGTAGAAGCTAGTGAATAAAAAAAAAGGAGGGCAATGTTGAGCACCTTTAATCTCTGGCCCGATTTTTTGTAGAAGCTAGCACCTTTAACCTCACTGTTCCCTGTGGCCGAGAAAAGGGAATTTTCATCGTTATACAGGCTTTGCTGGGTACTGCAAGAACTGTGAAATGTCACATAAAAAGACAAAACTTGCTAGTATAGCGAGTAAATGCGTAAAACTATTATAAGGGGACCTAACGACACCAAAGCGAGCTGGCAACCAACCAGCATGTTCTAACAAAACTTCAAACCTCTACACGTACACACATTTACATTTATAATATATAATTGCAAAATAATTCGCCAAAGCTTTTCAAACAATACCTGCAAAACTTTAACTGGCTACACTAACTTGGATGGTTGTATCGTACGTGGTAGTGTCCTGCACAAGACTATTTATAAGACCTTTCAAGACATGAGAGATTTTTTCAAATGCTTTACTACAGCGAAATATTCTAAAAGAATCGCTAAGCAACACTGTTGGCAAGTAATTTTTTTCGCTGGTTTGTCTTGCCAACAGTGTTGTTTATCGATTCTTTTAGAATATTTCGCTGTAGTAAAGCATTGGAAAAAATCTCTCATGTCTTGAAAAGTCTTATAAATACTCTTGTGCAGGACACTAGTACGTGGCTACCTGCTACCTACACTCAACCAAAGAGATTTATTAGATAGTACCACTCTACTCATCCGAGTCCTATTCTATGAAAAAGGTCTGGATCCAATGCTAAATACCGCTATTAGTCGTACTATATCTACCCCTTTATCTTAAAGGTCTCTTATACCAATCTGTGATACTTCTGATAGGTATAGCGCGTAGTGGAATGCCGGGCACACTTCACTGACGATTTCATTTGTTGCAAATATCGTTGAAAAAGTGTAGACACTAATGCATGTCCTAAAATTTATGACGTTCATATAACTAGGTTTGGCAAGGTATCAAATTCGAACCCCCTTAGACTTTCACTTAAAAAATATCCCATTTTTTGCAACCAGAAAATGATATAGACATATATTTTTTTAATTAAGGCAGTGGCTACATACTTAAACAGTTTGCATTGCTGGAAGTGTTTTTGTTGAGAGCTTAGAAAAACATCAAACCATCAACATTCCTTTTTTTCTATTTAATGCTTTTTTCATCACTTTTTTATCCTCTACTTTGGTACGAACAGCTAATTAAGCTTTTTTCCTTGTTGTTGCTGCATCTCTAATGATGCACATTTTTATTTTTGTTTTAATGCCACATTATTATTGTTATATCACCACATCGTTCTGCGCTTGTATCTCTTTTGCTTTTAGTAATTTTTTTTTAATAATACTTCTTGCGTTTGTCTCCACCACCTTTGTCTCTTTTGGTAAAGAAATATATGTATATATTTTGTTTTAAGCAACAGCAATTGTTTGCGTTGTTTTATAAATTAAAAGCAATAACAGCAACAACTACACAGTCTTATAAACTGCAATTGCGATTTGATGATTTAAACATATTTGCTGCTGTTTTCTGTTCTTTTTTGTTGCAGTGAGTGAGTGTGGCCTTTGATGGCTGCACTATTTTTAATTTAGACAAAAAAAAAAATACTTTTTTCATTAAAAGCTTTTCACTGACAAATTCTTGATTTTTCAAAAAGAATGAAAAAAATGCTGATTAAATGTTTTTTTTATATACATATACAAATTTACATGCCTGCATACATATGTATGTATGTAAAAATGTATGATCTTTTTTATTTTTCGGTGCAAGACACGTTGAATAATAATTTTTGTTATTTATAAAACTGCATGCAGTCATCACAGAACGAAAATATTTCTCACTAAAAATATTAATTCGTTTTGTTTATGAAGCAATACATTCGCATGAAATGTATGACATCATTTTGTATCTTTTTTGTAGATATACAAAACGTATATAAATTAGGTATTATGGCAGTTTTGTAACTTCAGTGACTGACTCCCTAGGAAAGCATTTATTAAGGATTTCTACGATAACTTTGTTTTGAGAATCGTAGGTATTTGTGTTAATTTCTCTCGCTTGTCCTTTAATTTCTAGAGCAATTCTAAATGCCAGTACTACTTACCAGAGACAGGGGTTTCATGTAAATCCATGTTTTTTCTTTGTCTCAAATTTGGGTATAAATTCATGTTTTTGTCTCATATTTTCTCAAAAAATCAAATTTCAACAGAATATTTATTTTTCACAATTAAATATAAATCGAAAACTATTTGATGTTTTTTTTGCAAATTTATTTTTTTTTATTGTTTCAGAATTTTAAAACAATTGTACAAATTCACAGCTACCAGATTCAATGTAAACTTCCATTTTGATACTTTCGAGATGCCAATATCTGGTATTGAAAACAATTCGGAGGAAACTATATAACGCTTTTAAACATAATAACGGACACATATTTATTATTTAATTGAACTGGGAAGCTTATTTTTCAAATAATTTCTGAATTTCTTTTATTCAATTCCTTCTAATGGTTCAGTTAAATAGATAAATAACATTATATAAATATACGATATCCGCAGATGTCATTTTTAATGCATAAAAGCTTTCTAAGAACAAATTGATTGATAAAGAAAATTTCAGGGCTTTCGAATTTGTATGTTCATAACATGTAAATTCGAAAGCATTTTCTTTCGTTTCGAATTACAGAGTAGACCCCCAAGTTGGTAATTTTCGCCTCTCCGAGACCATCCACCTGATTTTTAATAAATTTTAAACATATAAAATTAGGACCCAGCGAGGCAATTTCTGCCTCTACGAAATTATCCAACCGAATTTTATGAAATTCGAACAAAAATACATCTGAGTCTGAAAGGACACAGACGTTTTATATATTTTCAAAACTAAAACTTGAACCACGAGGTGACAGGGAACAAATTCCGTTTCTTCGGAACTACTCGTATCCCACAGATTTTTGTGAAATTCAAAATATTGATACATCTGCATCAAAAATTTTTCCGAGTGGGTGAAGTAAGTTTTAAATAAATTTTGGTTTTTTTTTCTTTATATTATTAATTTCTCCGTCTATTTTGCAGAAATTTGCAGAACCTTTTTTCTTTTTAATTCTTTTTACTTTTTTTATGTAAAGTACTTTGAGTCTTGAAAAAAGAACCCAATTTAAATACTGACACAGCACTTGGTTTCGAATTAAATATGTATAACAAATACCTGAAATTATTTAAAAAAATTTCCAAAATTCAGTGGCAGCATGGGCAAAAAGCAAAGTTTCAACACACCTGTAATGAAAAAATTAGACATAAAACATTAAAATAGAATTATTTTAGTTGAAAAAAAAACTGAAATGAAAATAATAATAATTAAATTAACAACTAATTTTTCAGTAAAAACCAAAACTTCACTTCAAACTATTGAGCTTATGAAAGACCTGATACAAATAACTCAAACTTTTTGCTCAAGATGAGCAAGTAATATACACCGTTTGTATAACTCTCGTGTTCTCTCTCAGTATTAAATCAAAACTTGAGCAAGAAAACTTGACATGTGTGAACCATAGGCTTATTTCTAAAAACGTACAATTGTTGCAATACAAGCAAAAATAGTTGTGAAAATATTTTAATTATTGAAAAATAAGATATTTTCACAACTAGTTTACTTGCATTAAAGCACGCGAAAAAGGCCCCAGGTCTAAGTTTTAAGATAGTCAATTTTACAAACAAAATAAATTTTTCACAAAAGTTGATTTTTAAGGAAATTAAAAAAAAACGCCTTCTAAATTGAGCACACTTTTGGTTACACATCTACATAACACCATTTACATACACACATACATGAGAATTTACAAAAATACCCACAGAAATAATATATAAAATGACAAAAACACATTTGAAATCAAGTTAAACTAATGACTTGACCTTGCTGTTATATATTTATATCTAAATATATAAAAATAAAAAATAAAACAAAATACGAGGCAGAAAAATAAACTACAATGACAAGAAAATTGTTATAGAAACAATACCAATAAATGTATTACATGACCGATATGTGCACATGTTTTGACTCATAGATACACATGCAGCACCACACACGCTTTTAAGATAATGCAGGGGCGGTACTAATGTTCTATGTGTGTGTGTATGTATAGCTTAAAAAAATTAGAAATATTATATGTAATATAGTTTTTCTCCAAAGGCTAAATTGCATACACACACCTCAAACCCAAAGGAAAAATAGAAGAAAAAAATAAATTTCTAACAGTTGAATGCATAATAGTGGCATGTCAAGGAAAATCGATAAGGATTTTGCTTTCATAATATATTTTGAAAGCTTTTCAGTTATTTTTTTTTATTAATAAGATGACTGTTAACATTTTTTTAATAACTATAATATTTAAAAAAATGCAATAATTAAAGAATTTTACTAAAGTTAATAAACATATAAATTTTTAAACTACGTATTCCCAAGTTCAAACATTTCGCTTCAGAGTGAATTTTCTCTCAACATTCAGCACTAGACTTCATTCGAGCATGTGCATGTAATATACACACTAATTTTGTGCAAGTGCAATAGGACCATAAAATATTCAACTTAATTGGTCTGTTTTTTTTTTCTTTCAATCTTGCATTTATATGTATAGCGATATCGTCAAATAAAAGTAATTGCAAAATAATTATACCATTACAACAAGCTACAGTAATCATTTAAAAGTTAAATTAAATACAAACACAAAAATGTACGAGTACATATTAAACTTGAAAATTACTAAATTTTTTGTTAAAATTGCATCATTATCTCAAGTATTTTTTTTAAATTTTATTTTAACATATTTTTTACTTCAGCGAGACTCTGAATGAACTCTGGCGCATCGTAATACAGGGGGTTTTTTTTTAAACGAGAGAAATAGATCTTATTTTTGTTTTTGTTGCAAGAGAGCGAGATCATGTGCTTAAGAGTAAAGATCAGGGTTATAAATAGCAGTTAAGAAATTGACTATGATGGATGTATACATATATACTAGTGTTCTGCACAAGATATCTTATAAGAACTTTTAAGACATGAGATGTTTTTCAAATGTTTTCCTACAGCGAAATCTTCTAAAACAAACGTTAACAACACTGTTTGCAAAAAATTTGTTTCAGTATTGTAGGTATAGGAGTAAAGAAGAAAATACTTCGTGACGGAAGAATTTGTGATACTTGCTTATTTCTACGCGTGAGCGCGTGTACAAACGTCATGCATGTATGTGTGTATGATCTTTTATTTTTCTGCGCACATGCAAAGGCACACACATGCATTAACATTAGTTGTATGGGGTTAATCACATAATAGCTTACCACACTGCAGAAAGTGCGAATAGTGAAATTGTAATGATTTACTAGTGACATTGTCAGTATTACTACTGACCAGGTGTACCCCAGCCAATGTAATCGCCTATTGACATTTAACATTAGCTTGTCATTGGAAATCCACCACTAGACTGTAGCACTACTGTCTAAGTAGTTCTTTTGGGACCACATGGAGACATTGACACCAAAGATCCACTAGTAAATTTTAGGGGCTCTAGTCTACAATATCGATATTTCCTCGCTCGTTGTCAATAGTAATATTATAGTGATTTTCTAGTGACATTGTCAATAGTGCTACTGACCAGCCAATGTAATCGCCTATTGACATTTAACATTAGCTTGTCATTGGAAATCCACCACTAGACTGTAGCACTACTGTCTAAGTAGTTCTTTTGGGACCACATGGAGACATTGACACCAAAGATCCACTAGTAAATTTTAGGGGCTCTAGTCTACAATATCGATATTTCCTCGCTCATTGTCAATAGTAAAATTATAGTGATTTTCTAATGACATTGTCAATAGTGCTACTGACTAGATGTACCCCAGCCAATGTAATTGCCTCTTGACATATAACATACGGTTGTCATTGAAAATCTACCAGTAGACTCTAACACTATTGAGAAGGTAGTTCTTTTACGACATTATGGAGATATTTGAACCAAAGATTTACTAGTAGATTTTTAGCAACCCTCGTCTACATATGTACATTTTTTTAATATCATTGCACAGAATAATAAAGAAGAAAACAATCTGTTGACGCGTTCATTGATAATATCACCAGAAATACACTAGAACTGTTGTCTCTAACGTATCTTTACTCGCACATAAAAGGTAAGTTGTCGACATTTTAACTAGTGCAATTGTCGCTGGAGAAAGAGTGTTGACATAGAGACATGTGGTTCTAGGTTGGCTAGAGGGCATCTACATATTACACACACACTCAAACGTACGATATGAAAAATAACAAGCATACACTAAGCAAAAGTACTTCTTTTGAGTGTTTGTTAAAAACTAGCTGTCTTGGCGACATCGCTTGTTAACACTGATATACACGTACACCAATACATCCAACGTGCTTCGCTTATAGTACGACAGCATTTATTATTGGTTTAGTATAATACACGCGACGTGAATATATTTAAAAAACATGACGTATTTACATTTAAAGACTGTTTACGCAGGTCTCTAATATATGCAGGGAGGCAAAAGTTAATTTAAAAGTATGAGGCCTGCTTTTGAGAATTTTCAGGATAGATAAAATCCAATTCAACTTTGACGTGTTAACGCTTAGTTATTTGTTTGCTGCGCATTACAAAATGTAACATTACTTTATAAGTATAATAACAGAGAAAGAGGCTGAAAGTGGGGGAAGAGCTGCCAAATGGCAGTGGGTGTTCTAACCCGAAATCAGGGAAATTTTCATCTCAAAAAAAAAAAAAAAATTTAAGTTAAGGGAGTTTAACAAAAAAAAAAAAAATTTTTTTTTAATTCCTTAAACATTTATTTCTATTAATTAAAATAATTTTTTATAAATGCTCTCTCAAAATATGTTGTATGTATTCTTATGCAAGAAAATTATAGAACCACATATTATGTAACCAGGCAAATGCAGGGTAAATATTAATATTAACGGGCAATAGAAGGGAATTAAAATGGACCCAATTGGGAAAAAATATAGAAATGATGCCTTGGGATCCAGAAATTCATAAAGAAGTATTATTTAAGTTCACAGACAAAAAGGCTTCCCAAAACGCGTATGAGAGTCAATGAAATAAACTTCCATTTACTAATTGGAATCAATTGCTCAATTCACAACCTATTGTTGTTGGTAATTTCAATAAAAACATTCACCCTTATTCCAGTTGTCAATATCGACGTCACTTCAATACAAAACCAAAAAAATGGAACTTGTATTACCGTTCTAGAAAATAAGTTTGTGCTTTGACAGACTATTTCGGTTCCCTAAAGTCTAGAAAATAATATGAGCCTGTCAATAGCAGTCAGCTGTTTTCGACAACGGATAGACAAAACCCAACCTTTTTGCTATTGTATTGATGTGATTTTGTGATATTATGTTGATTACAAACAACGTTTGTACGAATTACGACTCCTACAATAGGTTGTGAATTGAGCAAATATTTTTAAAATTATATTCGGCTAAGTTGAACTTAATTTTAATTTTTTGCTCTCAATTCTAACAATCAATATATGTATGGAAAGTGTATTTTCCGTAATAAATTTCACAAAAACAAAACTTCGCAATAGTATACAGTATGAGCTTTTGGAGGTTTTATTAAATATGCTTTTAAGAATCTAAGACAACGAAATATATGCTAATGAATTTCAACTTTTAAACTTTTCTAGTTCACAAGGTGGAAATTCGGAAATTTATTAATTAATGATCTTTTGAGATACATACATACATACATATGTATATGTAATTGTGATTGCATATCGCACTAATTCCTCTAAAAGGGTTCAAACTTAACATTTTCAAACTTTCCGTAGAGGCAAAAATTTTATTTTTTTTAATTATATGTACTCATATTTCATATTATGCGGTTGTTTAGAAAAAGTTAAATCCAACGTGAAAGCCGATAAACGCGATCAATATATGTATGAACGTAAAATTGAGAACAATTAGAAAAGACAATCTCTCATGTCCTAAACTATTCAATATATTCATTAAAAAATTTATGTAAATTTTTTTCTGAAAAGTGATGAAATGTTAAAATTTGCTCTTTGCCCCTCTTCATATGTCGCATAAGCAAAAATATGCCGCTTATTCAGGGTATTCAGAATTCAGCATTATCAATGTTTCCAACCCTGCAAATATATTTTCTTATACAAACATTAATGGTTTTATTTAAAATTTTATAAATAAAAACCACATATTTGTAATAAACATATTAAGTATAATTACTTAAACAAATTATTTATAAGCTAAAATTATAGAAATTATGAATAATCAATCGTATACGAGCGGCGGCAACAAACAACATTGACTGCAAAAGTCTGGACAAGTTCAATGACTGTTTCTGATAAGCTGAAGCTTTATTTCTTTATTTTAATTTATACGATGCGTTGTTATACATACATACATATACTGCATATGGAATATGTGCATGTACATACATACATATGTATGTATGTATAGATGTATGTGTGCATGTATGTGAGTTTTAAATTTATTCAAACAAAATTTGTTTTTATCTTCTGCGTTATTTTTGTGATGCAAACAAAATTTTCGGTGTATATTTCATACAAATATTTTCTGGACTTTGCTATTTTCGTCTGGCTAGATGATTTTGAAATTTTTATTTATACACGAAAGCATTAAATTTAATCACAAATGTGATAATTTATATTTTGATTATTATTACTATGTATTGTTTTTTCTTTTATTTGCCTGCAAAAATTTAATTTTTTTTGTTAAGGCATACTAATAATAACCAAATAAAGAATTCCCCTTATCGTGGTTGGCGTATTTCGATTTCGAGACTAGACGGTTTTGTAATAGATTAAAGAACACAGCAACATATTTTCTTTTATTTTGAACCAAAATGTCTTTAGTTGCCGATTTTGATTGATTGATTTTGATTTTTTTTTTTCAAAAACTTGCTTACGTTTCAAGTGCTTTTTCTCGAAACAATATTTTTGGGTACTCTGATCACAATTCCGTGCGAAAAGCTGTCAAATTACATGTAAAAGTATGTGGTATGAAATATTTGCGAAATAAACTTGCTAAAGTAGTACTCTGTTCTTATTGCGAAAAACACGAAAAATGTGTCTGGGAGCATGTCTTTCCATGGCATCATTTTTGTTTAAGCTGCGAAACAACATGAGCAGTACTTGTTTCGCGCGGAATTTTAAACAATGTTGCATACTTTCAAGCAATAAAAGCAATAAATTTAGCAAATTTATCGTAATAGTATTTTCACACTGAAAGTTAAAACCTGGTTTTAACGTTAAAACCATTAAACAGCTGATTTTGCATTCACACTGCAAGTTTGTTAAATTCGGGTTTTAACTCACAGACTGTCTAATAACTTTGCTCAAAAATAAAATAAATCTCCTTCAGAAATGCGTGTATTTGTTGTTGTATTTTTTTTTCTACTTTTTATAACACTTATTTGACAAACTGAACAACAACTTTTTTTTGTTTGTATGAAAAACTCGAAAATTTTACAATACGTTGTAAAATGGAAATTATTTTATATTTTGTAAATAAATATTTTAAGATTATGCAACTAGTATATAATACAAAGTGAAGAAGGTGCTTGGAAATCAAATTATTGTACATATATTAAAAATGCACAAATACATCACAAAATAAAACGTTTTATCGGTGAATCGATGTCAGTCGTATGGTCTATTTTCACTTCCCAGAGGTCAATGAAAATATTTTCGTTGTTTTCCTTCTAAAAAAGCTCTTTTTTTCCATAATTTGTTGATTACTATATTGTTGCTGCTGCAGCCATTTTTAAGTTGAAAATCTTTCAAGCGACATCTACTGTTATTCACTTGCATAAACATTATCAGCTGCTCCCGGTCATTTTAAGTTGACAGCACAGAATACACAGAAGTGAAGAAAGTGACAGGTAAAAAAAGCTCCAATCAGGTTTTTGTTAAAATTCGTGGAAAAAAGAGAAAAGCATAGTGTATTTGATACTGTAGTGTATTACTACTTACCAATTAACACAGCTAATAAAAATTTATTGCACTAGAAAACGTAGCAAAACAAAAACGACGACAAAATTTGAGGGAAAACGAGACAAACAGAAAAATACCCATATCTTCCGTCTCGTGACACTTCTGTATGTTTTGTGTTGCCAGCACTAAATTTAGCACAGCGAAAACAAGGTTGCATTTCATAAGACCAACTTAAAACCAATTCTATAATAGTTTTAAATTGGTTTTAACGAAAACAATTTGTATGGTAAAACCAGGTTTTACCAAATGGTTTTAACGTTAAAATCAACTTTTATTGAAACCATGTCAGTGTGAAAATACTATAATGGATAAATCAATGTTGCTCAACAGTTTTTTCATACTCGAACAGAGTACCAGATTTAACTTGAAATAGCATTTTGGAGGAAGTTCTTTTGTTTGCAAGAACATGGTTTACTAAAGCCTAGAACTCTGTTAAAATTTTTAAAATATCTTGAGCAACATTGATTACTTTGACATGTAAACAATATTATCTAGCCCTTAAAACTAGTCTACAATTTCTTACGTGTGGAAAAAAACACGCCATGTGTTTGTTGTTAATTCCTTGCGAAACAAATGCCACTCATATTATTTGGCATGAAAACTTAAATTACGCCTAATCGACACCAGAGGCGCTGCAACTCTGCATTATTAAAAACGTGCAAAAAATGAAGATTTCCTCTATCTCTTCCTTCACCAACTGCCTTTTATCAATATCCCTTTTCTAAAGAAGGTAACACCTAGTAATAGTAGTAGGCATTAATTGTCTGAGTGTTACTGCTCTTTAAAAAAAATAATGAAGTTACATTTCATATGTTCAACCTAAGATGCACAGAGTAGTACTTCTGCAACATTTTTTCATGAACAATTAATTCATGGCAATTTTTTATACATATACATATGTACATATGTATTTTGACACTATCTTCCGTGAAATGTTTGAACAGACTATCAGGCTTAAAGCAAATAAATTTATAGCGTTTCTTTTATCAACATATAGCAGCAATATTTACTAAACTTGTTGCATAAATAAGCCCAGAAAAATGTTGAGCAACATTGATTATGTAGTGGCATGTAAACAATATTATTTAGCCCTTGAAATTATGCTAAAATTTCTTAAGTTTGTAAAAATACTCGTGGTGCTTGTTGCAAATACCTTTCGAAACAAATGCAACTCATATGCACGAAGAGTTATAATTTTGAAGATATGTATGTATGTATGTATATTTCTATATGAAGACTTATAATGTTGAAGATACATTTCATATGTTTTCGCCAAAATGAACAGAGTTTTTCCCCTGCAGAATTTTTTCATGAACAATTCTTGGCAATTTTTTGTGTAATTATTTTGCCAGCATTTCACGTGCAATGTTGAACAGAGTAAAGGCTCAGTTAGCCGACTGTAATGTAATGTAACTGTAATGTAGAAAACAGCTGATCGATATTTTTATATGAAAAGTAGGTTACGTTACATTACATCTCTATAACCATTTTCATTACTTTTCCCATAACAAAATCTATCAGCTGTTTCTTACTGTTGCAGTTGCATTACATTACAGTCGGCTAACTGAGCCTTAACAGGCTTTAAATTATAAATAAAAAAATTTTTCCACAAATAAATTAGTACATATGTATGTATGTATGTGTATGCTCTCTTTAAACTTTAATACCAACTACTTCTACTGACTGCATCTTAATTTTTATACAGTTGCAAATTTTGCGTTATTACTGCGAGCGCAAGCATATTGTATCTTGCATACGTATGTATATACATGTATACATAAATATGTATACAGGGTCGCCCTTCTACTGACAGCAATAATGCGAGAGTGCATGTGTGATTGTGTTCATGTGTTAACTAAAGTAGGTCGTAACTCTGACCCACATTTACGTCTTTTCACATAATTACTATGACGCATATGAAACAAACTATAAGAGCACTAGAAAGTGGAGTTTGTTCTAGAGCTTTTTAAACTAAAATCGTTTTTATTTTAATTTTCAGTATATTTAAACTTTCTTTTTTTATTATGTTTGACCGACCTTTACTCTGGCTCACCAAGGTCATTAGAAAATCTATTATTTTTAAGGGAAAATATGGCAGGTATAAAATGCCTTCAGAAAAATAACAGAAATAATTTGCTAAAAATCATTAATCATGGTAATAATAACAAGAAAAATTTGCTGCTTTTTGTTTGATTAATAATCCAAAAAAAAAAAAAAAAAGAAAAATGTTTCATACCAGCAGCCAAAAAAATGTACATCATATGTATGTATTTTGATATGAAATAAATTGTGATTCATTGAAAAACTACAAAAAACAAAACAATCTCTGAGCAGTTGTAGTGGTTTGTTTCAATTTTATTAAACCGGCTTTTAAATAGCAAAACTAATTTTTTCTATTTATGTGGAAATAATTCAAAGATATTTTTGGCTTCAACTATGAGTAAACAGGCTTTGCGCTATTGAAATAATACTTAAATATAGAATAATTTATTTCAACTATAAAATTATAAAATAATATATGATCAGTTTAGTAAAAGTTTTCAAATAAAAACTTAAGAAAAACAAAATTATTAAAATTAAGAAAATGTTTGCCAACATTGTCAAAATTTGCCTTGAAATTAAAAATAAACAAACAAAAAAGAAACATTGAAAGTGTGTAATAAAAACTTGTACTAAGATAAATGAAGTAAAATTCGTGTCAGTGTTGCCATATATTAAAAATATATACATGCTGAACAGGGAACACACACATATGCACACAATAAAAATTAATATTAAATTCAACCAAGAACCAGGAAAGAATTGCTGGTACCGAAAGAACAAAGTATGTACAAGAAATTAGCCACTCTTTATTACTTATCTGATACTGTGCATCAATGACGAACAAAGATTAAAAATGTTTAGGCACATATTTGAAAAAAAAAAACATTTATGTTGAGCAACATTGATTAATTTTAGCCCTTGAAACTATGCTACAATTTCTTATGTTTCTTTCACATTTAGGGCTATCATGAATAAAATTCCATGTGAAATTTTTCCATTTTCCAATTAGAATTTTTTGTTTTTCCTATTACTTGCTATTAGTTGGAAATAATTTCACGGAAAAATTTCACGTGGAATTTTATTCGCAAGAACACTTATAATGTTGAAGATACATTTCATATGTACTGCAACATTTTTTCATGAACAGTTTATGACAATTTTTTGTATATATATTTTGACAGCATTTCACGTGAAATGTTGTGGAAAATGTTGAGCAACTTTCATTACTTCGGACGAAAAATTTGTCATAGAAATGCACTGATTTACACGGGCGTAATTGTGCTGGCAAGTTTGCTGGTAAGAGAGGCAAAGAGAGCGAGTGGTTTTTGTTTGGCATAATTTTTCAATCAGCTACAACCCCGCATTAGCAGCATAAAAGCAATATACACACAACTTAAAAAATACCAAATGTTAAATGAATACGAAAAACACTAACACACACAAGACTTTGTCTACCTATACATTTTGTGCCAGATTAATTAGTCTCGTGTAATTTGGAAAAGAACCAAAATTGTGCGGCTTAAAAATTGTTCTCGTGTAAACTACCTCAACAACATTAACTAGCTCTTGAAATTATGGAAATTTAAAATGTTGAAGATACATTTCATATGTTGTTTCGTAAGATGAACAGAGTACTGCATATGCAACATTTTTTAATGAACAATTCAATACATATGTATTTTGACAACATTTTACTAAGCCTAGTACTAGCAACTCATATTATTATACATAAAAACTTAAAAAAATGTTGACACATGTTCTGCAACATTTTCTTTTAAGAACAGTTCATGGCAATTGCTTTATATCTATTTTGACAACATTTTACTAGGCTTAAAGCCTAATACTAGCAACTCTTAAAAACTTAAAAAAATGTTGACACATGTTCCGCAATATTTTCTTTTAAGAACAGTTCATGGCAATTTCTTTATATGCATTTTGACAGCTTTGCACGGGATATGTTGACTAGAGTACCAGCCTTTATTCATAAAAATTAATTTTGGTTTATAAATTTTCTATGAAAATTTTATTAATAAACTTTTTATAAAGTCAAAATTTTTTTTATAACTAAGGGCACTAATGTTTTTTTTTATAGAGATTTCATAATTTACATAATTAAGCCTGGATATATGTAAATCAGATAAACAAACAAATATTGGTATACAAATTGATATTCATATTGTGCCCATAATTATGAAAGTGGTCTAAATCGTCTGCATTTTTCCTTCGAAATATTAAATAAATCTAAAAAAAACTTTAATAAATATTAAATAATTTTATATTAATCGAGGCTAGTATAACTCTAAATTGAAATGTTGCATAACATAAAACTATTTTTTGATTTGTTCAAATATAATCTACGAAATATTTCGACACAGTAAATATGTAACTTAGACAAATTCATAATTATAATGCAGAATTAATCCTCACATCGTTAATTATATTGTGTAAAAATTTCCGACAAATATCTTGTTCACCCAGCTCTTTAAAAATTTAAATTTTCTTTTTCAATTAAGTTTTGCGTAAATTTAAAACTCTAAACTCGTTTTCTCTCAAATTCTCTCAAACTAGTTTTTTTGAGTTATGACGTTTTTTATTGAATGAGCGATATGTGAAAGTCATGCTAAAAATGTTTCAGCAGCATGTATGTATGTATCTTTAAGTTCTTCTTTGAACTAAATTGCCAGACTTTTTACCAGAGATTTTACTGTAGTTTAAGCAATTTAGTTTCCAAATCCAAGGCAGCAGCTAATGACGTGAAATTTTGTTAATTATACAAGGTTTCTTTATTTCAATTAATATTGAATATTTATATGTACATATGTTGCAGTTAGTATTGAAAGTGGTTCCACTACTTATTTGGAAATACCATTATGATTCCATAAATTTTACAACGTCTATTTCGATATTTACCCAATCATGGAACCAAATATTTAAATTAAATTAAAACTATTTCAAAGAAATTGCCTAGTCTTCAATTAATTAAATATGTTTCTTTATCAGCATGTTGCTCTGGACAATGTTGCTCAATGAAGAGTTTGAGCTTGTTTTTGTTATTAATAAACTGACAATTAAAAGTTCTCGACTGCCTATTTGAGTACTTTTTGTTTTCAATATATAATTGGTACACCAGAATTTTTACTTGTCTTCTATAAACTGGCAGTAAATGATTTATTTTAAAACTATAATGTTTATTTTAATAACTCAAATATGTTTAAAACATTCGCCCCTATCGTGAACAGTTTTTCCCTCGAAATATTTTCCCTTTTTCCCAAATTGGAATCGTGAATAGTTTATCCCTTGAAATGTGTTCCGTTTCTTTATTCCCCTTATCATGAATAATATTTTTCCCATGGATTTTTTCACTTTTCCCTTGGTCTTGTTCACTTTAATTTTGCAAGCGAATATCGCGTAATTTCAATATTATCCTTCCTATTTAATATTAAAAGTTATAAATAATTATTTTTAGAGAAAAATCAGTAAATAATGTCCGTGATTAATAACAATAATTTTCTGCAAAACCTTTGGTTCACATGCAGTAAATTATCTGAAAGAATTTTTTCCACTGCACCTAAAATAGTTCAAAAGACAACTTTTCACTTTTGAAAACCAAAATTTGTATATTTCTAACTGTCAAACTTAAATTTCTTTCATTTTCAATTAATGTTTCAGCTTTACAAATCTTCCCGTTTTTACATTCACTATGCATCGATAGCGCGAACAAGCGTTACAATGAATTTCGCTACAGAAAATTTTCCCCATGGTGGGAACAAAAATTTCACATTTTATTTACGTAGGGATATTATTTCAAAATGTTGCCACACTACAAGGAATTCCTTTTATTTTGTTTTATGACTCCAAATACCGCTATCGGCTTGTCAAAAAAATTACTCAAAAAAAAAAATTAATTTTCTACTCAAGTCGAACGTTGCGTGATGGAAAACAGGGGGTAAGGGTAACAAGGTGACAAAGCAATTACATAATCCTTTCCACTATGTTTGGTTATGTAGGCCATAAATATTCTTCTTCATTAAATAAATTTAAAAAAAAAAAACGAAACCAATTTGTTGACCCACAATTTCTACTACTTGTAATTGACTACAAAAAAAAAAAAACAAATTATTGCCCTGCTTGCAGTTACAACAAAGTGAATGTGTGCACTGATTTGCTTTTTACATAATAATTATGCAGTATGATTATTGATTCTTTGGCATATTTTCTTTTTTTTAAATTTATAGAAAACTTCGGCCATACGAGTTTAGTAACATATAGAAAAGGCTGCAAAAAATAAATAATGGTGCCAAATGCAATTTTTTTCTTTAAGAGGACGTTGCTAAAACATTTCTAAACTATTTGAAGCACTTCAGGAACACAATCAAGCAAAAATAGACAATAGAAATAATGGCAATAACAAAAAATAATGTCAAAAATAAGAGCACAAAAACACAATTGGCCTTAAGCCAAAAATAATAAATACATAGACGAAATATCGAAAAATGCATTTCAATGAAACGTAAAATGCAAGAGAACTTTTTTTTGTTTGTAAAGAAATAGAATTTTAAGGAAATTTATTTAGGAAAATTGTGTGCTACGTATTGGCAAAAAATAAAAAAAAAAACAGTCTTTCATAAAGCAAATCGAAAAGTACGTTTGTTTATTGATTGCGCTGACTTACACGAGCATAATTGTGCTGGCATAACATGACAGTTTGTAGGTGAGAGAGGCAAAGAGAGTGGTTTTGCGGTTGGCATAACTTTTCAACCAGCTACAACCCCGCATTAGCAGCATAAAACCAATGCACACACAACTTAAAAAACAACAACTGGGGCCAAGTGTCTCTATGTCAACACTAAAACTCTAGTAGTAGTTACATTGTCTACAATTTCTCTTTTATTCGTCAGTATAAAATAAAGAGAGAAAACAGATGTGGTGTATTTCTGGTGAATTTTGAAACAACTTGTCAGTATACATAAATTAAGGTATAGAAATGTACCAGTAAATTTCTGGTTGGTATGTCTCCATGTTCCCATAAGAACTATGAATTCACTATCTAGTCAATTGTTTTAGTGTTACTAGTAGATTTTCAATGACAAGCACATGCTAAATGTCTATAGCATAAAGTATTGTATGGGGAATAATTGTAGAGTAGCACTGGTGACAAAGTCAAAAGCGACTAAGTACATTTTCACCATCGACATTTCCTTCAGGGTGAATACTAAAAACGCTTACACACACAAAGCTGTGTATACGTATACATTTTGTGCCAGATGAATTAGTCTCGTGTAATTTCGAAAAGAACAAAAATTGTGCGGCATAAAAATTGTTCTCGTCTAAACTACCTCATTGATATTTTTTTATTCTATATTGAACACAAGTAATACATATATACATACATACATACATACATACATACATACATACATACATACATACATATGTATCTGTCCCCTCTCTTACCCATGTGCAAGTTATTCTGTTGTAAAATTTGCTTCAGCAGCATGATTTCGTGTTAAAGTATTGATAGCCATATGCAAAAGAAGGGTAAAAGCCAAATGCACAGAAATGGCGTTGTAAGAAAAAGTGAAAATCAGGACGACCGATATAATGTCAACAACAAAATGCAATCATGTGGTGTGTTATTGTTGTCGAAATATCTACATACATATGTATGTATGTGTTTTTTTACCTACACAGACGAATATTTTTTCATATACATATTTATAAATGCATGCCTACATTCATATGTACATAGTATGTCTGTATGTGCATATTTTTGTGTTAGAAAGTTCTAACATTTGCATACGAGTGTGGCGCAAAAATACTTGCAAGATTTTACATGCACATGCATGTAGTATACAAATTTGCATGTACAAATATATCTGTTTATGCATGTGTCCATTCATACATGCATACATACAAAATATGCCTTTTGTGTAGGAAACTGATTTCCAACAAACTTGGCACTAAAACCCATAATAAAACAATAACAAAAATGCAGTTATAAAATCAAAAGGAATTCTAACAGGCAAATGAACGTGTTAAAGATAAACCAACTTATAGCAGCACATAAAAAAATATAAAATGGCTAAGGTAATAAAGAAAAGTGCACCATTTACCACGACAACAAAAAATTGCAAGATTTCTTGTTTCAAAAATAAGTCACGAATATTTTTTGTTAAAACTTTTTGTATCGATTTTTCTTCTTAAAAAAAATCCAAAGTTTCCAGACATCTACATATGTAATTATCCTTATTTCCTTTAAGATGTTTTCTTTTTCCCAAAAGATATATTTCTTCCAAAAAGGCACTTTCTTCCAACAAGGTCCTAATTTAAAAAAGAAAAAAAAACTTTTTTCTAAAATGATTAAATATATGGGCACGATTAATATATACTTTATACTACAAAGAGGTACTTTTTCCAAAAATTTACTGTTTCACAAAAAGGTGCTTAATTCCGAAATTTTGAGACTAACTTTGTAAAACTCAAGACCAAGCGTTGACAAATTTTACATGGAAAAAATTTAAATTAAAAAACAAGACACATACAAACTTTGTGAACGCTTCGCGTTTAGTTTTACAAAATAGTACAATTTATTTTTCAAAGATTTCATTTCATACCAACAAATTAGTATTATGTTTAATTAAAATATTTTTTTTATAAAAGTACTACTTTTTCGCCAAAGAGCCTAGCTACCTTTTGTTAAAGTGGTACTTTTTTCCAAAAAATTCACTTCATCCCAAAATGGTAATTTTCCTAAAGGAGTAGTTTTTGTCAAAAAAAAAAAAAAAAAAAAAAATGCCAGTTTATCCCAAAAAGTTACTTTTTCTGAAAAAGTACTTTTTCCCTCAAAAGGTATTTTTCCAAAACATAATTCATGTAAAAAGATAATTTTTGTTAATACATATCGCACATATACTTCAATAGTGGCATAACTCAAAAAATGAGTTTTTTGAGTTAATAATGCAGAAAGATGCGGCATTTCGTATTTTATCTTGTGTAAAAATTTCATATAAATAGCTTCTACCATCACCTCCTGAGAGAAGATTTTTTTTCATTTCTTCATTGAGTCGTATGCAAATTGAAAACTTAAAACGCGTTTTCTACAAAACTGGTTTTTTTTGAGTTATGGGACTATTGAAGTATATGTGCGATATGTATTTTTCCAAAGGTACTAAAAATGGGTACTAGAGTGCAAAAAAGTTTTTTTTTTCAAAAAAGTATTTTTCATGACATGTTTCTTATAAATAATATTGTTTTGTGCCAAAGGGGTATTGTTTCTCAAAAAAGTACTTTTTTCAAAAAAAAAAAAAAAAAAAAAAAAATAACTTTTTCCCAAAAATTTACTTTTTTTCAAAAAGTTCTTTTTTCTGGTAAAAAGTATTTATTAAAAATGTTTTTTCAAAAAACTACGTTTTTATCAAAGATGTATTTTTTCCCACAACAGGTAATTTTCCCCAATAAGTACTTTTTAAGTATTTTTTTCCCAAAAAAAGTTTTTAAAAACAAGTTTCTTGTAAATAATAGTGTTTTGCCATAAAGGCATTTTTTCTCAGAGTACTTTTTTCCGAAAAGATTAGTTTTTTTTTTGGAAAAAAATACTTTTATCATAAAGTTTTTTTTTTCAAATATATTTCTTGTAAAAAAATACGGTTTTATTAAAGATGTATTTTTTCCAAGAGTGGCACTTTTTCCCCAAAATGGTAGTTTTTGTGAAAAAGTACTTTTTATTGTTTCTTGTAGATAAAAATGTATTTTTTCTCAGAGTTAATTTTTTCCAAAAAGTTACTTTTTCCCAAAAGATAAGTTTTTTTGGAAAAAGTACTTTTTATTAAAAAGGAGGTTTTCAACAAAAGGAAATTTTTATGAAAAAAGTACTTTTAACCCAAAAGGTTAAAACATGTTGTAAAAAAATTACGTTTTTATCAAAGACATATTTCTTTTAATAAAAAATATATTCTTTTCACAGAGGTACTTTTTTTCAAAAAACTTAATTTACTTTTTTCCCAAAAGGTCCATTTTCTGAAGATATGTTTTTCAAAAACATTTTTCTTGTAAAAAATACTTTTTTGCCAAAGAGGCATTTTTCTTCTTTAAAAAAGTACTTTTTCCAAAAAAAAGTTACTCTATGTCACAAAGATATTTTTCCCGAAAAATAAAAGTGGTTTTTGCAAAAGGTGCTTTTTACCGATTTAGCCAAAAAAATTCCCTAAAAGTTTTGTCTGGATACTTGCCCTGTTTAAGAAAATTTCTTAAAAATGCTATAAAAGGTCTTAAGCAAAAAATAATATTTTATAAGAGGAATTTTGTACCTTTCGGATTTGTGGACATGCTTATATTTTTCCCAAAAATTATTACAACTGTAGGAAAAAATTTATTAGAACTCTTTATGATACCATTTTGTAACTTAACGCAATTACAATTTTTCAATCGCAAAATATATGTAATTGTTTGTATGTGTATATACATATGTGTTATTAAGATTAATGAACATATCTAATGTACTATGTTGGAAATGCTTTTTGAACTGCAAATTTCCTTCGTATATTTCTACAAACACTAATGAGCAAAAGTGGATATCAGCAAATCAATCAGATCAGATCATAATTATTTTTTAATTAAATTTTTAGATATCTGAGGCAAATGTGAATAGGAAAAAGTATGTAGTTATGTATTTTACTAGGTGATTAGATACTAGTCCAAAAAAAATATAATTACCATTATTCCAGTTGTCCGCATCGACGTCACTTTAACACAATACCAAAAAATTGGGCCTTGTTTACTCGCTCTCAAGAACAATTTTGTGCAACTGGCAATCTATTTCCGTTCCCTAAGGCCTAAAAAAGAGCATAAACCTGCCAAAAGGAGTCAGTTGTTTTTGACAACGGGTACACAAGCCCCAATTTTTTGGTATTGTGTTAAAGTGACGTCGATGCCGACAACTGGAATAAGGGTGAATAATAAATAAGCATCATAAAATATTGGATAAAATATTACAAATGCAATACCAAGAGTCATATATTAAAACTTGAGTACAATAATAATAGTATCGAAATACAATTGTGAAATTCAAACGGCAGTGTTAAACGTCATATTGCCATAATGTTTCAAATTAGTTAAATATATATAATTGTTTGCTTTCACACAAAAATTTTAGAACATATGTAGAACATATGTATCTAATGACAGATCGTATACCTTTGTGACTGTTTTTTCAGTCTCCCAATTATTTATTTTTCTATAACAGTTCATTATTAACCTTACAATTGGCTTGATATACTCCTGCTTGTACTTCTTGTTTTCCTTAAAAGTTAAAAGCACTTATTCATCTTGCAACTTTTGCGCTTCACTGTAGACTTTTGCACACACACATACTACTTGCATACTTATATGCATTTCACACAGTCTATTAGTTAGAAAATACGAGTAATAATAAATAGAAAAAGATAAAAATAAAAGCAAGTGTCATACTTGGTACATTAAGTACAGCTCGACAAAAATTTTGTTAAAGTAACAAAAAAAAAAAAAAATAAACCAAATGGAACTTTGAAAAAAAAACTAAATAATCGATGGGGAAAACTTTTTTGCATATGCATACATACATATACACATATATATGTATGTACATATGTACGTATGTCCAAACAACAGCACAAAGCCAAGCGCAAATGAAAAGCAAATGTTGTACTGTTATGAACAAATTTAATAATCACATTTCACTTTCAATTAATTATCTGCAAGCCAAAAGAAAACTATTTTCAGCAAATTCTTTGTTTTTACAAAAAGAAGAAAAAAACAAATTACAAAACCAATAATATCTACAAAAACTAGGCGAAAAAGAAAAGTGTAGAAAAACAACAACTGCAATTGCAATTAAAAAAAATAGGGTGATTTTCTATGATTTTTCACAATTAAATAGAACGCCCTTGGCTGCTAATTTCACTGTATTGGTTGACTGACGGCTTTGTGTTAGTTGTTGCTTATTAACGGCTGTTTGTTTTTATGTTAGTATTGGATTTTATTTTTCTATTTATTAAAAATAAATTTAAGGTGGGTCCATTAGTTTAGTTCTAATTGTTAAAGTAAATAAAGTGGTTTTATTAATACAAAGTGAAATGTGGTGGTGTTGACCACAAAGTAAAATGGCGCAGTTATAGGTACAAGGACATCTTTTGAGGGTAAGGATTTTAATAAAAGCAAACAGACTTTCTTTCGGCAGGTTGTTGAAAATTAAACATTACAAGAGCTTCATATTTACCTGATGCGAAATTTGTTTTTCCATTTGCGTTTTAAATTAAGCGTTAGTAATATGAAACTAAAATGGTCAAAACGCCAAAAACAAAAAAAAGAAGGAAGTAGTTAGTGCGGTTTTCGAAAGCTCGAGTTCGATTCCAGACCAGTAGTGCGATTCACTAACTTCTTTTTAAACGATAATCGCATCGTTAAAATAATTATAACGAAAATTTATCGAATATGCTATTCTGTAACATTTTTAACGATATTCGCTGTTGGTTAATGCCAGCTGTTTCGTTATTTAAGCGACAATAATTTATGTGCTGTTCATTTTATCGACAAAAATCAACAGAAAATATCAACTGGATACTATCGTTAAAGAGAAGATATAGAATCACACAACCGTTATTGTAAGCGACAAAATGTATAGACAAAAATTACGATTGTCGGATCTTTAAAAGTTACTGAACCGCACTACAGACTCAGTCCTATGATAAGCATGATAAATTGTTCTGGTATGCAGAGAATCCGTTTACATGCAAAGAAACAAGAAAAAAATGTAAAAGCTTTCAAAGCTGTTTACCTCAAATGCAAATATCAGACTATGTGTGCTTGGAAGTAGCTGGTTTAAAGTAATGCGTCCGTCTACTTACCACCAGAGGCGCAGCAGTAATGCTATAAAAATGTAAAAAAAAACTGAAAACCAGTTGTAAACACGAGTTGATTTTAATAATTGCATACTGCAGCAACTGTCATAACTTAACTAATAATTTCCTAAAAGAAGGTACACACATACACACATACATGTACACATGTATGGCAGGAACCCAGCTAGAATTTTCAGTCTTGGAAGAGTATAATCGGAATCTTATGAAGAACATTTTTATAACAGTTTGGAAATAATCAAACAGGCCTAAGTTGTTGTGATCACTGTTTATCTACATACCCTGTCGGAAACTCAGTTAACTTTAAACTAACTTTAAGCTTACTATTTCCCAACTAGTGCTGACTGAGACTTGGATTACTTTCCAATGGAAACATCTAACTCTTTCAAACATGCGATTTCCTAGGCAGTAGCCAATTGTGTCCTCTGCACTGCTTTTCAACTAACTTAAAGTTGGCTTTATTTAAGTCACCTGGTAGTCAGTAAATTTGCAAAAAGATATTGCTGTAGTTCGAACTATATATGTATCACACGTTGTATAGTCAAAAACGCTACCACCCAGCTAAGGTACCATCTAAAATAATAACAGCAAAATGTTAATATAAAATGAGTTTTAAAGTAGCTGATAGTAAATTTTGTTGGTTGAGAGTTGATTTTGGGTGAGTTCGGAATTAGTTAGTCTAAAAAAAAGTTAACTATAAGTTGATTATTTTTGTACATAGTTGAATAGTGATTTTACGACAGGGTATTTATCAAGAGGCTACAAACGTATTAGTTTTAAATTTCATAGAGTATTCGAATAGTATAAGTGTGACGTAGTTTAACCTACTCTAAACAAGTAAAAACCACTTAAGATTTTATTTTGCCCACACATTTTAAATATTCTGCTAGTTTTGATATATGGATCATGAGATAAAGAGTAATAGTTGAAGCTAAGGAAGATACATATTTCATAGAGCACAAATAAATTTGAAAAATAAAAAAGAAGACCGGCAACGGACAGAAATATGCATGAATACGTACGTCATTGCGGAAGCGTAAAAAATTACTATTTTACATAAAATAAGCAAATAATAGACAGAGAGAAATACAATCACAAATATTTGCAAAACTAATTTGATACTTTCAATTGTGGGAATATTGTGGACAATGGTAGAAGAAGACAACTGCAAAAAATTTTAAATCACACAAATAATAAAGCAGTGAATGAATGAATGATCTCATAGTAAATTTTAGTTTAGACTTGAATTAAAAAATTTCAATACACACAAAAGTCGTGTTTTATCGGTATTTTAATTATGCTTTTTTAAGTCGTAAAATTTATGAGTTTATTTTGTTTTTTTTTATTACATAAATTTTAATAGACGAGATAAAGGGTGTCCCAACAAGAACGCAAGATTTAAATTTTAAATAAAACACAGATATTTAAAAAAAAAATCGTGAAACTTTATTATATCGTAAAGTAGACAAAATGAGGTTATGTGTGGAACAACAAATCGGACAGATGGACGCCGCGGCTTTGCTGGCACACACGCGATCTTTTAATGAAATTTTCAATGGCCGTTTTGCATAAATGCTGCGGTATTTTATTAATGCAGCGTCCAATTTCCTCTTTTAAGGCTTGAGTCGTCGTCGGCTTATTCGCGTAAACCATCGACTTCAAAAAACCCCAAAGAAAAAAGTTTAATGGTGTTAAATCGCACGATCTAGGCGGCCAATTCTGGTCTCCAAAACGCGAAATAACACGACCGGGAAATGACTGATGTAGCAATTGAATTGTTTCTCTGGCTGTATGACATGTGGCGCCATCCTGTTGAAACCACATGCCCTCCACATTAATTTCTTCAATTCTAGGCACGAAAAAACTGGTTATCATTTCATGATACCGAACACCATTGACTGTTTGCGCTTGACCTGCGTTTGAGCGACATCATCACGTACAGCTGCGACATTTTCGGTCGATCGACCTGGTCGAAGGCGCGTTGTTGTCTTTACATCACTAACAGACCCAGTTTCGGCAAATTTATCCATTAATGTCTTTACAGTTGACTCTTTTGGAGCATTATTGTGACCCCAAATTGATCGCAAATTTGCGAACTGTAGCCGCAAAACTTTCACCATTTTGGTAAAACAATTTCACAATGAGAATGCGTTGTTCATTCGTGTAGCGCTCCATTTTTACTAACCTCGTACCTTCTACTAGCAAACAATAACAATTGTTCAAATGTCAAACAATGACACTTCGAATGGCGCCAAATTTAAATCTTGCGTTCTTGTTGGGACACCCTTTATGTACATAAATAGTAAACATTTTTAGTGCAATTAAAAAAATTTATAAAATAATATTTGCTCAATTCACAACCTATTGTGGGAGTTGTTGTTCCTATATGAGTTGTTGGTAATTTCAATAAAAGCATGGTTTATAAACAAATGTTTGCACAGAAATTGCCAACAAAAGTTTGTAAGAATTACGGCTGCTACAATAGGTTGGGAATTGAGCATATATTATATTAGCTTTGTGCTTTGTATTTTGGCTTAGCCTATGAAAATACAACAATTTAATTGGAAACAAAATTTTATGAGAAGAGTTCGGGCTATTTATATCAAATTTACGTAAAGTTATGATATTTACAGTGTAATTAACACTGGCTTCATACACAACAATTTTTCCACTATTTTCTGCTCTCTCAACCGAGGCAAAAACTCGAAACTTGTTCAACAAAACTTGCTGTATGTGAACACAGTTATAGTCAGAGTAAACAATCCTGAGATTGAACATTAAGCACTTTTTTCTTTTCACCACAGATTTCAGCTCGAATTGTAGTTGTAAGAAGTGCATGAATCAAAAAAACAAGATTGCGCACTCAGCCGTGCAAGAAAAATTTAACAAGCATCTACGTCATCATAGAATACAAATGTGTGTTAGTTGCAGCGTTGCCATATTTTTTTTCTCAAAATCCTTCAACCTTTTTTTCTCATTAAAAATCTTTTTTTTTAATGATTTTACTCAAAATATATTAATATGCATTGTTTGTACTGAATTAAAATTCAGGAAAAATTTATTTTCTTACAAATGACTAACAAACGTAAAAAGGAAAATAGCACAAAATATTTACTGAATAGAACATGTATAAAGCTAAGTCTAGACGATATGTTGAATCAGCATAACAATAATAAAATAACAAGATATCCTGCTGTCAGCATATACATATGTTAGGCGTCTACACAGTATGCTGAAAGTACCAAATTTTTTAAAGTCAACATATGTCAGCAAATAATAATACAACATATGAGTTAGCATACAATTTTTGTGTCTATACGATATGTTGAATTTCGTATGCTGATATATATGTTAAGTCATGTGAGCATTTGCTTAAATATAAAATAAATTTGACAATTATATTTCTTTATTAGTAATTTGTATAAATTATCGCTTTTAGTGGAAAAGTTTATATTTTTGGTGTATAATTAATATATAAAAAAAACAATGTCATCAAATGATATTTCCCTTGCCGTTATCCTAACTGCATTTGTTTTTGATGGTGATGCAGAATTAAAAGAAAAACGACGTAGAGTTTGGCAAAAGAAATGGTTAGAAAGAAGAAAGGAGGAGGGCTTCTGTGCAAAATTATACAAGGAATTGAAAGAAGAGCAAATATTATACAACATTTCATACGTATTGATATAAATGTCATCGTTAGACCGACCATTCAGTATGGACTTTTGGCCTAATTTGTTTGTAGGGTTTTTTTCACTTTTTTGACTGCCTGCACTTTTTCAGGTGTTGCGCGTGCAGAATCATCTGTATCAAAGCCACAAAATGATTCTAAACAAGCAGCATTTTCCAACAAACCTGTAATCACTGTTTCCATTTCTTTATACATATCGTTTGCTTAATTGGCAAATATGATAAGTCCCTTTTTAATTTTTCAGGAGAGTCTGTCTAAATTTATTTAAACTGAATATGTGTGAGGAAAACGAAACTATTAGTTTTGCTATTTTAAATTAACACAAAAAATTTATTTGCTAAGTAAATGCAAGTACATTAGATGCATATTCTTTTCCGCTAGACTAATAGGTGTTTTTTTAAATTTTTTTTCGTCTTAGCATATTTGCTTACCACTGTATAACAGCAAGAAAAAATACCGTAACGACATTTTAGGTTTTGGAAATGATGCGTTTTGAGTTACAGTACCATTCTACATTAAAAACTCAATTTAGATAAAAATGGACTTAAAATAATCCCGACTAAGCCAACGATATGTTTATGTTCGAAAATATAACAACAATTTTTTATTGTAAGGAATAGTAATACTAAAAATATATACTTATCTATAATGAGTCACCCATTACAAATATCTTCCAATAAATAAACGTTTATTTTTACTATATTTTAATGAGCAGAGTTAAAATAACAATTCTATTTGCTATCAAATTTGCCGTATGCTGAAAAGCTTTAATAGGATTTTCCACAAACAACATATCTGACAGCATACATAGCAAATTTGTTACAAAGTAAAAATATGGTGTCTACACGATATGAAAAAATCTTGAACATACGTTTGTTGACAACTTTAACAAATGCCCTTCATATGTAGTTAAGCATACATATGTTGAAAAAATTTAGTGTCTACACGATATGTTGGCACTGATAACAAATTTTTCACCATAAATATGTTGATTCAACATATCGTCTAGACTTAGCTTAAGATAAATATATGTATGCTGATAATTTATACTTTTGATGAAGAAAAGAAGAAAATATATCAGTACTTTAGTCAAAAGGACCTTAAATAATATACTAAAAGTACCAAATAGCACATTCTTAAAAAACTTATTTTTAACAAAGAAATCTTTTAGTCTTTTTAACATTCCGAAAAACTTCGAAAATAAATCTTCACATATGGTAACGCTGGTTAGTTGTAAAAAGTGTGTGTGTGAGAGAGAGAGAGGGAGCACTTTCCATACACAAATGTACTTCGTTTACAACACATACATACGTATTCTATGTCTACGTCACACAAGCAGACAAAATAACGGCAGCGATGCAAATTTAGCGCGTTTCGTGCTAGATTTAGCGCGTTTTAACTATGCCAAGCGCGCTTTTTTAAAAAAAGCGCTAAATTAGCACGTTTTGAACAAAGTCAATAATATCATTTCAGTTCAATATTTTTTAACTTTTTTGTATAAATTTAAAAATTTTCTAATATCCAAAACTCTGATAAAATTTTTTAAATTACTTAATGGTTCAGCTGTCGCAAAAAAAAATCGTTTAACCTTGGTTAGAATTAAAAACGCATTTTATTACTGTAATGACAAATATTTTGAAATTTCACAATTAAAAATATGTACTACCAAAAAATGTACATAACTTACAAAGCATCTACTATAGCTGAAGTACAAAAAGCATTTGAATCGCAAAACTATTCGACAATTTATATGTTGTTACAAAATTTTACAAATAAATTAGAAGTAAAAACTAAGGATTTCGATGATTTGGAAGGCGATTCTGATTCTGTATTAAATGATTTTAGTTTAATAAACATAATGTCGAGGAAGCAATATTGCAAAATCTGAAAAATTAATTGTGATACTAAACATACATCGACTTTTATTGAAATTTAATTTAGCGCGTAGAAAATAGCGCGTTTTTGCTATAAATATTTGACAATGCTGTAACTTAGCGCGTTCTAACGCGTTTTGAGGAGGGTAGTAGTGCGTTTGGATTATAAATAGTTGGCATCGCTGAATAACGGACCTGTTTTTTTTTTTTTTGGTTCATGTAAGAAGAATGTAATTGAACATAAATGTAAAAAACAACAACAGCTAATAATCGCTTTTGTAAGAATAAAGTGTTGCCATACAAGTATGGTGATTTTTGGGAATTGTTAAATTAAAGTTTAATATTTTTATCGCGAAAAAGACATGTTAAGCTTCAAAAAATCATTAAAAGTGTGTCATTTATGCTTAAATTCTGAATACATTTAATACAGAAATGTGACAAAATATGCTTTTGTCATGCAAGTAAGCAATATGTGACGCGAAATGATTCATATAAATTACTAGATTTTCTAAAAGGCCAACAAAAACATATAAATCGGGAACACCGAAAGATTTTACACTTTTCAATTGTAAGCTTAACCTACAAGTTATGCGTAAAATTGAGAACAATTATTAAGAGCAATTCTCATGTTTCTATAAATTTTCTAAAAAGCCATAGAAAATCTAGGCCAAAAAAAAAACTAAAAACTGCTGACCTAAATTCCAACACTAACTTCTAAAAATTAGGAACATACAAATTAAGTGTTTTTTTTTTTTTTTTTTTTTTTTTTTTTTTTTTTTTTTTTTGCAAAATACAAAAGTAAGCTACTGGTACTAATGAACTGGTCATAAAAACTGTCGACTGTTAATGACTTTGTTAATGAAAATATTTCTTGTTACTCGAGAACAAGTGGCAAAATAATAAATATGAACAAAACATAATTCAGGTTTTACTTAACGAAAACAATTTTTTAAAGTTTATAAACAAAGTTGGAACGATAATTGAAATGAAATGAAATTTTTCAGTGCGCGTTAAATATTTACGTAAGTACATACATACGTACGTATATTTTTTTTAAAAGCAATGCACACATAATCAAATTAATTAAGAACAAGTTTAAAAAATTCTAGAATCATCCAATTTTGGTGCTCAAACGAAGTTTGCAAATTCTTCCTGCAGAATATTTACCGTCCACAATTTCATTCAGGGCTATCATGAATAAAATTCCGCGTGAATTTTTTCCCGGGGAACAATTCTAATTAATAGCAAGTAATAGGGAAAACAAAAAATTCTAATTGGAAAAGGGAGAAATTTCACGCGGAATTTTATTCATGATAGCCCTGATTATCTCTGTAATGGGGATGCGCAAATTGTCTCTGTAATGGGGATGACTTCAGAGACTAAATAATATACGTATGTTAGGGCTGACATACGCTCTTTGTCATTGCGAAATATTTCCTATTTTTATTGAGCACACGAATTAATTGCTTTAGGCTTTTAAATATTAACATAATACAAACTTATATCCATACGCAGAATTTGGCCCTCACAATGCAAACCTAACAATTTAGTTTTTCAATTGTTATCGAGAAACCTCATTTTAAATTACACTTTTTATAGTGTTTTGTAACCTTTGGCGATGGGAGATTAAAATCTAAAATACAACATTTCTATGAATTAAAAAAAAATTTCACTAATACCTAGAAACTTCTCCAACAAAGTGATAATTAATTTAATTGTTGTTGTACATACATACAAACATATATACATATGTACACATTTTTTAGTTTCTGTTTTCATGTTATTTGTAGTCTTGGCAGAAGTGAGTATAGGTAATAAATCAAAAAGAAAACATTTATGAAGTATTTTTTAAAATTTACAAACAAAAAATATTTCATAGAAAAATTCCACTCCAAATTATTAATAGAACATTAATCCAATAAACCAAGCGATATATGTACATATATTCTAGATGATCATAAGCGATATAATCCTAAAACATAGTGTTTCTATACTAAACAAATAAGTTATAACATTTTGAAATTTTTATTAAACAATTGTTTAATTCATGCGTTATGCAATATTGTATTTCTATTGTTGATAATTTTTATACAATTAAAGGGGCCCATACACTACAACAGCATGCATGCGCAATCAAGTGTTTGTGCCAGCGATTTGGTCGTGTATGGGCATTTTGTGCGATTGTACGGTTTGCTGTAGCGATGTCAAGTAGAGTTTGATATTTTGCTGATGGTACCAGCTCGCTGGTGTGGTATATGGTGAAATTAGCTCAGTTGAGCAAAGTTGTCATGGAGCAAACATGCATTTAAGTAATATAATTTATTGAAATATAATTTCTTTCAATGGTAAACAGAATTTTAGAACTTTAGTTATACATAGCTGCTAATTTTAACAACATACCAATAATAATTGCAACAAAATATGTGTCACTATTCATAACCACCCTTCCCGAAATTTTGTAAGAAATGAATATTGTACCAGCTTGCTGGTATGTTGTGTGGTTCGAGCATGAATGCTCAATCGCTTGATTGTGCGCGCATGCTGTTGTAGTGTATGGGCCGCTTAAATTGAGGCCGGGTCTGGGAATATTCTATTTGTTAGATTAATTTGTAAAAATCTTTAAAATATGTGAACATATATTTAACTCGTATCAGTTTAATTTTCAAACTATTTTAAGCAAAACTGCTTACAGCGAGAAACTTACTAACTCATTCACATCAAATTAAAAATCCCATACCTGAATTAATTTTATGCTAACAAGCGGAATGCATGTCAACTTCAATTTCTGACATTTAAAAATGCTATAAAATAACTGTACAATAAATTTGTATGTTCACAAGCGCAAAAGCATACATATATAGTTTTTTACAACTGAACTTATGAATTGAACAAATATTGAATAATGAAAATATTTATGAAAATTTTGTTTGTTGTTGCCTAAGTACGTCTAGATCATAGTCCACCATCCCATTGCCCTGAGGGCTTTGCTAGCATTCTGCTTTGCAGACGTCCACAGCACAACTACTAACAAAAACCTAAAGCAAGAGCATAAAATACACAAAAAGAGCAGATTTCTGTCGCATTTTTTATGAAAAAAATACACCGAGAATATTCAAATACATACCACCAAAATGATTTAATTTCTTTTTTCTATATTATTGTTGTAAATAAATTATCTAATTTAAATCTTTTTATAACAGTACTTTTTATTGCTATAAAAAATAGACAAAATATGTGGAATATAGAGTTAAAAAATATGTTTTTATTTGGCTTAAGTATTTTTGTAGATGCTGAGTGTCGAGTATGTATCCAGAAATTGAAAAAAACTAGTACATACCAGTCTTAGGCACCACTACATATAAACGTTCATTCATATAAAATTTACCCATAAAAATATTTTTCATATACCCAATTAAACATTTACAAGAGCGATTTTTTCCCAGTGGAATAGCACTAAAGCTCCGTTCAGACTATTATACAAGTATTAATACTTTCATCACATTTTACGATACAGAAATCTAAATACATTCGCTGCGACTGTCAAAAAATCTAACGTAAAATCACATATTGTGTTCAGACCATCACACTTCAAATCAAATGTGTAATACAAGTAGAAAACAAAACAGCTGTCCAATAAAAATGTTTGTGCTATTCAATTACTAGCGGCGGCAAAGCGGTTTCATGCAGGCAGGGACGTGCCGACACTTGAAAAAATTCAGCAGTTAAAATATGTATGTAAATAACAGAAAAAAATTTAAGAAAATATGTTTCAAAAACGTTAAAAAATTACGTCAACGAAATATACTTCCAGATTCACTTATTCAAAATTTTGAGCCGATATACATATGACAAAACATTACATCAATGACGACACGCTATCGGCGGCGAAACAGTCTACGTGGAAGTTTGGTTTGTGTGAAAATGCAACCCTGATCTAATGAAAAGCATTATCGTTTAGAAAATTTTCTAAAAACGAAAAAGTCTTATGGGATGTCAAAATTTGTATCGTATTATTTGCCACTTTGATGACATTTTGCGTTCAGACTATCACACTTGCACGTATTATTTGAACTTTTGACAACTATAAATACAAAGTATAATAGTCTGAACGTGGCTTAAACATGTATTAGTTCTGTTCTGCTTTTAAGAATTTTCTCTTCTTAGTGACCATTGGTCTAGATGCATTTTTCTGCTGCTTAAGCGACTCATCAGTAGATTTCAACCTCAATTCAAAAAAGCTTACAAGACCCCAAAGCTTATGAACAAACTTGGAATAAATTATTGAGAATTACAGATGACTGAACCACCAAAAAAATCTCATTTAAATTCGTATTCACTTTGAGATGCGTTAAAAAATAAGAAATTATGATAATGAAAAATGATGAGTTTTTAAAATTTTTGGAAAATTTGAGAAAGCAATTTAAATATATTATTGCAATAGTATCATAGCGACAACGTTCCATAATATTATAAACATTTCAAAATCTCGCTCTTTGGTTTATTGGGAATATAAAGAAACAATTTTTGTCTAAGTACATTAAACATTTTTTTTCTTAAATCTTATAAAATGTAAAAAAAGTTGTTATTTATGGCATAACAAACAGCAGCAGCATTAGCAATTAACGTTTAAATGATTCATGAAATAATTTTAAATTCACAGTCATTAACGGTTAATTGATAAATTTTCCCATTCAACTAATAAATCCACTTAGTAAAGCGCAAAACTAAATATCCCCTTGGTCATTGGCGATTTACTGATTCTTATAAGAAATATTCACTCAGATGCAGATTGACAACAGGAATGTAATTTACAAAAATTTGTTACAATAAAATTTATAAACTGGAAATCGAATCTAAAAGTTAAAGTTACTTTGAACGAATGGAATGGAAAAATAATTTTAAAATTGTATCCGAAAATCAGCTAGATTTTAATTGAAGTAAAATCGGCAAGATTTTCGTAAAAGGCCTCAAATTTTGTTAACATAATAAAGCAAGTCAAAAGTTTTCGTATATTAGACTGAATTTATATTATGCAATTTCGCATGAAATAAATCAAATGAAAAATTTACCAGAAATGCATTCGAGATTCGTGCTAAGCTAGTTTTTATGGCTTACTCTTCTCTAGGGATGCATTTCGCAAATAGTACAAGTTTCGTTGAACAATTTCAGCAAGTTTCATGTTTCACAAAATTAAAATAAAAATAAGTGAATAAATAAAGTGAATTCGGCAAAAGTTTCACAGCGAGTATCATGAAATTTTTTTAACAAATTGATAGTCAGACTAATGTTAAATATACCGAGAACGAAACCCCTATATTATAAACATATAGCGAGAGAAATAAAAAGTGATAGAAAATTTAGAATTTTTCGAAATCAGCTTTTTTGCTAACAAATTGTTTTATTTTACTAGAATGAGTTTTTTTTTTATAAATGAATTTTTAAAATATGTGAACAAGGAATAGGGAAAGAAATCCAGGGGAATTGTTGTTCAGAATAGGCCTGAAGGTAAATTTGGTATTATATTTTGCTCTCTTAAAACTTTCTTAGACAATTTTCGTTTTATTCCTAATAATTATAAAAAAGACAGAAAATTCTCTTTTCCAAGGATTAGTTGTTCAGACAAAGTTTTTCTTTCTAATACTTAATAGTGGGCGAATAATTTCACCATTCTTATATTTTATTGAGTAAAATAATGGATTGCTTGCTTAGTTGGTTGTATTGTTGTTAAAAATTATTCGGAATCTAAAACTTTTATTGAGAACAAAAGTTGAGAGCCTGTTATTTAGAGGTTTGTTTCATTTATCCAGATTCCAATCATTTTGTCTGGCACAGAATTTAAATTAAAAAACTTGAAAAAAAAGAGGATTGAAAATTAAAAAAATAATTATAAATAGTACTTATATATTCAATTTATTAAATGTCTGCAAAATGTTATTGATTTTCGCAAGCATTGAAAATTAATTTAAATAGATTTTTATCTGCAATTAATTAACTTGCCACAGAAATTAAATATGTATATGTGTTCCTATACAAACTATTTCGATTAACACTTTTATGCTATTTTGCTAATTCGCCTATGGCAGATAATAGAAAAAACTAAAAAGTTTATTGAAACTATTTATTTATCGATAAGAAAATAAAGATTAAGTAGTTCAAAACAAAAAAAAAGTATTAAAATAAAGAAACTTTACTTAAAGTTAACATTCGCTATTTCACTTTAGCAACATTTAAAAAATTGCAATATCTCTTTATTTTAACACTTATGGCGTGATTTGTTGTAATACATACAATATGCGTTTTTTATATTTTTGCAACCATTAAAAATGAGTTATTTAAAAAAAAATAAAGCCAGTCATAACCTAAAAACCACAAAAATCACTCAAGCATATGCCATAAAAGTTTTCTTTCACCAAATAAACAGCAAAAAAGCGGCATAATAATTCTAATAATTTATTAAACAATCTAGAGTAGAAATTTTAATGGAATTACTCAGATATTTTTAGATAAATAAATTTGTTTTAAAAATTATGCCACTAATTAAAAAGTTAAATTAAATAAAAAAAAAAAACACTTAACGCATTATATTATTCACAGTTAGTTTATTTCATCATTATATTTTTAATATATATTTCCTTATCATTTGGTCTTGATAAGTTAACATTTCCCATCAATATGATTTATATGTGAATTTTTAGGCCTATTATCGAAATTTCTTTTCTTTTATTAAGATTGATTGGCAAACATATATGAAATGTTGTTTGTGTTAGTTTGTCATTTTTTTTTTTTTTTTTTTTTGAAGTATCCTTCACGTACTTCATAATAAAGAATTCAGTCCCACTGAACAAAAATCGCAAGAAAATGTGTGAATTCATTTCTATTGACTTTCTTAAAAAAAAACTTTCAAACCCAACAAGTTTAAAAAAATCTCCTACCAAAAAAACTTAGCAAAGATCCGCGCTTTAGATTGTATGTAACTACAGTAAGACCGCGATAATTAGTACTGACAAGGAATCAGCAATTTCTTATGCATTACAGGGGTTTCCAATCTAATGAGATTTCATTGATTAGCATAAAATAAAGTTAATATTGGTTTCAACGCCATTATTTGCTTCAAAATTGTTGACATTAAAAATTTCGGTGGATTTAATAAAATAAAAATAAGAGCATTTAACTGCCAGCACTGCTCACATACATTTTTGGGACAAAGACTAGAGGGAATGGTCCTAGATCATTGATAGTTGGCATGGAGCAATATATTGACCAAATTAAGAAAGAAAAAAGGGGAATTTTATCAAAACAGGCCAATCCCACTCACCTCCCATGCAATATAAATCGATTTTTGCACATAAAATGTGTACTACTCCAGCAGAAGTCTTGAAAATTGCTGCATACTTTTTCTATAAAAAAAATACGCAAGCCGAGTTTTATCAAAGTCGGCCACGCCCACCGCCCATTAAACCTATGCAACGTATAGATAAACAAATTTTTGTTACTTCTCTTAAAAAAACAAGAAAAAAGCTTTATTTACTCTTCATCTTTAATGTGATTGACTCATGTCTTAGTGCTAGGGTTACCAGACACCAAAAGTCAAATAACTGGACATTGGAAAAAATTTACCTGGATTCTGAAAAAATAACTGGACAATTTAAAAATGCAGTTATAGTTCAAAAAAACGTTGAATACTTTTTGAAAATATTTTTTGGTTGTAAGTTGTAAGTGCTGTACAAAATAGATGTACTAATCAGAGTTAGGGAAAAAAATAACTGATTGTACATTAGAGGCATGCGTAAACACTCTTAAGCGGCCCTACACTACAACAGCATGCACGCACAATCAAGCGATTGAGCATTCATGCTCGAACCACACAACATACCAGCAAGCTGGTACAATATTCATTTCTTACAAAATTTTGTTGCAATTATTATTGGTATGTTGTTAAAATTATCAGCTATGTATAACTAAAGTTCAAAAATTCTGTTTACCATTGAAACAGATTATATTTCAACAAATTATATTACTTAAATGCATGTTTGCTCCATGACAACTTTGCTCAACTGAGCTAATTTCACCATATACCACACCAGCGAGCTGGTACCATCAGCAAAATATCAAACTCTACTTGACATCGCTACAGCAAACCGTACAATCGCACAAAATGCCCATACACGACCAAACCGCTGGCACAAACACTTGATTGCGCATGCATGCTGTTGTAGTGTATGGGCCCCTTTAGTCTTGAAATGTAAATACGTCTTGTTTTTAAATGTGTTCTCGTGGCATGTATTGTACTAAACCAATAATAAATGATGTAAGATGTAGATGGTAAGCTCCCTGTCCGAGAGTGTGTGGTTGATTACAAAAAATAGTTAACTTATAGCTAAATTTTCTTAGACTGACTAAAAGCTAACTGCAATGTCATCCAGAACAAACTAAAAATTAATTCTTAAGTTGAGTACGTAACGAAGTTAGCTACTTCGAAACTCATTTCAGTTTTATATTAATATTTTGCTGTTGTTATTTTACATGGTACCTTAGCTGAGGGATAGCGCGTTGAGTACACAACGTGTGTTGATACATGTTCAAACCCCCAGAAAAATTGTTTTAATTTACTGACTACCAGGTGATTTAAAAAAATCAACTTTAAGTTAGGTGAAAGTAATGCAGAGTGAGATAATTGACTACCGCCTAGGATATCGCAATGTTAAAATAATCAGTTGATTACGAGTACATTGAAAAGTAACCCAAGTGTTAGTCAGTACTAGATACGAAATAGTTAGCTTAAAGTTAGTTTAAAGTTAACGTAATTTCTGAAAGGGCTTAAACACATAAATGTTTAATGAAGGTTTTTTTAAAGACATAATATTGATTAACTGAAAATATAGAATAGACAAAATAACTATTTTTCAAAATTAAAGATATTAATTTTTAACTGGACAAATTTTATTTTAACTGGTAACTAGACAAGGCTCAAAAAACTGGAAAGTCCAGGCCATTCTAGGCCGTCTGGCAACCCTACTTACTGCCTGTCCCACGATGTCACTCGCAAACGTTCGATCGACAACTTGTATTGCAAACAAAAATAACATTAGAAAATTTGTTGTTGTTTTCAGTATAAGTATTCAATCGAACGATTTCTAAAAAGAGGTCTGATTAAGCCAGTAAGTGAGGAAAAATTTTAATGTTTGTCGAAACTCGGTTGTATTTCCTAGAAAACATTAGCCTATACTTAAAGATAAGTAAATAATTTTTTTCTGTATATTGCCTAATCAGAATATATTCATTGCATTTTTTTTATTTATTAGCCACAATAACACACTGTTTCAGAAGCAAACATAATATTGTTATCATAAACATGCCACAATCATATATGTATTTTCTTTGCGTGTAGAATTTGAAAATAACTATGTACAATCATGAACTTTGTTAGTGAGATTAAGTCATTTTAGATATTTATGTGCATACATACATATATGAGGGTCACTAAATCATTTTTTGTAAAACAATGCGTCACATTGAAATATGCATACACTTTTTCCCCCTAAACTTTTAGTTTTCTTTTCGTTTTGTTTCAATTTCAATATTATTTCAAGCTGTTCCCGTTGACCTGCCTGATATCAACATCAATTCAATTTAAATTTTCTTTTTTTTTATATACATATATAATTATCTACTTCTGTTTCTGTTTTGTTAAGTGCAAAATAATTAAAAACCCTGTTTTGGAAAGAAACTTTCACTTCGTTTTGGTTTTTTATTTGTTTGTATGTTTGATATATTTTATTATCCTTTGTTTTGGAGTTCGTATCAGGGGTGACATTTGCACTGGGTTTTTAAGTAGTTTGTAAATGCACTATCTGGTACGACACGCCATTACGATCAATCTGCTGGTTTGATTTAAATACTACACTTAAACAAGAATATGATGAAAATAAATAAATAAATAATGGAGTTAAGTTTGCGAAATTAAAATATGCAATTTTTCTTATAAACAGCAAGTGTTTTCTTTTATGTGATGAATGAATTTTATTTAAGGTATTTATTATAATTATTAAGTATGTATTTAATTTTTACTGCAATATATATATTTTTAAATTATTATTAAGACGAAAATAAAAATATTTATTGAAAATAAAGCGAACAAAAAAGTTATAATAAAAATTTAAACCATAATTTGTTGTTTTATTATATTTTATATTTATATTGAAAAAAAAAATGTTTTGTTTAGTTTTGAGGAGAATGGAGCAGCACAAATTGACTGAAATGTGAAATGAGAGAACTGTACGAAAAAATTTTAAAGTTTTTAAACAGCTAGGATTCACTATTCCTTGCAATCGTACAAATTTAAAGAAAATACAACCCTGGTATGATGGAGTTGATGTAAATTTTCAAAAACAACATGAATTCATTATATCAGGGTTGTATTTTTCTAAGTCTTACGATTGTATAGGATAGTGAGGCCAGGCCTAGCCTTACGCGACATATTCAAGAATTTTTTTTAATATTTTGAATATTGTGCACAATTTCACTTTTAACTTTAGCACATACAACCGAAAAAATATATAAGTAAAAACTAATAAAATTTTATTTCGCTGTAAAAAAAATGCTGTATGCATTTCCATTTAGATGTAGTTAAATTAATATATGAGCCGTTGATTTTGAAAATGAGTTAAGTCAAATTTGGCAAATTTTTTGTAAACAAAAACTCGTAACAAGTGTAACAGACTTGTATGGAACTATTTCAGTGGCTCGTTTTAGACACAAACCGCTTTAAATTACATGGTTTTGATAATAGATTTGTGTCTAAAACGAGCTACACACAAAAAAATTTCCCTGGGCAATAAACACGTTTAATTGGAAAAAAAATCATTTAAAAACTTTATTGAGTCAATTAAACTTTTAATTAAATGAAATTTTTAAACAAAAGTTTAATTGACTCAATTAAATTTTTAATCGATTTTTGTTTTTTTTTTCAATTAAACGTGTTTATTGGAGGATTTTTTTTCTGTGTACTGAAAGAGTTCGCTACAAGTCTACTAAGAAAAACTCATCAAATTTGCTATACATATTTAACTTTAAATTTTGTGTTTTTATAATAAATATCGCTCATGTTTCTCTAAAGGAGGCCATCTCAAAATTTACGAATTCTCAGTAGACGGCAAAAAATTGTTTTTTTTAATACACTGTTATATAACAAGGTGAGATATAATTGTATTTTTTTATTTTTTTTTTTTTGCGAAAAAGTAGAGCAAATGATGTAAAACTTTTACAGTGTGTAGATAGATATGAACACTGCATATACTTTGCATGCAAAAAAAAAAATTAAATTACAAAATTTTGAGCTGATCCCCCTTTAAAGGCACAAGAGCAATATGTATTATAAAAGCACAAAATTTCAAGAAAATACTTTTATAAATTTCTTATTTTATTTCTTATTATCAAAATTAATTAATTTGTTTGTTGTTAGTTAAGCACGTCTAAATGCTTCAACCTAAAAATTCGGGGAAAAAAATCTAAAAAAAATTCACAAGCTTATGGAAAAATTCTCAAAATATCATTGAGAATTACTTATATAAAACAATAAACATAATTTATTTGGGAAGTTTTCTACAAACATTACAATTTTGTAAGCGTTAATTGGTTAAGCAGCAACGAAATGCATCTAGACGCACTTAAACAACAACAAAACAAATTTTTTTTAAATTGTAAATATTTGTTCAAAATATTCACAATAAGCAAATTTACAAGGATGTACTAAATTTTTATTATGAGTTGTATGTGCTAAATTATATTAAGTTGTCGTTGTTATTCAGTTCAGTTAATCTCGTTTAGCGAGAAATCGATATATAAGTTAATAAAACGAAACTATTCTTTACGACATCAAATTTAGTTACTTTCCCTTGCATCTCAGTCAACTTAGAAAAAACACACGAATTAGTGCATTTGTAGAGAAAAAATATATGCTACAAAAATTTCACAAACTAAAATATTTTCTTAGATTTGGACTTTCTCAGCCAAAAGTTAATATGTATATAAAATAAGATTTCTTTAAGTTCTGCAAACATGTTACGTTTAAACTGGGTCATTGCCAGAACACTGCAATATTATACAATTGCAGCATACATTTTCTTCCATTACATCGACTTCCATTAAACGAGGAGGTCACAATTCGGTTATACTTTTCTTTTTTTTCACTTTTTTTTGAAGCTCGGTAACCTTGCATATAACCCCAAAATGACCTTGAACTCATTTTTAAGCAGCAGCATTTGAACATTTTTTTGCAGTTAAACCAACAAAAAACACGCATGCACACGCCCGCACGTACATACATATATACATACACACATACATGATTTGTATGCCCAGCTAAAGCAAAGAAAAAAAACCCCATCCACAATAACGGTTACCAATTCCATTTTGTGTAAGAAAATCTATTGCATATTTTTTAGCATAAAAAGCTTTTCGTTTTATTTTTCTTTACGCACATATTTGCAGCATAAATGTGAGAGCATAAATACAGTCGCAACCATCAGCAAGCATGTTCAGTGCATGTACGTTAGATGGCGCCTGATAAAGTAAGTGTAACATCTAAATCAAGCAAAAAATAATGCATTCGAGCAAAAAGCTTTTAATTTAAAATGTACGTTATTTTGCAGAAAACCTTTTAACACTTATGGAAAATATAAATATTAATTATAAAATATGAAAAAAAAAAATACTGAAAACCTAATTATTTTTTTGTGTATTATATATTTACAAATCGGCTAAGCGCTTTGGCAGTGTGGTTAGCTGGTTGTGTGCAGCTTAATTCACAGCCGCTATCTTCACTGCCGCCGCGATAAGCTGTAACAACATTACTGAACAACAAACCAAGGACAAAATTATATGTGAAACCATTCAAACTTCGCTTACGGAATTCGTTGAGTGCTGCACTTGTAAGAAATTTACATATTTCACTATTACATATGGAATATATTCACATATTTATTTGGTGCTCCAACATACACATACATATGTACATATATGATAATCATAAACCCAGAGTTAAAACATGTTGAAATTTCTTGTTTCAATATGGAAAATTATTAATTTACAGTATTAATTTATTAATTTTATTTATTTTTAAGTATCTAAATATACATTTTCTATTATATTAAAAACGATTGAATTAATGTGAAGAGTTCTTATTTTTAAGTTGCAGCTTTTCTCTGAGAGTACAAATCACCTCAGAAAATTTTTTAGTCTCAGTAAGTATCTAACTAACTTTGTTAGTTAAAAAAAAGTACGCAGAACTGCTGGTGCAATGTATAGTTGAAAAACTGCGACCCTTCGGGTCAGAAACAGCTGATAAGTTACTACAGAAAAAGTAAGTACTCAAATTTAGAAGCAGAACGGTACAGCACACAACAGCAACAGAAAGTAAAGACTAATGAAGCCTTAACAAAAATACTTTTATAGCATATTTCACAAACTCTATTTAAATATTAATTAATATTTAAAAGCCGTTTTTCATTGAAAAAAAAAAATATTAAAATAGGAAAATATATGTATGAAAAAGGATTTTTAAATATAAATTGATATTTAGGGCTAATAAATCAGTGCAAGTTAATCTCTATTTTTGGTTTAAAATGTGTTTAAACTAGCAAACCTATAAGTCAATACAGTATTTAAACCAATGATGTCAGTTTCATGGCACAATTGTGCAAACTAAAATCACACACATTCTTATTCTCTTCCATTTAGTCTTCAATGAAACAGCGACGAAAACACATGCGCAGGGGGTGTATTAAGTTCTTTATAGATACAATGAAAGAAAAAAAGTGGTATGCGAAAAATATTCTATGATCAGTAATGCTTTTTACGACATTCAATGTATTTTATGTTACAAAACTTTTAAGGAAACAAATGAATATATATTAAAAAGACGCTTTGGTTTTCTCTGTAGCAGATTCACTAAACTGCATTTTAAGTCAAAGCTTAAAAGACCAATAACTCGGGAAATATTGGTCACAGTCAATTTTTTTGTTTAATTTTTTCTTCTTATTTTTCACGTTTCTATCAGATAAGATATTTAAAAATTTATTTTAAGAAATTCTTCATAGTTTCCTATGAAAAGTTCACAGCCCCGTAACTCAGAAAATATGGGCCGCCCCCAAATTTTTTATTTAATTTTTATTCTTTATTTTTTAGTTTTCTATCATATAGACTCCTTTTTATATGTTTTGACCTGCTTCACTAAACTGCATTTGTTGCAAATATTTATTTTTTTCGATGTACTTCAGAGACGATTAAGACAATTTTTGTCACACATACAACTATAGCTTTATTTTTGACACCACTGATTTAAACCATCTGTAAACGCATAAAATTGGCGTTTAAACTACCAATACAGGCAGTGATACCAACTTAGCCCTTTTAGGGCTAGATTTAGCCCGTTTTCAGTCAGTCAAAACGCGAAAAAAAATTTTTAGCCCCAAACTAAAAAAGGCGCAAACCTAGCACTTTTTACAATACTCTTTCAGCCCTTTTAGCCCCTTTTTATTTTTTGCTCGATATGGCTACATTTAAACTTTTGCGAACTTTTTCTTTCTTTAATCTAGCAAAATAAAATTAGTACAAAGTCGATATTGCTTTGCCAATTTAAAAAAGAAGAATAATATAGAGTAATCTTTTATTTCTTCCAAATTTTTTATGCCTTGAAAGTTATTCAGTACAGCCTAAAACAGATGATGTATGTTTTTGGAAGAGCGAGAAATGGAAATTTTATTTAATAACGGACAATTTTAAATGTATCTACTTATGTAAACATACATATGTATATGCTAACTATTTAATCTACGTATGTACATACCTTATTAAAATGTAATATGAAATGTAAATGAAATATGTACAATATTGAAGCTCTAAAGCTATGTATGTGTTGATATCATGATAGTTATTTATATTCTAATAAATTACTTCACAAAAATTGATTTAATGTTTTTATTTTCAACAGACACATTTTAATACTAGCCCCTTTTCGCGCTTTTTCGAAAAATTTTACTATTTTTTTTGAATATTTTTTCAATTTAGCCCTTTCTAGCCCTTTTTTCAAAAATATTTACGCGTTTTGAGTCTCAAAAGTTGGCATCACTGAATACAGGCCATATGATTTTGTTAATTACAGACCATATGTTTTGCATTGAAAGAGCACTCAACTTTTTTCCAAGCCTGTGCTTTTTCTTCAGATCTTGTTCGACCTGTTTGCTTAAACTCTATTATTCTTTTATACTATTCTAATTCGCCAAGCATAAATATAATTCCTCTCTCAGTACAATTTGGCGACATTTAATTGAATTTTTTTAACTTTTTCGCCTTTTTGATTGTACAAAGAATTGATAGCCTGCTGCAAAACAGCTGCTTTTTGGCATTTATTCTAGTGCTGCCACAATTATATTTTTTAAACTACACATAACTTGGGGGCCACACGTTCAATTTTTGACTTTCAATTCCAGTCAGTTTTCAACACACTCACACTTTTTTCACTAACACAATCAAACTTTTTAAATTGAAAACTAGATTGATTTCAAATTCACCTATACATTTAAATGGCAATTTAATTTTCAATTTGAATGGCTGGTCACAGCACACATTGATTGAAGCTACAAATTTGAGTTGTTTCTTCGTCGGTGGCATTTAAGAAATGAAATTGATTATCAATTTGTATCACAGCTATCAATTTTAAGTAATTTTGACACACAATATGTGCAATGAAATTGAAAGCCATTTATTGAACGTATGGCTGCAACGTAAGGTATGGTTCACTGATTTAAGGCTCAGTTAGACGACTGTAATGTAATGTAACTGCAACAGTAAGAAACAGCTGATCGATTTTGTTATGTTAAAAGTAATGAAAATGGTTATAGAGATGTAATGTAGCGTAACCTACTTTTCATATAAAAATATCAATCAGCTGTTTTCTACGTTACAGTTGCATTACATTACAGTCGGCTAACTGAGCCTTTACTCCTGTTGCGTTTAAACCACATATAAATTTGAGTTTAGTTTAACTAAACCAGCGTTTAAGCTTTGACTGATTTATTAGCCCTTAGAGTCTAAACCAGTGATAAGCAAACACACACATTTACAACATAAAAGAGCGTAAAATGCATGCTTGTACGAATGTACGTGTAAAAAAATGCCCACGGGCGTCCTTCTGATAATCTCTGATCTAACCACAATGTTTGCGGTGCGGTGCGATTTCTCGTTGCGGGAGAGAAAAATAAACATAATATAAGGGAAGACGACGACGGCAATACTTGTCATTGTTTGTTTAAATTTTTATTATTTTTTTGTGCATACATTTTGATAAAAAATTTACTCTTTGTGTTAAATATTTTGTAATGGCAGTAACTAAAAACAAAAAATAATTAACATTTTGAATATTCGCAGACATATTTGATATATATTTTAAACATTTGTTTAAATTTCTCCGATCTTTTTATTTTTAATGCGTTTTTATATTCATTTAGCTTGAGATCTTGTTTTGTATAAAAGAATTAACAAATTTTATTTATATTCCAATATTTCGTTGCCAACAATGGGTAACTTCTTCAGGTAAAATATGTTTGTATAATAATGGACAATGAAAAAATATTTTTTATAAAAATAAATAAAATTTGTTCATTCTTTTATACAAAACAAGATCTCAAGCTTAATAAATATAAAAACGCATATATTTTAAACTTTATATTTTATGACAAAAATTTTTGAACATCAAAATCATGTTTTTTGTTTACAATAATGTTGTGAACATCGCCAATTATTCAAAAACTGTGGCAACATCAGAAAGAGAAAGAGTGTCGAATATTGAGAGAAGAAAGGCCGCAATGAAAATAAAATATATTTTAATTTTATGTCGTTCTGCACTGCGGTTTTTAGTTCAAAATCGAATGAAAAACAGAACCGCAATAACTTATCGTTACATTCGGTGCATTCATAAGACGTAGCTGTTGCGCAACCGTTGAGGGTTTGTCTTAGAAACGCATAGTTGAGTAGTTCTGCTCCACTCAACAGTTGAGTAATTTTCCATCATAACATTTTTTCGCTACCTATGGTCAAACATGTTGTGCTCAGTCTGAACAGGAATAGAGTTATACTGTTTATATGCTCTGTTAGGGGCAGGAGTAAATATTTGTTAAATTTTACATTACAAATGTGATAAAGTAAAGAAATAAAGATTAAATAGAATTGGTGAAATAAGCTCTTAGAAAATTTGAATTTTTATCACTAACTTTTGTTTTTGCTCTAAACGAAATAAAGCACTTGTGTTATACATATTACTGTTGCATACTTTTGATCTTATTTAAATAAAAAGAGTATAATTAAATACATTACAATATTTTTTGCCCTATTAAAGGTATTTTGGCCTTTTTGAAATCGTGAATTTGGCCCTAAACAAAAAACTAAAAATGCATCACTGCGGTACACTGGTATTATTTTTGAAGACAATCAAAAATTTGCACTTTACAAGAGGCGCCACGCCTAATTTTAATAATCTGAAATTGTTTCCAGAGACGAGGCACATTATCAACAGAATAACCCCTACCAAATTTCAGAGTTCTCCTTATATTAGTTTTCCAGATATCTCAAAGTAAATTTTTGTCCAATTCTAATTTCCAATTTAAACTTTTTTGGAAGACAACGCACCACATTATAAAAATCGTTACTTTTTGAAAGTGTATGCATTTAGCCTGGCATTAGGCAAAAATGAACTAGTGATCGAGTTCGACCCAAGTCTAAACGACCCCACAACTTTACATTCTCATACACAACCTTGTCATGTTGTACCAACGGTCGCAAGGTCTGTAGCTTGCTTTATAATCCAAAAAAATATTACATAATGGGCACTACATAATCACTACTTCATATATTTGTTTGACTTAAAAAATAATATTGTGGCAGCACTAAAATAAATGCAAAAGGCAGCTGTTTTGTATCAGGCTATCAATTCTTTGCACAACCAAAATAGCAAAAAAGTTAATTGGGTTCAATTAAACAGCTTTTAAATTTATTTCAAATTTTGATTCTCTTCTTTAGAAACTCATATTAATTAATAATAACAAAAATTAAAAATTTTAAAAACCCCCGACTTTTTTCAGAAAAGACGTATCTTCTAAACGGCTGGACCGATTTTTTTCAAACATAGCTAAGAACCCTCTCGATCAAGTCATCTTTCAAACAGAAAAAACTAAATGAAAATCAGTCCAGCCGTTTGGCCTGTACGTGGACACAGACAGACACACAGACACACACTACAAACTTATAACACCCCTTTTTTTAGTCGGGGGTTAAAAATATTTCATTCAATAAGAATTGAAATTACTTAAGCCCGAATAAGAAATTATTTCTGATTAAAATTCACTCCAGTTCAATTAAATCTAAAAATGTCTCAATAATAATAATTTAAAAAATAACGAACGTGTGATCTTAGCTAACTTTCTTAGGCTTCTTAAAAAAATCTATTTTTGTATACTTCGTATACGAAGTTATTCAATGCCAAATAATTCATCAGGAGCGTGCGTCAACAAAAATATCATGAAATTTTGCTTGTTTTGTTGGTTAAGCACTGTTTAAGTGCAAATTCTTTGTTTCGGTTAATACTTTTCTCTCAGTGCTTAATACAAATTTAAAGTACTTTTTTTAAAACCTTGTTGCAAGCATTTCAACGAGTAAACCGCTAACGGTATTTAAGCATTGTTTTGCCAAATTTCACTAGTTATAATAATGCGTATGTATAAATACTTACTCGTCATTTAGAAGTCAAAGAATGCACTACGTGCATTTATAAGTCCTTTTACGAGGTCAACGAAGCACTACGGGCAATTTTAAATCCTTTAACGAGGTAAAATTTAATATAATAGAGATTTTCGTCTAGATATTTGTTACAAAATATTAATTATTGTTTGTTTTATTTATATATTTATACCTCACCGGATATACGCTGAAACAAGCACCGTTTACATGCATTCCGTTCCAGCTTAGGTATTTCTTATATAAAAAAGAAAATTTATTAATTAATTAATAATTATTTTGCGCGGATGTACCCGTGTCCCACTCCTATAACCACAAAATTTCGGTTTGTTCTGAAAGTTATCCAGATCAAATTTAGTATGTCTCACTTATTGTAGTTCTGAAGATATACCTACGAACAATAATAATTACTTTGTATCGGAGTAATTATTTTTTTTTTTAAGATTAATTGTAAGGGGGTACCCGTCAAGACCCTCCATACCACCAAGATTTTGTTGGAACCTACAGTTTTATTCTAAATTTAGTGATCCTCACTATTGTGGATATGAATTGATCCCCGGAAAAGATCATTGGATCCACTGTGCAACGATGACCAAATGAACTGCAACATCAACGTAAATGGTAAACGGGAATACGGATTTACAACAAATTACTAAAAATCGGCGTTGTGTTGTGTTGGCGGCCCCAAATAGTATAAGGGTTTTCATGACAATTGGTGTAACGAGAAAAACTTCACTGTATGGAAAGCAGCAACAGTTTCAAAAAAAAGATTTAATGAAAGGCCGGGTTTCCATCTGTATGCCATGTGCCACACAAGCGTAGAAATAAACGTAAGCACTAATTACTAATGAAAAACTTTTACATATAAGTTATATAGTTTCATACATAACTAATAGACAATTTTATAAAATCCAGCATGATTGCAAACTGGGCTCAAATCGTCACACCCGTGATCGTATCGGCAATCGTACGAAAACAAATTAATTGATACGTCAATCGTTGTATAAGTTGAATAGGATTTCACTACGTTCACGGTTGTCATAATCCGAAAATGGTTTTTTTACGTAACGAGTTGACGCAGAGACCTGCGCCGACCGGCTGACAGCCCCGGCTAAGCCGAGCCACTGAAGACCTTATGTTACCCGCCGCCGCCGATTTTTTCTCAGCTCAAGATCGGCTAAGATCAGCCGCCGATTGATTAATTTTTTTGTATATTACTGGAGGTTTTTAGGCTTTTTCACTAATAACTTCACACTTTTAAGTGTTGATGCAAATTTGCTTTAAAATTTTCTTTCCAATTGGCATAAATCCTGTTTATACGCACTTCTTATTTGCAAATAAAAATGGAAAGCTGCCGTATTACTTTTTTACTGCAAGTTGATAGCTAACGAAAACTGTTTGCAAATAATGGTAGCCACAGACATTGTGACATGTTTATGCAATCAGGCAGATAGTCGGTCGCATAGTGAGTATCGTTGCGTTCGAAGTTTAGAAAATATTAAAATGTTTTGATGTGTTTAGGTTGCATTGTAGGTAGGTTGCAGTGTATGTGTCAAAATATGCAACATTTAATTGTAATTGTCTACAATAACGCACTATTTGCAAATGAGGTGTAAAATGTTGCCAATTATTTTTGTATTAGGTGATATTTACATTATCTGTTCCAGCCTAACACGTATGTTAGAATGGAACAAATATAACTGATATATATTTGCTGCCTCTTCTGTTTCGAAATGAACAAATCCTTAACATTTAGATTAGCCCTTATCAGCGGTAGCATATATAACTTTTTAAAAATGTTGTGAATTTACTTTGACACAATTCCAAAAATGTGAAGCCGACCCAGCCGAATTTCAGCCGCCGCCGAACAATTTTTCATGAGCCGCCGCCGCCGACAAAATTGCTCGGCGCAGGTCACTGGTTGTACGTTCACGGATGTGACGATTCGACCCCTGTTTAAATCAATAAATGCATGTCTGCATGAAACAGTTTTTCATTAGCAATTAGTTGGTTACGCTTTTTTGGGCAAATGACACAAAAGAAATGCCAGATGTAAACTCAGCCAAAGTTTCTCAGCATGGTCGCGGACTAACACATGTACATGTGTGTATGTAGGTATAATTAAAATCCAAATTTTTTGGAAACCTTAATTTAACAATCCCGATAACTTTAACTTTAAATTAAAAGAATGACTAAATTATGGCAGAATGCATTGCAGATAGTATACAGGTAAATAATTCTGCAAATAGTCCTGCATAAAATATGTACATTTGTATATCTTACCTGGTGATTACAACACAAGATCTTTTCATTCAGCAAAAATATAACAATTTTTATGTTGCATAGGTACGAACACTGGCTAGTTGTTAAATTATAGTTCGCAAAACTATTACTTTTTTTTAGATATTATTGCAAAGAATTATTTGATCATTTCTAAACACTTTTAAACAAATTTCTAATAAGTGCAATAACAATAACGGCACATAATTTTTTTTGACACACACGAACTCTGACCGATTGTTAATTTACAATTTCTTTCATTTATACTAGTTCTTATTGCATACACTATTTAAAACTTTCTAAAACTATTTAACGAATTAAATAACCGACAGACATATTTAACTTGCACTATTTTCACTTATTTTAATACATTTATTATTCTTTATATAAATTTTAGCACAATTTTTACACAAGGCACACCAAGGACGCCGAAAGAAATTAATAAACTGAGATTTCTTGCAGAATAGAGATTCACTGAGAAATGATATCAGGCCAGAGATGTCAAAATGAGTCGTTATTCTTCACAGCTACAGTTGTTATTAAAATCATTTTTAAATTTATGATACATACATATTAATGCGAGATTCAGTCGTAATTTAACCATTTAACTCTGGGTGGGAGAACACCTTTTCGCGTCGTCGTAGTTATTTTTTAAATGCGGCCAGGCATTTTGTTGTCTTGCTTTCGAGAATTTTGCGGCTGTCGCATTGTTTGTTTTTTTCCACGATTAACTGTAATTAATTGCGGTTCTGTCTGGAATTCTTCATTGACATATGCAATCGTTTTGTTTGTTAAGTACATACTCATATGTATAACTGTTCGTGATTTGTGACATTTTGATGACCTGTTCAACCGCTTATATTATACTGACTTTTTAAAATTTTGGAACAATAAACTGGTGGAGACCACATTGAATACTCTATGAACTGGATAAATAAACTGATTTGGAACATGTAATTCTAATCTGACGATAGCATTTTGTTGAAGAACCTGGTGGAGACCAAATATAATACTCGGATGGTGGATAGTGTTTGTGTTGGGCATAATTGGCAATTTGTTGCAGAACCTGGTGGAGAACCATATATAACTCGAATTTGAAGAGAATTTTGACTGGTGGAGACCATTTAAACTCTAGGAGTGGACTCTAGGATTCTCTACTTCCCATGTGAAGGCGTGGGTCGAATGAGGCCTTGAGAAAACTTCTATTTGTTGAAGAACCTGGCACTTTGTTCCTAGTAGCTAGCCATAAACTACGAAACCCCCCCCAAAAAAAAATAATGCGAGATTTTTGTACATACGAAAAAACATAAATACGTATTCATGAAAGTATATAATAAAAATAATATAAAATGCTGCAATTAAAATTTTTAATTTTAAATTTATTTGTGTTTGGAGGTCTTGAATTGCAACCGCACATGAAAAAATATTTTGATTTGTCCACAACGTTTCTATTAATTCACTTCGCACATACGTTGATCTCTTGCACTGAGACAAACTCGCGTTTGAGAGAGCCTTTTCGTAAATGCATCACTGCGCTGCAAATGGAAATTGAAACGTCCTAAATTCCTTCACTAAAGTAGGCAACACACAAATAAATTTCAAATATGGGTTACAAACATCGCTACTACTGAAAACGATTATCAGCGAACTTGTATTGTGGTTTAAATAAAAGTTTGCACGTATGATGCAGAACTGTGATGCATATACGAACACACCCATAGTGGACGAGGCCACACCCATTGTATATTATGTATATGGTGCGTTCAAAAGTTTTATACAATGTTATACGAGGAAGATTTTTGTGCAATAGGAATCCATACGGTGAATATAGAGTTAAAGGCACTTATTATAAGCAAATTTCGATATTTGACTGTAGTCGAACGAATTTTCATTTAGTAGTATGACGAACATTCGACAAAGAATGTCCCTATTGTGAATATCACTCACGTTGTTTTGCCATATTTTAAAAAAATATTAATTTAAAATAATAAAAATTTCCATATATTAATAGCCCAGCATTTAGAAAAAAGATTTGGAAATGGACGATTTCATTTTCTTTAATTTTTTCCTTTTTATATCTACACGACTTACATGCTGCACCAGGGACCGTAACTGTTATGACTTATCAAAAAAGTTAAGAAATAAAAGTTATTTCTTAACTTTTATTTTTTTAAGGCAAAAATTAAAAGTTATTTTTGACTTTTATTATTTTACTCAAGAAATAAAAGTTGTTTTTTAACTTTTAATATTTTAAGGCAAAAATAAAAGTCTTGAATTAAGTATTGCATAGTAATACGCTAGTTTTATTGCCTCCAATTTATAGGTAATAATAATTGATGTATATTACAGAAGTCTATAAAAATTATTGTTATTATTATTATTGTGATAACGGATGTTTTATCATTTATAGCATTGAAAGCAGTAAAACTTGAGTATTACTATGCAATATTTAATTCATGACTTTTATTTTTGCCTTAAAATATTAAAAGTTAAAAAATAACTTTTATTTCTTGAGTAAAATAATAAAAGTCAAAAATAACTTTTAATTTTTGCCTTAAAAAATAAAAGTCAAAATTAAAAGTTATTTTTTGACCTTTATCAAAAAAGGCACAAATTTAAAAGTCATACAAAAATTTACATCTACATCACCTACATACATATGTATCATAATGATAAGAACCAAAATTTTCTACGATCATTTTTTATGTGTTTTTTGATGTAAATTTTTAAAAATAACAGTTATTTTCTGTCAATGTGCTGCACTAATATTCAACCAATTTTAGCAAAAACATACATTCATACATATGTTTAGGCCAAACAAATACTTAATTATGGCAGTTAACAGCGGACCGGAATATTTCTGACAAAATAAATTAAATTCTAACAATTCTGATTCGAGCAAGAAAACGATAATATGCAGTGTTTTCATTTCATTTCATTTTGCTTCAGCTTTCGCTTTTAAAAAATACAACAGCTTCAGTCAAATTAAAATTACAAAACGATTTATGACCCATTGCGCAGTACTTTCAACAGTCGACGATTTGAAAAGTTTGAATTTGATTTGCTTTTGCTTTTGGTTAGCATCGCAAGTAAAAGCAGAAGCAGTCTATATGCTTTAGGAAGTCACAAACAGTTACAGTCGAAGAAGCAAAAAATCTTGCTTTTAGAAGTTTGAAGCAATCGCGGTAAAGTGGTTTTTGTTCTTGCTTCTTGTCTGATGTGCAAAAACAACAACAAAAACATGACAAATACCACAAAATAGTTGATTGAACCTATAGAAAGCTTCTAAAAGCTAAAGCTTTTGCTTCTTCGACTGTGACTGTTTGGTGTTTACAAAAGCACACAGACTGCTTATGCTTTTTCTAGCGAAACTAACCAAAAGCAACAACAAATAAAATTCAAACTTTTAAAAACGTCGACTGTTGAAAGTACTGCGCAATTTTTCATAATTCGTTTTCTGCTTCTGCTTCGACTGCGACTGTTGGTTATTTCCACAAGCACAAGAAAAAGCATTGGTTCATTTTAAACAGTTGGAAAAAGCCAAAGCAGCGAATAGTAAAAATTTTACGACTTTTGCTACTTCGACTTAAGTTTTTTAAACACTGATAATATCGATACCAACTAGTGCTGGGATACTATCGATAGTTTTGAATTATCGAAAATATCGATGGGAAAAAATATCGATATCGATAGTATGCAGATTTGAAAACCTGAGGTGTTATGAATTTTTTTTTAACTGACTGCACAATTTTTCAAAAACTGTCACCTAAAATAACGTTCCTAGATACATTAATACATATTAAATTAAACATAAGACTATATACTTTCAACAGTGATAAAAAAAACTAACTGTAACATGACAAGTACAAACGTTCAGTACATAGTAATATCGATAGTAAAATCTGAGTTATCGATAGATATCGATAGTGAAAAATATCGGTAGTATCCCAGCACTAATACCAACATACATTTATTGCCGATTTCAATTATGGTTCTGACAGCAATCATATCACATAACAACCCTGAGTATGTCGTATAATTTAAATATTTTCTTTCCAATTAAACATTAAAGGTTATAAATACTTATTTTTAAACCAAGATCAGTAAACAATGCCCACTATTGTTAACAATAATACCCAGCAACACCTTTTTGCAAAGTATAAACCTCTTTGGTTCACATGTCGTAAATTTAAAGGCTGCGATGTCCTAAATAAGTTTTTTCCACTGCACCTAGAATATTAAAAAAATAACTACACTTAAAAGCATTTCATTTGAAATCCAAAATTTGTAATTCTTTATATGCAATCAAACTTAAATTTGTTTGATTTTCAATTAATTTGTAAGCTTTACAAATCTTCTTCCCTTTTTTGAATTCACTGGGACTGATAGCGGGGGAAAAATCACGGGAGATTCACGATAACATTTTTCCATTCTACTTGTTATTCACGAAAGGGGTGAATAAGCCCTTTGGTTTCAACAATTTCTGCAAAATAAAGAAATCATTTAAAATATGCACCATACAAATATTCCAAAAAATTACTAACAGCGTTCGACATAACCTGCACAAAATTATAATTGTTTAATATTAAAAAAAAACTTTCTATTTTTGTTATTTAATTTAGAATATGGCCGTATATTTTTTTCATTGAATAGAACTATTTTTATTTAAATTAAGACAAAGAAACAAACAAAATTATTTTAAAAACTAATAATAGATTCTGAAATTTATATGTATGTATATTTCCTTGCTTTTTAGGTTTATGTTTTGTAGAAAAAAAAACTCCTCAAAGGAATTTTGTTGTTGTTTTATTTCATGCTTGAAAAATGAAAAAAAAATAAGGGATGCAATTTTATATATAGTATATATATATTTTTTTACATAAAACTTAAATTAGTAATGTTGTTAGTTAACATTGTTTTTTGTTATTTTTAATTTATGTATTTTAATTAATTCTGTTTTTTTTTTAATTTATCAAATTAATTGCTGATTTAATTTTTTAATAATATTATTTTTTAAATTATCAGTAAAACTTAAATTTTTTTTGTTTTGCTTGTATTTAATAATAATTTGTTGTTCTTATTTCAGTTGCATTCATTTCCTGTTAAATTTTTTGTTTTTCTTTTTTAATTTTATATTTATTTATTAAATTTTAGGATTAAATTAATGTTATTTGTTAATTTTTTGTTGTTTATATTTAAGTTTTTTTTTCTGTTTATTTACTTATTTGTTATTATTTTTTCATTATTATTGTTAAATAATAAAGTTTTATTTATTTAATTTGCTTTCTATTATAAATTGTATTTGATATTTTTCCATAAAATTATATTTATTATTATATAATAAGTATGTATATATAAGGATTTTATAAAATTCTTCATTTCTTATTAATTTTAATTAATTTTTTCGTATATGTATTTATTATTAAATATTATTCATATCCTTTTTTTCTCAGACACATTCTTGAGATTTGCTTATTTTAAACAAAAATAAGACAGGGAGTGATTTTGTTTTAGGTGTGTGTTTTTCATTTTTTGTTTTCTGACTTCCCCTGTAAGATTTATTTTATCAACATTTTTGTGGGTATATTATTGTTTGTTATTTTTGTTTTTTTTGTTTATTATTTTAACAAGGAGAATGAATGTATTAGGAAGTAAAAATGAAAGGAACACTAAAGTATTTAAAAAAAAAAATTGTTTAAATAATATAATTTCTTTTTGTTTGTTCTGTTCAAGGCGATTCCATACTAGGTGGCCGCAAGGGCTCAGGTGACTATTTTCGCCGCTTGTAATTTGAATATACGTTGGATGTCAAAGCACATTTTTCAGTACATTTTTCTGACATTTCAAGTATAAATTTCTCAAAGCGAATTGAGCTGAGTATACCTTATATAAATTTGCCTTGGTTCTGTTGAATTAAAGAAGAAATGTGAGTTTTTCTTTGTTTTTATGAGTTTGTCTGAGGGTGTGAGAATGTGAGTTTGTGTGTGTGTGTGTGTCTGTGGAGGGAGGTTGTTGGTACATATTTAATTTTTTTTTAACTGTTTTACCATTTAACGGTAAATTAGGAAGTTCCATTCACTAAAGTCTCTTTTTTATCCTGTGTATGCAGTTGCGGCTGCTGTGGTGGCTTTTGATGATCATTTGCATGATTTTGTTGTTGCTGATTGCGAATTTTATTATTACGTCTGGCCTTTGGCGCTTGATTGTGTTGCGGCTGTTGTTGTGGCTGCTGCTGTGATGCTACATACCCTTGTTGCTGCTGCTGCTGTTGTTGTTCACCTTTGCTTTGCGTAATAACATTGGCTTCTTTATTGTTGCTATTGTTGTTGTTATTAATGTTAACATTCTGTTTTGATCTTTCGTTACCACTGCCAGAAGCACCGCCGCCCCCACCACAAATGGTGCCTACGCCGCTGCCACTGCCGTTATTTTTGTCTGCGTTATGTTGTGGCGGTTTACTATTTTGCTGGGATTTGTTATTGGCTACCCCACCATTTGCTGCAAGAATAATAAAATTATTTTAAAAAAAAACACGCAATTACGTACATATTTGCGAATTTGTGATGATATTGATTCATAAAATAGTATGTATGTATGTGCCATTAAAACAGAAAAAAATATGTATGTAAATGAAATAAAAGTCGTTATGACATCATACTCACTGTTATGGGGAGCGTTGCTTTTTTGCCTTCTGCGTCTTCGTGAGCTGCCTTCATATGATGAAACACTTTCAGCTAAAAGTGCAAATAAGTCACATTTAATTGCAATAACTTGTAATAAATGAAAATGTAAATAATATACATACATACATATCGCATGCTAAATCATAAAAAGTCACAACTCAAAATGATCAAAATGGTTTTATTTTTCAAAAACCAGTTCCCTGAACGAATCTCTAACGACCACAAAAATTTTATTTGCAATACAGTCAGTATCACCATTTTTTTTGGCACTCCTGATCATCTGGGATTTTTTGATATATGACTATTTATGATTTAGTGTGCGATATGTAAATTGTGACGAGAGTGAGTCAACGACAATAATTGTCATCTTTTTAGTATGCAATTCAGCTGTAATTTCAGGTTTTACATTTTTGAATTTATTTCTCTGCGAAAATATTTTTTATAGATGCATAGAGATAAATACATATTTATTAAAATTAATTGATTTTTTTTAAATTAATTTGTGCACTCAAATTAAATCTCAAAGCTATTAAAATGGAAGTCTGAATAATTCTTTCAAACCTACATTGTCTTCATTGTTTGATATTAGGCATTAAGAGCGATTTTATCTTATCGGGATGCACATACGGTGTTCAACCTGCCAGAAGTTTACAAATATACAGAGCTTGTATAAGACCTAAGATTGAATATGCTGCTTCTTCCTTTGGTAACATTCCTATGAGTTACCGTCTGGAATTAGCAACGGCACGTGAATTGATTAAATGTTTTGCTTATGAATTGCCTATTTTAAATACGATTATGGATCCAACCTTTAATCCTAAAACCAGTTATGCAGGGGTATTTAATAAATACCGAGAAATCTTTACGAATGTAGTTAAATTATATGGAGATAACAACATTTCCTTCAATCTTATTATTGACGTCAACTTCTTTAAAGGAGTTTGCATTAACAAAAAGGAAGCTAATCCTGAAATCATTAATGCCTTATTACTTGAAAAAAATAGAAAACTTAAACGGCCATGATATTTTTTACACTGATGGCTCCGTGGGTACGGATGTGTCTGGTGCTGCGTTTTTCTATGATAACATTGACTTCACTGCCAAATTTAAAATGGGTTGCAAAATTTCATCCATGTCAGCAGAGAGAGTAATTATTTATGCAAAGGAACAAGGACTTAATAAAATTGTAATTCTAACCGATAGTAAATCCGGTTGTATTGCATTATCAAACAACGTACATGATAACTATTTAGTCAAAAGAATTCTTCAGCTTGTTTGTGAGGCCAACTTCACAAGTATTTCAATCCATTACATACCAGGACATTCAAATATTCATGGAAATGATATGGCTGATAGGGCAGCAAATGAGGCTCTAACACAAGGAATACTTCTTTCTACTAATCTTTCAATTGGTGATGCAATCAATGCAATTAATAATAAATTATGGGCTGAATGGTCCAAGAATACAACATACTGGCGGCTTCTAAGGTACAGAAATATTTCCAATGGTATTGAAAACAAAACCCTGGTTTAACAAGAAAATCAATTCCCTCAACGCTAACGATGTCAAATTAATAAACAGACTTATGAGCGGACAATCCTTTGGTAGAAAGACTTTAGCTACAATGAATATTTATGATTCTGATTGTTGTTTACATTGCGGGGAGTTAGAAGATGACTCGCACGTGATATTTATATGTGACCTTTTCCAAAGAGTAAGGGTCAAATATCCTCTAATTCTTAAATACACATCTTTAACTGAATTTTTTAAAGAAGAAACTATAGAAAACTATTTTGTTTTGGCTGAATTTTCAAAAGAAATCGAAATTAAATTATAGCACGTCAATACATGTGAATTGGTGGTGGCGTAATAGTTCTACGAACTCTCGGCAGGTGGAGTAACTGAATAATCGAAAAAAAATAAGAGCGATTTTTTGGATTCAAGATTAGAAATTAAATTAGCCTTAATTCGATTATGAGCTAGTTTATAACATGAAAATAAGCAGCACTGAATTTATCACAGCGAAAACAAGGTTGCATTTCATAATACCAACTTAAAACCAATTCAAAAATGGTTTTAATTTGGTTTTAACAAAAACAATTTGTATGATAAAGCCAGGTTTTAAAAGTTGGTTTTAACGTTAAAACCAACTTTTATTAAAACCATGTCAATGTGAAAACACTATAAGTAAATTAATAACAATAATTCTTTGCAACTTTTTTTTTGCAATAGTATGAAAAAATGTTTGGTTCAAATGCAGCAAAGTTTATGGCGGTCGTATAATTAATTTGAAACCCAAAATTTTAATATTTCTTAAATTTGTTTCACTTTCAATTAATTTTTAAGCCTTACAAATCTTATTTCCGTTTTTTACATTCACTACACATTGATAGCGCTAACAATCCTTCCTATGAAATTCACGATAGCAAATTTCCCTTCATGGGAACAAAAATTTCATATTTTATTGACGATAACTCTGGTTTTAGACTCGGCAGTTTTTCTTGCTCAACTTTTGATTTTATAATGATAAAGAAAAAGATAATATATATATTACTTTCTATACTCTCTTACAAAATCAAAAGTTATGCAACTAACAAAATTCCATTTTTTTTTTAATTTATGACTTTTTGGTAGTAAATGAGCGATGCACAATAGTGTCCTGCACAAGAGTATTTATAAGACCTTTCAAGACATGAGAGATTTTTTCAAATGCTTTACTACAGCGATATATTCTAAAAGAATCGCTAAACAACACTGTTGGCAAGACAAACCACCGAAAAAAATTACTTGCCAACAGTGTTGCTTAGCGATTCTTTTAGAATATTTCGCTGTAGTAAAGCATTTGAAAAAATCTCTCATGTCTTGAAAGGTCTTATAAATAGTCTTGTGCAGGACACTAATGCACAACAATAATATTTATCGTGAAACTTTATACATCGATATTTGAGTTCCCACACTCACAATTAAATCAGTTGTAAACAAAACAAAAATGAATCGAAGTAGATTAAAAATACAACGAATATTTTAATATTTAGAGAGAAAAAAAATAATAGTACAACAATAGAGAAAGAAGTTTTCTTTTACTCACCTCTTTCAACACTGCTTTGTTCGCGAACTTCCTGTACATTATCGCTATGATTATAGTACTGATGATCCCTGCCATTTTGCTCACTGTTGCGATTATTACGCCGCTGGCCACCACGACGATCGCCCCGATAACCACCGCCACCAGCTGCTCCTCCGCTAGCGATATTACGTTCCATAAAACGACTAAACGTATCTTCGTCACCTCGACGACCTGAAAAAGAAATTATGTAATAAAATTGTCACACAAAGGTTAATTAAATATTTTACCTTGATTGTAACGCTGATTGCCACCGCCACCGCTGCCATTACCACCGCCGCCGCGTCCTCGTCCTCTGCCGCGTGGTCCACCGCGACTTGAGCGAACCGATTCAATATCACTGCTGTAACCACGATCAGAACGACGCGAGGTAGGGAAATTTTGCACAGAACCCATTGACGATTCCTGTATGGCTCGCAATTGTTGATCGATTTCTAATTTCTCCTGGCGCAGCTGTTCCACTTCCTGCACACAAAAAAATATTTAAACGAGTGAATAATACATAACAAAACTTGTTCTACACACCTTTAAATGAGCCAAGTGATATTCCAATAATACTTTGGCATTTGAAATACTTTCAACGGTTCCAATGAATACAAATGGCACATGCCCTGCCTCACGTATTATAGTAACGTCGGGTTCGTCATCGCCAGCGATCTAAAATTGTTTTAGTGAGAAATTGAATATAATTCAAACCAATTCCACTTATTAGTTTTGAATAATTACCACCTTAATTCGAAATACACCACTTTTATCGACAATCTCTTGTATTATACGACCATTTTTGCCAATAACCTTACCAACTAATTCTCTAGGAACCTGAAAGAATTCCTCAGCATATTCTAACATAGCACGTGCTCTCTGCACCGCCTCTTTTGATTCGCCGGTTATTTTAAACGTACACGTTTTTTCCTCCAACTCGATGTTTGTAACACCGTCGAGTAGGCGGGCTGCTTGTATGTTGGCACCATGTGAACCAATTGCTAAGCCCATTAAATCTTCGCGCACATGAAATTCATCGGAATACCTAAATGTTTATTGTTTAAGTTAATTAATATACTTAAACATTTTCGTTTTACATTTATATAAAATATATATAATTCTGAAAGCTAAATTGATATTTGGCCTATTAGTAGAAATTACTATGCAAACCGAAGTACATAAGTATACACCGACTTTTGATACACTCACCCACAGTTAAGTAGTTTAGTTGATTCTAATTGCCGGACAGCCTCTTCAGTACGTTTTAAAAGCATTACCTTTAAGTAAAAATGAATGGAAGAAATATTTCAATAAGCTAAAGAATTTGTTTCTTATAGATTTATGTATGATGGCGGTTCAAAAACTAGGCGCCCTAAAAAAAAATACTTTAGTGACAAGTGGCAACCTTGTAAAACATGTTTCAGTATTTTTTTTGTTTTTTTTTTGGAGCAATTAAAAAAGAACATCATATAATTCAGTCGCTAAGCAGCTCTGGGCTGAAGAACTGCTCGTCTCGCACGCACTGGTTGACTGATCTACCACGGATAACCGTATAAACTTGCTGTTCTTTTGTGGAATTTCTTTAACAACCACGTTGCTACTACCTATGTGAAGGCATAGGTCGTGTACAGTCAGTCACAAAACTTTTTCAAAATACTGTTAATAACATCTTAGGCATATGGTCTAGTCACTCCGCCCATATTTGTGCAACCATATTCTGCAAATTTACTTTGTAAAATATGTATTAAATAAATAAATATCACCGAATTGGTAAAAATGGAAACAAATTGGTCACCGTTATGCAATAATTCAATACTTTAGGTTAAAAAATCTCAGTTCAACAAATATTAAGGCCGAGCTAGATTCTACTCTGGGAGGCCGCTTTTTAGTTTACAACTATAAAGTGTAGTGCAGAGTTTAGACGAGGCTGCACGAGCATCCAAGAGGAATACCGTGCTGGTCCACCAGTTAGGGTGACCTCGCCGGAGACAGTTAAAAAATCCACCAAATGATATTGGATGATCGCCGGATGAAGTCGCATGAGCTATGAGAAAGCTGTACGCAAGATAGTTGCAGCATTTTTTCACAATAGAAGATGTTTTAAGTCTTTGGCGACATAACCATGGATGAGGTAGTGAACCCATCTCATCGTGTCCAAATAATGCCAAGACAGTTTCATCTATGGATTCGAGCTTTAATAACAAAAATAAACCGAAAAATCGTTTTAATAAATCAGGGCGCGAATCATAATATCCGTGAGAGGACCGTCAATCGTATGAACGTATTTGCTTTCTTAAACTACACAAATATTTTTGAGTTCCACAGTACTTTCAACAGCGATGCCAACTTGGTGCTCTTGGCACTATTTTTAGAGCTTTTGGAAGACTCAAAATGCCAAATTTTGAGTGTTAGTGCCAAACTAAGAAAAAGCACTAGTTAGTGATTTTAAGAAATTTGTGTATTTCTTAAAATTACTTTAATAAAAACTTGGTGTATTTATTTTTTCAGTGTAAAACATACCTTTTTCGTCTGATATATTTCTTCAAATAGAGAATAGCTTAGAAAATATTAAACATTATAAAACTTCATTCATTTGGATTTTCACTCGGTTTTCACTTTAGTGCTTTTTACGCTTTTTAGATCTCAAAATTACGCTTTCTAGTACTTTTTTTAAATTTAGATGTGCTTTGAGCCAAAAAAAAATTGGCATCACTGACTGACTTTGAATAGTACATTCAATTCACAATAAGTGCGTTCGAGAACTCAAAAATTTGTAAAAATGTTTACTATTTTTTACTGGATTGCATTCGAGTACACAAAATCCAGTAAATGAGAGGGCGAATTGAGATAGAAAAATTACAGTTCATTTACTAAGTAAATGCAAGTTTTTACTGGACAAATTTTTGCCAGTAAAATCCAGTAAAAAGAAACCATATGTTTTTAAATAAAGGGTCAGCCAGATAACTTTTTTTTTTTTTGAAAATGCTATAAAAAAAACTACTGAAGCTTCGGCTGTGTGGCACGTAGCGCCGTCCTGTTGAAGCCAAATGTTGCCAATATCCTCCTCTTCAATTTTTGTGAACAAAAATTCGTTCAACATGCCCCGATAACGATCGCCATTGACTGTAACGGCCACTTCTTGCTCATTTTCGAAATTATGCATTTGGACCAAAATCCGCACCAGTGACTCGTTTTGGGTGCGTCGGCTTTTCAATGTATGCGTGGCCCAAATGCGACAATTTTGCTTGTTTACATACCCGCCAAGATCAAAATGAGCTTCATCTGAAAAGATGATTTTTTGGCAAAATCGGCATCTTCTGTAAGTCGATCGCAGGCCCACATAGCGAAGCGAAAACGCATTGGATGGTCAGTTGGCTCGTTCAGCGGAAGGATAAAACTAATTATCTGTCAAATCAGATATGAGCTAAGTGTTACCATTCACGAAATAAGAACTAGTTGGAAAAAAACGTTAGATGGCGGACCCGTTATAAACAAACAAAAGTAAAGGGAAACAAAAATTTTTAGTTTTGGATGAAATATTTAAAATAACAAAAAAACAAATGTATTAAGTTATAAGCATTTTAACAATTATTTAAGTTTGATGCTAGAAAAATATTCAGGGAATGTTATGTATTCCACGTGAAATTAAAACGTGCGAAATTTCCATAGAATTTTTGGAAATATGTACATATGTATGCCCATATGTATATATGTATGTATGTATAATAACAATGCTATTCCAAACGATTTAATTTCACATGGAATTCAGAACATAACCGATTGTTTTTAAACGTGAATAAAGTTAATAGATTATTATATTGAAATTTTTGTTTATACACATCGTCGGGTCGACGGTTCCTGGTTTGACGTATGGAACATTAAAAAAAATTTACTTTGTGTACTTTTTTTAAATTCTTTCCCAGTTTTTTCGTTGTCTTGAATATATCATCCTAATAACTTCTCACGTTCAGGGTAAAAAGCTTAGAAACTTTAACGGCCTGGCAAGCGATGTCGACAAGAAAGTTTCTATCGCTTACTTATATTTAAAACAAAATCGAAATAATAAAGTTTATTTTTGTTTTCAATATAAGTAAGCAATAAAAAGATTCTTGTCGACATCGTGGACCAGCCAAATAAGTTTAAATAAAAACATATGTCCATATCTATTACTTTTATTATTAAAAAAATATTCTATCGTGTATTTCATATGCATAATTTTTTTAGCGCCAAAATTGGTAATCAGCTGTTGTATATATTTTACTGGATTTTACAATTTTTCCGTTCGCGTACTTTTAGATGCAAACTTTTTTATTGAGAGTAATTTCTTTAAATTACTCAGTATTTACTTAGTTACTGAATTTTACTGGAAAAGTACTCAAACGCACCTAATAGATGTAGAACTGTCAAAATAATTAACATATGTAATTAGATATTACAAATGTAATAATAATAATAGAGAAGAAAATTAAAAAAAAAAAATAATGAGGCAGCAGCGGATTGGACAAATCAATGGCACTGTCGAATATAGCGTAATATTTTACTGAAATCCCATTCAGCTTATACGATTGACGTATCACTTAATTTGTTTTCGATACGATCACGGATGTGATATGTTTTTAAACATACTCGATGGCTTTTGTTCATATGGACAGTGAATGTGTCGTGGCAAAAATGTAACAAAACAATTTATAAATATGTTGTATGTACGTACACGAATAAATTTTTTCCTGCAAATGCTTAACTATTTTTTAGTTTTGCTATAACGTCTTTGGTATCTAATAAAATATGGGAAATTTGTTCGAATTTCTCATTCACCATTTATGGATGGCCTAAAATGTGGTTCACTTAATGAAAATTTGTGCACATTCAGAAACGAAGCACAGCCCGTCCGTCGATGACATAAAACACTTAAACTTCGGCGAATTACATTTTTAAGTCGTTGCCAGATTTAGCAAATTTGCAGTAGACGAGGGTTAAATTGTTTTCTCTCTCTCTCTCTCTCTCTCTCTCTCTCTCTCATATTACAACAAAATTACAAGTATCAACTTACTTTTTGCGATAAATTACGAAAATGCATATCTTTAAGCAAACTGGCGCGTTTTTGAGTCCCAGCCCATTTGGAAATCACATATAAGATATTCAAATCAGGATTATAAACACAAACGCCAGCGTTTATGGTGCGTTGAAATTCCTTATGAATGCCATCCTTTTGTGCTCTGAAAATGATACAAGGAAAGTAAATGGGTCATTATTACAACAACTTAACTATAAAGTTTTGAAATCTAAACTTAAATATAGCTAAAGTGAAAGATAACCTGAACTTGATGTTTTTCCTTAATATAACAACTGTTATTGTACAGTTATTACATGAAAAAAAAAATATTTTTATAATTTTGTATTTGTGGTAAAACTGCAGAAGCTAGCGACTCTTTTGCATTGTGAAGAATTGGAATGCACTGGTAACGCTTTAATTTTGTTTATTTGTTAAATTTGAAAATATAATGAAATTTTTTTTGTTCCTTTTGTTTTGCGTTATATGTAGTTTGTTAATATGTTCAAATAATTTAAATTTATATATTTGGCATCAAACTGTTGCTGTTCAGCAGAAAAATATGGCAGCTTCACATTCTCAAAGTTCACTTTAAATTTTAACTCTAAAATATTTCAATAATGATTTGTATAAAATTTTCAATAATTTTAATACAAATATTTTAGAAGTGTTTTTTTGTTTGTTTATTTATTTAGAAACCTATTTATTAATAAATCCTTAAAGACTATAACAATTAGTTATTTAAATTATGTATAATATTGTGTTTAATAATATTTAAATACATTCAACGAAAAATCTAAAAACTCAAACAAACTTATTGCAGAAACAATATTAAAATTAAAAGCAGACTTTCTAAATGCATTCTGCTTTGTACTAATTTATTTATTTTTTTGCATTTTTAAAAGATGCATACAGACGAACATTTGTATATATGTATGTATGTATGTACTTATATAATTCAGACTTTTAATTAAAATATTAGACACTAATGCCGTTTTCGTTTCTAGAAAAAGTTTTACATTCTTTATTTTTTGCTATAAAATTTGGCGTTCGTGTGATATAATAATTTATAATAAACTCTTTATTTAAAAAAAACCATTTTATTGCGAATTTTCATTTCATGTAATATTTTTTTCTAGAAAAGATAGCGTTTTCTTTTCTGTGGCAAAAAGGAAAAAAGTTCCTAAGTCGAGACAAGCTGATTTTGAGTTAATGGTACCTCCGTAATTTGCATATTTGAAAGTATCAATGGTTAAAATCTCAATCAATTTGCATGATTTTTCAGGAAGTTATAGCACTATGACTTGCGACTTATCTTTTTTAGACTTCTTATCTCATTTGGAACAATAGCTTAATTTATAATATAACTTCCCAGCTAAAAAAATTATATATGGTCCATATATTTTTAATATATGAATGTATATAATTATACATGAGTATGTATGAATTCATGTATGAAAATATATGGGATTATACATGCGAAAAGTATTATATATGAATTGATATATGTACTAATATATGAAATGTATTATAATATATGAGTTCATATGTGGAAATTTCATTATAAAGCTCTTCATATGTGGATCCATATATAAAAATAAAATTTAATATATGGAGACATATAAGAATGTATGCATACATGATATCTCACATAAGATCGTTTTTGCAATCAAAAAAGCTTGGTATTTTATCACTGGTGAATTGAAAATCCATTAGAAAATACATACGGTATGCAAAGTTTACATGCATACCTTCAACGTTTAAAAATTAAAACTTTGTTAAAAAAACCATTCTTTTATGATTTTATACATTTTGGCCCCATTCAATATATCAATATATTTTATAGAAAATAACAGAATTCTCTAGATAAGAAACAAAGTTCATATAACTGCGAAAAATTATATTGAAAACTATTGTTAGACGATTATTTTTTCTTTTATAATTAATTGCATTAGTTTTTAATCTGATTTCTTAAATTAAATTTTATGTACGAATATGATTTTTGTGTTTTTTAAATAATTGATTCACCTTTTGACTTAAAATGAGGAATGAAATGACTTTTAGTTCGTTTTTCATTGTTTGTCCAAATAAATGTTTCATTAAATACAACCTCTCTGTTCAAAATTTAAAAAAAGTAATTTTAGTACATATATTAAATTATTGTACAGCAGTGAGCTTTTGTGAATCAAGAAAATATGAATATGAACTTTGCATACTGTAGAGGGAATATATACACATACATGTATGAAAATGTATGAATATATATATGATTGCCCATATACCCTCATTTTTCGGATCCGAACCATATATGGGATATCATATATGCTCCATACATATATTTTTAGCTGGGTTAGTATATTTCAACTTAAAGATATTAATTATAGTGTGTAGAATGATATTTGCTTAAAAACTAACGATTAACAGAGAATTTCCCGATTTAACTGTAAAAGAAACAAATTTCTGAAAAAAGACGTAAAAGTTCAAAAGTGCTCTCCTTAAAACAGTAAAATATGACTTAATCACTTTCTCCTTTTTGCCACAGATATATATTATGTAACTCGTATACACAATATAATATTATCTACTAAAATATTTATTCAAAGCAAATTTTTTATTTTAACTTTTTATAACAGGGAGTTGTAATAATTTTTAATATAGAAGATGACAGTCAAAAACATTATTTATGCAGAAACGGGATTCAGAAAATCCCGGGCTTTAAAATTAAAAAATCCCGGGCTCCGGGATTTGCCTAGTTCCGAAAATCCCGGGATTTCCGGGCTCGGGATTTCCCGTTTAGCATCTCTAGTACTAACACATGGCAATGTGTTCCTGAATGTAAACGTCGAAATTATCATAATGCTGTTTGGTCCGCAACGTGTAATTTAATTATACAATGTATGAATACGGTTTAATACTGTATTGGAACGTTGCACAGTGGGGTAGAATCAAAATATTTTCCAATCGGATAACTAGTACTATAAAAATAATACCGCATGGACATAGCAACGCAGTATGCCCGTCTATATTTTAAATATTAACTTTACAAATTATTCAGGGGCGGAGATATGATGTTTCACAGAAGGGTACTTATGCCATGTAAAATTTTTTTAACGCTAGCCTTTTTTTGGTTCCTATCCGATTTAATTTTTTTTTGCACTATTGAAGCATTTGATAAGACTTGACCGACTCATATTTGGTTGTACATTTACCTCTCTCTTATAGTTAGTGAGTTATATTAATTTGAAAATTTAAATTTTGTAAATTTTTCACAACTGGTCCAGTATGTTGTAAATATCGAATACAAATATCAACATGTTTTAGAAATTTTTACGATTCTTAGTTAAAGAATAAAGTTCAAAGGCGTTTAAACAACATTTTATGAAATTCAGTCGTCTGTGCTGAAAAATATTCAACTTTTTATTTGGATATTTAAAAAATGTTGAAATTTCGTCAGGATATCCGATTTATTTCGAAAATATTTTGATTCCGCCCCACTGTGCGAGGTGAATATATGTATGTATGTACTTTTAGGAAGTCAGCCAAAAATATTATGGTAATATCGAGCCATAACCGCCAAAATAGCTTAAGCGACACATTTTCGTTTTTTTTATGAAAATCGACTATTTACGATCGCAAATAATCGGTTTTGTTCAAAAATTGAAGTTCGAAAATTATGTCGCTTAAGCTATTTTGGCGGTTATGTCACGATATATCTTTTTACTGCACGTTCAGTATAAATTGTTAATATGTAAAAGAAAAACAACAAAATCTAGAATATACTTACTCCTCGCGTAGCTCCTCGGGCACCGGTATCTTAATTCGATAGAAAGTTTTTGGCGTAATTGGCGGATTGAGATTCTTTGGACGTAAACGCGTAAGATTTACTATTTCCGTGTAGGATGTTTGAAAGCCACTATAACCCACAGCACAAATGTCATTCTTTAGCATTTTAATCGTTGCAATCCACCAACCGCATACTTCCAGTTCCGTCTTCCGGGTGAATACTTCGACCTCCAAGCCCTCTTCAAATGTAGGTGGTTCGGGTGTTTCATCCGGTGGCAAGCGTACATTTGCAAACGGATATTTTTGAACATCTGGGCAGCTAAATGTGTTGGGTGGGAGAGAAACACAATAATGTGTAAAACATTTAATTAGATTTAATTTATTGATGTGAAAAGTTAAAGAACTTGACTAAATCTCATGACGCAGTCAATCACATCAGGAAAAAAAAGAAAAGAAAATGTGTGAGAACAAAAAGAACATTTTAATCAAAAAGACAGGTGTTTGTGAAATGTAAACGTCATTATCACAAAAACACATTTTCTTCTTAGGACATACACGTATACATACATACAAATGTCAAAATGCAAATAAATGGTATTAATTTTTTAATGAAATATTATCTTGAAACTAGGAATTTGCCAGCTAAATATTCTCGGTTGTCAGAAGGCAAAAAATACCAATTTAAAATAGCATTACTGCCTGTAGCCAGCAGAAAATTCTTATTACATATCTATTGCAAATAACAGTCGCTTTCGGTAACACCGTTGTTGGCAACTGGCAACGCAACTGAAGTTCTGTTGCTATTCATAACGACCCATTAATTTGTCTTATGCATCAATTAATTATCTGTCGAAAGCGCTCCCTCCATGTTTTCCATTTGGAATCTCACAAGTATTTCCATACCTATTCAAAATCATACACATAAATGAGTTTCAAATCTGTATAAAACTAAGGCTGGGTTTACATCTGTGTTGGCATGTGCCAAAAAAAGTGTAACCACTAATTACTAATGATGCAGACAATTATAAATTTTCAAAGTTAGCGTACTTTTATACAGACTGCATCCAATTAACACTGAAATTTAAAAATCAAAATTAAAGCATATTCTATCAGTTAGTGTAATTTTGACAACTTGAGAAATATCACAAAAAGAAAATAAAGCGCTAATATACAAAACAAATTACCAAAAGTAAAAAGGTCACGAAAAAAGAAAAAATCGCCGAAAAGAAACAAGCGCCGCACGGAGCTCTTCGTATGCGAGTCAAAGTCGCACTTTACTGAATTTTTTTATAATTGAGCTTAAGATCTGTTTTTAATAAACATGGTAAATTATTTTATTATTATCAACAAAACGCTTTTTGTGGCACGAGGGACGGTTCAAAATTTCGGGCAAAAAACTCTGACACATAAAATTTTATTCTACGTTGCAAAAAGGGTATTTCATGGCAAACTGGCCTAATAGTGGCTTTTTATGTCAATGATTGAAGGAATGGCAAGTATTACAAAACTGGCATATGCCACAAAAAACTTGCCCTGATTATCAAATATTTCGCTGCCACTGAGGTAGCTTCTTCAGGGATATAAATTAACATGTAATTATTTTGGAAGTTTTGGAAATGAGAAATTATTTTTGACAATAGGTTTGTTCATTTACTAAAAATTGTTACGAATTTGTAACAATTATTACTGGAATGTGTTCATTAACTCAAAAAGTTTTCAAGGAGAGAGCGTCAAAAGAGAGAAAAAATTGAGACAAAAAAATTCCCACAAATTATTGCTAGTAAAATTTTTACTTGGAAGAATTATCCAACCACCTGTTGTGTATTTTGTTGTCAAACATGGTGTAATTATACAGGTGACTGCGTAAGGATACAAAAATACGGCAACCATAGCTGTGTAAACAACCGAAGAATGTCAAAAGCACAAAAATGATTGTACTAAAATCAAAACAAAATCCAAGTTTTTGACATTCTTCAGCTACAAAGTACATAGAGCAAAAAATTATCAGCTGAAGTAGCGCTACCACCTAGTTAGATACACCTTGGTTGTCAAATTAATGACTTCAAAAATATCTGAAAAAGGAAAACTGAAACATGTGTATTGCTTTGTTTAAAAAAAAAAAAACATGTATACGTATGAAAAAAGAAAGCACATTTTCTTGATTTATTGCTTTTCTTTCATTAAGCCACATAATGTCAATTTTAATGGCAAATAATTTTGTTTGTTTCTCATACACGATCAGAGATGGATCGTCGCATTTTTGTATTTGTTAATGGAATAAAATTAAAAAATTATGAAAACTGCATAAAAATAGTAAAAATACATGAAAATGTGTAAAGAATTTCAAATGAAATGTCAATTTCTAAAAAAATTGCAATTTAAAATATCATCAAACAAAATACATCAGTAAAAGTACAATTGTATAATGATTTCCATCTATGGTTCTGATATGAATAAAATTTTCTTGCAAGTTTTTACAAGTAAATGCCCTTTTCACAATGTACAATTAAAAGCTAACAGGGACTTTAACGGCAAGTTTTGTACAAAGAAATGTCTGTTAAAGTTCACGTTAACTCTTAATCATACATTGTGGAAAAGGTCGTAAAGCGTTCATTTACATTTTCATATTTAGGAGAGTAATTTTGTAAATTTCTTCTTTACTCTCTCGTTGCTAGTTTCTGCTGGGAAAGTAATTGAACAGACCTAATATATATTTGATAGTTTAAAATTGTACCATAAACAAAAATATTATTCGATTATTAGATTTATGAAAATTTCGGTATGTTAAAAAAATAAATTTTCACTTTATTTATTTGGGCCACTGTGGCGCCGTTTAACGAGAACATCATTGAAAAATTGTCATAAAAATATAATTTTGACATATACCTGTTTTACATTAAGCGTTTTTTCATGAAATTTCATGAATTTTGTTGCACGCAACTTTTTCTATTTGCTAATTGCAGCGCTATACAAGAGAATTTTATATAAAAAAGGGCGTAGATTGAATCTCTGATGCATTTTGCCTCCTATTGACAAATAAAAAATTTTCATGCAACTAATTTCATGAAAAAAATGCTTAATGTAAATTAGGTAATATTGTAATGTTCAGTTTTAAATTTTTAGTTGTTTCATTTTGAAAGTGAGGCAAGTCCATTTTGAAAAAATAAAAATGAAGATAGTAGTATTTATAGATTATTCTAAAAAAAATCAAAGGGCATGACTCACTATAGTACATAATTGCACGATATACGAGTTGTTTTTGTAATCATACAAGGTTCGTATTTTTTCAAAAATCGCACGTCTGTGTATGATAGTGTATCACGGACTTAAAAAAAATCATAGTGCAAGTTTGTTGAAAATGATCTTGTTATTTTTCTACTTGAGTATATTCAAATATACATATATGTACATATTCAATTATTAATAATTATACATTCTTTGTCAATGAACATTTTGCAACTACTTCTGTTTAAACTTTCAAAACGAATAAACATATTTATTAATTACAAATTCAATAAAGTCCATTTTTAAAATTTAGTCAACAAGTAAAGTTCTAGCAGAAATGGAGTTACTCCAATTGTTAGTGCAGTATTGCCAAGTAGTCAATATTCAACTTTAATTCTATTGTTAATATATGTATTTCTTTTTCTGAAACATGAAATTTATGTTCAAATTTAGTTTTAAAATTTGTGTGTCATTTCTCAATAACCTTGATATATGTATGTTAAAAAAATCTGTGTTAGTAAAAGTATGTGAGTCCATTGAGATTTTTTCACTTGCACTTTCATGTGGCAACAGGAGGCTATTCAAATTTTTTATGGAAATTTTGTTTTAACATAAGCCTGGTACTCTGTTCACAATTTCGTGCGAAATGCTGTGAAACTACATATAAAAGTATTTCGTATGAAATATTTGCGAAATAAATTCGCAAGACTAGTACTCTGTTCTTGTTGTGGAAAACACGTAAAATCATGTTTTCCCATGCACAATAGTCTGGCATCATTTTAGTTTAGCTGCGAAACATCGTGAGCAGTGCTTTTTTCGCACGGAATTTTGACAATGTTGCATACTTTCAAGCAATAAAAGCGACAAATTTATAAAAATAAACCGCTTGTTGGGCTACATTTAGTACATGTCAAATTTTTCACGCGAAATAATCAATGGTGCTGAGAATTTTTCACAACTTTGAACAGAGTACCAGCCTATACACTTTAAACACGCATTATTTTTTTGTAGAACAACTGCAGTACACTAATACACCAGGGGTTCTACTCTGTAATTCGAAACGAAAGAAAATATTTTCGAATTTGTAATTTAATTACCTACAAATTCGAAAGCGTTCTCTTTCGTTTCGAATTACAGAGTAGACCTCTAGTATACATAAACAATTTTTAAAGTTAAAGTAAATTTATAACCAGTTTTCTCAACTGAGTTAAGTACCATCTGCATTGTGAGAATATTCTTCATACAGTGAGAGTCCTTAGCATGAGCTATTTTTCATTCAAACTACATATCTTCCAAAAAAAATTCAATTGCACCAATACTCAACCGATTTTAATTAAAGGTATGTATGTTTTATTCGAACTTTATATAAATATTCAGAACAAATTTAAGTGTGTATAAACTTATTAAGTAGATATAGCTATAGCTGCTTAAAAATTAAGCATAATAATATATGCTTTCAATATATGTGACGCGCAAAATAGAAAGGGACCTAAGGATAAAAGCATGTTTTGTTCAGGAGAGCCATTTTAAAGATTTAAATACGTGTATCTTTGGTGTACCATCACTGAATAAAACGCGCATATCTCTGGGAGGGAACACTTTTGGGGCATGGGATCGGTCTCATTCGATGCTCAGATGTTGTCCACATCAAAAAAAAAAAAAAATTGATTTTTTTTTACCCTTTTTTTTACCCTCTCTATGCGCTGTCACATATATAGATTAAAATATATGCACCTTGAACGTGAAAATTTTTTTCTCTAGAAGTATTTTCCTTCCTTTTCCTTTGGTTTATTTTCCTTCCAATTAAATACAGTGAAACCTCCCATAACGCATAGCTTCAATAACCGAACACCTTCCATAACCGGGCAAGTTTTTTTTAAAGAAACTGAAGTTTGAAATTTTACGTCAATCGATACACGTTTAGTTTAACACGTTATAATAAAACACCCTCTGGCTATGTGAGCCCATCCATCCATAATGCATACTTTCTTTTAGACATATATATGCACATGAAATAACTTGTATACATGCGAATTTAGACTTCGAGTATTTATCGAGCAAATGCAAAAAAAAAATTTTTTTTGAACACAAAAACCGTGCTGGTGGGGTAGTCGTAATTGGCGGGAAGCCAAAATTCTTTTCTTTATAAATATGTAATGTTTATAATATGTATGTATGTATATAAACTTTATATACACAAACATACATATGTACAGCCATCAAGAAAATTAAAAATCCATCTAAAAATATATATAAATTTAATGTTGCTTTACTATACGTTTTAGAAAACCTATTTTCTACTTTATTTTATTAAACAAAACAAAATTTATGGTCTTATTTTCTAAAAAAAAAAAAAAATTAATAAATGCATCATGTCATCATGGATGTCGACAAATAACGTTCTACAATTATATTCAAAACTTAACAAAGTCTTGATTTTTTCAGCATAAATTGACAAGCGAATGGTTTCTTCCGACACCGCCTTCCAAGCTGTTAAAGCTAATATATGTATATGTATGTTAGAACCATAAATATAGGGTTCATATGGGACTTTTTATTTTAATTCCTTGACCTTGTTCAACTACTCATACATAAGGTGTGGAATGATGTTACTTTTATTCGTAATCCACACTACATGATTTTTATTTGCAGTATCAGGAAATGTGCTTTTGGATTGTTTATTTTTAATTTGTTGATAGGTCTATAAAATAATTATTTTTTTATGAATTTTAAGGGTCAAATTTTATAAAACGAAAACTTTGAGTTGACAAATTTTATGTACGTATATGGAAAATATAAATTACAAAAACAAAATATGTACATGCATAATTTTTCAACTCTTTCGTTTTACAAAATTTATCCCTAAATGTAGATCCCTAAAGACAGAATTAGTTTTTACTTTCTGTTCTGTTACGAATCAGATGACTCGTTTTTGTTCATAGAAATCTAATACAAGTCGTTAGTTTTTCTGTTTCGTTCTGTTCTGTTACGGTTCAACCTGTGAAAATTAAAAAATGTTTAAATAATTGTAAGTGACAGCATAAATTAAATAAAAATATTTTGAAATAAATTGTGATTGTACTTTTAGAATTAAAAAAAATAATTTTAAAAGAAAAAAATTAAACTATATTGAAACTTAACAGTGGACGATGCAAAACTCATCGCTTTAGTGGAAAACTGCGACCCTTCTGGTCAGAAACAGCTGATAAGTTACTACAGAAAAAGTAAGTACTCGAATTTAGAAGCAGAACGGCACAGCACAGTACACCAACAGAAAGTAAAGACTAATGAAGCCTTAACTTTATGTATAAAGAAAATGAACTTTCATATTTGTTTGACAGTGTAGGAATTTCGTAAGAAAACGTCGACAATTTTTTTTGCTCACTGTACATTTATAAATGCTCATCCACAGCTTTTTAATAGCGGAGAAAAATATGCAAAATGAAAATAAATAAAGAAATCAGCCTTAAAATAAGAATATGCGGAAATCTAATTTAATGCAAAAAAATAAAATAAAACAAATAAATTCAGTCAAAAATGTGTGTTAAATATAAGACGGTTTGCTTTTTCTCTTATTTTTTCATTCTACATTTTATTCTAATGGTCTTAAAATACCATTAGATATTTAATTTGTGTATTAATTAAACCATTTGAGAATTTGTTATAACAATAAATAATTACTTTGCTACTTTGTGTTAATCGTTTTCATAAATACCCACGGAATTGAAACATTTTAATCCTTATACAAAGGCTATTCAAACTGGCACTAGAGTGCGAACATCAATTGGCTTCTTATACAAATGATTACACACACGAGAATACATTACTCTCGCTGTTCTCTCAGTGGCCAGCCTTGCCTTATACATATGTATATGCATGTATGTACATTAGGGTGGCCGTTATTTTTATTTTATTTCTTCTACTCTCACCCCCTCCCCCCCTTTTCGGTTCGGTTTTATGTAAAAAACAAATACAAAAATTTCATACCGATAAGTTGTGTTTTAGGGGGTGCGTCCGGGGATGCGTAATTTAATATATATGTATAAGCTCTTATTGTACATGTTTAAAATAAAAAATTTCCACATAAATATACATAATTTTGTTACATAAAATTGTTGGTATTTTGTTGATAATTTTCCTCATTATTTTGTAAAATATTAATTTTAGCAAAAAATTTTCTTTGAGACTAATGTTGTTGACTCGAAGAGCTAAAATATTGCCATATATCATATTCTTGTAAAATGATTTTTTGCAAAAAATTACATTGAAAAATGGGATTGAAGGCCAACTTTGAGGGCCCGACGCATCCCCTAAAACGCATCTTATCGGTATGAAATTTTTTTGTATTTTTTTTTACATAAAACTGAACTAATTCGGGGGGTGAGAGTAGAAGAAATAAAAAAAAGTCTCCATACAATTAACGGCCAATCTAATGTACATCCCTGCCAATAATATTAGACTACGTGGTCCAATCTAGATGAAATAGACTAGTTACATCATGGTCCCATGTAATGCAGTCATGGATCGTTTTCATGCTGCAGGAGAAGTGTTCGTGTTTAAACGGTTATGATCGTTCTTCTTATGGACTTACAAATTGTATGCGAGTAGTCTAAAGCTATTCCATATGGTGTAGTTTTGGTGTTAGTCCGATGTAATGCAACCAACCTAGGACATCGCAATGCTAAATCGACCACCTTTTTTCATACATTTGTAGTAGTTTTGGAGTACTCCTACTCTTCTTTGGAATAGTCTTTACATGTGTATATGGACTAGTCGCATTATTTGCAGGAATATCGCAAACTTACAAATGGCAATCAAGCTGTAATATATATACGTAATCAGCGTCTTAATACGCATACACTAAAGGTAGATATGCAGACACTACATTACATTCAAAAAAAAAATTTTAAATTTGCTTTTGTTTTGAAAGTGAGTGTGCGTCAAGTGGAAAGCTGTCGACATCTTGGGACATGCCCTTACTGAATGCGGCCACGAGATAATGAAACGTGTGCAGGTTTTCTTTAATCTAGGACAAAATTTTCGACACACGCAATACGCGGGAATGAAAGAATTTTTTACTTACCCGTCAACTTCGCAACAAACACCGTCGTCATAGATATCTGTAACCATACCCTAAAAATAGAAAAATTGAAATAAAAAAATTAATTTAGTATAAAAATAATACAACATGAAAGTCTAATAAAAACATAAGAATGCATTATTCTCAATTTAACGATATAAAAATACACTTTGTAATACATATCGTCGGGTGGTTACTGAAGTGCCGCACAGTATATTTAAAATAAATTATTACTGCGGCAAACCAATAACCACCCGACGATATATTGTCTTTGAGTAGATTCAGATGCATCTTCGAATCAATATTTCCTTCAATTAGGAGCTACTTTAAATCACTTTAATATAACCTTCAAATTCAAACCATTACACTGCCACCACTGTGCTAAACCGTAAACCGCAAATTACATTGATTAGTGTTTGGCCTTCTCCGAACAAAGGATGATCTGAAAACCTTGAATATGCTTTCATCCGTAAAAATAACTGACTTCCAGAATGAAATATGTATCTTTGTTTAAATGTTGGGAAAACTCAATTCTGCCTCTTCTATTTACAGCATTAATGAATTGCTTGTTTCGGACTATCGGTCCTTGAAAATTAGCTTCGCGCAAAACTCTTCAAAAAGTTTCGGTACTATAGGTCTTGGGTTAGGTTAGGAAGGGTGGTGCTATAACACACCTCCATTCGGAGACCCAGCTTGGTCCTCTTCATCCCGCACATCCTACAGAAATCTGAAGTGCCAGTTTCCCAAATGCTGGTCCTTGCACTGACCGAGCATTTACCAGTCAGTCTATTCATATCCCGTAGCACTTAGGATCTTCCTGAGTCAAGTTTGGCCACATAGCCCTCGAGACTCTAAAATCCTCCCTACTTCACTATGAAAGGTTGGTCCTGCTCTCCATACAATTACTGAGTTCCCTGTAGTTTCGATTTGACATTGTGTACCTTCAAGGCTTTTAGCGCTGACTGGCTGCCGACATAGCAGCTTACCTTCTCGCCTTCAGCTACATTTCAGGCCACTACTTCCGTGGCTGAAAGAACTTCGAATGTTCGTTCCCAAGATATAGACACCATCACTACCCTCTTCAACAATTACATACATACAAAAGATTTTAAACGATGACCTACACGAAAGAAATTAATGATTGCAGCGTTACTTCATCCTCAGAGGGAGTTTTTATTCACTTCATCATTTAAGCTGTGAGCCACTGTATATATATTAATGGGACAATAGTTTTTTGTTATTTAAATTTTTTATGTTTTTTGAGTTATTTCTTCTTCAGTTTTATAAAAAGACAACTATTTTTACATGTAAAATGCAATAGATATCAACTTATTCTCTTTTTTCTAAACAAAAATATTCACCCCTATTCTGCGTTTCGATTACGTTCCCGCATTCAGTTACGCACGGATCGAAAAGAGGTATTCTGCCAAAAAAACTGAATCGAAATAAAAAGAAAAAGAGAAGAGTATGTTTAAACCTGCTGCTTTGCTTTGAAACGGGTGAAATAGGAACAGTAAAACTAAGCAATTTTGCAAAATTTTTAGCAAAAAGTTAAATTTAGTGCAAAAAACAGTGATTTAACAATTAAAACAAATAATAATTAAATATTGTGAAAATTTTCATTAAATAAACTCTTGCAAATTTAAGTACAGAGAGTTAAAAAAAAACGGGATAAGCAAGAGGTATTTGTGGCCAAACTTTTCCAGTCTGAAGAATCATGTCGCGCCGGAGGTGATATTTTAATATTTTACACATAATTGCAACACAAAAATAAAGTTTATTTGTTTAAATTTAATTAAATCCGTAGACAAAATCGTTTTTCGTTGCCATTAAATAGGTATGTGAACTGTTCTACCTGTAATAAACTAAATAAAAATCGCATTTCAGTACAGAAAAACAAAACAAAGTGTATAGTTCATTAATTAAACCTTCTTTTGCATTTAATGCTTGCACTATTTTTTTAATTAATCACTTTTTGAAGCTAAACAATCAAAAATTGAAAACGCTCCGCCACTAAAATAACAACTTACAAAAACGTAGTTACGATCGAAATGCAGAATACATAGAATCGAAGGAAAAATCGAAGAACGGAACGCAGAATAGGGGTGATTAATTGCATCAAATAATCTGAGCCATTGTATAGTATGTACCCTGCAGAAAGTGCGAATAGTGAAATTGTGGTGATTTACTAGTGACGTTGTCAGTAGCACTACTGACCAGGTGTACCCCAGCCAATGGTATCATCTATTGACATTTAACATTAGCTTGTCATTGAAAATCCACTACTAGACTGTAACACTACTGACTAAGTAGTTCTTTTGGACAACGTGGAGACATTGACACCAAAGAGTCACTAGTAAATTTTAGGGGCTCTAGTCTACAAAATCGATATTTCTTCGCTCGTTGTCAATAGTAATATTATAGTGATTTTCTAGTGACATTGTCAATAGTGCTACTGACTAGGTGCACCCCAGTCAATGTAATCGCCTATTGACATATAACATAGGGTTGTCATTGAAAATCTACCAGTAGACTTTAGCACTATTGAGAAGGTAGTTCTTTTACGCCCATATGGAAATATTTGAACCAAAGATTCACTAGTAGATGTTAGCAACCCTCGTCTACATATATTTTTTTAATATTATTCCACAGCATAATAAAAAAAAGAAAAACAAACTATTGACGCGTTCATTGACAATATCACCAGAAATACACTAGAACTGTCGTCTCTAACGTATCTCTACTCGCGCATAAAAGGAAATTTGTCGACATTTTAACTAGTGCAATTGTCGCTGGAGAAAGAGTATTGACATAGAGACATATAGTTCTAGGCTGACTAGAGGGTATGTATGTATGTATACATGTATGTATGTATACATGTATGTATGTACAATAACAACAAGGACAATATCAAATTGAACTACATATGCACATTGGTTGCCCAACTTTTTAGTCATTTACATACATACATATGTACATTTATTTGTGCCCTATAAATTGTTCTACTTTAACCCTGTGGGCAAATTACGGCATTCGATACGATTCGAAATTTAAAAATATTGCCATATAAACTCTATTGAAATATTTCGTAATTTCGTTCGAAAACGAGTGCCGTAATTTGGCACCTGATTTACCTTGAAGTCTTGAACTCATATGTCCTTCAAACTTTCTTTGCATATTAGTTTTCTTTTTCCTCAATTTGCCTGTGAAAACATCTTCGCAAAACCTTTTACCCTACTTCTAATTTCAGGTATGCGTGTACGTGTATGTATGTATGCATGTTTTTATTGTTATTTAGTCGTTAGTGCGTTAAAAATGAAAAATTTATTGTGATCTCTTAATGAATGAGGCACTATTCACTATTAATAGAAGAAGTCATATGCATTATTGAAATCTCATTAAATATCAGACATTTATAGAAACGAAAATTACAATATATCATGTTTTTTTTTTCTTTTGCAAGTTTTTTGTTTTGTTGGCTTTTTTCTACTTTTATTCTTTTTGCATCTTTTGTAATTTTTCATTGAAAGCGAAAATCAATGCAAAAATATTGAAATAAGACAAGAACGAATGCTGTAATTAAAATAAACAAACAAAAATGAAAAACAATAAATAAAATAAAATTAATTGGTAATTGGATGTGTAAGCTTTTTTCAAGCGTACGTGTGTGTTTGTGTGTGTGGGGAGAATGCATTTGTTTTTTTCTTCGTTTCTATCTTATTGATGTATAGTTTTCGTCTATTTATTGCTGTGTATGCACATTGCATGGATGATGAGTTGCACTCGTTTTTTTTTTAGTTTATAGTGTGTAGCCTAAAAAAAGTATGTAATTTAGTTTCAAAACTAAAAATCTAAAAAAGCACATCAACTATAGACAAATAGACAGAAGAACTATAGGACTAGATAAACAAAACCGCAAAATGCTAAAACTGAAGGAAAAAATGTAGAGGGAAAAAATTAAACAGCTGAAAGGTTGCAAACAGAATTTGCAAAGTTCACAATCACATCGACGGGGGCATATGCAGCGCAGTGGCTTTTCATACAGCGATGTTGTTGATGACATAAAATTTCAGAAGCGTACGCACGCACGTACTTACTAACACCTTGAGGAAGCGCTAGAACACTTGGTGAAATTTCGATAAATATCGCAGGTCGTATTCAGGACATGGTTAAAAAAACTATATTATTATAAATGAAGTCAGTTATCAAATAATGAAACAAACGTCACCTTCTAACAAGAGTTCTATTCATAAAATTTGATTGGTGATGTCATGTGTTGCTCTTTTGTTTCTTCCGTAGATTACACTGTAATTACATATAATTGCAATTTTTGGAATGACAATGGCAAATACACATTGTTGCAGATTCAAGGTATACGCTTTGCATGACCTTCTTTCAGGATTTACTTTTTAGGAAGTTGGAGTTTCCAGGAACAACACCTAATAGTTTTTTATGATTATATAATTACAATTAAGCTTTGAGCTCTTTCACGATTTGATGTGATAATCACCCTTATTCCAGTTGTCGGCATCGACGACGCTTTAACACAATACCAGAAAATTGGGGCTTGTGTACCTGTTATCGAAAACAACTGACTCCTGTTGGTAGGTTTATACTATTTTCTAGACCTTAGAGAACGGAATAGATTGTTAGTTGCACAAAATTGTTCTCGAGAGCGTGTAAACAAGCCCCATTTTTTTGGTATTGTGTTAAAGTGACGTCGATGCCGACAACTGGAATAAGGGTGAATAAAACAGTAGATTCCGCCAAACTTCGGTACGAGAGAAGTGTCACGGCTGTCTTAAAACCGACGACTTGAGCGTCCACCAAGGTCCCCGTGCACACCCACAAATAACTTCATATGTGACATGTAAAGAGCACAAAGTTTGCTCTTTTTTTATTTTGTTTTCCGTGAACTAACAAACATAAAGCTAAAAAAATGTAAGATTATTACGAAGCCAAATTTTAGGCATACCATGCCGTTGAGTAAAACTTTGGGCTCATTACTTGTAGCTTTTTAATTTTTTTGCAATTTAAATCACATTCATTCATATTTCGTTTTTTTAAACCATTTTGAAAAATGTTTTCAAACTGTTGTGTAATTTGTCGAAATATTCGTAAGGGAAAAATGTTTACTTACAGTTTCAATTAACTGTAACCCCTTGTTCCCACAATAGACGGACGATCGGCTTGAATGGAAATGTTATATGGGCATTTCCAAGGTCACGTTAGGTCCCAAAGCAATTAAGCTTGTAATTTAGAGCTATGCGCTTAATACGTTCTAAACCAGTATATAAAATATAGTACATATATAAAACATATGTTTTTCTTTGAGAAGCAAGCTATGTCACCAAGTAGCGCAACGTGAAAAAATTGGAGTTCTCTGTGGAAATTTCCATATGTAAAGCACTATTTTTTTTCGAGTGTTTTCACAAAATTCTTCTAGACGAGCTGTCGTCTCGGCAAGTTTTTCACTTTCTTTTCACATTTCTGAAAAGTATTGTTTTTTCAAAGCTCTTGTATGTTTGAGACATTTGTAATAATTATGGAACCTTGCCTTTTCGATTTTTCATAATCATGTGTCATTTTTTAAATATTTTTTTTAGATTTTGCTATTTTTTTATATTTTTTCCTAAATATGTATATAATGTTCCCTTTCACAAGCAATTATAGCCTACGATTCTGCTATCATGCAACGCAGACGCAAGCAGATGTCAGAAATCTATAGACAACAATAAAACACCACCCCACCAGAAAAATAAATTAACATAAAAACTGTAAAATAACACAAATACCTACTTAGAAAAAAAAAAAAACACACACACATAAAAATAGAAAATTATCTAAAAATATATTGTCTATACACACATTCACTTACCTTATAGTAGGCGCCATTATCGAGCCGAACTTCGACTAATAATTCATCCATGTTGAGGTGAATTAATAACAAAAATCCAACAAAGGAGCTTAGCGGATAATTGTTGTGGTGATATTTAAAGCAATCTTGACTGAAGTACAATAGAACGATGCAGATGTTAAGGATGATGGTTATTGAAAACTAAAAACTCAGGACGTTGAGCTAGATGAAGCTGAAGATAGAGTTATAATGAATAAGGATAAACGATGAGCGCTCCTTCAAAATAATAAACTCAACAAAATAACTAAAATAACTTGGGGAAAAAGTTTTTGGAGTTTAAGTGTTCAGTGAATGAATGGAAATCCCTGTTTGAATAAAGTTGCAGCAAATTAAATCGGAAGATGAATGAAAAATGTGAAGTATGCAATTTTTTTTTGCTGACTATGCTGTAAGATGTTTAGATACAACAAAATAAACTTCGTTTATTCTTCAACTTTCAGAAGCAATGATGTGGGTATAGTCATTTGTTGCTGCTCTTGTTGGTGTAGTAAGATTGGGTTCAGTCTTTTCTTGTTGTGGTCGTAGAGTTGTGGAAATTTGATATTTCTTCTTTGCTCAATTGAAGATGATGTTAGTGCTTGCTGCTTGCGGCCACTGCTATAGTTTTTTATTTTAATTTTTTCAGATTTAGTACTTTTCGTACTTTTATCTCATTTATTAGTTGATGTTTTTTCTTTCGCTGTTGGTTGCAATTTTTTCATTTACCGTTTCTAAAAGAAAAACAAAAACATTAGTATAAAATTAATTAGGATTAAAATTTATATTTTGCTTGCTAATTTATATAAATATCGAAATTAAAAGAGAATCCCATCAAATAATATTACGCCCTATTCCACATTTTCAAAATAAATCAAAATTGTAGTACATAGTTTTTTTAGTGCAAAATACATTTTCTTAATTTTTATATTCTGCTGCTTTGGCTGCTCTGCCAGCGACAACTTTGAAGACCATTGTGGTCAACTGACAAAAGTGTGCTGAAAGCGATCATTTAGAATTTTAATTTTTACAATTTCTTTCAATATATGTATATGTATATATTTTATATAATTAGTCGAAGCTTGTATTCAAAATAACATTTATCGCTATTTTTAAATCTTGATTTTATAAAAATTGCAACGAAATTCACACGGTAATTTATAACTTTTACGCACATACATTTTTAATCCAATTCAGCCAAGTTGAACATTTAACTTTTGTAAAAATGTATATTCCTGTTAAAAAAGTCTGTGGTTATCTGAATTATATTTGTCTAGGTAGTAGGTATAGAAAAAGGTCTTTAGAAAAATTTAGCTTACGTCATCAATATTAATATTTTTAAAAACCTAATTTCTGATCCAAAGTTCTATCGAACCAATACTCAATTCAACTAAAATTGTTCCATGTCTAACGTCTAACCCACTATTACAATTAATTAAAAACTAAAATTAACAAATTCATATTATATTACACAAATTATTCAAACAAAAAAAAAACTTGGAAAAAACGCCAATATGATTATTTTTGCATTAAAGACAACAGCGCTGTTAGCGTCCGGTATTTTTTCGCATTTCTAATTACTCTCATTCTTCCATATATTACTTCATTCCAATTGGTATTTCTTTTCGTATTACACTTCTATTCTATGATTTAAATTTTTTTTTTTTTTTTGAAAATCTTAAATAAACGCCGCTAAATTATCAGATATTTTTAAATAAATTAACATATATTGCTCGTTGCCATAAATTCTATTTAAACAATTACGTCAACAAACATGTTTGTCACTTCCACTTTGATTTTCATGTTAAAACAAACTTTTCGAATTACTGAAAATATTTTTGAATTATCAATTTGTTTCACATTTCTTTTTGATTTTTTTTGTATTTAGAAAACCTTTTTTTTAACTCTTCATCTTTCATTCTTCTCGTTTATTTTCAATCGCCGCCTGCTTATTTTTTGTCATTCTCTGCTATCACTTGTTCTTCTTTTTATTCAGCCGTCTTTTATCCCAATGGCCCAACAAAAAATTTTTTTTTCTTTTTGCAAAATTTTTTCATTCTATTTTATAGCGAAAAATAGGATTAATTTAATAAAGATTTTATACACTCACTTTTTGCTGTTGGTTTATTTATGTAATTTTGTTAATTTTATTCAATACATTTGCTTAAAATTTATGTAAAAACGTTTTCTTTAGTCGTGTTGCAGTTTTCTTACTTCTCTGCTTGAAAAAATTCACGTACTTGGTGAATTTCCTTTTGCGATCAGGGTTGCCAGAAGATTTTGCTGAAAAATCTACAATGTGCTGCCAAGTCACGAAAATGTTGTTTGAAAACGATGTTGACGGATTTTCAGTTGGTTTGACCTAAAATCGGCAAATCGGCATTTCGTCGGCTGGTTTCTGGTTTGATGTATGGTACATTTTTGATTTAGCATGTTTTAGAATTATGATCCCGGCAGGGCAACTGTCACTTTTTACAAAGGAGTAGACGTTGATGATTTTATATCATGATGAATCAAACAAATATTTTAAAAATACTTCCCAAAAATAACTAATTTGCGTGTTGTTTAATTTTATGATCACAAAAAATTGTTGTGCCGCCTTTTTAAACGAAAATTGTTGTGATGTATGTTATGGTCAAAGAACTTATTTTAAAGCAAAATACAAATGAGTACCAGCCTTAAGTTCTAAAGAAGTAAGTTCACTTTAGATTTTTATTTTGGACTTTATATCCTTACAGATTTAAAATTTTTTAATATAAAAATTTCAGCATATTTAAATATACTTTCGAAATTTTTTAGGAAATGTAGAAATTCTAGGGATAAGCACGAAATTTCTCTTTCGTATTGATAATCAAAAATTGTATGCCGTAAGATATACATATTATTTCTTTATTGGTATTAAAACTTAATTGAATATATGTATATATTTCTGTTTTTCTGAAATATTTATTTCAAAAACTTCATGGCTATTATAAATTTCAAAATTCGAAATTTCTTTGTAAACATATCTTAAAAATTAAAAGAATATACATATGTATGCATATAGCTATTATTAATAATTATAATTACAAATAAACTATTCAAGCATTGCACTTATGCACTCTGAGTATCGACATAATCGCTTGAACGCGAAGAAATATAAGATAATAAAGGTTAGCGTTATTTTTTTTTTTTTTTTTGTTTCTGTTGGTATAAATCCGGTGACCATTCGTCCTTTTTTTAAGAGGACAGTCCTTTTTTACACGATGTCATTTTAGACTTAAAAAAGTGATATTTTTTATTCAATTGTCCTTTTTTTATTGCTAATTTTTATTTCTTGAAACTTTAAAATTGGAAGTTCTTTTTTCTCAAAACCCGAAAATTTCAACATCAATACAATAGAAAATAAATTTCACTTCTTATAGAATTATGACAATATGTCAAATAATAAATTTATTGAATACTATTGATTTATTAATAAATATCATATACGAGGTATGTAAGTGCTGAAAATTGTTGTTGTAAAAATAATGAAATTGCATTACATGTTCTTACAAAAATTAATTCAGTTCAATAGCACTGTGATATAAAGATGAGCAAGAGTATGATACAATTTTATTTAAATGTTGAACTAAATTATATAATAATAAATAATTTTCTTCGACTTTTTGTTTCATTCCACTTTTTGTTACATCGCAAATTTAGCGTTTTTTTTCTTTTCATTGAAAGTCAGCGATTTTTGGAGAGTTGCTGTAGGCTTGGCATCGCTGTGTTTTATCATTAAAAATCATGGCGGTGCTTATCTTGGCTAGTTTATATAGGTTTATCACAGCATTGCCAAGTTATTATAAAAAAATTTATGGGGGCATTGCTGCTAAATAAGTATATAAGTCTGGCAGTTCCTTTTATAAAAAAACGGTACTGGCGTGTGTAAAATTTTCACAAAAAAAACCGTTAAAAAATTTACTTAAATTTAGTCATGAATATACGGGAAATATATTTTATAAGTCTGATGTAAAAACAATTTGAATTTACCTAATTAAATCATCACATGATCCAAGAAACCATAGGAATATTTAAACTTTAAATGACAGGTGGATTTTATCCTACATTTTTTATTATAAAAAAAAATTAAATTGATGATTTTCTTGTCACTTCATTTTATCATAAGTAAAGAACTGACCTTGTGCTTATTTTCGTGTTGTTGCATTACAAGGTAAAAAGTTTAATTGTAATAAACGAACTCAAGCCATTGGACAAATCCATTAAACTAATTTGCAACTTTTAAAGTAAGCAAAAACAAGGGAGGTTTTTTTAATACATATTTGCAATCATCACCTTGGGTTTGTGTCATTTTTTTAAGTGTCCTTTTTACTTTCAGTCATTCAGACACTTTTTTAAAATATATTAACAATTCAATTCGACACATATTGTTGTAAAGTGTAAAATGCATTAGCAGTGAAGGAAGTGTGCCAAGATGGTGTTTTTCATGACATCTCAAGGAAAGTTGTTTACTAATCACATTCATACATATGTATGCATGTATATGTACACAAAATTACCTGTATTCATACCTGCATATGTATATATCGATGGTCTCAAGTAGAAAGGCCCTAACTCGCATTTTTTACGAAATTGAGGTTTTCACTGATTCCAATATATTTCACCCAAATACACCTCGTCGTACAAATTTATTGCAATAGTGTAAACTTTAACGTTTTTACAAGCAGTTGAACAAACCAGTTCTACATGCAGTTGTGGTGTGCATTATTATGTTTTCACCTTCTCCTGTAAAGTTACAATTATTTGAGTAAGGTCCATTCTACTTGAGACCAACGATATGTAATTACCGTGAAGGAAGCTTGGGGTAAAGTGTCCCCAAGTCGTTACGTTTGTTCACTATTTTGGTGACTTTTTGCTGACATTGCCAACGTCTACATACATATTTTCCCTAAAGAACTACTTAATCAGTAGTACCAGCGTAAATTTTAAACATTTCAATACATCGTACCATTTTTATTAATGGGGTAGTTTTTAGGCTCTAAGGGCCTAATTTTGTAAAACGCAACGCTTGGCGTTGATAAATTTTGTGTGTATTTTGTTCTTGTAATTTAAATTTTTTCTATATAAAATTTGACAACGCTTGGCGTTGCGTTTTACAAAATTAGGCCCTTTTATCTGTTAAAGGTTGAGTCACGACAACAGTTAATGTGGTGGACTATTGCAAATAAAACGTCTTCTTAGAACACGCTGTGTGTATATACGTACATACATATGTACATACATTCATATAGGTATATGTATGTCTTCTACATATATGTAACAAATTAATTAGCTAAATTATACAAACTCAAATTATACACTACAACATAAAATGACTGCTATCACATTTTTTCGTAATTTCATGCTAAAAAAGTGCATTTTTAAAAGAAATGTTTAGGCATGTTAAGACATAGAAAAAACTTAACACGTGCAGTCTGCAATTAAGACTGAATTTAGACAGGCAAAGTTAACTTTGGGAAGTGACTGTACACAATGAAATAGAAGAGAAGTGAAATGAATGAGGAAGAAATCGAATTTGTGGGTACGAGAAAAATTTCAAAGAAACTCAAGACTTTTCAAAGTAAACTTTCCGTGTAAAGGCTCAGTTAGCCGACTGTAATGTAATGTAACTGTAATGTAGAAGACAGCTGATCGATATTTTTATATGAAAAGTAGGTTACGTTACATTACATCTCTATAACCATTTTCATTACTTTTCCCATAACAAAATCGATCAGCTGTTTCTTACTGTTGCAGTTGCATTACATTACAGTCGGCTAAAGGCTCAAGGCTCAGTTAGCCGACTGTAATGTAAAGTAACTGCAACAGTAAGCAACAGCTGATCAATTTTGTTATGTGAAAAGCAATGCAAATGGTTATAGAGATGTAATGTAACGTAACCCAATTTTCATATAAAAATGTCGATCAGCTGTTTGCTACGTTACAGTTACATTACATTACAGTCGGCTAACTTAGCCTTAAGAAACACGTTTAAGGAAATCAGCCATATAGAGTTGCCAGATCTGAGTACCGTATGGTTGGTAATTTAGCCGAGCACAGACTATGGAATTTTGTGCCATCGCAATAGTGTGTACTAGTTGCATTGCATATAAAAAAACACAATGGGAACGGTGTTGCGCACATTTTGAAAATGATACCACAAAATGACAACACAACAAATACCAAATGTGTACTCGGCATTATTCTAGGTTGGGAAATAAAATTTAAAAAAACACCTCTCATCATCAAAAGTGAAAGCATGTCCGCCATATAACTTTTTTTTTGAAAATGCTATAAAAAAACTACTGAAGCTTCGGCTGTGTGGCACGTAGCGCCGTCCTGTTGAAACCAAATTTTGCCAATATCCTCCTTCAATTTTTGTGTGCGTCGGCTTTTCAATGTATGCGTGCGGGTTTTCTGTGCCCCAAATGCGACAATTTTGCTTGTTTGCATACCCGCCAAGATCAAAATGAGCTTCATCTGAAAAGATGATTTTTTTTGGCAAAATCGGCATCTTCTGTAAAGGTAGAATTAGTAAAATCGTATTATTCTAATTACTATACAGCTTGCCGTATCGTTCAACTTTGTGTACAAGTTATAGAAAATGTAAAGTGTCCAGGAGACGTACAAAAAAAGCCATCAATCGGTAAGAATGTGTTAGTGTCGTTTAATTGATGATTTTTCGGAGACGTACAAATAAAATCGTCAATCAGCATTTTAATTTTGTGTTCGTTGTGTGCGATGGCATATACATATGTCTCCATCGGATGATGATTTTTTGTTATTAGCGGCATTAAAACTTTATGAAATCTTTGTATAAAAAACACATTAAACAAATATACAGAGCTAAATAATAATTTTTCTATCTTCCACACTAATTTTTCATCTATTATTATTATTATTTAAAATTATAATAATTCTACATAGTTCTTCAAAACACTTCAAAAAAACAAACATATTTTCCTTAAAAAAAATTCGAAACAAACAAACGATTTTTAACATAAAAACAAGACATTGGGTGTGTGAATAAAAAAATATGTACATACTCGTATGTATTTGCTTTTTAGTTAAAAATTTGTTTTAAACACAAAAATAAAAAAAAAAAATAAAAATAATTTTTAAGTAGTTTTTTTTATTCACACAACCCATTAAGATTAGAAAAATTAGAGAATATAATATAGTATTTATAATAATCATACAACTGTTTGTAGACTTCTGATTGTTTGGTTTTTTACAAAGATCAATGGTACATTTTCATAAAGTGCAAATTAATTTTTTTCATCCGCGCACTTCGCCATGTCGTCACAGAACAAATAACACAAAGCAAATGACATTTATTTCGTCAATCAGATTTGGAGACGTACAAATAATCAGCCGTCAAATAAAAATATCAAAATTTTTTGATTCTCATCAATCAGTGCCGACATCGTGTACGTGTAGCCGAAAAGAAACGACTGCACGCACACAACTATGTGATTGATGGGTTTTTTTGCACGTCTCCTGGACACTTAACAGTTTTTTGACATTCGCTACAGAAAAATCTGTTTTCTGCAGATTCCTACGTCAGCAGTGCTACCACCACATATTTTATAACTAGTAACATGCATTGTATATGGTACGGTTTTTGTCAGCTGACACGCAACATCACGATACGATTTTACTAATTCTACCTTAAATCGATCGCAGGCCCACTTAGCGAAGCGAAAACGCATTGGATGGTCAGTTGGCTCGTTCAGCGCGGAAGGATAAAACTAATTATCTGTCAAATCAGACATGAGCTAAGTGTTACCATTCACGAAATAAGCACTAGTTGAAAAAAACGTTACATGGCGGACCCTTTATAATGCGAAACATGAAGAAAACATATAAAATCTGAAACAGCTGTGAAGTGCAGTTTAATTCAGTGTTAATTTATACTTAGAAATGAAGAGTGTATAAGATTCGTTGCAATCAGACGTTGTTTTTTTTTTAATTTGTTCAACATAAAAAGGTATGAGGTACTCAACGTTTTTATGAGAAAATTACGTTACTAATTATGAAGTAAAAATGCTAAATAACATATAAAAAAAATAACATTTAAATAGAGCATGAGTTGAATTTTTTTTATCAAATTATTATATAAAGAAAATAAGAAGAAAAAAATAACAACGCGAGATGAATATTGATTTTATAGGGTCGTTATATAGTTTAATGGAGTTTTTATTAGACAAGTTGACTACACAACAATTAAGACAAAGTATCTCAAGAGTATAACGACAGGCAGATATGTACGAATTGATTTTCTAACTTTTATTAACAAATATGCTGATTCATTTCAAAGAAGGAGGCATACCTTACAAATCGACCGTTGGCTGCAAAAAATTGTTGTAGAGAAACGGAATTCAAACTTTTGAATTTACTCACAACTTAAAGGTAAAATAAAAGGAGTTAGTAAAAAATATTTTTATGAAATTTTTACACAATGTAAAGAACGATATGACGAATAATTTTCTAATATTAATACATACATGCATAATACAGCTCTAAATTTAAAATTCCATAAAATAAAAATATTTTTGAATTTACCCAAATGTATTCTACAAAAATCTCGGAATTATATTATAGACGACTTAGACCACTATCATAATTATGGGTATATTGTAGTACATATGTATATATCGATGGCTTAATATAAAAAGGGCCTAACTCAATTTTTTCGAAATCGTGTTTTTAATGTTTTCTGGGCGACAACGTATAATTGCATCCCCCTTGAAGATCTTAGTACGTAACAGTTCAAAATCAAGGACTTATGGCAACTTTAAAAACTATTTCTGCATGTAAATGCTTTATTTTTTCTTCAGTTTTTTGCTTCTCCTGTAAAATATCGATAATTCGAGTTAGGCCTTTTTTATATTAAGCCATCGATATGTACTTACCCCCATATTCATAAAATTTAAAATAAATTTGAAATGTATTTCATTAAAAATTTGACAGACAAAATGTTCTTACAATCGATTTTAAATACATTTTATTTTTTATGAATATAAACCTTAATATGTACATATGTATGTATCTGTCAGCAATATTCGGTTTTTTACTTTATTGAAATCTACAACAAGGAAATAATATTTCCTTGCAATACAAACAAAAGCGCTAAAAAGCGTTTACACTACGAGCCTTATACCGTGTTCAGACATACCGTTAATTGCACATACATTTTATGCAATTAAGGCCTTAATAGAGCACAATTTAGCATACAATAAGTCAATTAATAAATTGAGCAATTAGTAGTTAATTGTATCACTAATTGCGTAAAACTCGAAATGCAACCCTGGTGTTTGTTGAGAACTGTGTTCAATGAGCAGAACAATTTCCTATAATGGCGAATCAAATGTCACAAAAGTAAATTAACAAAGCAAAAGGAAATGGCTAGTGAAGCAGAGAAACAAGTCGACCGGCTCGAAGCCGACAGCGACGGTTATTTTTCTGTATATCAAGCCGCCGCCGATTATATCGGCTCGCATCGGCTCAAAACCAGCCGAAATTTTGTCTGCTCAAAAAGACAAATTTCCGAAAGAAAATTTTGAAAATCAATTTTCAGTTTCAATTTTTATTTTCTCTTTAAATTTTCATATAGTTATTTGCGCCGCCGAAAATTCTCTCGGCGCGCCGCCGCCGGTCACAAAACTACTGCGCCGCCGCCGCCGATAATTTTGCCTCGACTTGTTTCTCTGTAGTGAAGATGGTAAGTTTATTTAAAGTTCCTAAATAAATTTATTTTTTAACAAATATGTATCTTTAACAAATAGCAAAAAACTTGAAGAGGAAGAGGCTGGCGTTGAGTGGGGCCAAGGCAGCCGCTCTGATGGAATTGTGGCTATGTCGAATAGAGTTTCGTGGCCAAAGAAAAAATGGCCACGTCTAAGCTGAGATGAGCTGCAGCAGTTGGGTTTTCAATAAAGTTCGTGAAATGTATATTTATTAATAATAATAGTTGTAATAAATTATAAACGAATTGTATGAGTTTTAATAGTGTTTAAATATTGCTTTCATTTACAAGGATTCTTCCACATCATCAAAATTGTTATCATTTTCCGACTTTTCTTTTCATAATGCAAAAATCAATACCTGCTGCTTTCTAACACTTTATAGAATAATCAAGTTTTTCGTTTTCTTTTTTTTAACACTGCTAATTTTTATTAGTTCGACATTTTTGTTATATATTAGTGAAATTTCTTTTAAAGCCGAAATTGCATCTTGAAATCCATAAACACGAATATTCACGAAACAAATAAAAACAATCGGGTATGTTCTGCATTCCACGTGAAATTAAAACAAGTAAAACTGTCATAAAATTGTTGTTGAAAATATGTAATTATAACAACAATGCTTTGGCAATTCCACTCGTTTTTCACGTGGAATGCAGAACATACCCGAATGTTTTTTTCAGCTGTCAAATGATAATTGAGTCAGCTAAATTGATTATGTGTGAACACTAGATTTAATTGCTCAATTAAACTTAAATTGACTCAATTAAAAATGCATCTCTGAACGCAGTATTAAAATATGTGTATTAAAGGGCTCGTTGTTAACCCTGCAATCGCGATTTATTGATAAAAGTGTGATATGATAACCCTGTTTTTTGACTGTAACTGTATTCCCGTTATTTCATAAAGCAATTGTAAAAAACGCGTTATTAGAAAAAATTTTAATGAGATATAAAAATACATCTACATAATATACTAATAAAAGCTTCTTCATTTTCATTACGAAAAAATTAAGACATACATACAAACAAATTGCCTTAATAGGAAGCCAAAGAACTGGTTTAGCCCATGCTTCACAAAGTTGGAGTGGAGAAAAACGACAAAGAAGGTTTACATGAAGTTTTCTTAAAATATACCTTATGAATTTCTTTTGTATTTCCACCACTGCTTCCGACACATGTTTTGAAGAAAAATGTAAATTTTTGTAAACTTTCATGAATGAAGTTAGAAATTAATATTGCTTTATTGTAAAAGTAAAAATAAGTTTTGTGCCGCATACACAACTTTTCTTAATTTATTTTCAAAAAGTGGATTTTTGTGCTCCATACGTATACTTTACTGCTGTGAATTGTGGATTTCGTTGTTTTGTTTATTTTTCTTGCTGTCCAGATAAATAACTCGATAGTTTAACGCCGCCCAATAAGCCGCCGCCGTAGTATATTTAACTATCGATCCGCTAACACAAGAAAAATAAGTAATTAAAGTGTATTTTATATAAAGAATGAAGCTAAATGATTTCTGTTATACTGTTTCTTTTATTTTGTTTTAGTGTTTAATAAGTTTATATTAAAACATTTAATCGGCGGGTACGTCTGGGTGATGATGTTTTTGCTTAACAGTCGCCGTTGAATTTTTCTTACGGCACTTTCTTTTATTATTATTAATATCTTATAGAAATAAAGCAAAACAATAGTTAACTTTACTTTGTACGCTTTTGTATGAAGAATTTGAAGCAATCGCTAAACAGTGGCGTGTACAGCAAAACAATACTTTTAAACCTGAAAATAATGGATATAGAGCAATGTAATGCTAAATATCTCAGAAACCATAATAAAGTTCGTGAAATGCTTTTTTTATGCAGGAAGAGGGTGCTCAAAATATATTTATATATTTCATACCTAACTCATTTTTTTTAAGAATGATCGGTGGAGCAAAACTATTCCTGGGACGACGAATTGTAGACATAGTCAAAATACAGAAATATGGAAGAAAACAGGTTTGCCAATAAATTTAAAAAATGAAAGCTCAAGTGCACTTAAGTTAGTCAGTGAGGTTTTTAATGCGTTACAGAGAAAAGTAACTGCATCCACCATCCCTAAGAACCCTAAGGAAAAGATGTTTCAATTTCTCAACAATGGACGTCGTAATCTATTGGTTAATTTACGCAGCCGAAAAGCTCGTTTGGGTTTTGCCAGGGAGCGCCTGAAACTCAGTGGGATGATGTTAGTTTTACAGACGAGAGCAAATAGATCTTATTTAGATCCGATGGATGAATTTGTAACAGCTATTAGTTGGTTTTATTTTGTATGTTTTGGGAGCGAGAATAAAATAAAATAAAATAAAATAAAAGAAATAAATAAAAAATCTTATGAGGTTTTCTTTTCTGGAAAAAGTGTAACATTTTTTAGCTTTTTATTCAAAAAAAAAATACAATAATTTAGCGTTCGTTTAAAGAAAAAATTTAAGTTCGCAAGGGATGATATTTACAATAATTTCTAATAAAATGTATATTTCAGAAAATCATTTTATTGCGAATTTTCATTGAAAAGTGTAATAAGTGTAACATTTTTTTACAGAAAAGAAAATGCCATTAAGTTTAATTAATGAAAAAAAGTATTCTTTATGTAAACTTCCTCTGTCGTCGTGTTAATGTCAATTGAAAAATGCGAAGTATAACTTATGAAGGATTTTATGTGTCTCTCGGCCTTTATACACGAATCTATCTTTAATAACACCGAATATTAATAATACTAAATGTAAAATGCTAATGATTTCTTATTTATGCTTTAATTTTGATAAGTTTATTGTAATGAGATAAATCGTTTGCACTAATTACAATCAAAGCGGCCGGCTGCATTCAAGTAAACTTTGACAATTTATTCTGCAAAGCAATTACATACTTTTGTTTTTTAGTTTTTCTTTTGCCAAATAAAAACAATTTTCTTTTCTCTTTCATTTTCTTTTATCTATTCGTTGATATTTTGAAGCTCATTTAAAACTAATTGATGGAATATTTTGTTACAAATCGACCGTTGGCTGCAAAAAATTGTTGTAGAGAAACGGAATTCAAACTTTTGAATTTACTCACAACTTAAAGGTAAAATAAAAGGAGTTAGTAAAAAATATTTTTATGAAATTTTTACACAATGTAAAGAACGATATGACGAATAATTTTCTAATATTAATACATACATGCATAATACAGCTCTAAATTTAAAATTCCATAAAATAAAAATATTTTTGAATTTACCCAAATGTATTCTACAAAAATCTCGGAATTATATTATAGACGACTTAGACCACTATCATAATTATGGGTATATTGTAGTACATATGTATATATCGATGGCTTAATATAAAAAGGGCCTAACTCAATTTTTTCGAAATCGTGTTTTTAATGTTTTCTGGGCGACAACGTATAATTGCATCCCCCTTGAAGATCTTAGTACGTAACAGTTCAAAATCAAGGACTTATGGCAACTTTAAAAACTATTTCTGCATGTAAATGCTTTATTTTTTCTTCAGTTTTTTGCTTCTCCTGTAAAATATCGATAATTCGAGTTAGGCCTTTTTTATATTAAGCCATCGATATGTACTTACCCCCATATTCATAAAATTTAAAATAAATTTGAAATGTATTTCATTAAAAATTTGACAGACAAAATGTTCTTACAATCGATTTTAAATACATTTTATTTTTTATGAATATAAACCTTAATATGTACATATGTATGTATCTGTCAGCAATATTCGGTTTTTTACTTTATTGAAATCTACAACAAGGAAATAATATTTCCTTGCAATACAAACAAAAGCGCTAAAAAGCGTTTACACTACGAGCCTTATACCGTGTTCAGACATACCGTTAATTGCACATACATTTTATGCAATTAAGGCCTTAATAGAGCACAATTTAGCATACAATAAGTCAATTAATAAATTGAGCAATTAGTAGTTAATTGTATCACTAATTGCGTAAAACTCGAAATGCAACCCTGGTGTTTGTTGAGAACTGTGTTCAATGAGCAGAACAATTTCCTATAATGGCGAATCAAATGTCACAAAAGTAAATTAACAAAGCAAAAGGAAATGGCTAGTGAAGCAGAGAAACAAGTCGACCGGCTCGAAGCCGACAGCGACGGTTATTTTTCTGTATATCAAGCCGCCGCCGATTATATCGGCTCGCATCGGCTCAAAACCAGCCGAAATTTTGTCTGCTCAAAAAGACAAATTTCCGAAAGAAAATTTTGAAAATCAATTTTCAGTTTCAATTTTTATTTTCTCTTTAAATTTTCATATAGTTATTTGCGCCGCCGAAAATTCTCTCGGCGCGCCGCCGCCGGTCACAAAACTACTGCGCCGCCGCCGCCGATAATTTTGCCTCGACTTGTTTCTCTGTAGTGAAGATGGTAAGTTTATTTAAAGTTCCTAAATAAATTTATTTTTTAACAAATATGTATCTTTAACAAATAGCAAAAAACTTGAAGAGGAAGAGGCTGGCGTTGAGTGGGGCCAAGGCAGCCGCTCTGATGGAATTGTGGCTATGTCGAATAGAGTTTCGTGGCCAAAGAAAAAATGGCCACGTCTAAGCTGAGATGAGCTGCAGCAGTTGGGTTTTCAATAAAGTTCGTGAAATGTATATTTATTAATAATAATAGTTGTAATAAATTATAAACGAATTGTATGAGTTTTAATAGTGTTTAAATATTGCTTTCATTTACAAGGATTCTTCCACATCATCAAAATTGTTATCATTTTCCGACTTTTCTTTTCATAATGCAAAAATCAATACCTGCTGCTTTCTAACACTTTATAGAATAATCAAGTTTTTCGTTTTCTTTTTTTTAACACTGCTAATTTTTATTAGTTCGACATTTTTGTTATATATTAGTGAAATTTCTTTTAAAGCCGAAATTGCATCTTGAAATCCATAAACACGAATATTCACGAAACAAATAAAAACAATCGGGTATGTTCTGCATTCCACGTGAAATTAAAACAAGTAAAACTGTCATAAAATTGTTGTTGAAAATATGTAATTATAACAACAATGCTTTGGCAATTCCACTCGTTTTTCACGTGGAATGCAGAACATACCCGAATGTTTTTTTCAGCTGTCAAATGATAATTGAGTCAGCTAAATTGATTATGTGTGAACACTAGATTTAATTGCTCAATTAAACTTAAATTGACTCAATTAAAAATGCATCTCTGAACGCAGTATTAAAATATGTGTATTAAAGGGCTCGTTGTTAACCCTGCAATCGCGATTTATTGATAAAAGTGTGATATGATAACCCTGTTTTTTGACTGTAACTGTATTCCCGTTATTTCATAAAGCAATTGTAAAAAACGCGTTATTAGAAAAAATTTTAATGAGATATAAAAATACATCTACATAATATACTAATAAAAGCTTCTTCATTTTCATTACGAAAAAATTAAGACATACATACAAACAAATTGCCTTAATAGGAAGCCAAAGAACTGGTTTAGCCCATGCTTCACAAAGTTGGAGTGGAGAAAAACGACAAAGAAGGTTTACATGAAGTTTTCTTAAAATATACCTTATGAATTTCTTTTGTATTTCCACCACTGCTTCCGACACATGTTTTGAAGAAAAATGTAAATTTTTGTAAACTTTCATGAATGAAGTTAGAAATTAATATTGCTTTATTGTAAAAGTAAAAATAAGTTTTGTGCCGCATACACAACTTTTCTTAATTTATTTTCAAAAAGTGGATTTTTGTGCTCCATACGTATACTTTACTGCTGTGAATTGTGGATTTCGTTGTTTTGTTTATTTTTCTTGCTGTCCAGATAAATAACTCGATAGTTTAACGCCGCCCAATAAGCCGCCGCCGTAGTATATTTAACTATCGATCCGCTAACACAAGAAAAATAAGTAATTAAAGTGTATTTTATATAAAGAATGAAGCTAAATGATTTCTGTTATACTGTTTCTTTTATTTTGTTTTAGTGTTTAATAAGTTTATATTAAAACATTTAATCGGCGGGTACGTCTGGGTGATGATGTTTTTGCTTAACAGTCGCCGTTGAATTTTTCTTACGGCACTTTCTTTTATTATTATTAATATCTTATAGAAATAAAGCAAAACAATAGTTAACTTTACTTTGTACGCTTTTGTATGAAGAATTTGAAGCAATCGCTAAACAGTGGCGTGTACAGCAAAACAATACTTTTAAACCTGAAAATAATGGATATAGAGCAATGTAATGCTAAATATCTCAGAAACCATAATAAAGTTCGTGAAATGCTTTTTTTATGCAGGAAGAGGGTGCTCAAAATATATTTATATATTTCATACCTAACTCATTTTTTTTAAGAATGATCGGTGGAGCAAAACTATTCCTGGGACGACGAATTGTAGACATAGTCAAAATACAGAAATATGGAAGAAAACAGGTTTGCCAATAAATTTAAAAAATGAAAGCTCAAGTGCACTTAAGTTAGTCAGTGAGGTTTTTAATGCGTTACAGAGAAAAGTAACTGCATCCACCATCCCTAAGAACCCTAAGGAAAAGATGTTTCAATTTCTCAACAATGGACGTCGTAATCTATTGGTTAATTTACGCAGCCGAAAAGCTCGTTTGGGTTTTGCCAGGGAGCGCCTGAAACTCAGTGGGATGATGTTAGTTTTACAGACGAGAGCAAATAGATCTTATTTAGATCCGATGGATGAATTTGTAACAGCTATTAGTTGGTTTTATTTTGTATGTTTTGGGAGCGAGAATAAAATAAAATAAAATAAAATAAAAGAAATAAATAAAAAATCTTATGAGGTTTTCTTTTCTGGAAAAAGTGTAACATTTTTTAGCTTTTTATTCAAAAAAAAAATACAATAATTTAGCGTTCGTTTAAAGAAAAAATTTAAGTTCGCAAGGGATGATATTTACAATAATTTCTAATAAAATGTATATTTCAGAAAATCATTTTATTGCGAATTTTCATTGAAAAGTGTAATAAGTGTAACATTTTTTTACAGAAAAGAAAATGCCATTAAGTTTAATTAATGAAAAAAAGTATTCTTTATGTAAACTTCCTCTGTCGTCGTGTTAATGTCAATTGAAAAATGCGAAGTATAACTTATGAAGGATTTTATGTGTCTCTCGGCCTTTATACACGAATCTATCTTTAATAACACCGAATATTAATAATACTAAATGTAAAATGCTAATGATTTCTTATTTATGCTTTAATTTTGATAAGTTTATTGTAATGAGATAAATCGTTTGCACTAATTACAATCAAAGCGGCCGGCTGCATTCAAGTAAACTTTGACAATTTATTCTGCAAAGCAATTACATACTTTTGTTTTTTAGTTTTTCTTTTGCCAAATAAAAACAATTTTCTTTTCTCTTTCATTTTCTTTTATCTATTCGTTGATATTTTGAAGCTCATTTAAAACTAATTGATGGAATATTTTGTTCAGCTCGCATTTAAATCTATTTCTATCGCAATTCAACTATCATTTCACTTATTTTCTACTTGGGCAACTAACTAACTACACTTGGTGTTTGTAAGTTTTCATTTGTGTAAAGAAAACCTTGGATTAGTTTAAATTTTTATGCCAGCTGTGGAATTTATTGTTGTTGATTGTTTGTTGTAAAGAAAAAAATAATCAAGCATTTAATAACGTTTGATATGATACCGTCAAATTTATTTGCATACGAGTACTGTGTAATTGTGATGATGAGAATTATGTTCGATCTGAGAATGGATAATGCGCAAGTAAAAGCAACAGCTGGTATGTGTGATGAAAGTATTTCGAATAACAGTGAATTGTGAAGTGAAGAAAGATTAACATTAATAAATTGCAATTAAATAAGATTAATTTGTATGTGTGCTTAAAGCTATTAATAGTTAATTCAGAATTAGTTTTGAAATAAATAGCATATAATTTAATATAAGCGGTTGATAGCTACATATGTCTGTAAGTAATTTTATTGAACTGTGCTGTTTAAAAAACAAGTAAATCGTTTCATTTTAAGAAGCCTTTACGTAAAGCAACATTTGAATAAAAATTTAAACATACTTTGTGGTGCAAAAAGGCTTTATAAAGCTAAAAACCAAATCGAATTAATTTTGCAGATGGGTTTATTACATCAAACATAATAAAAAAAATTTTCCTTTGAGACGTATAAATGAGTTGGTGTACAATTATTTTTGTCTATAGAAATCAACGCAAAACTTTCCCAGTAGGAAAAGGTAATGAATAGTAAAGGAGAAGATAATGCACAGCATGTACATATACTTTTTCATTCCAGAATTCATTACTGTTAACACAGAACATGTCCTAGGAAAGTAATGAATTATTTTCATACGTCGGAGGAATGAATTCTATAATTCATAACACTCGTCACAAGCAAAAACTATACATTCTTTTTCTGCAGATGTGGTAATGCATGTGGCAATCAATGTGTAATTATTGTGTTTGATAAAATTGCCTTCTCGTTTCTAAGGGAATGTATTGTCTTGCTTTGGAAAATAATACATTATTTCTCCCATTATTAATTGTAATTAATGCCTACTTTTCCAGCTGGGTTGTATGTAAAAATGAAGCAAAACTTAGTATCGGAATGATTGACATATTTGACCGATTACGCGTTATGTTAAAATAATTATAATAAGCGGAGACTTTTTTCCACTAAAATTTAATAAAAATGAATATTCATTCACACAATTGTTTAGCCACGGAATGATTAAGAAATTATATTGTTGTGTCTTATAATTAGGATACTTTACAATAATAGAATAAAATAGCTTTAAAATGAAGTGTGTGTCATCCCATGTCTTAGCTTGTTCACAAGATATAAAAACTTTGAGATGTAAAAGCTAGTGCCATGAATGGAATCAATCTGTTTTGTTTCAAAAGTGCTAAACCAGAGTTTCTTAAACTAGGGGAAGCGACCCCTTTGGGGGTCACGGAAAAGTTATGAGGGGTCGCAAGAAACAGGATTTTATTCCTTGATTTTATATACGCAAAAAGCTTTTCCTTCTTTTGAAATTATTTTTTCGAATTACATAATATATTTTATGTACAGTGTAAGCTCGTTAATCCGAATCAATGATTGCATTGATCCGATTCGGATTATCGAAATATTCGGATTATTGGATAGGCTGTTATAATAAATAAAAATAAAATAAACTCCTGATATAAATTGAAAACAAGTTTATTTCAATCAAAAAAGGAAAAAACAACGATTTTGTAAAAAAAACAAAAAAAAAATTTAATTTTATTGCCAAATTGAATTGATGTTTTCGCGAACAATGCTATCTAATAACTAAATCTGTTATAACAAGGCAGACAACACATTCATCAAAATACGCATTCCAATGATGTCCCGTTAGTTTTCACATACGATACGATAACCAACAATACAAGAATAAGAAAAAACACAAATTCGGTTTAGCGAGCTGCAATCAATGCGGACTATAAGATATGCAATGCTAAATATTTTCAATTCGGATTACTGGATAATTCGGATTACACATCGTTCGGATTAACGAGCCTACACTGTATTTAAAATTGTATTTGGTCTATTTCTCCGTGCTGAAAGGCTAAAGCAAAGGCAATAGATATATATATAAAGATGTTGCACTCCCATACAATGTGTTGCCGGTGCTAAAATTTGATTCGGATTTACGCTAAGTCCGGAATTCTGTGGGAAATAAGAGAACTCAATAAGTGAATTCAATGAAAATTCTATGAGGGAGAGGAGCACAACAAAGAGAGCAAAGGTTTGCATTAGTTGCAACCGAACCCACATTTGGAGTTCTCGTCAGGGGTGCCAGAAGCTTTGCGAAGAAAATCATCATTTGTCGGAAAGAAAATCATATTTTGAAGAAAAAAATAATTAGAAGTCCAATTTTTTTTTCAAATAAAAAAGTAACAACAATTGACATACATATTTACATACATATATAAAAATCTAATTTTTTTCTTGTATAATGCCCCAAACAATGATGCATTTTTGTGCATGTAGGACACAGGGTGCACATTAAAATAGCAGTGGCTGCAGTGGGGGTGGAAAACTATTGATGGTACTATCGATAGTTATTTTTTTTTTGTGACTATCGGTTTTTTAACTCAGCAATCGATTAATACTTCAAAACAATCGATAATTTTTAGTCACTATCGATAGTAAATGGTACATCACTAAAGGCAAAAAATGTAAATTTGTTTCTTTTCATAAACAAAAATAACTGGATGTCGGAAAATTTCTTCCACTGATCTCACTTATTTTTCATGCAACTATTTTAGTTTTCCTATTTATTGAACTGACAACTAAAATTCTATTTTATTATGTTTTGTTTGAAAATATTTTGTTTTGAATTATTAGTGTGAATAAATACTTACATTATGCGAGAACCATACAACTTCGATACTATCATGATAGTATCGTCGATATATCGATAGGTTTTCTATCTGTCGATAGTCTAGAATCGATATATCGATAGAGTTTTTTAAATGATCGAAAACTTTCGATAGTGACACTATCGATAGTTTTCCATCTCTAGGCTACAGGTATGTGCGTTCTTTCCAAAATATACAAATTTAAAGCTAGAATTCGCTCAAACAAACTTAAATTCTTTTTGGATCAATGTTAAAGACGAATTTCCAATAATCTCCGACTTAGCGATCGAAATGCTACTGCCATTTGCTACCACATACTTGTGCGAATCAGCGTTTTCAACGCTTGTTGTGATTAAATAAAAAAATCGTTCTTGCCTCACCAATGTTGAAACAGCCATGAGACCTGCGATATCTGAAATAATCCCGAGATTGGATCTACTCTGTAAATCAATGCAAGCACACCCGTCTCAATAATTATATTTTTAGTTAATTTTAATTATTATTCGAACTCCATTTGTTTCTATATTTTTGATTTGAACGGGCTAAAGTTCGTATCGCTTTTTAAGCCAAAATTATATTTTTATTTATTTTATTTTTTACTTGTCTTTCGTTTGGTTTCTGAATTTTGAAATTAATTTTAATTTTTTTTTAATATAAAATTTATAGTAAATATTTTATTCTGTATGTATATATTTTTATTATTTTAATACATTATAAAACCATTAGAATCTGCATTTTCAAAATTAAATTATACTTTGTTGGGGGTCACTAAAAATTTCGTATTACGAAAATGGGTCACGTAACAAAAAAGCTTAAGAAGCCCTGTGCTAAACCAATTCAAATTAGATTCTGTTAGAAAACAGCATTCGATACCAATAGAAATTTAAAAATATTTCCATAAAAACTTCATTGAAACATTTTGAAATTTCGTTCGATAAAAAAGTAGAAGCGAAGAATTTAAAATTAAAAAAAGTTAAAGTTTAATTAAATGATTTTCAAAAATTTTGCGACAACTTTCCGTTTAGTGATGTCCAACTGAAATGAAAAGCATGAACTTATCAACTGAAAATAAGCTGGTGTTTTGCTATGAGAGCACTCAGCTGATGAAGAAGCTAAATGTCAAATTATATACATATATATACATATGTATGTACACATGTATTGGTAAATAATATACTGGGTCTCGTTCCACGATTGCGTTGCGCGGTTCTTTTTTTCGCAGTTTCGGTATCATCTCTACCGTGACGATATTACCATGTTATTGATATATTTCTCTATTTTGCTTACGCTCTAATCTATGACGGATAGCGTTCGGAATAATAAATATATAAGACAAGCATACAAATTTGCAAAAATTGAATTTAATTTATCTAATTGTTTTTATTTTTGGAAAAGTTTTTATAAGAACAAAAAATTGCAAATGAACAAAATTCATATTGCCTGCGGCTTTATCCAACACGCTATGTTGACATTGAAATCTTTACCAAAAATATGGTGGCAACTGCTTGCGAAAAGATCCAAGGAAGCAGCAAGTTTGTCTCTCCAAAAATACTCCTTGACGAATGCCTTCTTAACTTGAAGTCTCCAGCCCAGACAAAATATTTTTAAATGCTGACTAAGCTTTTAAATTTAAGATAAATATTTTGTTCCCTAAACATGTATTCAAATTTCTTTATTCCAATTAACTTCCTATCATTCATCTTTAATACATTTTCAGATTTACAGCGCACATCCATCCATCTGAATGTCCAAGCAATGATCATCACTACTACTTATCCTCGAAAAAGTCTATTATATCCATATTACAATTATGTATATGTATACATATCTATATTCTCAGCGGGTAGATATTTCATATATCGTTAACTTAATACGAAAAGGCCCTAACTCATGTTTTTCATAGTTTACAGGAGGAGGAAAAAACTAAAAAAATTTTTTAAAAGCAATTTTTATTAAAAACATTTTGTATCAATATTGCATCTTTTTTTATTTAGTTTCTTCCTCCTCCTGTAAACTATGAAAAACATGAGTTAGCGCCTTTTCGTATTAAGTTAACGATATGTATGTATGTACATATATTTCACTTAAGTGAAATAATATAACAGTGTTTTTACTATAAAAAATATTCTTTAATCTGAGATCCCACTATCGACACAATGTACCGATTTTCTTCGGCTCACTGAAATAAAGAATCAACTAAAGCAGCAGAATTGCTTTATTTCTCAACTAATGGAAAAATAAGGACGTGATGGCACTTCAATGCAGTGCTGAAAAGGGATATATATATATATCCTTATTTACGAATTAATTGAGAAATAAATCCGTTTTGGTTTATTACTTAAGACTTGATTACAGTGAGCAGACGAAAGTCGGTACATTGTGCCGATAGTGGGATCTCGGCTTTTGTTTTTACTTTCAAAAAATATAAAATAATTTTTAGGAGTAAAAACAGCTGACATTATACATCTCAGAATAAATGAAAACAGGGATGTTAAATGTATTTCGCAGAAAGCTTATACCACAGAGGTAGTTTACACGAGAACAATTTTTAAGCCGCACAATTTTTGTTCTTTTCCAAATTACACGAGACTAATTCATCTGGCACAAAATATATACGTATACACAGCTTTGTGTGCGCTAGTGTTTTTCGTATTCATTTAACATTTGCTGTTTTTAGGTTGTTGTATTGGTTTTATGCTGCTAATGCGAAGTTGTAGCTGGTTGCAAAGTTGTTCCAACCACAAAACCACTCTCTCACCTACAAACTGGCATGTTATGCCAGCACAATTATGCCCGTATAAATCAGCGCACAGGAATGGATAATTTCGATTTGCGTATCGATCAATAGTAATTTTTTGCATTTAATCCTTATTATTTCCTTTATTTATTGAAATCTTCTAAATAATACAGTGGAAATTTCATATATTAAATAATATATAATTTCACCTACATATTACTTGTTGTTTGCTTTTCCGTTTGATATTCATTCGATTATCAAAAAGAAATAAAAAATAAAAAAAAATAAAATAAACAAACAAATTGGTGACATTGTGTGTGCGAGCTAAGTTGACAGTTAATTGTATGTAATGACTGTTACATGAGTTCACAGCCATTTAAACGAATTTTAATTTGAAATTATTTTATAATATGTAATTGATTAAGTGTAATTGATGAAAAACATACTAAATGCACAATGCCAAGGAAAGCTAATGACAGCAAATCATGAATGGAAAAAGTTATGGTGCAGCTTTCGAGATATGTTCATACAATGCAGGCGATAGCTATATACAACTTTCTAGTTTTCATTTGCTATTTTAGAATTTATAATTAGAATTTGTAAAGCAAACATTGCGTGTGTAAAAGCTGTCTATTAGAAACTTTGATGTATATACCCGCCATCACTACCGGCCAAATAACTGGTAATCTTCTTGTAGAACTGATCTTATCAGTTTCATCGAAAATCCCTGTAATATCGTAAACTCAATTGTTGTCTTCTTATTTGTAAAATTTAAAGTGGGAAAAGAACTAGTGTCTATTAGGGCTGTCAGATGTGGCGATCTCTCGCCAGACGTAGCGATTTTTCAACTTGTTTGACCAAACATGGTGATTTTTCTGGCGATAAATAAATTTGTAGGCGATTTTTGTGGTTATTTTTTTTTTAACAAACTTGAACTTCAAAAGCTTTGTAATTCAGGAAAATTAGTTTGTTGAAGGAGTGGTTTCCTACCAAAACTCGTCTGCAAGAAATTAAAGCAATTTGATTTTCAACATTTTTCTTACATTAATTATTGTAATTATTGCGTTTTGTATTTGGATGAGAAAAATTTACAAGAAATAATTTTTTTTTCGATTTTATTTCTTCTTTTGGCGATTTTCTGATAAATTTTTATGCGATTGTTTTATAAAGATTAATTATCAAATATGTATATATTAAGAAAAACTTCATCAAATTGATTTTGTCGACTTGTGGCGATTTTTAAAATCAATTTGGCGAAATAGGTCGGAAAAAATCCGACAACCCTGGAGTCTATACATATAAGCATACAAACCGACAAAAAAACAAACCTAATATTAATACAGAGTTTCATCTACCAAAAAGTATGGCGAATTGAGTTTTTGATTTTTGACTAACAGTCATGAGAAACAATTAAATAATATTTCTAAAAGCAAAAGTACTTTTAACATTTAATAAAATTCCCACTACCTGTCGATCACTGAAAAGTGTAATTAATAGTTGCTAAACAAAAGAAAAAAAACGCTCAGTCATCAACATCGACAATTAAAATAAGCAACGAGAGCAAAATCAAATAATATACAGGCAACTGTCGATAATTTGAAATTCAAGGGACCATTGAAAACATATTAAAGAAGGCTCCAGAGTCCAGATCAGTGCTGGCCACCGGGAGATATGTATGTATTCGCGTACGTGTATTTATTTGTAAAGGGTGTCCCAACAAGAACGCAAGATTTAAATTTTATATAAAACACAGATATTAAAAAAAAATCGTGAAACTTTATTATATCGTAAAGTAGACAAAATGAGGTTTTGTGTGGAACAACAAATCGGGCAGATGGCCGCCGCGGCTTTGCTGGCACACACGCGATCTTTTAATGAAATTTTCAATGGCCTTTTTGCATAAATGCTGCGGTATTTCATTAATACAGCGTCCAATTTCCTCTTTTAAGGCTTGAGTCGTCGTCGGCTTATTCGCGTAAGCCATCCACTTAAAAAAATCCCAAAGAAAAAAGTCTAATGGTGTTAAATCGCACGATCTAGGCGGCCAATTCTGGTCTCCAAAACGCGAAACAACACGACCGGGAAATGACTGATGTAGCAATTGAATTGTTTCTCTGGCTGTATGACATGTGGCGCCATCCTGTTGAAACCACATGCCCTCCACATTCATTTCCTCAATTTTAGGCACGAAAAAACTGGTTATCATTTCATGATACCGAACACCATTGACTGTTTGCGCTTGACCTGCGTTTGAGCGACATCATCACGTACAGCTGCGACATTTTCGGTCGATCGACCTGGTCGAAGACGCGTTGTTGTCTTTACATCACTAGCAGACCCAGTTTCGGCAAATTTATCCATTAATGTCTTTACAGTTGACTCTTTTGGAGCATTATTGTGACCCCAAATTGATCGCAAATTTGCGAACTGTAGCCGCAAAACTTTCACCATTTTGGTAAAACAATTTCACAATGAGAATGCGTTGTTAATTCGTGTAGCGCTTCATTTTTATTAACCTCGTACCTTCTACTACCAAACAATAACAATTGTTCAAATGTCAAACAATGACACGTCGAATGGCGCCAAATTTAAATCTTGCGTTCTTGTTGGGACACCCTTTATAAGAACCCGACTGAAGTTTGGTATTTTGGTGCCACTTTGCCCGACTATGGTCCAGAATTGGGTTTGCACTAGTGATGTGCAAATGTCGTGATTTTAATCGAACCCATTAATCACTCGATTACGATTAAAATTTTTTCGTTCTTTTAAGCAAGGAATTCATGCCAAATTTGCACACAGCGAAAATTCAACTCGTAAAAAAATTTTAATTAAAGTTTTTAATATAAAATATGTATTACATACATTTCACTTAAACATGTCTATATGCCTACATTTAATTGGCGCTTTAACAAATCATCAGTAGACTTCAACCATACTTTTGAAAAGTTTCAAACCTCTTATCTTCTTATGCACATATAGGTGAAAATTTTGTCACATACATCTCCGATCTGAGACCAGTGACAATGTAAGTGTGATCCATCCAAAACCTGTATACAATTTCTACTTACATTTACAAAGCTTTGGCCTAGACCATAAGATGTGTCCAACACTGTACACATTGTAAGCGAAGGTTGGATGACTCCCAATTGTTATGGTGATTCGGAGGGCATTAAGATGTGTCTGAATGCAATTAGGGAACAAAAACCACAGAAAATAAACAAAATTCAAACGAATGTCTTGCAAGGGACCTGGGAAGCAATTCATATTATTGAGAGATTCAAATTAACGAATTTAAAATTATCTAGAGTCGACTGTAATTGCAGTTGTTTCTAAATGTTTTTATATTACAACCGGCAAAAATATTTAAATGCCAACATTTATTTTTTTTCTTCATTCTTATACACATAGAACGAAAAAGATTACCCAAATGAAAATTAAATTGTTTTGTCTCGTATTTTAGATTTTGCACTAAATAAAAAATTTATATTTTTGGTGACGAATGATTACAAAAATAGTTTAAGCGCAGCCTAATGTTTAAGTTTATTGTTTCTAAAAGTTTTAGAGCGGTGGACACACTCACACAAATTGCAATTAAAAGTTACGAACTTTTATACAATTCATTCAATCATTAGATCGTTAATTCATTGATAATGTTGCTGATTGTGCTTTTTTTTTGCATTTTTACAAACAACATGTATTGCATGCCCTGCAAACATTTTCTATTGCGAAAGCTACAAGATCATCTATCTAATGGCGGTAGTATTTACATATGTATGTACATACATACATATATCCCGTGGTATCAGCACATTTCCTGTTGTGTAAATTAGTTCACAGTCTTGTTAATAATAAGGAAAGGCGACATAATAAACCCTTGCCATGGCTTTCTGAAATAACATCCAAAGAAATAACTCCCAAAACAAAGAGGAAAATTTTTAATATCTTAGATGAAATGTTTAAACAAATATTCTGCAAAATATTTTTTTGGAGTTATGTATATATGTGTGTATGTGTATGTATGTATGTGTTGGTCAAAAGTAAAAATACCCTAAAGGCTCAAGGCTCAGTTAGCCGACTGTAATGTAAAGTAACTGCAACAGTAGGAAATAGCTGATCGATATTGTTATGTGAAAAGTAATGAAAATGGTTATAGAGATGTAATGTAACGTAAACTACTTTTCATATAAAAATCTCTATCAGCTGTTTCCTACGTTACAGTTACTTTACATTACAGTCAGCTAACTGATCCTTTAATGTAATTTAACTGCAAAATAGGAAACAGCTGATCGATATTGCTAGGTGAAAAGTAATGAAAATGGCTATAGAGATGTAATGTAACGTAACCTAATTTTCATATAAAAATATCGATCAGCTGTTTCCCACGTTGCAGTTACATTACGGTCGGCTAACTGAGCCTTAACTCAAATAATTGTAACTTTACAGGAAGGTAAAAACATAATAAAAACAGTACAACTGATTTATGCAACTGCTTGTAAAAGCGTTATTTTTTACACTATTGCAATGAATTTTTGTGACGAGGTGTCTTTGTGTGAAATGTATTGAAATCACTGAAAAACCCAATTTCGTGAAAGTACGAGTTAGGGCCTTTCTACTTGTGACCATCGATATGTATTTATGTACATGTCCATATTTTTTAACCTTTGTCCATTTGCCTGTCATATCCACAAAAATTAAATTTCATTTAATTTATTTTTTTATCAGCAACAAATTCCATAAACACTGATATCCATGATTAAGATTTTGTATGGAAATTTTTTTATCGCTGATATCTGTCGATAATTTTTATGTCATTATGGTTGTTTAGATATAATTATAAACTTAATGCAGCCTTGACTGGAATCGTAAAGTTGTCATTTTAATTGCACCAAATTTGTCAAAATAAAAAAGTCATTAGCAGGCAACAAGGACAAGTCCTATACATATGTAATTCAAAAATGTAATAACAATAGAAAGAATTCCAAGTCACGTTCACACTACGTATTACGAAAATAAAATTATCTTTTCTATGACAAATCAATATTTAATTAATAGTAATGTTTTATTTATTGAGTTGAGAATTGCAGTTAAAATATAGTTTTTTTAAACTCAAAATTTTTTTTAGAAATTAGCAAAGATTTGATTCTTTATAACCTTAAAGCGCATGTCAGATAAAACTTTTGCTTCGCGCTGCGTTGAAGATTCTCTTTGTCATCTAAGATGAAATGTACGTGTTTATATGAAACATGTCACATAAAGAACTTTTAACGCGAAGCGAAGCGTAAAGTTAGGCAACTCTCAACTTTTTGCGTGCTTTGACAATCAGTTTGTATACTTCTTTTAATTTGTTTGACCAAACTCGCACGTAATTATGAAATTTTTATTAAAATGTCGGTAAGTTTACATAAAAAACGAGTTCGTGGCATCAGAGTAATTGAATTGTGCTATTTTTATTACAAAAAATCGAATAGTGAAACAAATAGTGAATGTTGTCAAAGTTTTCATTGCGTCATACACATTTTGCGTCAGGATTTTTTCCCAAAGTTAGAAACGTCACGCAAAGCGTTGAAGTTGTATCTGACTCGGCCTTAAAGGCCGAGTCACATAGAATCTGTCATATGTTAAACTTAGCCGTTTTCAACTGACAGCTAAGTTGAAATACAAGCTGTCACATTCAGTACGTCTCCGCCAAAGCAAAGTAGAAAAGTGGGACATATTGTTACGTTTAAATTTTATTAAACGTGTGAGTTCTTTTGATTGCTCAAAAATAAAAATAAATAACACACAATTTTTTAATGTGCTGCTCTTTTTCCTTTTATTCTTAACGAAGCAAATTACAACTTGTCTTTACTTAAATACTTCTTATCGTTATTATCCACCGCACGAGGTCTTAACTTTCAACGATGCTGACTCGACTAATTTCTGATTAGCACTGATTTAACGATGTCAAATCGACTTCTTTCTGATTAGCACTGAACTCATTCTCACACAGGATGCCTCTTTTTATAGTACAGGAACCGGTTCTAGAATGTTCGCACGATAGATGGCGTAATAAGATGTCTGTACTTAGTAATGCCAAATGGCATTTATGCACGTTGCCATCTGTATTGTCATTTACTATTGATAGCCAGATGATCAAGCAGTCCTCTGGCACAATTGGGAAAATTCAAGTTGCTGCTTCTAGGCGTTTGTAGATAATTTGATTGGCCGTTATTTTTGAATTTCAAAGTAACGACTCTTATGTTGGCAATGCGGTGTGCTACTGGTAGTACAGGGTGGTTACCATAAAAGTGCTCGCACTTTTATTTGTATGTGTGTACGTCTGCAGCTATGTACACAATTATTGTTGTTGCTATCTATAGTGCTTGCACGTAAATATGTGTGTACGTTTAGTGCTTTAACCCTGTAGGAATATTTTAACGTAACAATATAAAACTAAAGAAATAAATAAAATAAATAAAACAAAGTTAAGTTGAATTAATGAAATGAAGGACAAACCTATTGGCGCTGCTCAAATGTTGCTGTCAACAAAGTATTCATTGTGCCAACTCCCTTCGTCTTTGCTTTAATATCAGTTGAAACAGGCGACGTATAAAGGATTCTATGTGACTCGGCCTTTAGAAGTTCACGCTAGCAAACACACAATTCTTATGGGAACCCCAGTTTCCATAAAAACTCCGTACCAGCCTTTGAGATTTAATCAAACGTGGTATACAATAATTTAATGATCGTAACCATTGCCATATTCATAAATACACTTTCTTCACCTATTACTGCTTCCATAACCATAAACGGGTATTTATGCTTTAATTTTTTTTCTACAAGCTTTCTGTCGTCCATTTCAGTAATCATTAAATTTAAAGCAAAAATTTTAATAAAAAAAACTAAACTAAAAAAAAACAAAACTTTAAATCAAAATTTATCAAACAATTCTGCAAATGAAAAAAGTAAAAGCAGAACAAACAAATATATCTAATCAGCAAACAGCTGTTTAAAGGCTCAGTTAGCCGACTGTAATATAATGGAACTGTAACAGCAGGAAACAGCTGATCGATATTGTTATGACAAATGTAATGAAAATGGTTATAGAGATGTAATGTAACGTAACATACTTTTCATATAAAAATATTGATCAGCTGTTTCCTACATTGCAGTTGTGTTACATTGCAGTGGGCTAACTGAGCCTTAATTCAATGATTATGGAAAGGCGTTATGGCAAGTCACTTATAATTAAATACAGTGTTGCCCATAAAGTTGGTTCGAACAGCTGTTTTGTATGGTTATGATTATTTATCATCTAATTAAACCTTTAATAAATTCAGATTGTTAGTTAGGTAGCGCCAGTTCTACAAAAAATACTACGTTTATTTTGTTGGTGTGAACTATTATTGTACTTGTCAAATCCCTGGTTCTATTATCAGAGGATATATGTATGTATGTTCCTTGATGAAAGTCTCGAATACTATATATAATCTTGAGATTCCGTTTTGATAAATGTCACTCTACTTGTGCGATTCAGTGATCGGTCATACTAGGTATCACATGAGGTTCCTTATAGTAATCTGTGATACATCCTTTAGGTCATATAGTTTGCGTTTTCCTAGAAATTTCAATCGGCTTGGGTGCAATGCCGTACACTCGAAGATCATCGGAGAAACTGTCTGCTCTTTGTCCTGTTCTCGACATCTGTGACAGAATATATTATAGGGAAGACCAAGCCCACCAGCATGACTGCCGATCGTCCAGTGGGCCGTCAATACCACGTCCAACAGTGAGATGCTCTTCTTATTATTATTTCTTACTTTTTGTTCTAGAGTTTATCGTGAAAGCGTGGCCACATTTTCTGCGCCACCATACTAGTACTCAGCCCATTCTACATATCTTAAGCTGAAGACAGTATATGATAATATTATTTTTAATGGTGGCAAATTGCGCTGCTGTGGACTCTGATTAGTCCTTTCGCATTTCCATTGCTGATAAAGTTGCTGAGTGCGAGAACCAGATGAGAATTCTATCGGCTTAACGATAGAGTCTGGATGTTAAATGCTCATTTTGATTAAAAACTTGAGGAGGTTATAAGTGATCTTAGCGTAAGAACTGCTGCCTGACTGTCGATAAAAGTTCTGATTTTCCCAGTATTTTACCTGACTTTCTTATGGCCAACATTTCAAACTGAAATAATAGTGTACCATCAGGAAGACGGTACGATAGCTGTACAGCCAGATCACTTGATAAAACTCCAGATAGAGCACCACAGATCATTATTGATTCGTCAGTGTAGCCCCTGGTACTCTTTATCTATTGCTTGCTGGATAGGAGAAGGTTTTTGAAAGTTCTACAAAAGTCCGTTTTGATTAGCATATCTCCATCAGCAGCACTGTTTGTAGCCTTAATGTGTAGGTCTGTAGGAATAATGCGCCCACTAATAATCAGGGCTTCAGCAGATCTTTAAATTCTGCATATTTGAGCTACCACATATTACTTACTTATAGCGGCTCACAATGGGATTTATCAGGACTCAAGTGAGCCGGTTTATCATGAAACTGGCAGCCTGTTAAATCTAATATGTCAGTATTGGTCGAATAACTGCTGTTTTTATACAATCATTTTACCATCTTAAGGCTTAAGCCCCATTTCGCACCAAAGGTTCCACGACAAGCGTGGTCTGTGTTGCATATTTGGTTTCATAAGAGATTTATCCGACAGTATGTAGTATATGACTCTGTAGTCAGGGAAGTTCATAATCTATACCGTGGTCTTTGTGGTAAATAGTACCAGTGCTGTTTTAGAACTTCATATTTGACACTGATGAATTTAAGCATTTGATATCCGAGCTAGTGTTGCCACCTGATGAATCGTTCAATTTGTGCACTTATTTCTTTTGTGAACATCAAAAATATGCATTTAAATTTTAATGGGCTCATCTTTCAGTTATATGTATTTATAAATCTTTTTAATTTTTTCTTCTCCATACACTTTTCTTCTTTATATATAAGTAATCTTAAATTATCTTGCAGATTGTAAATTTAAAATATTATAAAAATCTCTCACAATAATTCTATGTTAAGCAAAATAAACCTAATAATTTCTACCCCTTAAAACTCGTAAAATAATAAATTTATTGCAAACAAGAGGTGTATATAATATACAAGCCCCACTGTCATAATTCAACAAAAATAAACAGTTTTCTAAAATAAAAATAAAAACTTAAACCGACTTCAAAAAATTGACAATAAAATTTAAAAAAAACTCAATTGCAAATTTAGTCCACGAGACAACTATGCAGTCACTAGTGATGGCACGATTAATCGGAAAATTTTTAATAATCGATTATTTTCCTTCAATTAACGATTTAATTGTATCGTGAATTCTCCTTTGTTTAATTGAATTAATCGATTATTTCAAATAATAATCGATAGACATCCAGGAACAAAAAAGATTCGTCGCCAGGCGCCAAGCGTATTTATTGAGCATTGATGGATGACTACGAAAGGCCTAGAACTGCAACCCTAGTTATTAACGGCGTTAATTTAACCGTCATTTCTACTGGCAGCATCAACTTCACTAGACCCAAGGTTTAAAAAAAATTAATTTTGATGATCCCTTAGCTTTATCAAAAGTCATGAGACAGCTAAGAAATGAAATTATAGAAATTTCTCATATAGATGACAGCATTGGGAGCGGCAGTGAAACGTCTTCTGTAGTGATGCTGAATTTGATTTATGGCCGCTTTGTCAATGCTCCAGTGCTAGAATTAAAGCGCAACGTAATACACGCATGGGAAGAAATGAAATCGGTCTAACCTAAGCTATACTATCTTGCACAAAAATATTGCTTTTTGATTGGTGCATCTGTACCATCAGACCGGCTTTTTTCCAAAACGGAACAGATTAACCACGAAACGGCTATCAAAGCTCCTATTTTTAAATTCTGTACTAAACAAATAAATTCTTTTTTAATAAATTGAATAAACAGAAAATTTTGTAATTAATTAAATATTTTTTTTTACTTATGATAATTTTAAATTTTAGCTGAAAATATCGATTAATCGATTAATTGTTTCCAATTAATGATATGATTCATTAATCGATTATTCTTTTTTTTTGCCATCACTAACAGTCACACATCTGTCTGTGATATGAGAAAATTTGTAAATCAAATAAAACCTTACCTACTTAGTTAACAGTTTGAAGTCGGCCCCAAAAATGTTTAAAACTAAACGCAGAAATATTTTTATAGGTTGCCAATCTTCTGGGCAACGCATTGAAACAATAATAATTTATTTAATTTAGAAAATAATTTTCGCAATGTACATAGAGATGTGGGTAAGAATGCTTGTCTCTTGCTATAAAGCTGCCGTTTTGTTATTTTTAGCTCTATACCATCCCTTTTTTAAAGTTGATTTAATTTCATTTAATTTAGTGCCATTTTAAGTATGAAATGGCTGCAATATCAAAAGTATAAAAACAACAAAGAATATCAAAAAATATAAAAAAATATTATTAATATCAGGAACATATTATTTGGCAGGTTTTTGGGGATTTGTACACACTGATTTAGGTTGAATGGTTTGAAATAAAATTTGGCCATACAAATGATAACTTCGAGGTATATCAGGCTTGTGATGGAAATCGGTTCAATTGGAAATGAAACCGTAAGTTTAAAATGTAGAAAATGGGACAAGAGCTTAACAAGAACGTACTGATTTTATATTTCAACTTTGTTTCATTTTCAGTTGGTTACAAAACATCATTTTAATTTATCGAAAATGAAAAATAATAAACTCGATTTGAAAAAAAATAATATGTTGGGCGATTGTATATTAATGTTAATATTTTTTTGATATTTTTTATATGTAGTAGCTTTTTTTCTTTTACTCGGCGCAAGGCGAATTTAGTATCAGCTGATTTTATCACTACAACAATTTTGCAACACAAAAAACAACACGTAGTTTGCTATGATACAAAACCAATCTGTCAGAAGATTTCTAAGCAAATTTTGACATTTTGGTTTAAATTGCTCAATTTGGCATCAACAGCTGATATGTCAGCCGGGCGGAAAAGGTCATCTGATAATGAATTCGCCTTGACTCGGCGTTGCAAATGGAACAAAATATGACAAGGCACGTAGCCAAATAGCAGGGATATGCCACGAGTTGGAGCTTCCATCGAAGGAGCTGCAAACGACCAAGGTATAGGATTAGAAGTAGGGGTTTCCAAGATCCACTCCGAGAATTTTTTCTGGTCTCCACCAGTATATAACTTATCAAAAACGATTCCACTTGATAATCAAAAATACGATAAAATAACTGTAACTGTAACTGCCCTTTTCACAACACAGAAAAAAATAGACTTGTTGGCTTGTTTTTTTTACTCAAGAAAGTTATTTTTAGATTAGAAGAAACAAAAGAAATCATGTTTTGCGTGTATTCATTATTTGCGTATCCAAAAGCGATTTGCTCTTTAGCTGAGTGGTAAGTACGTTAGTTTATTAGTCAAGAGATTGCCGGTTCGACTCATCCCAAGCACATTTAGTTTTAATAGCAGCCAAGCAAAAGCAAGCAAAAAGGGGTTGAAAAATGTGACATTCATCCACACTAATATATTCAATAAACGTGCATACAATTTTATTTATCAATAATGCAAAAATCGTCATCACAGAAAATTCGAAAGATTTTTTTATTGAATCAACGATTTTCGTATTCAAATATCAAAATCATTTTTTTCTGTGAATGTACAATTAAAATCTAACAGGGACTTTAACGGCAAGTTTTGTATGAAGAACTGTCAGTTAAAGTTCACGTTAACTCTTAATCAGACATTGTGAAAAGGGACGCAAGCGATACAGTTAGTTGAGTTAACCATCAACAAGTGTGAGTTAGATGCAAAACTCTCGAAGGGCAAACAACACATAGAAGTCTATTCTCACTTAATACAATATAATTACAATGATGCGAAAGCTATTCTTCTGCCCTACAGCTGCTTTACGAGGATGCAGTTGTTTTCATAGGTGAGCATAGTTTTAAATTTCTATATCGTTACCTTAATACAGAAAGGCCCTAATTCATTTTTTTTTAATATCGAGTTTTTTGTATATTTCGATAGAAGAACATCTAATGTGTTGAAAAATGCGAAAATCTCGAATTCAAAAATATAATGAGCTAGGGCCTTTCTACATTAAGGTAACGAGTTTTCTCATAGAATTGTTATCTGACTTGCGGTCCAATTGTAAACTCATGCAAACAGCGAGTGTAAGGATAGTGGGACGCATTCTCCAACAAAAATACGCGAGCGCCTTACACTCAAAATAAAAATCAATCCATCCGTACTTAAATCAATCAAAAGCGGTGTCATAAGTACGGTAAGTACGCATTTACTCAAATCAAGTACAAAAGACTTAATTCAAGTATGGACTATTCAAGAGCTAAATACTTAATTTTATCCATACATAATCCCGATTCCGTACTTGAAATAAATCCAAAACCAGATTGGATTCAGAAAACCTGAGATAAAATTAATTTCAAAATACGTTTGATTCAATAATTTCTTAGTTTATTTAATACGAATCCGTATTTGAAATACTCCCAAAATGAGATTGATTTAAGAAAATCTGGGATTGAATTAATCTAAAAATGGGGTTGATTTAATCCCGAATCCGTACTTGAAATAATCCAAAAACGAGATTCATTTAAGAAACAATTATATTGAATTAATCTCAAAATGCGCCTGTTTTAAGAAATGCTAACTTGATTTTTTGAATAAAAAGATTTAATATATTTTTTAATTAGCTTTTTATTGAATTTCTATGGTAATAACAGTTAAATTTAATGCAAAAGACCAAAAGCGGGTATTGTTTCCTTTACGTCGCTCTGTTACATGCATCGCTAACAGTGTTGCCAAAAAATTATGACGGAAGAATGCTAAGTGAGTCCAAGATGTCTGTTCTATGGAAGAAAAAATACTAGATTTTAAATTTATATAGGTTATTTATTGAATGCTTTTTTACTGCACAATACTGCCTCTTTATCATCAATGAGTAATTATTTGTTTAGCTCTCAACTAAAGCCCACGTTTCTAAGCTGATTACATTTATAATCGTCATCGCTCCAAAAGTGCAACCCCATCAGTGCTCTAAGCGAAACTATGTCATTAAGAAGCTAGGGGTTCTTGGTCACCTAGAGTCTGATTTCTGAGTCTGGTCTTACAGCGAGTTGAGCAAAATAAAATAATTATCAATGAGAACTTATGAGGGATGCTTTGCAGAAAGTTTTCGTACCTATTACTATTTTTTTACCAAATAATATTATTTGGTAATATATATTACATGTCATGTAGATATGTATGTATATTTATATAATAAAAAAACTACAGATTAAACTTTCATGAAATTTTCATAATGTTAACAAAGTGTGTATTTTGTTTTTTTATTATTTGCAAAGACGGGAGCAGAAGCAATTATTATACTGGGTTCACAGACGTCAATTTCTGTTGAGCAACTTTTGATCTTATTAAAGATGAAAGAGAAGATAAATGAAAATGGGAACTATCATATTATGAACTAAAAAGTTGCTCAACTAAAATTGCCGTGTTTCAAACGGGACTTGTTAAAAACAATACGCACAATCGATAACAAAAACTCATATTTTTACTTACTCTTTAAACAGGAAGAGCTTCACAATCTAAGTCCCTCAGAAGTTTTAGCAGTTTGGAGTCGTCCTTTGCTTTCACTTTTTGTCTTATTTGTTTATTTATTAATTCACATTTTAATATTGATATTATAGTTTTATTTTGTTCACTTTTATATTATTAAAAACACTTTTGCAAACGAGAAAAATCAATAGCCTAGTCACTTTTAAATAAAACATTTTCCGCTAAAAAGTAGAATTATTATTTTTATTTTAATATATTAACTTTTTCATTTTATTGAATTTAAATCACAAGCACACTAACGAACTTGAAATTTTTTGGTTAAAAGGTTTTTTTATTCTTCTTTTCATATGTGTATAAAGTAAGTACACAAAATCGTACTTTAAATACGTTTTTTACTCAATTTAAGAACTTTGTACTTGGTTTAAATTTTTTTACATAATTTAAGCTCTTCATACTCAATTTAAGAAACTAAAGGAATAATTTTCTAAAGTAATCCTTTTTTCGGTTTATTTTAAGTAAATGTAAGTGCTATTCGTACTTAAACTTTTAAGTATGATTCGTACTAAGAGTAAGTAGAAAAAACTTAAATTTAGTACGGCTTTTTTCTTTCTGTGTAGTTTTGTTTGTTTTGTCGTCTCATTCCTTGCATTGAAACCAGTGTTGCCAGAAAATAATGATGCGAGAATGTTAAATCGGTTTAAGAGGTCTGCTAAAACGTTCTATAGAGGAAAATATAGAATGCTGGATTTAAAAATGTATATAGGTTTTTTTAAGCAATTTTTTCTTTAAACTTGAAAGCTTTCTTACCTAAGAATATGCTAAGGCTGGCAGTAAAAATGTGATGGAAAATTTAACAAATAGACTGACTATAGATAAAAAAACGGGCAGTATTAAAAGAGCATTGAAAAGACTTCCTTCGAGGAAAACCGATATGTGTTTACAACATGACTTAAGGAACAGGCTGTAAAATTATTTTGTATTTTGCTTAAGGCCGAGTCACATAAAATCTAATTTATACGTTATACGCCTTTTTCAACTGACATGAACGCAACGACAGAGGAAGTTGACACAATGAATACCTTGTTGACGGAAACATTTGAGCATCTTTAATAGATTTGTTCTGCATTTCATTAATTAAACTTAAGTTTGTTTTATTTATTTCTTTTATTTTATTTTATTTTGGCTGCCACAAAACACAAAAGCTTAAATCAAAACATACCAAGAAACCCAACTAATTGCTGTCAAACTACTCAACGCAACTAAAAGTTCAAAGTTGCCCCAGTTTTGTACGTTGCGTTGACGAAGATGTACTGAATGTGATATAGCTCATAAGAAACCTCGTATTTCAACTCTATTCACATAGATGTCGTTATAAGAAATTAAAAACGATTTATCTTATATTTGAAAAATTGTACAGTAGCAGACAAAAAAATTAGCTAAATATATATACTGACCGTTTTATAGGTAATTCTTATTAAGTAATAAAATCATTATTTGTTGAAAACAAACTGTTGAAATCAACAAAAAATTAACATAAAACAACTACAATGTATTTACAAAAAGTACGTGTCGACGGTACGTAAAATAAATAGACATACTAATTAATGTGATGATCAAAAAAGATAACCAAGAAAGTTGAACATGCTTAGGTAGAGTGATGTAACTTTGTGCTAACCCAAACACATATGAAAACGGGAAAAGAGAAATTAAGTTGCCGATAGTAAAACAAAAATTCTATATAAAACCATTTCTCATATTCCATTTCATTAAAAATTCTTGCTAAGTAGCTGATGTTACAAATAACAACCACTCTCTATCGAAATATGTACTATATATAGGCATTTAAGGTGATGGTCTAATTTAGCTTTTCTTTCCTACTTAAAAAAAAACAAATTAATGTATGAAATATTTCATTATGTAAAAAAAATTTAAACATACAAATAAAACAATAAAAAGGTATGCATTATATATCGAGAGCCTGTATTCAAAACACGTCAACTGAAAAAAAGCTAACTTTTCAGTAGAACTAAAAAACTAGTTAATTTGCTCACTATTGTAAAAATAAATGATGTGCCTTCCTTCTTCCTAATTTATAGGTCCACAAAAAGTATTTTATTTTGCACTGGTTTGCGTATTTTTATGAGATGGCATATTTTAGTCGATCAAAAAACAAATATTTTTTTAGAGTTAGCATATTTTGTTGGAAGAAATACATGATTTTTTAATATATTTATTATTAATCAATTTGTGAAATCTTTCACTCCATACTAGATATAAGAATTGAAAAGCTACAAGAAAAAAACTTAAAATATGTTAAAAAAATAACTTAAGTTTGACTGAAAGCCTCTTCCATTTCAAGGTGGTCAGCTTTAGCACTCTCTAACTCAATCTCTAGTGTAACAGGATCACTCCAAATTATCAATTTCGAAAGCTTAATGCCATTGACTATAATCGGTTTATACATAATGTTTCTATTCGATTAACAATTTAAAAGTTATACATACATTAAAGGTGGAAGTAATTACATAACTCGCGTTCAATGCGCTAATGCGATACACGCGTCTGTCAAAAAAGTTGAAATGGTGTGTTTTCATAAGGTAAGTTACACAGTGAAGTTTGCGACGCGCGTACCTCGCAAAAAGTTGAAAATTCTTCAACTTTCACGCGTTGTATACAAAATTACAGCTAGTGTTGCCAGATTCATAAGCTAACATACACAAATATGATTAGAAATTAATTTTTTTATTAAACAATGGATAAAAAATGCATTAAATATTTAAAGAAATATAAAACGTAAATGCAAGACGAAAAAATAGCCGGCATAGGCTTTAAACTTTACAACTAAAAAAACCTCAAAAGCGTGTTGTGTAACTTTCCATTTGTATAGCGTTAAACGTTTAAAAAGCCAGAAAAGCGTTGCCGCGTAACGCGTGGTATGTACTTCCACCTTTACAATTTTTTTTATCGGAACCCCTCTGTACTAATAAATTAAAAGTGACCATATCTCAAAAACTAGCCATAGGATATCAAAATCCTTACCAGATTCGTGTTCAGCATGCCAAATGCAATACGATATGCGGTAGATTTATAATAAATGACTAATTTTTTAAAAATTTTGGAAATTTACATGGTAGTTAGCATTTATTTTCACCAAAAAAAAAAATTATGCTTTGAGATAGCAGAATAAGAAAAATTGATATAAAACGGGGAAAAATAATTTTTTTTGATTCGAAATTTATACTACACATGAATATTGTATGGGGGAGCTATTTGCCATTGGAAACTCATTTTGACCAAATTTGATTTGAAGTGTTTTGAATATAGGCTCTCGATATGTTTTTCATTTATGTTTATAATTTAATTTTTCACTTTGCATATTTTGTCTGATAGGACAGCTTTCATTTTCTCTAACGATATGTAGGTATGAATGTGTCCAAATCAGTTATCATGTTAAGGTACCAACAGACGACATGTTTTTTACATGTGTTTTTTAAGTTTTCGACTCGTATGTTTTTCTTTATGCTTGGTTAATTTACATAAGGTTTATAATTTTTGGTCACAAACGTACATGTAGTATCACTTCTTCTTTTACAGTACATAAATATCCACGTAGTTTGTTTTATAAATGACTTGCAGCCGTCGAAATATTTTTGGTTCCGTCGCTGTAGTACTGGCGACGCAAATTTGCTTTTTTAATTTTTTCTTTTTTAACCAAGACGTTGAGGTTGTATCTAAAAATCTATACATTTTTGGACTTATTTTAATAAAACGACAACGTTAAATTAAAAAAAAAATATATAATTAATTTGTCTTGCAAAATACTTCATTCAGACGGCTAATGATAGTGCACATAATCAACCGCCGACGAATTTGTTCGCATGACATAGACATTTGGAGCTGTATGTTTAACATAAGAAAATAGAGCACGCTCTATTTCAAATAATGTCTTGTGTTTTTTGTCGGGTTTTTTACACAAGCAATGTTTTAAAGGTAACACACGACATGTTTTCGTTTACATATGTAAATTCTGGCACATACAATGTCAAAAACATGTCGTCTGTTGGTACCTTTACTTGTTAATCTTATATTGTACACAATTTCGTACCTAAATACCCATCCCTGATACATAATGTATAGTAGTAAAGCATATTTATATGTATTTTGAATTGCGGTTGCTATTGTTGCTACTTTCTGTTCTTGTTGTTGGCGTTGTTGCTGCATTGGATTGTAGTAGAAATTTGTTGGCTGACAAGTGCATGTATGTATGTGTGTGTGTGTGTGTGAGTTCTTTATGTTTTTTATCTGTGTGTAGGGAGTTTGGTTTTTATTTGTTATTTATTTGTTAGCGGTCGTTTCTGTAAAACGTTTGTTATTATTCTTTTCTGTGTGTTTTCATTTTGTGTGATTTTTTTCATTATTATTATTATTTTTTTCTTTTTAATTTTATTCAACGTCTCTCGACTGCTCGGTGATTTTGAAAATTTTAGTAATCGTTCAGATTTTGAACGTAACAGTTTAAAATTAACAAAAAAAAAAAAAAGTAGTAATATATATATAAATTTTTGCATGAAACAATTAACACTCACGCTAAATTGTTAGACCTGCAAGAGGACAAACATTGAGTGGTGCCTAAACGGAAGTTAAATAATGCAATTTTATTAACGATTTTTGAAATAATTATTTTCAAATAATAATTTCACATTAAGTAAAAGAAAAAATTGGACAGTTTGTTTACTTTTTTAAATCGCGTGTTGTGGCCAATTTAGAAAATTTATAATTATTTGTTTATATGTGCAACGTGCATTACATATTTGGTGCGTGTTTTTTAAGGAGGAATTAATATTATTTGAAATTTAGATACATAGACAAGGCGCTGTCTAAACATCTATTCAACATGTTGTCATTTGTTACCATTATTGCGGGTAAATATTTTATATTTGATTTATTTAGTAATTAGTATAGTCTGTGTTAGAATTTTTATGAATTAAAAGCAATCAATGGCTTTGTTTGTTTTAAAGGAACGGTTTGTTGAACGTTGGAGGATTGAAATTAATAACACAAATCTGCAAACAGTTATAAACACTGATTTTATTAAGGTTTTCTGATTGTTTTTCTAAGATTTTCACTCACATTAAGTATTTTTTCGTTTAGAGTTTAATTGTGATACGTTTCAAGGAGTTGAAAATTCCTTGTTTGCATTTTATCGACAATTTCGGAATGTGCGTAGATTATTCATCTAACTTTCTTTTCTTTTATTAATTGTTAATAAAGGGAATCATCTTAAGTCTAAGAAACTAAAACATTTTAAAATACCAAAACAATTCTTTTTATACCGAATTGCCTTGTTTTTAGGTTTCAAATAAAAACTAACAGTTTTATTTTTAAAACTTATTAAGGCTTTATAAAGGGGTTTTAACACAAATTTTCATATAAAATTATTCTTAAAAAGGCTTTATAAAGCCTTAATAATTTTTATAAATAATGCTGTAAAATAATAAAGCAAAATTAATCAAAAAATATATAAAAAAAATATAATAAATTCTAATAAAATTAAATAATATAAATACAATGAAATAAAATAAAATAAATTTAAACGCATAAATTAAAAAAATCTAATTTATATACATACATAAAATAAAAAAATATAAATAAAATTAATTTATATAAAATAAAATAAAATAAAATAAAGTAATGTAAAATAAGATAAAATTAAATAATCATTTAATAAAACAAATTAATATAAAATAAAATACAATAACATTATATTAAAAAAATAAAATAAAATAAAATAAAATAAATTAAGTGAGCCATATTTAATTTAATTGAACTATAATTAATTATAATCAGGAATAATTCCTTAATCGGTCTTACATTCAGTATTTTCAATTCTTATTGAATGAAATATTTTTATTAATTAACGACTTTACATCGTGTAAGTAAAAATAATTAATGTGAAGATCGTAAAAGATAAACAAGAGGTAGAGTAATATAACTTCGCGCTAACCTGATTAGAAAATAAAAAAAACGGAAAAACAGAAAATGAAAAGTTATACTTGCAAATGTATTCACCAAAGGTCAGTCAATAATTGTATACAGTGCCCCGTTTCTGTAACTTGTGAGAAGTTCTCGCATCGAGAAAAATTAAATAATTATTTTGCTCGTCCTACTTTACACAGGGTTACTCTCATAAAAACTAATATAAACTTTCAAAAAATATCATCAAATTCAGTTTTTTTCTTACTCACCCTTTGTTTCACAGGATGATAACAATGTTTTCGACTCGAAAAATTATCACATTCCTTACAGAAACGAAGCAATGAATATAATAATTTATCATGTCCCATTTTATTCAAAATTCAAGTTAAATAGCTGATGTTAATAAGGCCGGGTTTCCATCTGTGTGCCATGTGCCACACAAGCGTAAAAAAAGCGTAACCACTAATTACTAATGGAAAACAGTTTGATTCAGACACGTATTTATTAAGTTAAACAATTTCATACATAACTAATAGACAATTTTATAGAATCCAACATGATTGGAAACTGTTTAAATCAATAAATATATATCTGAATCAAACAGTTTTTCATTAGTAATTAGTTGGTTACGTTTTTTTGGGCAAATGACACACAAGAAATGCCAGATGTAAACTCAGTCTAACAATCTCTATCCAAGTAGATAGACATAGGTAGTAATGAGGTGCGTGGCTGCTCAGAAAAATGCCGGTATTGGTTTAATTTTTCTTCTCTTTAGAAGATCACATTAATTAATAAAAATATTTCATTCAATAAGAATTTAAAATACTGAACTTAACAAGGCCCTATTAAGAATTTATTCCTGATTAAAATAAAGTAAAATAAAATAAAATAAAATAAAATAAAATGAGGAGTGGCGCACAAAACCAGACGACTAGTGCCGTTTACTCTTTTTTACAGGAGAAGCAAATAACTGAACTATCTAGATAGATACTAGGAAGAAAAAGTCAGTTTTCTTTATTTTTTTAAGGCAGGATCGAACTGGTTTTGAATGAAATATTTCGTGACTTCATAGAGAGTCTGAAAAAAAAAATTCGAATAAAAGGATTTGCAAAAATGGGCAAATGACATAGTTTAGTAACGTACTGCCCTCTTAACTTAACTTTTGGCATTTTTTTTTTGAGATTTCAGAAAAATTCGATAAATTCAAAGTTTCGATACAAAATACAGCGAGTTAGAATACTGATCAAAGATGTATTCCATTTCAAAATCTTTTAAGTAATTGCAATTCTTTAATAGTTTTCAAGGCAAATTCACTTTATAGGTTTTGTTGGCAGCACAGCTGCCTAGCACCGCAGTCCGGCTTTTTTTTTATCTTAATCGAAGGTTTTATGTCAAAATTAAAAAAAAAAATCATGTTTCCAAACCAGTCAATAGCAATATTCTGTAAATCATGACCATTAAAATTCTTTAGAAAATACAAAATTAAACATTTTTGGGGAACATGTCAAACGCTACAATTAATGCGAATTGAAGTCCCTAATAGGCTTTAGCGATGGAGGATTAAAAAAAAACGGCTGCAGGTCGTTCTTGTTACCTTCTGCTCCAGCGCGTCGCATATATTATACCAAATATTTAAGAGTTTTTTTTATTTGAGAAATTAATGACGAAGGGCCATGCATCTAATGGGCAAATTTGTATGAGTTTCTATTTTTCTTTCTTCTCTCATTTGTGTATTCAAAAGTACAATTGTGTGAATGGTTTTAAATTATGTAACGCTGATTATAACCATAATGGCATCTTTTTACAAATGTGCATTAAAAAGGTAATAATTCAAAAGTTAAGAAAAACCGAAAATAAGTCACGTTTTCAATATCTAATATTTCAAAAGTTTCGGTTACAACTAAACGTATTAAATTAATTTAACGATTTCTTGTTGTAAAAAAGAAATTTAGTACGAATACATTATTCAGTATTTTAAAGAATGAAGATTAATGTATTGGAAAACAATTCTACAAACGATATCTCATGGTCATGACTGTTTCCTACTGTTGCAGTTACATTCCATTACATTCGGCTAACTGAGCCTTTACAGAATAATATTATCGTTAAATAAATAAATATTACTATTTTATGTTCGCAAAATGCTACTGCTATTGGTATGAAATTGCCTTGGCTTTGATAAGGAAACAAATGGTTCTATATTTCAATAAAATTTTCAACAATAAAGCAATAAATCTTTTACGGAAAGAATTTTTATAGGAATAATGTCAAAAAATAAAAATAAACTTACCACTATAAATAATTATGTTGAACTTCGAATCTCTCTTACTTATCTGCAGATTAACAAAAAAAAAAAAAAAAAATAAATAAAAATAAAATTGAATTATGTATGTATTAGGAAACAATTTCATAATTTATTTCTCATTACTTTCTTTATTATTATGTGCATATTTGTGGTGACAGTTAAAGATAATTTCTACGTTTGAAAGTCTTTTTCCCTGTGCACACAATTAAAAGTTTTAAATTATTAAGTAGAATAATCATTAAAAATAAACACTAAAATACACAATAAAAGACCACCAGTAAAAGCAACAATAATTATCTATCACTGGCTATAAAAGAAGAATAAAGCATTAAACACATTCACCACAGCGAGCTACCGACTACCAAATGTCAAGGGTTTATTCTATCCGGTTTATATGAGAATAATTGTTTTGAAGACAGCAAGGCAATATGGCGGCAGGTTGTTGTCTATGCTGATTTTGTCGTTGTAGTCCAATTAAATTAATTTCTAATTATTTTGTTGGCTACAATGAGAAAATTCAGTATTGCCAGTATAATACAAAATGTTGAATGAATGATTTTGTACAATTATTTCATATTATTCAACAGAAATAATATCCAAAAATTGATGTAAAAAAGAAATTGATTCATTTTTGTACTTTTACGTGAAATAAGTACATTTTAAAAGAGCAATTAACTTTTATAAAATGAAAAATATATAAAAGTGGCAATACTGAACAATGTATTTATACTTGAATATCAGCTGCAGATGGTGCTGCTGCCGTCTCCAAAATAATTAAGTAGCCGGCTACGAGGCGGCAAATGCTGCTAGCGGCATTTCAAGTCGTGTGTTCATGTAGCCTGCTGTGGTGAATGTGTTTAATGCTAAAAGTTCAATTTAATAATGCCAACAAATGTATTAATATGTTATGTATTTATTTCTTTTTTTTTGTGACTAAGAAATATGGAAGAAAAATTAAGCCACAAAACTAACTACATTTAGTCAAAACAAAAAAAAAATAATTTATGCAAAACATATTGAATGAGTGCTCGTATAAATCTGTTAATAGCTCTAACAAAGTTTTCTAATGATAAAAGGAAATTCCCAATTTGATGTTAAAATATTCGTATTTGAGAATTTTCTCAGTACCCGTTTTGAGACGTTCGCCAATGCAGTCAACAACATTGATTTGAAAACAATGCCTGTGTGACGTACAAGTATGAATGAATCTTTGTTTTATCTGATTTAAACATAACAACAACAAAAGTATCCCACGAAGATAAATTGAATAATTTTGAAAATGATATGATACTTTTATGCCTAGCAGGTACATACATACATACATACATACATGCATACACAGTTTTCAAATCATCAATGTTTTTGTTTCTTTTTTTTTTTTTTTGCCAAGCTAAGAGTGATTTAATGGTTAACGGAAAAATTTTCCCAATTCAGGTAAATACCACTTCATCATCCCTAAATAAATACATAATTATTTATGTTAAGACTTATGCTTTAAACACATTGACCACATCAAGGTACACTACTTCAAATGGCGCTAGCTACAATTGTCGCTCTGTAGCCAACTACTTACATTATTATTTTTGTGAGCATGTAAAAATAAAAAAACTTCATCTTCAAGATCAAAATCTCAAAATTTAAAAAAAAAATTCGATTTTTTTACCTTTTTCCCCCTGTTCAGGTCCATAGGTAGCAAACGGTTAAAAATTCAAGCAAACAATCCACTACAAAAATATACCTAAGATCTCAGTAAACAACTTTCTAGAACATATGAACTTCCTAGCAATGATTCTTAACACCGTTTAGGTAGCGCTTAGGTAGCCGAAAAAATTAAAAATTTCCAAACAAATGAAATTAAAAAAGTTTCTGGAATTTTTTATTTTTTCGGCTACCTAAGCGCTACCTGAACGGTGTTAAGAATCATTCCTAGGAAGTTCATATGTTCTAAAAAGTTGTTGATTGATTTCTTAGATACATTTCTGTAGTTGATTGTTTCCTTGAATTTTTAACCGTTTGCTACCTATACAGGATAAAAAAGGTAAAAAATCTAATTTATTTAAATTTTTTGAGATTTTAATTTTGAAAATGTTTTCAATTTTATTTTATATATCCACAATTTTTGTTCTTTATGACAAGAGCTACTACTTTGCCTCAGACGGTAAATCAAAATTCCGAACGGTTCGCAAGATATGAGCGTGAGAAAATGAAAAAATGACACCGAGGCCCCAAATCTTTGGGGGCCCATAAAAAAAAATGCATGACTTGGGGGGCAAAACTGGCAGATACAGGTCTTTTTTTAGGGTTCCGTACACCAAAGGTGAAAAGGAACCCTATTGTTTTCGCTACGCTGTCCGTCTGTCCGTCACACGGTATTTTCTCAGGAACCGTAAGAGCTACGGACCTGAAATTTGGACACAGTATGTAGAACCTTGGCCGCTACAACAGCAAATACATGAGAATTAAAAATTAAAGGGTGTTCCAAAACGAGCAATGAAATATGTTAAAATCCCATGTAATATACATACAATTGTATGAACATATGTATATTGAAACTTAAAATTTGTAAAATTAGTGTATTTTTATACAGACTACAACAATTAACATTAAAATTTAAAAAATTTAAATTAAAGGGTGGTCCATCAGTTAATGCAATGCAATTTTGACTATGTAGTTTTGACAATTTGCTATATCTTGGAAACCGTAAGAGGCAAACACTTGAAATTTTCAAAAACGGTAAAACTAAAAAAAACCGAAAATTATAAAATCGCCAAACCAAAAAAGAAATCGCCAAAAATTAAAAAAAATCGTCAAAACGAAAAAAATCGCCAAAATTAAAAAAAATCTAACACTAAAATAAATCGCCAAATTCGAAAAAATCGCCAAAATGAAAAAAAACGCCAAAATGAAAAAAACGCAAAAAATTTAAAAAAATCGCCAAAACGCGAAAATGTTGCCAAAACTAAAAAAAAATTTAAATAAACAAAAAATCGCAAAAATAAAAAAAAATCGCCAAAAATAAAAAAAACGCCAAAATGAAAAAACGCAAAAAAAACCCGCCAAAACAAGAAAATAAAGTGTCTAAACTAATAAAGAGCCAAAACTTTAAAAAATCGCCAAAACCGAAAAAAACGCAAAAAACGACAAAACAAAAAAACCGAAAAGACCACAAAAACGAAAAAAATGCCAAAACTATATATTATATAGGATGAAGTTTGTATTAAATTACATATCTAGTGTTCGTACGGAACCATATGTGCGCGAGTCATAGTCGCACTTTACTGAATTTATTTTGGTCTTTTATCACGTAGTGGTGTCCGTATTTGGTTATATTTCCATTATTAAAAAAATTACGCATGATGTTATTAAAAATCCTCACAAAAACATCAATGTGAAAAAGGCCAAGTTCCTATCAAAAATTTCCGCCATCAAAAGCAGTGAGATATAAACTTTGACCAAGTTCTTGTTTGGCACAATGCCTAGCACTGAAATATGCTATGCATTATATAAATTTGTAATCGTAAGGTTGTCATATAATTTCTAGATAATCTGCTAACTTGACAACATTTTTACCGATATAAAGAAATGAACAAATATGCATTATTCTCTCCTTTTCTAGAAAGTTAAAAATAGTGATCCCGGCTATTTTCTCAATATATTTACATATTAAAGACTGCTTAGCCGAAGTACATAAATCAAAAGGATATGCCCAATGTGCATGCAAAGTTTCAATAGGGTAGGTGAAGCATTAATTTTTGGATTTTCCGATTGAATAAATCAATTAGGACTATTTGTCTACAATATGTCAACTTTCTACAGTATAATATTACGTAAAATTTTTATGGGCCTGTCCCCGCCGACTATTATTTATAATAGTGCTTATGGTTAATATAAAGTTTCGTAGGAAAAACCTAATGAGAAATACATGAGTAGTAGAGTAAAAACTGATAAGCCGAAGTACATGAAAATAAAAGCTAAGATTTATGGGTGAAGTCACGGCCACTTTTCAAAACAGGAAATTTTTACTTTGGATAAGTGAAATCTGTATGAAAAGTTGCAATAAAATTGAACTTAATTTTGAGTTTACAGTGCTTCTTCCCAATCCCTGATTGAAACTTCTTCTTAGTGATATCTGATTTAGATTAATTTGTGTACCAAATTTCAGCTCTCTAGCGAGAATCGGAGTTTTAAAGGCGTGGCCCTGCACACTGAAAAAAACTTCTTGGTTTTAAGATTTTCCCATTGGCTTACTTATCTACACTTGCTTGCGTAAAAAATTGCAGCTCTCTAGCGTGAACTGTACCTTATAATTTTATGAGCATTACCCCTCCCACTATTTTAAACTCACAATATTTCTGTGAGCAGCGCTTATAATTCATGCTAATTTTCTTCTAAAATATGTTAGACCGAAGTAGACTAAACACAAGGCCTACATTTTATGGGAGTGATCACGCCCACTTTTTCAAGTGATAGTTTAAAGTTTTGTATACGTGTAACGTGTATGCAAGTTTTCACTAAAATAGCTTAAGTTAGAAGCTGTATATTAACAGCCTTATTTATGAAACTTTTTAAGGCTTTATAAAGGGATTTTGAGACAAATTTTCATAAGAAATTTTTTTTAAAAGCCTTAGGGCCATTTTCACAACTTACCTTTAGCTAAAGGCGGGATTTTGTCTGCCCGATAAATGGCTTTGTATTATAATATTTTCCTTTATTATTCTTTTATCCATTAAATATCATAAGCATTGGTAATAATACCAATAAAAAATTTTAGTTGTAATAATGCAAAAATATTTATCGGACAGACAAAATCCTACCTTTAGCTAAAGGCAAGTTGTGAAAATGGCCCTTAATAAGATTTATAAATAAGGCTGTAAGTTTTCAGGTTCAAACAATAGTAGCGTATCCCCGCCCATTCTGGTAATATATTTTGGTTTTTCAGATTTTTCTAGTTGGTTTCTCACCTAGCCCTACTTATGTATCAAATTTAAGCTCATACGCGCAACTTTTAGTTTTTAATTTTAATGGGCGCAGCCCCGCCCCTCTGACTAATATTTCTGAGTTTTCAGGTTTTTCTTGTTGTTTTCTCACTTATACCTACTCGTGTATCCAATTTCAGCTCCTTAGCGCAACTTTTAATTTTTAATATTAAAGGGCGTAACCATGCCCACTTTTCCAAACTTAAGATTTTTTTCGGCCAGTGTTTATTATTTGTGCCAAGTTTCGTTGCAAACGGATAATAATGCATACAGAAATAGTATATCTAAATATGCTGAGGCGTAGTACACGAAAATGAAGATGAAATGGTATGGGCGTGTCAACGCCCACTTATTTAATGAACAATTTTTAGGCTTGTCCTATCGCAGATTGTATGCCGAATTTCAATAAAATAGCTTTCATTAAGCGCCTTAGATTTGCTTTTTTAATTCTAGCCTTTGTGGGCGTAGCCCCGCCCTCCTAGCCAAAATTTTCCGATTTTAAATTTTTTTTAGTTTATTGTCTACCTAGACCTAGTTCTGTAGCAAATTTCAGCTCACTAGCACACATTTTAATTTTTATGGGCGTATACCCGCCCTCTTGGTTAAAATTTTTGGGGTTTCAGATTTTTCTAGCTGGTTTCTCACTTAGACTTACTTGTGTATCAAATTTCAGCTCCTTAGCGCAACTTTTATTTTTTAATTTTTATGGGCGTAGCCCCGCCCATTCTGGTAAAATTTTTTTGAGTTTTCACATTTTTCTAGTTGTTTTTTCAACTAGACCTACTTGTGTATCAAATTTCAGCTCATAAGCGCAACTTAAAATTTATAATTTTTATGGGCGCAACCCCGCCCATCTAACTAAAATTTACGGGTTTTCAGATTTTTCTAGTTGTTTTCTCACCTAGACCTACTTGTATATCAAATTTCAGCTCCTTAGCGCAACTTTTAATTTTTGATTTTTTTGGGCGTAACCCCGCCCACTTTTCCAAAGTTAAATTTTTTTGGGCCAGTGCTTATTATTCGTGTATCACGTAAAAATATATAAGAACAAATAATCAATTTGTTCCTTTATATAAATTTTAAGATATAACTTTTGTTAAATAATATTTAATAATCCTAAGCTGTCAATCATTTCACATTTTGTATTATATTGGCAGCACTGAATTTACTTTTTTTCGGTTACAAAACTAGAACGCAACTTTGGTCAAGGCCTATTTATTAGGTCTACGCAACTCTACAAAAACACAGCAACACAAAAAAAAATTTGTATTTCAGTTGTCAGAAACACACACAAACATGAACTAAAGTGTATGGTACAAACAGCTTTTGACAGTTAAAACACGAAAACACAGAATATCATCAGGACGATTGCACTGACCTGATAAATAGGCCTTGACTGTGGTTTTGTAGTCGTGTTGTAAAAATAACAATTTTTATATACGCACATGTATTCTATTTTTGACAGATTGTAGTCGTCGGTAGCCTGCTGTGGTGAATGTGTTTAATGCATGAAGTCCGATTTCTTTTTATACCTGCAATGGTTGCTTCAGTTAATCTTAAATAAACAAGTGTAGTTTTATCTTAAATATCAGGTTTGAGTTCACTGGCGTTGATAAGCTATTTTATTAGAGGGGAGGAGGTCTACAGCAGCTAGGAAAATATTTATTATATTATATTATTTTGAATACTAGCAACAACTTAAGAGAGAGAAAAAACGTTAAAGAATCTTCATTTATGGCATTTATAAATTATATTTTAGCTTTTATTATGCTTCTTAAGACAACCTTGTATTAAAGCGAACAAAAAATAAAAAAATGCGACTGCTTTTAAACACGAAAAATTTACTTTGCAAAGTCTTGAATTTATAGGAGAGAAGAGAAAAAAGAATGGAGGCTATTTTCCCTTCTCTCCTACAAACTCAAGACCAATGTTGTCAGATATGGCGATATCTCGCCAAACGTGGCAACAAAAATTTGTTTTTGGCCATGAAAATTTTGAAATGGCGATTGGCGATTTACTTGGCGATATTTGAACTCCTTGGCGATATTTTTGGCTATATTTTTACGATTGCAATAAAATAGAATAATTTTAAGAACAACATACAACATAAAATATTTCGTGCAAAAAAAAAAAAATTCTAAATGTCGTGACTCTTTATCTCAAACAAAATTTTCTGAAATTTAAGAAGTTTAAACAAAGGATATGGACCACAAAATCTCATTTGGTGTTTTTGAAACATAGTGAGGAAAACTTTCTTTTATAAGTTACAACCAAATTTTTGATAATGAGGCACCAAAAATTCTGTACGAGTTCTCGCCTGGAGTGTATGAATACGAAGATGCTACTGGTACTTATCATGATACAATAATACAGGTAGCCGCGAATCTACAACAAATGTACAACAAATAAAACAACAGTGAATTTTATTGCTGTTTTGTGATTGACAAGAGAGGAAAACAATATACATGTACTTGCGTTTTCTCTTGGCTTTGCAAAGCATGTTTGTATTAGTACAGTTTTAATAGGCACTGTGCGCGTGTGTTGGTAAAATATAAGCACAATTTGGCAGATAAAATCACAAAACAAGCAAAACAGCTGGCGCTTCGCGGTTACCTGTATAATTGTATCATGGTACTTATCATATCAAGGATATGATATGTATGTGTACTTAAATATACATTTAAGTAAATGTTAATTCAGTTGATATCACAAGAATTAAATAATAATTTTTATCTTGGCGCTCAAGTTCAATTTATCCTATTTAGATTGATCTTTTGGAATAAGTTATTTTTAAGTAATTTTTTTACGCTAGTATTTATGTACATATGTATATGTGAATGTAAACACTTTTCTTAATTTTTCTTAAATACTATAATTTTTATGTTTTACAATAGACGTTACCTACTGAATTAAAAGTTAACAATATATGTAATATAATTACAAAATACAATTTATTTTTGTAGCTATAATTTAATGTTTTATTATATTGGCGATATTTGGCGCTATTCTACAAGTCATTTGGTGCGGAGGCGGAAAATAAATCTGACAACACTGCCCAAGACATAGCAGAGAAAGGAATAAGTCCCCTCCTATGATGTTAACCTAAGCCACTGTTTGAATTTAAAACTATTGTGGAATTCTTTAGATAAATGTGGAAAAAGAATGTGGAAAAATGTTTGATTAAGGTCTTCACTAATTACGAGTATTCTAAAGTCTTTATTCATTACAAGAAAAAAAAAACATTGATAACTCTTGTAAGTTTACGTTTCATCAGAAAACACATTACTAAACCAGGAATTGTCTGATATTCAAATAAAGACATAAATATCGTTTAGCCTTTGCTGCAATCATTATAAAAAAAATTTAATTTTGTACTTTAATATTACAAAATTAATCATCTTATAATTATATTGTCTAATATTATCTTTCCACCGACTTTAAATCAAGTAGTTTTAAGTAAATCACTTCGAAGTGTTTCCACAGAGCTTGTGAGTGATTGATTTGTTGTTCGAATTTTCGTATGCAATTTATGCACGTGCTTTATGAGGTGGGCGCAGCAGCTGTAATGTGAATCTTATTTACATGTAGTTGACATTTATTATTGATTAAATATTCCTTAATGTCATTTATTTTTTCGAAATTATCAATCACTATTGATGGATTACCCAGGGATGGAGCTTATAATTTTAAAAGCAACGCAGGGCTGCATATATAAATTGAGTTCGAAAAATAGTATTTTCGACATTATTTAAAATAAAGCAACAACATTTAGGTGATTTATCCATATGCAAAATGTATGGTAAATCATGTATAAATTAACATGATTTGCACAAATCCTCATGATTTGTATAATTCATGACGGTGGAAGCATACTATAATGAATATATAATTAATTTTAAATGTCAACTACTATTATATATGGATAAAATTCAATTACAGCTGCTGCACCCAAGTTATAAGGTAAGTGAATAAATTGATTACGAAAATTCGAACAACAAATCACTCACTAGCTCGTTGGAAGCATTTCGAAGTAATTTACTTAAATCTTTTTTATTTAATGTCAGTGGACATATACTATCATACATTGTTGAAGTATTCGGTAGTGTATGATAAGAACTTTTTTTAAGTATGTAATACATACTATGTACGTACATATCGATCGCTTAATATAAAAAGGGCCTGACTCAATTTTTTTTCGAAATCACGTTTTCAATGTTTTCTGGGCGACAACGTATAATTGCATCCTCCTTGAAGATCTTAGTACGTTACAGTTCAAAATCAAGGACTTATGGCAACTTAAAAAACTATTTCTGCATGTAAATGCGTTATTTTTTCTTCAGTGTTTTGCTTCTCCTGTAAAATATCGAAAATTCGAGTTAGGCCTTTTTTATATTAAGCCATCGATATGTACATATGTAAATTTAAATGAAAGCATACGCTCGTTAAATAAAGGTATTAATTATATTACACATTTATTTTACAAATTAACGCTAAAACAAAATTTTAATTGATCGTTGCATTGTTTTCTTATTTTAATAACGAAAATATGTAAATGCAATAGTGTATTTTTCTATAGTTAAAACATTTTTCACAAAATAAATTTTCACCCTCATAAGTTGATTAGCAAGCAGTTTGAATTCACACTTATGCATCATTTAATAATCAGCGTATCAAGTATAGCTAAGTGAACCTACAACCTGTACACTATTGTTTTTTTGAAGAAAAAACAAGTGTCATTTTGTAATGTAGTATAATGGTCTGTTTCAGGACTGTAGAATGTAGTTTTTTTTTTAACAGTTTATGTGTAATTGTTAAATTAAGTTCATAAATGAATATGTATAGCACTTACTAAATCAGTGTGATTCCTATACGAATTTTCGAGATAAGTCGTTTGCTTGCATTATGGGAACTACACGTTAAGCACTGGCTTAAGGATTCATTGGTCTTTATTTTCTGTTACTGTTCTGTGCTGTGGCCCATTCCGCTTCTAAATTTGAGTCCTTACTTTTTCTGTAGTAACCTATCAGCGGTTTCTGATCAGAAGGGTCCCAATTTTCCACTAAAGTGATGAGTTTTGCATCGTCCATTGTTAAGTTTCAAGAAAATTTTATGGTTTTCTTTTAAAAATTAGATTTTTTAAATTCTAAAAGCACAATTACAATTTATTTCAAAATATTTTTATTAAATTTATGCTGTTACTTACAATTACTTACTCCTAGTTTACACTATGCAAGTCTTATTGCTAAGCTGATTAGTACGAGAAAGACCGAGAGAGAGAGAGAGAGAGAGAGAGAGAGAGAGAGAGAGAGAGAGAGAGAAAGACGAGGTGAACAGAAACGTTTCTTTTCCCTTCATTTTATTTTCTCTCCTAGCAAAGTAATCGGCTTAGCAATAAGACTTGCATAGTGTAAACTAGGATTTAATATTTTTTTTTTGATTTTCACAGGTTGAACCGAAGCAGAACAGAACGAAAGATAAAAACTAACCCACTTGTATTATATTTCTATAAGCAAAAAAAAAAAGAAAGCTGATTCGTAACATAACAGAAAGTAAAAACTAATTCTGCCTTTACTTGAATTACTCAAATTTATATAAAGCTTAAATTCAAATCCGATAAGTAGTCACAAAAATAATATTGTGGCAGCACTAGAATAAATTTGGATAAACAGCTGTTTTGCTGCAGGCTAAAGGCTCAGTTAGCCGACTGTAATGTAATGTAGATGCAAACAGTAGGAAACAACTGATCGATATTGTTATGTGAGAAGTAATGAAAATGGTTATAGAGATGTAATGTAACGTAACCTATTTTTCATATAAAAATATGAATCAGCTGTTTTCTACGTTACAATTACATTACATTACAGCCGGCACAACCAAAATGACACATGAGTTAAAAATAAATAAATTAAATGTTTCAATAATTTTACTGAGACAGAAATTATTTTTATGCTTGGCGACTTAGAAAAGTAATGAGTAATAATAATAGAGTGTAAGAAAACAGATCGAAAAAGATATGAAGAAAAAGTAGAGGCTTAGAAGAAAGTTTAGTGCTCTTTTGACGCAAAACATATCAACCCTTTGGTGTAATAAAGTCATGACTCTCGGGTATGAAATTGTTAAACAATATGAAGAGCGATATGATAACAAATTCTGCATTATAACTCTATTGCAGCAAAGTGTCGAAATGATCTGCATGAAACAAAATCATATGCGGCCTTATGTATATGAAAAAACTGGCATGAAGTTAGCATAAGTGACGACATTGAACTAGGTCACAGAATACACAGAAGTGAAGAAAGTGACAGGTTTTTTTTTAATTCTTCGAAAAAAGAGAAAAATATAGTCTATTTGATATTGTAGTGTATTACTATTTACCAATTAACACAGTTAATAAAAAGCCTTGTAATTTTATTGCACTAGAAAAACAAAAACGCCGACAAAATTTTAGGCAGAACGAGACAAACAGCAAAATACCCTTATCTTCCGTTTCGTGACATCTCTGTATACTTTGTGACTAGGTGCTAACGAGTTTCTCCATACAATTTGACATTAAAAATCTGCACATAATGTAGTTTCAACCCACTATTAAATCCTTAAATTTTGCCACTTATGCTAACTTCCTGCTAGTTTTTTCTTGTACATAAGGCCTATGGTTTTTATCGACTGAAGGTTTGTACTTGAGTAAAATATCCAAACAATAATTGGTCGTTTAAACGCCAAATTTTAGGCGTTTAGGAATGGTTTAAATAATACACTGATTTATTGGTTTGCTGGCTTAAACATATTTTAAACCAACTTGCACTGATTTATTAGCTTTTAAAAGATAAGGCCAACAGCTAAAGAATTTTTTTGTGAAATTATGAATTATCAAAAATAATGATATTCATTGCTTTGGAATAAAAAGTCACATGTTGATAAGTTTATTATATTGCTGCAGACTTTTTCCATGATATAACATTATTTATCGGCCACCTCAGCAATTTATCTACATAAATATAAAAATATTACAGATATCAAATTTATAACATATATTTTTTCTTTTTCTGCAAATAAGAAACCGCCCTCGCACACCCTTTTTTAATTATAATTGACATAAAACTCGAGACTCTGACGCTCACGTACATAGTAAATAGCTTTGGTACTTATAAAATAATTTGCAAATTTAAAAGATTCCATTTAACCCTAGAATGGTAAACATCGCCTGTGAGGCGAAGCAATATTATTTTTTAACGATATTTTCTGATCGCTTACACCTAGCTAGGCATGCGCTCGTGCCAACTCAGTTGAGTGTTGTGCGAGGTTGCTCTTACACGTGCTCTGTTTTGCTTCGCTGCATTGCCGAATAATACATATGTTAGTCGCATGTGAGGCGAATTTTGCCAATAAAGGTAATTTTTTGCACATAAAAGTTTGTTCGTTTTTTCCTTAAAAATTAGAGTGTACATATGTATAATCCTTTCAGTTTTTTGTGATGATTGATTCTGAAGCGCAGATACTAAATTGGCAAGGACCTAAGTACGACTGGTGTGCTACTCGTTTGGAAGAAAGGACGCGTATGCCTAAAAGAATTCGAGCAGCAATACATGACGATATTGGTCATAACACTGACGATTATACAGACGAACCAGGCATAAAAACGGGCAAAAGATCAAAATGGGATTTCTTCTTCCGATATCAAAATGTATGAGCGTATGCATATTTCTCCGGCAAATTAAAGGGAACATACTATTTAGAGCACAGATCAGCAAACTGTTGGCAATGTGACGCAAAAAAATAGTTTGAAAAACTACAAAATTTATTTTGGTGTGGAAAGTTTTTCTCCACTTAAAAGCCTTATATTATTTTGTTATATGTTAACTTGATCTCAGGACAATAAGATAAAATAGGTTTTTTTTATCTCGAATGGAACGTTTTTATTTTTTTATATTATTTTTAAACAATCTCTTAGAATTAAAGATTAAAATATGTGATTAAAAAAAGTCTGGCATATGTTTAAGAAATTTGTAAAATGAACTGGTTTCTGTTTATTTTTGTTACTAAACATTGAATAAATATATTTTATTTTTGGTTTATTAAAATTTTTTTGTTTTTAAAGTGATGTAAGGGCTTTTTATAAAAGTCGCCTCACAAGCGAAGTTTACCATTAAGGAGCTAAAAAGTATGTTTACCATTCTAGGGTTAAGACAAAACATGAGACAGGAAATGCAGAAAATCCACACAAATGAAATCAGCAAAAGATTTATTTACTATCGCCATACCCGACAGCCTTAAGGTCTCATAATTATAAATAATTCTGATATCATATTAATTTTTTTTATTGCTTATGCTCATGCTTGAACTTTTTCCAAGAAAAAAAAAATTATGTATCTTTAAAGAAGTCATGTTTAATTATAATTTTTATTATCAGCAATTATGCTTAAGAAGAATTTTAAACTATTTTTAAAATTGTTTTCAATAAACGAAGGAAATTAATTTTTTTTTTGTAGATATAAATGAAGTAATATCAATAAAAATAAAAGTAGAGAAAAAAACAGACTGGCTCCATGATGGACTCTTATTTAATCCATACGTAAGTTGAACCCAGAAGTATTTTCATTTTCATATTATTAAGCAAACCAAAATGAGGAACAAATTACACAAAGGAAAATTGTAATTATTCTGACCAGATATGATAAATCAAAGAATCAATTTTATACCTTTTGTACCTTCTAAAAGCGTATGTTTGCTACCCCAAATTCAAATAAAGTTTACGACTGTTAACAATAATTCCCTGCACCTGCACTTTTTTCATGAAGTATGGAATCTCTTTGGTTTACACATTAAAGATTTTTTTCCACTGCACCCATACATATAACAAGAAATTTAAAAAATATTCTAGCCAAAAATGTCAACAAAATGCTCGGATTCCACAAATTAGTACGGTATCATTATTTTTTAGAGCAAAAAATAATCGGTAAAAACGTCAGAAGGTTAATCACTAGAGATGTGCAAATGTAGTGATTTTATAATGTCACGCGTGAATCACTCGTGACTCACGCATGATCGTGATCAAATTTATAATTAATCACGAGTGAGTGCGTGAGCGTGACTTAAAAATAAATTACTCGTGCGTGATCGTGCGTGAGCTATTTTTAATAATCACGCACGAATTCTCACGCTCTCACGAGATATCATTCCTCCATAGGTGAGTATCAATATACTATACCATTTTGCACACATTACGATGCAAGACCACTTGCGCAAGATTGTGAATTGGGCTATTTTTATAATTTTTTTAGTCGTAGTAAACTGGCTTATATGAAATTCAAAAATACCAACATAGAAAAATTAAATTATTTTAATATACTTTTTTTATGGTACACAAACAACTACATATATATTTTCCCTGTATTTCGACAATTTTCAGAAAATCAGCGAGTATATCCGCATTTATGAAAACGCACTCTTAAATTTTAGTTAAAAATGTTTAAAACTATCTACATAATAAAATCTTATAGTTGAAACTTTCAAAATCGACCGTCACAATTTTTTATAACCGCTAGGGTACATGTCCGAAATACAAAATAATTGGCTTTAAGCACATTCTTAATGCATTGTCTTTAGCGCTATGTAATTAAAAAATTAAAAATGTATTAAACAAAGTTTTTTCCAAAATGAAAATAATGAATATACTGAAAAAAACACATGCCTTTTTCAGGGAAATTTTAAAATTTGGATTTGTTAGCCTTTTCCCGATTTCACGAATGGATATGTTAATAAATTTTTTTCCTATTTTTATATAAAATTTTGTAAAAAATTTGATGCTGTCTTTTAACTTAAAATCCAACAATGAACTAAAAAGTAATAGGTGAAATACTATAAAAGGTGAAGGCAAAAAAATTTTTTGGTCTTAAGTAAAATATCTTATGAGAGATACGGAAACACATCTTGGGAAATTAAGAATTTCAAGTTTATGTCAAAATGCTTTATCCGGTAAGAATCGGATGATTTTTAAAAAAGTTACAAGCTTCAGAAGTTTTGAATATCAGGTAATCAACTTTGGCCCACTGTGTCCAGCTCAAGCCAGAAGGCTGCCATGACATGTGTTGTAAAGCATAAGTCTTCCTCTACGGATGTTAGGAGGTTCATATAAATCCAATCAGTAGTTTAGAAGTTCTAGATTTATTGCCATTTACTTTGTAAAAGCCCCCACTGTGCAATGTAAATTTTACATAAACACGTGCATACATATGCCCATACATACATACTAGTAATGTAACGATTGTCAATGTTTGATATTCGCGAATACGAATGCGAATACGAATATTTGAAACGATATTCGCGAATACGAATACGAATATTTCATGTGCAATTTATAGACATTTAATTGGGGTTCTATTTGCGCCTGCAATATGAAACATTAAAAAATTGTTATGAAAAAGAACTTCATACTCCTGTTGACGTACTTTAAAGATAATAAAAACTACCCAAAATGTTAATGATCGTCAGTAAATATTATTTGAAAATGATACAAGCACAAATTTCTATAAAAAATTTAATGGATTCGACAAACTAATATTGTTATCCATTTATTTAAATTTAGTTTAGGATTTATGCATTTATTTATTTATTTTTATTTTTTTGGAAAAATATTCGTATTCGCCTGAACTTGACTAATACGAATGCTTCGTATTCGCATTAAAAATGGCCGAATGTTCCGCAATTTGAATACGAATACGAATATTCGTGCATCACTAATACATACATATGTGGTGTAAAAACCTATTTTTCAACCCAAAAAAATACAAATTGGATTACATACTTTTTCGAGAGCGTGCGTGATCGTGATAAGTTGTAAACCACTCGTGCGTGATTAAGAATATTTTGTTCGTGAGCGTGCGTGATCGTGAAAATTTTCAATATCATTCGTGCGTGAAAGTGCATGAGTAAAATATTTTTCTGCGTGAGCGTGCGTGTCGTGAGTCATAAAACGCTCACGTGCACACCTCTATTAATCACCCCTATCGTGAATAACAAGTAGAATTTTTTATCCCTTGAAATTTTCATTCCCCTCGAATGGAAAAATGCTATGGTGAATCTCCCGCGATATTTTTTTCAGTGAATGTAAAAAAGGGAAGATGATTTGTAAAGCTTAAAAATTAATTGAAAATCTGACAGTTGTACATATTTTAGTTTCATAATAAGAAATAAACACATTTTAGATTCCAAATTAAATTTTTTTAACTTTAAAGTTGTGTTTTTATATATTTTAGCTGCAGTGGAAAAAATTCTTTAGTATACCACCGCCATGAAATTTACTGTGTGTGAACCAAAGAGATTCATACTCTATGAAAACCGGCGTTGCATGGAATTATTGTTAATAATCGTGAACTTTATTTACTAATGTTGTCCTAAAAATAAATATTTATAACTTTCAATAATTTTTAATAATAATACCTTTTAATAATTCGCCTGAAAAAATAATGTAAACAAAATCAAAGGGAACATGAAAAAATCCCTGTGAAAAATATTATTCATGATAAGGGGAATAAAAAAGGGAAAACATTTCTAAGAAAAAATTATTCACGATTGCAATTTGGTGGAAAGGGGTAATATTTTGAGGGGAAAAATTTTCACGGTAGAGGTGAATTATGTTATTGTATCATAACTGCACCTAGAGTATTTAAAAATGCAACTTCAAAGTTAAAAAAGTTAATTTGCGACCTTAAATTTTTGTATAGCTTATTATTAAGCTTAAATTTGTTTGATTTTAAATTAATTTGTAAGCTTTGCAAGTCTTCTTCCAGTTTTTTACATTCACTGCGAACTGATAATGGAAAAATTTTCAAAGGAGATTCACGATAGCATTTTTCCCTGTGAGGGGAATAAAAATTGCATATTAACAATTGGTTATTCACAATAGGGGTGATTGTGAATTTGATGAAACAAATCATAGTTAAAGAGGCAATTATAACGGCAATAATTCTGTGGCAATAAGGAAAAAGTGCTTAAGTCATATTTTACTATTCTTAGGAGAGCATTTTTAAGCGTTTTTTTAAACAAACGTCGATTTACACACTATAAGAAATACATTTAAGTTGAAATATACCAAAGTATAACATAAATTAAGCTATTATTCCAAATGATATTAGAAGTGTTAAATATATAAGTCGCAAGTCATAGTGCTATAACTTCCTGAAAAATCACACAACTTAATTGAGATTTTGACCAGAGGTACTTTCGAATATCTAGATTACGGAGATACCATTAACTCAAAATCAGCTTATCTTGAATTAAGCACTTTTTCCGTTTTGCCACAGAATTATATTTTTCATATTTTTTAATGAGTCTACTCTTTCGTAATAATTTATCTGTAACATAATCTTTTCACACATTTTAAATTCATTTAAAGTAAACTGACATTCATCATTATTCTCAGTATATGAATATATTTCTTTCATCGTCTTCGGTAGGACCAAATATAGTACCCGCAGCAGCTACAATATCATGTTCGTAAATTCCGCGCCGTATAACTACCTTCGAAATGCCATCATTACACTTTTCTGCCACCTCAAGAGTTCTTAGAAGTAAGCTTTGACACATGGAAGTTTTTCTATAAAAAAACGTAGTTTTTTAGCTTTTCTCAAGAGCTTTTTGTTTAATTCTACTGACGAGTTTCTTAAGCAGAAACGAGATGTATACATAAGTATGTTGCTTAACTAATACCACACCAAAATTCTTTATACTTATTATTTTTTGATATACCGAGGATTTTATGTAATATTTGTTTATAATCCAACTCCATGTTTACATGATACGCTTCAATTAAGAGCTAATTACAACGAAATAAAGCCTTATCACAATAAATATCAAATATTTTGTTTTATTTTAAACTGACATGTTAACAAAAAATAATCCATATTAATATCATCTAATATTTTATAGATATCAATTCAATTTTCCTTATGAAAATAAGACTTAAAATCTCTTGTATTTAACTAATAATAATAACTGTTACAAAAATATATTTACATACATTGTAATTTTTGTAAAAGCTTGTTAAAATGCTGTTTACAAAGACAAAGCGTTCCACTTATATAAAAAGTTTCTATAGAAATATCTCTTTAAAAACATAAAAATAAAAACAAAGCCCGATAACATGTGTGTACATATGTGCATATAATTATCATTATAACTTTCTAGAAAAGTCCACCGTCTGCACTATGTGACTGACACTGCACTTAAAAACTAAAGTGAAAATCCTCAATATTAAAAGTGGAAGATAATACCGCATGTGATAATTACTGTTGTCAGTTACAACAATACAAAATTGCTGTTGCTGTTCATTCACAGATAACAATATACTTATATTTAATATACTTTAAATATATTGATTATATGTACATATGTACATACAAATAAATAAGTCTGAGTGTAATAATAATTTATTATTTAGAAAGACATGCAGTATTTATTTATTTTCAGCTTTTGTTAAATTAATTTGTCAACAGTCTCTGTCCACACATCGTAACAACTGTATTTAATGAAACAAATTATTGCCCCTTTGACAAATGAAATGAACGCCTTGAAAAGTTTGACAGATTATTTTTTAAATGTATCAAAATTTATGCAAGTACAAATACATCGTAAATGAAATTTTATTTTTGTATATATGCATCCTTTTTATAAATACATTAAGTTCCCTGCAGAAAATTTGATGGCAATTGTTTCAAAACGTACTCCTCCTATGACTTGAGGAAATGAGAGTTTTGCCAAAAGTACGGAGTACAATATGGTGAAAAAAGACATATCTCGTAAATGATTACATACTCGCAATTTTCATGATGTATCGTCTTGATCTTGAGTCAATTTAATTGGAACTCAATCTAGTATTGAAGTAAACGCCACAGGACCCATCAAATAGTGTATATATAGTGTTAATTGTTCCTTCCAATTTGTCTCTGGAACCAGTTCCGTAACTATACTTAGATATTAAACTAAGCTTAACTAGTATTTATACTTTTGAAATATATGTAAGTGGCACTGTGTCGAGTGGATAGTGTGCAAGCTTCTCATGCAGAAGGTTGTCGGTTCGAATCTCAAAAGAATTACTTATTTCAAATAAAATATCATTGCGTTTGAAACAATAAAAAATGTATAAGTGCACATTATTACTGTTAAATGTCGGAATGACATTTATGTATATATAATTTATATTATTATACTTAACTATCCCATAGAGATCTACCATATGAGATAGTTAAGTGACAAGTCACAAATTGCACTCAAAGTATCAATTAATCCCATCCTAGGTTATCTCCATGTAATTAGAAAAACAAATACATACAAACGTGTTTTTCTCATTTGGTCATTGCACAACCATACAATAACTGCTTTAAAAATCAACATTTACAACTAGTAAAAGAAACGCTAAATAACATATTTTTTCATACAAGAACCAAAAAACACGCAAAACTGATGCAAACAGATGCATCTGTGCAATGCTATAGTACGGATGTGTCCGGTGCTGCGTTTTTCTATGATAAAATTGACTTCACTGCCAAATTTAAAATGGGTTGCAGAATTATTGGCCATCGAGAGAGTAATTATTTATGCAAAGGAACAAGGACTTAATAAAATTGTAATTCTAACCGATAGTAAATCCGGTTGTATTGCATTATCAAACAACGTACATGATAACTATTTAGTCAAAAGAATTCTTCAGCTTGTTTGTGAGGCCAACTTCACAAGTATTTCAATCCATTACATACCAGGACATTCAAATATTCATGGAAATGATATGGCTGATAGGGCAGCAAATGAGGCTCTAACACAAGGAATACTTCTTTCTACTAATCTTTCAATTGGTGATGCAATCAATGCAATTAATAATAAATTATGGGCTGAATGGCCCCAAGAATACAACATACTGGCGGCTTCTAAGGTACAGAAATATTTCCAATGGTATTGAAAACAAAACCCTGGTTTAACAAGAAAATCAATTCCCTCAACGCTAACGATGTCAAATTAATAAACAGACTTATGAGCGGACACTCCATTGGTAGAAAGACTTTAGCTACAATGAATATTTATGATTCTGATTGTTGTTTACATTGCGGGGAGTTAGAAGATGACTCGCACGTGATATTTATATGTGACCTCTTCCAAAGAGTAAGGGTCAAATATCCTCTAATTCTTAAATACACATCTTTAACTGAATTTTTTAAAGAAGAAACTATAGAAAACTATTTTGTTTTGGCTGAATTTTCAAAAGAAATCGAAATTAAATTATAGCACGTCAATACGTGTGAATTGGTGGTGGCGTAATAGTTCTACGAACTGGCCAAATAATCCTTCATCCGCACTCTCGGCAGGTGGAGTAACTGAATAATCGAAAAAAATAAGAGCGATTTTTTGGATTCAAGATTAGAAATTAAATTAGCCTTAATTCGATTATGAGCTAGTTTATAACATGAAAATAAGCTCTAGTCGATTATAAGCAAGTTTTTAACTTAAAGATAAAGCGATAATAGCGTAAGTAGAAAAACATAATTTCGAGCAAAAACCACTTTTAACGTATGAACTTTTTTTAACTCAAATTGGGCAAATTAAGTGGATCTTGTCGTAAAGTAAAGATTGTTTATTGTATTAACGAATGCATCCAATCCTTTATGAAATTTTTGTTTTTAGTAATTAAAAGTGACTGGTCCGCTTTATAGGAAGTGTCAGAGCTTGAACTGGTCCCTATTCACTTCGGGACCTGTCATGTGACTGGTCTTGTGTGAGTTCCAATTCCTGTAGGGTTATTCTGTACGTATGCATGAAACTGCAATCATATTGCAAGATGGCGTACACATTATTTATCTAAACTGGTGGGCAGTGTACTAGTGTAATATTCGGAGAGTCGCCGGTTCGCTTCCTACCGTACAGACAAGCCCAAGTAGCTTCTTCATTTTTGCTCGTTAACAAAAATCTGGGGAAATTTCGATCATTTATACAAAAGTACCTTTTATACAAAAGTACCTCTTATTAAAAGTACCTTTTATACAAAAGTACCTCTTATTAAAAGTACCTTTTATAAAAAGTACTTTTTATTTAAAGTACCTCTTATTTAAAGTACGTTTTATAAAAAGTACCTGTTATAAAAAGTACCTTTTATAGAAAGTAGCTTTAATAAAAAGTTCCTTTAATAAAAAGTTCCTTTAGTAAAAAGTGCCTTGTATAAAAAGTACCTTTTATAAAAAGTACCTATTATAAAATAGTATCTTTCATAAAAAGTACCTTTTATAAAAAGTACCTTTTATAAAAAGTAGCTTTTATAAAAAGTATCTTTTTTAAAAATTACCTTTTATAAAAAGTACCTTTTGTAGTAAGTACCTTTTATAAAAGTATCTTTAGCAAGAAGTGCCTTTTAAAAAAATACATTTAATAAAAAGTACATTTTATAAAAAGTATCTTTTAGAAAAAGTACCTTTTATAAAACGTAACTTTTATAAAAATTATCTTTTATAAAAAGTACCTATTATAAAAAGTAACTTTTATAAAAAGTACCTTTTATAAAAAGTACCTTTCATAAAAATTCCCTTTTATAAAAAGTACCTTTCATAAAAATTACCTTTAATAAAAAATACCTTTTATAAAAAATAACTTTTCTATAAAGTACCTTTTATAAAAAGACCTTGAATAAAAAAGTACCTTTTTATAGAAAGTACTTTATATAAAAAGTACATTTTTAAAAAAGTACATTTTATAAAAAATATATTTTATAAGAAGTACCTTATTTAAAAAGTATCTTTTATAAAAAGTATCATTTGTAAAAAGTACTTCTGGAAAATGTATATTTTTTAAAAAGTACCGTTTATAAAAAGTATCTCCTGTAAAAAATTCGTTCTATACAAATTACCTTTTATAAAAAAGTACATTTTGAAAAGGTATATGTATGTAAAATAATAGTTTTTAAGGAAGTATTTTTTAAAAAAATCTGAACAAAGGTCAACTTTATTCATTTTAAGGATGAGCTTTTGCAAAAGTATCCGGTGTGGTCTGTCTTCACAAGAAACATGCATTTATACATACATACTAGGTTGTTCGACTCGGGGTTTCAACCGGTTTTAAAACCCGTTTTTTTCACAATACGGTTGTCGGTTTTTTCAAAATGTCGATTTTTCAAATGACGAATAGTCCGGGTTTTTTACAATTTAAAAACCGGCTGAGTCGAATACTTTTCGATTTGTACATTTTGCAATGAAATTAGTTTTTACTACGTTAAAACTTAGACCAACGTGTTTTGTTTATTTTCCTAAGTAATTTTTTAGCGTAAAAGCTCTAAGCTTTTTTTGAGAATGCCAACATTTACTGAAACATGAAATTTAAGCGAAATTATTTTATGAGGTAATAGCAGAGGTGAATTTAATTGGCCTTATGGATGTCAAAATCCAGTTGCAAAAAGTGAGTTTTAGTTTTGTTGACATTTTGCTTCATATTTTATATAGAGGTAGATATCCATCTTGTATATACATTCATATGTATTAGAGAGCTGCGTAAACAGCCTTGAAATGTAAAAACGTCATGATTTTTAAATGTATTCACGTCGCATGTATTATACTAAACCAATAATAAATGCTGTCGTACTATAAGCGAAGCACAATGGATGTATTGGTGTACGTGTATATCAGTGTTAACGAGCAATGTCGCCAAGACAGCTTGTTTTTAACAAACAATCAAAAGAAGTACTGTTGATTAGTGTATGCTTGTTATTTTTCATATTGTACGTTTGAGTGTGTGTGTAATATGTAGATGGTAAGCTATTATGTGATTAACCGCATACAACTAATGTTAATGCATGTGTGTGCCTTTGTATGTGCGCAGAAAAATAAAAGATCATACACACATACATGCATAACGTTTGTACACGCGCTCATGCGTAGAAAGAAGCAAGTATCACAAATTCTTCCGTCACGTCTTGTTTTATAAAATTTCGCTGTAGTAAAGCATTTGAAAAATCCCTCATGTCTTGAAAGTTCTTATAAGATGTCTTGAGCAGGAGACTAATATGTATTAGCATTGCACAGATACATCTGTTTGCACTAGTTTTGCGTGTTTTTTGGTTCTGGTGTGAACAAATATGTTATTTATCGCTTTCTGTTACTAGTTTTAAATGTTGATTTTTTAAGCAATTATTGTATGGTTGGCCAATGAGCAAATGAAAACAACACATTTATTTTTTTTTGTTTTTCTAAGGCAAATAAGATACATAAAACTGCTTTTACCATAAGGGCCTTATTATGTGTTGAGAAAAAATACAATTGGCTGATGAATGAATGAATGAAAGCAAAATTGCACATACATATGTAAGTAAATGATACATGTACATGAAACACATGCATTTGTAATTACTCTCAGAGCAAAATTGTCTCTTTCTCTCTCTATACTTTGGCTGCGCCACAAAATAACATAACGAACGTCCGCACATACATCTGCACATCATGTATTTGTTTCAATAGTGGTTTTTTTCATATATTTGTATTACAATATGTATTTTTGAGCAAAAACAGATCAAACTGTTGCTCCGCAGCAATACAATAAGCAATTGTTATTTGTTTTCAGTTGTATTTTAATTTGGAAAAGCACGCACACACAATAACTCTTAAACTAGTTCTGTCTCTCACACTACAATTATATGGTACATACCATGATATATTTGTTTTGGCTATACAAACGACTATACAAATGCAACCCTTTAATATGTATATACCATTAAGGAATAAACTTTACATACACACATCATTTTTGGGGTTTGAGGAAACTTGGGAAGGAATTCAAAAAATTAATTATGCCAATATTTAGGGTGCTAATAAATATGTTTATACAAAAAAAATAAAAAAATTAAAAAATAATTATGATAACAACCTATTAGACCATATTTGGATGTCATTTGTTGACGGCTTGGTACCGGAAATCACAGGATTTTCACATAAGTTGACGACATCAAACATTTTGCACGTATTTTTTTTATGTATTTTATGCCTGTATTTAGACTTTTTTCCTATATATTTTGAATATTTTTGCTACTGTAGGTGTTATTGTTATTATTTTTTAATTTTTTGTATAAACATATTTATTAGCACCCTAAATATTGGCACAATTAATTTATTGAATTCATTCCCAAGTTTCCACAAACCCTAAAAATTATGGTGTTATGTAGAGTTTATTCCCCAACTGTATATTATATATACATATTTATGTACTATACATACATATATGAGTTAATTTTTATGTTTTACCTTTAATTTTTGTATTATTTTATAGTATTTACATAAACTGTTAACTCTTTTTTTTTTTAATAAAGCAATTCAAAATCAAAACTTTTGTATAATGATTTTCTTACTTTAAAAAACCGGTTGACCGGTCTTTCCTGAATTGTAAAAACCGAAACCGGATTTTCATAATTTCAAATAATCGAACTATTCGAAAACCGGTTTCTGGAAAAAGTCGAATAATCGATCACCCTAATACATACATACTACTTTTTTAAAGAAGTAACAGTTGCGAAATGTATATTAAAATATTTAACATTATGTAGATCCACTGTCACGATTGTATTTCGTTTTTCTTTATTATTATTTCTTTATTCATTACCCGTAGTATTGTATTAATATCGAAACTCTTAAAATGGAAATAATAGTACGTTTCCATTATGAGCAAATCAAGTTGATTTGAGAAAATTATGCCGAAGTGTTTCCATTATGTGTTTTAAGTGTTTCTATGTTCAATTTTTCGAAATCAATTTGACGTTTGAATTGTTTATTTATTTTTATAACCTAAAAGAAGCACAAAAATTTGTTTAATAATAATTTGGAACAACAAAATAAATAAAACATATACATAGGAATGGAAAACAACATTGACAATAACTTTTTTTTTATTTTCTTTTTCCTTTTTATAAGCAAATAGGATCTGCCATTTTAATTCGTACTTAAATGTCACTTTTTCGGATTTATAAGTCACCAATAATTGATGACCCAGAGTTGCGTTTGTAATAATAGCAGCCGCGCAGTGTTGCATTGACAAATTCTACTTAATTTGTAGCAAATTAAGTCATTTGAGATAATTTGCTCATATGAAAAATGTATGGGAAATAGGGATGCCAATCAGGATCGATTCTTGGAAATCCCGGGATTCGGGATTTTGTAATCCCGATCCCGAAAATCCCGGGATTTTTCGGGATCACGGGATTTTCGAGATTTTGGGATCTAAATATTTTTCGTAAAATAAATTATTTTTTTAAATAAATATTACTTTAATAACAATTTAATGCATTTTAAAAGGTTTTATGTTCATAATTTATCATTGCACAATTGTCTTTAAAGTGATCAATTTTCTAATACGAGTATAAAATAAAAATCAAAAGAATTTTTCTCATCTTTTTTTAAGTTGATTAATCACATTTTATGTTAGAGAATTTATAGTGAAAACAATAACTATATATGAAAACTTGTTTTTGTTTTCAATATATATGTTTTTCTAATCGGAAATAATTTTTAGTCAGGCTTAAGTTCAGTGATTTCAATTCTTTTATTGAATGAACTATTTTTATTAATTAATGTGAGTTTCTAAAGAAGAGAAGAAAAATTAAATTAGACTTTTAAGATGTGCAGCAACGCACTTCATCAGCACCCTAGTCTATCTACTTGGATAGAGATTGTTATTAACATCAGCTATTTAACGTAAATTCTAATGAAACGGAATGTGAGAAATGATTGTTGTGTACAATTATTGATTTACCTTTGGTAAATACATATGTAAGTACAATCACTATTTATTTCCCCTGTTTTTACAGTTTTTCATCTTTCTATTTAGGTTAGCTGGAAGTTATATTACTCTACCTACGTATGTATGTTTAACTATTCTTGCTTATCTTTTACGATCATCACATTAATTATTTTTACTTATTCGATGTACCGTCGGTACATACATATAAGTATTATAGTAGTGGATATTATGTTACTTTGTTTTTGCTTTTTCTACCGTTTATTTGGTATTCCAACATTTGTGATTGCCAAGTGAACATATTTTTGTCACGTGCCCTTGATGAATTGAGACATTTTTAGATTTTTAATTGAACTATATATAAACCAAAACGAATATACATATCGGTGGACTTTTAGCACTACCGCTTAAGTTGACTTAAGAAAATTTTTAGATTCACTTTCATACAAATAAGTTGGAAAAACAATATTGTTTTGTTAAAAATATATCTACTAACTTTTTTTTAATTGCGATTGATCAACAACAAGTATAACGGTTGTTACATACATATGTATGTATACCAAGCATTATCTAATTTTTTTTTATCGATTTCGTTACGACTATGACAACGATAATAAGGCTGAACATGTCGAAAAATTAAAAGAAATGTATACACTATTCTAATCAAATTCGATTAATTACGTCTAAAGATCACATTTTTAAAGGCACATACATTAAAAGTTTGCCTGAGCACTTGAACAGTATTTTTGCTCTACTCAAGGCGAATTCATAACAGGTGACCTTAACAGTCCCGATGATTATCAGGTGTTCGAAGACTGCTTAGACCCCAACTGTCAAAATGTCTTCTTTTATCTGATGTTTGTTTACATTTAAAGTGAAAAAAAATATATCGTTCTTTAATTTAAAAAATATATTTTAAAGTAAAAAGGAATATAATGTATGAATACTTATCACAATGGAACCCAATTGGGTCTCCGAGTGGAGGTGCGGTATAGCACCACCCTTCCTAACCTATGCATTCTAAATTAAATCTTGCAAAATGATTAACTCCATTAGTTTATTGATGATAATTTTTAAAAAATTGTATCGAATATAAAATATTTCTACCACATGTGTCTCGCCTAAATGCATAATAGCTTTTGGTACAGAATGTTGTATGGATTTTCGCACAATATAGAAATAAGATTTTGTCAAACGTTCTGCATTCCTTGTGGCAAAGAATTAATACTATTGGACGCATTTGCACGTCGTTGTGGTTGCTGATGTCCATATGGTTCCATTGTGTCAGCTTTTAGTAGACTAGGCATGTTTATGAAAATTGGATATTTATATAGGCCAATTCAATGGCTCCCAAATTCTCAACCATGACATTGGTGGCTGGTAAACGACGACGCAATAACGCTGTCACCACATCAACAATTTTGGTATACCTTAAATAGATACACACATACATACATATGTATGTATGTATACATATATTATAAATTAAGTTTATACATAGAAATATATATTCAAGCATACCTTAACATTTCCTGTTGCACTCCATTGCAACAATGCGCTGCATTTCCTTATGTATCAACTCGACACAACACAAGTTCTTAAATGTGGGGGTAAGACAACTTTTCCGGGCTCAGCTAGTACTAGCTGACTTCTTATATATGTATGTATGTATAAATAAGACGCACGTTTATTTGTTGTACACTTAAGTATTTCATCGTCCGTTTTAGTGGATAATTTCATGCATTTAAGCATAATATTTTGTTTACGGCCATGATGGCCAGTCAAACACATTTTACACCACTGATTTCGCGTTAAACAAACCATCGGAGAGGCTGCAATAAGGCAGCAAGTAAGGTTTCTTTACGTTGTCCCAAAATATCAGGATCATTTAACCAGAACCGTCTTTCATCATTTTAATTACATTTATTTTACAAATATTATTTTCTGTGTTGTTGATAGTAGATGCACATGGATAGTAAAATGTGTTTTTATAAATATGTATGTGTTGGTATTTTAGTCAACTGTTTTTGACAGATGGGGTTTTTGAAGCCAGACGAATTGCATGCTGTTTTTAGTATTGTTGTACTGTTGTAGCGATAAGGTCACCTGTTATGAATTCGCCTTGGCTCTACTGAAAAATTTTAAATTCATACATAAGTTTTTTTCTACAAGTTCAACAGATACATATGTATGTATTCATACGTTCGCTAAGAGGAGTATGGTTTATTAGTGTCCTGGCCTTCTACTCTGGAACTCGAATACAACTATGATTGAGTCGAACTCATTCAGTCGGTCTTTTTGACTAAAACTATTTATCAAATCTATGTAATTTAAATGGGTTTGATCTTAAGTTTGTATCAAAAACGACCTAACGGTCTAAATAACAAACAAAATAATTTTGAACTGCAATGTAAAAAACATACCTACATACTCGAGCAGTTTTTTAGACAAAATACTCCGCATTATTCTGTAAATATTTCTCGCTTTTACGTCGACCCGACAGCAAAAAGTTTTCACTTGCTTTGTATTGTATTCTACTCCAATTGCAAGGAGGTTTCAATAGTACTCAATTTTTACCGACAAGTAGATAAGTGCTAATTTTTTTTAGCGTTGAGGAGTCGACATAAGATAGTTATACACTGCAATTATGAATAAATTTCCGCAAGAAATTTCTCCCTTTCCCAATTAGATTTTTTTGTTTTCCCTGTTATTTGCTACTGTTTGAAATTATTCCCCGGGAAAAATTTCTCGTGGAATTTTAATTATAATTGTCCTCATAATATAGAATAAGACGGAATAAATTTGTCAAACTTATGAATTTTTCAAATATTATTTCCCTTCCAAAGGTAATATGTTTCTTTTGTTTTCAAAATAATTCTAAATTGTACATATATTGTAGCACCTTTGATGAAAATGACCGTAAGAAACCCAGCAAAAAATTACACATTACCACTATGTACTTGCCATATAATGACTTACTTTTCTGATTGCCAAATTTCATTACTCGCTTACAAATCTCATTACCTAAAATGTAAAAGAATTATGTACAAGTTGCTAAATGAAGATAATGATTTTTTTTTAGATTAAATAGATTACGTGAACAAGTTTCCAAATAAAAAAGGTAAGTACTTCTCAAGAATCGATTATTTTAGTCTCACGCCTTGTTAAAATCATTAAGTTGGTAATCCAGTAAGGAACAGCTTCCACCAAAAATGCTTAATTCCAAACTCGATTACCTTTTTTGAAATTTTTTGCTGGGAAAGCAGTTTATTTATTTTGCTCTTGTTGTTAATTTATAAGAAATATGTCACGAATAGTCATTAAATTGTTGAAACTGTACGTATAAAATTGTATGGGATTTTTAAATATTATAAAAAATACCTTAAAATTAACGAAAATTTGAATTTATATAGTTTTTATACAAAAATTGCTAAGAAATCCCGAAAATGAAATCCCGGGATTGAATTTCACAAATCCCGGAACTCGGGATTTGCCAAATCGCGAAAATCCCAGGATTTCCGGGTTCGGGATTTCCCGTTTGGCATCCCTAATGGGAAATCACTTCGCAAATTACTTAATTTGGGCAAATCAAATGTTTTGACCTAAATCACTTATATAGAAACGTACTATAAAATTTTCAACTACTTGTCTGTCTATTTATGAAATGAGTTAATTTTTTGTTGTTTGTTTTGTTGTTCCTTTCGCAAAATTAAAACATCTAATAAATCAATTTGATTGAAATGTAATAAATCAAAAAAAAAAAAAAAAAAAAAAAAAAAATACAAAATCTGACTCAAAGTGTTGTCAACGAATATTGTAACTGCTCGTATTTATAATTTATTTGAGAAAATCAGGAAATTGAATTTTCAGATGTCGCTGTTCATAGAAACGCTTATTAAGGAAGTTGTTGATATTTTTAATAATATTTTTTATACAGAAATAAGTAACAAATATTTCCTTTATTTTTTATTTTTTATTAGAATTATTTTTTGGCAAAACGTATTTGTTTACATACATACTTATGTATGTATCTACACATCGTAACATAAAATGCAAACGGACCTATCAAATCTTGGAAACTTTACATCAGAAGGAAAAACTAAATGCACTGGTGGGTGTAGAGATAATTTTAATTATGCAAAAAAATTGTTATTAACGGAAGAATCTTGAAATTTTTCAAGATACTCGTATATTTTGATTCACCAGACCGAAATCAAAAAAAGAAAAAAACCAGATAATTTTTATTTTTTGTTAAATAGGGCGGTTTACATTTGCTCTAACGATATGTATGTATATATGAAGGTGAAGCTGCAATTTCATTTCATTTCAAACAGCAGCAAAAATAAAAACGTCAGCGAAAATATATTTGCACTTCCTTTATAATGGGTTTTTTTTTTTTTGAGAGTTACATAACTTTAAATTTAAACCAAGCACAGACAAATATATTTAATATCAATTAAACGAGCTTCAGTCGAATATTAATTTGATGCCATTTTTGTTTAAATTTAATTTGGGTCTCGTACACGGAACGGCTGTAGTGCAAAGCGTGCAATCTGGTCTTCCAACACTTTTCGTAGCATTTCAGACCATCTTTCGCCAATAACTCGCCGAATGTTTATTTCTATTGCCTCTGGTTAATTGGCGTAAGCGAGTGACTTTATATAAGTCGAAATAAACTAATTCAATGGGCTTACATTCCATGATCTTGGTGGCCAACCTTTAAGTAAATTAATTGTAGCGGTTAAGGACCATTTAGACTGCCATACATGTATAAAGACTACAAAGAAATCTAAAGACATTTGTTTCGACTGTCAAAAAAATCGTAAAGTGACATTTTGTTTTTTCACACCATCACACCTTAAATTACATTAAAGACACAAGTAGAAAGCAAACAGCTATTGAGGATTCAAATGCCTACATTAATCGTTGACGTGCGGTGGCAGAGTAGTTTCATGCAAGCTTCGAAAATAGATTTAAATAAGATAAACAAAATATTCGATAATTGCGTCAACTTTCAGACACGAAACGTTTCTTTCCCTTGTCTCTCTCTCCTAACAACCTAATCAGCTTAGCAATAAGACTTGCATAGTGTAAACTGAGACTAAACATATTTACGGCCGTATTCACAAAAACTATTTAAGGTTTATTAAGTGGTTATTTGACATATTTCTGGCAACCCTAGTTTCAACCGGGCTTGTGAGTGATTTGTTGTTCGAATTTTCGTATTCAATTTATGCACGTGCTTTATGAGGTGGGCGCAGCAGCTGTAATGCGAATTTTATTTACATGTAGTTGACATTTAAAATTGATTAAATATTCCTGAATGTCATTTTTTTCGAAATTGTCAATCACTATTAATGGATGACCCAGGAATGGAGTTTGTAATTTTAAAAGCAACGCAGGGTTGCATATATAAATTGAGTTCGAAAAATAGTATTTTCGACATTATTTATAATAAATCAACTACTTTGAGGTGATTTATCCATATGCAAAATGTATGGTACATCATGTATAAATTAACATGATTTGCATAAATCATTATGATTTGTCTAAATCATGCCGGTGGAAACATACTATTAAGACCGTGATATAATATCATACAAAGTCGTGCGATCTACGAAAAAAGGCCTTTACAAAAATATACATATGTATGTATGTATGTATGTACCCTGTCGGAGAATGTGTGGTTGACTACAAAAATAGTTAACTTTTCTTAGACTGACTAAAAACTAACTACAATGTCATCCAGAACAAAACCAAAATTAATTCTTAAGTTGAGTGAGAGCCAACAAATTTATTCTCAGCTACTTTGAAACTACCCAGCAAAAAATTACACCTTACCATTAGAACTACTTGCCACATAATGACTTACTTTTCTGATTGCCAATTTTCATTACTCGCTTACAAATCACATTACCTAAAATTTAAAAAAAATTACGTACAAGTTGCTAAATGAAGGGAATAATTTTTTTAGACGAAATAGATTACGTGAAATGTTGACAAATAAAAAAAATTTAAGAATCGATTATTTTAGCCTCACGCCTTGTTAAAATCATTAAGTTGGTAATTCAGTAGGGAAGTGCTTCCACCAAAAATGCTTAATTCCAAACTCGATTACCTTTTTTGAAATTTTTTGCTGGGTAATTTCAGTCTTATATTAACATTTTACTGTTGTTATTTTAGATATTAGCTTAGCTGAGTGGTAGCGCGTTGAGTACACAACGTGTGATGATACATGTTCAAACCCCAGAAATTTTTTTTTAATTTACTGACTGCCAGGTGATTTAAAAAAAATCAACTTTAAGTTAGCTGAGAGTAATGCAGATAGGACACTGCAATATTAAAATAGTCAGTTGATTACATTGAAAAGTAATCCAAGTGTCAGTCAGTACTAGTTGCGAAATAGTTAGCTCAAAGTTAGTTTAAAGTTAACGTAATTTCCGACAGGGTATATCAATGCTGGCCACCGAGAGTAATGTATGCGCGTATGTGTATTCATTTGTATAAGAAATCGATTGATGTTCGCCACTCTAGTGCTACTTTGGCCAGCGTATGTAGATCATAGCCGGCCAAAGTAGCATTAAAGTGCGGAACTTCAATCGGTTTCTTATACAAATGAATACACATGCATGAATACATTTTTCTCAGTGACCAGCAGTGATGTAGATATTATTAAGCACATGGTTTATAGCTGTATTTATTTATTTAATATTTAATTTTGCGAAATGCCCCACTGTGTAAAGTCATTGACCTGCCAGCTAAAATAGTTTGTTTGACTTTTATTTCACGTTGTTAAAATTTATTTATGTTCATATACATATGTATATCTACTTGTTTTCCTGAAGAATTTATATTTTTTTTTTAATTTTCTCATTTTATTCCCAGAAATTAACTCACTATTCCAAGAACCTGTGCTCAGCAGCAATAAAAATAGTCATAAAATTAATTTTCCAATAAACAATACATGCGAAATATATTAATTTCCCTGCTACTAAAATTTATTTTAGAATTGGGTTAAATAATAAACAAAATTAAAAAAAAATATTTGCTAATTATTTGGAAAGCACATTAAAATGTTTATTTTCAAATCTATAACTTTGGGCATTTGGCCAGGAATTCGCAGTTTTTATTGTTTGTTTCAAGTTTTTCTATTTCTATTTTCTTTTGTTTTTAAATAGCCCACTACAATGTTAAAAAGAATTAAAATTAAGACAGATGAATTGTTAAAAGTGTTGATGACATTTGTTTAACATTAAAAAAAAAGTTTTACTTGATTAGTTTAAATTGCTCTACTTTAGTTTCTTTTTTCAAATATTTTATTTTTCAAATTCATGTATAAGAATTTGTTTAATTTTATAACAAAAAAAAAAAAATAACTAAAGAAAATTTTTTCAAGTTAAATATTCAACATACTTGAGCTCTAAACATTTTCCAATTATTTCTGGGTTTATTCACCCTAGAAAATTACCTTAATTACACAGTTTTCCCGCAAAGTAAAAAATGTGTAGGTACTTTGCAAAAAAATAAAAAAAATTAAAACTAAATAAAATTGCGCGTGGTCGACGGAAATTTAAATTAAATCACATCATTATGAACACAAACATGAACATTTTCATTCATAACCCAGCACACACACTCACTTCCCCAACAGTGTGCTTGTATGTTTTATTAATAACTTATGCAACAATTTCATAACAGCATCATTTTAATTGTTGGTTTCTGCACAAAAATTCTTTTAAGAATTTGCATAAATAAAGCTTTTACATATGCAGCATATTCCATATGTGTGGCTGCATGTACATATGTATGTAAATATGTATGTATGCATACATGTGCGCCCAGCGAACATATTTCTGTCAATATTGCTCAGAGTTGTGTCGTAAACTCTAGATAAGCTGAGAAATCGTACCAAGAATTGTATGAGTGGTTGACAAGAATGTGAACCTTTTTGTCTGCGAATATTTGAAAAACTTTTATAATACTAGGAAGATAAAATATTTCGAATTAACCTTTACAAAACGCAGTTTGGTCTGAAAACCGAAATATTTATTGTGGAAATTTTTAAACCTTGTAAGAGATATGGCAAAAGAAATATATTCTGTGGCTGCATGAAAAATCGCCCAAAACCAAATCGCCCAAAAATGAAAATGAAAAATCGCCCAAAATTTCAAAATGAAAAATCATCAAAAAAAAAAAAAAAAATGAAAAATCGCCCCAAAAAAATGAAATATCGCTCAAAATTAAAAAACACCTGAAAAAAATTTAAGTTATAGTAATTTCATTTTTATATTAAGGGCCTGTTCATCTAAATGCGAACTATAGATTCGATCGAAAATTTATATTAGAAAGAAAAACAAAAAACTGAAATTTGTTTTTGTTTCCAATATAAATATTCGATCGAAGCTATCGTTCGCATTTAGATGAACAGGCCTTAAAATGAAAAAAGAAAAGTTATAGAGAAGCGTAAATAATGTTCGTTCGTTCCCGAATTTTCTACACCATAGCGTTCCTTGACACGGTGCTGCCTAATAAAAATTTTCTGCCTTGCAAAGTTTTCCAGCTTGAGAACATTTTTTTGCACTGCCGGCCTTTGGCCGGACTCAAAGATTTTTTCCACCATGGTGTTCCCGACAGGGCGCTGCCTAATAAAGCTTTTTCTTGCAATGCCGGCCTTTGGCCGGGCTTAAGGATTTTCTCCACCATGGTGTTTCTCGACAGGGCGCTGCCTAATATAACTTTTTCTTGCACTACCGGCCTTTGGCCGGGCTTAAGGATTTTCTCCACCATGGTATTTCCCCACACGGCGCTGATTAATAAAGATTTTCTGCTTTGCCAAGTTTTTTTTTAACATTTTCCTGCACTGCCGGCCTTAAGAATTTTCTCCACCATGGTATTTGGGTGTATTTTTCCCTTTAATTTTTAAATCTTTGAACAATTTTGGGCGATTTTTCACATAAAAAATTACTTAAAATTTGTATGAAAAAATTTTTGTGCGATTTTTCATTTTTATTTTTGGGCGATTTGGTTTTTGGGTGATTTTTCATGGAAACATTTTTCAAAATGAAAAATCACCACAAAAAAATAAAAGGAAAAATTACCCAAAACTTTTGGGCATTTTGTCATATGAAAAATCACCCAAATTTTGTATGGAAAAATTTTGGGCGATTTGGTTTTGGGCGATTTTTCATGGAGCCATATTCTGTACTCGTATACTCAGAAATCCTGAAATCGTCCTTTTATCCTGGGACAGATAGTCCCAAAAATAATTTTCTCTGGGATGTGTGATTCCAATAAGATTTTTGTTGTGGGACGCAAAATCTTAACAAGTATTCTTGATATCCTGCCATAATTGCCAAAAAAAAAAAGCTCAGGCGACATAGTTTTTGAACTTGACTTTTTGACCAAAATCCATTATTTGCTGTCGTAAATAATCAATTTTCGTAAAAAAAACGAGGTCTAAAAAATGTGTCGGTCAAACTTTTTTTTGGCGGATATGGCTGTTTTTCGACATACGAATCGAATTAACCCATTATCCGCCGTAATTCATATATGCTAAAACTAGTATATATCATTTTACAGGTGGAAATGGTCAGCTTCAACGTGAAGTTGACAACCATTTACGACTAACTGGTTAAAACTTTAAACATTACCAAAGAGTATTATGGCCATATTTTCTTCTTATTTTAACAAAAGTTTTAAGAATACACGATGTAGTTATTAAAATAAGCACTTTTTAAAATACGTCCTAAAAATGGGACAATGGCGGTTATTGGGTTAAACAGAAATTAATATAGTGGTTTACTACATTTCATTACGACCGTACAATTCGAACATTCTGGAAGCCCAGTTGAGGTCTCAACATCCGAAACAATTGCAAAAAGTTTCACGATATGGTTTTAGCTGATCGTATAGAAAGTGAGAGAGATTGTGAAAGCCAGACATCTCATATGGTTCAGTAGTTTCATTTTTAAATTATCACTTGGGTATGAGAAAGCTTTCCGCAGGATGGGTGCCGCGTTTGCTCACAATCGACCACAAACACATGTACAGTTTCCATGGCAAAAATCCATGAATTGGGCAACGAATTGCTCCGTCACCCCACCCTATTCACCAAATTTACCCCCAAGCAGGGTGACCGATGAGATTTTTCAAAATGTGGCAAAAAATAGGGGCTTTATCAAAAAAAGGGGCAAAAAAAAACAAGACAACTACACTAAACTTTTTATTATTTATTTATTTACTTGATATTAAAATTATATAAAATATAACATTAATATATACATTGATAGTACTGGCAGCCAAGGCCATCGGCTAAAACTTTTTATTTTTAATGTATTATTATATAATTCACTCTAAAAAAGGCTAGCCCCGAGTGACTATTTCTTCTTCCCAAACTTGAAGGAATGGCTCGACGAAAAGAGATTTGACTCTAACGACGAATCATCTCACAAATAAATGCCTACTTTAATGACCTCGACAAATCATATTTTCCGGAAGGAATAAAAAAATTGGAAAAACGTTGGACTAAGTGTATAGAACTCAAAGGAGACTATCTTAAAAAATTAAATAACTTTTTATATAAAGACCTTTGTTTTTTCAAAAAAATCACTGAGTTAATTACCCACCCTCGTACATGAATCCCCCATGGTGATTTAGGAAAACAGCAAATTCGACAAATATAGTATGGCCGCTAGCAACTGGCAAATTTTGAAAGCCCTCCTTGGAAAACCCTATACATGTATACGTTTGTACACACTATACATATGTATGTACATATAAATATGTGTATAATAGAGCTCTCAAATTTATATATAACTTTAGTATTTTACCGTTCTATATTATATTTCTTTTTATTTAATTATTTATAGTTTGCACTTTTCTTCTTTTTTTTCTTCTTAAAAATTTGCGATCAAGTGCAAGGTTGTTCTTTATAAGTTTGTTTATGCATACATACATATATATACATATATGTGTGCATGTATGTATGCAAATTGTACTTATGTACATGCAGACTAGAGACCTGCGTAAAATGTCTTTAAATGTAAATACGTCATGATTTTTAAATGTATTCACGTCGCATGTATTATACTAAACCAATAATAAATGTTGCCGTACTACAAGCGAAGTACGATGGATGTATTGGTGTACGTGTATATCAGTGTTAACAAGCGATGTCGCCAAGACAGCTTGTTTATAACAAACACTCAAAAGAAGTACTGTTGATTAGTGTATGCTTGATATTTTTCATATTGTACGTTTGAGTGTGTGTGTAATATGTAGATGGTAAGCTATTATGTGATTAACCGCATACAACTAATGTTAATGCATGTGTGTGCCTTTGCATGTGCGCAGAAAAATAAAATAGCATACACACATACATGCATGTCGTTTGTACACGCGCTCATGCGTAGAAAGAAGCAAGTATCACAAATTATTCCGTCAGGAAGTGTTTTCTTCTTTACTCTTATACCTACAATACTCAAACAAATTTCTTGCAAACAGTGTTTTTAACGTTTGTTTTATAAGATTTCGCTGTAGTAAAGCATTTGAAAAATCCCTCATGTCTTGAAAGTTCTTATAAGATGTCTTATGCAGGACACTAATGCAGACACGCTTACATATGCAAAGGGTGATTCAATTTGATGTTACGAAGTAAATTGACAAATTAAGTTTAATTTTTCTACACAGATTCGAATAAGAGCGAAACCCGCTTTCCAGAGTCTGGTGAACAAAATATTGAAATGACATCTAATATTAGTAGTCAACTGTGGCCATAAACAATTTGTTATCATACTTTGGCAGTAGTCGTTTTTGGAGGACTGTTTGTGCATATTATCAGGTCCCTTTTGATACTAAAGTTTCATGAACCAACAAGCACAGATGGTTCATTCCGCATTAGCCTTCATTAAAAGGGATTTAATTTAAGAGTCAATTAAAAGGGTAACGCAATTAAACGGAACTCATTTAAACGGATCTTTTATCATGTATTTTATATGGAACATTTAAATTCTTATTTTTAGAGCAATTAACCGGGAAATTAATAAAGCGGGTAGCATTTAAGCGGAAACTACTGTATTGAGCAAAGTACATATTTCTTTGTTTTCCTACTTTTGGATTCGCTGTGCACAATCCTTATGCTGTTAAATTTGTTATGTTGGTATGTTGAGATTTTCAACAATATATTAATAGTGGACGTTTTTTTTTTAGCTTACTACAAAAATTTTTTGGTTGAAGTCGACAGGTGGGTTCCATAAGCTGAAACGTAATGCATATAGATGGTGCTTGAGAAAAATATTACGAGGACGGACCAATAAGTCCGTGACTTTTTGAATGAAACAGTTTATTTTTGGCAAAAGAAAAATTTATTTTTCTCCTTTTAACTCAATACACTTAGTCCAACGTTTCTCTAGTCTTTGTATCCTTAAAAAAAAATAGGATTTTTCGAGGTCCTTAAAATAGGCAATAGTTTGCTTGTTGGAACTAAATTTCTTTCCACCGAGCCATTTCTTTAGGTTTGGAAATAGGAAGTAGTCACTAGAGGCTAAATTCGGAGAATATGCCGGATGGGGTACCAATTCGTAGCCCAATTCACAGAGTTTTACCATTGAGATTGTACACGTGTGCACTCGTGCAAGATAATGCATAATGATCTGAAAAATAAATTTTTTCTTGGCCATATGGGGTCGTTTTCGTTTTAAATCCTTATTAAATCTGTCATATAAGTTGGCATAATATTCGCCGTTTATTGTGTTTCCCTTTTGAAGGTAATCGATATGGATTATAACTTATTGGCCCACAAACTCGCCTTGGCCTTCTTCAGAGCAGGTTTAGACTGCTGCTTGGTCTCCGGAGTACAGTAATGGATCCACGTTTCATCCACAGTTACAAATCGCCGCAAAACTCATTCGGATTGCTGTTAAATAACGCCAAACAATCCTTCAAAGTTGCCACACGTTTACGTTTATGCTCAATTGAGAGCAAACGCGGCACCCATCTTGCAGACAACTTTCTTAAGCCCAGCTGATTGTTTAAAATCGAGACCACACTGCCATATGACATGCAGCAAAAATCTCACGCACTTTTACTCTTCGATCGGCCAATACCATATCGTGGATTTTTTCTACATTTTCGGGTGTACTGACCTCAATTGTAAACCACTTTTTTTACCATTGAAACCGATGGTGCAGAGCCCCCATAGTATCTATCGAGCTTTTCTTTGGTTTGATTCACAGTTTTTTTTTCGCAAAAAAGAATGTTTTATGAGCACACGAAATTCACTTTTTTCCATATTCTTCTCAAAAGGCGAGATAATCTGTTATCAACGGCTGCGAAACACAAACTAAATGACACAGCTTATTCAAATTTAGACACGAGTAAGCTGACAGTTGCGGATAATTCAAAAAGACACTGAGTTAATGATTCACCCTCATAGCTTTCGCATAAAGTAAATTTTATGAAAATCTCGAAAAATTCATCTTTGTTTTATTCCATTTCAAAGTTCTGTACCTCTATTAAAACACCCTTTACAATTATACAATTATCTGAGGAAATCAATCGAATAGCACTCAAAGCCCAAAAAACAAACACTTAAAAATTAATTACGATGAGGTGAGAGCTAGAGCCAAATTACAGCATTCGATATCACACGAAATTTTAATAATTTTCAATTCAAACTCTATATAAGTATTTTGAAATTTCATTCGATATCGAGTGTAGTAATTGGCCTCCTGTTCTTTAACCCAAAGCCGTTTTACTACTGAAATGTCAAAGTATGACAACTCAATTGTTAACATGTAATTATTATGTAGTCAATTCATTTCATAACCTCAAATTTATTCACCCTGTACATACACATCTTGGTGTCTGCATTAAAATCATAACACTTGTGCCCATCGTCAACCAACTGTTGTAAATCATCATGTTAATTAATGTATAAAATTGCCACACATTTGTTTTATACCAAATTCCCAAATAGGGATGGTGTATATCCTGATGGAAATATCAATAGCAAAACTGCAATAAATAATTATTGGCTTTGTTCCCAGTATCAACGGCAAATTATATCACAGACAACAACCAAATTCACAATCTTTTGCAAAATGGTATAATATATTGATACCCACCACTAAGAATTGTTAAGTGGTGAATATAAATATACTATACCATTTTGCACATGCTACGATGCAATACCATTTGCACAAGATTGTGAATTGGGCTAATGTGTTTTTATGTAGACATTTGCATAATATCTGCTTGGCAGACCTTTCATTAATTCTGCCACCAGTATTAGTTTCAGTTCAGGACTGGTCAAAAATTTGAAAGTATTAAAGGGAATCGACAACGAACTACCAATTCGTAGCTTTACAGTTAGTAGAAAAGTTTACTAATACTTTAGAAATCATAAAGTTTAATCTCGATGCGTTCCTAAGAAAAATGATATAAGTTCATACAGGCATTGTAATGAAATCATGATAATATGGATTTCAGGACATCAAGGTGTCTCTGGAAACGAACAGGCGTATAGGCTTGCTTGATAATAACAGTGCAATATGTAAAGCTTGCCAGGAGGATGATGAAACTATCAAACACTACATGTCTCACTGTACAGCATTCAGTAAAATTAGAACACAAATATTCCATCTGGAAAATATACTGGATATGGAATATCTTAGGGATTTAAACTGGAAAAATATAAGAAAGTATATTGAGGAAAGTAGTTTTCTAACCTGAAAAAGTTTTATAGGGTTTTTATTAGGATATCTCTCCAATATCTCTTATTAAGAGCACATAACATGCTATGAAAGCAAAAGTGTAATCCGATAGGGATTGGTTTCTTTTTTGCCCTTCTTTTTAACCTAACCTAACTTAACCTAAACTCACAATGGAAATTACCGAGTTGTGACAGTTGATGGCGGCCAAATTGTTGAAGCTACAAAAAAATTTTTTTTTATTAAAATGGGTGTTCTATTCGAACAAAGTCCTGCAATCATTGCAGTAATCGTAGTGAGTGTGTTAAGGATTTCGCATCCCTTACAAGAACTTTTCTTTTTGCAGACCACAACTTGGCGAATTTCGCATCGTGGCTTGGTTATGATGCTTATCAACTTCTTTTGACAAGAATTTAATGAGATTGACACCAACGACGTGTGGCTTAAGCTAGGCGTCAGTACTTGTCACATTGAACATATGGCACGAGTGATTTGAAGGTCTGACTTTCTCACGTAGACGTGATATACTGGCCACCGATATCGCGCAATTTTACCCCGTTAGACCTTTTCTTGTACGGTTTTCTTAAGTGCCAAGTGTATGTAAATAAGCCACAAGCTACAATGGCCTTCAAAGCCAACATAACCCATGTCATCGATCAAATTTGGCCTGATTTATGCGCCCAAGTTATGAAAAATTTAAATTTTCATATGTGTACCGTCCACCGAAGCCGCGCCAGATATTTGCAAGGTGCTATTTTCGATTTTTGCATCTATAGGCCTTTTAAACGAATACAAACTTTCGATGATATCTCACGCACACTTTGTTTTATTTAGCTTTAAATTTAGAAAACTCTTAATGAAAGACCCTTTATTATGATCTTTATCTTCCACACAAAATTGTTACAAGCTTCTTTATTTAGAACATACAAGACATCTGAATACTTAAGATACGCTTTATCTGGTATGTCGTTTAGTTTTGTGGCCTAAGCGCTGGAAAGGGGCACAAATAATGTTCCAGTGTTTCATCATATTTCTGGCAAGCTATACATCTGATATCATCAACAAGTCAATTGCGAACCAGTTGAATATCATCGGCCTTATGTATGAGCAAAAATTAGCATGAAGTTAGCATAAGTGACGAAATTAAATTGGGTGTTAACTAGGGTGATCGACTCGGTTTTTCAGCTGGTTTTAAAATCCGGTTGTCGGTTTTTTCAAAATGTTGATTTTTCGAATGTTGAATAGTCCGATTTTTTACAATTTAAAATCCGGCTGAGCCGAACGAATACTTTTCGATTTGTACATTTTGCAGTAAAATTCGTTTTTATTATGTTAAAACTTAGACCAACGTGTTCTGTTGATTTTTCTAAGTATTTTTTTTCAGTGTAAAAGCTCTAAGCGTTTTTGAGCATTGCAACATTTACTGTTGCAAAAAGTGTGTTTTAGTTTTGTTGACATTTTGGTTCATATTTTTTATAGAGGTAGATATCTACGTTGTCTATACATTCATATGTACACGCATAATTTTTGGGGTTTGAGGAATCCTGGGAAGAAATTCAAAAAATTAATTATGCCAATATTGAAGGTGCTAATAAATATTTTTATACAAAAAATAAAAAGTAAGAATTATAATAACAACTACAATGGCAAAAATATTCAAAATACATAGCAAAAAAAGTCCACATACAGGCATAAAATACATGAAAAAATACGTGCAAAATGTTTGAGGTCGTCAACTTGTTTGAAAATTCTATGATTTACGGTACCAAGCCGTCAACAAATGTCTGCGGTCTAATGTGTTCTTAAAAAAGCAACAATTGATATTAACCTCGAAAGAATCTAAAATATTTACCAAAAATTACGCTATTGAATTTAAGTTTACCTCATGTGTAATAATTACTTAATTTTACCTCTAGTTAAGCATGGTTAAGGTTTAAAGGGCAATGGCGTCATTTGTGGTAAATGTTTAGATTCTTTCAGAGTTATTGTCAACTGATCTATTTACATGAACTGTTAACTTTTTTTTTAATAAAGCCATTTGAAATCCAAACTTTTGTATAATAATTTTCTTAATTACAAAAACCGGTTGTTTTTTCATAATTTTAAATATTCGAGCTAATCGAAAACCGGTTTCTCGAAAAAGTCGAATAATCGATCACCATAGTGTTAACGAGTTCCTCTACACAATTTGACATTAAAAATGATCACAATACGTAGTTTTAACCCAATACTAAGACCTAGCGTGATTTTTAATGTAAAGTTTCATGGCAAAACTCTTTAAGATCATGTTCAATTTTGCCACTTATGGTAACTTCATGCCAGTTTTTGCTTATACATATGGCCGTATATATGTCCGGTTATTATGTATTAGAGGCCTGCGTAAACAGTCTTGAAATGTAAATATGTCTTGTTTTTTAAATGCATTCTCGTGGCATATATTATATACTAAACCAATAATAAATGCTGTCGTATAACAAGCGAAGCACGATAAATGCATTAGTGTTCGTGTATATGAGTGTTTACAAGCAATGTAAAGAAGTAGTGTCTTCAGATCTAGATGGTAAGCTACGAGTATTATATTTGTGTTTAAAGCCTGGTACTCTGTTCACAATTTCGTGCGAAATGCTGTCAAACTACATATAAAAGTATTTGGTATGAAATGTTTGCGAAATAAATTCGCAAATGTAGTACTCTGTAGTATAGTAATACTTCTTGTTGTGAAAAATAGTCTGGCATCATTTTAGTTTAGCTGCGAAACATCATGAGCAGTGCTTTTTTCGCACGGAATTTTAACAATGTTGTACACTTTCAAGCAATAAAAGCGAGAAATTTATAAAAAAAAATCGCGAGTTGGGCTACATTTAGTACATGTAAAATTTTTCACGCGAAATAATCAATGGTGCTGAAAATTTTTCACAACATTGAATAGAGTACCAGGCTTAAGGGAGGGTTTTTTTTAAGCAAGCGCACACTACTAATGTCAATGCATGTGTGCGTTTGTATGTGCATAGAAAACTTTAAAAGCATACACACAAAGTGAAACAAATGCCTTATGTTTTAGATGACTACGCTGTAGTAAAGCATTTGAAAAATCCCTCATGTCCTGAAAGTTTTTTTAAAGGGTCTTTTGCAGAGGTCTATTATGTATCATACATAATATTTGCCAATCTCCTAAGTGTTGGTCTCAGAATATCTTTTGCTTTTTCCCTATTTGGGTTTCCTCAGGATATATGGGTCACTCTTCCAACATTAGAGTTCTGCCAATCTCTGATGAGTTGTTTTATAACCCATTGATTTAGATCCTTTTTGAATTGTGGAAAAAGTTTGCCGTTTTCCAGTGTGTTATGTTATACAGTGATGATCCCATCCTCAATAGTTTTTCCGCCTCTCCGGTTTCAGCGATACCCTAATGTTCCATATTATATGAATACATATTTCCATAACAGCTGTTTGAATTTATCTCATTCTTGCATGGAAAGATGTTTCCAGATTGAATATTTTGATTAATTAAGGCTTCGATAACTTCTTTATTGTCCGCAAAGGAGAAATTGGAATAAAAAATAGTCTGCGATGAAGATTTATTTTGGTACCGAATTGAAGGTTATGGAAAATGCCCAACAACAGTAGTACCCCTAGATACCAGAGTTGCCACATTTCTTTTATTTTTGAAGCTTAGCATGTATGGAAGTCGACTGTAGTTCTACCCTTGCCGATAGATGGCGTCTTCGGGGTCTCTTAGTCACTTTCTTTTAGACATTTTGTATTTTAGATATTGTTTCTAACATTTCCTCATTTTTTTGCCTCAAAATCAAAAATAGTTTTCAATTGGCATCATAAGTTTTATTTTTTCTTTTTAATTTTTTTTAATTCATATAAATTGTAATTTTTTTTGATGCAGATGTTGTGCGATTTTTGGCACAAATTTTTCACCATAATTCAAAAAGAATTTGAATCAAACAAAAATCTTTAAATTCAAAATTTCTTTTTATTCAGCATAAAAAATACATTTAAGGAACCAAGGCGTATAATTAGAGTGCCATTTGTCACACTTCAGCTAATCATAATTTATAAACGATTTACTGCAATGACCTGCACTGTGGAGATAAAAACGGATATTTTTTGGCTAATTTTGGTCGCTGCCATTTACTGCCTCTTTTTTAATTAAAGAAAATTTACACCAAGTAAATTAAATTTTAAGTTTGAAAGTTTTTAAACGCACTAATAATCCCAAATTAATATTTTACTTATTAAGTAAAATATTTTTTTATTAAAAATACATTGAAATTGATTATTGAGGGGTTTAGCTGGATCCTATGCGCATTTCACTGTTGCTAATGCAGATAATCAGGGAACCTTTACCCAAAGTTTCTTAGAACAACTAGAGTTATTATGTTATAAACTTTCATTTCAACAAATGAGAAGCTCAACAACAAATAACAAAGTTGAAACAAGAACTCAATAATTAATATGTTTTTTATTTTCTTTACCATTAAAAATTTTAAACTTAAATTTTAACAATTCCCATAAAAAAATCACTAAATTAAATTTTACTAACGGAATTTCGAGACACTTCTGTTCTGGTTTCAAAATGCTGCGCGCAGCCAAGCAAGGTGATTAAATTTCGAGTATAAGTGTGCAAGTATAGTATTTTTCGTGTCACGTGTGAATTACTTTTGTATGTGATTAAATTCAAAATAATTCAGGAATATTGGCACGAGCGTGACTTTAAATTTAAATCAGCTGCGTAATTCGTATGTGAGCTCATTTTAAAAATCTTGCACAAAATAAGATTTTTTTCGATCTATTTTCAATTTTTTTTCCAATTTATTAACTTTTGGAAGCCATTAAAAAAAAGTATTCTGAGGAACTGAGTACTGAGCCACGGTGCCCCTTTGGCTGAGTGGTAGCGATGCTAGCCTCTCAGTCCAGAGGTCGTGGGTTCGATTCCCACCATAGATCCTGGGTGTTTTTTGCAGACAAGCTAATCGCTTTGCGAATTGTGTTTGTGTTAAGAAAAAAAATAATAATAATAATAATAATAATAATAATAAGGAGTAAAGTAAAGTTATTGAAATGGTAGAAAAGCTGACTCAGTCGCAGCACACTTTTTTGATAAAAAAGTTGACGGTGTCACGGCACACTTTTCTTTTAAAAAAGTTGACTGTGTCATGGCTAACGGTAGACATTTCCATAGAATAGTTGACCGTGAAATGGTTCACTTTTCTTTTAGAAAAGTTGACCGTGTAATGGTTCACTTTTCTTATAGAAAAGTGGAGTATGTAACGGCACACTTTTCTCATAGAGAATTTTTATATTTTTCTTATAGAAAAGTGAACTGTTTAGCTGCGTACTTATCTTATAGAAAATTGTACTGTGTAACGGCGTACTTATCTTGTAGAAAATTGTACTGTGTAACGGCATACTTTACTATATATATATACTATATATATATATATATATATATATATATATATATATATATATATATATATATATATATATATATATATATATATATATATATATATATATATACTATACTTATAGAAAAGTGCTGAGCTCTCCAAGTGACACGATCTTGCATTTGAAAAAGTGGCCACGCCCATTAAAGTTTAGCATTATATTATATGTACTTTTGTTCATCAGATTCCTATCTTATGAAATCGCACGACTTTTGAGAAAATACAACCTTGGTATGATAGAGTTTATGAAAAGTTTTAAAAGACAACATGAATTCATTAACTAATAGTTGTATTGTTTTAAAGTTGTAAGATTGTGTAGTGAAAGTGAGTCCAAGCCTTAACTAAAATATGTAAATGTAGAATTTCCTAACCTGCTCGTCAGGTTATTTATTATTTTTAATAAAGAATGGAAATTATTCAAAGAATTGAAATTCACTATGACTTCTTAAAAATAATTACAATTTATTAATATTATACTTTAGTCCTAATAAAAACTACTTAAGTAATATACAATAATAATACTAATATACTTACATATTTACATAAATAAAGTGATTCTATCAATTGACCTAAATAGTTCTTCTAATGATTATTGTTACTGCTTTTCGTTCCAGTTTGTCTTTGTCTAACTGTCTCATCAGCGAGTGCCTCTGAAGAGCACTGGGGTTATCCAGATTATAGCAAAAATGAAGGTAATATTTATTATTATTATTATAGCACATTGTGAACACACAAGTAGTGTTATTTATTTTTATTGTTGTGGCATACAAAAGTATGTCTGTAGATATTGTACATTCTTACAGACATACATAAGTACATGCATACAGTGTTGCCATAAGATGGAAGAGGAAAAGTGCTAGATTGCAGAAATAAAAGTGCTAAAATGTTCTACAGCACACAACAACAAAGTGCTAAAATCAGTTATCATTTTTAGTTTCTCTTATTTCTTAAGCGGTCCATACACTTCCAATGAAATTCTGAATTTTTTGTATTCTATATCTTCGCTAACGTGTACATTATATTAATAGTGTTCACAATACACTTTTTCATAACAAAGAAAATAGAATTATATTGTGTAATGTTTCGGCAAAATTATAAAGTATTATGTTAAGTTTTTTACTGTGAAAAAAATTTCGTCATAGTTTTTGAAAGATTTGTATCAATCATTCCATAGTATAGGTCGAAACGGCAATAATATCGATACATTACCCTAAACGATGTGAAAATAATATATTCAATAATATTGTATGTATAGGCTGCTTGAAGTACTTAATTAATAAATTTTGAATCCTGCTTCGAATGATGGAATAGAGTATTTCAATAAAAATATACATATTTACTTTCTACATAGATAAATTAGATGAACCGATTTAATCAACAGATATACCAATTGCACTCGTTGTATAATTTTACTGAAACATAATCGGATAACCGACAACTAAAGTCTTGGGCTTACTTTAGCTATGACTTTCCTTTTTTTAACCTGTACCTGGATTCAGTAACATTTATCGTTATAATAAATATAACGAAAATTTATCGACTTTGCTATTCAGTAACATATTTTAACGATATTCGGTGTCGGTTGGAGAAAGAAAAATTAAGTCATAAGATCTAATTTGTTGAGTTTTTCTTAATTATTCGTCGTGCATTTTGCTTGTTTTCACATTTTCTATACAGAGATACCACATAATATTGAATTAAATGGTGAATAAGATAAAGAGGTAGACTATCGTAAAAAGAAGTTACAGAATCACATTATCGTTATCGCAAGCGAATAAATATGTCGATAAATATTACGATTTTCGGCTCGCAAAAAGTTACAGAATCCAGGTACTGATCAATAACCTTACTAACACTATAAGCTCTTAAAAAGAATAAAACTTAAAACAAGTTTTGTTAATTTAGTATTTCAAATGGTGTACTTTAATATATTTGCACCCATATATGAGTATCCCACAGCGGTTCTGTTATGATTCCTGTCATACTAAACACTTAACGAAAATAAATAATTTTGATAAACATATAATACGAGTATTAATTGGATCGCACTTTGTCTTAAGGAATTATCTATGTAAAATTTATAAACTTAATGAAATAAAAAAGTGCAAAAAATGCTAAATAGTTTTAAGAAAGTGCTAAACTAGCACTTAGCATTATTTTCAAAATCTTTAGTGCTAAACGAAGAAAAAAAGTGCTAAATCTAGCACTAAAAGTGCTAAAATGGCAAGCCTGCATGCATATACTATTACTGGCATTATGGCGATTATGAAAAAGTGTGCAAAAAAAGTAGTTTTAGCTTTTAGTACTTGTGAGCACAGTACCCACTTGTCGTTTATTATGGAAAAACGTGCCAAGAAAATTCCACAGTATTTTTGATTAATTGAAAAATATGCGAAAATGTTAATGGTGATAAATTTTCATATTAGGAATAAAGTAAATCAGGTTGGAAATTCCAAAATTGTGTATATACATATGTACGAGTATGTAGTTGTTGCGTGATGTTTTTTGAATTTTCTGCATGCTACTTTTTTTATCAAACGATGCAAGAAGTGGAGAAGCAAGAGCAGTTTTTACTAACACGCTTTAGGTCTTGTCTGTTTGGAATTTAAAGTATTAGGATGACCATACCAAAAAATAAAAAAGGGTGACGACAAGGCCATCAAAATCAATTATATATTATACTTCACATTTGTACATATGTACAGGCAAATCTCGGTATAACGAATGTCGCTTTAATGAAAGTCTGATATAACGAACGTCCACATTTTTTACATTAACAACCTCATATAGCGAATACTATTCTTATTTTATACTGGATATAACGAATGATAAAGAAAACATCGCAAAATAAAAAACAAAAACTTACGAGGAACAAAAATATGATAATAAAACATAACATTTAATTCTACTTTATATAGCGAATGTTTTGATAAATGTGTGATCTGTATAACGAACGGCAAAAAAAATATTTAAAAAAATATACAGCAGCAATGTAAATGCGAAAACAAAATGTGATATCGTTAGTTTGAATTTGGCAGTTTATTCAAAAAAATCCTTCATTCTTTTAATTATGATTTAGTTTAATAATAGCTAAAATAACACTTAAAAAAACTTTGCGATATAACGACTGGGCCTGACATTATATCGTTCGTTATATCGGAATTTTTTAAATTAATTTATTCCTACAAACCTTTACATAGTCTCAAGTTACACTATGCAAGTGTTATTGCTAGGCTGATTAGTTTCTTACGCTAGAGAGACGGGGGGAAAAGAAACGTTGCTGTTCCCCTCGTCTCTCTCTCCCTGAAACGAATCAGCTTAGCAATAAGACTTGCATAGTGTGATTTGGGACATAGTTATGGTGCTTTTGTCATAACGTCATTCACCCCTATTGTGAATAACAAGTACAATTACTGTTCCCATGGAATTTTTATTCCCCTCGAAGGGAAAAATGCTATCGTAAATCTCCCGTGAAATATTTTCCTGCTATCAGTCGCTAGTGCATGCAAAAAAGGAAGAAGATTTGTTAAGTGTAAAAATTAATTGAAATTACAATTTTCCTGCAGAAACAAAGTGAAAGAATCAAGGGAAAAGTGTTTTTACTTTTATTCATGGTAAGGGGAATCAAAAAAACAGGGAAACAATTTCTAGGGAAAAGTAATTTACGATGCAATATAAGAAAAACGGGAAAAATTTCCAAAATTATGTTATCGTCTAATGCATATTATAGACTTCGCTACAAATCGTATTATAAAGTAGGCTTCCCTGCAAATAATGCGACTAGTCCATACATGCATGTAAAGACTAGTCCAAAGAGGAGTAGGAGTACCCCAAAACTACTCCAAATATATGAAAAAAAAGGTGGTCGATTTAAAATTGCGATGTCCTAGGGTTGGACCACATGGTCCAACTTTGCATTACATCGGACTAACCCCAAAACTACTCCATATGGAATAGTTATAGACTACTCGCATACAATTTGTGAGTGCCTAAGAAGAACGATCATATTCGTTTAAACACGAACAATTATCGTACAGCATCGAATGCTTGTATGAAAACGACATGATCCATAACTGCATTACATGGGACCATGATCTAACTAGTCTATTTCATCTAGATTGGACCACGTACTCCAATATTATTTGCAGGGTTACGACAGACTAATTTTTATATTCGAATCGAAGTACATAATAACTCCTTGGAATTATAAAAAATTTAAAAATTTTCAACCACTCTAGTTTTGAAATTTCCGGAAAGTTCTAGACATTGCCATCCAGACCATCCAGGTCATTCCATATTCCAAATAATTGAAGGAAAAAAGCTTGCATCAGTTTAATGTGTTTACTATTTTTGTATCGCTTTATTCTAGGAACACAAGAGAGAGTAGCGACGAATTTCGCCTGCGAATTCAGGAAGAATTCGCTGTCTAAATTCGTTGTGTTAAACACAACAACGACGAAAAATAACAGCTGTTTAATGTTTGTGCCAAGAAACAGAAAAATGATTTTTCATCGTTCGAGACTAAAATAAATCTATTGTAGAGTTAACGGCGTATAGCGAATTCCAAACGACGCCATGATTGTGTGTATTTTATGCCCTGAATGTTCGAGGCCAAAGATTCGTCGTTCGTCTCAGTTGTGTTCCTAGCATTAATTCATAAAATAAAAAAACTTGGTTTTCCTAATTTCTTTTGGCCTTCCTCCCATCTGGCCAGGCAATTAATTTAATGTAATTTCATTAATTTTGCAGAATTTCCCCACTGGGGTGGCATGTGCGATAAAGGCAAGAAACAGTCACCCATTAATTTAAGTTTGCGTGGAGCCATTAAGGGAATTTATGACAAATTAGAAGGTGAAAATTATGACAAGACTATAACGCGAGCAGGCATGGTCAATAATGGACATTCGGGTAAGAGCTTCAGTTAAAGAAGTTTCGGTCCAGATTTGCAAGTTTTGTTGCAGGAATACTTGAATATGTGGAAGAGTGTCGAAATAGAAATGTATGCATTTCGTATTCCTCTCTCGCTCTTTTTTAATAAAAAATAAAAATTTCAAATCTGGACCGGCTCTAAATAGTACATTTATTAAGTCATTTGCCATAATAATTTTATATTTTACTTTCACAGTGCAACTTTTTAATTTCGATTCGAAACTAAAGTTGAAAGGAGGTCCTCTAAAGAACGATTATGTTTTGGAGCAAATACATTTCCATTGGTGGTCGGAGCATACCATTGATAATATACGTTATCCCTTTGAAATGCATATGGTGCATCGCAATGTTAAATACCAAAATATGTCTGTGGCCGCTCAGAATAAGGATGGTATTGCTGTGGTGGCCGTTCTGTATCATGCTTCGATTGAAAGAAATGAAGCTATTGATGATATTTTAGATGATTTCGATAAGATTAAGGATTACGATGACGTCAATAAGCCCATAAATATTGAGACTAATTTTGAAATTGAAGATTTGTTGCCCGAAATTAAAAACTATATAATTTATGAGGGTTCATTGACCACACCCACCTGTGCTGAAGCTGTTACTTGGTTGGTTATGGGCGAAACCTATCCAGTTACTATTGATCAGGTAAGATAGTAATTAAAGTATGTGTTCTGATAAAAATTTAAGTTTTTGCCAGTCAAAACAGAAGGGAACAATTTTTACTATCAAGTGCTGAATTCTAAAATATTAGATAATTAGAAGTATATTACTGGCAGCGATGCCAACTTGGTGCTTTTGGCACTATTTTTAGTGCTTTTTGAAGACTCAAAACGCCAAGTTTTTAGCGTTAGGGCCAAACTAAGAAAAAGCACTAAGTAGTGCTTTTAAGCAATTTGAGTATTACTTAAAATTACTTTAATAAAAACTTGGTGTATTTATTTTTTCAGTCTAAAGCATACCTTTTTCGTCTGATATATTTCATTAAAGATGATATTATTGCAGAAATAGAGAATCGCTTAGGAAATATTAAACATTATTAAACTTTGCTCGTTTGAATCTTCACTCCTTTTTCACATTAGTGCTTTTTGCGCTTTTTAGATATCAAAATTACGATTTTAAGTATTTTTTTTTTGATTTTGATGTGCTTTTAGAGCCAAAAAAAGTTGGCATCACTGATTACTGGGTGTTTCTTTCTGAACTAATTTTTTGTGTCTGAAAAATCTATTTAGTTCAAAAATCAGATTCTTTTCATTAACAAAGCAAAAAAATTAATAATTTCCACACAACTTCAGGTCAAAATATTTGGAAAAATAAACAAATTTAAATAAGTTTTTGGCTAGCTTTTGTCTAATATTTATAGTTCAAGGCTACGTTCCAACAATTGTAACCATGCGTATGAACTTTGAAATAGATGCATTGATTGCTTGTTTGCAGAGTTCTTAATACTTGTTGACAACGTTTTGAAAGTCTACATTTTGTTCAAAGGCAAAGCAATTAACGTCTTGGAAGTCAGTCTACAGGTCACTTTCAATTCGCGACTGTAGACCAAATAGCTGCTTGAACTTTTTATTTGGTATAACGAGCGAGCATTTGGCAAAGAATGTCGCTATTGTGAATTTCACTTTGTTGTGATTGATCAAAATAGCGCATCAGCTCAAGCTGAACGTAACATACTAAATACAAAAATGAAATAAAAGTATGCTTGTAAAATGAGAAAAATTTAAAATAATATCGACATATGACTACGTCAGAGTTGTGGTCAGATGAAAGATTAACGTAACTGACCATATACAGGCAACAACTGAATGCTGCTTTGAAATCCATGAAAACTGATTCCACTATTTAAGCTTATTTTCTCAAAAGGGTCTTGACTGTTTCCATTTTTATAAAAGTTTTCGACTGTGCAAGGGATCGCTTGTGGCATTTTTGTCCTCTGCAGACCATATCGATGGTCTCAAGTAGAGAGGCCCTAACTCGCATTCTTTGCGAAATTGAGTTTTTCAGTAATTCCAATACATTTCACACATATACGTACCATTTTACCTTCTTCTGTAAAGTCACAATTATTTGAGTTAGGGCCTTTCTACTTAAGTCCAACGATAAGCTAACGTCCCTATTGCCACTCTCAACTCAACTGAGCTTATTTGTCTGAAAGTCAACCAAACTTTATCATTGCTATTATCGTTCAAAACTTCAATAACGGTTGAGTTTTTGGTTGTCTAGTGGCATAATAGTTTCAAGTAAAAGTTTTTTGTGATTCACAATAATATGAATGAGTTGGGTTGACTAGCAATCAATCATTGGCGTAATTACACATTTTTTAAGGGGGGGGGGGGGGGGGCTGATCATTATGACTGGTGATCTACAAGCTTACAACTTCATAAAATTGGCGAAAATTCAAAATTTAAATTAATGCTAAAGTGGCTTAAAATAAAAATCGCTAAGCGCTTACATTTTTAAGAATTTGCCACACTACTTTTCGATAGTGTTGCCAGCTCATGTTAAGAATCTGATATTCGACATTCGGTAGTCAGCGAGGAACGAAAATCAATTGTAACTCATAGTAAGGGGCCCAGGGGAATATTGCACGATCTGGTATAATTTATATAAGTATTTGCGTTTTGTTAGTTATGCCAGTTTTACCTTCTATAAATCTAAGACTTGTGGAATAGGGTTTTATGAACGTCTTGTTACAATCACAAGTCGTTGAGCAGGCAATGTTGGATAGATATTTAGTGTTACATATCGTTTCCTAAAACTTAAAACGCAAAAGAAAACATACAATCAACCTTTAAATAAGTTTTGTGCTAATTCATCAAAATAATCGCTAAAAATGCGAATAAAAATACCGATATTACTAATTTTATTATATTGACCAAATTTGCATTGAACACCTCAATATTTTTCCGTTGTAACATGTTTTTCCTCCTTCAGTAAAATTAAGAAAATATTAGCAATTTTTTTTATAATTTCCCCTAAATAAGAGTGTCAAGAATTACGTCAAGGCACGTATTTTCAGTACAATCAAATAATATTTTCACATTTAAATGTACTGAAAATGCGTACCTATCCTGCTGCTAAAGCAACGCTTGACGTTCTTATTTAGGTATAACTTTAACAATTTCTAAAATAATTTCGCAAAAATTTAAATATATGAAATTAAAATTTATACAACTTTTTTATGAAAATCTCTAGTAATATATTTATTTTCCTTTTTAGGTGGAGGCCTTCAAAGCTTTACAATATGATCAAGGCAAAACATTAATCAACAACTATCGTACCATACAACAAACTAACAATCGTGCCATAATTGTTGCCTCCAACGACAATCGATCAGGTGCTACAACTTTTTCTTTACAAAAATCTTGTTTAACTTTAATTTTGATGGCATTCGTGGCAAAGTATTTATACTAAAACACACCACATATTTACATACTCTTTTTTTTGCAGTTTAACAAGCACGAAATTAAGCTCAAAAATCCATAAAGCTCTCTTAATATCTAGTAACCAAAGATACATTTAATTATTTAAGAAACTCAAAACATATACATACATACATACATACATACATATCTATATCAGCCAAGGCGAATTCAATAAGGTGAACTGATTTTGATATTAAGTGAAACACTACGGAAAAACATGTACATTCATTCATCAGTGTAAAATTTCATGCTGTCCATCATCTTCTAAAATAAGGTAACCTTAATACGAGGCGGATCAATAAGCCCGTGACTTTTCGAACTTTCCTCTTAGTTATATGAAATGCAACACTGTTCCCATCAAGTACCACCTGTTAATAGACTACTGTCAAATTTTCAGCAAATGTCGTCATTTACTTTGCGTTTAACAGCTGTTCAAAACAAACAACCTGGTGTATTTTTCTAAATATGGAAAAAAGTGAATTTCGATTGCTCATTAAACATTATTTTTTGCGAAAAAAAAAAACTATCAATCAAACTAATTAAAACCTCTATAAATAGTATGGGGACTCTGCACCATCGATTTCTATGGTAAAAAAGGGGTTTACTGACTTTCGTTGTTCTGGACGGCCAATTGAGGTCAGTACACCCGAAAATGTCTAAAAAATCCACGATATGATGTTGGCCGATCGAAGAGTAAAAGTGCGTGAGATTGTTGATGCCATAGGCATTTCATATGGCAGTGTGGTTTCGATTTTAAATGATCAGCAGGGTTTAAGAAAGTTGTCTGCAAGATGGATGCCGATGAATGATCGGCCACAAACGTAGTTTCCATGGCAAAAATCCTGAAATGGCTCGGTGGAAAGAGATTTGACTCCAACGATGAATCATCTCACAAATAAATGACTATTTTGATGACCTCGGCAAATCATATTTTTCGGAAGGGATAAAATAATTGAAAAAAACGTTGGACTAAGTGTATAGAACTCAAAGGAGATTAGGTTGACAAATAAATTTTTGTTTTGCAACACAAACTGTGTTTCATTCAAAAAGTCACGGATCAAAGTTATTGATCCACCCTCGTAATATCAACTTTAGCATATAGAGCAGATAACCTCAAAATACGGCACAGGAAAATTGCTTGTATTAGCTCTGAATTTGAATCATAATTTGGGTGTAAAATTGAGAGCTGGTAAGAGAGTATGAGTCAGGGATGGCATTGACAATTTTAAGATTGTACCAACAACTTTCAAAAATTGTACTTTTTAACTTTAATTGTACTGCGAGTAAAATACTTTTTTAGTTGCAATTACATATTTTTATTTATTTTTTATTAAAATAATCGACTTCTTTCTGGCTAACGAATAGTGTTCAGAAATTTGCTTGTGAGTTGGGATGTTAAAGCATATGGCTACACCTTTTTTAATTGAAATTTAAAATATGCAAATTAATAGCATATGCTCTAGCATACGAATTTAGAACAAAAATGATTTGAATATGGACGAGTTAAAATTTTTTGATTTTCCCGCTGCATTTTGCTTTCACAAGACTGTTTTCAAGTGAAAAGAATATAAGTTTCATTGTTCAAAATGGAAAGTTTACATATGCAATCGTTTGAAAATAAATGCGGAGTGAAACTGGGGACTTTCATTAAATGTACTAAAATAAGTAATTGGTGTACTATTGTACTTTCCGAGTTTGAATAGTACCAAAAAAAAGTACAATTGTATCAACTTTGCCAACCCTGGTATCAGCTGTTTTGAGGCCATGGTAAAATAATAGACGAAGAGTCAGCTGATTATTTCTTTATTTGTTTTGTTTCGTGATGAGAACTGTCAAAAGTTGTATACTATATTTAACCAATATACAAACTTTGTTAGTCTATTATATCTAAGTTTTTTCACTTTTTATCACGAAAGAATAAAAAGCCGTGAAGGGCTTCTTCATTTGGTTTCCGCAGGACATGAGGTAATTGTTGCCTAACTCAGCAATTACGAATAAAAACGTAAGTGTTCGAATATTAAAATAACAAAAAAGACCTGGGGTATACTGCGTTATTCGAAACGAAAGAAAAGGCTTTCGAATTTGTATACTTATAATATGTAAATTCGAAAACATTTTCTTTCGTTTCGAATTACAGAGTAGACCCCTTGTTGTAACATATATATTATTATGCCCTGATTTTGACGAGTGTTTATTGCTGTTGTTTCTTTTAATTGGATTAAGGGTAATCACAGTTATTAATCCAAATTAATAAACCCCTAACTTGCAGCCTTTTAAACAAAAATTTTTATGCTTTTATGCAATAATCAATAATATTTTAACTTAAGCATAATTTATGTAATTTGAACACTACACAGAGATACTCAAAAGATCTATTTATATTTAGTAATTATTTGAGAGTACTTTTATAAACATTTTTAAGAACTTATTAGTTATTTGAATTCTAAAAATTTATTATTTCAAAGCTGGCTTTGATTACTCTTATGTAAAATGTTCATTGTATGAAAAAAAAATCATTTTACATGTTATGTAACTTGCATTTTTTTAAACATAATTTTATTTGTAAAATTGTTTCCCAAACATCGAGAGAATAAGGTGAATTTATTAAAAATAAAACTTAATTTAAAAGTGCATATATAGTAATTTGAAACTCCGTGGACGCAACCCCCCTAAAACCTTAAATTTTAATAAATTATTCGCTTTATTTTTTGTTTTAGTTTAGCATATCAATATACATATATGCATGTACATTTGTACATTTATTTTCTTACTTTAAGTGTTGTAGTGTATAAAATATCATAATAAATTTTATATTTTTGGAGAATTTTAAAAATAAAATAAAAAATCCTTTAACTAGTCAATAAAAAAATTTAAAAGATTAAACTGAATGTTATATGTATGAAGATAAATATTTGTATATTTATAAGAAATTTAATAAAATGTTACAAATGTAATGGCTGCTATTTTATTTTTGATTGTTAAGAAACTGTTGAAATTCTTTTAAAGGTCTGTATGAAATAACGCCAAAAAAAGTGAACAAATTCCCAACATTTTTTTGGTATATGTAATTTCATTTATTTTCTGGGTTTAGTTTATTATTCCAATAAAACTGGAAATGAAATATCTATTAAAAAACTTATTTAATCGGTGAAGAAACTTAAGACTTATTTCATTTTATTTGTGACTTATTTCTCTCCAAAAAATTCGCAGGCTTCCACAACGAAACAATTTGGGAGATCAAGGATTTTCTTCTGTACTGAATGTCCAAGAAAGGCTTCGATTTTAAAAGGAAAGGAAAGAATTTCATCTTTTGATCTACGAGTATGTTTGAGACCGGGTTCGCTTCGCTAAGGTATTCTGCATTGGGGGCCTTTGGCCGGGATTAAGGATTTCCTCGTCTAAGATATGCCAAAGAACGATTTTTGATTTTGGAAGGCCCCAACACAGTAAGGTTTTATATGCCCTTTTATAGTAATATATTTCATCAATCACAATTATTTTTCTTTTAAATACATTTAGGGTTTTAATTATAATAATTATTATTAATATATTTTTTATTTATAAACAAGATTTAAATCGAAAAATATTAAGTTTTTTAATATAATTTTTGTTTTATTTCATGCAATGCTGTCATAAATGTCTAGAAAATAAGCCGAACTGGCAACACCGCTCATATATAACATGACCAGCGTTGCCACGACCAAAAAATTTTTGTAACCAAAATACAAAAAAAAAGTAACCAAATGCATAAAAAAGTAAGCAAAATTTTTATATATTTAAAATACTGTTTTATTTGTACTTCAGTTGAAAAATATACATACATATATTAATATGTATTATTACAAAATCATATATACATAGGTAATATAAATGGACCATTACATTTAAATTTTTACTTCAATTTTATAAGTATATCTTATTATAATTAATAACAAAAATTAAAAATTTTAAAAAACCCCCGACTTTCTTCAGAAAAGATGTTACATCTTCTAAACGGCTGGACCGATTTTCTTCAAACATAGCTAAGAACCCTCTCGATCAAGTCATCTTTCAAACAGAAGAAACTAAATGAGAATCGGTCCAGCCGTTTGGCCTGTACGTGGACACGGACAGACACACAGATACACAGACACACAGACACATACTACAAACTTATAACACCCCTTTTTTTAGTCGGGGGTTAAAAATCAATTTTGTAACAAAAATAATTCAGGTAATATTATTATAAATTCCAAACCAAAAATATTTTTAGTAACAAAAAAATAATATGTACTTTAATTACATACATTCGTTATCAAAGCACAAGACTGTATAGACAAAGTATTAAATTTGTTAATATTAAAACAAATCTTTGGCAGACCAAACATAATAGGAATTGTTTCGATGATGCACAATTCTTTAGATTGCATTATTGAGTTTACAGCCTTAAAATGAGCTTATTCCTATATTTAGTTTTGACTAGACTTAGCTGCGAAAATATCCTTTCAGCAGCAGCCGAACTGTGTGGCAGTGACATTAAATTATATACAAAATTATTCAAATCATAAAAACATTTTTCGTTCAATCCATTTGTATGTTTTGAAACTGCGTCCCAAAAATCAACTATGTCCATATCAGCACTTACTTCTAATTTAGAAAATCTGCCAGGAGCGGCTGTTAGCCGACTCACAGCCGATCGGCTTCGTTCCCTGCTTGTTACGCTCTCAAACTTGAGGATCAGTTAGCCGATTGTAATGTAACGTAATTGCAACAGTAAGAAACAACTGATTGATTTTGTTATGTGAAAAGTAATGAAAATGGTTATAGAGATGTAATGGAAGGTAGCCTACTTTTCATATAAAAATATTAATCAGCTGTTTTCTACGTTACAGTTGCATTACATTACAGTCGGCTAACTGAGCCTTTAATATAAAAAAAAAAAATTTCTTTTAACTTTTTACATACAGCCCAATTATGAATAGCAATTCCCCGGGAGTTTTTTCCCTTTTCCCATTCCTCCTATTATGAATTAAAATTTCCCCGGGAGAAAACTCCCCGTAAAAAAAGTAGGTATTCTAACTATGAGGGAGAGGTAGAATTTGTTGATAGTTTTCTCCCCAAAAATTTTGAAGGGAACTAATGCAAAAATTTAAAAATCATATTAATAAATGTTGCAAAACAATATTATAAGCATTTATTTAGAACAAAAAGTTTAAATAAATACCGAATTATTATATTTCCCTTTTGTATTTTTGCATTTTTATCTAAACCCTGCGCACATGCACTTCAAAAACATAAACCACTTCTGTATTCAGAAGAAATACTAAACTACTCAATTTTGCAGGCCTCCTTTAAGTTCACATAATAGGTAAATGGAATAGGAGGATTATTCCCCGGAAACAAATGGTAAGGAAGGAAGAAAACTCCCCGGGAATATTCATCATTGGGCTGATAGTGTTTGACGTTTAAAGATTTTGCAACCATGGATGCATCTGATTTTTGAAACCAGGCTTGTTATGTTCAAAGACAGACATGTATTTGTTTTAAACGCTATGTTGATTAACTAGTGTTGTATTTACAACGCATTAAAAACACTTAAATTGTGATATTTTATCAAGATAATTAGTTATGTGCAAATTTAACACACCACATATGTACATATGTATGTATATGTATAAAAAATGGTCATTTTTGTGTTGAAAAAAACTAAACAAAATGGAAAAAAGTACACAAGTACACATTGGAAAAAAAAGTAACCAATTTTGGTTACAAGTAACCCAAACGGCAACGCTGAATATGACAGCAGCGATGCCAACTCTACCACTTTTGTGGTAGATCTACCTCTTTTGGGTATCTCACTAAACTCTACCACTTTCCGAGAAAAATCTACCACTTTTTTTACTTCTTCAATAATTGTGCTAAAGTAAAGTAACCCGAGTTTTTTTTTACCTAATCAAAGAAGTGCAACTGAAAAATATTTTCAGCAAATGCATGTAAGCAACCGTTAAATGCCCAAATATTTCATTTGCTGGGCCAGTTTGTGAGTAAATTGCTAGTTCGTCTACACACAAAGTTGGAATGTTTAAAGTTAATTTGTTGAAAAGTGTTTACTGATACTCTGAAACGAGTGCTATACACTAAACGACGTTTCAGCGCTAGTGCTGGTACACCTGCAGAGGAGCATGAAAATTATTTAATGAAATATTTATTCCTTTAAATAGGAGAACATTTGCATGTAAGTTTTTCTTCTGCGCACACAAAATATTTAAAATTAATGATGGCATAATTGAATTCTTAAATTTTTTTAATCGTTCAAATTGTCAGTAGTAATGATCTGCAGTTAAGATTTGTCATAAGTTTCCTTATAAAATATTTCTTATCGCAACGAAAGGTTAATTAACGGTAAAAATATACCCTAAAAATAAGAGTAAGATTTGTTGGAAACTACCTTTTTTCACATCGAGTCTACATCTAAGATCAATTTTGGGTTGGCATCACTGCGTGACAGGAAGACAGAAGAGAGAAAAATGTCAAGATGTTAGAAATTCGTTGCGCCAAAACAGAATTCCTCTAAATTATTACGTAATCTTCGGGAACGGAACTGTGTGACTATATAACAATAATCAGCAAAACGGTCACATCGTTTTCTTTTTTTCTAGCACTTTATTTATTTATTTATGTATTCATAAAAATTTTTTTGATTTATAAAAGGTTTATAAAACAGATTTCAGTACAAAATTCGTTTTATAAACCCTTTACAAAACAAAATTATTTTTAATGAATAAGGCAGTTATTTAATAAAAAATGGTTTCGAAAACAAATTTTCATATTTTATTGTTTTCAATATAAATTGTAAGTCGAAGGTTTTTTTTTGCAGTTGGGAAATAGACCATAATATTGTTTTATTAACACATCATTTTATTTTTAAGCTTTAAAATTACATTGATTTTTGTCTCGAATTTTCCTTAAAAAAGTTATATGACATTTAGGGCTAATTTCACTAACCCTATTCAAATATCAATTCATATTTAAATGTCGATTTTCATTAATTTTTGTATGGAAAAATTACTTTTATATATGAATTGATATATAAATAAGTTGTTGAAATCGGCCTTTAGATGCAGCAGTAGTATAATTTAATATTATACTTTGCCGGAGCAAATTATATATTTAAACTGCTCTATATTGATTGGCTCAAATACTCAGAATCTTTTTTTTTTGCATTTGCATTAATTCACATTTTTCACGTTTTTTTTCTGCTTTATTCTTTTCCCTTTTTTCACAGCAAGAGACACTGTAAACAATCTGGCCATTCGAATCGCATTGCATACTTTTAGGATTTAACATTAAATTAATGTTTAAACATTGTGACTGGCAACGCCAATACAAAGTTTGTTGAAAAGACGTTGGACAGCGTTTTTAAATTATATTCAAACGCTTTTCTCTCGGTAATAACAAAACTATACAAGTTATTACACCATTTAAGCCGATTTATTTTTGCAAGTCAGAAGTACAAATAACTTAACATTGTTGCATTATAAAATACTTGTTGACTTTGTCTTTCTGTCATAAAATTAAACAGATTACTAAACTAAAATATCGAGGAAGTTTAATAAAAGTGCTTATGCACTATCTTTCCTTCATTATGAATCATATTGAAATTGTCTTAAAAATTCCATTGCTGATATCAAAGTAAAATGACAATTATTAATTTAGTTGTGATAAAAATCAAAACGATGTCAAAAGGGCTTAAAAAATATAGTATATGTGACAAGAGAAGTTAAAAGGGGCCTATGGTCAGAAAATAGGTATCGGAGAAAAACGACTTTGAAGTTAACAAGTTGATTTTGATGCGCTTTTATGACTTGATCCAATATCAATTGCAGAAAAGTGTATCACATCCGATTCTTTTTTACTTTTTGTTTAACTAAAAAAAATGCAGTTGGAAACATCAGATAAAAATCACCAATAAACTAAAAACCGACTTTTTCGATCAATAGATCCCTTTTAACTTTCCCTATCACATACATATCTAGAAATGATTATTAACAGAAAATTAGAGTAATTGATACATTTATTCATCGTGTTGCGACAAAATTCTTGAAATATATTAGAAAACGGATATCTTAATGTAAATAATTTTTCTGCCAAAAAACCGACTTCAATGCAAAGATCTAATAGAAGAACATAAGAAGAAGTACGTTATATATAAAATTAAATTTAAATGGGCGTACTCCCACCCATTTTTTAAAAGCAAGATTGTGTGTTTTTCAGAGCTCAGGGTGCGTGTTAAGTCTTGTAAGAATCGATAAAGTAGAACTACTTAAAAAATTAAATTTTAATGGGCGTGACTCCGCCCATTTTTTTTAAATAGAGGATTGTGTCTATATTAGAGCTCAAGGTGCGTGGTATATTTCGTAAAAATCTGTTAAGTACAACCGCGTGAAACATTATAATAAATTTTAATGAGAATAACCCCGCCCATTTGTTCAACTTTTAAATTGTGTAATTACAAGAACAAAGAACCAAGAACCAAAGGTATTTTGTAGGTTTCGCAGCAATAAAATAAGTAGGATGTCATAAAATTAAATAAGCAAACTGTGGGCGTGTCCCCGCCCCACTTTTTTACAATGGTACCAATGGGAAGCTATACCCTCTCAGACAAAAAAAAACAAGTTGTACAATCGGTCTAAAATGAATCGAGTTATAGAGTAACACCCAAAAAAATAGAGACGAATTTTTAAACTCCTTTTTTTTTGAAGTCGGTTAAAAATAATTGAGAGTTACTAAACATATAAAAAGCTTAAAAGCTTTAAGAAAAACCATCGCACACACACATCATTCCAATTCATTTTGGCAGCAGTTTAATCACTGAATCAATTCTGTGGCAAAAAGGAAAAAGTGCTTAAGTCGAGATAAGCTGATTTTAAGTTAATGGTACCTCCGTAATCTGCATATTCGAAAGTACCCCTGGTCAAAATCTTAATAAATTCGTGTGATTTTTCAGGAAGTCATCGTACTATGACTTGCGACTTTTCTTTTTTAGACTTCTAATCTAATTTGGAATAATAGCTTAATTGACGTTAGTTATACTTTGGTATATTTCAACTTAAATGTATTACTTATAGTGTGTAAAACGATGTTTGATTAAAAAAAAAGTTAAACGGAGAATTTCCCAATTGAACTGTAAAAGAAAAAAAATTCTGAAAATGGACTTAAAAGTGCTCTACTGGAAAACGGTACAATATGACTTAAGCCTTATTGCCACAGAATTACAGTCAAAATTCACAATCTTTCGTTAAGTAATGGCTTTAGTTCAACTCAATCAGTTTCATACATACATACATATGTTTATCATTAGTTAAACCATTTCTCATATTTTAAATAAGACTGTGAATCTGACCCTGAATTATTAAATAAAATATTAGTTTAAAATTAATAAAAAGAACATTTATTATGTTCATATGTATAATTTTTTCCAATTAAAAATATTAAACAAAATCTAAGATATTATGTTAAACAATGAATGGGTTAAGCTGAAAATAAAACCCATTTTTGAAAACATCACATTACAGCTTTCATTTAAATAAAAAAAAATATTTAATTAATTTCCTATTTGATAAATAACCATCACTGAGGGAGTCTCATTTTGAACAAATTATCAATAAATTTTGCAATTTATTACTCAACACCAAACTTTGGCTTCGGAAAGTCTCGCTAGCTCACTGCGAGCACTAGACCTATTTTGAATTTTTTGTTTTGAATATTAAATCAAATGGGAGCAACGACATATTATAATAAAACTATGCATAATTACACAAACTATTGCCTTTGTGAAATTAAAAAAAAAAACTAGCCTAGTTTGAATTTCGAGTAATTATCATAAATTTAATAGAAGTGAAAGATTGAAAAACGAGATTTTTTTCAAATCATTTTGAGCTTATTGACTGACATCTTGCCAAAGAAATATCATACTACTAACCTAAAAATTAATTAGTTTAAAATAAATAATTATTTTTTTGATAGAAAAGTGCAATTTTAAACACGAGAGCTGCTAGAAATGCAGAGATGCACATATAATTTCATGATTATTACAAGTTAACTTTGACTTAAGAGTGGTCGATTAACTTACAGCAGGTTTGTCGTTCCTGGGGCCTAAAGGTAGAGGTCCATAGCACGCTTTTTGCGCGTTACGCTTTCTATGCATCTGTCAAAAAAGTAGAATCAATGTAATAGTATGTGACAAGTTACATAGCAAAAAGCGCAGAACGCTTAGGCGCGTTCAAAGCAAAAAGTAGGTCTACTTTCTACTTTTGTACGCGTTACAAGCACCATGAAATAAAGTCAGCTGTTCTTGAAAGCTAAAGATGTTAAATAATACTTTATTTCTTACGTTATCGATAAATATTATTTTGCCGTGGATAATTTTTTTCTTTTTTTTTCAATAAAAAAATTTCTTAGTAAAAAAAAACTTGTTTAATAAAATATGTGATTTTTTTCATTAAAGCGATGTATTTTAATTAACTTCTCACCACACTTTTCTCAGTAACAAATTTTACATATTAGTTATCGATTACTTTTACGTACTGAGTGTCATATCCGCTAAATCTGTATTATTTAATTTGTGTGCATTACATATTTTTAAACAATAAAATGGAAGAAAATTTAATAAATTAAATATACAAACTCGACTAACTCCACAAATTCTTTTAAAAACTCGATTTCACTCTCCATTTTTTCTTTATAAGTATTTATAAACAAACGCACACAGCTGATCAAAACAAAAATAAAATGGCGCATGAAAAGCAGTGCATGTAACTCAACGCGAACAAAGTATAGAATGAAACAAAAGAATGAAACGCGTGTAAGGCATTACGCGCAAAAAGCGAGCTATGGACCTCTACCTTAATTCTCCCATTCGATTGCGAGCGAGTTATTACTCGAATGTTCGAGTTTTGTAACTTTTGGGATTTTCGCAATATTCGGTTTCGAATAACACATATCGAAATTTCTAATGACAGCATTCGATAACGTGCATACATTCGAATGCAACCGTTCGTGTTTTTACTCGCAAGCAAAAAGGCATTCGAAATCATGTTTAACATAGAAAAAGCGAAGAAAATGAAAATGTATGTTCAATATTTGACTTATTTATTTATAAATGAATGAATGCACAAATGTACGTATAAAAATACAAATTAAAAAATTTCTAGTTGACTTCAAATATGACAAAACACACTGACTTGGCAAATAATAAAATAAACTATAAAAAAAAATCAACCAACTCTGTGAGCATCTAAATAACAAATTAACTGCTTCTGGTCAACCAATAAAAGAATCGAAAATGTGGCTAGTGCTCTATTCTCTAACTTTACACTAATTTATTATTATTAAGTTATTAATTAAATTAAAATGAAAATAACATTTATGTATATTCATTTCTTTATTCTGCATATACGTGTGTATGTACGTACCCTGCAGTCAGACTGGGGCTAAGTGTCTCTATGTCAACACTAAAATTCTAGTAGTACTTACATTGTCTACAATTTCTCTTCTATTCGTCAGTATAAAAGAAATAGAGAAAACAGATGTGGTGTATTTCTGGTGGATTTTGCAACAACTTGTCAATATACATAAATTTGTATGTACGTAAGGTATAGAAATGTACCAGTAAATGTCTGGTTGGTATGTCTCCGTGTTCCCATAAGAACTATGAATTCACTACCTAGTCAATTGTTTTAGTGTTACTAGTAGATTTTCAATGACAAGCACATGTTAAATGTCTATAGCATAAAGTATTGTATGGGAATAATTGTAGAGTAGTACTGGTGACAAAGTCAAAAGCGACTCAGTACATTTTCACTATTCGCACTTTCTGCAGGGTACATACATATATTTTTGCACACATACATATACACAAACATATGCTTTTGCTTACAATTTATTCAGTGTTGTGAAATGAATTTATACATAAATATATTTGCCTTTTTCCAACACTGAAACAAAAACTCGATTCGCTTGGTAGCGAGTGACATCATCCGAAAATTTCTATTCGAATGCAATTCAGATCACGACTGCAGGAATTAGGCCCCTGGTTACTTCAACAAGAAGTAACCATAAATTCATATAGTATTTGTTATAAAGTGTCCGTATGGAACCTTTCGTGTGCGAGTAAAAGTCGAACTTTAGTCCCAAATCACACTATGCAAGTCTTATTGCTAAGCTGATTAGTTTGTTAAGAGGGAGAGACGAGGGGAACAGAAACGTTTCTTTTCCCCCCGTCTCTCTCTCTCCCCCTAAAACTAATCAGCTTAGCAATAAGACTTGCATAGTGTGATTTGGGACTTATTGAATTTATTTTATAATAATAATAAGAATTTTATTTTTATCTGTGTTTTTCTTAGCTTTTTCAAGATTTTGTTGATTGAAATCCATTGAAGTCCTTAGTTAGTTGTTAATGAAAAAAGCTTTTTCTGGCGATAGTTCTTCAATTTTCTGGCGATTCCCATGTGGACCTGAATTTTGTGTTTATCATATTATTTACATATATGATTGAGTACTAAAATACGTATTTAGTTACATACATGTATGTATGTATGTGCATTTATTGCTATTAACGTTCTCACATTTCACGTCATTGCATTTCAGGAAATATTTTGTTAAGAATTAATTTATGTTTGACCCACAAACTATTGCTGTTGTTACCTTGATCATAAACTTAATTTAAATAACAAAGTCTACGAAAATATATAAAACATATGAACAATATGAAATCTAACAATAGATTTTTGTTAAAATTTTGGCACATTCTCTTTTGATCTTTTTTTTCATACAAAACTTAAATAAAAGACAGATAAATGTTTTATTACACTTTTGTGCAATTGAAATTAAAAAACTATGCAAATGCGACATAATCACGGTGTTTGTATGTATTTATTTATATGTATGTATGTACATATGTATGTGTATACGTGTGCCCTTAATTATGAAAATGGGCTAAGTCATATATTTCTTTGGGCGAGATATTTAGTAGATTACATTTGAACAAATCAAAATATATTATGCTACATTTTAATTTAAAGTGTTACTAGTCTCGATTAATATAAATTTATTTAATATTTATTAAATATTTATTGCAGTTTTTATACCTTTTACCAAAAAATGGAAAAGGGTATATATAGTTTTGTCATCCCGTGTGTAATTTCCACAATATTAATAAGCGACCCATAAAGTATATACATATATTCTGGATCCCTATGCATAGGGAAGACGAATAAGCGATGTCCGTCTGTCCGTCTGTCCGTCTGCCCGTCTGCCCGTATTTTTCTTACTTTTCTCTATAAAATAAACATAAATTATATTCTTAAAAGAAAGAGATTGGTGTAAGAAATCAGAAAAATCAAAAAGGATGATTCCAGGGTTGGCAAACTTAAACTTTTTGTGATATATAAAAGTAACTAGATCTAATTAATTTTTTTTTCTTTATAAATTAGTGGACCAAACACAAAAGAACGGTGATGATGAAGGTTTAGTGGCCTTCGAAAACGGCTGGCTGTTCCGTTCAACTATGTGTTTGTCAGAATATTTACAACTAACTTTGGTGTTATTTGTTCATTAATAATTATCACATGTAATTTGGCTTAAAAAGCGATACGAACTTTAGCCTGTTAAAATCATAAATATAGAAACAAATGGAGTTCGAATAATAATTAAAATTAACTAAGATATATGTATATATATTTTTCGTTTTGGACAGAAGAGTTTGGTGTAGAAAATTACAAAAATAAAAACCACAGCTTCAGAGCTGGAAACTTATAATTTTTTTCTGGATATTAAGGTAACTAAATAAAACTAATTTTTGTAATTGCCTTTTTTCTTTGTTCACTCAACATACATACTTTATAGATTGGTATTAGGATTCAGACAAATTTAAAACGATGATTCCAGGCTTGGAAACTTAATTTTTTTTTTGTAGGAGGTCAAATATTTTTTTCCTCTTTGTTTACAAATTATTTGAACTTAATATTTTAGAAAGAAAGAGTTTGGCATAGAAATTATAAAAATAAAAAAAACATAGCTCCAGACCTGGAAAACTTAAATTTTTTCTGGTATATAAACTAATTATTTCTTTGGTAATTATATATACATTGCATATCTTAGAAAGAAATTAATAAGTATTCAAAATTAGAAAATCAAAATTATAGTTCCAGGGTTGGAAATTGGAAAAATATGTAGGGTAAAAATATAACCAAAAACAAGTTTTTTCAATTAAACATATGTTTTAGAAAGTTCTTTACTCTAGATTTTTTTATATCTGTTTAATTTTTATTTAAGTATAAACGAAGGTTTGTGCCATGTTGCTTATTATCAGGGAAACCGCAAATATGCAATTGCATGTTTTTTCTCGTTTGACGTATAATTGAGGATATAAGATATTTATCCGTTTCAGAACTTTTTATGAATTATGGCATCGATATAATATAAGCATATTTTTGCATATTTTACCCTTTAAAGTATGTTTCTGCATATTTCAGTCGTACATGTATATTTTTAGCATATTTTCTAATTTTTAGAGGATTATTTACGCTTTAAGGGCATATTTTGATACTTTATAGAATATTTTTATTTTAATATTAAGCCAAAATTTTTCATTTTATTTTTCGCCATCTAAATCTCATTTCCAGTGTTCCTTGTATTGTATAAATTTTTCTTATATATTAAAATTTTTGACGGGCTCTGCCCTTAGTAGACGTTCAAGGAACATTTTCAATGTAAAAAGTTCATTTCGATGTGACAAGCAACGATTTTTATTTGAAAATTTAGGTCAATATTTTGTTGTTTATTGCAATAAAAATTATAATTAACAAGCTTATCTTATTTATCCAAAATAACATTTTAAGGTTTTAATTCTGATATCGAGTTCAGTTTTGAAATTGAATTAAAAAAATTAATTTATTATTTGCTTTGGTCAGTTTTGCTTTAACATACTTTTCAAACACAAATTATTTTTTAAATTTTTTACTGTCTCCTTTTTTGTTTATTTTATTTTTGTCTTATATGTATATGCAAATTTTGTTGAATTTTGAATTAAAAACAAGTTTATTTTATTTTTAAGAGCATATTTTTTGAGTTTTCAGTGCATATTTTCAAGTTTTTAGTGCATATTGAATGCGCATAAAACACTTTTTTAACAGCATATTTTTGGTTTCCCTGCTTATTATGCTCAAATCGATGGTCTTTCGTTGAAAGCTTGTAACTAGTTCTTATTAATTTTTAGTAAATAGAGATAAAAATAAAATTTATCCCTAAAAAGCAGTATTAAATATAAAAATAATTAAAGGACATGTTCAGTTTCATTTACCTGAAAACGTTCATTTGTACTGAACAAATTTGAAAAATTCTTTAGGAATAAACGTTTACATAATATCGCGATATATACCTTTTCGAATGGGATGTTTAAATTGAGACACTTAACAAGTTTGCAACATCAAAGATAAATAAATAAATATATATATATATATATATATATATATATATATATATATATATATATATAATTAGTTTACTTGGTATGGAGGTACAATACTAAAGTGCCAGTGAACAAGCACCGAGTTTTTGCTAATGTATGACGTGGCGTCGTGTTTGACAACTGGAATAAGGGTGAATGTAAAATATTTCTTAAATACAGAGTGTAGAATAAAATATTCAACTTATTGCTCATATAGAATAAAGAAATATTTAATCGAAAAATACCGAGAGGTCACTTTCTAAAAATTGCACTAGAGCAAAAAAATTATAAATTTTTTCACAAAGCAAATATGCATGTACATATCGCTCATTTACTTCAATAGTGGCACAACTCAAAAAAACCAGTTTTGCAGAAAACGCGTTTTAAATTTTCAATTTGCATACAACTCAATGGCGAAATTAAAAAAAATTCTTCTCTCAGGAGGTGATGGTACAAGCTATTTATATGAAATTTTTACACAAGATAAAATACGAAATGCCGCATCTTTCTGCATTATTAACTCAAAAAACTAATTTCTTGAGTTATGCCACTATTGAAGTAAATGAGCGATATGTGCTTATGTATAAATCTCTATACTTCATATGCATGTATCAGCACTTTGGTAAAGGGTATATAAGATGCGGCACAGCCGAATATAAAACCATTTACTTATTTTAAGATTTATTTAATATTTTAAAGCAAAAATGCATGTGATTTAGGCCACTTTCATAATTAAGGGCACATGTATGTGTATGTGCTGCATCCATACATATCGTCGCTGTTTTAACTAACTGACCTAACTAACAAATTAAAAATTTAATAGGAGAGCAGTTTTTATGGTTGTTTTATACATTTTATACATTCTTATGGGTGCGTCAGAATTTTTTTTTATATAGGCACAAAAGTAATGCTCACAGTCATGAAAATTATAGACAATTAATTACCTAATTTACATTAAGCATTTTTTCATGAAATTAGTTGTATGACAATTTTTTATTTGTCAATAGGAGGCCTCGAGGAGCAACTTACATCAAAAAAGTTGTCAAAAATGCATCAGAGATTCAATCTACGCCCTTTTTTATATAAAATTGTCTTTTATAGCGATGCAATTAGAAAATAGAAAAAGTTGCGTGCAACAAAATTCATGAAATTTCATGAAAAAACGCTTAATGTAAATCAGGTAAATGTGTATTATGACTTATAAAGTCTAGTAGAGGACTTAACTAATTTTCCAAAAAAATGTCATTTAGGTCAGTTAGTTAAAACAGCGACGATAAGTATGTATGTATGCATGTACATATGTTTGTGTATTGTCGCTGATGTACATGCCGGGTTTCAAAAATATTTGTTTTGAATTAGCAAAATTATTAACAAATAAATATTTAATATGTATTGAATTTAATGGGTGGGAAGTGTTTGAAAGTGAATGTTGCAGGTTTTGTTTAAATGTAATTGATTTAAATAATTTGATAAGAGACAGATGTAAAGCAATTTAAATTGGTCGTCTGGAAAAATAAATGATAATTATTTACTGACAAAACCTGAAAATATTTAAATTTGCATATAAAGTTGCAAAACGTTTGCTTATTGAAATACAACTGAAAACAACTTATTTTAATAAATTTCATTTATTTCGAAGTTTTTGCAATTGCCGATGAAATTTCCGCCAAAATATTATCTGCCTTATTTACAAAAATTATTACCGATCTATAAAAGATTAAGAAGTATTTATAGAAAAAAAATCAAAAACCCTACTGCGACCAATTTTAAACCGCTAAATATCCTAAACGGCCATTCGAAATGAAAAATCATAGGAGAAAACTAAAAATGATTTTAAAATATTTGTTGAATGACACCCATTTTGATATAGTTCGCCGACTTTTTATTTTTTTCGTATTTACATAATGGTCAACATATTGAGTTTTGATGCCAATCGGGATCGATTTTTCGGGATTTTGCAATCCCGATCCCGGGATTTTCGGGATCACGGGATTTTCGAGATTTCGGGATCTAAATATTTTTCGTAAAATAAATTATTTTTTTAAATAGATATTACTATATAATTATATATATAATTATATATATTATTATCATTGCACAATTGTCTTTAAAGTGGACAATTTTCTAATACGATTATGAAATATAAATCAAAAGAACTTTTCTCATCTATTTTTAAGTTGATTAATCACATTTTATGTTAGAGAATTTATAGTGAAAACAATAACTAAATATGAAAACTTGTTTTTGTTTTCAATATAAATGTTTTTCTATTATCTAAACCAATACGAATATACATATCGGTGGACTTTTAGCACTACCGCTTAAGTTGACTTACGAAAATTTTTAGATTCACTTTCATACAAATAAGTTGGAAAAACAATCACCCTTATTCTATTTGGCGTCGGCAACATTGTCGTCAATTTTGAAACAACATCAATATAACACAATATCAATGATAACTTTATATTCCTTAATAGTGTTATGACGACTTTGCCTGTTTATCGATAAATACAATACACATATCCAATATTTGAGTCAGCTGATTCATTTTGTTTACAATTTTTGGTAAAAGTGTTTTTGAATAAGCAAAAGCTTTGTAAATAAATTAAAATAAAATGTTTTTCTTTGCTATTGGGACGATGAAAATAAAAAAATTTAATAGTGAAAATAAGATTTCTCAGACAAAAGTCATGCATTTGCCAGTTACCCAAGGAAAAGTAAGTAATAAATTCCGTCATGTTTTTGTCATCCTTTTAATATTTTCAAGTTATTTTCGGCTGAACAAAACATCATTTAGGCAAGTATTGTATAAAATATAGCCTAATTTTTGAAGCAAAAGGGATCAGATCAACGTTTATTGGAGATTGGAGCTTCCTCCAAAGGAGCTCAGTGCTAATTGTTTATATATTCCGCCTACAGTTGCTTCACACTCAGTACTGTTTGCAGCCTTTTTTTAATTTAAACCTCAAGTCCCAACTGTACCTTGAAATAATTGGGACATTACCTCTGCGGAATCCTCTAGCAAAAGACGGGCTTTTTTCAACTCTTCCACAAGCTTCAAATTGGTTAGTGTGTCATTTTAATTTCGTCCATATATTTTTCACTTTTTTAAAGAAATTTTTGTAAATAAATACGTACATTTTTATATCTACTATGGTATTTCTTATATTTCACTTTTTTAACATTTAAATTATTTTTCAAATTCGTTGAGGCATGCACACAACATAACACGACATCAAAAGCACTGACGACAAAATGAACGGCAACATCAACATCAATTTTTCTTACAGAATACTAAAAATTTGCTGACAGTCATCGATAAATGGCAATACTATCTACAGGAATACCGATTTGCCAAAAAAACACTAAAAACGACGTCGTCTTATGTTGCCGACGCCAAATAGAATAAGGGTGAATATTGTTTTGTTAAAAATATATCTACTAACGTTTTTTTAATTGCGATTGATCAACAACAAGTATAATGGTTGTTACATACATATGTATGTATACCAAGCATTATCTAATTTTTTATCGATACGATAATAAGGCTGAACATGTCGAAAAATTAAAAGAAATGTATACACTATTCTAATCAAATTCGATTAATTACGTCTAAAGATCACATTTTTAAAGGCACATACATTAAAAGTTTGCCTGAGCACTTGAACAGTATTTTTGCTCTACTGAAAAATTTTAAATTCATACATAAGTTTTTTTCTACAAGTTCAACAGATACATATGTATGTATTCATACGTTCGCTAAGAGGAGTATGGTTTATTAGTGTCCTGGCCTTCTACTCTGCAACTCGAATACAACTATGATTGAGTCGAACTCATTCAGTCGGTCTTTTTGACTAAAACTATTTATCAAATCTATGTAATTTAAATGGGTTTGATCTTAAGTTTGTATCAAAAACGACCTAAACGGTCTAAATAAAAAACAAAATAATTTTGAACTGCAATGTAAAAAACATACATACACACTCGAGCAGTTTTTTAGACAAAATACTCCGCATTATTCTGTAAATATTTCTCGCTTTTACGTCGACCCGACACCAAAAAGTTTTCACTTGCCTTGTATTGTATTCTACTCCAATTGTAAGGAGGTGTCAATAGTACTAATTTTTTACCGACAAGTAGATAAGTGCTAATTTTTTTTTTAGCGTTGAGGAGTCGACATAAGATAGTTATACACTGCAATTATGAATAAATTTCCGCAAGAAATTTCTCCCTTTCCCAATTAAATTTTTTTGTTTTCCCTGTTATTTGCTACTGTTTGAAATTATTCCCCGGGAAAAATTTCTCGTGGAATTTGAATTATAATTGTCCTCATAATATAGAATAAGACGGAATAAATTTGTCAAACTTATGAATTTTTCAAATATTATTTCCCTTCCAAAGGTAATATGTTTCTTTTGTTTTCAAAATAATTCTAAATTGTACATATATTGTAGCACCTTTGATGAAAATGACCGTAAGAAACCCAGCAAAAAATTACACATTACCACTATGTATTTGCCATATAATGACTTACTTTTCTGATTGCCAAATTTCATTACTCGCTTACAAATCTCATTACCTAAAATATAAAAGAATTATGTACAAGTTGCTAAATGAAGAGAATGATTTTTTTTAGATTAAATAGATTACGTGAACAAGTTTCCAAATAAAAGAGGTAAGTACTTCTCAAGAATCGATTATTTTAGTCTCACGCCTTGTTAAAATCATTAAGTTGGTAATCCAGTAAGGAACAGCTTCCACCAAAAATGCTTAATTCCAAACTCGATTACCTTTTTTGAAATTTTTTGCTGGGAAAGTAGTTTATTTATTTTGCTCTTGTTGTTAATTTATAAGTAATATGTCACGAATAGTCATTAAATTGTTGAAACAGTACGTATAAAATTGTATGGGACTTTTAAATATTATAAAAAATACCTTAAAATCAACGAAAATTTGAATTTATAAAGTTTTTATATAAAAATTACTAAGAAATCCCGAAAATGAAATCCCGGGATTGAATTTTACAAATCCCGGGATTCGGGATTTGCCAAATCCCGAAAATCCCGGGATTTCCGGGTTCGGGATTTCCCGTATGGCATCCCTAATCCTTAGTGATACTCCCGGGGTTAAGACAAATTGATTGACATAAGAATCATAAAAATCCGTCCACGCGTTCGGTTTATATAGTGACGCAAAAGAACACACAGAAATACATACATACATACATACATACATACATGCTCACATGTACATATATATATATAGATAGACTGATAAACACAAAACCCTTCTTTGCGTTTCGCAGTCGGGTAAAAAGGAACGGTTTTTAATGGAAATCTGTCTTATAAACCCTTATTAAGCCTTAATAATTTTTATAAATACTACCTTATTCATAAAAAAGTATTTCTTTTCTTTAAGAGGTTTATAAAACTAATTTTCTATGGAAATTTGATTGATAATCCTTTTATAAAACCAAAATATTTTTTATGAATTATGCCTTAATATTTAAAAAAATAAGAAACTCAAAAAATATATTAAATTCGAATTAATTAGAAAGGTAAATAAATATTTTACAAGATGTGATTGTTCGCAATGTAAAATTTTATCTAACAAATTAATCAAGTTTTCAAAGCTGGTGCAACAGCTGAATTTCAGAAACTAAAAAGAGTTCAATGTATGTGATAAAAATGCAACATTTCGAACACATTTATGATGATACAATAATACATAAATATGTATGTACGTCTATTTCTTTTATTTTTTTTAAATTCATATACATATAATTGAAGTATATAAACTGGTGCCATGACACACATGGGTCATCAGTCACCAAGCAACAGCATCGCCAGTAACAACTAAAAATAAACTAAACTAAATCTTCCAACCAAGCTTCAACATGAAGATCTTTGTGGTATGTGTGTTATTGAAAAAAAAAAATAATATAAAGTGGAAGTGTTAAAAACAAATTTAATGTTTCATACGTTAGAAAAAAAATAACTCGAAAAAAATGAATTAATCAATTAAAATTTTCTGTGGCGAAATTTCTTGAAGTATATAAAAGTTTATAAAAAATTTATGAAAATTAACATAGAGCTACAACCAGAATAAGAAATAAGTAAATTCAAAAATTCTTAAAAAAATTAAGAAAATACAAATATTGTTACCAAGCCAAGCTAAAAATTAAATTGAAGTGATAATTTAAACTTAAACTTAACACATAAATATAAATGAAAAAAACAATTGAAATTCTGTTTGAAAAATAAGTTAATATTTAGTAGCAATGTCAACGCGTGGCATTGTCTGCTCGTTATTAATTTTTGACTAACTACATATAATAAGAGTAAAAGTAAAAAAACAGAAAATACTGTGTTTAATAAAAATGTCAATGTGCGAATAATATTTTTCCATAGAGAATTAATTACCTACTTCTGTCCAACCTTTGAAAGTTGAATTGTTCTTCCAAATCGCTTGAAAGACGTTTTAATAGATAAAAATCATTATTTAGGACACAAACCGTCAAATTGAAAAAAAAATCATCAAAATGGCCAAAAATCGTAAAAATTTAAAATCCCGTTTGCCTGTGTGCCTTAACCTATAAATCCCGCTTGTTCTTTTAGATGCATATCTATCCATGTTTTAAGTTTCATAAATAGCGGTTGGATAGTATCGGAGAAGCAAAAATTACCCCTGCCACCCTCTCCATCCTAGTTGTGAAAAAGTATACAGACTTTGTGTCCTTTAAACGCTGATGTACCTGTCGGTTGCCCCTTTCTTGATCCCAAATTAAAAAATACAAATCCTGTATGTCCGCTAGGACGCAAATGTGTCTATGTTATGAATTCAATAAAAATCACCAACCTATTTTTAGTTTTTTAGTTTCGTAGGGGAGATATTGCTCCTTCCTCCTCTTGATCCCATTTTTTTAATATAAAGCCAATGTGTTGTCTTAGATGCAGATTTATCAATCCTTAGAATTTCATATAAATCAGTTGGATAAATTCGGAGGGGCAAAAATTGCCCCTGGCTTATTTATTGATCCTAGCTTTTATGAAACCTCTATGTTCTCTTAAAAGCAGATGTATCTATGTTTTGATTTTCTACTCAATTCAATTCGAGAGGATTGAATTGCCTCCCCCCGGCCCTTCCGTATTCAATATTTCTGTGGCAATAAGGAAAAAGTGCTTAAGTCATATTTTACTGATTTGCAGGAGAGTACTTTTAAGCGTTCAAGTCGATATAAATAAAAATATACCAAAGTATAACCTCAATTAAGCTATTATTCCAAATGAGATTAGAAGTCTAAAAAAGATAAGTCCCAAGTTATAGTGCTATAACTTCCCAAAAAATCCCACAAATTGATTAAGATTTTGACCAGGGGTACTTTCGAATATGCAGATTACGTGGGTACCATTAACTCAAAATCAGCTTATCTCGACTTAAGCACTTTTTCCTTTCGCCACAGATTTTTAGCTTCTCGTTATAGAAAATTACTAATTTTACCCCCAAATCGATAATCTCTCTGGCCTCCCACTCTCATCCTGTTGGAGACGCCTCGACGTTGCCTTTCTTGAATCAGCTGAAGACAATGAGCCCACCTGCGCTAGAACACTCTGGCCTCGGCTAAACCGCCCCAGAAATAAAAACCTCCTGAACTTCACTACAAAGCACTTGAATTATTCCTTGGCCACATTGTCCCCCCACAAATAAATACAAAAAATACGTATGCACTTCCTTGGCAGATTATCCTTCAGTAGCCTATCCAAGTTAGCGGAAATGAGACTAAAAAATCTTAGGCTTTATATTAGAGCTCACTTCCTCCTATGGCATGTGCACACACATGACCGATCCACGACCAACTTTCTCCTCTCCTCTAGCAACTGACTACCTCTGTCATATACTTCATTCTTTATTTACCTTTTACCCCTTTCTACCCCTTTCTTTTTCTGTATTTTCTCTCCAACAGGTAGAACAAAGGGATCATTATATTTGTCCCTAACGGACTGGACTTTTAATTATCACTTATCTTTACCAACAGCCTGCTCACCTAACCTAATCTACCTCATTTTTCGAAAATCGAGTTTTCATCATATTTCGACGTTTTGAGGTCCGGAGAATCGATTCTGACTATTTTCGCGATAATGCCCATATGTAGATTAGTGCTGGCCACCGAGAGTAATGTATTCGTTTATGTGTATTCATTTGTATAAGAAGCCGATTGAAGTTCGGCACTCTGATGCCACTTTGGCCGGCTGTGATGTTGATTTGTTTGTGTGTGTGTGTGTTTTTATGTATTTAAACATTTCATAACTTAAGGTTCAATCAGACGTGCCATAACCATAACCATAGAAAACAGCTGTTCGAACCAAGCTTATGCACAACACTGCATTTGATTATAGTTGACTTGTCATAGCGCCATAGCCATTACCATAGAAACCAATTGAATTTTGTTATGGTTATGGCTATGCCATTATGGCTATAGCACGTCTAATTTAAACTTTAAGAATGGGCCAACGAATCGGAAGAAAGTCTGCCGCAATCGTCAGATGTTGATCTCATTTTATGTCGTAATATAGTGAATAAATTGGGTTCGATTAGTATTAAACATTTCCGAAAATAAAAGTATTGTAAAACTTTTATTTTTTAACAACTACTACTATCAACATCAAAGAGACGTGTCGATTACTGGCAATTTTATGAAAATCGGGTGATTCGTTCGGAAGATATTGTGGAAGAAAAATGCCGAAAAAATTTCTAATAACTTTAAAAGTCCTCGTCAAATCGGTGTGTTGCTTTAAATGCAAATGTATCTCTCCTTTAAATATCAAATCAAAAATCAGTTGGATATTTTAGGAGATGGCAGAAATTGACGTCTGCTCCTTTTTTCCTCTAATCTTTGTAAAATATGAGGACACAATCTTAAAATCAGAAGGACATGGATCCTTCGAATTCAATAAAAATCGGTTGGAAAGCAGGTATTGCCCCCTGCGCCCCTCTGGATCCTTCCTATATGCTGCTTAAGACGCAGATCTATGCTTTAAATTTAATCAAAATTGGAGCAGTCGTCTAGCCCATAAAGCATAACAAACATCCAAGATTACTTACGTTATGTTGTGTCCGTTTTTCTTTTGAGTACGCAACCCTAAAAAGTCTTGCCTTAATAGATAATAAATATTTTCTGGATATGGGGGCTTAAGACCCTATGGTAAGCACTTTAACGGCACAATAAATAGCCTGTATCCGTTGAGAGGCTGCATTCTACATTTTGCTGAAGGAATTTTAAAAATGAGACAGAAAGTTTCGTTTAACAATAGCCAAGCAATGTGTAACCACTTCGTGAAAATCAAGAAATGTACCATTATTTTCGAATCGGGTGATTCGTTCGGAAGATATCTTTGACGAAAAATGTCGAAACAGTTAATAATAACTTTGAAAGTCTTCCTCAAATGGGTGTATTTTTTATATACAAATGTATTTCTCTTTTAATTTTCATGAAAATCGGTTGGAAAGTTTCAGATTGGCCAAATTGCCCTCTGCTTCTTTTTTGGTCCTAGCTTTTTAAAAATATGAAACCTGTGTGTCCTCTTAAAAGCAGAAGGATCCCTGTTTCGAATTCAAAAAAAAAATCCTTTGGATAGTTTCAGAGGGCAGGTATTGTCCCCTGTGCCGCTCTAGATCCTACCTCTAAAAAATATATTAGACCTATGTACTGCTTAAGACGAAGATCTATGCTTTAAATTTCATCAAAATTGGATCAGTCGTCTAGACCATAAAGCATAACAAAGACCCAAAATTACTTTTGCATGCGTACAGTGGACGGACGGACTGGAGGGCAGACGGACAGACTAAAGGGAGAAAAGCGTACTTACGTTAGTTTGGGTCAGTTTTTCTTTTTAATACGCAGAGAAAAGCAATATGTAACCACTCCGTGAAAATCAAGAAATGTACCGTTATTTTCGGAAAAAAAATTCTATAATTATTTTATATTACTTTTAAGCATTGCTGCAGGATATTCCCTATTATTTTTTTAACCACCCTCTCTCAAAACGAACAAAAGAAAAAGAAAATGGTATTGAAATCGGATTTATTTTCATATATGCAGATAGATGTACAGATAAATATTTTTAATTTCTAATTTATATATGATGCGTGTCAAAATGCATAAAATTAACAAGAAAAAAACTAATTTGTTGTTGGTTTTCATTTCGAGACAACACATTTATAAAATAAGGAAAGCAAAAATGCAAATCTCAACTAACGAATACTTGAGCCAAATTAAAAATATATCGCAGCACGCTTTATTTATTTACAGACGATTTTGGCAGCCACCATCACCGCCTTGGCTACAGCAGACATTAGTTTGATTTCTGGTTCCAACTACCACAGCAATAATAATAATAATAATTCACCGCAGCCGTATAGCAGGCAACAACACCAACAACAGCAACAAATAACCTCCAAGCCCAGCCTGACATATTTACCACAACTGGAGGAAGCTGGCCAGTTCAGTCATCACCCGGCCGTTAAGCCTGCTCGTCGCTATCGCCCACGCACTCGTATTATCAAAAAACCGATTGTAACCAAAAACTTTTACTTACACTCGGCGCCTGATGATACAGAGGACGAAATTCAAGAAGAGTTGGCTGCTTGGCAACAACAGCCACGCAAGCATTACAATGTTTTGTTCGTCAAGGCACCCAGTCAAACAAATAAGGCTGCCGCCCTCAATTTGGCTAAATCTCTTAAGCAAGAAAAGACAATTGTCTATGTTTTGGCTAAGAAAACCTCCGCAGCTGAACTTCAAGATGCCGTAGCAGAAACTCCTCAAGCTGACAACAAGCCCGAGGTGTTCTTCATTAAGTATCGCACAGCTGAAGAGGCTGCTAATGCCCAACGTCAAATTCAATCTCAGTATGATAGTTTGGGTGGTATCACCACCATCACCGACGAAGGTATTGCTCCCTCTACTTCTGTTATTGGTTCTTTGGATGCTTCTGAAGAGGAAGAAGAGGAGGAAGGAGGAGAAGAGGAAGAAGGATACAATCAAAATGAGCAGCAACATCAACAATTATTAGAGAACTCCCAAGAAACAGTTCATAGCTCCGAACAACATTTAGCGAATAGCGCCCAAACTTCCACCAGCAATGTCTACTTGCCACCTCAATTCTAGTTTATATTGATCTTCACTGTTAGCTTCCATTGTTATTTAGTTAGTTAAAAAGCTGTTACGATGATTGCATGCCTTCCGCAAGGTAAGGGTTTGCAATCTAATCTTTTGTTACTCTTTCCTTATTGATTTCAAATCTATGTTTAAGAACTCGCAGTAGAGTGTAACTTTGAATTCAGTTTTCATTTGTGAATTCGTAAATTAAATATTTGCCATAATATTATTCTAAATTTTCATTTCAATTCAGAATAAGGACTTTTTCGAAAAAAAAACTTGATGACTGAATTTTTCAATAAAATAAAAAATAATTCCATTAAGAAATTAAATCCAGTATTAGTACTGGAAGCTTTTGTTGGCAGTAAGTAAAAAACGAAATAAGAAAAAAACGCTAACATTTTAAGTCCCCTGTTCATGCAGTATTTCGGTGTTTGAATAAAAATGTTCTTTATATTTGAGGTGTGGGGCATACTCGGCAACTGCGTAGAAAATATTGAGGAAAATATTTTTGTGGAACATATTTACCCTCTAACTACCTCAGGTAATAAATAGTAATTGTTGGCTTTATTCCAACAAATGGTAAAAGACACTGATAAAAAGAAGAAAGGCGGGATTAAATTTGTTGGCCATAAAATTTTACTGCAAAAGTCGGAAGACACCAAAGCCCAAAACTAAGCACAGACGGCAAAAAGCAGCCAAACTCAAGATTGCCCATTTTTATTCTTACAAATTTCCTTGTGGGATAATTAAGAAACGAAAACAATTAAATTCCCAAAAGGGAATTTATATGAAAAAAAAAAAATGGAAAATCATGAGTATGGCTACTTTTTACTGTTTGTATTCAGTTTAGGGGCTAATTCCCACAAGGGAATTTGTAAGAATTAAAATGGGAAATCTTGAGTATGGCTACTTTTTGGTGTTTGTGTTCAGTTTAGATAGGGGCTTTAGTGTGCTTTTTTTAAACGGTACTTAAAAGGTAAGTTTTTTAAACGAAAATTTCTTAAAAGTTAGTTTTCTAAATGTTAATTTTCCCAAAAGTTTTTACAAATACAGTGCGCTCGGGAAAACGTCAACTAATTAAAACCGCGAGTGTTGACGTTTAACAAATTGTTGACGTTTATGAATGTAGAAACTTTTAATAAAAAACATATTGATAGTGTGCTTTAAAACGTTTTTATTGACCATAAATAAAACGAAACATAAACAAATACAAAATAACAAAAATTACAAATTTTTAAAACCCCTGACTTTTTTCAGAAAAGATGTTATATCTTCTAAAGGGCTGGACCGATTTTCATCAAACATAGCTCCCGATCAAGTCAAATTTCAAACAGAAAAAACTAAATCAAAATCGTTTCAGCCGTTTAGTCTGTACGTGGACACGGACAGACACACAGATACACAGACACACACACACACAACAAACTTATAACACCCCTTTTTTTAGTCGGGGGTTAAAAAGCAACTCAACATAAAAAAGACATCACATAGAGATACAATTTCTTTTCTATTCTACATACTTATAAGGGGAATACCCAAATTCTTAACTAATTTCATAAAATAAATGTCTGTGTGTGATCAAAACTGTGTATTTTAACTGTTGCTTAATTCAGAATTTTGATTTATTTAAAGTTTACGTTTTAGAGCTTTGTGGTTTGGTTGTTTGGTTGACGTTTTAGAGTAGACAATGTAAAAAATTAAGGGTTGACGTTTTGGGATGTTGACGTAAACTAGTGTTGACGTTTTCCCGAGTGCACTGTATTAAAGTATTTTTTGAGAGATATTTTAGAATTTGCTTAAGAGATTCCTTCTTATTAAACAAACTTTTTAAACAGTATTTCTTTAAAGGTAAATATTTTAATATTTTTAAAAGGTACTTTTTTTAAATCCATTTAAAAAGAATACTTTTTTGCGAAAACGAGTTTTTTTAGTTTAGTTTCTCAAAAGATGCTTCTTAAAAATGTATTTTTTAGGGTAAATTTGTATACTTTTACTCCTAAAAATTACTTTTTTAATATTGCCTTTTGAAAATATATTTTTTTCATAAGGCACCACCTATTCAGGTAGTTTTTTAAACACGTCCTTTTTCAAATAGTTACATTTTGACTCGATACTTTGTCAAAAGGTACACCATGCATAAAGTTTGATTATAATTCATTCAAATCACATTAAATTTTATAAGATATAATATATTATTTAAGTGTGTTGGTGTTTGTTTATTATTTTTTTTTTCAACTAAAACTTTTCAAGTCAAAGTATTTTGTATTTTGTTTAACTAAAACTTTTCAAATTAATTGTAAGTTAAATGATAAATGAAGTTATATTGATTTCAAATTTTATTCATGATGGTACGTATTTAGTGAGTATCTAAAGAATATTTAAAGTAGTTGTTGACTGCCACGCAGTGAGTTCCGAGTTCAAATATTGGCCAGGGAAGCCAATTTATATACAAACAAACATTTTATGAAGTCTCTGTCAACCAAACATAAGTTAAATAATTAATAAAACATATTTGATACATTTAATTAAATTCATGCAGTTCCAACTTGAAATAACTTTGATTCAACATGATTCTTCATTTTGATTTTAGCAGTACGTAAATGCTAAATGAACGTTAAATAAAGTTATTCCAAAAGGACTAGTTTTCTTTGGAAATTACTATAAATCATGTTAGATTAACATGAAACACATATGAAGCAAAATCATTGCCGAAAAAGATTAGATTAACCTTGTTTACCTAGATTTTAAGTTGAAATTTTTCTGTGTGAAGGTACACCTTTACACGATACAACTTTAATATACATATATTGAACTCTTTTAAACGGCATTTTTATCAAATGGTTTTTACTTAAAATCAAATTTTTTTTAAAGATACTTTTTAAAAAAGGTATTTGTTCAAAAGAGAATTAGCATTCAGGCAATGAATGCCTACTAATTAGTAGGTATTATATTCTTTAGGAAAGGGATAGTGAAAGAGAAGACAGGTTCTTTTACAACTCTGGTTTTGTTTTGCACGTTTCTTATATTGCAGTGATGCAGCGCCTCTGATGTCAATAAGGCGTATTAAGTATTTTTTTCGAATTTGTGCTTAGCAGCCATAGCGAAGGAGGGCGCTCTGATGTTACATTAGGATTAGTATCCGTTGAAGCCAGTGTAGTTCAGTGACCAGTGTCCTTCATCACTGAACTTTCTTCCCACTTTACAGCCATACCTTTAACTAAAGCGTCAAACGTTTTTTAGCTCCTAAAAACTCTCATGCCCACACAATTTGTATGACTCAAACTGAAACACCGATTTTGACAGCGCGTTAAGTAGTGAACTTGGTTGCTAAAAACTGTTTTTATTATTGTTAAAAAGTAATGGCATTTTAGCTATTTTTATAAAAATCTAGGTAAGTCAACATTACATGACGCTTTTATTTATTGAACGTGAGCGATAACACTAAGCATTCGCCGCTTTTGTTTAAGTATGGCTGTTGGTTAGGTAAGTATTCAAAAGTTTAAAGTTTCCTTTTTAACACACGACACATTTGTAAGTGTTAAACTTCACACAATAAAATAGTGGCGGTCTTATTTTTAATGAATTCAATTGCTTTAAAAGGTTTTTGGGAAATAACACCATTTGCCGTTATTGTGCGAAGGGAAGGGGGGGGCTAATAACGACAAAACAAATTGCGCACAAAACTTGTGGAAAGCCCTTTTAGCACCAAGATTTTTAAAAGGTTTTAATTGAAAATTTTATTATTTTCATCGTGCCACCATATTAAGAAGTAGAGACCTGCTTAAATAGTCTTTCAATGTAAATACGTCTTGTTTTTAAATGTATTCTCGTGGCATGTATTATACTAAACCAATAATAAATGCTGTCGTTTAGTAAGCGAAGCACTATGGATGCATTGGTGTTCGTGTATATGAGTGTTATCAAGCGATGTAGCGTATCTGACAGCCCTGTTCATAACCAGGGAAGTCAGATATGGCAATTTCTCGTCAAACGTGGCGATTTTCCAACTTGTTTGGCGCCCAAATTTTTGATTTGACGACATGGCGATTTTTCTGGCGATAAATAAATTTGTTGGCGATTATTATGGCTATTTTTTAACAAAATTGAGCTTCAAAATTTTTCTAATTAATTTTGTTGAAAGAGTACATTCAAAAATTAATCCTACAAAAACTCGTCTGCAAGAAATTAAAACAATTTCACTTTGATGATTTTTCTTATATTAATAATAGTCATTAATGTGTGACGTTTGTATACGCGTCCATGCGTATGAACATGCAAGCATCACGAATTTTTCCGTCACGAAGTATTTTCTTCTTTACTCCTATACCTGCAATATCTGAAGCAAATGTCTTGCCAACAGTGTTGTTTAGCGTTTCTTTTAGAAGATTTTGCTGTAGTAAGGCATTTGAAAAATGCTTCATGTCTTAAAAGTTCTTGTAAGTGGTTTTGTGCAGGACTTTATTGAGAAGCAAAATTTGTGTGTTTAATGTGTTGTTAATCGTTGTAGATTAAAAAAAAATATATTTAAACAGAAATTTAAGGTGAGATGTCAATAGTCTGATGGCTTAATGGCAATCACATTAAATTAAACAAATTATTACCATGACTGCGCCAGCACACAAACGCAAAACAAGCATAATTGATAAGGCAGCGCAAGCGCAGTAGGATCACGCACTGACTGACAGCACAATCAAACCATATTTACCAGACACCGTCACCAATATCGACTTAGACTGTCGGACGAAGTCATATCAACATAAACACTTATGTGGAGTCTATAAACACTTTTTTTAATGATAATGTAAATGATGTGACTTGCATACAATATAAATTTAAATAACTGACTGGAAACAAAAATCGAAAAAGAATCTTGCAAAAGTTGCACGACTACAAATTATTTTTAAAGTAAAAGTTCTTTATGAAACCTAAATTGAAATTAAAACCACAACAACTTGCCATATATAAAGCCATGGTCAAAGGGAAACGAGAACTTAGTTAACATTCAACAGCGGTTACACAATGTTTGACGGCGAAAGAAAGTTGTTTTCGTCATGGCCAGCAGTATTCACACTTTTATTCGTGTCAACATTATATTTTCAAATTAAGGCTGAAAGTGATGTTACTGCTGCTACATTGGCAACTGAAGATTCGGAAATCCTTTATCCACCCCAATTTACGCCCAATCGCATTGTGGGCGGAGAAGATGCACCGGAAAATTTTGCACCTTATCAAGTGTCTTTGCAGTCTTTAAAAGGCAGACATTTTTGCGGCGGTGCCATTATTGACCAACGTTGGGTTATCACCGCCTCGCACTGTGTGGCCGGCAATAAGCCAGAGAAACTAAAAATTCTAACTGGCACACAAAATCTGAAGAACCATACGGAAAAATACTATTACGTGGATCGTATTGAAATGCACTGCAGTTACAATAGTCCACCCTATGCCAATGATATTGCCTTGCTGCATTTAAATGACACCATACAATTTGATAATCACACTAGGGCCGTGGCCTATGATGCTGAGCCGTTAAAGGAGGGTGATGAATTGGTACTTACCGGCTGGGGTACCCTTTCGTTGGGTGGCGAAGTTCCAACTAAATTGCAGACGTTGAAGGTGAAATTTGTGCCGTTCAAGGAATGTCGAGCTGCTCACAACAATACACCCTGGGTGGATGTCGGCCATTTGTGTACCTTCAATGATAAGGGAAAGGGCGCCTGTCACGGTGACAGTGGAGGCCCATTAGTACACGATGGTAAACTGGTGGCTTTGGTAAATTGGGGCCGTCCATGTGCCAAAGGATTGCCGGACGCTCATGCTAGAGTTTCCTATTATCACGATTTCATACGTACTCATCTGAAAGAATGTGGCAAGCCGGAAGAGGAGGAAGAAAAGGAAGAAGAAACGAAGCCTGAAAAAGAGAGAAAACTTTTCAAAACAAGAAGACACACGCATAAGTAATCTATAATACGTCAATAAACAAGAAGTCTTATTCATAAAAAAAAAACATTTTTAATTAGTGCTTTTTTTGGGAATTGTTACAATTTGAGTTTAACATTTATTTATTTATTAACGCACTAATAATCCCAAATAATTTTTTTAATTTTTCAGTAAAACATTTTTTTTTATTATAAATACATTGAAATTAATTAATGAGGGGTTTAGCTGGATCTTACGCGCATTTCACTTTTGCTAATCATGAAACCTTTACCCACACCTTTATTAGTACCGCAATGGTAAAGTGAAAAAGATTTTGATTATTGAGTACTTGTTTCAACTTTGATATTTGTTGGAACTCTAATTTGTTTAAATAAAAGTTTAACATAATAACTCTAGTTGTTGTAAGAAACTTTTGGGTAAAGCAATAGTGAAATGCGCGTAAGATCCAGCTAAACCCCTAAATAGTCAACTTCAATGTATTTTTAATAAAAAATATTTTACTGAATAAGTAAAATAATAATTTGGGATTATTAGGAGCATTATTACAACTTAAAGTTAGTTAAAAGTAGGATTTTATCGGACGTATAAAAACTTTATCATTTGTAAAATTTTACTTTAACCTAAAGTGAGCGATAAATTACAGACAACTTTATCCTAGCTGGTAAGTTAAATCCAATTTTCAATAATGGAACCTTTTGATACGTCCGATAAAATCCTACTTTTAACTAACTTTAAGTTGTAATAATGGCCCTTGGTGCTTTAAATAAATGTTAAACTTAAAAACAATTTTTTAAATTGCCATTATACGAGTCTTCGAAAAATATTTCTTTTTTATATGAATTTTTATTTGAATTCTAAATAAACTATTGCCTTTTTTATAATATCAACCAGCCGGTAATAAATCTTTGAAAAAAAAACACCGCAACATTAGTGAACTTTAAACAGTGAAATAGTCATTTGTACTCACTATTAATTTGTTCTTGGGAAATCAGCGTCACCAGTCTTTAGTTTATAAGTCACTCACAGATAAGATAAGTATTTTCATGTTTTGCAAACTTAATTAGTTTTTGGCAGTGAAACTTTGACCAGACAGTGAAAAGTAATAAACATACATATAATAAATTAAAAGTGATATGAAACTATTTTTTTAAGTTTTATCAAGCCTAAATTATTATCCGTATAGCCATATTAGGCTGTCAACGGCCGTTTCATATCGCTAGAATAGCCACGAACTGATGTAAATCGTTTAACATAAATGAGAATTAATGGCGGAGTTGAATGCTATATAGAGCGTGCATGAATAAACCAGTAACTCTCTCCCGAGCTCTTCTTTAATTTCGCTTTGATAGTCAGCAGCGCGATATCAATTTCGTGTCTTTCACGCTAAATCTGCATTTGGTTAAAAATAGATAAAATATATTTAAAAAAATGTGGGCATATCCCTGCCCACTTTTAAAAATACAAGATCAAGTTGCCTTAAGGACGTGACTCCGCCCACTTTTAAGAAACCTAAGACTGTTGCATTACAAGAGCGTAAGTAGCATGCCAACTTTCACATGAATCGGATGGTTGGGAGCACACAAAATTACGGGACACTTTTTTTTAGGGTTCCGTACGCCAAAGGTGAAAAGGAACCCTATTGTTTTCGCTACGATATCCATCCATCCATCCGTGTATCTGTCACAGACCGTTTTCCCCAGACCCGTAAGAGCTACGGAACTAAAAGTTTTATAGAATATGTCAAACTTTGGCCGCTACAACAAAAAAATTATAAGAGTTAAAAATTATAGGGTGTTCTAAAGAGAGCAACGAAAAAAGTTGAAGTCTTAATGTAATATGCAGATAATTATATATAAAGACACTTGAAATTTGTAAAGTTAGTGTATTTTTATTAAATATCTTGGAAACCGTAAGAGGAAAATTCTTGAAATATTCAAAAAATCTAAAGCAAAAAACACTTTTGATATTAATTTCATTTTAAATTCTAATAAAATAGACACATTCCCTGAGGAAGTGAACATAAAATTCACGAAACGTCAGGAAAAATTTATATATATAACAGAGGATGTGTGTATGTATGTAACGTATGGACTTCAAAACGGATGGGCCGATTTTGATGAAATTATCAGGGAATCTTCAGAATATTCAGGCGGGTGACACTGTAAAGTCTGAATTTTGATTTTCGGTCTGCGGGCGGAGGGGCGTAGCAAAATCCAATTTTCATATTGCACCAACAATGTGCAACACTTTGAAATCATTATAAATGAAATTGAAAAGACAATGGGGGTAGCGAAGCACAACGCGTGTAGCTAGTATGTAATAAAAATTGAGTTTTTATAGACATAAAACAAAATAGGCCTCACCAGCTAAATAATAAGAGTTTAACTCACAACAAATTTGATTTGGCCGAAAATAAATGAACAACAAACAAAAACAAGTTAAAAAATCTCCGAAACGCAAAAAAATCGCCAAAACGAAAAAAGTGCCTGAACAAAAAAAAAATCGTTAAAACTATGCCAAGTCGCCCAAAACAGAAAAAATCGTCAAAACCACCAAAAAACCCCGAAAACCGAACAATGTTCCAAAAACGTAAAAAGCACCACAACTCCATAAAATCGCTAAAAACTAAATAAAATCGCCAAAAACCGAAATTTAAAAAAAAATTCTAGGAGTTGGTTTTTAACATAAAGATAAACTCTAATTGTCAGTTAACTTAAAATATTGTGCTTCGAATAAAGATTATCTAGTTAATAATCTTAGTTTAACCGAGCAACATTGCTCAGTTAAACTTAAGTTAGAACTGACAAGTGACAAAAATAAGAAATAAATATTACGCAATTGAAAAAATAACAGTTTTGCTAAAAAGTTTAATAAATAAATACACTTATACATACATACGTAAATAAAATGGATATTTCTTATGACGACGTAGATTTGAGCGATTATGAAACCTATAATAACTTGGGTAGGACAATTGTGAGCAAAATAAGAGAGATAAGAACACGTCCAAATCATTTTTATGTGTGTAATGAATTGGAATTCTTTCAAATATTGCGTTGGATTTAAAATTTGATGTTCTTTTGTAGTTTATTTTGGAGCGTCCCCAATTTTTTTAATCTATATTATTTATTTTTAAATTCTTAAAAATGTCAGAAAAGAGCTATTGAAGTTTTTTTTTTTAAATAAATTTAAAGAATTGTCCAAGGTGAATCTAACTAGGTGGCATTGACATTCTTCGGTTCTTTATATAGCTTTGGTTGCCGTATTTTTGTTTAACAAATCCTTACGCAGTCACCTGTATAATTACACCATGGAATTGTTATATCGCTTTTTAAGTGTTGCCATATTTACATAAAATATTTTCAACAATGCCATATCTGGATTGAAAAGAAAATATGGCATTTCTAACTAAGTTGGCAACCCTTAATCCATTATTGAAAAACAATTTTTTTAAATTTGTTTCTTGGTTAACTTAAACCAATGGTCGGTAATGTATCGTGTTTTCGCTATTCATACTGACTCATGAAATTTTATATATAAGTGAGTAGATGTCATTTAAACTCAACTACTCTGATTTACGCATACTCACGATGACATTAATTTATTAGTGTAGGTTGAAATAAATATGAATGCAACGTCGACATCATCGTTTATTTAAAAGTTTAGTCACTAAATAGTTAGCAAAAAAAGCAATAGAGAAACGCAAACTTATAATGAGAACTTAAATGTTCGTATGCAAAGTTTGCATTGTGAATCATGCTTATTTTGCATCGTCCATATGCATTGAGTTAAGCAGAGTAGAAATCAACAACGTCATAAATGTTGCTAAGTATGAGTTAGATGCGCACTTCAAACTTTCGAGTGAATATGCTTCATAGATAACATTGCAATAAGTAGGAGTGCGCATAAGTACAAGAAATTATAAGTCATCATTCAACTATACTCACTTTTTTAGTACTAATTGTTGTCCTCTGACTCAAACGTTTGTTGTACTAAGTTTAACTAATTAGTAAGAAGCTAGCCCTAGATCTGGTAAACTATTCGATTACAAAGACTTAAGTTCGTATATTATTACATACGAGTATGTAGTGTTCGTATGTGTGCGAGTCAAAGGTACACTTTACTGAATTTATTTGACAACCGGACGTTTTTATACAAAAACAGAATGTTTTAAATCACTTAATAACTGATGGAACTATGAAGTAGCAGAAATGACAAAGAAAAAATAAAAATGAAGGGAGAACTTCTTTTCTTTAAATCAGTCCTAAAAGTATTAAATATCCTAGGGCTTTTCGAAGTAGCAGACAGACCCTCCCTCTCTCAACGCTGACCTGCTTCAGGCGCAGCAGTAAATTTGCTGGGTTGCCTTATGCTTACCAGTGCTAAAAGATAAAAGCAATTTGCCGGCATGTGTTCTGGATTTTATTGCAAAATAGATTTACCACCACAAAATTTGTATCAAAAACATGCAACGTTTATACAACATCATGATAAAATATTAATCTTTATTATTTTCCCAATTTTGTGTGAATGACTTTATTATGCATTGGCATTCTAAGCAAACTATCAGCTGTTCTATTGTTTCTATTAGAATAGACGGTATCTAATCGTTGCACTAACTTGACTTTTTTCATTGAAATTTATACAAAGAAATCGTTTAAATAAAATATTATCAGTTAATGCTGGAGCATGCTGCCTCTGCTCAGTATGTGTTATATTATGTATTTGCGATAGAAATTTCATTAAATTAACTTCATAAAATGCTGCAGATAGCTCAGTGCCCTACATAGTTTCGATACGAAGTCCTAATGGAGCTATTATATGTGGTGGCTCTATTATAGCAACGCGTTTCTTACAGCTAATCATTATTTGGAAAAGATGAAAGTGATAACTGGCACCGTTGATTGGACTAGGCCAGATGCTCTTTATATGGTGGTAGACGCAGAGGCTCATTGCAAGTACAATGAGAAATTAACTGATAATGATATTGCCTTGTTACGCCTTGACAGATCTATAATATATGATGAACGTACGAAACAAATTCAATTGGCTACAGAAAATACTTTAAAGGAAGGTGTACAACTCTTAATATCTGGCTGGGGTAAATAACATACAAATGGCCTATACGGTAATATTTTAAAAACAGTGGAGGCAAAATACATGGCTCACGACAGATGGTCAGATATGCACTGATACAAAATCGGGTAAAGGCACCTGTAATGGCGACTCTGTTGGTCCGCTGGCATATCAAAATAAGCTTTTGGTTGGTGTTGTCAATTAGGGTAAGCCTTGTGCTGTTGGCAAGCCTGATGTATATGCCAGTGTTGCCTTTTATTGCAAGTGGATTAAGGATGTTATAAATGGTGGCAACGCCTGCTAAAATCGGAATATTTAGGATTTATGTATATCGATGATATCAAAAATTAAATTATTAATTTATGTACGTATGTATGTGTGTATTTAGTTTAAGAAGTACGAATATAAAAAAATTTAAAGAGTACATAAAGACAATAGGCCTGACCCACGATATCGACAACGTTCGACTTGTTGCACACTTACACTTGAAACAACAATAAAATATTAAAATTTGTTTTTGTTTTGAATGTAAGTGTGCGACAAGTCGAACGTTGTCAACATCGTGGTTTTCTTGGTTTTTAATTCTTACAATTCGCAGGGATCCTCCACACTCTGTAAGGTCTGTAATACATTAGCAGCTATAATTTCGAAAACTTTGCTACTGAAAATAAACAAAATCATGTGACGTAGAGCTACTGGCCGTGATTCACTATCCTACACAATCGTGTTACTTTTGAGAAAATACAAAACTGATGTGATGGAGCTTATGATAATCTTCAAAAGCCAATAATAATTCAAAAGCTCAGGGTTGTATTTTTTCGTAAGTCATGCGATTGTTACTACTTTTATACACGCACTATTTGCAATTAAAAATATTCGCAAATAAATTAACTCACTGTTTATACGGAATAGCAAAAGTACACAAACTTGGTAGCACTTCTATAGAAAATGTACTTTTTTTGACAAAAATAATAGTGTAAATGTGCACAATATCAAATAATTATTTGTTTTGTCATTATTTGCTTCTGTTAATGTTTTTTATGCAATATTAATCCATTTTTTGTTTTTTGTTATCAAACATTTGTAAGCGTGGCAACCTCAAGCATTTTATTTGCAAATAGTGCGTTAAACGTGAATAGTTTTCTGAATTAGTAAGTCGCAATAAAAACAATAATATGGCAACAATTTACAGTTTTATTTGCAAATAAGCCCTGCGTATAAACGTAGTATTTTTAGGATAGTGAGTCCCAGCCTTAAGCTGGCGTCACACGATTGGCACAATGTACCAATTTTCGTCGGCTCACTGAAATAAATTCATAAGTAACAAAGTAAATTTGCCTTATTTCTCAACTAATTTAAATATAATTACACAACTGCACCACACTGCATTACTAATAAGCCATGGAGACTTATTCAAGAATTAATTAAGTAATAATGTCATTTTGGCTTATTACTTATGACTCTATCGCAGTGAGCCGACGAAAATTGGTACATTGTGCTAATCGTGTGACCCCAGCTTTAAATAAACAAAAATATTAAGACAACTGTTTCTTTTTTGCCTTTGTACTCGTAGTGAAGTAATATTCACCTTGAATGTTTCCCTTGGAGGTCAAGTCTCAGATGAAACGTATTATCATCATTGGCATATACACCAATTCACAGTGGGGTGAAATAAAAATAATCAGCATATTTTATTTAATATCCATTCATATTTAAAAGTTGTTTTTCATTCAAAAATATATATATGAAAAACTACTTTCAAATATATATTGACATTGGCCCGAAGAGAATAATTATTTAAATTTTTCCAACACAACTCGAACCCAACACGAATACCAATATGTCCAACAATATGAAACACGCACGCAAAAAATTTTTTTAATACGATATTATAGACGCACAAAATCAAACTGAATAACAAAAATTAATTTTCTTTCAGAACTTTTAGCTTGAGAGGCCGCTACATAGGAAAAATATTCCTGAAATAAACAACATTAATTGAAAATGAAACCAAAAATCAATTAAAAATGTAGTTGAGACAATTAAACTTTGTAATTAAATAAATTTTTAAACAAAAGTTTAATTCATTTGAATAAGTTTTTAATTGATTTTTGGTTTTATTTTCAATTAAATAATATTTTTTTCTGTGTACAAAATCAACAAATTTGCTGGTTTTACATGTTTGACGATACAAAATATTAAATTTTTTCTTTACTGGAAATTCATGTATACTTATTTGATATCTAAAATTGTTTCGTGTCTTATCGTGTGAATTTTGCTCAACACGATGCGACCCTACCACGCAAGAAATCAGATGTTAATTTTTTTAATCTGACAAGTTTTAATTCCTTGAGAATAAAATATTCTGCTTTTATTTCCAATTTTTTTTTTTTTTTTTGAATATTTTACAATATTTTCCGTTGTTCTCAGCATGAGGCTTTGAAAAAAATAACAACATATATACTTTATATTATAAAGTAAATTTTATAATCTTTTGGCAAAGGCGCCCACCCTACTTCTGGCATTGGTCGAGAAATCTGCAGTCTTAAACAAAAACCAACAATTTTCGGTAAACATGTTGCTTACTTACTATCATTAGTCATAAGAAATTATTTATTCACTTCTTTCAGATAATGTTATAAATACATACAGATTTTATTAAACAAACACTTCTTATACCCACAAATATAATGAGAAAAATAAGTAGCACTCATTACATTGTAATCCATTAAAATAACATATGTGTGTATAACCAAAAAACCTAAAACGTAAGCTGAGATATTATTATTTTCGAAGCTGCCTCTTTGCTCCACCTCCCATAAGAGAAAATAGAAAAAAATGCGGGCCGAAAATTTTATGAAATTTCAAATTCTTTCTTTTATTTTCCATGAAACAGAAATCACGAAATAACAAACATTTCTCATTAGATACTTAAAGAAATAAACGTAATAATTTAAAGTTCAATAGTTATAATTATCAACAGTCAATTGATAACACACAAAAATAATAATATTATTTCATTTTAAATCACACTAGGGTGGCGCTAAAAATTAATTTTTAATATTTTTGGAAAGAAAAAAAATATTCTTATCTATCTTTTGCAATATACCTTTAGGTTATCATTCTTGATTTTAAATAATTCTGTGGCAAAATGTTATAAGCGCTTAAGTCTACTTAAAAAAATATTTGCTTTGTTATACTGTATTATGTTACAGTTGAAAGTTGCAGTTGCTGCAATGATATATGTACATATACGCAAAGAAGCAAATATACGTAAGCAGAGCCTTTTAATATCTTAACGGTATACAGCGGTAGCGTCAAAACTGAAATAGAAACACTGCTCTGCTTAAGTCGACTTAAGCAATTTTTACGTATTGTCCACAGAGTTGTATTTTGTATATGTAAGTATTTTTTAAGCTTGTCAATATAGGAAAGCGAAAAGTTTTTGTGTATTTTAACTGTTTGTTTCTAAGATTGTATTTACAAAAAAAAAGGAATTTCTATTTGCATTTAATAATTTCAAGAAAAGCGATTCTGACTATAAGGGAATTAACAATTGATTAATTTGTTAACTTAAGATAAACAATATCGTCTAATAACACTGTATAACAAAACCAAAATTTCAAAAAACCAGATTCTGGCAGAGGAAACCAAAAATATATACTGCACGTGTAAGGTTCAATTGAAAGTGCCATAATCAAGCCATAGAAAACAGCTGCTTGAACGGCCAATACTGAATTTAATTATAGAAGACTCGTCATAACCACAACCGGCTGTTTTAATTCAATTTTAATTTTAAAAAATTTGGACCCTATTTTATAATTAAAATTAAATTTTCAGCTTAAAATTTCGTATTTAATTTCGAACGAAATTCAAATTAAGATTCGAACTGAGTTAAATTAAATTAAATTTCGAACTTATAAAATCTGAAATGAGCTTCTAACTAAGAAAAGCTAAATTTTGTTTAGAACTTCGAAAATTCGAAATCGATTTCGAAATTCAACAAATTGAATTCAATCTTAATTTTTAAAAACTCGAATGCTACTTTAAAATTTCAATTCAATTTTCAACTTCAAATTTCGAATTTAATTTCGAACTTAGGATTAAATTTTTAGCTTAAAATTCAAATTTCGTTTCGATCCAAAATAAATCAAATTAAATTTTGAGCTACGAAAATTTAATTTGAGCTTCGAGCTGAGAAAGGCAAAATTTAATTGCAGAATTCGAAAATTCGAAGTTAATTTCGAAATTCGACAAATTGAACTTAGTTTTAATTTATATATTTTTATATTAAATTTTAAGCTTAAAATTTCGAAACAAGATAAATTAAATTAAATTTCGAAGTAATATAATTGAAAATGAGCTTTCCAACTAATAAAGAAATAATTTAGTATAGAATTTCGAAATTCATTTCGAAATCAAAATTATTATCTTGCAGACAACTTAATGGAAAAATAATATTTAATTTTTCTCTAAATAGTTGAGTATACAAGATATTTTACACAATATATCGAATATTTTGAGTTATGACGTTGTTGAAGTAAATGAGCGCTATGTACATACACTGAAAAGGTCATTCGGAATTGACCAACCAGCCTTTTAGCTATTTACAACAACAAAACGCAGGTGGTTTTTGCTATTATGGAATTTCTTTCGGAATTGGGGTTATCTGTTTGATTTCATATTTGCAGACAGAAGATTAAAATAAAAAATTCATTTACAGCGAATTATACAGAGAAAACTAAAAATGGACATTGCTCCTAGAAATTCATGCAACTAGAGTGAGAAATGTGCATTGACGAAATTGATTTCACTATTTTGCTCTTCATTGTAGGCCTTGACACGTAGTACATACTTCTTTTTTATCAATTGTTTTTTATTCGTCGCTTTATCGGCAAATGTTTTTTTTATTTTTTTAATTTCAGCAAGGCAGCGAAACATTTTCAAACTTTTTGTATGTATATAAAAGTGAAATGTGTTAGACGTTTCATAAAACATTACTAAGACTGCCCTTAGAGTGAGAATAACCAATATTTTGGATTTTTAAAATAAGAGCGGCATAATACTCTACGTATTAAGAAAATGAAAAACTTTTTAATAATCGCGTTAAATCTACTGTGTGCGGTGACACTGTGCACCGCAGCTCGTATTGTAACGCAACAACAGTTAAGAGACGATAAAGCACAATTGCAAGAGGCACGTATTATAAATGGCGAAACAGCTACAGATGGACTGTTACCCTACATAGTTTCTATACAAAATACTTTTGGCGAGCATTTTTGTGGCGGTTCCATAATAGCCCCCAGATGGATTCTAACAGCTGCCCATTGCTTGAATTGGCCCATAGAATATGTGAAAGTGGTAACTGGAACCACCAACTGGACCAACCCCGATGCTGAATACTTAGTGGAAGCAAAAAAAGTTCACTGTTCGTATAACAAGCCGTGGATGCATCATGATATCGGCTTGTTACGCCTTGACAAGGACATCGTATACAATCAGCGTACCCAACCAATTAAACTGGGCACGAATATTGTGCTTAAAGAAACCGATATGCTACGAATGTCCGGTTGGGGTAGCACAAAAAAATGGGGCCGTACTTCGGACACTTTAAATACAGTGAAAGTGAATTACATTAGTCATGAGAAATGCTTGAAAACTGTTAAAAATTCCGATTGGCTGGGTAAAGAAAATATCTGCACTGATACTACTGGCGGCAGAGGTTCCTGTAATGACGACTCTGGTGGTCCGTTGATGTACAATGAAAAATTTCTGGTTGGAGTAATTAATTGGGGCGAGGCGTGTGCTGTTGGCCGACCTGATGTCTTTGCCAGTGTAGTCTATTATAATAAATGGATTAACGATGTAATGGCTGGTGGTGACGCCTGCTAAAAGAGTGAAATATATGTTTGATTTAAACAAATTGTGAAGCCAAAAAGAACAAACCATAGTTTTAAGTTTAATTTATTTTAAAAATCTTATGTAGGTATAATAATAGTGATATTTAAAAATACATAGTATACATTTTATATTAATAAAATAATAAATAAAACAGAATACTCAAACCAAAAAAAAAAAATCGCTCTAAAAATCTATAAACAAATAATCCTATACGGATTACTCTAGGTAGTCATATTTATAAACTTGCATACACATACGCAGTTAGTCATCATGGTGAATCTCACCAAAACATTTTTCATTCGTTTGCTTTTTAAACAGTTTACATATTTATATACTCGTATGTATATTTTTCAGAGTAGATAAAATGGTATAGACTCTAGACGGATGTTCTTATTTCCGCCGACGAACACGAGCATTTCAATAGGGAACTTTGAACCGATCGCTTGCATTTGTTAATCATGTTTAGTTATCGCTGTGTGATTCCTGAGAACACGCGCAGCTCTGTGATTAACTCTTTTTAATGGCGAACTCGTGTTAATCCGCCTTACTGAACTTTTTTTAACAATATTTTTCTTTTCTTTGTTGTTGTACTTCTTTGTGTCTGATAAAAGATATAGCAGGTAAACTAATAAGATCATTTATGGCACGTTTCTAGAGCTCGTATATGTAGGTATATAATAAAGTAATTTTAGACAAAAAAAAAAAAAAAATTATGGGCCGATAATGGGCAGCAAACAAATTACAGCTGCGTTTTTCCGCAGCTGAAAACTTACAGCAATTGCGTAATATCAGCTGTTGCTTTGAAAATATAAGTAAAGCTTTTTAGAAACCAAGAAACTGCCCGGGGGTGTCTAATCTGTAATTTGAAACGAAAAAAATCTTTCCAATTTGTATGTTAATAACACGTAAATTCGAAGCTTTTTAATTCCTTTCAAATTACAGAGCAGATCCCCTGTTTGGAATTGATATTGAAAGCAACAGTGATTTAAAAACATATATATATGTATATATATGTTTTTAAATATATATGTATTACTTATATTTTTGCTTTAATTGTGTGCAATATATCCTCACTCATGTAATTTTTCATTGATAATTAGCGCTTTCTGGCAACCAATAATTTTTTGCTTCCGAATGGCAGCCGAATTAATAGTAGACAAATTTCAAATCGAACTACATTACAATAAAGCAATAAAACTACTATGAATTCAGACAAAACATTTAAGCGAATTTAAAAAAAGTTTACGGAAAAAATTTACGGCCTGTCCCACGATGTCGACAGAAAAATAAATTAAACTATTTTCTTGAGCTTTAGGTCAGTTAATATTTTTCATTTATTGGTTCGGTTAACTTCTTCTGGATATATATTTTTTGGTTTTTTTTAAATCTAATTATTTCTTTTTTCTCTTTTTTTCTTTCAAATTATAAATAATAAAAAAATGATTCCATATCAAAAGCAATTAAATTTAAATAATGTCATGAGCAATATCAAATGATTACAATCAATTTCTATATCTTAAGCAGAAATAGAATTTATTTAATGAAAAATTCTAACAAAATATTAACATTGAACAGCTATGGAAAAAAACACAAATTAAAATTAAGTTATTTCCAAAAAATGCTTCTTTATTGCAAACAACAATAACATTAGAAAATTTGTTGTTGTTTTCAATATAAGTATTCGATCGAATGATTTCTGGTGACATCGTGGGACAGGCCGTATGACTTCAAAACGAAACATTTACGGAAGCAGTTAGAATTGTTGTTAAATTAAAGCAAATAACCTGAAATATTTCTTGTGTGGATACATACATAAATGAAACATTATAAATAACAACATGGCAACATTGTTTTTGATAACATTAACTCACTCTCACAATAACGCTGCCATACTTTCGTTTTTTCAAGAGGCGCAGGGAAAAAATACCAGGAAATATCTTTTTCACTTTTCTATTTCCGGTTGTTCTGTTTTATTACTATTGTTTTTTATAAATATATATTTGCAATAGTTAAGCTCAAAATGTTTAATCGGCAAAAATTTGTGAACTTAACTACATATACAATTTTAACACATAACTACCATAGAATTCGTTGTTTAACAAGTTTTTGCTTGCTGCTCCTAACAATTTAATGCTTTAACAATTTTCATGATTGTGCAATTTTAATCAGAGTACGAAACAAAACAGAAAGAAACGTTCGCTTTCGTTTTGTGAATGAGTTAAATAAAACAAAAACACAACACAAATAAAATAAGTCTCCTGTAGAAATGCGTGTATTTTTTGTTGTATTTTTTTCTGCTTTTTAAAACACTTATTTGACTTATTTGTACAGTTCTTGTATAGTTTGTACAAGAACTGTTTTTGTTTATATGAAGAACTGAGATATTTCACAATGCGCTCTAAAATGGATATTATTTTATATTTTGTAAATAAGTGCTTGAAAATCAAGTTATTGTGTATAAAAAATGCACAAATACATTATAAGCTAAACTTTTTCTATCGACAGATCGATATCAGTCATATCGTCTATTTTCACTTCGCAGAGGTCAATGAAAATATTTTTGTTGTTTTCCGTCCAAAAGATTCTTTTTTCCGCAATTTTTTGATTATTATTGCGGCTGCATCCATTTTTGGGTTGAAAATTTACCAATTCGTATCTATTTTGTAAATAAATATTTTAAAATTATGAAGAAGAAGCTTGGAAATCAAGTTATTGTACATATATAAAAAATGCACAAAGACATCACAAAATAAAACGGATCGGTGCTGGTCATATCGTCTATTTTCACTTCCCAGAGGTCAATGAAAATATTTTCGATCTTTTCCTTCCAAAAAAACTCTTTTTTTCATGCGACATATATTGTTATTCAATGGCGTAAACATTATCAGCTGCTTCCGGTCATTTTAACTTGGCAGCACTGAACTTAGCACGGCGAAAACAAGGTTGCATTTCATAAAACCAATTAAAAAATGGTTTTGAGTTAGTTTTAACAAAAAAAATTTGTATGGTAAAACCAGGTTTTAGCAGTTGGTTTTAACGTTAAAACCAACTTTTATTAAAACCATGTAATTGTGAAAACATTATTGCACAATCGTGATATTTTTGAGAAAATACAACTCTGGTATGATGGAGTCTATATTAAAAACTATTGTTAGACGGACTATTTTTTCTTTTATAATTAATTGCATTAGTTTTTAATCTGATTTCTTAAATTAAATTTCACGAACGAATATGAGTTGAAATGAGGAATGAAATGACTTTTAGTTCGTTTTGAATTATTTGTCCAAACAAATGTTTCATTAAATACAACCTGCCTGTTAAAAATCTAAAAAAAAGTTATTTTAGTAATTTAATTTATTGAATAACAGGGGTTCGATTCCCGTTCTGTGAAACTATGAAATGAAAAGTTTTTTTTTCACAATTTCATAGTATTTCTGATTCCCATTCAGTGAAAAATGAAAAGAATTCAAATACATTTGCATTATGAAAAAAAATGGGGAATGGAACAATACTTTTCCCATTTACATAACTCTGTCGATTCTCGTTTAGTGTAACTGTGAAAAAAAAAACTTTAAAGACTTTTCACATGATAAATTATTTTACACAAAAAATATTTACATTTAAGAAATTTATTATTCGACATATTGTCAGAAGTTTATTTTAATTTGAAATTTATTTGCTGGTGGTTCAGCGTTGTCTATATATTTCATTGTTGCTGTAACAAATCATCAGTAGACTTCAACCACACATTTTGAATAGTCACAAACCTCTTATCTTATGCACAGACTTTCAAGAACTATTTGAGAATTCACAAATAATAATATTTTTTGAAAATCACAAAAGAAAAATAAGCGTAGTAGGCTTAGAAACTAATACAAAAAACCCAGCAAATAATTTATATTCGATTTGAATCTATTTTATTTTTCTACACCTTTATACAATTAGAAATCCATTGGATAACAATAAAAGTAATTATAAGGCAAAATGAAAAATAAAATCTAAATTTAACATTTAAGAAATTTATTATTCGACATATTGTCAGAAGTTTATTTTAATTTGAAATTTATTTGCTGGTGGTTCAGCGTTGTCTATATATTTCATTGTTGCTGTAACAAATCATCAGTAGACTTCAACCACACATTTTGAATAGTCACAAACCTCTTATCTTATGCACAGACTTTCAAGAACTATTTGAGAATTCACAAATAATAATATTTTTTGAAAATCACAAAAGAAAAATAAGCGTAGTAGGCTTAGAAACTAATACAAAAAACCCAGCAAATAATTTATATTCGATTTGAATCTATTTTATTTTTCTACACCTTTATACAATTAGAAATCCATTGGATAACAATAAAAGTAATTATAAGGCAAAATGAAAAATAAAATCTAAATTTAACATTTAAGAAATTTATTATTCGACATATTGTCAGAAGTTTATTTTAATTTGAAATTTATTTGCTGGTGGTTCAGCGTTGTCTATATATTTCATTGTTGCTGTAACAAATCATCAGTAGACTTCAACCACACATTTTGAATAGTCACCAGCAAATAAATTTCAAATTAAAATAAACTTCTGACAATATGTCGAATAATAAATTTCTTAAATGTTAAATTTAGATTTTATTTTTCATTTTGCCTTATAATTACTTTTATTGTTATCCAATGGATTTCTAATTGTATAAAGGTGTAGAAAAATAAAATAGATTCAAATCGAATATAAATTATTTGCTGGGTTTTTTGTATTAGTTTCTAAGCCTACTACGCTTATTTTTCTTTTGTGATTTTCAAAAAATATTATTATTTGTGAATTCTCAAATAGTTCTTGAAAGTCTGTGCATAAGATAAGAGGTTTGTGACTATTCAAAATGTGTGGTTGAAGTCTACTGATGATTTGTTACAGCAACAATGAAATATATAGACAACGCTGAACCACCAGCAAATAAATTTCAAAAAAAAAAAAATATTTACGTGAAAACAGTAAAGAAGCTAGAAAAAACTCGCACAACAGCGAAAATCAAATTGTTTTGATTTTAAATTATTTAGACTATGTCGAAATTTTTAACAACAAGTCCGAAATTTAAGTACATAATCGAAAATAATACCTTGTGAGTTATTTAGGTGTGGATGTTGAAATTGCAAGCTACAATTCCGAAATTCAGTTAATAAAAAAAATATAGTAATCTGCGTCTGCAGACAGTGAGTACCAAGATCAGAGAAGAAAAGTGCAGAGGTACATACATTGGGTCATTCTAAAATTTAAGATGATAGAATAAGGAAAATTAAGTGCGGTGGTTCAAGATGTGCGTGGTAGCATTTAAAAAAGGAAATAATAATGTCCATTATGTCACGATGGGCATCATTTATTTGCCTTTTGCAAAAACATAACATTTTACGAGCATATCAAACAGTAGCTTCGTAAGTTTTTAGCCTCCAAAGCTGTCGGCCGGACTAAAGGGGTTCTCTCCTAAGTATAAGAATAATAATAATAACGACTTTGCTGAGTAAATATTTTTGCGTACCCAACCTTTTGCAGAACGTAATGGCTGACAAATGTTTTCTTCATTAAAGGCTACATGCAAGATAAAAAAAACCTTTACTCAGGACAGACACTGTTCGATATTTAAGCTCGAAAAGAGACGTGCACGGCATAACACATTTCCCTATTCCCAAAGAAGAAACTAATAATAACTCCTAGGGGTTGAAGTAAAGTTTGTCCTAAATTCTGCTTATGACGATGATTCGTAACAAACAATTGGAAGCGTAAATTTTACCCAATCTATAATAAAGAAAAAAATATTAAGTTAAATTATGCAGCGATAAGCTTTTAAACACTTTTACCTATGCTCATACCGAATTCCTTGCAATATGTATATAAATAATAAATAATATTACTTATTTACATGACATATGTATTTCAATAGCATAAAAACAAAAGTTTCATAGGCACAACCATGATACAATAATAGGTCTGTTCCAGATGCATAACAAAACAGTCCGAACTTGTACAAAGTTATCCAAAAGCGTTCCAAATAGCAAATTTCGTGCAGTTTTGAGAGCGAATGAGAGAGTAATTTTTTTCATTTCCTGTACAAACTAGTACGAACTTTTTCTTCTGGGTAAGTTCGGACAAGAATTAAATAATCAGCTGTTTTTTGTTTACATATCGAACTGAAAAATTAACCAGAAAGTTTGCAAATATAGGAAAAAAAGTATTTGCATACAAATTTATTAAAAATCAAAATGGAAGGTTTTTTGAACAAAGTTGAGGTTGTAAGTACATTTGTACACATTTCCCTATTTATTTAATATAAAAAATTCTGTTTTTAGATAATTTACTTTTTAGAACTAATTTTCATTTGATTTTTACAGCTGTTGCCAATGATGCAAAACTTTTGTTTTTATAATGTTATGCGTTTTAAGCGACTAAAATCACTTAAATTAAATTTAATTTAAAAAGTAAGCAGCACTAGTATTTTAAGATGGGCAATTATGGTTTTTTGCGTTCCAGCAATTTTGGATAACTTTTGCATATTCAGAGAGTAATTTTCTTTTCTTATTCTCATTAGTCCGAACTTGTACGAAATCTTGTGGAACACACCTAATATAAAGGTACAACCACATTTGACGTATAAAATTAATTCTGACTTTTGTCCCAATTATGTGATTACTGTTTTTTTTTTGTAAACAGAGAGGAAAGCGTTGCCACACACATATAATGGCAACTTTTATTTAGGAATGCTTTTTGAAATGTGTAATTTGAGTTTAGAAATTGTAGTTAAATACATATTTTTTAATGTTAATTGAACATGAGAATAACGAAATCTGTGTGTAATAAGACCTACAAAAGCAAATATTTGATTAATTATTTAATTCAATAGATAACAAAAAAAGCCTCACGGCTTGGGATACAACTTCGTTCTTAAAAACATCGATATAAAGATACGGAGTTTCTTAGAAGCGATACATCGATGTTTTATTCACGGTTGTTTCATACTTATAATAATACACATTCGCATATACTTCGTGTGCAAATTTATTGCTGGTTTACATCAAGCACAACACACATACTGCGACATTTGCATTTAAGGTAAACACCCTTCAAAACTCTTAAATTTGTTCTTTTTTCTTTGCAAAGTAACAGCAAGCATTGTTGTCGCCGAGATCTGGTTGGCTGTTCTGCTCTCGTCGGTGTGAAAATACAAAAAGCTCTTTATAAAAGTTTGCACATTGTGCATATGGCTTGGACGTAGCTGAATAAGAAAGAGTTAATGCTTTGTTGATATATACAACAAACATTGTTCTTATTTTTTGTTTGCTAAGGACATGGCCTAATAATATCCGTAAGGATGCTACAACCCGTTAACAATTTCATCCGAATAATGTAAGGCAGCTACGTCTAAACACACATACTTTAATAGTTATATGTATTTCAGCTTTGTTATTGTTTCTTTGCAAAGACCAAAGATGTCGCCGAGATCTGGGGGCAAATCGCGGCACTCGTTATCGAATTACGAAATATTTCCATATACATCCTATTGGAATATTTCGTAATTACGTTCGATAACGATTGCCGCGATTTGCTCCCTGCTTGGATGTTGTGCTCTCGTCAGTGTGAAACCGCAACAGGTCTTTTGTAAAACTTTGCACACAGTGCGTATAGCTTGGACGCAGTTGATGTAAGACAATACACCAGAGAGTATAAAGACAAAGTTCCGCCTTGATTCAGTTGGAAATTTCCTTCCTGTTGTATCTTGCTTGCTGCCGTTATTGGTGCTGCTGTAACTTTTTTGCTATTTATTTTTTATAAATTTATGAAATTATTAAAATATTTTCCATTATTTTTAACTTAATAAACAAGAACGTCAAAAAAATAAAAAAAAACTCGGATTTCATAAATTAATAAGGTAGCATTAATTTTGAGAGTAAAAAATAATCGGGACAAACGTTAGAAGCTTAATATGGCGACGAAAAGAGAGAACGGTTTTACCTTTATATTATTACCCCTTATTCCAGTTGTCGACATCGACGTCACTTCAACACAATACCAAAAAATTAGGACTTGTGTACCGTTGTCGAAAATAAATGATTCCATTTGGCAGGTTTATGCTATTTTATAGACCTTAGGGAACAGAAATAGATTGTCAGTAGCATAAAATTGTTCTCGGGAGCGAGCAAACAAGACCCAATTTTTAGGTATTGTCTTAAAGTGACGTCGATGTCGACAACTGAAATAAGGGGTATTGTATCATGGGCACAACGGAATAAAACAATGTTTTCGTAATAGCAACGAGAATCGCATTTTATGTAATTGTGAAAAGTATTATGAAAAATGGTTGTGAAAATGAAAATGAAAAGTTTTTTTTTTATTTCACATTATCACAGAACCAAAATCGACCCCCAGTAGAGGGAATATTTACACATACATGTATGAAAATGTATGAATATATATAATCATATATGCCCATATACCCTCTCTTTTCGGATCCGAACCATATATGGGATATCATATATGCTCCATACATATTTTTTTTTAGCTGGGTAGGTATAGTTGTAAAATACAAATAACAAAAATGTAGGTAACAGAATATACTGTGGGAATAATATATAGAGTCATGACAGCCATGTTTTATTCTACAAAAAAAAGTAAATCAAGTATCAGAAGGAGCTTATAAGCCTTATAGGGCCTTATAATCCTATATTAATGTTTTTGCTCTCAGTGCGATTTTTTTAAAAAGAATTCATAATTTTTTCACTTTTCAAAAAAAGTTAAAAACGTTAAAACCTGAAATAAGTGAAGAAAACTTTATACAAATTTTATTAAACTAATATCACCTTTGGCGTAATACTAAACCTAATAAAAAATAAATAAGTATGTAACTATGTGCCTAAATCTACATCTGTATATCGATACCTTAATATAGAAAGGCCCTAATTCATTATTTTTTTGAAATCGAGATTTTTGAATTTTTTGATACATTAGATGTTCATCTATCGAAATATACAAAAATCTCGATTAAAAAGAAATATAATGAAGTAGGGCCTTTCTACGTTAAGGTAACGATATGCGTGTTTGTGAATATTAATAATTATTTCACTTATATGTACAACGAACAACCCTTAATAGTAGTTCTTATCCAGTCATGATAAAACGCAGTCTTGGCATAAACATCTGGAAAGCCTTGACCACAGGGAACACCCCAGTTACTAATGCCCACCAGTTGACCCTTCGCATCGACTAAAGGGCCACCAGTGTCACCATGACAAGCACCGCTACCTTCTTTCGGCATTACACACAAATGCCCGTCATCAACATCAGCAGCATATTTGCCATACATGGCCCTACAGCGCTCATTACTTATCAGCTTGCCGTCCAATTTCTTTAACTCTTCCGGATAACCTTGACCCAATTCCCAACTTCCCCAACCAGTCATTGTTAAGTTGTCACCTTCCTCCAGCTCATCCAGTTGAGCCAAAGTTATATTTTGGGTCTTATTATCGTAAGCAATAGTATTTATTAGTTTAATTAAGGCCAAATCGTTGTGGTACAACGGCTTGTCAAAATTGCAATGGATAATGACTTTTTCAACATAATACTGCCACGCCAAGCCCATCCAATTGTTTGTACCGGTCACCACCTTGAGATTACGTTTGTCCAGACCAGCCACACAGCTGGCAGCAGTAAGTATGTAACGAGAACTTATAATCGCTCCACCACAGATATGATTGCCGTACTGATTTTGCAAGGACACTTGCCAAGGAGCAACACTTTCAGCAGCAATTTCACCATCCACAATTCGTGAGTCAAGTTTCCGGTACCTTCTATTAACAGCAGGTCTAGTATTAGCATTTGCAATTCCCGGATATGATTCACCCCGTAAACGGAGGGCCTGGCTGTGGCCCAAAACTGTCATACAAACAAGAGCAAAACTTAAAACCTTCATTGCTGCTAGATATTCAATGTTATACTGTTGATAGAATGGTTAATGGTAGAAGTTTATATAGAAATCTTGTTATAGTTAGTGACAAACATCATTTATGATTTGAGATTAAAGCTGTAACGCTACAGTTGTGGAGGGTGGTATTATACGTTTGTGTTGGTGCTTGAAACGATCTTAGGAAATTTTTTTGCAAATACTTGATTGCTTGCAAGTTATTAAACATGAATTAAGAGTTAAATTGACAAACAAAAATCTGGAGTTCGGGGAGAGGATATATTTCCACTCAGTATAATTTTACTTCTAAATTTTACATACATAGTTCTCACAAAAACATTTTACGATTTTCGTCAAGTTGAATGATAGTCTTTGGAATCATTTACGGTCACCTTATCTGCTGGAGTGCATTCATCATAGAGTGCAAATAATATGGTCTAGTTGTTCCATAAATAATTGTTTACTTGTAATGCTGTACTTAAAGGTTATAAAAGTTTATACCTTCCATTAATTAACTAAATTGATTGCCAAAGAAAAACAAATTATTTTGAAAAACAATCCGATAACTCATTTATAGAGTGTCAATACTTTTAATGATTTAATTGCGCTTCTTGAGCTCAATAAACAATCGCAATTATATTAACTTATCAAAACAAAACTTTAAAATTTATTTTTGTAGGAAAATTTTAAAAACAACTTCAAATCTAAAAAGATAACAAAATCAAATCTTATAGTTTGAGAACCAAGGCTCTCTTCAGTACTAAAAAATATTTGCCAGATTTTATCAATAATATCAAAGTTAGAATATAAAATTGACTTTAATCTTCCAGAATAGCAAAGAAATGTGTTTTAAACCAATAAGCCTAGAAATGCCAAAGGTGAATATTAATAAACAGCTGCACGAATCAGCTGTATTGAAATTGTGAAAATATTTTTTGTTCTTTTTAATTTTGCAATTAAATTTATGATATTAACGCTTAGATAGGTTAGGAAAGATGGTGCTATACCGCACCACCACTTATAGACCCTATTGGGTCCATTGCGATCGCTTAGATAAATATGATTTAAATTTTTCAAGTTAACTTTAACCTTAAGGTGGGCGATACACTAACAGAAAGTTAATTTTGCTATTAAATTTTAAAGTGAACTATAAGCACTCAAGGCTGCCATATTTCTGTGGCAAAAAGGAAAAAGTGCTTAAGTCGAGATAAACTGATTTTGAGTTAATGCTGCCTCCGTAATCTGCATACTTAAAAGAAAACCTGCTTAAAATCTTAATTAATTTGTATGATTTTCCAGGAAGTTATAGCATTATAACTTGCGACTTATTTTTTACTTCATACATGATACAATTATAACAGGTACATGCACAAGCCCAGCCTGTTAATGTATACAATACCTACAGTTGTCAAACTTTGTTTACAAGCTACAAAAATGTTAGTGTATGTGTGTGCATAAAATGATTACAGTGTTGCCAATGAAATAACACATGGATGTGTTTCCAATTACATATTGAAGAAAATTACACTACAAATGTTTTTTGTAAATTGAAATGAAAACAAAAATAAATAAAAATAAAACATAAAGTAGAATTACACACAGATTGTATATGAATGTAATTACATGGCCTACATATGAGAGTAATTGCACACTCTGTGTAATTACACACCTATTGGCAACACTGAATAACTATAATCATTCATGTATGCCGCGTTTGCAATTGTACTTTAGTTACCCTGTAATTGTTATTTTTAAAAACAAAAGGCATCTGTTTCTGACAATTATACGTTTGTTTATACCAACAAAATGAATGTGTTTTTTGGTGTTGTAATTTTGTTGTAGTCGTGCATGTACCTAGTATAATTGTACCATGACTTTGATATATTTCAACTTAAATGTATTACTTATAGGGCCAATTTCACCAACTCTATTTAAATATCAGTTCATATTTAAATGTCGATTTTGATTAATTTTTGTATGGAAAAATTATTTTTAAATATGAATTGATATTTAAATAAGTTGGTGAAATTGGCCCATAGTGTGTAGAATGATGTTTGCTTAAAAAAATAAAGGCTAACAGAGAATTTCCCAATTTAAGTGTAAAAAAAATAAATTTTCGAAAACCGACTTGAACGCTTAAAAGTGCTCTCCTGCAAAACAGTAAAATATGACTTAAGTACATTTTCCTTATTGCCTTAGATTTTCTAATAAAGATATGGCAACTCCAACACTAGCTAATCTTATAGATACTTATATTCAAATTATGTTAACTTTGGAATAAACTATTTAATTTGAAATTTATTTGCTGGTGGTTCAGCGTTGTCTATATTTTTGTTGCTTTAACAAATCATAAGTAGACTTCAACACAAACCTTTTATCTTATGCAAAGACTTTCAAAAACTATTTGAGAATTCACAAATAATAATATTTTTGAAAATCACAAAAGAAAAATAAGAGTAGTAGCCTTACCCCTAGTTTTTAGTGGTTAATTAAAGTTATTATTAAATTACGTTGAAAGTACGGCAGCACTCAAAAATTTCCAAATATTATGGAAAGCTTTCCATAGAACAGCTGTTTAATATAAACTCAAAATGCAGAAAATTAAAATTGCATAAAAACACATTTTATGAAACCAAAGGAGCATCAGAATGCATTTTGCTATTTATTTATACCATGATATGAAACTTTGAATTGTTTATGTTATGTATTTATGCAAATTAAACGAAATTCGTCCTAATACGACCACATGATGTTTTCAACCCAACCACATGATGTTCATGTGTATGTTTGCAATAAACGCACACACGCATAAAAACATATGGATCGCTCATAAAACTTAAACACTACTTAATTACACAAGGTTGGGCATTTAATTATTATTTAAATATGCACTCAAAAACACAATTTCGTATTTAATTAGAACTTAAAAATAATTACAGTTTGATTACCAACTGAAAAAATGGGCATTAGAAACTTATACAAAACCCAGCAAATAATTTATATTCGATATGAATCTATTTTATTTCTCTACACCTTTATACAATTAGAAATCCATTGGATAACAATAAAAGTAATTATAAGGCAAAATGAATAATAGAATCTAAATTTAATCTTAAATGTTCAATATTCCGTTAAACTTCTTCAGGATATTTCTTATTTTTGGTTTTTATGATATTTAATTATATCTTTTTTTCATTTTTTTTAGAATAACTTGTAGGGACTCCTAATTTTTTTTTCTAAAAATATTTGGCAAAGTTGCAGCTCCGGTAAAGTTGATTAACTTATGAGAACATATAACCTGAACGTGTTTAAGTACCCTAACATCTCATATAGGCCACTTTTACCTCAAAAATTTAAAACATTTTGTGACGTTCTCAAGCCTTTGATTTGTGGGAAAAAGTTTGACCTCAATTCAATATCGATTCAAGGTAACATTTTCATATTTAGTTTCTACTCTTCCTTTCTTTAAAAACTCTTGCATTCGCAAATATTCATATTTCGAATATCAAAAGGGTGACAAACAATTCCATTTCTTTAATAGCTCTTCTTTGCTGAAATTCATTTCCGCACATTTCTTTCTTAGTCATTTTCTTTCAGCAGCGTCATAAATTACTATAAATGTCCAATCGAAATAATGACCAATAAAATTTATTAAAACAATTAAACTGATAAACAAAGGCAAATACAATTTCAACAATTATAACTCAATTAGGTCCAATAAATGGCCGGTAACTTTTCCTTGAACAAATAAACATGTATGTGAGCATTTATGTAGTATTATTAAGTATTAAATTTTTTTTTGCCATAAACTGTTATGGTGGGCAACCGAACTTTAGTTGCGTTGCCATTTGGCATTTGTGATGGTAGTTAATAATACATAAATGTCGTACCAAGCACAAAAAGTCAAATAATGACATGGTTTTCTTTGTTGTGACAGTTTAAACTATTTGTTAATCAAGGAAAAACTGCACAATATAAAAATATAAAAAGATACTACACTAACTGACTAATGGCTTGATTATGGATGGCAACTGAACCTCATTTGCGTTGTCAACTAGCAACGCAGATCAAATTAAACTTGCTATTACGTATGGCTTCTATACTGAGACAATATTTATAGATAAAGAATTTCACATTCAGCTATAGAACAACCACAAACTTTATTGAATCTACAAGCATCTCTGAACTAGACCAAGAAAATAGATGGACATACTGCTAGGTAAACGATACAAAAATATGGGACAAAGTACGTCCGGGCACTCCGATGATCTCAATTACTTTAGGTAGCCACTATACAAATTTTACTAGAACTATAATCGAAGAAACATTCAAACCCGTCTGTTATGCAGATGACGTGGCAGTATTAATAAGAAGGAACCACCCTATAATGCTAGTTAAGAAAGTAAAGTAGGCTTCCAACATATTTTACAATTTGGCAAGGCAATGAAGATTAAATGTCATCCAGGGTGAAACAGAAATTTACTTGTTCACAAGAAAACGGAAGATTCCGGCATTTAAATCATCAGTAATGATACAAATCACTAAAAGGATCAAGTATGACCCCTATTACTTGATTGTAGACTGTCTTGGAGCGACTATACATAAAATAGAGTAAGAAAAGCTCAATGTTGTTTTGTTTTTGCTGAAGAGAAATTGGTTCGAAATGGGGGTAAACAATCGAATTAGACACACGTATTTACACAAACGTATTAAGACCAATTCTTACGTACAAATCGTTAGCTGTGTTGGAAGTAAATAGAAAGTCTTCAAAATATATAAAGTCAGTGCTGCATTGGCATCTGTGGAGCTATTAGAACCACATCAACAAAGGCTGTGGAGAGAACACTTTATCTACATTGCCACTCAATCTGCAGCAGATCTGAGTGCTGCCAGGATGACGATGAAGGGAAACAGAACATATAACTACACAACAAAAAATATTGGACATCTAACCATGGAGTAATACAATCACTGATATATATGAACGAATCCCAACTAGATATTTACACACTAACTGATTGACTTTAATACCATAAGGGGATGCAATGAAGGAAGCAGCGAATAGTAATGGGTGTTTTTTATTGAGGTATAGAACTTTAAGTTGGCATCACTTTTTTAACTGGCGGCCATTTTGTCAGCTGTCAAGTGATTAATATTTAGTTTGGTTTGCCATTTCATCATGAACAGGTTGACAAAAGAACAACGCTTGCAAATCGTGCAAATTTATTTCGAAAATAATGGTTCAGTTCGCGAAGTTTACCGCAAGCTCCGTCCATTTTATGGTCGATATAATCGTCCATCAGAGCAATTAATTCGGTTAATCATGGATCGTTTTCGCACTACGTTTACTCTATGTGATAATACGCATCCGCAGAGACGTCGAACAGTGCGCACAGAAGAAACAATTGCCTCTGTAGAGCAAAGTGTTGAAGAGGACCCGAATGAATCGATTCGCCACCGTGCACAGCAATTGGAGCTTTGTCCATCAACTTTATGGAAGATTTTGCGCAAAGATCTTGGCTTGCGACCTTACAAGATCCAGCTTGTGCAAGAATTAAAGCCGCGAGACCATGCAATGCGTCGTGATTTTGGTGTATGGGCCGAAAATGAGATTGATCTCGATGCTGATTTTCATCGCAAAATTTTGTTCAGTGATGAGGCTCATTTTTGGTTGAATGGTTACGTCAACAAGCAAAATTGCCGCATTTGGAGTGAAGAGAATCCACATGAGACCCTTTACATCCACAAAAACTGACTGTTTGGTGTGCTCTATGGGCTGGTGGAGTCATTGGGCCATACTTCTTCCGAAATAATGCTGGAGAGTCAGTTACCGTTAATGGAGACCGGTATAGAGCCATGATAACCGACTATTTTGTTCCCGAATTGGATGGCATGAATGTGGATGAGTTGTGGTTCCAACAAGACGGCGCTACATGCCACACAGCGCACGTCACAATCGATTTATTGAAGGAAACATTCGATGAGCGCATAATTTCGCGGAATGGACCTGTCAATTGGCCACCAAGATCGTGTGATTTGACACCATTGGATTATTTTCTTTGGGGATATATGAAGTCGCTCGTCTACGCCAACAAACCAGAAACGTTAGGGGACTTGGAAGCCAACATTCGTGGCGTTATTGCCAACATACGGCCCCATATGCTCGAAAAAGTGGTTGAAAATTGGACCTGTAGAATTGGCTTTATTCGAGCCAGCCGCGGCGGCCACATGCCCAAAATCATATTTAAACATTAATGGCATAAAATTATCCTTCCAATAAAGCCAAATTGATGGACATTAAAACGATTTTCTTGTGTTTTATTTCAATTCGAAGTTCTATACCTCTAAAAAAACACCCGTTACAAGAACCGATATTACACAAGATTCTCTCCAACAAATAAATAAATAATATTTCTATAAACGAAATGACCAGAAGAGGTCTCACTATAAATATGTACAAAGAAAACAGAAACAATGATATAAGCCGCGATAGAAATCATCATCAAATTAACATAGGATCCGAAGCATTAAATAAAACAAGTGGAACACTTCTGATACTCGCGAGTCACAACTAGCGAAGACGGAAATGTGGACAGGGATTTTAAATCGCAGCATAGCCAATTCATACTTCACCTTTAACAACAATTTCAAAACTTGCTGTATACAACTCCACGTATATACCAACCCATACATATTTCTGTGAATCATAATCGCTAACCAAAGCATAATTAGGAATCAGAAAGAAAATACTAAGGGCATGTGGCCTGCAAAATCAGACGAGACCGAATACGAAACGATACTCTACGGCCCACCTTTAATACAGAACAGCTGAACAACAAAATCGAACGTAATAAACTGAGATGGTTTGGACATGCCAGAGAACTACCTGCCGAAACGAGTATCAGAAACAAGACCGAGTGGTACGAGATGCAGAGGAAGAAGCAGAAACAGCGATACAAGATATATCGAAGTGAACAAGAACATCTGAACTCCAGGGTAACATATTAAGGTCCAGAATAAGTAAGTAAGTGTTAACACAGACGGGCTATGACCGGAATTGAAATAGAAAAAAATACTTTAATCTTCCGGACTATAACCAGGTTTTTCAGATCGAGATTCCAATGTCGTTACGGAAAGCATAAGATGCTTAAATGGTGCCAGCCGGTATTTTCACGGGCCTTCAGAACCTTAATGAAGAAGGAATTTGAATACCGGAACGTTCTTCCATATATAAAAATATGCACATAGTGTATAGATATACAGACAATATGGATACAGGGACATCAAGTTATAACAGAAAATGAAGAGGTTGATAGGTTTGACAAGATAGCACCATCTTTGAATAACATCACACCACAGAACGTCATAGATCCTTTTAAGAGACTCTAAACCAAGTTCAAATAATAGACGATGAAGTACATGAGACAGTTTGGGAAAACGCCAAACCTTTATCATAGGTTAATCCAAATCAAGAGAAGACAAAAGAGATGATAAGTTAAAATAATAGTTAGCAAGCACCTTGACTACAAAACCTTAGACCCTGGGTTCAATCCCTGTATCCAACAAACATAAAATAACAACAGCACACATTTTTCTGATATGAATTAGTGTCTCTTTATCCTAATTTACACTATTCCAGTCTCCTTGCTAAGCTGATTAGTTTTTTAGGTGAGAGAGACGAGACGAAAAGAAACATTTCTATACCCCTCGTCTCTCTCTCCCTCAAACCAAGAAGCTTAGCAAGAAGACTTGCATAGTGTAAACTAGGAATTAGTATCAGTTGTTGTGGGAAAGTTCAAGTGAAGAAGGCATAGTCACTGGTCACTTGAACCGACTTCAGCACATACCAATCCTACTGTAACATCAGAGCGCCTTCCTTTGCTGTCAGAGTAAAATAATTAATAAAACTAGGCACTGCAACACTGCATCATTTAAAAAAAAACATGCAAATTAGCAGAGTTGTAAAATAATAAAACTTTTATCGGTCTCTTCCCTCAACGCCTGTCTTCGCTACACTATCCCTTTCCTAAAGAAGGTAACACCTAGTAAAAGTAGTAGGCATTCATTGCCTGAGTGTTACTTCTCTTTAAAAACTAAACCAACACTCAGGTCTCATATAGTTCACATGCGACTGATTAAGTATATCTTGCAGAGTATGTAAGGAGAAGAACGAAACATTGGAATACTACCTGTTTTATTTTTCAGTGTTTAGTCGCCTAAGCAGATAAATTCTCCATAAAGAGGAGGCGACTAAACACTGAAAAATAAAACGGGTAGTATTCCAATGTTTCGTTCTTATCCTTACATACTCTGCATGTGATATCCTTAATCAGTCGCATGTGAACTATATGAGACCTTACCTAGTATCTTTTAGGTTCTAAGGAGTTTTCTTAGGATCTAAGAAAACTCATAGAACAGACTGTTTTCTTGGCAAGATTGGTTTATCAAATACATTTTTCTGGGCAAATACATATCTGTGGCAATAAGGAAAAAGTGATCAGGTCAGAAGTCTTAAAAGCATAAGTCGCAAGTCATAGTGCTATAACTTCCTGAAAAATCACACAAATTAATTGAGATTTTGACTAGGAGTACTTTTGAATATGCAGATTACAGAGCTAACATTAACTCAAAATCGGCTCATCTCGACTCAAGCAATTTTTCCTTCACAGATATATTGGAGTAAGCTTCATCTTCGGGTAGAGCGAGAACACGCCACATTGGCCATGAGTGTTATTCCGTAAGGGATTAACCTAACGCGGCTTATGTATGTATGGCAACTTTCTGACTACACTAAGGCTGGTAATAGAAAAAAATTCACTTTGTTACCATCCAGTTATTGAATATTTAAAAATATTAATCATTTGATCATTTATTTCCCTTCTGTGTGGCCAAAAATTTGTTTATCATTTTTTTAGTTAAAAAAATGGTGAAAAGATTTATGTTGAAATTTGCAGGAAACATGTGATCGATACATGCCCTTAAATTTCGAAAACAATGTTTGTTATTTATTTGTGAAAAATACACTTGAGTGGAATATTTTATTTTTTATAATCAATCCGATTTATGGCACAATTAATTTTGCTAATAAATATTGTACTCGTTATGTGGGCTAATAGACAGTAAACAATTTTATTTATCAGGTTTAATTATAAGCCAATTTAGTTAACTATTTATATGGGCCAGATAGAACTTGAATGCATTAGTAATTTTATCAAATGAAATGCAAACTCAAAAGTATTTCAAATAAATTTACTTCGGTATTTCTTATATTTCAGCCTTAAGAAATAGCAGAAATTTAACATATTTCTTTTAATAAAATTTTATTATTGTAAACTCTACTGAGCATTCTGGATTCACTATGGAAGTAAAAATTATAATTCTAATTGCATTGACAGTCAAAAGTTCCCTTGGCTCGGAAGTACGTGTAGTGGGTGGAGAAGTAGCTAAAGATGCAGAGGCTCCATATCAAATTTCACTGCAGAGTATGTTTGGTGATTTTATGTGTGGTGGGGCCATTATTGCTAAGGAATGGGTGCTAACAGCAGCCCATTGCGTTTATGGCTACAATCCTCCCTATCTGAGAGTGATTACAGGTACCAACAACTATTCCGAACCCGGTGCCATTTATAAAGTAGATGAGTATTGGACCCATTGCAGTTATCAAGCTTTCTCATATCACGATGATATTGCACTAATGCATATAAATGGCGCCATTAAATTTAATAATAAAACGAAAGCGATACCATTAACCGATAAATCCCTGAAACCGGGCGATAAGCTTGTTTTAACTGGTTGGGGTGATACTGAGCGCGGTAGCGGTCCCACGGATAAATTACAAAAGCTGCTCACTACTTTTGTTTCTTACAAGGAATGCAAAGAACTTCATGGAAACAGTTCCATGGTAGACATTGGCCAGATATGTGCTTTCACACGCAAAAATCAAGGTTCATGCTATGGTGACTCAGGAGGTGCTTTAGCGCATAATGGTTACTTGGCTGGCATTGTCAATTGGGGGATTCCTTGTGCTACCGGTGTGCCAGATGCTTATGCCAGTGTCTATTTTTACAACGACTGGATTCGCAGAACAATAAGTTCATTTAACGGTCAATGCAGCACTTGCTATTGTAGTCCCAGCAACTATCCGTAATTTTTTGGGGATCGGCATATGAAGTGCTCGTATCGAAATTAATAAGCGTATTATAAAATTGTAAAGAGTAATTAAATTGCTTAAGTATCTACTAAAATTATTTATTAGTATAATTTATGCGACCTGTTTGATTCGTATTCGTATATGTATCCATACTAATATTATAAATGTGAAAGTAACTCTGTCTGTCTGTCTGTCTGTTACCTTTTCACTCCTAAACCGCTGAACGGATTTCGATAAAATTTGGTATATATGTAGATACCTTGAGATCCGAGAAAGGACATAGGATAGTTTTTATTTTAGAATTTGCCCTATAAAGGGGAAAAGGGGGTTGCAATTTTGTACGGAAAGATAAGTTTTTAATAGTAAAAACTGTTGGGTTTTAAATATGGAGCTAATTTTACTTAAATATAGTTAGTTACACATACATGCACTTCTTTATAGATTGAATTAAAAATTCCGCTGATTGACCATTACTACACTGGAAATTATTTTCATAGCTAAAAGTTAGAATTTTTTATTTACTTGAAGTGTATTTATTTTAAGCCTATCAGTTAATTTGAACTGTTTATCCTCCGCGGGCAAAGTCACGGGTACAAAGCTAATATTTAAATGTATTCAAGTTGGGTTTTAACGAACTCTGAGTTAAATCGTTTTTATGGTTGCGTACACCAAAGGTGAAAACCCCCCTATTGCTTTCGCTATGATGTCCGTCTGTCCGTCACAGTATTTTTTTTCTCGGGAACCGTAACAGCCACGTACCTGCAATTTTCACATAATATGTAAAACTTTAACCGCTGCAACAGCAAATGTGACGGTTAAAAATTACAGGGTGTTAAAAATCGAGCAACGAAAAATTTTGAAATTCTAATGTATTTAATATACATACAATTGAATGTGCAATTTCGATAAGGGCACATGTCTGCATATTTAAAGTTTTCAGGAAATGAAAAAAAAAATTATTTTCTAATGAAGTACAGTAGTTTTGATTTAGCTGCCTTTTGTTTAAGTGCACTTTGGACTTAACTGCCTAAACTGATAAATTTCTGTCACTATTCTTTAAAACCCCAACAAATTCGTTTTTTAACTGCACTTTCTATACCTGCACATTTAAGATAAGTGCCCTAAAATTTTGGTAATTTTAAAAGATTTTCATACAAAAAATCAACGTTGACTTGACTGCACAAAATATATATTTTCTGTAATTATTGTTCAAAATTCGTTTTTAAGTGCACTTTGTATACCAGCGCATTTAACATATTTTTTGGCAGTTTTAAATTATTCTCATATAAAAATTTTAAGTTAGCTGCACACATTAAAAAAAATGTGGCTACATAAGTATGCAACCATGTATGTGTATAAAACTCAAGTCAAAAATTGTATACCTGCACATTTAGGCAGGTAAGTGTATTTAAGATAACAGCATTTTTGACTTATCTGCACAAAAAGTCGTGCAAAGTTGATTGTGCAGGTAAGTCAAAATTACTGTATAGCATTTCAAAAAATTATACACGGCCAATTAACAATCGAAAGTTACAGAAATATTTTGATATTAACCTTATTATATATGTTTGTTTATAAATTTTAATTTTTTTAGATGTGCCCTTTTCGAAATTTACAGTATTAAGTATACACAACTTACAAATTTTTTTTTTTGCATTTTGTTAAGAAATGAATATTCTACCAGCTTGCTGGTATGTTATGTGGTTCGAGCATGATTGTTCAATCGCTTGATTGTGCGTGTATGCTATTGTAGTGTATGATCAAAATCATATTTATAAAAAATATTAAGTTTATTTATTTGAAAAAATACATCAACTATAAATAACAAGTTATTAACTAAACAAGATTCACTTTTCTTACTTAACAAACGCATGACTATTACATTTGCCATCACCCCTCATAGTTCGACGTATCCAGTCCAAATAGAAATAGGTACTGGCATGAACATCAGGATAGCCCACAGCACAAGGTCTACCCCAATTAACAACACCCACCAAATTACCATTGTGTACTAAGGGACTACCAGAATCACTATGGCACGAACCCTCACCACGTTTGGTGAATGTGCAAATATGACCCACATCCACACTCGCACTGTTCTTGTGGGCTGCTTTGCACTGCCTGTGCGTCATATATTTCAAATCAATCATTTTCAAACGATCTGTTATTTCACCGAAATATTCCTCATGGCCCCAACCAGTTAAAATCACATCATCCCCATCTTTCATTGGCTTTGAATGCAAAGGAACAATTTGGGTTTTAGAATTCAAAGCAATACTTGCATTCAAATGCAAGAGAGCAATATCATTACTGGAACCGGGATTATCGTAATTGCAATGCACATATAAATGATCCACATAATAGAAGACACCAGCTGAATTGGTCAAATCTTGGGTACCTGTCAACACATATATATCGGCGGGATATTTGTTCACCACACAATGGGCTGCAGTTGCAATCCATTCGTTAGCAATAATACCACCACCACAGAAATGACCCCATTTCATTTGCAAGGACACTTGATAAGGAGCTGAGCCTTCTGCAGCAATATAGCCTCCAACTATACGTTCCTGTTGCGATATAACATTTGCAGTCTTCTCACTATTTTTAGCTGATACTATCAAAGCGGTCAATGATACCGCCAAACCAATTAGAACTACTGTTATATTTTGCTTCATTTTTATACTACTCGTAATTTTAAACTAATTTGGTTTGGACAACTAAACAATTTAAACGTTTATTTTTCGGGTTTTATTAAAAATTTATTAAAAAAAATAAGATTGGCCAGTTGTTTTTCTTGCCATAAAATTGTGATTTGTGATTAAATAATGTCTAAATATAATTTCTAAGCACTAAATAATAACAAAAAAATGGGAATAAGTGGATGTGATAAAATAGAAATATTTTATGGAGGGCCGTGTTACCGGGTGAACACAACGAGAACGCCAACGGTCCTACTGTTAATTTAGCATACACACACAATTAGTTATTTTAATACTCAGCATAAACAAGTCTCAAGGGTCGTATGGAATTCCATCACTAATATTGAAGGAGTGTTCTTCGACACATCCATTAGCTAATAACCATAATGGTGAGTTTCCAATGTGGTCAAAGGTTGCCAGTATTATGGCAGTCTCTTAAAAATAGAGACTTATATCCCTATTAATGAACGCCCAATTACAATGTATTCTCTGCTTTTCAAAGTATGTATGTAAGTATGGTACTTAACGAGAGGTCATCATAGCTGCTCAAAGTAATACCAGAGTGCCGAGCATCAATCGGCTTCTTATACAAATGAATACACATAGGCAAATGCATTTCCCCCGTGTTTCTCTCGGTGGACAGCTTTCCTCTATGGGCGACTTAATTGCCCTCCTTTTGGAGAAATGGTATAAATCAATTCACCATTTTGGAGAAAGTAAGGTGGTGGCTCCAAATATTTTCAAGTCGTTTGATAGGGGGCGACATGGTGTGTTTTGGTGAAAATGTCATGATTTTGGTGTGGGTAATAATTTCTCTCGATTCCTATCGAGCTTCCTAAGATATCGCACTATAGGAGTTGTTACCAGTGTTACAATTTGTCAAGTTTTCCCATTTTTTGGAAGTTATTTGAGATGCCCAAAAGTTTTTGAAAACAATAAAGTTTTTAATAAATACATAAGTAATTTAACTTTTGTAGTATATTGAATGAAAATATAAAGTGATGTTTGTATGCAATGAAACGATCTTATATTTTCTCACTCCCTTATTAATGCAACAGTGTCTAATTGTCTCTACTCCCTCTTATGTACGACTATGCCGTTTAAATGGCTTGAACTTTTAATAAAATAATTTGCAAATAAGAAATATATTTATTAATGTAATTGATATTCTGGAGATGTCGCTATATTCAAGTCACTGTATGAATTTCTTAAGGCTGCCAAAATCGATATATAACAATTCTTACCTGATCTTCTGATGTTTCAGTAACATCTCTGTTTGTAACCTGGCTTTTGTGAGCCTACCTGCTCCGCCAACATTTTGCAAAATTAAAAAAAAAAAAAAAGTATGTGATATTTTTTTAAAGATCTCTAAATCTAAATATAAATTTTATTTTATGTTTTTTTAATTATATGTTACATTATTGATTTTAATCGTTTTATAATTTAAAATAAAATGAATTCCAAATACATTTTTGTGTTTACTTTTAAAATTATGGTACTTTTGTAAAAAAAAAGTTTGTTTTTCAGATATAAGAAGTTTTAAAAAATATATATATGGTGATTGTTACAGATGGATCTCGCCAAGCAAGTTTAAGCTCTCCTACTCTAAAATTCCAATCCTAACACCTATTTCGCCGATGACAGCAGCATTTATTATTCATTCCCATTCAGCAATAAGCCAAACCTGTCGGAGGTCAGATTGGGTAAATTTTAATACTCGTCGGACCCAATCTTGAAAGCTTACATACACACATACAACGAGCATAAAGTAAAGTGGGAAGACTTCGTATTCCCTTAATTTATGAAATAATATTACAATGAATATAAATTGACTTCGGTGAGACTTTATATTCGTCTACAATACAGTCTATATACTGGCCAATTACTTAGAACAAGAATCGGTAAATCTTTCTAACGACACTTTTAAGTGGCCTACTTATAATTGTCGTTCGTACGGTATCGGCACTTGTTGTCTATTATGTCCCAGTTCACACTATAGTCAAGTCATATTGCTAAGCTTATCACTTTTTATTCTTTGAACTTTCATCGGCGTTCACACCATGCAAGTCTTATTTTTCAGCTCATATTTTTTATGCATAGTTTTGAGTATTCATGTGTGCTTTTTTAAAACATTACGAATGAGGAAGCAAATCGTATTGACAGTACATGAAGTTGAGTACTCGCTTATTTTATCCTCGTCTCTCTCTCCACAACAAACTAATCAGCTTTGCAATAAGACTGGTATAGTGTAAACTAGGACTATGTACAAACGTTGATTACTTATACCAACTAAAATATGATCTGAGTGAGGCCTCAGTGTGAGCTGCTATGAACACTACATTATGAATTTTTTTTCATGTTTACTTAATACATGATTAATAGGAAAAATTATTTTCTATAGGTTTATTGATTTCTTCAACACTTAAAATAATTTTCTAATTGTTATTGCTCTTTTTTTGTTATCAAAAAAAAAAAAAAAAAAAAAAAACGCTAATCTGATTACTTGAATTATTTTGCAGCTTATAGGTCTCTACTATAATTCAAACAGTATTTCTTAGAATTCTTTTATTATGCGTGTTGCTTCTTGCAAGTTCTTTTTAGCTGTGGCAACTTTATCTACTTAGTACCTAAAAATACAACACAATATTTTAATGTTCATCTCTCTGAGTAAATGACTAGGGGTCTTATGCAAAAAAACTTAATAAAGCTTTGCCAAGCAATATTAAGTAAAGTTGTATTCTAAAAAAATTATTGTATAAAAATTCTAAAGTAGGCACCCACGTTTGTTAAGACTACTTTAAGTTGATATTTCCAAAATGTGTATTTTGTACCTCAAATATTTTTACTAATATAGCACATACTGACTGATTCATGTTACATCTGAAAATGAAGCTAGAAGTGCCTGCTCTTATCTTAAATTTATTGGGTCTTATGTAAAAAAACTTAATAAAGCTTTGCCAAGCAATGTTAAGTAAAGTTGTATTCTAAAAAAATTATTGTATAAAAATTCTAAAGTAGGCACCCACGTTTGTTAAGACTACTTTAAGTTGATATTTCTAAAATGTGTATTTTGTACCGCAAATATTTTTACTAATATAGCACATACTGATTCATGTTACATCTGAAAATGAAGCTAGAAGTGCCTGCTCTTATCTTAAATTTATTATTTCTGTCATGTAATGGGAAACATCAGCAAATTATCCAATTGCTTCGAAATACATAGCAAAATCTATAAACAAATATTAAAATAAATACAATTATACAAAAATGTTTTAGTGATGTACATACAATCAAAACAAATCGAAAAAAGCTGGATATTCAAATACTCGTTTCATTCGAATAAAACAAATTGTGATAATTTTTCACATTTTTTTACTTTTACTTCATGGTTGTGTTTATCTGTTTTCCTATTAAGTCAGAAGCTCATATTTTTTAAATTAGGTTGCTTTACTTCAAGATAATAAAAATTTATTTAATAAAATAAAAAAAATATTTGAATACCCGAATGAAATTGTATTCAATTTTGTACATCATAAGCTGTGAAGTGGTTGTTGAACACGGTGGTGTTACCAGTATTTATTATTAAATCACAAAATATTTAAAGTTGTCTTTTGCATATGATTTTTTAATAAAGCTATGTTAGCCTTAAAGTGCTTATCAACTACTATGAACTTTAAAGCTAAAGTAAAATATTTTTTTGCATAAGGGGGTAGGTTTTTTGCTACCGAGGTCCAGGCCAGTCAGAAGTTTCTATAGATGTTTTTCCTTGGAAGTGCCAAAACGAGTAATTAGCTCTTTTTTTAATTTTTCATACTTGCCTGATGCTGGCGGATTCTTGGCGACATCAGCTATTTGCATTAAGGCATCAGCATTTAAAGCAGTAATGACTGTATAATATTTTGATAGATCTGCTGTTACTCTGTTAACATGCAGCAGTCCATCTACTTGCGTAAACCATAGTTCAGGATCAGACGGCAAAAACTTGGGTAAATGGTGCATTCCAACAGATTCCACTGAAATATTATTGTCATCCACAAGTTTACTGCAGCCACTTGTGTCAGCGTTGTCTAAATTGTCCAATGTCTGGTGCTTTTTTGGTGGAGTTCTTTCAACACTCATTGCTTCCTTTTTTTATTAATTTGCCGGGTTGTTAGCTGTAATGAATCACGTCGGGGTCACCAATTATATGTCTCTACTATAATTCAAACAATAATATGTAGGATTTCTTAGAATTCTTTTATTATGCGTGTTGCTTCTTGCAAGTTCTTTTTAAGAAGGAATAAAAAACGTTTGGTTTAAAAAGATGTCAAAAACATGTGGTAATGAGATGAACATTAAAATATTGTGTTGTATTTTTAGGTACTAAGTAGATAAAGTTGCCACAAGCTTTTCAGTCGTGGTAATAAAAACATAAAAATATCAGGCGGTAGTCGTTGCTTACTATTATTGGACTATCGTATTTCTATGACCAACCAATTCCACTGTTTCAATTGGAAATTTTGTATGATGAAAAAATTAATTACTGTTTTCCAATATTATTCTCAATTGCTGCATTAAAATCTTGGCATATCGACAAGCGTTATGGATTTCTTCACTATTGTAGTGTATTTATTAGAGATAGCATAGTCACAACTCTGTACCTTGTTAAGTACTAAATATAGACACTTATCATACGCGTTAACTGAACGTACCCATTACTATAAGTATGTATAAATATATTTATATATATATATATTATTATATATATATATATATTTATATATATATATATATATATATATATATATATGCATATAATTCGTATGTGCAGGATTGTAAGCAATTGTTCATTCCTTAAATAAGAGTCAAACAAAAGACGTCAGAACTATAAATAAACTCATAGAAAGTAATTATATCCACTGTTTGTCGCATAATACAACTCTTTGGTAGAAATGGCCGGTTGAAACTTTTGGTGGTCCCTCGAACCATCGTTTACGTATACAAGTTCAGCCTCAGCCTTGAGCACTTTAGATTCGCTTAAACCTGCATATGAAATTAAGCCAAATCTACTTTCGATAAGGTGCTGAAAGCCCAGCTGAAGACTAAATTAAGGGTATTGTATGGAAAGTTTTTCATTTGCTCTTAAAGAAGATTAAGAACCAGTTAAAACTGGTGGCATTTGTTGGTGAATTAAAGATGCCTTTATAGTGAATCCGCCTCAACCCCAGACACCACAAATGCCTGCCAAGTGACTGGAAACATACATAAACTGTATATTCCGTTCTTGAGTGGCATAATTACAGTCCATAAGCTCTGGGGTCGAATCGTCATATCCGTGAACGTACAACTCGTCACGTAAAAACACCATTTTTGGATTATGACATACGTGAACGTACTGAAATTCTATTCAGCTTATACGATTGACGTATCACTTAATTTGTTTTCGTATGTGACGATTTGAGCCTTGGTTTGATACTGTCATACGAATACAGTAATTGACGCTTATTTATTAGCTCCAACATGAAGCAAATGAGACTTTTACTGCCTTAAAATATTCTATGTTGTATAACAATTTGATTTGATCATTCATATTGGATACTTATTTCAAGCGATTACAGGGTTGTTCATCAAAGTCGAAAGAAGACGTTTGTCCTAAAATTTCTGTTGAAAACTACAATAAAATTACAAATATTTGGTTTTGTTTTTACCGAAAGCAACAGAGCGAAGGTATACTTTTGATATCGTTGAACAAACAATAAGTATAACACATATAAAATTTAGATTTTTATCGAACTCGTTCATTAGTTAATTTTTGACACAAGCCGATGATCAAACCCATTTAAGATATATGAGTTTTTTGGCCATAAGCTTGTGCCTAAATTTAACTAGTGAACGAGTTTGACACAAGTATAGAAAAATCAATTTTTATTATCCTGGTTTAATAAAATTTCCATATGAATTTACCCATTCGATTCGGGTAAAATGTTTGTCTGGACAAATTTCCTTAATATCTAAGTTCTCTTATCCTTTCTCTCTCCCACTCTCTCTCTATATATATCTGGTAAGACTGGTAAGCACTATCCTACAAGTTTTAAGAAAATATAGCCCTGATATTTTGAGTCTTGTCTTTTAAAAATCTTCATAAGTTCCATTAGATCTCCATGTAACGTTTCCTCAAAAGTTGTTGTTTGTTTGTTGTTGTTGAAAGTCGATATCAATAATCTTTGTAGGTTCTCAGTGTCATCCTGCTGGAAACGCTTCGACATTGCCTTTCTTGAATCAACTCAAGGTATGTGGCGCAATGAGCCCTCTTGCGCAATAGTCAGAATCAGAGAATTTTTCCCTAAACCCTCAAAGAACTGAAACATTTGTAAACTTTACTAAGAAGCACTTGAAGAATTTCTTGGCCAATGCGTTTTCGGAACCCATGCTAAACCTATGGGTCTCTCGTACTGTTTTACATGCAATAATGAAGAGTAGAAGGAAAGCATTTTGTATCTCTTCTGCCTCTGTCCTACTCTGGAGGATCGCCATCTACACTGCCTTAGCAGATAATCCTTTAGTGCCTATTTGAGTTATCGGAAATGAGACACAAAAATCTGAACCTCTATATTCGGAGTAGCAGCTGTTATAGTCGCTGACTCTCCTCTATAGCATGTGCATCAGTGTGCACACTTAATTTTTTTTAAATTCGGTAGAATCGACAGAAAACATCGGTAGATTTGAATGAAATTCGGTAGAAAATTTTTTTATTCAGAGAAACATAAAAATAACAATTCAAAGAAATAAAAAATAACAAAATATATGTACTTATATATAAAGGGTAAGTGCAAGGAGTATCAAACTAAACAGGTTCCAAAAGCGCATTTAAAACTTCACATGTGATTGGAAATTAAACTGCCACAAACAGTGAAGCATTTCCAATAAAAAAAGTGTCATTCCCAGTTATTTTCTCTTTACCCTTTATATAGATGTGCTATGCATTCATAAAATAATATACATAAATAACAGGAATTCAGTTTTTGTACATAGGTTTTATAAAGCTACTAAAATAACTTTTATTTGACAAACATTTGCAACTACAAAGATCATGACATTAAATGACCACTCTGCGGCCGCACTGCAAAGTAGGCAATATATCGACATAAATTACTAAATAACAATATTCGGTAGATTTCAGGCCTTGTTCGGTAGAATTGGTAGATTGATAAATGCACAAACATATTCGGTAGAATCTACCGAATATCGGTAGAAGTGTGCACACTGATGTGCATACATATTACCCATTCTAGACCCAGTCCTTCCTTTCTACTAGCATATACATCTTTTTCACCTTTGTTCCCTTCTACACCACCTCTTCTCTGCTTTCTCACAACCTTACAGGTAGCACAAAGGGATCATTATATTGGACACAAGTGGGCTGGACTATTTATTATCTTTCATCGTTACCAGCAACCTGTTAAATTAACCTAAATACCAGTATTAAAGAAGACGTAAACTTGCTTTTTAAAAAATTTCAAGACAAAATTTTTTCCCGAAGCCAAATGGTGAAAATGGTTAAGACTTCTTCTGCAAACGGTTTCTATAAGAATTAGCTGAGACATTTATTATATTTATGCTCAATAAATACAAACATTCAGGCATGTTTGGTAAATCACAAGGTTTCAAATCACTTTGTGATTTTAAAACCACAATTCAGAACACCATTGAAAATAACAAAAGTTTTAACTTTTCGATGTGATTTCACCCTTTCAAAAACACAAGAAAACAGCTGATGTTTTGTTTTGTAAATGCAAAATCACAAATGCAAATCACAAAGCAAATAACAACATTTCTCGCAAGAGAAAGTGTCTTCAATTTTTTCATCATTTTATAAATTCTTTATAGAAAATTGCTAATTTTACTATAAAAATCAATAAAAAAGATATTAAGTTATTCATTTAATTAATTTATTGCGAATTTCAAAACGAAGTGATTGAAAAAATAACCGAGTGATTTCAAATCGTCAGGCATTAAGCTGACCGGTTTAAAATCACAAAAATTAAAAAAGTTTTGTGTACAGAACACCTTTCTTGTGATTTCAAATCACTTTCACAAAAAGTGATTTTCAGAACATGCCTGATTATTATATTATTATTAATTTGTGACTTAAGGTACGGTCACACTTGTCAAACATTTGCCCAAAAAAGCGTAACCACCAAACCCTAATGAAACAAATTTTCGATCCAGACACTTGTTTATCAAATAAAACAGTTTCGAACACAACTATTAAACAATGTTACTGAATCCAACATTATTGGATAATCTTTAATTTAAAAAACTTTTGTCTGAATTGAAAGATTTTTCATTAGCATTTAGTAGTTACGCTTTTTTGGGCAAATGTTTGACAAGTGTGACCGCAGCTTTAGATCGCCTAATTCCCTGCACTACGCGTACCTTTCTTTTAAATTGGCAAATTATCATATAAACTGTTTAACAAAAAAAAACCTTTCTAAGAAAAAGAATAGTAAAGACGGAACTCGTGCCCGCTTAAAACTCAATTATTTATAATTTAGAACAATACAAATATCAACAAACCACAACATCAATAACAAAATTATTTCCTTTCCGTAACCAAAGCATTGAAGTTGCATCGGCTATTGCCACTCATAATCGTACGTATCCAATCCGAATAGAAATGGGTACTGGCAAAAACGTCCGGATAGCCCACAGCACATGGCATACCCCAATTGACAACTCCTACCACCGTACCGTTAGCAGCCAGAGGACCACCAGAATCTCCATGGCATGCACCCTCACCTCTCTGGGTGAATGTGCACACATGACCCACATCCACACTCGTACTGTTTCTGTGGGCCTTTTTGCACTGCTTATGTTCCATATATTTCAGAGTCACCATTTTCAAACGTTCTGGTGACTGGCCCATATACTCTTCACTACCCCAACCGGTTAAAATCACTTCGTCACCATCCTTCATTGGCTTGGAGGGCAAACGAATAATTTGGGTTTTTGAGTTCAAAACAATACTGGAATTTAAATGCAACAGGGCAATATCGTTGTTTGAGTCTGGATTATTGTAATTACAGTGACCATAAATACGATCCACATAATAATGGACACCGGTTAAGTCTTCCAAATTCTGAGTGCCTGTTAGCACTGAAATATCCGTAGCAGCTCTGTGTCTCACACAATGACCAGCGCTGAGAATCCATTCAGTATGAATTATAGAACCACCACAGAAATGTTCGAATTCTTCTTGCAAAGATACTTGATACGGCGCTAAGCCTTCTGCAGCAATTGCACCTCCAACAACACGTTCCCCTTTTGGCTCATAAGACAAGGAATTGATGCGTTTTTCTGTAGTCCTTGACACATTAAATAAGAGCGCTAAGAGCAGCATAAGAAGTGTTAACGTTTGCTTCATTTTAAAGACTGATTTAACTTTTAATTGAATTGAATTTTTTTAAATTACAAACTGATTGTACGTACTGCATTTAGTTAAAAGATATAAAAAGATATAAAAGTTTTCTAAGCAGTAGCGTGGGTTTAATAATTTTTCGGGAGGGAGGGGAGAGTTTGCTTTGTGTTAAGAGAAAAACTTTTACCAAAAAAGTATTTTATACACCAGAAACCACGGATGGAAACAATTGTACTTTTTATGATACATTTTTGACCTTGTTGGTACCGTGGTACTACAGCGAGTTACTTAGTACAATATCAAAATGTCAATGTTTCACTATATGGTAACATTCAGTTTGCCTATATTCTCTTTAATTTTTTTTGTGTTTGTTTTATTTTAATCTCGAATATAGTAGTCGAATGTACGAATGTACCTTTATGAATGTAATATTTAATATTTTTTGTTATTTTTTATTGTATATTGAATTTTTATACACATTTGTGTTAAGTTTCTGTTTTTAACCTCCGACTAAACAAAGGGGTGTTATAAGTTTGTAGTGTGTGTCTGTGTATCTGTGTGTCTGTCTGTGTACACGTACAGGCCAAACGGCTGGACCGATTTTCATTTAGTTCTGTTTGAAAGATGACTTGATCGAGAGTGTTCTTAGCTATCGGTCAAGCCGTTTAGAAGATATAACATCTTTTCTGAAAAAAGTCGGGGGTTTTTAAAATTTTTAATTTTTGTTATTTATTGTAAACTTGTGAATTTGTATCCTCATTTTTTTACGTTTCTGTTTTTATTAATAAATATTAAAAATTGGTACCGTCATGGACTCAAAAGTACATTTTATTTACATAGTGGGTACAAAATCCAAAAAATAATTTTCCATCCCTGCCAGAAACGATATCTGGAAATCGCCATGAATCCATTGGGTTAGGTTAGGTTGACGAGAGAAGCTATTACGCTCATTCCCGAGGGCATACGCATAAGCATTTATAGTCCTATTGTAGACTCTTACGCGAATTAAAAACGAAGCCCACCTTCATAGGAACTCAGTATCATTTACGTAGTCTCTCAAACTTTTGCACCACTAAAGTGCATAATGTCTGTTAAGGTGTTACCCCAAAATAACGAAATTTCGGCTGAGCGAAAGCTGGACAATGAATACAAAAGTGCTCCATTGTCTTCAAGTCCTCTTTGCATGGCCTGTGTTTATTGTTATCTGCGGTTCCAAGTCGGTACAAGCACCCTCATAAGTCAGATTGTCCCAACTACCTTGCTCGGGGAGTCTACTCTGCAATTCAAAACTAAAGAAAATGGTCCCGAATTTGTATCCTAGTAACATGTACATTCGAAAGCCTTTTTTTCTTTCGAATTACAGATCAGACCCTAAGGTTTGTTTGGTTTCTTCAAACAGACCCCTTGTTTTGTCTTCTTTTGGGTCACTCCATAGAATCTTGGTTATATTACGCACAGTATCACTATTCAATCGTGTCCTGTGGGCCATCTGCGTACAATTTCGTAACTCAATCTACGCTGCCTTGTTTGCTGCTTTGCATGCAGTTCTATTGATTTATTATTGTGATTTGATTCGACAAGTACAAAATGGTAATTAGAAATAAAGAAATATTCCAATTAGTCAAGAATAAAAATTTAAAACATCTTCTTAAGTTTTAATACATATTTACGACAATTATTTGGCTTTTGGCCAAATTTTAAGACTTCTTGTTTCCATTTGGCACCAGGTTCTTTTCGATGAATCAGTTGAGAACAATGATAAAAATATTATTATTATTATTTTCTTTCTCTCAGGTGTTTGCGGGTGCAGCGATGTCTGGACTTAGCACACAAACACAAAATCATTAAAAATAAATTGTTTATGTTTTCGCATACATAATTTTCAGCCCGCCGTCCGTTATTATTTTATTGTTATTTTGACAGAAAAAATTATTTCTAAACTAGCGAATACAAATAAATATTTTAGATTCGAATAGCTATAAAAAACAAGGAAAAACTCAAAATAGAATAAAAAAAAATTGTTTTTGTTTTTGTTTCATTAATTAGATAAAGTTTACGAAGGGCACTCACTCACAGGTAGAATTTCAAGTGTTCCAGAATGTCTGGTAAATAAGTTGTTGGAACTAATACAAACGGGAAATACAAAAAAAAAACGTATGAATTTAAGCGGCATAATTGAAAACTTTGAAATAAATATAAATTGTAATACACCCCTGCCGGAGAATGTGTGGTTGACTACAAAAATAGTTAACTTTTCTTAGACTGACTAAAAGCTAGCTGCAAAGTCATCCAGAACAAACCCAGAATTAATTCTTAAGTTGAGTACGTAATCGAATTTGGTGAGAGCCAACAAATTTATTCTCAGCTACTACTAACTACTCATTTCAGTTTTATATTAACATTTTGCTGTTGTTATTTTAAATGGCAGCTTAGCCGAGTGATAGTGCGTTGAGTACACAACGTGTGATGTTACATGTTCGACCCCAGAAATTTTTTTTTAATTTATTGTCTACCAGGTGATTTAAAAAAGTCAAGTTTAAGTTAGCTTAAAGTAGTGCATAGTGAGACAATTGACTACCGCCTAAGACATCGCAATGTTAAAATAGTCAGTTGATTACATTGCAAAGTAATCCAAGTGTAGTCAGTACTAGTTGCGCAATAGTTAGCTTAAAGTTAGTTTAAAGTTAGCCAAATTTCCGATAGGGACTCAACGAACGCATGATTTTACAAATATTATTAAAGTTAACTTTGTATTTTGTGTGAACCGATTTAAAGCCCGGTTTCTCTTTAATATTCGTGTATGAATACCGGTATTGAAATTCGAGGCGCAGTGTTAGTTTCAATTATACACAAAATTAAATATTTCTCTAATAATCCATTATATTTAGTTGGAAAAAAAATCAAATAAAAATTTAATTGTGTCTATTAAAATTTTTAAATAAAAGCTTAATTAATTCAATTAAATTTGTTAATTAAATTTTTATTCAGTTAAATTTTTAAATAAGAGTTTAATTAACTCAACGAAATTTTTAAATAATTACTTAGTATACATATATAGTGTATATAGATATATATAAAGGGTCCGCCATCTAACATTTTTTTTCAACTAGTGCTTATTTCGTGAATGGTAACACTTAGCTCATGTCTGATTTGACAGATAATTAGTTTTATCCTTCCGCTGAACGAGCCAACTGCCCATCCAATGCGTTTTCGCTTCGCTAAGTGGGCCTGCGATCGACTTACAGAAGATGCCGATTTTGCCAAAACAAAATCATCTTTTCAGATGAAGCTCATTTTGATCTTGGCGGGTATGTAAACAAGCAAAATTGTCGCATTTGGGGCACAGAAACCCCGCACGCATACATTGAAAAGCCGACGCACCCAAAACGAGTCACTGTTTGGTGCGGATTTTGGTCCAGAGGCATAATTGGGCCATTTTTTTCGAAAATGAGCAAGGAGTGGCCGTTACAGTCAATGGCGATCGTTATCTGGCCATGTTGAACGAATTTTTGTTCACAAAAATTGAAGAGGAGGATATTGGCAACATTTGGTTTCAACAGGACGGCGCTACCTGCCACACAGCCGAAGCTTCAGTAGTTATTTTTTTATAGGATTTTCAAAAAAAAAAAAGTTATCTAGCGGACCCTTTATATATTTTTTTATTAACAAAATAACAATTCTTTTAGGTTGGAGTATTAAATGAGCCATTTTTTAGAAGCAATAATCGTGAAATATGCCGAAATTTTGGCACTTATCATTACTCCAGCTGTACCTCCTTGACAAGCAAAAATAAAATAATAAAAAAAAAATTGAACGATATGCGCTTCTCTAAAGCATTGAAGTTACTAAAATTCAGAAAAAAAATTAGTGAGAGTTTCACGGTCACAATTCGCAAGACTAAAAAATTTTTGTATCGCCGTGAAGCACCTTCTCGGCCAAGAATTGTGAAACTGGTGAAAAAATTTGAGTTGTTGGGATAAATTTAGTGATGTGGAAAATAAAAATCATTCAAAAATAACTGAGAATATCTTATTCGAACTAATATAAATTTATATTCGATGCCTTGAATCAATATCCAATTATACAATAAAAAATATACTTCTCGTATTTCATTTCATTAAAAGCTCATGCTTAACAGCTGATGTTCATAACTAATTTCCACTCAAGAAGATACATTAACCCCAAACAATCTAATTTATTCTTTCTTCTAGTCTTCTTAATAAAATCACATTAATTAATGGCCTAATTTTGTAACACAGAACAAAACGATTCAAATAGAAAATTTTGATTTATTTTTAATTTTTTAAAACATTTGAAAACGAAAATTCTGTTTTACGTAAAATAAATGTATTTTATAAAATAGTACCAAACGTTTTCAAATAACTTAAATGTCATATGAAAACGTTCATAAAATTGTATTCGTTTTAAAAGTTTTAACAGCATTATTGCATTAGTTTTGCTGTAATAAAGAGAAAATTAGTATCTAGGACCCAGATTCTAGGAGCTCGGCCTATGCACGTAGTGTCTATATTTACACATACATTTGCTTTAACACCCTCATAACTACTTTGTTCTCCCAATTGTAAAGTGAAAGAACTTCAGGAGATTTCGTCGTCATATGCGAAGTTTGATAGTTTCTAATGAAAGTTTCCTGATAAATGGAGATGCAAAAATTGCATTTTTAAGACATACTCGAAGAAAGCTCCGGGTATTGATGGAATTAGTAACCAGATGCTGATGGACTTGCCTCGTATTGCAATGAGAATCATATTATTCATATTTAATGCCATTTTACGACTGGAGTATTATCCACACAGCTGGAAGCTTGCCAAGGTTAAAATGATTCCAAAGCCGGGCAAAGATCTAACCAAGGCTGAGTCATATAGGCCAATAAGTCTACTATCAACTATGTCAAAACTTTTCGAAAAACTGTTCAAAACAAAATTGTCCCCAATTCTAATTAGTAGTGGGTGCATAGCAGACCATCAATTTGGTTTTAGAAGTCAGCATAGCACCATTGAACAAACTCACAGATTGGTTCAATTTATAAAAAGAACTTTTGAGGAAAAAAAGTATTGTTCTGCGCTCTTTATTTACGTTTCCCAGGCATTTGATAAAGTGTGGCATGAAGGCCTAATTTTAAAATTGAAGACTTACTTACCAATAAACATTTTAAATCTTTTGGAAAGTTACATTATTTCCCGTAAGTTCATTGTTGTGGAAGGAGACTTTACGAGTAGGCCTGAAACTATTTCATCCGGTGTGCCACAGGGGAGTATACTGGGACCAGTTTTATATTTGATTTATACTTATGATATGCCTGTGAGCAGTAGTATCCATACTTCCACATTTGCCGACGATACAGCCTGCCTTAGTATGCACGAAAACCCTGATGAGGCATCCCGCAAACTCCAGGAACACATTAGCCAGATGGAGCTTTGATTAAACTTATGGAGAATTAAAGTCAATGAACAAAAGTGTGTCCATATAACGTTCACCCTAAGAAGAGATACTTGCTCCCCCATTCGGATTAACAATCAAGTTGTTCCTCAACATTCACATGTGAAATATCTAGGTATACACCTTGATCGACGACTTACATGGAAACATCACATTGACTCTAAGTTAACTCAAATGAAACTTAAATTAACTCAGGTACATTGGCTGATTGGTAGAAATTCAACACTTAGCCTAGACTGCAAACTTTTAATATACAAGTCGCTTTTAAAGCCAATATGGTGTTACGGAATTCAACTATGGGGCACTGCTTCAGCTTCAAATGTAGAGAAAATTCAACGAAGGCAAAATAAAATTTTACGCATGATAACATCGGCTCCATGGTACATCAAAAATTCAAATATACATCGCGATTTGAATATGCCACTAGTGACTGAAGAAATTGTAAAATACGCAGGCAAATATCTAACAAAACTCGAGTCACATCCTAATCCGCTTGCTCGTAATATTTTGAACTTTACTGGACACATCCGCTTAAAAAAGAGAGATACACGGGCTCTAATATTCAACACTCTAGATGATGAAGCTGCTTGAAAACACTTTTTTCTTTTTGTTGCTTATCACTACTAATGTATTATTAATAACTATCACTAAGCTTATGTCCGACATTGGTCGGGCCTAATAATTTTTTTATAGATTTAAGATTTGAATACTTATTGTTAGTTCATATTTGAAGATACAATAAATAAAAAACATGCATTAAAAAAAAAGACATACTCACTGACACACTGACACATTCATCAAATTGAGTTCTAGAATCTAGATGCATTCTGCCCTTTTAAACTGGCGCAGTGATCATTAATAGAAATAACGATAAGACACAAGTAGTTAGATTTTCACAAAAATATAAATGTGAAAACAATCGTAAAGCAGCTCTGGGCGAGTCAACATTACGCGTCGTTGGCAATTATTTCTTAAATGCAACCAGGCCACTGTTGTTTATTGGCCTTCGAGAGTTTTGCGTCTCACTCGCACTGGTTGACTGATCTGCCACGGACTACCGTATAATCTTGCGGTTCTTTTGTGGAATTTCCTTAACAACCACGTTGCTACTTTCTATGTGAAGGCATAGGTCCTGTACAGTCAGTCACAAAACATTTTTAAGAATAATGTTAATAACATCATGGACATATGGTCTTAGTCACCCGTCAATTTTTGTGCAACCATATTCTGCAAATTTACTTTGTAGAATATGTACTATAAATAAATAAATAAATAAATGTGAAAAAAGGCCAAGTTCTTATTCAAAATTGTGGGCATCAGAAGTAGCGAGAGATCAAGTTCTTGTTTGGCACAATACCTATCACAATGTTATATTAATTTGTAATCATTAGGGTTTCATATTATTTCTATGCAACCTGCATACTTGGCAATATTTTTATCCTTTTAATACAGAAGATAAAGCGGACATCTCCTTATTTCTTTGTGTAGGAAAAAATGTTGTAAAGTAAGCAGGTTGCCTAGAAATGATATGAGACCTTGACGATTGCAATTGTGAGATTTTCGATAAACTAAATTCATGTGTGTGATGAAAAACATATCCATCCACAACAGCATTTTCTTCAAACACTGAAATATTGAATGCTTTAAAGTTTCAGAGAGATCCAATAAGTTATTATGGGCCCTTAACTAACGACGCTGATGCCGAATTTCTTGTTTTCGTTGGTGCATATTCCAGAATAAAATAAAATTTGTGCTTGAAAACATTTCTTATTAATTTTTGTTCTAAGGAATAATATATTTTTCAATTATAATTTTTTGACATGAAACGAAAAAAACGTAGCGTTTTACAAAATTTAAAATATTTTCGTTTACGCTCCAACCAGAAACGAAAACGAAAATTCGTTTCATTTTAAAAATTCAGGCCATAATAATACAAATTTAGACTGCCTAAGAAATCATTACTTTAACAAACAACTTAATAGTAACAAACCAAAAAAGTTTGCCTTAAGTAGAGCAAAAAAAAAAGCAAATTAATAATGAGACAATGGCAAGACTGTTGTAAAAATGGTAAAATTGAGCTTTCATAGAAAAAAAGCTTTCAAATTGAAATAAGATGAATCAAAACAATTGACATATTCCATTTGCAACAATAGCTAAGTATATAAAGCAGAAATCTACATCAACTGACAACACACACAGTGGACCAAAAACAAAAGAACGCTGATGATAAAGGTTTAGTGGCCTTCGAAAAAAGCTAATTGTTCCGTTCTACTACACGTTTGTCAGAATATTTACAATTAACTTTGTTGTTATTTGTTCATTAATAATTATCACATGTAATTTGGCTTACAAAGCGATACGAACTTTAGCCTGATCAAATCATATAAATAAAAAAACAGTTAAGTGTTCTTAACATCCGGATTATGAATTCGGAACCAATTACGAGCTATTAAAAACGTAAGCTTCTGGCCAAAATACTTAAAATTCAAATCTCATTCCCTTCAAAGTTTTCTCTCCTTCTGTCAGCCACTTATTTAAGAAAACTCGCTTCAAGATCCCAATATTTCAAGTACTATTATAAGTAGTCTTATTTAGTAACTTTTTGCAAACGGAAAATCTTAATACTGATCGCAATATTTATTCGTTTGCTGTTACGATAGATATTATTGTGTAATTTTATTTTTTTTATTCTATAACATGAACAAGAAAAAACCCAAATAAATTTTAACTTGTGATGTTATTTTTTACTTCAACGAATATCGTTAAAATATGTTGCTGGATAGCAAACTCCAAAAGTTTTCGTTATATTTGTTATAGCGATATGATTATTGCAATAAAAGTTACTCAATCCAGATACAGACTTCATTCTTATTTTCAACGACGACTCTGCTACAAAAACTCTTTTCCTCCAGGTCTATTAAATTGAAGGAAGTGCATAAAAGTTAAAAAAAAAACTTATCGGGTTAATAATCGTAATTCAAATTTATCGCAAAAAAATATGATAAAATAAATGCTAAAAATCTATTTATTGTTTTCATACCCTTTACCAAAAAATGGTAAAAGGGTATATATATAGGTTTGTCATTCTGTTTGTAATTTCCAGAATATTAATAAGCGTGCCATAAAGTATATATATTCTGGATCCTTATGCATAGGGAAGACGAATAAGCGATGTCCGTCTGTCCGTCTGTCTGTCTGTATGTACGTGAAATCGGTTTTCCGAAGCTCCCAGAAAAGCTAGAGACTTCGTTCTTGGACTGGTGTGTCAGAAATGGTCGAAATAAGATTGGTATTGAAAATCAACAAAATCGAGCAGACGGTTTCAGAGCTGGGAAGCTTCAACTTTATTTTGCATTACAAAATAACTACCGAAAACTAGTTATTATTTTTTTTTTATTAAATAAACTTATTTTATACTTCAGTATGAATAAAATTAATATTTATTAATAAAAAAATATATAAAAAAAATTAAATAGACTTTTCCAGGGTTGGAAAACTTTAACTTTTTTATACAAAATTAATTTACTAAAAGAAATTTTTCCTTTTTTCTATAAATTAAATATATCTTATATTCTAAGAAGAAAGAGATTGGGTTAAAAAATCAGAAAAATCAAAAAGGATAATTCCAGGGTTGGAAAACTTAAAATTTTTGTGATATAAAAAATTAACTACCGTAAACTAATTTTTATATTTTTTTATTAAATTAACTTATTTTATACTTCAGTACAAATTAAATTGATATTTCAAATCAAAAAAGAAAGTTTAAAAAATTAAAAAGACGTTTCCAGGGTTGGAAAACTTTAATTTTTTTCATATACAAAAGTAACTTACTAAAACAAATTTTTTTTTTCTCTATAAATTAAACATATCTTAGACTCTTAAAAGAAAGAGATTGGTGTAACAAATCAGAAAAATCAAAAAGGATGATTCCAGGGTTGGGAAACTTACACTTTTTGTAATATATAAAAGTAACTAGGTCTTACTATTTTTTTATTTTTTTATTAAATTAACTTATTTTATACTGCATTACATATTAAATTGATATTAAAAATTAAAAAAAGTTTAATACATGAAAAAGACATTTCCAGGGTTGGAAAACTTTAACTTATTTCTTATACAAAAGTAACTTACTAAAACAATTTTTTTCTTTTTCTCTATATATTAAAAGGAACATATTGGTGTACGAAATCTGAAAAATCAAAAAGAACGGTTCCAGGGCTGGAAAACTTACACTTTTTGTGATATATAAATTAACTACTGAAAACTAATTTTTTTTTAAATAAAATAAACTTATTTTATACTTCAGTAAGAATGAATTCGGTATTTCAGATTTAAAAAAAAATTAAAACGAAGTTTCCAGGTTTGGAAAACCTTATTTTTTATACAAAAGTAACTTACTAAAACAAAATTTCCTTTTTTTTACTATAAATTAAACATATCTTACATTCTTAAAAAAAATTGTTTTTAAGAATACAGAAAAATCAAAAATGGGGATTCCCGGGTTGGGAAATTTACACTCTTTGTGATATAAAAAATTAACTACCGAAAATTAATTTTAATTTTTTTTATTAAATAAACTTATTTTATGCTTGAGTACGAAAAAAATTGGTATTTAAAATAAAAAAAAAACAATTTAAAAAATTAAAAAGACGATTCCAGGGTTGGAAAACTTTAACTTTTTTTCTATAAATTACACATATCTTAAATTCATAAAAGAAAGAGATTGGTGTAAGAAATCAGAAAAATCAAAAAGAATGATCTCAGGGTTGGGAAACTTACACTTTTTGTGATATATAAAAGTAACTAAGTCTAATTAATTTTTTTTTATAGATTATACATATTTTACGTTTTGAAAAGAAAAGTTTGGTGTAGAAAATTATAAAATTAAAAATCACAGCTCCAGAGTTGGAAACTTTGGCCTTTTTTTCTGGATATTAAAGTAACTAAATAAAACATTTTTTTTTAATTTTTTTTTTCTTTTTTTACTTAACACAATTTCTATATTTTTTTAAGAACTACTAGATTGATATAAGGAATCAGAAAAATCTAATTTAATGATTCTAAGGTTTGTAAATTTCTTTTTTTCTACATAAAAGTAACTAGGTCAAATTATTTTTTTCTTTTTGTTTATACTTTATGTATGTGCTTATGTATGTATCTCTATACTACATAAAAACACTTTGGTAAAGGGTATATAAGATTCGGCACAGCCGAATATAGCACACTTACTTGTTTATTCTACTGTCGGAAGAGTTAACAATGAAAATTTCTAAGAAGTCAAAGTCTTTTGTAAGGACTGATACTTGTATTGCATTTTCGATGCCATAAAAAATTCTAGTTATAAATATCATTAAAAAATTTTTCTTGAAAGCCACACGCTTTCAAGAATAATAGCGTAAGCCCACATTTCTGTCAGGTTTTAGTAATTGATAATTTAATTATAAGTAAATGTTTTATTTAGAAAAAAAATAGTAATAATTTGCTTTTCTAAGATGGCTTTTAGTAAAGTTAAATAAAGAGGAGCTTCCAAGGAAGTCAATAAGATCCTGAACTTCTGATCGAAATGTAGTGCACATTTTGATCATTTGAAATGATTTGACAAAAAGAAATTCTCTTTTTTGATACATTTACAGTGAATTCAAAGTCATGCTGATGATGTTAAGTAAATCTGATATTCCGTATGTTCTTTTTTCACTTTCCTAAATTTCTTTTAAAACTTTTTTAAAAATAAATATCTAATACTTCATCACATTGACTTAGGGCCAAACCCAGGATGTCAACAACGTACGACTTGTCGCACACTTACATTAAAAAAAAATATTTTAATATTTTGTTGTTGTTTCAAATTTAAGTGTGTGACAAGTCGAACGTTGTCGATATTGTGGGTCAGGCTCTTAATTTTCCCAAAAAAAATCCAGGCATGTCATAAGTTTTTGCGAAAACTACAAATGATTTCCATCTTTGCACGAGTGAAATAGCTTCTTAATTAATTATCTGGATGTTGTTAGTAATCGATTATTAATACTTTGGAAGTAGAGAAAGAGTAGTTCCTGAGTAATTACTTAAAATTTTTTTCACTGGGAACTGACTCAATAAAATCCGGTTTTATAGAGCACCATATATAATTGTATAAGTTAGATTTTGCACTTTGCTATACTCACATTGGAGAAACATTTCCTGCATTAATAATTTTATATGGATAGAAACGAAGTAATAGAAAAAGAAAGAGAATAGGTTCAACGTCGGAAGGTGGAAGGATGCAGTATAAAATTATTAATAGGTCTGCAACTTTAATGAAAAGATACTATTTTATGAAAAAATGCTTTGATGAAAAAGTATTTTTTGAGAAAAGATATTCTTAGGAAAAAGTACTTTGAGGATGAGGTGCTTTTAGAGAAAAGTCCTTTTAGGAAAAGGTACTCCAAGGGAAAGACACTTTCAGGAAAATGTACTTTTAGGAAAAGGTACTTTTAGGCAAATGTACTTTTAGGAAAAGCTACTTTTAGGAAAATCTACTTTTAGGAAAATGTACTTTTAGGAAAAGATACTTCTAGGAAATGGTACTATTCGGAAAAGATATTTTTAAGAAAATATACTTGTAGGAAAATGTACTTTTGGGAAAAGGTGATTTGAGGAAAGGGTACTTTAAGAAAAGCTAGTTTTAAGAAAAAGCTTGTCTTAGGAAAATGTACTTCCAACAATAGGTACTCTAAAGAAAATGTACTTTCAGGAAAATTTACTTTTAGGAAAAGGTACATTTAGGAAAATATACTGTTAGGAAAATGTACTTTTGGAAAAAGGTACTCTCAGGAAATGGAACTTTTATGAAATAGTACTTTTAAGAAAAGGTACTTTTGGGAAAAGGTACTTTTAGGATTAGGTACTTTTAGGAAAAGATTCTTTCAGATAAATGTACTTTTAGGAAATTGTAATTTTAGGGAAAGATACTTTTAGGAAAACGTACTTTTGGAAAAGGTACTTTTAGGAAAAGATACTTTTAGGAAAAGGTACTTTCAGGAAAAGGTACTTTTCGGAAAAGTTACTTTTAGGACAAGTGGCTTCTAGGAAAAGGTACTTTTGGGAAAATGAACTGTTGAGAAAAGGTACTTTAGGGAAAATTAACTGTTAAGAAAAGGTACTTTTGGGATGTACTATTTAGACAAGATACTTTTTGATCATACTGAAAAAACGTAATCAAATCAGCTCGTTTCCGAAAGCGACGATTAGACCCCAGCTGATATAGACTCACCTGGATCAGCTTGAAGAAGAACCATCTAATGGGGAAAAGTGGTTTTACGAATAATTTAAAATCTGATTTTGCTGTTCTACAGCTTAGTCGTTGAAAGTGACACCAGAGTGCCAAACTTTAATCGGCTTCTTAAACAAATTAATACACATCGATACGAGTAAATACATTTCTCTCAGTGCCCAACAGCTTCACGTATGTGTGGTATCAAATAATGTACATTTTTATACGAACGTTAGTTCAATTAAAATTGGAAAAAATATTTCAAACTTGAAACAATAAAACAATTTTTTTTTCTTTTTAGCTGCTAAAATATTATGCCGCTGGCCGCCTATTGTACGAACATGTCAATAATATTTAATGGCTCGGTTTGCAAAATTTTAGCGGTCAGCCAGCCACTTGCCACATTAAAATTCACATATCAATCAGTTCAAAGCATAAAAGTTGTTTATTACACATTTTTATAGTGAAATGCCCCAGTGTGCTTACTTGTGACGGCAGGAAAATGGAAATATATTTAAAATATTGAGAACAGATGATGTGCTTTCTTCACAAAACTCTCACTCTCCAAATACAAGAAAATATATTGGAAAAATTCACATGCGGTTTTATAAAGAAAAAATTTTGAAAAAATAATTTTTTGAAAAATTCACTCGTTAGTCGTAGCAAGAGCAACAACGTGGATAGTTTATGTGTGTGGTGGAAATATTTTAAAACTAATTTATTTTTATTGAGGATTTACAGAAGTACAATAATTTCCGAGTGTTTGAAATTATAAATTCAAATAATAAATAAAAGTAACAAAATAAATTTAAAAAAAGTGTTGCTGAAATAAAACAAACGCCAAGTGACTTAAACACGAAACGAAAATGTAATAAAAAAATGTCATTATATATTTAATAATTATTAAAAATAGTCAAAAGAAAAAAGTTATTATTTCAACAGCATTAATTGCTTCAATAAATTTTAACTTATTGAAATGTTGTTTTTATAATGTTCTTGATATATATATATATGTATATATAATTTTTTTTTGTGAAAAAGAAAGAAACTCTGCCATTGTGAAGTCTAAAACTTGCGTGTAATATTTTATAACAGCATGACTAATTTTGTAAAACATATGGAAAGTGCTTAGCACACTGTAAAATATATATTTTAATATTTTTATTCGATATATACATACATATACACATCACAACAAAAACGAAAAAGGAAATAATATAATTTAATCAAATTACAATTTATGCCTTAATGAATTCTTACATAGTTATAATAAATTTCATACACGGAGCACAAAATCGAATTAAGTTTGTAAATGTTTCAAAAAAATATAATTTATAATAAAAAATATTCTAAGATAAAAATCTACAGTGAATAAAAACAAAAAATTTTGAAATATCTTTTTTTTTTTTTTGAAAAATTTAATAATTTAGTCTCAGTGAAATTATAAATAGTATTTAAAACGTAAAATGTGTTTTTTTGGATTTGAAAAGGAAGAAAATAAAGAAATCTAAAAATAACAAAAATATTTCAAATATAGAAAGAAAAACTTACAACACGCACATTTTCAATATTTAAATAAAAATAAAGCAATAAGACAGCAATTTACAAAAAGTATAAAATTTAAAACTAAACATCAATTTCCATCAACATATTCATAAAGAAAAATAAATAAAAACATTTTACATTATTTCACTCAATTATAAATGTGGAAAAATTACTTAATATTACAAACGAACAAAAATAAATTAAAATAAAATGCTTTTCTTGTAATACACTGTGAAAATTAGTTTGTTTCAGATGTGATACTAGTTTTTGTTTATAGCATGTCCTGCTGTGTTTTCTGAAATATTTTACATATTATTGTTTCTGGCTTGCTTATTTCTCAATCTTTCTTATAGTTGAAAAACATTTTCAAAAAATTTAAGGAAAATTTAGGGAAGTCTTTTTAGTACAGTATGTCTTGAAATTATTTTCATTGCACAATTTTTATTTGTTTCATCTGCCACTTTAAGTTGAAATGTTAAAAATAAGGTATCTCTCCTACATATGTACTTTACATCTTTGTTTATTTATTTTATTTAAAAATTTTATATTCAACAATTAACCAAAATTCACAAATTAACTAAAAAAATTGGAAAGTGCACCATAACTTGCAAAATTTTTTAAAATTCAGTTGTATTAGAAAATTCTTAATTTTTTTTTCAAAATTTAAAAATAATAATCTAAACACAATGTCGATTGACAGATATTTTAAATTAAAAATGTTATAAAATCAATTAAATTTTTTATTATTATTTAATTTACCCAAAAGTAAATTTAAAAAATTTGTTTAAACTCACACCAAAACTTTATTCCGAATTTAAAAATTCGCCGTTATTCCTGCCTTAATCAATATGTTTTCAACACCGGTAAGGGGCTGTCCATATATTACGTAACGCTCTAGATGGGAGGGGGGGGGGGGCTTCGAGTTTTGTTACGATTTGTTATGCTGATGAATTGCGTTGCTGCACAGAAAAATATCGGTATTTCCCCCAGCTTCAAAGTCTAATTTAATTTTTCTTCTCTTCTTTAGAAACTCACATTAATTAATAAAAATATTTCATTCAATAAAAGAATTGAAATTACTGCACTTAAGCCCGTCTAAAAATTATTTCTGATTAAAAATTCACTATAGTTCAATTAAAATCTAAAAATGTCTAACTTTTGTATAATTATTTTCTTGTTTAAAAAAAACCGGTTGACCGGTTTTTTCTGAATCGTAAAAACCTAACCCGGGCTTTTCATAATTTGAGATAATCGAACTATTCGAAAACCGGTTTCTGGAAAAAGTCGAATAATCGATCACCCTACTGTATATATTATGTATGAGTATGTATACTACATACATCTGCCGAATGTAAACTTTTGATATTCGCGAATTTGAACTCGAATATTTAAAACGTACCTTAAAGCTTATGAAAACTATCCAAAAATTTAATAGTTGTTAAATAACATTTGAAAATTATACAAAGTTTTTATAATAAATTAAATAAATTGTAGTCAAACTGAATTGAACGGGTTCTGAATTCCTTATCTTCCTTTATCTATTTACACTCTTAAGTATTCTTAATATATGTATGTACATAAAAACTTCTTTTAATATTAAACTGCAACATATACTAACATTAAATCCACCAAATACATAGAAGGAAATGGTATTTGCAGAAGTTTAGGAAAAGGTTTCTTTCAAAAAATATATTCTTCCATGTACATATTCGCGAATTTGAACATATGTAACATGTACATAACAATATCAAATTATTTAGTTTAAACATTTTTGTTGGTAAACTTGGGCTACAATGTTTAAGTTTTGAGAGATGTGTTAATGGAAACTTGCATACATAGACGTATTTTCATAAGGATATTATTTTAATTTTTTATGCAACAGAACTTAAAAAATATGAAAACAACAGCGAAATGCGTCGAGGAACTAGATTGTGTGCCCCTCTAATTTTAAGGTATTTTTAAGGTATATTTTTTTAATGGGCAAATATCTATTGAAAATGTAATGCTGTAGAATGTAATTCACCATGGCAACCTTTATTCATCCTAGATATAATTTTTTTGTTTCACGCACATTTTAGATTGATTTAAAGATGGCCAAACGGAGTCATCTTTAAGCTCTCCGAAATACCCGCAAGGCTAATGCCAATTCTCGTCTTGATGTTTGAAACACTGCTCAGTCATCAATACGAAAAACTATAGTACATTATTTGGTACGAAACGCATAGCAAAAAAAAAATAAAATAAAAAATAATTTTTTTTTAATTATTACAAACTAATATTTGTATGCCATTCATTTAAATTTCGTTTTGGATTTATGAATTTCTTTATACGTACATATATTCTTTTAAACGAATACGAATATCTAGAAACGGCCGAATGTTTTGGAATTCCAATATACATCACTAATACATACAGACATACAGTTTAGGAATAAGCTCTCTATAAAACCATAATTTTTGGAGTTTGAGGACACTTGGGAAGAAATTTAAAAAATAGTTTTGCCAATATATGGAGTACGTTCATATGTAAGCTTATTTAATTTTTGTCCACGCACTGCGCTAGTCTAACAAATGAATTTAAAACAATGATTTAAATTTAATTTTTTTCAATAAAAACTTTTAACTATTTAATTTATTTTTTATCTCGTTGTTACATTATATCCCTGGGTGGAGGGGGGGGGGGGGGGGGGGTTCATAGTTTTGTTACGATCTGTTACTAGGGTAGAGGGGGGGGGTCAAAAATCGCGGAAAACAGCGATACGTAATATATGGACAGCCCCTAACCAATGTTTCAAAAATTCATCCAATACAAATGTTAATCAAAACGTTACATTTCAAAACTTTACATTTAATTTCCCCAAAAAAAAATTCATAGACGAAATTCAATAAATTTTAAAAATTCACGAAAATTTCAAGTCAGCAAGATTCAAAAAATTCAAATTCAATTCAAAATTCAAACTTGATATTCATATTAATATTCGACAAAATTACTGCATTGATCAAAATTCAAACAAATTAGAAATGTTATGTTAATGTTAAATTTTAAATTCCTCGATATCTGATTATATCGATTATACGTACAAATTAAAAAAAATCGAATACTAGAAAAGTCTAAGCATTGTAGAAATTAAAAGCAAACAGCCTTATTTATACAACTTATTAAGGCTTTATAAAGCCTTTTTAAGAACATTTTTGTAAGGAAATTTTTTTTAAAAACCCTTTATAAAGCCTTAATAGGTTTTATAAATAATGCTGAAAGAGTCTAAGAGATTTAAAAACCACCAGAATTCAAATGTTCATTAAAATCCCTAAATTCTCTTATGTTCGAAAATTAATCGAATTTGTAAATGCGTCCAAATCGAAAATCCACCAAAATTCAAATATTCATTAAAATTCGAAAATTCACAAATGCTAAAAAATTCTTCAAATTTCGATGGAGAGCAAAACTGGAAAATTCACAAAAATTAATTATTCTACAAAACTTCGAATACTTTTAGTAGACATATCTGGTATACCAGATTATCAATATTCGAAGAACAAAAATTTTAATATTAAAAAGGCTAAAAGCTTTGAATTCGGAAACTCTTTGAAACCGAAAGTTTACGAAAATTCTTAAATATAAAAAAACATAAAAAGTTCATACAGTCAAAAAAATAACCAAGATACAAGAAATCACCGATATTCGAATATTCATCTAAGCTCATAAGTTCATCAATGTATAAAAATAAAACTCAATGAATTCAGAGACTCATTAAATCGAAAATTTACAAAAATTTATTTATTAAAATAATTCAAAAAAGTTTATATAATTAAGAAAAAACTCAGCAAAATTCGAATATTCATATTCACTCACCAGTGTTCGAAAATTCAGATATGCATTTAAATCGAAATTTAAGAAGAGTATATTACATTGTTTATTAAAATTCCCCCATTAAATTTAGAAAAAAAGCCACAAATATGCATAATTTCTAAAAATCAATTCGTAAATTGATACGCATTCAGAATTTTTTTTATCAAGATTGGAAACTCACAAAACTTTAAATTTTCATAAGCTCAGCAACGAACGCAAAATTCATTTAATTCACAATAATAATAAATAATTTATATATGTAAGTATATATTAAAATCGAAAATTGAGACATTCACCAAGATTCAAAAACTCATCAAAATTCGAAAATTCATTAAAATAAATATTCGAAAATTCTGAAATGCAATAAAATCAAATTTTGAAAAAGTGCATTATTCATTCAAATTCCCTAACGCTGGAAATACATTAGATAAATTTAAAAAAATCCACATATATCGAAAATTTCCAAAAAAAAAAAAAAATCCATTTCATTTCGGAAAATTTTCAACATTAAAGATTCGAGGAGCTAGCAAAATATAAAAAGTTTTTATCAAAAACATATACATACATATATGTATAAAGGGTCCACCAGATAACTTTTTTTTGAAAATGCTATAAAAAAAAACTACTGAAGCCTTGGCTGTGTGGCACGTAGCGCCGTCCTGTTGAAACCAAATGTTGCCAATATCCTCCTCTTCAATTTTTGTGAACAAAAATTCGTTCAACATGGCCCGATAACAATCGCCATTGACTGTAACGGCCACTCCTTGCTCATTTTCGAAATTATGCCTTTGGACCAAAATCCGCACCAAACAGTGACTCGTTTTGGATGCGTCGGCTTTTCAATGTATGCGTGCGGGTTTTCTGTGCCCCAAATGCGATAACTTTGCTTGTTTACATACCCGCCAAGATCAGATGAAGCTCATATCTGAAAAGATGATTTTTTTGGCAAAATCGGCATCTTCTGTAAGTCGATCGCAGGCCCACTTAGCGAAGCGAAAACGCATTGGATGGTCAGTTGGCTCGTTCAGCGGAAGGATAAAACTAATTATCTGTCAAATCAGACATGAGCTAAGTGTTATTACCATTCACGAAATAAGTACTAGTTGAAAAAAAAACGTTAGATGGCGGACCCTTTATCAGGGTTACCGTTCATACGACTAAAGCCGCAATTTGACCCTTTTTTTAGCGGTCTGCGACTTTTTGTGCGACTTTTTTTATGATCGACTTTTGCGACTTTTTTGATTTTCTTTGGACTTTTTACCATTTTTTGTAAAGATTCTCACAAAAAAACATTAAAATTGCAGTAAATTAAATTTGTTTATAAAAAAAAAATAACGCCGTCAAAATTTAAAAGCAATTCACAGATTATTGTTGATTTGGAAGCACTTTTATTATTTTATATTATATTACTTTCTTGCAACCATGTCATGTGTACAATAGCGGAGTTCGATGTTTGATGCAAATTGTCTTGCGTACGTGCAAATGCAAAATATCGTAGCTTTTCTTTGGATTGTGTGTGTATTTTGTTGTTGGATTTAAAAGAAGAGCTACGATATTTTGCATTTGCATTTACGCAAGACAATTTGCAACCAAACATCGAACTCCTCTAATGTATTTAAGAAATTTTTCCCAAATTTGCAGTAAAAGTTTCAAAGAATAGTTTTAGCAAAAAAAAAATAAAAAAGGTTTTTAAAATAAAAATCCTGGTTTTGCAGTGCTTATTTTACAAAATTATTTTTAGCTGCCGAGTCAATGAAAGAAAAAGTTGTCGTAAAACATACAAGTGTGTACCAAAATGTGAACATTTTGAAATAAGCTTTGCTTGAAACTAAGTTGAAAGTAAAAACATGCAACTCAATGCTATCAGCTTTAAATTTGATAGACAAAGATATAGAAGAGTGGATTCCAAAAAAGTAATATTCATGTATGTTGAAGTATAAATAAATGGCGCCAAGATCAAACGAATAGAATTGAAATAAAGAGCTCACGGGGTTTTGGTTCGAAATGTTAGAATTTTGTAAAAAATATCTTGACCTCGGCAGCATACGACAGCCAAATTTATTAAACTTAAGTAGATTTCTTCAATATACATACAAGCACATACAATAATGCAACTGTATATGTTATGAAATATGCAATAAGCTTTCTGTTTTGATTCAATAATCTTTTTCTTTTATCAAAAAGCGTTTAAAAAGCAGTGCAACTTTTATTTTCTCAAGCGACTTTTTTGTGCGACTTTATTTTTATAAAACGAACTTTTGTGCGACTTTTCAAAAATTCCCAGCGGTAACCCTGCCCTTTATATATATATATATAATAAATTTTTTACAAAAATTGAGAATTTTTTCTCTAAAAATCTATTTTAATATTTCGTATTAATGAGATTTATTGGTATCGATACTTCCTTCACTTGCGTTTCAACAAAACTCCGCAAGTTAGAAAAAGTATTCTCTTACAATCCGAAGCTAACAACGCAAACGTGTGATATAAATGCTTAATAGTATTGGGATTTTTTACATTATCCTACGCTCAAACATATTTGCCTCACTGTATCCCGAATGTCAAACGGCTAATTTCTCATCTTCTAAACACATTCAGATCGTCAGAAGGAATTTTAAGAGGTTTTCTTCTTCTTCTTTATTGCAATCAGCTGATGCAAACAATTGCATTTATTGGCGTATATATTAAAAACGGATAGTTAATTTACTTTTATTTAGGTTTTAGTTTTTTTTCCAGTGTAACAAAAGTCTTAGTTTCAGGTTTCAAGCCTGACTGAAGTGTTAGCGACGTTTACAATTTTTTAAGGCCTGGACGTAAAATTCCATTTTAAAAATTAATATACTTTAACTAAAGCAAAACTTTAGATTTTTTTATATTTTATTTTTTATTTTACTTTTATATATTTATGTGGAAATTAATTTATTATTTCTTTCAATTTCTTTTATTTTTCTATTTTTAAAAGCTAAAGAATTTTTGTAAAAATGCCACAGATGTTTCGTAGTAAAAATAAATTCTACTACAAGCAGCGATTGTCGAAAAAAAAACGTTTCATTTTGATTTGATGCCTTTGTATGATTTTGAAATAATTACAATAAGTAAATCAAAACATTTAAGTGGATTATATTCGACTGTGAGATGTACCTTTCATCATAAAATAATAATAATATTCTAATGTTGTTGGGAAAAAATTTTGTGAATTGTAAGACTTTTGATGCAATGGCGTTGGAGAATTTTTTTATAGTTACAGGTAGTTTACAAAACATATATATAAGAAATATTTTGTGATTGCTTATTGCAATTTTAAATTTTATAAGGTTCTTGGTTTCAAAAAATTTTATGTATATAAATATATGCTTATACGGACTTTTGGGCACGTTTTCTTAAGCCTGCAACATGACAAAATATTTACGGCGTTTTTTATTTCTGGGAAACAACACAATTATCTTTTTTTTCTTTTTTAAGTTAGATAACCTTTTTCATAGCGATATCATACTTGAGCACTCCCTCTTAACAAGCTTTCACTTCTTAATCAATACGAAGTTTATTATATTCCCCTTGAAAGGGCAAAATATGTTGCCAAAGAAAACGACATTAAATTTTGTACAAAATCTACAAAATTTTGGCCTTTTTTTAACGTACGGAGAAATATTTATTCAAACATGAATTGCTTTCAGCAAATTGAAATACGATGAATCAAAACAATTCACATATTCCATTTGCAATAAAATGCTAAGTATATAAAGCAGAAATCTACATCAACTGACACCACACACAGTGGACCAAACACAAAAGAACGCTGATGATAAAGGTTTAGTGGTCTTCGAAAACGGCTGGCTGTTCCGTTCAACTATGTGTTGTTAGTCAGAATATTTACAACAGACTTTGGTGTTATTTGTTCATTAATAATTATCACATGTAATTTGGCTTAAAAAGCGATACGAACTTTAGCCCGTTCAAATCACAAATATAGAAACAAATGGAGTTCGAATAATAATTAAAATTAACTAAAAAATAATGAATAAATATACTTTATTTCATTATTAATAACTATTGTTAAATGTATAAACAAAATGAGAAATCTATTCACATATGTATAAAGCAGAACTAGCCGACGGTCAACGTCTCTTAACGAAACAGCTGATAGATAGTTTTTGTTATTTGAAAATAATGCAAATAATTATAGAAATTTACTGTCTCGTTAACGGCACGTTTCCCTCCGTATAAAATATAGTTTCATAGCCTTACTAGGTTATCTCGGGTTAGGTTAAAAAGGATGGCTAATCAATGTTGACCAAATTCATTATGGGACTACTCTTACACTCTTAAAGCATGTTGTCCACTCTACTTTTAAAAACAAGAGGGCGATGGGGAAGGAGTGGGAGAGGGGGGAGTTTAAATTAAGGAAACCGAAAACCTAAATAACTTGGTTACGTTAAGAACCTAGTCTGCTCAATATATTTTCTTAAATTTTTCCAATCTGAGTCCCTAAGATATTCTGCATCTGGTATATTTTCCATGTATAAGATTTGTCTTCTGATTTTAATGAATGATGGACAGTGGTACAAGTATTTTTTTTTTCCTATACATATTATATTACGTATAACATATGTCATATATACAAATAAGATTTACGGAGTTACTATAACATTGTTCTTATAAAACATATTTCCAACAACAATTCTATGGCAATTCCGCACGTTTTAATTTCACTTGGAACACAGAACATACCTGTTAATATACCTTTTGATTTTAATAGAAATAAATAAAAATAATTACAACTAAAAAAATATTTTAGTACAATCAGTGTTGAAAAAATTTCCCCTTAAAAAATCCCTATGCATTTTTGTCATTAACCCTAGACACATAACCTTCGTCGAAACGACGAACACCGGACGAAAAATTAGCTATTTCTTTTTAACACGTGCACCGATCGCCGCTAAATTTCTTGCCAACTTAGTTTTCGCTGAGCTTTTGCAGGAGACAACCAAATTCGGCGCGTGAGCACGTAATTATTGAGATATGATAAACTTGTTCGTCGCTTTCACGAGTGTTGGCGAGCATAAAGTTGATTTCTGCACACAATGCGCTTCAAAAAATTAATTTTATATATTTTTTTAAATGACAATAGTGTTATAGTTAAGTTTTGCCAAAGAGAAAAAGGCTTTTTTGTTTTGTTCGTTTATATAAATTTTATAACAATGTGATCTCAAAAAAAAAAAATGCTTTTTGGAAAAATGGATTATAATAAATATCCTTGTAACAGAATAGAAATATATAGTTGTATTTACTAAAAAAGTACTTGCTAAAGGTATGTATGTGTTGCAAGTACAAAAATATATATGTTTAGAACCGATATTATACGCCCCAAAAAGTGCTCGTCGAAACGACGAATGGTTAGGTTTAGAGGGATACGTTCGAAGGTTATGTGTGCAGGGTTAAAAAAGAAAAAAACTGTTAGCTATAAAAAAATATGTATGTTTTTAAACCTTTGGTAAAAAATAAGTAAAAAACTAAAAAAAATAATACATACAAATGTACTTTTAATTAAATTCAATTAAAACAACATAAGGCTTTTTAAAAATTAATATGAATAGTTATTTTCAAATAAAATTTTAAAGGATAAATTCAACATTGAATGATATCTTATAGTGTTTTCACACTGACATGGTTTTAATAAAAGTTGGTTTTAACGTTAAAACCAACTGTTAAAACCTGGTTTTACCATACAAATTGTTTTTGTTAAAACCAAATTAAAATCATTTTTGAATTGGTTTTAAGTTGGTTTTAAGAAATGCAACCTTGTTTTCGCTGTGATAAATTCAGTGCCGCCAAGTTGAAATGGCCGACATTAGCTGTTAATGTTTATGCCAGTGAATAACAATAGATGGCACTTGAAAGATTTTCAACTTAAAAATGGATGCAGCAGCAACAATAATCAAAAAATTATGGGAAAAAGGGTTTTTTGGAAGGAAAACAAAGAAAATATTTGCGTTGAACTCTGGAAAGTGAAAATAGACAATATTACTGACATTCATCTGCCTATAAAAAGGTTTATCTTATAATGTATTTGTGCATTTTTATATATAATAACTTTATTTCCAAGCACTTTTCATTCTGTATAAGAAGTTCCATAATTTAAAAAATTTTATTCACAAAATATAAAATAATTTCCATTTCAGAGCGCATTGTGAAATATCTCAGTTTTTCATACAAGCAAAAACAGTTGAACAGTATGTCCAACAAGTGTTATTAAAAAGCAGAAAAAATGCAACAACAAATATACGCATTTCTGCAGAAGATTTATTTTATTTTGAGCAAAGTTATTAGACAGCCTGTGAGTTAAAACTTGAATTTAACAAACTTGCAGTGTGAATGCAAAATCAGCTGTTTATGGTTTTAACATTAAAACCAGGTTTTAACTTTCAGTGTGAAAACACTATTAGGAAAAGTATATACAAAGGCGAATTAATGTACCAGGTGGTGCCAAGTTAACAGCTGCTTTTTTAGGAAGTTTTGCTTGTCAAATTTCATTGCAATAAAGTCCTAGGCAGATTTTGTTGCTGCAAGCTTGACACCACCTGTTATATGAATTCGCCTTGGCTTATACATACATATGTACATAATAGTGTTGCCAACTTTTTAAACTACAAACAACTCCGGATATATATTTTAAGCGATTTTAACGAAAAGGACATATTTGAACCGTTTTGAAAATATTAATTATTATTATTAGTAAAATTATTATTATTAATAAAATTATTATTATTAATAAAATTATTATTATTAATAAAAAAAAGCGTTATGTTTGCATTTATTTCATAAATAATGCGACATCAAGAAAAAATCCCTACATTTTGGAGAACATAAAAATCTGTCCTATTTTCAATACGCTTCTATTTTAGTACCAAAAATACCTACATGTAAGGATTTTACCTTACTTCCGGTAACATTGAGTAAGGTTAGGTCAAAAAAGGACAATTTTTGAAAGTTGCTGGTACAATTTCAAATTTCTGAATCCCATCCCTGATGATGCACATTTTTTATAGACTTAAAGAAATTTTTTCGAATTTCTTTTAAACGAATTTACTCGAAGCATGTCTGTCATCACACTATCACCTGCCCACTTGACCTGAGATTCGATAAAAACGAATGCTCACTAAAGCGAAGAAATTTCGAAATAAAATTTTTCGATATTTGTCCGCAAATTCAAAAAAATTCGAACGTTCACTAAAGATTCCAACTTCGAACGTCTCGCGATAGTTTTTCGAATGTATGATGGTAGCTGCATGGAAGTGTGCCAGCCTGTTAGACTAAAGATACCAAGTTCAAGGCATGACAGCACTGTAAGTGAAAAAAATATTATAATACACACTTACATACATATATGCAATAATTGAATGAAAAAAATTACAACGTTAGCCTAGTGGATGTGTGTTAAGCTACGGTCACACTTGTCAAACATTTGCCCAAAATAGCGTAACCACTAAATACTACTGAAAAATCTTTCAATTCAAGCAAAAGTTTGTCAAGTTAAAGAGTAGCCAATATTGTTGGATTATATGAAATTGTGCATTAGTTGTGTTCGAAACTGTTTAATATGATATAAACAAGGGTCTGGATCAAAATTTTTTTCATTAGTGTTTGTTGGTTAGGCTTTTTTGGGCAAATGTTTGACAAGTGTGACCGTACCTTCAGTCTGTTAGAATGGAGGTACCATGTTCAAAACCTGCAGCGTAAGTTACAGAATTAAACAATTAAATAAAATAAGTAAGTTAAAATAAATAAATAAATAAATAAAAATTACTTTTTACCTTTTCTGATGTTTTTTTGCGATATCGAAATTAATTCGATAATCTCTCACTTTTGATATTGCTAGCGAAACTTCGAAGTCGAATGTTTTTTGGGACAAAACTGAGCGACAGGTGAACATTTTTCGATTCATTTTTGAGTGTCACTCTCGATAGTTTTACACGATAAATGTTCGAGATATATTCGGAATCGATATCATTAACGAAAGCCGTGGTCAACTGGGTGGTAACAATGTTTTCTTTTTTTTTTAATTTATATACATAAATACATACATACATACTAGATTCCTGCGTAAACAGTCTTTAAAAGTAAATACGTCATGATTTTTAAATGTATTCACGTCGCATGTATTATACTAAACCAATAATAAATGCTGTCGTACTACAAGCGAAGCACGATGGATGTATTAGTGTACGTGTATATCAGTGTTATCAAGCGATGTCGCCAAGACAGCTTGTTTGTAACAAACACTCAAAAGAAGTACTGTTGATTAGTGTATGCTTGTTATTTTTCATATTGTACGTTTGAGTGTGTGTGTAATATGTAGATGGTAAGCTATTATGTGATTAACCGCATACAACTAATGTTAATGCATGTGTGAGCGTTTGCATGTGCGCAGAAAAATAAAAGATCATACACACATACATGCATGACGTTTGTACACGCGCTCATGCGTAGAAAGAAGCTAGTATCACAAATTCTTCCGTCACGAAGTGTTTTCTTCTTTACTCTTATACCTACAATACTCAAACAAATTTCTTGCAAACAGTGTTGTTAACGTTTGTTTTATAAGATTTCGCTGTAGTAAAGCATTTGAAAAATCCCTCATGTCTTGAAAGTTCTTATAAGATGTCTTATGCAGGACACTAATACATACGCATATATATACATTTATTTATTTATTTTATTTTATTTTATTTTTTTTTTTTTTTGGTTTGTCCTTTCTTATAAAATTTAATTCAATTAAAATTTTACAGATTCCTATAATTTTTTTAACATTTAAATTTTTTGTTTACGAAAAAAAAAATATTTTGTTAACAATTTTGTATTTTTCCTTTTTTTTAATTCGCAAATTTATATTTTATTTATATTTTCATGCCAATTAATTGACATCTAATTTTAAAGATGAGTAAGTTTTCATGTCTTTCCTATTTCTTTTTTTACAATTATAATGATCGTAATTAAAATCTTGTAAATATGTATCTTACTTTTAAGTGCAAAATAAGCAATTAGTTTTGGGCACAATACAATTTTGAAAAATTTCAACTTATTCTCATATTCTTATGTTGAATAAAATAATTATAAAATATTGAAATTTAATAACGCACGCTTCTGTATTTTTTAAATAATTGAGAGGAGTATATTAACACTGATTGTCTGAAAATAATCATTATTTTAGACAGCAATTATTATTTAAGGAAACAAAAGTAATTAAAATCTAAGGAAACGCTTATGTTTTTCAGCCTAGTGGGCTCTGTGAGGAATTTTAAAACTTTTAATTGTGTTTAAATTTAAAAAAATTATGAACCAGCTCTCGTATTCTATTTCATTAAGCTTATGTTTAGTATGTTGATGTTCATAACTTGTCTATGAAGTAAGCGGTGGTGGTATTAAACCAACTACTTTACTTTCAACTTTCTTGTCTTTTGTAAAAAGTCTCAATAACTAATAATAAATAGTATAAGAATTTAACAGACTGTAAATTAATAATTGTCCAGTAGAAAAAAAATTAAGTCGTTCAAAGAGTTTGTCATTTTCACGCCATGTTAATCATTACATGAAGAGAATTAATGTTGAACGCCTTCTTAAATCCGAACAAATTGGTCATTATTGAAGTAATGAGAATTAACATCCAAGAGGCAGAGAACATGTACGGATTCATCACAGACTTATAAAAAATATTTATTTATTTAACCTATGAAAAACGTCTTTGAATCAGAGAACACGCTTTGGTTCGAGTCAATAATTTTAATAAAGATAAATTCACAAGCACAAGCACATGATCTCCAATGACATGCTGATGTAAAAATCATGCATGTTTGCCATAAATCAAACCAGTTCGCCATGAGCTTGATTTACGGGTAAAAACCCTGTTTTCATACCCGTATGCACTTGTCAACTTCCAACTAACTTAAATATCAACCGATTTTAAATTATTATTATTAATTATTGCTTCAGTATATATGTCTGTTTTTGCCAATATATAATATTTTCGGTTTTTTGAGGTCTCCAAACTTTTTCCCCTGAGAGCCACATTTTTCGCAAGCATACATTTCGCTAAGTGAGCGAATAGGCTTTTGTAAATCAAAAACAGGGAGTACAAAACCCTTCTAGAACGACATTCCTTAAATTACGCAGTACAAACCAATCTAACTAAAATGTACATATATACTATATTAGCTACAATCACAAGCATAAGTATAAAAATACTCTTAGTATTTATTCGGCTACACATGAGTATACACAGAAGTATTTTATTTACACACACTTCAATCATCAGCGCTGCCCGCAAAATCAATTGTTAAAACGCTCAAATGGCAACGGTGTTCGACTGATTGAAAAGAGCTTAAAATGTTTTTAGCTAAACCTTTACTAGAATAACATTCATAACTTCAATAGTTACAAACTAGCAGTTCCATAAAGATTTTTGTTTGCAAATTTTAGGACAAAATTTTAGGATTAATATCAGTTGCTTAAAGGTTATATATATTCTAAATTTTGTGTCATAATCATTTGATAATTATTTTCCAACACCCAAAGCATATTTCCATTCCATTTCATACATACACTTATATACGGAGATACATGATGAATAAATACTTGGAGTATAATGCGTATATTTATTTTGTCGGAATAAATATCTATACTCTGAGTGTATACATACATGCTACGAGTATGAATATGACGGACATTCAATACTGACCATACGCAAGTGCTTTTCTAGTTGTAGAGTATTTAAGTTTTTCGCATGAATGAAGTAGAGATACTATCGTGTGATAGAATCGGCTGTAGTCATAGTTGGTTGAAAGCAAATATGTGAGTGTACGAATTGTTTGTGCAGTTACTAAAATTAAGAGCAATTACTTAATTATATGTTTTCAGTACTTATTGCGATTCTGTTACTGCGTTTATACGCAGGGTTTATTTGCAAATAAAACTGCAAAATGTTGCCATATTATTGTTTTTATTGCGACTTACTAATTCAGAAAACTATTCACGATTAACGCACAATTTGCAAATAAAATACTTGAGGTTGGTTGCCACGCTTACAAATGCTTGATAACAAAAAACAATAAATTTAATTAATATTGCACTAAAAACATTAATAGAAGCAAATAATGACAATTAAAACAAATAATTATTTGATATTTTGTACATTTACACTATTTTTGTCAAAAAACAGTAACTTTTCTATAGAAGTGCTACCAAGTTTGTGTACTTTTGCTATGCCGAATATTTTTATTTGCAAATAGTGAGTGTATGCTTCCACTATGAGCAAAACAAGTTGTGTTCTCTCAAAACTCTTCGAAGTGTTTCCATTATGCATTTTTGTGTTTTGGATATACGAATTTTCGAAATTATTTTGATTTTGTTATCAAGGCCACAAACCTTATTATTTCGATTAGTAAATTTTTCATTCATTTGTGTATAAACAACATGTAAACACAACTGATGTGGTTATGAAAATTTCTTAAAAAATTTAATATTCTGTATCAGTGCCATCTTTTATCAGCATATTGCGGCTTTTTTCGAAGTTTCAACTAGCAACGCAGTGTTGCACTAACAAATTTGTTCATGTTTTGGAGGAAAACAACTTATTTGAGGTGTTTTGCTGATGTAAAAAATGTATGGGAAAACATGTAGCAAAACATTGGTTTTTGAACAAAACAAGTTTTCTGCTCCAAAACACGTATATGGAAACGTACTATAAACGTAGTATGTGATACATGCTACGTGTACATATGTACGAGTATGCACATACATATTTACATATGTATACATATGTGTAAATATGTATGTACATATGTGTGAAGGTAAAAAAAAACAATTTAATCATTCTTATTTTAAATATAAAAAATAGCTAAATGATTCATTTGTATTTAAATTTAATTTTGATTTCTCATTAATCTTTATTTAAAAAAGAAAGTCAGCAATTAAATGAAATCATTAAAAAATACATTGTATTATATCATAAAAGAAACCTAAGAACTAACATTTGCCAATCGAGAGCCATAGTGCCATTAAAACAAAACAAAAAAAGAAAAGCAAAAACATTTTTTGTTCTGCTAAAAAATAAAAAATTTTTCTAAAGAAAACCTGTATCTAAAAAACAACAGGGCCCACCAACCAACGAAATTATACATATACATAGGTATAAAAATAAGATTTTGTCACTTTCATAAAATGCAAAAAGAAAGAAAATATTTTTTTTATCTAGAATATGAGTCAACAGTCCCATAAAAAACTACATTTATGTTAAAAGGTGTTTCACACTTAAACAACATGCTACATTTAAATAGCAATGAACTGGGAGACCTGATGACCAACGACGACAACTACGAGTACTTTGTAATTTCTCAAGTGTTTCAAGGAAAACATGAAATTATTAAAATTGTAAAAGAAATTGTAAGAAAAATGCATGTATTGAACAAATATGTTGGTTAATTAAACAAGATCACCTGTTGCAGATAATAAAATCTTCTGATAGAAAGAAGGCAGCAACAAAATGATCAATATAGATAAACAATATGTAGGCAGAACTTTCAAGAAATGAATTGTTAGAAATTTTACTGAAAATTTAATTTAGATTATAACTGGTGAAAAAATGTTCGATTTATTTTAAAAATCTATACTTAAACTGCCTTATTCATAAAAAATATTTCAGGTTTATTAAGCGCTTATTTGACATATTTCTATGGGAAATTTGTCAAATAAGCCTGTAATAAACCTAAAATATTTTTTATGAATTAGACCGAAAGCATTTTCTGCTTGACTTTAAAGGTAGACTTATTTTGTTTTTAGTTGTATTCTATTTTTTCTCATTTCCTATTCTGACAGTCAAATCCCATAAATCTTCACAAGTTTTTTAATCAATGTCACACTTATTTTTTTAATTTGGGCAATTAACAAAATAAAAAAGGCATATACATAGTGTATACATATGTATGTACATAAATGTCAAAAAGGATGCTACACTACTTTGCTCTTCTTCTAAAAACAAGAAAAACGTCAAAGAAAGGCATGAGGAAAAAGTCGGAGTGCAAATATGCGAAAATTTTCGTAAATTGTCAAAACAAGGCAGGCTAAGAAGGCATAGTGTGAAATGTCACTTGGAAGATTTTAAGAGGAATTTATGATCGTTTAAAAAAATTTAAATTAGAGGGAAAGAACCCCAAATACAAGAAGTGGTAAAAAGAAATTGATATTGGTTTAAAATAAAAACTGGTCTGAAAGAAAAAGTTGAGCTCTACTCAAACAAAGAGTATGCAATGTATTGTAATCAAATATGTAGGTATAAAATGATGTAAATTCCTAAGAAAAATGTTAGGGGCGGCATTTTGGGTGTGGCTCAAAAGGAACATGCTCCTTAAAAGATAGAAAAAAAATATGACCTGTAATATTGTAAAATTTAGTACATATTTGTAGAATAGTCATTAAGCTGGGGGGCAAATAACGGCATTCGATATCGATCGAAATTGGGATACAAGCAAAAATTTGCCCCATGTATTTTATGCTAGGAATGGATAACTGGCACAAGTTTTTTGTGTATCGAGGTCGACACAATCAAATATGCAATTCATATTACAAAAATACTATTGAATTTTTTTTAACGAATAGAAATAAAAAAAAGATTTCTCACTAAGGTTTTGCACCAAGGAATGATTATTTAAACGCAAATTTATAACTACCAAGGACATGATTATATTCAAAACAAAGCATGCATGATTCACCTTAATCGAAACGATTCATTATCACTTATTGATTTTTTCTTAATCACTTCTTACATACATACATATGTACATAGGACATACAAACATACATATGTATGTATTATGTATGTATGGATGTACATATTTACGATTTTTTTTCACATGAACTTACAGAAGGGTCAAGGACAGTTACCATAATTAAACACTTGCAAAAAAAAATCATTTACAAAAAAATAAAATCACAAAAATGTACAAAAACATTTCAAACATTTCCCAACATGATGATGCAGTCAGTCATTTACTGCTTGCTGCTGCAATATTTCAGTTGATGTTTTTGTTTATATGGATTTGTTGTTGTTGATTGCGATGACGAATAACAGCAAAAGCAAAAATAAAAAACATCAATAAACAACCTCATCGGTTTGAACCAGCTGATATTGTTGGCTGACCGACTGACTGGCAACATTGGCCACAAAGTTATCAAACAAATTGAGTTATTTTTATTTCTGTAATTTTTTTTTTAATTTTATTTTTTGTCAAAATTAAAAAATAAAATGCCAAAAATGTAAATGTTTTGTATTGTACATGATCACGAATAGATATGTATGTATGTATGTCAGAGCTGCCCACAGAGAGAAAACCGAGGGAAATGTAAAAGCATATGTATGTGTATTCATTTGTATAAAAAGCCGATTGATGTTTGGCACTCTAGGGCCTCTCTGGGCAGCCGGGATGTATGTACATACATATAAAAGCATTTGCAAAACAAAATGCAAATACAAACAACAACTGATCATTACGATTTCTTTCAATGTGGATGTATGTCGTGACACTATGGGCAAAACTTCAATATTTTTCTTCCAAAATTTTCTATTGTTGTAAAACAAATATAATTCTTTCAATATATGCATACACAGAAAGAAATATAAAAAAGTATTCAAAAACCAGAAAATCGCTTCATTATATAAAAATTATATTTTTCCAGTTTAATTACAATAATTAAGATTATTGTACTCGTATACCTGCAAGTATATTAGTTTGCACTGTACACGAAATTAAACATATATTTTCAGTTTTATTTAAAACTAGCTAAGAGCGGCAAACGTTGTATTACCCTCATTTATTTTATTTTTTTATACCCTTTACCAAAAAATGGTAAAAGGGTATATATAGGTTTGTCATTCCGTTTGTAATTTCTAGAATATTAATAAGCGAGCCATAAAGTATATATATTCTGGATCCTTATGCATAGGGAAGACGAATAAGCGATGTCCGTCTGTCCGTCTGTCTGTCTGTATGTACGTGAAATCGGTTTTCCGAAGCTCCCGGAAAAGCTAGACTCTTCGTTCTTGAACTGGTGTGTCAGAAATAGTCGAAATAAGATTGGTATTGAAAATCAGCAAAATCGAGCAGACGGTTTCAGAGCTGGGAAGCTTCAACTTCATTTTGCATTACAAAATAACTACCGAAAACTAGTTATAATTTTTTTTTTATTAAATAAACTTATTTTACACTTCAGTATGAATAAAATTAATATTTCTTAATAAAAAAAAATATAAAAAAAAAATTTAAAAAAACTAAATAGACGTTTCCAGGGTTGGAAAACTTTAACTTTTTTATACAAAATTATACAAAATTAATTTACTAAAAGAAATTTTTCCTTTTTTCTATAAATTAAATATATCTTATATTCTAAGAAGAAAGAGATTGGGTTAAAAAATCAGAAAAATCAAAAAGGATAATTCCAGGGTTGGAAAACTTAAAATTTTTGTGATATAAAAAATTAACAACCGTAAACTAATTTTTATATTTTTTTTCATTAAATTAACTTATTTTATACCTCAGTACAAATTAAATTGGTATTTCAAATTAAAAAAGAAAGTTAAAGAAATTAAAAAGACGTTTCCAGGGTTGGAAAACTTTAATTTTTTTCATATACAAAAGTAACTTACTAAAACAATTTTTTTCTTTTTCTCTATAAATTAAATTAAAACAAACAGAAAAAACAAAAAAGGATGATTCCAGGGTTGGGAAACTTACACTTTTTGTAATATATAAAAGTAACTAGGTCTTACTATTTTTTTATTTTTTATTAAATTAACTTATTTTATACTGCAGTACATATTAAATTGATATTCAAAATAAAAAAAAAGTTTAATACATGAAAAAGACATTTCCAGGGTTGGAAAACTTTAACTTTTTTTCTTATACAAAAGTAACTTACTAAAACAAATTTTTCCTTTTTTTATAAATTAAACAAATCTAATGTTCTTAAAAGAAAGAGATTGATGTAAGAAATCAGAAAAACAAAAAGGATGATTCCAGGGTTGGAAAACATATAATATATAAAATTAACTACCTTTAACTAATTTTTTATTTATTTTTATTAAATAAACTTATACTTCACCACGAATAAAATTGATATTTCAAATGAAAAAAAAATTCAAAAAGACGTTTGGAAAACTTTAACTTTTTTGTACAAAAGTAACTTACTAAAACAAATTTTTCCTTTTTTCTATAGATTAAACATATCTTACAAAGATTGGTGTACGAAATCAGAAAAATCAAAAAGAATGATCTCAGGGTTGGGAAACTTACACTTTTTGTTATATATAAAAGTAACTAAGTCTAATTAATTTTTATCTTTTCCTTTATAGATTATACATATTTTACGTTTTGAGAAGAAAAGTTTGGTGTAGAAAATTATAAAAATAAAAACCACAGCTCCAGAGCTGGAAGCTTTGACCTTTTTTTCTGGATATTAAAGTAACTAAATAAAACATTTTTTGTTAATTTCCTTTTTTCTCTTTTTACTTAACACACTTTCTATATTTTTTTAAGAACTACTGGATTGAAATAAGGAATCAGAAAAATCTAATATAATGTTCTAGGGGTTGTAAATTTATTTTTTTGTACATAAAAGTAACTAGGTCAAATTATTTTTTTCTTTTTGTTTATACTTTATGTATGTATCTCTATACTACATAAAAATACTTTGGTAAAGGGTATATAAGATTCGGCACAGCCGAATATAGCACTCTTACTTGTTTTTACTACAAATTACTGCACAAGGTGGGTTATTACCTGGTCCTACCAGGTATTGACTCTTGATTTTCAGCTCCACAGGTCTCATAGTTCCAGAGATCAACCTGATTATACTCGACAGCACATGGCCGAAAAATGGTATCACATCCCAGAAATTTTCACTATTGCTTTTTTTGTTACATAGTGTAATGTTTTGCGCAATTTTCGTACTTCTTTCATAGCATTCTTCTCCAGAAAATAGCAAACAAAACGAAAAAACAATGGGGGTAGTCGGTCCAGCCGTGCACGCGTGTTGTCGTGACCAAGGGAAATATGGATTAATTTTTATATACATATGTAAATGCATACATTATAGCACCCAATGTGCCAAAAGTTTTTAATTTATTCGCTCCACCGGCAATTTCTGGTGATAAAAAATGGCATTTGCATGAAAATTGCACTAATAGCGAGCAAATCGGGCATGCGCATTGCACTTTTCACCTCAAAAAAAAAACTATAAACACTTTTGACCCCATAACTTTCAAATGCGGCGTTTATCGGAAAAATTTTGTGTAACCATTCTTGTGCATAATAAATAGCACAACATTTTTCCAATACATAATTTAGCCCTAACTTACTCCTCATAAACCTAACTACATTAATCGGCACGTTGCTCTTTATCCCCGCCCCTGATTGTATTTTACAGAAAAATTTTTAAAATAATTAATTATATGAAGACAAAAACGCATATGAGTCAAAATTACATTTGCAAAATTTTGTCTTTGTAAATAATACTTCACATATATGGAAATTAATTACAAGGAGATCAAAACAAAATTGTACAGAAAAACCTGCGTTTTTTAAATAAATTCGTAATAGGAAGAGCTTCATTTTATAGAAAGTTTTTATAGAGAAGTTTGACTGCAGTTAGTGGCGCGTAAGCTCTTCAAACTTGATAAAAAAAAATTTTTAACTTCTCGTTATAATAAATTTTTAGGGGGTTATTATGTAATCCGAATCTAACAGAAATGTTTTCGAATTTTATGTTAATAACATACAAATTCGAACAGTTTTCTTTTCGAAACGAATTACGAATTACGAATAACACCCCTGATCTTACTTTAATTTTCGAATATTGAGTTTTCATCGACGTTTTGAGGAGTCAATCGGAACGAACGACGGAAGCGATTTTACCGCATTCCAAAGATGTTGAGGTCATTTAAATGTCGTATGATCAATTTGGTTCGGTAGATTTCAAAAATTTTCCGAAATAATATTTTCGAAAAACTGTTTTTTTTAACAAATTCTTAACTACCAAGCCGATCAAGTTCAGAATCTAATCAGCTCAAGTTAACAGATTCGTTCGAGGGATATCGTTGAAAAAATATTAACAAAATACATTTTCTTCAATTTTTTAACTACACACAAACAAAATCATAGGTTATATTTCCTAAAATAATGGTATAATATTAACTAAGTGAAAGGGTAGAATGGCATTTACAAAGTTTTTTAGGTAATTTGACAAAAATTTTAGTTGATTTCTATGTTCGAAAAATCAACTAAAATTTTAGTTGAAACTCCTTAATTACAAGGTAAATTCATACTTTTATTTTCTGTGAATTATCTAAATAGCAAAGTAAATTTATACATATGTAATGCGGCAAATTATGGTGGATTTTAGTTAAACTAACTATTTATAATTCGATAATTGTCACGGATTTTAGTAGATTCGGCTATCTTCGCGTTATCAAATAATAATAAAGCTTTTTGTATATTTTAATAAATTATTATTTATTAATTTATCTACATATGTATGTATGTATATAAACATGACGAGCTGCAATTTTCAACGTAGTGTGATGACATACCATTATGATTGTTGTTTTGGTGAAGATCTTCAGAATATGAAGAACCAATGCGTTCTCATGAAGTCTAACGTGGTCACCCTTCTGAAGCTTTTGAGCTTTGTCAATCTCGTGCTAAAAGGAGTAAAGTACAGCGGTTATCTAATAGTAAATCTGCAGAACTTATTTAATCAGCTTTTTGATGCCGAATTGAACTGCTTTAGGATGTCATAATCCATTTTTTCTGAACACAAATTGAAATTTACTGGCAGATTTGATTATTTGAAGCCAGGCGAACTACATAAATACATGTTGTTTTTTGTATTGTTGTACATGTTGTAGAAATAAGATCACCTTTGTATTAATTCGCCTTGGCCGAGCCCAGTTAGTTTATCTGCAATGATTAAAACTATGTTAGTTTTATACAAGTTTAAACATTTTGAAAATTTCATGTTTACATTAAAATAAAAATTTATGCAATTAAACTAATTTCGAAGAAGATACCTTATTGGAATAGTTATATTAACTTGGATTTTAGGTAAAGTATAATGTACAAATTACCTAATTGCATAGTTAATGAAACCCAAGTTTTTTTCTTTCATATAAAAAAATGTACCTATGCAAGCTTAGTTAATATTACCTCTTATATTTTTTGCGTGTATCAAGGAGATTTATTTGATATGTACTTTGATCAAAAGTTCATAAGAGTGCAGTGTGAACAGAGATGAAACTGCAGAAAACTGAAATTATGGAAATCTATAATCGGTCTTCTCTCACTATTAGCGCAAATACACACGTACTAATGTTGCATTGTAATACATCACACAAAAAAGTAATATGACTAAATTTTGTAATATTAATTAAAATATTTGTAATATCGATTTGATAATATTAATTAAGTTTTTCCTTCCACTCAAATTAATTAATACATACAATCAAAAATGTAATTGAATCAATTAAATTGAGAAAAAAAGTTGCAATAAAATCATGCTATGCGCCCCATAGTGGTGCAGCAGTCGTAGCAGCAGCAGCAACAAAATTATACAACAACAACATTACATTAGCAGCAGCAATAGCAATAACACAAACAAAATCAGAAGAATCACAACAAATACAAATGATCGACATGAAAACAAAAGCAAAAATAAAAAACAAAATCAGAACCAAGAAACAAACTACAACCAACATACATACATACATACAATATCTACTCTTTCCTACAAACAATTTTGCGCATAAAAACGTTTAGTTTTAAAATTTCAACCAAACAGTTGAGTTAAGTTATTGTCGCGAACAAAGAATAGCCATAAATTTTCAAAATAATATATAAAATAATTTTAACGAATAAAATTTTTCAAATAAAAATCTCAAGCAATTTCAATTTAACGTTACGACATAAAATTTTGAATTTGAGAGAAGAAAAAATATCGAAAGAAAACAAGATTTACAATATTAAAATTTCGAAAAAAAGGCACTAAGAAATAAATTAAACTAAAAGTGTTTTTGAAAATTTTCATATCAGAAGAAATATAGAAAATTTAGTGAAAGTTTAATTTGCAACAGTTTTATTTAAAAAAAAAGACAAAAGTTAATAATATTCCAAATAAACAAAAATGGCTTCAAGCAATGTAAGTTTTTAAGTTTTTCTTTTTTTAAGACAGTTTTTCTGAATGTTTTAAACAAATATTGGCTGAAAGATGAAAATGCAAAATTTACTGGTGGCCACAAACATATCTGCATCTTTTTTTTGGTTTTGATTAATTGATTGTTTTTTTTAACTTCCTTAAACTTTCTTAAAAATTATTTTATTATTTTTTTTCAAAACTTTCGTAATTGAAAATTTTAACTTTTTTTTATAATTTTACATAGTATAAAGCGAGCTGTCAATTTGTTATAAGTATTTTGTAGTTAAATGCAATACATTTGGTATGGATCGTTCCATAAAAAAGATTATTTTGAAATCTATATGTCAACAATATTTGTATGTTTTACACTTCTTCGTTTGCTAAGATCCTATAGTCCAAATATACTTGTACAAGTGTAAGTATGTACTTATTAAGCCTTTATAATTGCCAAGCGACAAAAATATCAACTTTAATTCCACAAAAAATTTAATTCCGTACAATTTTTGCTGAAAATAAGTTCTAAGACTTCAATTTCTACATTTGAAACTATGTTCGAAAATTTCGAAATTAAGTTCGAAAATTTCGAAGTTGCTTAAAAAAATTTTTAAATGCAATTTTGATTCAAAATAATGCTTTTTTATTAGTTGAATCTTAAAAAGGATATATGGGATTGAAAATTCAATTTATTACCTGTCTGTAGTATTTTTCGAAAAAAAAAAAATAAAACAACAATAGTGATAATAATAAAATTTGTAATTAAAAATATATCGAGCCCTATTTTAGATTTAATCGTAAGCGAAATGTAGCAAAAAATAAACTTTTTTATGGAAATTAAAATTTTATAGGCTTAGAATTATCAAAATGCCAAAATTTTAATAACTTTTAGCTGTAAAATTTTAGCATAAGCATTTATTTATGTATGTAAAAATTATTTGATTATTATCAAAAAAATCTTATCCTGAAAAATCCAATCTAATCTCGGTAATTATTTTCAGGAGAGTACTTAGAATTGCACACACACTCTCAAACGTGCAATATGTAAATAAACAAGCATACAGGTATCAACACTACTTCTTTTGAGTGTTTCCCTGCAAATTATATTGGATTACGTGGTCCAGTCTAGATGAAATAGACTAGTTACATCATGGTCCCATGTAATGCAGTCATGGATCATGTCGTTTTCATACAAGCATTCAATGCTGCACGACAAGTGTTCGTGTTTAAGCGATTATGATCGTTCTTCTTAGGCATTTACAAATTGTAAGCGAGTAGTATATAACTATTCCATATGGGGTAGTTTTAGGGTTAGCCTGATGTAATGCAAAGTTGGACCATGTGGTGCAACCCTAGGACATCGCAATGTTAAATCGACCGCCTTTTTTCATATATTTGGAGTAGTTTTGTGGTACTCCCACTCCTCTTTGGACTAGTCTTTACATGCATGTATGGACTAGTCGCATTATTTGCATGGTTGTTACGAACAAGAGGTCTTTGCGACATCACTTATAAACACTCATATACATGTACATCAATACATCCATCGTGCTTTGCTTATTAAACGACATCATTTATTATTGTTTTAGTATAATACATGCTTTGACAATACATTTAAAAAACAAGACTTGTTTACATTTCAAGACTGTTTACGCAGCCCTCTAGTATGTAATACATTTACATTATCTTCAAGTATGCTTCCTACATCAATTAATATTATCTTCATCTCATGCAAGATTTACATTTGACCTTAGAGCATTGCTGCAGAATATTTACAAGCCAATTAAGAAAAAAAACTTTGTAACCTTGAAAACGAAACTTTTTAATTTTTTACTTGAGTTGAAAGAAAAGCATAAAAAACAAAAAGTGCATTTTTAAAAGTAAAACAAGAAAAACGCTATAAAATTTTACACATATTCTTCAGTTGAATAACAAATAAATTCATCAGCAAATTGTTAAATTCTTTTTTTCTCGCTTTTTCGCGTATATCAGTGTTGCCACAAAAGATTCTAAAAAATTATAAGCAACAGAAAACAAAATTATTATACAAAATTTAATTGGGATTAAATTAACAGTTTAAGTATTGTAGAGACGATGAAATAATCGAGCAAATCAGTGCATATGTGTGAGTGTCGTATAGTTGTCGCTTAACACGAAACGTACAAATCACCATTTGTTTCTTTTGACTTCCTAGCACAATACAAACTTCTGTTCGTTCGCGCACTTATATCACTAACAAGAATCACAAAGAAAGTAGTTGGAGACTCGCTCTCTGTAAAATTGGACTAAAACATCGGCAAAATCTGCAAATATTTCTTAATATTCATTGGCTTCATTTCCCAATTTTTTTTTTCATAAAAAAGGATATTTATGGAAAATATCTATAAACTTCATTTTGATTTCTTTCCATTCCAAAATTTTTAAAAGCAATTAATTTAATCTCATTTCAGAATACCTTATTCATAGTATATATTAAAGCAAATTTATGTCTCATAATTGACCTCGTAAATTGATTTTAATGTTATCAAACCTTTTCAAAAGAATAATAATATAGATCGTCGGCTTAGAATGTAAACCTGCTAACTCACTTTGAGGAAACTTTACAGGAGAGACAAAATAGTGTTAACGCTTTCTATACAAAGCTTAAAAAATTAGCCTTATGCATTAAGTTTCTTCGACATATAGAGCTTCATATTAAAATAAATATTTTAGCAAGCCGATGAGGCGGGTATTTCTCTTTCGAGCGGTATTAAAATGTCATAATTTATAAAAAGTGGATTTAGCAGGTTCACACTCTAAGCCGACGTTATTTAAGTATTCCCAAAACAGTTTTGAGATTCTTCAGATTGTCGCTCGTGAGGTGGGTTGAGTCTGAAAATGTCATATTTTTGTAGGCCCATTCAATGGAGCATGAAACTTGCCCAACAAAACACGGTTTTAAATTTTCATAAGAGATGTCGTTGTAATATACATATTTATATTATTTGTATTTATATTATTTCCAGTACTTTTAATTGTCCAAGTGACTAAAATCTGCTAATCTCAACTTCTCAGTAAAAAATCAACAAAATGCAGAGAAATCTGCAAATCTGGCAACAGTGTTGGAGACGATCAAATAATTAGCTATCAAATAATAAATAAAAACTTTTTTGTCTACATCAATCACAGTCGGCAGCACGCACGTTTAGCCGAAAGATGTGACTACACGCACCCAACTCTATGATTGATGACTTTATTTGATCGTTTCAAGGGCACTTAACTTCAAGAAACCAATCAGGCACAATATTTTACATAAAAATAGCCGCGTAGACCTAATGCATCAATATAAAAATGTATCGCTAGGCGTAAATGCAATTTGGTTTGTTAAGCAATTGTAGTGGAAAGCGCCATATGCTGATAGTTGTCCAAAAAAAAAATGATTCAAAAATAACATGAAATGTACTTTGACAGCGTTGTTGCCTCTACTATGTAAAGAGTTGCTTCTTTTAATATATAAAGAACCTAACAATGAGACTTTGGGACAAACATGAGGATCTTCCAGTAGGGATTTTCTAACTTTGACAGTTAAGAGCGGTCATATTATTGCAGCTGCAATTGCCTAAGTGGCTGTCATTTATTCAGTATATTTTGCAAAATCACCATGGCAGTTATACCTATTTGCAAGTTATAAAAAAATTTCAAAATGGGTGTTGCGTCCTAGCAACGTTTCGAGCTCCTCGCCCGATTCAGCGAAATGGCTTGTTTCTGGTTGAACACATACGTCAACAAAGCAAATTGTCGAATTTGGTCTGATACCATTGCCTATGAGATCCAGCAGATCCGAGCCGTGCATCTCGAAGAAATTACTCTTTATTGTGGATTTTGGGCTAGGGACGTCATCGGTTCATATTTTACAGAAAGTTTGACGTTTCGGTTGCTTACCACCAAGCTAATCTATGGCGGACATTTGCACGATATTACATTCTTTACATAACAACATCGCTAGGGGCCTTTCAAACGAGTAAAAAATGTTGATAATGGCCCTTGTCGGTAATAAGGTGCGAATATTTTGTTCACGTGGAACTTTGATATCTTGCATGAAATGAACTGTTCCAGTTTTTTCTCGATCAGGGAGAATATATTTGTTGTGATTTCTGAAATCTTATATTATGAGTAATATTGTATATTACGAATGAACTTAATTAATTCCTATAAATTCTTCCAAAATTTATATTTTACCTGCTTCATCAAACAAGTTTTAGCAAATAAAACGATTTATCAATACATTACACAAGTAATTTAATGAAAATTCATCAGCGTCATTAGAATATATATTTTGAACACATAAGTTTTGAACGACTCAAGCTTGGGAACATCTCCGCACTCCACTAGAAAACTGAGTTGTACAAACGTTATATTTTAATAAATTAATTAGTAATTTAATAATAAGTTGTTGGTATTTCGACAGGTTGTTTTTATTAAGAAAAAAAATTAATGTTAGAAAGCCGAAGAATTTCAGCTGAGACCTATTATTTGCGCTCTATAGCCGAAAGTAAAAAGCTACATACATCCACCCAATTCAAATCAATAGCAATGATCTAGCAACACTCTTATTCACCCATGTTTATATTTAAAATTTTGGTAGACTGACCAGCACCAGATGTTTCTAATTTGCTTTTTATTTAATTTTGATATTTTTTTTTCAAACAAATTTCTTCTTAAAGAACTTTTTAAAGAAAATATAATTTTTCCTTAAATAATTCTAAAGATATTTTAAAATAAACTTGATTGCCGTGGTTTTTGTGGCGGCATTTTTAATATAAAAGAAATATGAATATTATTATATTTTTTTTTTGCAGGAAATTGTTCAATGTTTAATTTATTTCTGATTGAGTGTAACATAATGTAACATCTCATTGCAAGAATTCATTTCACTTATTTGTATCGTTTATGAAAATGAATAGAAATTAATTGAAATTGTATAAATACATACATTTCAATAAAATTACCTAGAAATTAAGATTTTATAATTTTAATTTATTGCAACTCGAGGAATTAGATATCAAAACGCTGAGGGTAATAAGAACTAACTAACTGCTACAAATTTAAATTATTTATTAAAAATAATTTATATGAATGTTTTAGATCAGAGCTGTTCAACCTTTTTGGTTCGCGTACCACAAAACTCACAACCAACAATTCGCGTACCACTAAAAAAATTTTATGTGTATAAACAAATATGGGCTCAATAAATAACCAAATAATTTTAAAATATTGAATACATTTCATTTATTAATAATAAAAAACAACAAAATTAAAAAGAAATTAAAATTATTAAAAACATTACAAGAATAAATAAAATTATATACATAAAAATTAGGAGATCTTGGCGATTTCAATACGTTATTATTCAACTAATAAAAATAAAATAAAATAAAATAAAATAAGGAAATTAAACATAACTAATTAATTATTCAAAGGGAATAAATGCTTAATAAATGCTAAAATTTTCGAAGATTTGGCGTACCACCTGGGAAAGTTTCGCGTACGCCAAGTGGTACACGTACCACAGGTTGAATATCCCTGTTTTAGATAATATAGGGCATGTTCCTCTAAGGGCTAATAAATCAGTGCAAGTTAATCTTTGTTTTTGGTTTAAAATGTGTTTAAACCAGCAAACCTATAAATCAGTGCAATATTTAATCCATCTGTAAACGCATAAAATTGGGAGTTTAAACTACCAATACAGGCCATATGATTTTATTACTTACAGACCATATGTTTTGCATTTAAAGTGAACTCAACTTTTTTCCAAGCTTCTACTTTTTCTTCAGATCTTGTTCGATTTGTTTTCTTACACTCTATTGTTATAAATATAATTTCTTCCTCAGTAAAATTTGGGTACTTTTAATTAAATTTCATTAATTTTTTGCCTTTTTGATTGTGCAAAGAACTGATAGCCTGCTGTAAAACAGCTGCTTTTTGACATTTATTCTAATGCTGCCACAATATAATTTTTTAAACTACGCATAAAGTATGGTTCACTGATTTACTCTTGTTGAGTTTAAACTACAAATAAATTAAAGTTTAGTTCAATTAAACCAGCGTTTAAACTTTAACTGATTTATTAGCCCTAAGTGCGAACGATATTTTCGGTCGAATGTTTTTGTTTGTAATACAAATGTTTGATGGAATCTATCGTTCGCATTCAGAGGAACATGGCAAGGCTCACAAGCTTGAAAATATATCGTTTTTTGTTGTTCTAATATTTGAGTGTATTTTTCCTATTTCAAATTATTCAAATAGACTAGGATGCGGATTCCGCAACTATGTATAAATTTTAAAGTGTTCACCAATTTCGGTGTTCACTTTTGATTTGGGCTTCCTCAACGGTGAATTATTTTGACAGTTATAGTGAACACTAGCATCAAAATTGTTTACTTGAAAAAGTAAGTGAAATAAATTTTTCTAAAGCCGGGATCACACTATCGGCGCAATGTACTGATTTTCGTCGGCATACTGAAATAAAGTCGTAAGTAAAGCAGTAAAATGGCTTTATTTTTCAATTAATTGAAACACAATTACCTGACTGCGCTTCACTTCAGTGGTAATAAGGCCTTATAGTCTTATTTAAGAATTAATTGAGAAAAAAATCTGTTTTGGTTTATTACTTATGACTTGATTACAGTGAGCCGACGAAAATCGGTACATTGCGCCGATAGTGTGATCTCGGCTTAAGGTCTCACATAATGTAGTTGGGTTCAAATGTGTTTGACTGCTTGCTGAGAGGAGAAAGTAAGTTTTCACCGCAATCGGCAAATCGTTCCCTTGATGAGAGTAATAACACAGAAAAAAATTATCCTGCAATAAACATATTTAATTGAAAAAAAAATCACAAACCGATTGAAAATTCCATTGAGTCAATTAAATTAAATTTTTAAACGAAAGTTCAATTGAATAAGTTAAATTGTTAATTTATTTTGGCAACACTCTTGTGCACCCATTTAACGGGTTTATTGCAAGAAAATGTTTTTCTGTGAAAGGGATAATGCAATTACATTTGAAGCATAGCCGCGAATAACGTTGTAAAAGACAATTTTTACAAATCCAGTTTTTTCACGGATTACCGTTAACATCACTCTCTTGCATTGTTCAAACATCAAACAATCCAAAATTATGCATCTTATTGCCGTCCAAATACAATTACAATCAGTCAGTCAGTGAAAGAACTTTGTAAGTAACTGACAAAATATTGAAACGAAATTGTCGAAAATAATTGATAAATGTAACAGAGATACAAAGAGAAACGTTAATGCTAATTATCATTATTTTCTATAAGCTGATAAAAATTAAATGAAATAACAATCTTGCTTTAAAATACGTTTTTTGGCTCTCCTGAAAAATTATTATTTTGTTCGCGGCTAACCTTCAGTTAGTGAAGTCACAGATAGATAGAGAGAACAGCTTATTTTTTTAATTTTTACAACTCTGCTATTGCATTGTATTGTATTTGTTAATTTTTTATAGCATCGTTGCAGCGCCTCTGGTGTCAAGTAGGCTCATTGTTTGCAAGCTATGCAGTAATTTTATTAATTACTTTACTTCGTTTATGATTCATTGCTACAAATAACAACGAAGTAGGGCATTCGCATAGGTATTAATCCATACCAGAAAGATTTATGATCTTGATATGAGTGTGTCTGGCAGGGATGGAACTCAGACTTTCGAGAATTAGCTTTTCAGCTTTGTAGTCGACGCAATAACTACTTCAGACAACAACTTCCCCCCCATATATCTGCTGTTGTAATTCGATCATTTGGAAATTATAAATGTTATAACAAATTTATGTACATATCATATCGCTCATTTAATAAAACAACTCCACAACTAAAAAATAGGATTTTTTAGTTAATGATGCAGAATTAATCGTCAGATACATAGTTATTCACATTGTGTACAATTTCATGTCTCGTATAAACAAATAAAATTTTTCTTTGCCATTAAGTTGTGTGAAAGAATGAAAACCTCAAACTCGTTTTGAATTATGACGTTGTTTTAGTAAATGAGCGGTATGTACATATGTATGTATAACAGTCCAAAGACTAATTATATCCCATCCCCATCTTTCCCAGATTTTCATGTTGAATCGATATCGGAAACCATGTAACCCTTGCACTTTAGGTATAATGTGTATCAAACGTACTTCTACTCGTAAGTGAACTTTTACGAAGAATATTTTTATGGAAAATTTTAACCCTTCTAAGTCTTCTCTATATGAGTCCTTCTGTATTTTTGGGTATATTGGGAATCTTAGTAGAATTTTAGAGCGAACATTTTTCTAGAATATTTTACCATTTACATGCGCGTTTAAGGGCAATTGCTTAACCTCTTTGTTAGAAAGAGACAAAAAAGACCCATGCATAGAAGAGCTAAAATGTTAATCAAAATACTTTGCTTAAGTGTTCCTCATAAGATTTTATTTCCAGCTTTGAAATATTACAAGACTAAGGCAGAGTTTACATCTGGCATTTCTTGTGTGTCATTTGCCCAAAAAAGCGTAACCAACTAATTATTAATGAACAAATGTTTGATTCAGACATATATTTATTGATTTAAACATTTTCCAATCATGTCGGATTGTATAAAGTTGTCTATTAGTTATGTATGAAACTGTTTAACTTAATAAATACGTGTCTGAATCAAACTGTTTTCCATTAGTAATTAGTGGTTACGCTTTTTTTACTTTTGTGTGGCACATGGCCCACAGATGGAAACCCGGCCTAATAGTATATTCTTATGGCGAATATCTTGGTAGAACATTTTGGCCCGTGATGTTACCGTTTAAGGGCATTTTTATCCCCGCTTTTTGTTCCTTTTTGACCTATTTGCAAAGGAATGAAAAGAAATCATACTGAGAAGAGTTAGAGGATTGAAATATTCTGCAAAGATATTCCTCATAAAAGTGCTAACATCTAAGTCTCAATATTTAAGAAATTAAGCCTTAAACGGATTAGAAGCTTTAACTAGTTTCTGTTAATAAAGCTTCATTTCGTGCTTTGGTGTATTTAGACTCTTATAGCAGAATTGTTTGCCGAATATTTTTGCGTTATTGTCCCCATTTAAGGGCATTTTTTGTCCCTACAAGAAAGACACATGCGCAGAAGAATTAAGGCTCAGTTAGCCGACTGTAATGTAATGAAACTGCAACAGTAGGAAGCAACTGATCGATATTATTATGTGAAAAGTAATGAAAATGGTTATATAGATGTAATGTAATGTAACCTATTTTTTCATATAAAAATATCGATCAGCTGTTTCCTGCGTTGCAGTTACATTACATTACATTCGGCTAACTAAGCCTTAAGAGAATTTAAATGCTCTGCAAAACAGTCCTTCGTAAAGTTTTATTTAGAAGTGCTCAAGTTTTCTTATAACTAAGATGGAAACGTGCATAGGTATGAAATTAATCCTCAAACGAAATTAAAGTTTTGACTAATTTCAGCTGTTAGAGCTAAATTGGGAGATTTGGTGTATTGGAAAACATAGTAAAATTGAATTGTAACTACTTTTGTAGATCACCACAAGGTGAAGAGTTAAAGATTTAAGAAATTTTCCTTAAACTACGTGATTAAAATGGTCTACTAAGGGAAGGAAGACCTTCTTAAATTTTAAAACTCCGTTGCACATTCATTTACATTTATATTTTTCTGAGCCCTGTGAGAGAATTAGTTGCTAGATCCTTGTTATTGATTTCTATGTTGTTTAGTGTAATCAATTAATAAAAATATGTATGCGCACGTAAAAATAAATGTAGAAAATTTAAAATAAAATAAACACGAGTACATGTTGCCAATAAGCAGACAATTGTTGAAACTTATGCACCTAATATGGCCTGATAAATTGCAAAAAAAATATGTATATGTATGTATAAGCTCTTATAAGTTAAGTGACAAGCAAGGTTGAGCTGTTTGTCTCCAGTGCAACCTGATTAATAAAGCGGTGAGCAGTTTTGCCTAAAATTATGACAAACATATAAGGCACGAGCAACAAATGGAACACAATAACACTTGCTGCACCATGTTGCACAGCACCACAGCATAAATTTAATTGAAGTCAATGTGATTTTTCCTTATATAATAAAAATTCTGTACATATGTATGTATGAATATACGTATGAATGCACTAGTACCTGAAACAAAAAAAAAACTGCAAAAATATAATACATTTAGGAAAGTTGTAAAAAAGTTGTAAGCAAAAAAATAATTTTAAAATTTTTACCAAAAATTTAAATTGTTCTAAAACTTCAATTTTTAAAAAAAAAACTTAAATTTAACATTTGACATTGTTTTTTTAACTTAAAATTAATAAGTTTTTTTATTGAGGCTCTGCTAATATATTTTTTCTGTTAAAAAAAATTCTTTACAATTTTTATTTTATTTTTTTAATAAATCATTTATCATTAATTGTTTGCTTATGTGACTCATTTGCATTTGAATAAAAATAAATGAGAATTTGTGTATGTTTTCTTTTTTCTTTAATTTTTTTTATATTTTTGCAATATTTATTTTCGATAAGAAGTCATAAGCTGCTTATTTAACTTAAAACATGCATGCATACATTTTTAGTATTTGCTTACCTTTATGAAAGGCATTTACATAAATCCATACATATTTACATGCACACATATGCACGTACATTATATGTACATAATTCAGAAAAGTTCATTAAATTTTGAATTTTGTGCTTTGTGCGGCCGGCCCTTGCTGAGTCATATCGAGTTTCAATAAAAATTAAATTTATTATCAATAACTGTTAAATTTCTCATGTTAAAGGAGTAGACAAAGAGGGCACTTTGGTTTTAGGGATTACTTGGCTGGGGTAGTGAAGATATGAAAAATATTTTCGAACTAAACTTTTTTACTAACATTTATAATTAAGCCACACTTGGTGGTACTGGTACACCAGAAATTTTAGGTTTTGTTTCATGTGCTCCATTTGCTTTCAAATTTCAGAAAATTTTAAGATTATTGTTATCACACAACAACACTAAACATCATACAAAAAAAATAATTAAACAATTCTAATGACTACTTTTGGCAGAGGAGATGATAGATTAAAAAAATATGTGTGTGTATCGTCATGTATTTATTGTAAACCAACTTAATATAAAAGCGGAGTTTGAAGTTCACATTAGAAACTTACAAAACATTTACAATTATCAAACTGTCCAACCCTGCCGATAAATCAAATCAAAATAAATCAAATTGAAAGCCTACTTTCAGGCTTAAAATAAAGTGCAGCCACTTAAAGCAACTAAAAGTTAACAAACTTAACAAACTACATTTTTATTTAAATCGTGCTTACATGTATGTAATTTGGTAGCATCACAAAATTCTTAGAAGTACAAAGAATTTAATTATATTTTATAAATATAATAACCAATATTTTGTATGACTTTTAACAGATTCCCAATTTTCTTTTTTTTCTACACTTGGAAGTTAAATTGAAATTTTTAAATTTTAACTAATTCTTGTAATTGCTTAACTTTTTTACATTCTGATTATTTTATTTAAGCTTCCAATCTGTCATTAAATATTTAAAAATTTGTTTGGAAAATAATAATTGATTTCCTATTTTACTATATTTAATTTTAAGCTATTGCATAGTGCTGTTTTATTTAATTTTATTTTATTTTGACATTCATAGATATAATATTTATTGCTTAATTAATTATTATTTAATTTATTTATTTATTTTATTTTATTAAATTTGATTTTATTTTTTTATTTTAATTGATTTTATTTTAACTTATTTTATTTAAGTATATTTTATTTTATTTTAATTTATTTTCTTTTATTTTATTTTATTTTATTTTACTTTATTTTATTTAAGCATATTTGATTTTATTTTAATTAATTTTCTTATGTTTTTATTTTATTTAGTTTTATTTTATTTTAATTTATTTTAATTTATTTTATTTTATTTTATTTTATTTTTATTATTATTTTTTTATTTTATTTATTATTATTTTTTTATTATTATTATTTATTTTAATTTATTTTCTTTTATTTTATTTTAATTTATTTTAATTTATTTTATTTTATTTTATTTTTATTATTATTATTTTTTTATTTTATTTATTATTATTTTTTTATTATTATTATTTATTTTAATTTATTTTCTTTTATTTTATTTTATTTTCTTTGATTTTATTTTATTTTATTTTATTTTATTTTATTTTATTTTATTTTATTTTATTTTATTTTATTTTATTTTATTTTATTTTATTTTAGCATATTTGATTTTATTTTATTTGATTTTATTTTCTTTTATTTTATTTTATTTTCTTTTATTTTATTTTATTTAGTTTTGTTTTATTTTATTTCATTTTATTTTATTTAAGTATATTTTATTTAACTTAAATTTATTTTCTTTTATTTAATTTTGTTTGCTTAATTTTATTTTATTTTATTTCGACATACATATACATAAGATTTATTGCTTAATTAATTATTATTTAACTTATTTATTTATTTTATTTTAATTTAGTTTATTTTATTTAAGTATATTTGATTTTATTTTAATTTATTTTAATTTATTTTATTTTATTTTATTTTATTTTATTTTATTTTATTTTATTTTATTTTATTTGATTATATTTTATTTTATTTTATATCAATTTATTTTATTATTTATTTTACTTTTTTTATTCTATTTTGTTTTACTTTATTTTAATTGTTTTATTTTTTTTTAAATTTATTTTTTATATTTTATATTAATTTATTTTATTTTTTTATATATTTTTTTATTTTTTTTATTTTTCATTTTATTTTACATCAATTTATTTTATTTTATTTTATTTGAATTTATTTTTTTTTTATTTTATTTTGTTTTATTTTATTTTGTTTTACTTTTTTTATTTAATTTTTTATATTTTGCTTAAATTTATTTTATTTATTACACTTTTAAGCTTTTATTGAAACAATTCCCATAAAAAACACTAAATTTATTTATTTTTTTCTTTTATATTAATTTATTTTATTTTAATTTATTTTTTTAAGTTCTTTTTTTATTTAATTTTGTTTTACTTGTTTTTTTTATTTTGTCTAAATTTATTTAATTTTTTTTTATTTTATATTAATTTATTTTATTTTAATTTATTTATCTTTATTAAATTTTTTATTTCATGTTTTTTTATTTTATTTAATTTTATTTTATTTTATTTTATTTTTAACCGACTTCAAAAAAAGGAGGAGGCTCGATATATGTCTGTATTTTTTATGAGTGTTTTGTTCAACTTTTAGACCGATTTAAAAATTGTTTGTTTGCCTATAATCTTTGGGCGGGAACACGCCCATTAATTTTTATTTCTTTGATTCTATGTATTTTTACTTATCGCATCGCCACACACACACCTTGGTCTTTCATAATAACAAAATATTTAACTTAAAAAGATTGGTGGATCCACATCCATTTGTGTTTAAACTATATTTCACGTGCCTCTATTTAACCGATTTTTATAAAATCTGGCAAACACTCACAACTTTAAAAAATTACACGATATTGCATTTAAAAAAGTGGTCCATGCCACGCCCATTAAAATTAAGTATTAAATTATATTTACTTAAACTTGTGTCCTTGTGCTTAAAAAGTGGAGTGGGACCATTAAGCCCATTAGCGCTTAATAAAATATTTCATGTGCTTCTGCTTGGCCAATTTTTACGAAACTTGACACACCTTGAGCTTTGAAGGTTGCGATATCTTGCATTTAGAAAAGTGGATGGGACTAGTGACATTAGCAAAAGTGGGCCACGCCCATTAAAAGTTGGCAGCAATCGACGTTTTTTTGAGGTTAAAAGCTGATTAAATTTTGAACTTTTTAACTAAATTTGTTAAAAGAAAACAGTTAGGTGAAAATTTTAGTTTCGATAATTTTCGAAGTCTATACAGAAATGTATACAGCAACACCGACATAAATGCGAAAATAGTCGAAGTAAAATGAAAACTAATTTTTCTAAAATTGGGGCAACATAGCGGGAAGTTAAATAAATACTTTTGCTAACCTGTTAACAAATCGCGGAATTCTGAAATAATAAAACTTAGTCCAATGTAATTTACTGAAATCAGATCAAAAGTCGTTTTAATTTAAAAATCAAAACAACAAACTATTTAAAATCGTAAAAGATATTCGAAACATAAACAGTTGAATTTTTCGGCTACATATTGGCAAACCTGACAAGAAATTCCAACATTTCGACAAAAATTTTATTTCGAAGATCATGAAGAAGAATTTTCTTGAGTACTTAAAATTATAGCTTCATTTGCCGAATTTCACAACTTCTTTGATTCAATGTGAGATTTTAGAACAGTTTCAAACGTATTTTTTTTACTGAGAAAGTTCATAATTCATATTTTTCGAATTAACGTGAATTCTTGCAAATAATCAGTGCTGGCCATAAACAAATTGATAGCAGCAAATTCTTGAGACGTTATGTAATCTTTTAACTTTTATTGTTAAGTAACATGCGAGGCATGCATACATATCGAAGATTTTAAAACACTTTTCTTTGACATGTTTAAAGGCAACAACGTTCATCCATACATATGTATATACTATAGTAAATATGTATTTGACGGAGCGAGTGTCTTGCTGCTTTTTATACCCGTATCTATAGTACATTCTACCACTTAGATTGAAAAAAAAGAAACTTTAAAGTTTGAAAACCTGTTACAAAAAAAAAAAGGAAAAACAATAAAGAATAGAACAAATATCGTCATAATTTGTAAACTGAATGAATGCAGCAACAAAATTTGAAGTTCTTTTTTTTAAGTTTTTCTTATGAACTGGCAAGCGACCAAACTGGTACAATCTGAAATATGTATGTAAGTTTGTGGGTTCTCATTTGAGTACATTTTATTATGGGAAACATATTTGAAATTCTTAAGATTCTGCCTCACAAAAATTAGGATGAACTGTTTTGGAATAAATATCAATCAACCTCGCTCATTTACTTCAACAACGCCATAAAAGAAAATCCCGGAGATATTTGGGGATCGTAGAGTTTTCGCATTTTTGGGCTGTAATATTATATATTGGGCATGTTCATTTAAATACGAAGGATAATTTTTTTCAGAAGTACTTCCCTTTCCCCTGGAGTTCCAGTTATGAATAAATTTCCCTTATCATAATTCCCCTTATTGTGATTGGCGTCGCATACGTCACATTAAGACGACACTAAAAACTGTCACTTGTCTACTCTTTGTCGACAATAATTTACTACTACTAACATGTTCCATTAATTTACAAACCCTTAGAGATTAGTTAGAGATTCTAAATGAGATCCAATTTTTTGCCAATAAAGAGTATACAAGTGACCAAATTTACTGTCGTCTTGATGTGACGTCGACGACGCCATTCACAATAAGGGGGATTATAAAACCTTTCAAACTTAGTCAGGATAAGAACCTAGTTTCCTCAATATATTTTCCTAAGTTTTTCCAGTCTGAATTCCTGAGATATTCCATAACTGGTTTATTTTCCAGATAGATCATTTCTATAGTACTGTTCTTATTTCTCAATTTTTTCAACACTTATTTCGAAAAATAAATGTATATCACTAGCAATAGATCTTAAAATTGTACATCTATGGAAATTAAAGCAGTCGCTGATTGCAGATATGTAATAAGAATATGCAACCTCTGGTAGAACAAATCACGGCTCGGCTAGGCATAAGGCCTATCCCACCATGTCGACAAAGTTCGACTCTTCGAACGCTATCGACATCGTGAGACATGCCCGTTAAAATTTTTTTTATGATTTCTTATTAAAATTAAACTATGCCAAACAATGAGTTCAATTTGTTTTAATATAAATGTCCTTAGTCTACAGTATTATTTATTTAAGCCAACAGTCTTTGTCTCTAGTGCTTTATAGTAAAAGATTTATCATAATTTTAATTCTAATAATAACAGTGAGTTTATAAAACGGGTAATATTTCAAATACTTCACACAGAAAAATTTCAACTTAAAACCTACGTAAACCAGGTTAATTTAATATTTTTCGGCAATAATTTTGCTTCATATGTGATTCATGTTAATCTAACATGATTTATAGTAATTTTTAAAGAAATTGTTTCCTTTTAAAACAAATTTATTTCTCGTTGATTTAACATTTAGATACTGTTAAAATCAAATCGAAAATCATGTTGAATCAAAGTTATTTAAAGTTGGAGCAATATGAATTTAATTTAATGCAGTAATTTTTTTTTTTATTAATTATTTAGCTTACATGTGTTTGGCACAGGCATCAGAAAAATGTTTGTTTGTAAATAAATTGGCTTCTATGGCCAAGATTTAAACTCACCGCGCTTACCCCTGCTGCACCACAACAACTTTAAATTTTCTTTAGATACACACTCAATATATTTATATACATACCACTATTTATTTGAAAATTTTGAGTTAAAAAAAAATACAAAATTCTTTGACTTGTCTCCAGGATTTGAACCTATGATCCTCTGACTACAAGAGTACACTGTCTACCAGCCAGCAGCAGTTTGTCAGCTGTTTACAAACATAAAAAACCACAACAATACGAAAACAACTCACACAACCAAGCACAAAAGTGGATTGCAGCTATGAACAAAACAAATAAAAACCAACACACTTAAACAACATATTGTTTATTGCAAACTTTAACTAAAATTTTTGCATGGTGATTTTACATTGTTTTTTTCTGTCTGTTCAATGTGCAACTTCGATAATATAATATGGCAACGCTGGTAAAAAAACCAAAAGTGACATCAAGACTGCCAGATACTTACCCCCTGTTTGTGTAAGACGTTTGAGTTAGAAATCTTGGCGTTTCTGTAGTAGATTAAAGAAAAGTTGTACGAGTTTCCTTTAATCCAAGATAACTCAAACGTCTTCCACAAACAGGGGGTTAAATTCGTCCTCCCTAAACTGAAATTACTTACCATATCGTGCCATAACCCCGCCAAAAAACCTTAAGTGACATTATTATCGAGCTTTATTTTTTTACGGAAAATGGATTATTTACGATTGTAGATAATCGATTTTCGCCAAAAACCCAATATCAAAAAATATGCCACTTAAGCTTTTTTTGCCGGTTGTCTTAAATTCTTAACAGCAGTTTTGATTTATATTTCGATGAATATGAACTCTATATAAAATAAAGCCTTCAGTAGCTCATTATTACTTCTGCCAGCTAGAGTTGTGCTTATCAGCTCTTTTGAGTGACCGCTCTTTTCAGCTCAGCTCACTTTACTGAAGTATTTCCTTCAGTTGGCTCAGTAGCTCAGTTCATTTGCAGTGAAACATTTTATCAAGCATAAAGAAAGAGCGAAAACAGAAGCATAAAAAGTGACCGATTTATACAGAGAGTGTGTGTGTGTGTGGTCATACATTACAAAACAAGGCAGATGAAGTATGTATAAAAAATAAATAAAACTAAAATACGAGTACATAGTTTAATGAGTAGAATTTGTTATGTTATGTTATGTACATATGTATGCACAATCAAAATTAAAATTATTTAAGGTTTCAGATATTTTAATATTATCACAATACATATAAAAATTCTTTTTATGTACTTGTGCGACAAAAGAAAATTGCTAAAAAAACCACAAGACTTTGTATCGAACTCTTTCATTAGGTCGTTTTAGACACAAACCTATTATCAAACACACCTAAAATACGTAGGTTTGTGTCTAAAACGAGCTGCTGAAATAGTTTGATAGAAGTCTACATGTAATTTAAATGGGTTTGATTATAGGTTTGTGTCTAAAACGAGCTACTGAAAGAGTTCGATACAAATCAAGAAACCACTCAGTACTGAGCTGAAAGCGCTCAGTGGATTGACCGGCTCACAGCGCTCAGTGAGGTGAATCGTTCAATTGAACTAGTTCATTCATGAGCTGCACAACTCTACTGCCAGCTGGACGAAGCCAAAATTCCATTTACTTAGAGGAATATCATTTTTAAAATATTTATTCCAATTGGTTAATGAAAAATTATTCCATTGACTCTCACACACATCCTTGTGTCTATAAATTTAAGCAATATTTCTTTGGTCATAGCAATTTTTATTTGTCTATTAAGCTATGTACAGACGGTTGTCAGATCTTACAATATTGCCAGTAAAATGTGCTCAACATTTCTTACAACCGTGTGAACTGACAATTTTTGTCAGACGTCATTGCCAGAAAACGCATTGTCAGTCCATTGCAAGACTAGCAGCTGACAAGAAATTGTCAGACATCTTACAATCGTGTGAACACATTGTAAAATTATTGCCAGATATTTGTCAGACATTTTAATATTGTCAGATGTGCGAAGTTCATGCATCTGACAATGGCGTCATTGTAAGATAATTCTTTCTATGGGCAACACTGCACACGCTTGATTTTAAAGAAAAAGTTTATAATAAAATATATGCAGACAAAATCATTGCAATTGCTTCTTTATGGTCCATAATAAATAATAAATACTTTCACTTTTTACATTTAACACAAACACAAACGATAAATATTTAACAATTTCCAACAAATGGTTTAAGTCTGGCAACGCATAACAACAGATCGAACAATTTGTGCATATGACAACCGTGTGAACTGACAATTTTTCTACTGACGATTTTGTCAGATGAATTTATTGTCATACAACCGTCCAGCAATAAATTGTAAGATTTTCTGACATCCGTGTGAACTGACAAGAAATATTGTGCTGGCAATTTTCGATTGCCAGTACATTGTCAGCACATTGCCAGATCTGACAATATTGTAAAATCTGACAATCGTCTGTACATAGCTTTAGGCTCATACATATGTACATTTTTGGATACCAAAGCGTTTACATTACATATATGTACTTATTAAATTCATCAAGTACTGCCTGCATGTGTCTTTTAATTCTAAAATTTCATCACTTACAATTTGGTAACACTTTTTCAAATTATGTTCCCACATCTTATAAGAACTTTCAAGACATGAGGGATTTTTCAAATGCTTAAGTCCCAATTTACACTATGCAAGTCTTATTGCTAAGCTGATTAGTTTGTTAGGCTAGAGAGACGGGGGGAAAAGAAACATTGCTGTTCCCCTCGTCTCTCTCTCCCTGAAACGAATCAGCTTAGCAATAAGACTTGCATAGTGCGATTTGGGACTTACTACAGCGAAATCTTATAAAACAAACGTTAACAACACTGTTTGCAAGAAATTTGTTTGAGTATTGTAGGTATAAGAGTAAAGAAGAAAACACTTCGTGACGGAAGACTTTGTGATACTTGCTTCTTTCTACGCATGAGCGCGTGTACAAACGTCATTCATGTATGTGTATATAATATTTTATTAACATTAGTTGTATGCGGTTAATCACATAATAGCTTACCATCTACATATTACACACACACTCAAACGTACAATATGAAAAATAACAAGCATACGCTAATCAACAGTACTTCTTTTGAGTGTTTGTTACAAAGAAGCTGTCTTGCTACATCGCTTGTTAACACTGATATACACGTACGCCAATACATCCACCGTGCTTCGCTTATACTACGACAGCATTTATTATTGGTTTAGTATAATACATGCGACGTGAATACATTTAAAAATCATGATGTATTTACATTTAACGACCTTTTTCGCAGGTCTCTAGTTCCCACATCTAGGGCGTTACGGGAAAGCAATGAATTTTTTGTAGTTTTCAAAAAGTATTTTGAAGCCGAAACGAAAAGTACCCTAACCAGCCAAAAAATGAGTTTTCCGGAAAAAATCCATACCAAAAACCGGTTTCGAATCGAAAAAGAAAAAAATCTTTAATTGACCCAGGAAATGTAGCTTTACATTGGTGAAAGAATTTTTAATAATAGTAAGGACTTTAAAAACAGAATCCCTTCAATCCTGTTTCCAAAGATTTCTTGTTTTCATTTTATTAAGGTTAATTTGGTAAATATTGTTTCAACATTACGTCAGTTGGTTATTGGTTTGCGGCACAGTATATTCAAAATGCATTATGTATGCAGCTAACCAAGAACCAACCTACGATTAATAAAAAGTGAACAAATCGTCAAAGTACAAAAGGTACTGAACACAAAACCGCCCATTATCAATTTGTAAAATTCGCTCTAAAAATCGTCGAAAAATCGACACGTTTGGCATCCCTGAAAAAGAATGCAAAACAAGTTAAATTTCATTTACATCTTAAGAGCAAAAACAAAGCACAGACTAAACTATGGGTAGCAGTGTTGTCAGATTTATTTTCCGCCTGCCCGCCAAATTACTTGTAGAATATCGCCAAATATGGCCAATATAATAAAACATTAAATTATAGCTACAAAAATATATTATATTTTGTAATTATATTACAAATATTGTTAACTTTTAATTCAGTAGGTAACGTCTATTGTAAAACATAAAAATTATAGTATTTAAGAAAAATTAAGAAAATTGTTTGCATTCACATATAAATACTAGCGTACAAGAATTGTGATTTGTGTGAATTGTAATATCAACTGAATTAACATTTACTTAAATGTATGTATATTTAAGTACACATACATGTCATATCCTTGATATGATAAGTACCAGCAGCATCGTCGTATTCATACACTCTAGGCGAGAACTCGTACAGGATTTTTGGTGCCTCATTATCAAAATTTTGGTTGTAACTTATAAAAGAAAGTTTTCCTCACTATGTTTGAAAACCACCAAATCAGATTTTGTGGTCCATATCCCTTGTTTAAACTTCTTGAATTTCAGAAAATTTTGTTTGAGATAAAGAGTCACAACATTTAGAATTTTTTTTTTTTTTTTGGCACGAAATATTTCATATTCTTAACATTATTCTATTTTATTGAAATCGTAAAAATATAGCCAAAAATATCGCCAACGAGTTCAAATATCGCCAAGTAAATCGCCAATCGCCATTTCAAAATTTTCATGGCCAAAAGCAAATTTTTGTCGCCACGTCTGACAACACTGGTGGGTAGGCTCATAAAATTTTAATTTCAATAAAAAAATTCCATTTTCGATAGAAATGTTTTCAGATACGATAATATATCGAGGCCTATTTAGTAAAAAATAACTATAATAACTATAATAATAATAAAATAAATAAGACATGTAGTAAAAAATAACTTTTAAGATACAGGTTGTAAAATTTTATCGTAAGCCATAATTTTCGTATGTAAAACACATTTGAATATTATAATAACAAAAATTAAAAATTTTAAAAACCCCCGACTTTTTTCAGAAAAGATTTTATATCTTCTAAACGGCTGGACCGATTTTTTTCAAACTTAGCTATTAAGAACCCTCTCGATCAAGTCATCTTTCAAACAGAAAAAACTAAATGAAAATCGGTCCAGGCGTTTGGCCTGTACGTGGACACAGACAGACACACAGATACACAGACACACACTACAAACTTATAACACCCCTTTTTTAGTCGGGGGTTAAAAAAATCTTCTCTTGAAAATTTTAATTTTTGGCGATAAATCGAAAATAAGGCTCGATATGTATGTATGCAGATGTATGAATATACAATGAATATTGCAAGACTTTCTTTGGCGTTTCTATTCGCGATAATACAATGGAATTTAAAAATTTAATCTGTATTGTTTAAAAATTTTTTATGAGACACATACCGGAATTAGTGAATAAATGATTATTTATAAATACATACATATTCGATTACTTCAAAAAAATATAATGAAAATATACTTTTGCGTCTTACAAACAATATTAAGAATGAGCCCAAAGCGAATTAGATTTTTTAACTGATATAAAGTTGTACGATTAATAAGAAAACTTTATCTGTGATGCGTGTGTATATGCTTTCGTTTTATGGATGAAGTGAAATTATCGGAAGTGAAACCACCGACCTGTAGCTGTCAAAAGTGCTGTGCTCTAAATCAATGAAAATACAAATTTTAAAAGACTTAATTTTGTTATGAAGTTGACATTCATCATAATATATATAAATTGCGCGTATATGGTTTATATGAGAATTTAACCCATAACATTGTTTTCTATAAAGATATGAAAATAATCGAACATTCTTTGAAATTTTCAATCGAATTGGAGTCTTTTTTGACTCATTTGCGCGATTAAAAAGCTAGAATATGCGCTCATTTTCTGATCATAAATTATACTTTTTTCGGTAGGAAAAAGTGACCTCGTGATAAGTCATTTGTGAGTCTTTTTCTATATTAGTTTAGAGTCATTTTCGATCCCTTTTCTAGTAGCATTCTTCGAATCGTTTTCTGATAATTTATTAGTCTTATTTATTTCATTTCATTTGGCACTTCTTTTCGAATTGTCTTTCAGTCATGTTTCTACTCTTTATACTTAAAAAAAAACTTATCAAGCAGTGTTTAATCATCTATCTGCGTAAAATATCATCATAGAATACATAATTATAATGACTTTTGAAACACCTTCATGATCTGTTTTTGATTAAGCATTTTTCAATCTTCTAGATGAGCAAAATATGATAATAGCTAACGGAAATAATAGTCACATTTTACACGTATGGATGATTAATTTACGATTGCTATACAATTTGTTATTGTATATTAAATTGAACTTTCTTATTCTTTTTTTCTTGGCGCATCTCATTTTTTAGTCGGGTCAGTAGTTCAAGAAGACATAGGGTTATTACTATTTTGTTGATTTACCACACTGCACTGTTGAAAATAACAGGTGTTCTTTATGTTTATCGTATGTTTATCGGGGATTGCAACAATGTTGACCATCGCTTTTCTATGAATATTTGCTTTATGGAATCAATATTTTTTAAAGAGTCTTAGTTAGATATTTAATACTCTTGCCTTTTGTAATTATATTTGTACATAATTTTTATGATCTTGCGTGCTTTTAAACAAATTTGTGTGCGTCTAAACATACACATCACACATGTTCTTCAAAATTTTGCAAGTTTAACTTTGTTTAAAAAACCGATATCTATACCTTTATTAGAGTTACAGGTGCGCTATTTATTTAGGGTTAGATATAAACTTAAAATTTTAAAACCTGATATTCTCACAGGACTGAATACTTAAGGCTATAATAACCTTAAAATATGTACTACGTATTTCATTTTCAATGACAATAAAATATATATGTTAAATTTTCCATCTCTGTTATACGAGTATATTAATGAAAACTAATATTATTCACAGTGTAAATAGAAAATACATTACCAAAGAGAAAAATCAAGATCTCACAAAAATAGTTTTATTTTCTACAGCAGAAGAGAAGCAGTTTATTTTATTTATTTAAAAATAGTTTGAGTTTGTAAAATCCCATAACATAATGTTTAACTCGTATAATATGGGAGCAGCCGGCTCTCTACAGAGCAAGATTACCAACAATAATAATAGTAATAACAATAACAACGCTAATGCGAAGAAAGCCGGTCGTTATGGTGTTGGTGACATTAATATGCCAACAGAACCAACAACAACAACAACAGGTACAACGAATACAATAACAACAGCCAGTGGTGGAAAAAGAAATAATGCAAATTCAAACAATCAACAGGCACACATTAGCTCTACAAAAACAACAACTGATTATACTAGTCATGCTGGTGGTATTGGTGCTGTTGGTTTAATGGGAGCAGCACAGCGACAGCTACAACAACCATCTACTACTATTGCTGGCTGTGTTGGAGCTGCTAGTATTTCTTCCACGGCTGGTAGTAAAGTAAAACCAGTAAATTCCACGATCGTTGGACAAACGTATTCAGTTGAAGGTGGATCGCGTGCTCAGACGGTTGATAATCAAGCGGTGAAAAATTTACAAGATTGTAAAGCAACAACAACAAGTGATAGCAAAAACTCAAAAAATATTTTAAAAACGCCGGAATTTTTAACGTCACAGCAGTTAAATAATAAATTTGGGCAACTTAATTTAAATACGCAAAAGAAATTACAACAAAACGGTCAAAAACCATATTATAATAATCAAAATTACATTAATACTAATTTAAATAATTTATCCCAAAAGAATTGTGGTGCAATTGTTGCTGGTCAACAACAACAGATACAAAATTTAACAAATCAATTGCAAGCGAATGTATTAAAAACACCAGGAGTTTATAACAAAACAAGTGATTTAAATTTACTTAATAAAAACAATTGCCCTTCAAGTGTCATAAAATCAACTACATTAAATTTACCTGTGACCTCGTACGCCGCATCACAGCAACTGCCGCAACAAAAACAACAACAACATCATCATCAATATCCTGCTGAACTTCTTTATTACACCAACAAGAACAACAACACTAATTTAAACGACAACTACGTTTACACATATAATCCACAGGTGTGTGTGTGTGTGTATTTTGTTGCACTAAAAATAAATAATAACAAGCCTTTTGAAATATTTGCTAAATTTCTGTTGATTGAAATATTTTTATTGACAAGTGAACTTATTTCTTTTTTTTACATTTTATTGTTTTGAAAAATGTTAATGAACTTATCCTAAATTTAATTTGTCTGATTTTTCACAAGCAAAACGCACACTTCTGCTTCTACTAAAAGAAAACACTAAAAATTGCACACATGCACGCCACTCAAATAATTTTTATTAGCCGACATTTTACCTAATCGTGTCTGTCTCTTTTTCTATTTTTGCTGGATTCCCTTTCTCTGGGACTTTCTGATGGCAGTGTATGCATTTTTGTTTGTTTTTACAAGTTTACTTGCATCCATACATACATATGTAAAAATGTATGTATGAATGTATGTACATACGTGCGTGCATACCTGCATGTGCATAATATATTCACGTATATATTTAATTAGATACATACATACATACATACATGTATGTAGGGAAATGTGTGTATGTTTCTACCATACAAAATAAAGAGAGTTCAAATTTTTTTTCTACTGTCTCAGAGGTTGCCAGAAAGACGTAAAATCGAAATTTTCCCCTCTAAGGAAACTCTTCAAAATATCCTTCGAATCTTAAAAATTATTTTAAATTTCAGATGCCCTTGTTTTAGAATGTCAGGCATGTTCTGAAAATCACTTTTTGTGAAAGTGATTTGAAATCACAAAACTTTTTTAATTCAAATTCATTCCGATTTCAAATCACTTGGTTATTTTTTCAATCATTTTATTTTGAAATTTACAGAACACCCCTTAATACCTTTTTGATTGATGAGCAATTTTTGAGCAAAAATGAGCAATTTTCTACGAAAGAATTTATAAAATTATGAAAAAAAATTAAGACACTTTCATTTGCAAGAAATATTGCTATTTGCTTTTTGATTTGCATTTGTTATTTTGCATTTACAAAGCAAAACATCAGCTGCTTTCTTGTGTTTTCGAAAGGGTAAAATCACATCGAAAAGCTTTTGTGATTTACAGAACACCATCAAATCACAAGATTTTAAAATCACAAATCATTTGAAATCGTGTGATTTCTAGAACCTGCCTGTGTGATATAAAATTTAATTTTAAGAAAACAAAATAATTTACAGAAATCCCCGGAAGCGCATATTTACATACATAGTTAATTAGTTAGTTAGTAATTTTTTGATTCAGTATAACAATATGAGTATCATATAAAATCTTATCATATTTTCAAAGAAAATTTTAATAAATTATTTCCATTTTTATTATATTTTTTTTTGTAATGGAAAGTATTTCTGTATCAGCGGCAAGTTAATTAGAAGAAGAGTCAGTGAGTATTTCGGATAGGTTTATCATGTTTTTATAATTCATAATAAATAAAGAATTTTAAAACACAATGTTCTTATAATATCTAAAAATTTAAGAAATCACGTGCACAAACACAATTTCATATAAAAACTTCTGATGCTCATAATTCGGTAAATATGGGTTTCCGATAAAATTTTTTATTTAATAGTTTTTTCTTAGAATTAAATTTTTTACCAGCCAGGATTATTTAATTAAATTTTAATTTAAATTTTAGATACATACCTACATATGCCTTTATTATGAGCAAGTTTCGGTCTTAGACTGTAGTTGTAAGAACTGATCGAATAATAACGATAATAATTTTTAAAATTTGCAATCAATTAAGTTTAGAAACTTAAGAATTATAAAGAGAACTGAAAATTAAAATTCACTTTATCCTGTGCATCGAATTTAAAATTCTCCTCCATAGGTGAAACCTTTCGCATTGCTTAGTTTTTATGACCTTAGATGTAGATAAAATCGACATAAACAATCGTTTAATCCTTCGATTTTATATAAATATTCCTATTAAAATACTTCATCGAAAGCTAAATTCTGTTCAATAGAAAATTCGTTGCTCAACAAAATTTTCGATGCTCATAATATAAATTTAACACTCGGTTTTCAATATTCGATAGCCAGCGGAGATCGAAAATCGAATACATTAATAAGGGCCTTTAAGTAAATGTCCTGATATGTTTGCATAAAATACTAAAATTTCATAAAAGCATACAGTGTCGGACTTAAGGCATAAACTGCACATTGAAACTAAATGTAATTTTTCATGTATTCTGAAACAGACAATATTTATTTTATGAATAATGGCTATAAAACAATTATATGTAAGAAATAATAATGAAAATTAAATTAAAATCTAATTCTTTTCTGCATTTCAAAGGTGAGCTTTTTAAAACTCTATTGAAATACAAACATTTTAAGAACATCTAAAATATTTTTAAAGATCACAACGTTCTCTAAATTGTTCATGTGCAATTTAATGGTGAGTTGTCCCATTAATGTAAATTTTCATTTAAAACTTTTTTTAAATCAACCTTTTATTAAGCATTCGAAAGCTTATGAAATTTCCTATCGAACAAGCCGAAACATAAGGCCCTATTATGAGTTGCATTCGGTTTTCGATATTCGCTGGGTATCGAACAACGAAAATTGAATGTTGGATTCATATTATGAGTATCGAAAATTTCGTTGAGCAACGAATTTTCTATCGAACATAATTTAGCTTTCGATTAAGTATTTTAATATGAAAATTTAAAAAAAAAAAAATTAATCTTAAACAACGTTTGTATTTAAGTACACAAACACAAATTTTAAGCAATTTTTGTCGATTTTATTCACAATAACGACATTTTTTGTCGAATGTTCGTCATAATACCAAATGAAAATTCGTTCGATCAGTACTTTCGTCTACAATATCACTTCTGTCAAGTTTCTGAGAAGACTCAATAAAATTTTAGCATATTTAAATAAAATATATGTGACCTGAAATGTGAATGTGAAATGAGTTTTTGTCACACATTAGGTCCTTTTTCTCGGAGAATGTCACATATAGATATATAATGCACAAGAAATTGTTCTCGATAAAAATGGGAAGATCGATTTTGATTTTAGATCCATGGTTTCTTGGGCAAACTTTTCGCTTGGTGATTTTTTTTCAATACATACAAATTGACCCACTCTAATGTACATCCTTATGTACATAGGTGCTGCAAAGTAAAAAAAATCTACATTCTTTAATAAGAATACATTCCTTAACAACAAATTTTTGTGGAAAAAATCTGCCTTTCTGGCAACTGCGTTTTTAGTTAAAAGTGTTATCGCTCTCACCACACCAAAAAAAAAAAAAAAACAGAAAAAAAGAAAAAAAGAAATTAGTTTTAAAGAGGGGAAGTATTTCTCGTATTTAACGCAGAACACGACTTAAGGCAGAATTAGTTTGTACGTGCTGTTCTGTTTTGAATCAGCTGTTTTGTTTCTGTTGAGTTGAAAATCTGTATGTGTGGTTAGTTTTTACTTTTTCGTTCTGTTCTGTTGCGGACAAATCTGTAGAAAATAGAATTCAACGTTAAGTGACACCCAAAAGTGTGTATGTATTAGTGTGTTGTGATATTTTTTGTACAAGTGTAATCAATTCTATAGGTTGCCAGCTGATTTTTTTCACAGACAAAGTAATTGCAAAATATTTTATACAGAAAGGAACGGCACAGAACAGCAACAGAAAGTAAAGACTAATGAAGCCTTTAGCTTATGTCATACAAAGATCGTGTGTGAAACGGTAGCGAAGAGTAAAAACTTCATATACATATGTACATACCTGCTCTTTGAAATGATATCCTTCTTGACAATGTAAAATTTTGACGTTTGTAATAAATTAACTGCTTAGGAAAATATATATGTATGTATATACATAACGTTGGTCACAAGTAGAAAGGACCTAATAACTGTAACTTTACAGGATAAGGTAAAAGCATAATAATAAACAGTACAACTGCTTTGTACAACTGTTTGTGAAGGCGTTATTTTTTACAATATTGCAATACATTTTTGTGACGAGATGTATTTGTGTGAAATGTATTGGAATCACTGAAGACTCCATTTTGTCAAAATACGAGTTAGGACCTTTATACTTGTGAAAATCGATATACACCATTTATAGTTTCAATTCTTGTGAATCAGATTGTTGCAGCTAACGGACATTTTAGTTATTACCTCACAAGAAATCCAAAGCCGCCATGTTAAAATATTCAAATTTGTATTGAGTAATAATAAAATTTTTTAAACTTAATTTTGTGCACGTAAACTTCGGTTAACTCCAAAGTGATTCAGGGAAGCATGAATGGAGATAACAAAATAAAAAAATTATATAATGTTGTCAACATACCACATAACACATAACAACAACGTTTGATCGGTGGAGTTCAAAGTGATATTTTTTCTCTACTGGATGGTACCTGGATGCACTTATCGAGTGGGTGCTTATATTTTTTATTGCTGATATACTGCACGAAGCATTATACAAAAAATGCTAAATTTAGTGCTTGCCATGCATAGGCCTACAAACTATGGGTATGGGGAGGATTATGAGAGACAACAGTTATAAATTTTGCGAAGTGGTGAAATACTTTTAAGAATTTTGTTGGTGTCCTAAGTAATACGCAAATTCCAATAAATTATCCAATAAAAAAAGCAAAATGAAGATGTCATATCATCAACGTTGATTATATACTTTTAAACGTTCTCATATTAATTTTTCAATTAACAAATTCGAATAAAGAAACTTTACTTCAGTCACTTGAACAATTCGATTTAGTTTTTTCTCTTTCCTATAAAATTAAAAAAAATTGTAGTTAAGTGATTTTTCGTTTCAGCTAACCATATATCAAAATATTATTAAATTTTCAATATTGTCATACATACATATGTATGGATGTGTATTTTATTTCATTCACTGATGTTATAAAAATCTCTGAAGTATCTCGTTACCTCGTGATGTATCTCAAGAACTCTATTTATTTATCAGGGCATACGTTCCCCCTAAACTGTATTTTTATTTAATAAAAATATAAAAAAAAAACGCCAAATTACCTTTGGCTACAAAAACCAAAACTGTTATCACATTTGGTGGGAATTTGAAATATCATGCAATTCCACCAGAAATCTTCAGTTCAGTGTTTTCATTAAAATAAATTCCGATTTTATTTTCTCTTGAGATAAAATTTTCTGGATCATAAGGCAAGAAAATATTCTACAATGAAACTTTAATTTTCAGCAGTCTGTCTGTCTACCTAGGAATGAAAAAGAAAAAAAAAACACGAAACAGAAGACCACAAAAAAAAGAAAAAAATACTTGTAGGAAGATAGAAGCGTTAAACATAATATTAAAATCAGCTGTTTAAAAAGAACAGCAATAAAGCATGACATGAAGATCATTTTAAATTTCAAATACATAATTTTTTTAACCAAAAACCACAGACTGTCATGTTTTTCAAACGTTTTTTTCTAACTTAATAATTGAAAGATGAAATCTGATGGAGTTAATAAATAAATACCTACATAAGTATGTATTTATTTAAAAAATAAGCACGACATTACCATAAAAGATAGAAAAATATTTATGGAATTGTATTCAACTCTTGTCATTCCAAATTGTATTTTCTCTTTTCATCTTCAATGCGTATTTACAAATTGAGTAATAGCAGGTCATGACAGGGATGGGAATTGTAAAGGCTATGCAATTTAATATAAATTTTGTGTTTGCTCAAATCACTAAATGTACACCGCACCGCGCGCGGTCCCATCTCGATTTATATTTTTATTCCAGTATAGGTAGGTATAATCTCTTATTACACGCACCAAAATAACATGACCATGTACTCAAAAAAGAAAAATAGACTCGTTTTAATTTTAATCTTTTTAACTCCCGACTAAAAAAAGGAGTGTTATAAGTTTGTAGTGTGTGTCTGTGTGTATGTGTATCTGTGTGTCTGTCCGTGTCCACGTACAGGCCAAACGGCTGGACCGATTTTCATTTAGTTTTTTTTCGTTTGAAAGATGACTTGATCGAGAGGGTTCTTAGCTATGTTTGAAGAAAATCGGTCCAGCCGTTTAGAAGATGTAACATCTTTTCTGAAAACAATCAGGGGTTTTTAAAATTTTTAATGTTTGTTGTTAGAAATTAAAAGGACAATTTTTGAAAAATTGAAATTTGGTTTGTTTTAGTAGAAAAACAAAAAACAATTGTAAAACATATTTGATTAACCCTTTGCTATTAAAATTATGAAGTTACTGATTTTACTTCGGCTTTAAAATATGAATATTTTAATCGAATCTGGACGATTTAACGTCATGGGAGCCTAATTTGTTTGTGTGGACCCACGATGCCTCCTGTAGGGTGAGTAGTTTTAACAGTTTTACTCCTACATCCGAATTACTTTGTTAAGTAAGGATGTTCGGAACTGAGCACCCCTCTTTCATTTTATTAGTAAATGTTTCGCAAACCTTCCAAGTAAATTCGGAATATAGCATAAGGTTTATGGAAGTTATTAAGTTCGTCTGAATGTCTGTATATATATGCAAATATTTATAATAACCAAGGCTCAGATATCGTTGGCCTAAAGAATACAAAAAAAAATCTCCTAAAGAATTTAAGACCTAAAACTAAATTAAAAAATTATTTGTAGCCAGTTTATAGAAGACAACTTGCCGATAATGCACCATTACATTTAAGAGTTTTCTTCTCTTTATTTGGGTTTTAGATCGCGATGGTGACTTTCAGTTCGCTGTGGCTTGTGGATATGTATGTATATCTCGTTTTGTTTTGCCATAAAAGTGCACCAAAGCAAATAAATAAAATGAAACTTATTTGTTTTCAGAAAATTCACACTTTTTGTCTTTCAAATAATAACAAAATTTTTTTGAAACACAATCAAATATTTTTAAACAAATGAATTTTTGATTCATTATTCTTAAAAACATGCGCTGATATTCCAGTCCTGGTCATAACTTAACCTATAAAGACGTAATTTAACTATAAAGACCTTAATCTCACTTCGATCTTCTGAGAAAATGAAACGCTTTGGTTTGGTAAATTTTGTGAATATCTAAAATAATTAAAGTTTTTGAAAAATTGTATAGGACTAGACTGATCATTTCAAACCCCAATCATCTCAAACTAAAACAAAAAACAAAGTCAATTGATGCAGATTTGAATTAAATCGAATGACATGTTCGAGAGATGCCGAACAACTTTGAAAAACCGCCTCCGAAAAATCTTGCCTCTACTAGTTCCAAAGTTCCATCCCTGCTTCTAGCATATACTATTCTGAACAACAACTCCCCGGGAGTTAAGGTAGAATTAGTAAAATCGTATCATTGTACTTTACAGCTTGACGTATCGTTCAACTTTGTGCACAAGTTATAGAAAATGTAACAGTTTGCATAGCACATTTTTTTTTGTCTGGCATTAAATACGCCGTTTTTGACATTCGCTACAGAAAAATCTGTTTTCTGCAGATTCCTACGTCAGCAGTGCTACCACCACATATTTTATAACTAGTAACATGCATTGTATATCGTACGGTTTTTGTCAGCTGATACGCAACATCACGATACGATTTTACTAATTCTACCTTTATTCTTCCTATTTTTATTTAAAATTTTTCCAGGTAAATAAAAACAGCTGGAAGCAAAACAGCTGACTTCAAAAATTTTAAATTATCGCCTAGGTTCTACATTCGTAAAATGAAATGAAAGTGAAATTTTCTCTTTGTTTGTGTTCTCAATTTCGTAAGTGATTTAAAAAGTAAAATTTCATTTTCAGTTTGTTTCAAATGAAATTGAAGTGTTCTGTAATCCAATTTCACTACAAAAAAGGTAATTTGAATTCGGCAGCAAACAGCATTATGAAAGAAAATACATTTTAGTAAAAATTAAATATTTGTAACTATTTATTGCAAAAATACAAAAATGTAAGCAAATGAATAACATTTTTATATAAATTCTTTTTTATTGTTTATTTTATTTGTGTTTTAAAGTGGTAAGAACAAAAACCCGGAGTAAGAGGTGACGTTGTTAAAATATGTGGAAAAATTCGGCGATTAGCTAAAGGGTTCTGTAAGTGTTTAGTAAGAGTTTATTTTCCTTTTACCAACTTTGGCCTTGAAATTCATTACATTTCAAGGCTTGTTTCCGATTTTGCAACCTCGAGAATTTTTGCATTGTTCGCAATGAAAGCGATTTTGTGCAAGTGTTTTGCTTCCTATGAGTTTTCGCGAATTTGAAACAATATTAGACTTTGCTATTATGCCACTGTTGTAAAGGTTTTGCGAATTTTCGCTATTTTTTTTTGCCGAATTTTCAGCATTCCTTAAAGTTTTAGCAATTTTTAATTAAAATTATGGCTTGTTTAAAATTTTTAAATTTTTCGCAAATTTCTGTTATTTTTGCAAAAGATGTAAGTTTTGCACCTTTTTTGGCTTTCTTTATCTATTTTTAATTTTTGCAACGTTTTTGGCTTTCTTTACTTATTTATATTTAGGGACTTGAAATTTTTGCACGCTTTGGCGAATTATTATAATGTCTTGCGCTTTCTCCCGATTTAACCTTACAGTTTTAGCGATTTTAATAAATTTTAGTTTATTGCTTGTTTCCAATATTGCGAATTTTCAACATTTTTGCAATGTGTGATTTATTCGACTTTTAATCAAGTTCAAGACTTGATATAGATTTTGGCATTTATTTTTATTTGCAAGTTCATAATCATAATTTTTTTGGTATGAATTTATATGCAAATATTGGGTCGTCAAATTTAATTGTGCCTTAAAAGACGAATTTTCCCAACGACTTCTTGAAGGCAAGTTCGTCGAACTATGCGAAGTTCGCGGTTCGTTTCAATTGTGTTTATAGCATAAAATATGTTTTTTCTATGTTGCTTGAAATATTTATTTGAAATAAACTGGGAATGAAATCGTCGTTTTAAAAATGTTTCATTACTTTTCTAGAACACAGTGATATCGACTTTACGGAATTAAAAACGTTTTCATTTTCATATTGTAGTGAAATGTAGAACCTGCCGTATATCTCTTTTTTTTAGAACATGATATTATTCTGGAGCCAAATTTATTCCATCGACATTATTTTCCGGGTAATATTTAAAATAAAGTTAAGTGTACACATACATCTATGTATATAAAATCGTAGTGTGTGTTTGCTCCTAACGCATGATTTCTGGAACTATAAGAACAGTGGAGCTGAAATTTTCAACCCGGTAGGTAGGATTTGTTTTGTTTTAGTATTTACAGGGTCCGCCATCTAACGTTTTTTTTCAACTAGTGCTTATTTCGTGAATGGTAACACTTAGCTCATGTCTGATTTGACAGATAATTAGTTTTATCCTTCCGCTGAACGAGCCAACTGACCATCCAATGCGTTTTCGCTTCGCTAAGTGGGCCTGCGATCGACTTACAGAAGATGCCGATTTTGCCAAAAAAAAATCATCTTTTCAGATGAAGCTCATTTTGATCTTGGCGGGTATGTAAACAAGCAAAATTATCGCATTTGGGGCACAGAAAACCCGCACGCATACATTGAAAAGCCGACGCAACCAAAACAAGTTACTGTTTGGTGCGGATTTTGGTCCAGAGGCATAATTGGGCCATTGAGCAAGGAGTGGCCGTTACAGTCAATGGTGATCGTTATCGGGCCATGTTGAACGAATTTTTTATCAAAAAAATTGAAGAGGAGGATATTGGCAACATTGGGTTTCAACAGGACGGCGCTATGTGCCACACAGCCGAAGCTTCAGTAGTTTTTTATAGCATTTTCCAAAAAAAAAAAGTTATCTGGCGGACCCTTTACATATATTAATATATGTATATGAAGAGTATATACATATGTATGTAACTAGTGTATATGATTACACGTTTCCCAAATGTTAATCTCAAATAAATTTGAGATTAACAGGCTGCATGATTCTGCCCGATTCTGAGTAACAATTCCTCGACAGTTTTTTGCCCTATTACTATTTGCAAATTTTCAGACAAATCGAAAATTTCTCTCCATTATTTTTTTCGCTGTCAGTTTAAATTAAAATATGTACAAGGATTTTAGATTGAATTAAACGTGCCATAACCATACCCATACAAAAACAACCTTATGGGCAACACTGTATAAGTATAATAATAAATGACTTGCCATAACGCTGTAACGCCATAGCCATAACTATAGGAACCAATTAAACATCTGTGACATTATGATATGCAGCGTTGCCATATTTTTTTCTCAAAAACCTTCAAGTCGAACCAAATAAAATCTTTTTTTTTTTCTTATTAAAAATCTTATTTTAGTGATATTACTTAAAATATATTAACATGCATTGATTTTACTGAGATCAAATTCAGGAAAAATGTATATTGTTTCAAGTGAACTAACAAACGTAAAGGTAAATAACAAAAATATTTACTCAATATAAGATAAATATGTATGTATGCATATAATTCATACTTTTAATGAAGGAAAGATGAAAATATATCAGTACTTTAGTCAAAATGACCTTAAATAATACATACACTAAAAGTACCAAACATGATATTATTAAAAATCTTATTTCTAACAAAGAAATCTTTTTTAGTCTTTTTAACATCCCGAAAAACTTCGAAAAATTAAATAAATCTTCACATATGCTAACGCTGATGGTATGACACGTCTGATTGAACCTTTTGTTCTTGAGAAAAATAATTCCTCCGAAATTATTTTCCGGTTTATATTTAGAATTTGGCTGCTTATATGCAAATACATTACATATGATTATACGTACGTGTACTCAGAGTATTTATCTGCATACATATGTGTTTACACGATTTCCAAATAACTAAATAAATGACAGATTAACTGACTGCATGCTCAATTTAATGAATGAATGAATATAGGCCTTTCTATCTGGTCTGTCTGCTTTATTTTGTATTTTTAATCAAAACTTATAAGATAAGAGGAAGCCCGAGGAAAAAAGGGCGTTGCACATGATCCGCAAGCAGAGTTCATGGCACAACGTCATATTTTTTTTTTTTTTTTGCTGGCAATTGGGATGCCGGCAGCATACCGAGACATTATTGTTATTTTTTTAATAAACTTATTTGCTTTGAATTTTTTTTTTATTAATGAAATTTAATGTGATTTAAATTAATTGGAATTATACAGACATGCCAGCAAATAATAAGAAAAATATATAAAATAATAGTAGTAATAGTAATAATGCTATTGAAAACACTTGTGCAAATAAATTACATATTTGAAATTTGTATTGACCTCTTTAAAAAAAGATAATAATAAATATAAACTAAATATCTGGATATAAATTTCAATGCACAGCTTTCTGTTTCTGTTTGTTTTAACAATTTGAAGAAAATCAATATTCCTATTATATGATGAGGACCATGAGTAATTGTTATATTTTTGTGAATGGTCAATATTAAAAAAACAAGCGATTTCTATATGTGTGATATGTCCATTTAATTTTGTCGTTTTCCATCTATAGTTACGTTTTTACCTTTTAAAAAAGTTATGTTTTGTATTTGCAATTAAAAAAAAGGTCACCAGTGTACAATTATCATCAAAGCTATCATCTTTGTTTAATCAACACTTATATTGGTGGCTTTTAAACACACAATGTTACATAATTCACTGCTGAAATACCACGATGGTAACTTTATTTTTTATTGGATGCATGGCTCTCTTTGCCTTAAGTCTACTCAAAGCTTCCAGAAAAATATTATATTATTATCATACCATCATTTCTTCAACAAAATTTAACAACTTTGCTTTGAAGCACATAATGTTAAATAATTGACTGCTAGAACACCACGATGTTAACTTTACTTTTTGGTGAATACATGGCTCTTTTAACACTTAACTTAAAGCTTCCAGAAAAATACTAGCAAAGCAGCTTGAAAAAGGTACCTTCAGTTCTAAAACTAAGTTACTATGCCAAAAATCTCAAATCTCTCTCTTGGTAGAAACAAACAGAATAGGGTCAAAGTGTTTGTGTGTTTTTCTGGTTGTATTTTTAACAAAAATCACACTGACATTCACTTTATTTAAATTTTTCTGTCTTGTAAACATTAACTAGCTGGGCTTGTGGTCAATCCATTTAGAAGTTCTAAGCATATTTAACAGCTATAGTTCTTGTTGCTTGTGTCTGTCATCTACATCGGCCTATATGTTTGCGTGGTTGTATATTTTTTAATAAGCAGAATGTAGAATATAATGGTTGGGTCGAAAATGCATCACAGCTCTGCATCATGCGAGCAAACTTAAATTTAAAACAAAATGCAAATTTGCTGATAATCCTTTTTAATAGAAGCGATATTTTTATCCCATATTCGACATTTCTTCGTGCATTATCTATTTACTTCAGTGAAGCACTTTATGGCATTTAAATTTCCATTGGCAACGCAGTAATTCATGTACGAACAGGCGCGTTGTTGTTATGCTTTTAATGTTTTTATACTTAACAGATTCCAACCTAAAAATTTAGAAAATTTGCATAAGATAAAATTATAAGCCATTGTCGTCCAGCCATATCGTTTCTCATCGAAAGTTTCTAATTTCCTAAAGCCAAATTTCGCAGAGCACATTTTGAGGCAAACGCCTGCCCAAAATCTTTTAAATTTCGATCAAGCAATCAATTTTGCATTTTCGTTTCTCAAAAAAATATTTATTATTCTCAATTTTAATAAATGTTTTTTTTTGTTATTTGCTCCGCAGGATCCCTACGACGAAAACTTTGACGAAGATATGGAAGCTGAACGCGATCTCGCCGAGGATGCCCAATGGAAGAAAATTCAACAGAACACATTCACCCGTTGGGCCAACGAACACCTCAAAACCATTGATCGTTCGATCAACAATTTAGAAAGTGATCTCTCCGATGGTCTACGTTTGATTGCACTAATTGAGGTCTTGTCACAGAAACGCATGCCCAAATACAATAAAAGACCAACATTCCGTTCACAAAAACTTGAAAATGTTTCAGTTGCATTGAAATTCCTCGAAGATGAGGGCATCAAAATTGTTAATATTGGTGAGTGGAAATAATAAATTTTTTTTTTTTGTAGAGTTTGCAATTATAGAAATAGAAATTCTTAAGGCCATGACCCATGACTCACTATCCTACACAATCGAACGATCCACGAAAAAATACAACCCTGATCTAATGAAAATGTTCATAGACTTCATCATACCAGGGTTGTATTTTTTATTAAATCATGCGATTGTGTAAGATAGTGTATCACGGTCTTTAGGGGTACTATTATTTTTTATGCAATTTTAAAAATATACGTTCTTAGAGTGATTGTAATGTCAATTTTATTCGAATGTCGTCTATTCTAACGAATAAAGTATTCTACCGAATAGGGCTGAGATTACATAAAATATCATAAATTTAAACCAACCTGAAATTTTTTAAGGTAAAACAGCTGTTTTCGAAAATGTCTCCCACCTATTATATTTTTCGCCGTCAGTTTAAAATACAAGGATTTTGTTCTTAAGAAAAATTAATTAGAATTGGGAATTTTATATACAAATACTCACAATTTATATTTTAAATAGTTCGTTTTCAAACTCCTCTCTTCTCTGAGGGAGAAAAACTATCCTAAAGAATGATAGTTTCTCTTATCTATCAACACGGGCAGATCAGCGTAGGCTTGACGTTAAAACCACCAAAAAGGTATTAGTACTACAAACCATACTATGAAAAATTCGGAAATTAAAGTTTCCGCAGTGTTGGAAATATTTCCATGTTATGCTGGACTATGGGTTGAGTTCTTAAATAAATATTATAGAGAAGGCGAAGAAAACAACAATTGCGCCTTATGGCTGACTTCCAAAACGTTATTTGCTTTATGTTCGAACAAAATGTAGTGTTTTGTAATGCAGCAGTACAATGCACACCTTTTCACAATGCCGTCGACAAGCATTAAGAACACCACAAACAAGCAACCAGCGATGCACTGGTTTCAAAGTTGATGCTTTTGTTTATAATGTTCCGCAACTTTGTATCTCTACACGATATAAACACTTCATCGTAAATGTATACAAATTTTGTACTGATACGTTTAGAATGCAGTGTATCTCTGCAAGAAATATGTTGGAAAGAGTCTGTGTCTCACCTTAAAAATCCTTTACTGGATCTAAAGTACTTCCAAGTTTTATGTATGGAATTAACTTCTTATATTATACAAGGTACAAAGACATGTCCCACTGTACATATATAACTAGAGCTCTTTGCACAACTTCCATGGATGCATTGGGTTTTGCATTAAGTAGGCAAGGAGATAGCAAAAAATCTCTGCAGTAGGTCTTCATTGCAATTCTCTGTGGAGTGGAAATGGAACCGGCCATTGAAGAATAGTTCCCATCGAAGCTTGAGGATTAAGAATTGATCAAATCTCTATATTCATTAACGTCTCTATAAGACCAGCGGCTGAATTCCGCAATCATGAAATTTCAAATGTTCACTTGTTGATTTGTGCGTTCGCAATGGTGAGAATGAATTTTTTTGACGGTTATAGTGAGCACCAGTGTCAAATTTGTTCGCTGGAAAAATTGAGGTGAATTGTGAACTCTGAAATTGGTGAACACCTTAAAACTCATCGTTGCGAGATTCGACCCCTCATGATCTGCTTCGTGATTCAAAACGATCACAATGCTTTCGAATTTCCAGGTTATTTACATAGAAATCCGAACGCATTCTCTTTCGTCTCGAATTGCAGAGTAGACCTCCTGGATGCCATCCCGTGAAGCATTAAGGAATGGTACTCCGGTAGAAGAAGGGGTATTTAATTTTAATTCAAGTAGATGTGGGTTACTGAGTTCAATCAGAGACGTTAGGTCTTCATATTGCAATTTGATTTCTGGATTCCTGCAGCGTTTACCAGGCAGATATTCTTGCTTTCGAGGAAGTGAATGTCACTTCAACAACCGTAATGAATATATATACCAACAGTCGAACCGCTATCGTAGCTCTAGAATCCTCGGTTTTAAGAATTACAACAGCTCTCGACTGCTGATCATATTTAAACGAGATGGCAGAACGGTTTAATATTCGGATCAGGGAATATCTTAAAACTTCCATTAGATATGGAATTTATGGCTTCACAATTACTCTTGTGCAAATTCAGACAAAACTGTGGAAGAAACAATGAAAGGTGAGCCATAAAAAATGGCTGTGTGATCACGCGGCAGCTATGGACGCTCCTAAATAGGAAAACTATGGTTTCTTTGATTGCAAGAAATGGGAACAAGCCTCGGGTTTAGTGTTCGTGTCTCATGGGCAGGCATGTAGAGAGGTTTAGGGTTGAATACAATGGCTTTTGCTGCGGTTCCCACTATGTTGACGAAGAAGAAAATGTAGAAAATTTTCTCTCTTAGTAGAAAAAGAGCTTCGAAGGAAGTCAATAAAATCCCGAACTTGTGATGCGGAAGTTGAGCAAATGTTGATCATTTGTAATGATTTTTACATGGAAAATTTTTTTTTTTTTTTTTTTTTTGATACATTTTCAGTGAATCCGAAGTCTCATTATGTTCTTTTCAACAAATGCCAAAAAACTAATTTTTCATTACTTTTACAGAGTTAGAAAAAACTGACCACCACCCTAGGAAAGGCCAAGTATAGGCGGAAAACCAGTCGACGTACTTTTTAAACACTTCCCGGCATCGATTTTACTTGCCTAAAAATATAAAGAGATAACTTATTAAATAATTATCTGGTGGTTGTAAATAATCACTTTCCGTAAAGTTCAAAATACACACTGATTGATACTTTGGAAGTAGAGAAAAAGTACTTGCTCAATAATTACTTCCGATTTTTTTTTCACTGGGGTATTATTTCCCTGGATTAGCAAGAAAGAGAGTGAGTGGCCACTATGGACGCTCTTGAGTTCAGGGAAATTTCTGACGTTGCCAGAGTTGAATTGTAACATGTTATTTTGGGTTTACAGTGAAACCTGTCGTAATCGCAAACTCAGAATCGTGGTATTTTTGTCCGGTTATTAGAGGTGTCTGCTTATGAGAGTGGTACACCTTTCTTTATTTTAATTTTGGTTCTACAAAACTTGTCCGGTTATGGGATGTGTCCATTAGTAGAGATTGCACTGTATATTGAACTTTGTTTGGTTCTACGGTTGGGAGTAGTAAGTGAGTCCAAGATTCTGACTACCACCCTTACATAAACTAACCTAAACTTGTTATTAAACTCGTAGATTCCATTGTTCACAAAATTTTCGTTAAATTTAAATCCATTAGTCATTTATCGATTCAATAATATATATATAAATATTCAAACAATGAACGCTTTTCGCCCACTAGATTTGTTTTCTTGGGTTGCCTAATTTTGTTTTTTGTGGTTTTTTTTTGTGTTTTGAATTACGAAATTCCCAGAACTTTTTAAAATCTCAAAAAAACTTAACTTTTGCCTCTGCTTATTAAATATATATACATAAATAATTTTTAAGCTTATTTGAAGGTTTGTTTTCTCTCGCTCTCTATGATAAAAAAAATAAATTTTTAACATTCTTCAAGGCTAAAAACATAAAGTTGGTGTACACATTTGTTTTTTTTTCGTTTTGTTTTTATCTTGATCAGTTTTTTTAAGCTAAGAACGAACTCAGAACCAGTGATGCCAATTTTTTGGCTCTTTTAGAGCACATTAAAATTTAAATAAAGCACAGAATGCGTAATTTTGAGATCTAAAAAGCGTAAAAAGCACTATCGTGTAAAAGGAGTGAAGATTCAAACGAGTGAATTTTAATAATGTTTAATATTTTCAAAGCTAATCTCTGTTTAATGAAATATATCAGACGAAAAAGGTATTCTTTGCATTGAAAAAATAAATACACCAAGTTTTTATTAAAGTAATTTTAAGAAATACACAAATTTCTTAAAAGCACTAATTAGTGCTTATTCTTAGTTTGGCACCAACGCACAAAATTTGGCGTTTTGAGTCTCCAAAAAGCACTAAAAATAGTGCCAAAAGCACCAAGTTGGCATCGCTGCTCAGAACGTCTCCATATCCAATTTAGACGATCATAAATAAGTATTTTATGGATTTAGAAAATTTGACGAAACAATTCGTGAATTAAATCATTAACACACATATAAACATCTATAAAATTGTTAGAACGTCCATACATACACACATCTTTCGTGTGTGTGTGTGTGTGTGTGTGTGTGTGCTGGCGTATTAAAAATAAATGTGTGGCCGTATTGATAAATATGCATGACATCATTTGTTTTTTTAGAAGTTTCAAAGTTTTTACTTTCATTTGAGCTTGAGCTGTTGTTGATTTTTTATACATAAGTATGTATTTCTTTCTCATAAAAACAAATTTTATCGCTTTGAATGTGTTTCATGCTCATTCATTTCATTTGCTAATTCATAAATTTGTTTTCCAAATGTTTTCGTATTATTGTAATTTCAGTTGAATAGTTTATTTTTAATTTTTTTTTTTGCTTTTGTCAAACACGTTTTATTAACATGTTTAAATGCAATTAGTCATTTCTGATCTTTTGTTGGTTAATTTTATTTAAAATTTTTTATTGTTTTGAAGGTTTTGTTTTTTCAACAATTGCACTGTTGCTTTTTTTTTTTTTTTTTTTTTTTTTTTTTTTTTTTTTTGTTACAAAACAGATAAATTGTTTCACCAAAAAAAAAAAAAAAAATCTGTGAAATCGTCATTTCTTTTTGTTGCGATTTGCAGCATGGAGTAGAGAAATTTTGGTTTGTTTTGTAATTCAAGCCATGATTTTATTTAAATTTTTTTATTTATAAAATTAACTTAAATTTTGTAGAGTTTAACGCCACTTTTTTTTTTTTTGCTATGCGCACACCTTAAGTTTATAATCACAGTTCACTTCTTCATTAAACTTACTTTTAAAAATAGTTATTTTTGTTTACAATTTTTTTTTTGTAGAAATTTAAAAATTTTTGTTCCAAAAGGTACGAGTAGTTTTTAAAAAACGATTTTTTAATATACATAAATCTTTTTTATTTTTATTTTCAAATGTTCTAACAAAAATTTCAAGGGTAATTCAGTAAATCGTTTCTGTGAGGAATGTTTTTCACATTCGAGTCGAAAAAATTGTTATCACCCCTATCGTGAAGAGTTTTTCCCCCGAAATATTTTCTCTCCCCCAAATTTCAATCGTGAATAATTTTCCCCCAGAAATGGGTTAACTTTTCTGAATGTTTTTCACGTGTATTTGTTCACTTTTTCCTTTGTTTTGTTCACATTATTTTTGCAGGCGAAGTAAATTAATAAATCGCGTAATTTCAATATTATGCTTAAAATTACAAATAAATATTTGTAGGACAAGATCAGTAAATAATGTTCACGATTAATAACAACACTTCCCTGCAACGCCTTTTTTCATTGAACCTGAATCTCTTGGGTTCACATGCTATAAATTTTGTGGTTGTGGTATACTAAACAGATTCTTCCACGTCACCTAAAATATTTGAAAACACAACTTTACACGTAAAAACATTTCATTTAAAATCCAAAACTTGTGTAATTCTTACTTACTAACTTGAATTTGTCTGATTTTCAATTAATTTAAGTAATTAATTACAAATCTTCTTGCCATTTTTTTTACATTCACTAAGCATTGGTAACGAGAATAAAAGATCCCATGAAATTTGCGATTGCAAAGTTGATTTTAAGAAAAAACAAAGTACTTGTTACCAAAAATGTACTTTTGACAAAACAGGCACATTTTTTACATAAAGGTACTATTCCCAAAGAGTTATTCTTTGGGAATAGTACCTTTATGCAACAACAAAAAAAATAAATAAATAAAAAAGGTACTTTTAAAACAAAGCTAGTTTATACCAAAAAGTACTTTTTACAAATACTTTTCACAAAAAAAGCTTTTGGCAAATAGGTTCTTTTTACAAAAGGGTACTTTTTTAAAAAGGTACTTTTTACAATACGGTACTTTTTTAAAAAGGTACTTTTTACAATACGGTACTTTTTAACAAAATTTAGTTTTTACAAAAATGCACATTTTACTAAAAAGTAGTTTTTACAAAAAGGTACTTTTCACAAAAAGTTACTTCTTATAAATAGGTACTTTTAACAATATGGTACTTTTAACGAAAATTTAGTTTTTACAAAAAAAAAAAAAAAAAAAAAAAATTTTATAAAAAGGTAGTTTGTACAAAAATACACATTTTACTAAAGAGTAGTTTTTAAAAAAAGGTTCTTTTCACAAAATGTTACTTTTAGCATAAGTGTACTTTTTACAAAACGATACTTTTTCAAAAAATTTCATTTTCCAAAAAGGTACTTTTAACAAAAAGGTAATTTTTACAAAAATATAATTTTTACAAAAAGCTATTTATTGGCAAAGGTACTTCTTACAAAAAGGTATTTTTTTTTTCAAAAAGAACATTTTACGAAAAAAAAAATTAATTTCATTATTTTCTTTAAAAAACCACTCGCATGTTAAACATTAACAGCCGTATTCATAAAAAAAAGTTGATTGAGGTTTAAAATTCATATTAGTTAAACAACGTTTTAAGGCTAAATAACGTTTTTTAAATATTGGTATTCATAATTAGTTTTTTAACTAAAAATCAATTAACTAGATTTTTTTAAAATATCGTGGCAACACTGTATTCTTTATTTGTCACTTGCATATTAGTTCTGCAAAACAACGATTGTTGACTCACAAAGTACTCGTGTCTATTTTGTTTATTTGTCGGTTTTCAGAGAAATATTGTTTCTATAAAATAAAAGATATGTTCCAACTTGTATTTAATAAAATAATAAAAAAAAAGTTCACAATAAATCCTTGTTAAAAGTGCTTTTTTTATATTATTTATTTTATTGCAGATAAAGAAGCACTAGAATAACGAGCTTTGTTTTGCTTGTTTTGAGTGTTTATACATCACTAGTTAATTTTCTACAATTATACTATTTTTGTTAACACATAAAATGAGAAAACAATGACTGGGAATGGAAACTGGATCGCTCCTTTTCTTTTAAATGTTCTTTGGAGTATATTTGTTATTTCGGCAATAGTTTCTATAAAAAAAAATTACATTGTTTTCTTCTAAATAACACTGGCATATGCATACATACATGCATACATAAGTACATACATACATACACACATATGTATATACAGGTAAAGTTCAAAATGTAAACAATAACGAAGCAAAATTACAACAACGGCACCTTAAAATTGGTTTAAACATGGGGGCAGTCAATTTTAAAATTTGCTGATTTACGCAAGGTTTAAAAACCGTTTTTAAGCTAAAATTCTATTATGAATACAATTTTAGCGAATTTTGCTTAAACAATATTTGAAACGCGGTTTAAAATTTTTATGAATACGGCTGTAAATATGGAATTTTTCTCATTATTTGGGTTTATTTAAATTTTTATAGATTTAATTAACATTAAAAGACCAAAAACAGGTTTACTTGCCAGTTGTATCTGTTTATAAAACGAGAGTTATTTTTCAAAACTTTGCCCTGCTGTGAGAATTCTAACAAGAAGAAAAATTAGAAAGTAGAAACAGTTATACGGGTGTTACCTGCATTTGTTTTAATTTTTATTGTTTTTGCTTATCACTAAATGCATTTTTATGTTTATTTTCAAAACGAGATAAAGAAATATCTATTACTAAAAATGCTTAAGAAATAATAAAAATATTTGTTCTATGGATTTATTTCTCATGTATTTAGTTATACATACCTATTTATGTTGTATGACCTAGAAAAAAAAAGTTGAAATGATAAGATTAATTTATTTATTTTTGATTAATTGGTATACACACATACATACATACATATTATAAAATAATTATGATTGTAAATAAGAACAAATAAATAAATAGGGCTATGACGAGGGTTGTTTGAATTTAGTTTGAGATTGTTATGATTTTGTAGTCTGGTAGTATTCACTTCTCCTCATAATCGTGGAACTTTGAGAGAAAATGCAATCCTGCATTTTTATTTTTTTTTTTTTTAATTTTATCTTTACATCTGGGTTGAATTTTCTCTTTATAGTGTACGAAATCTAGTAGATTTCAGTCAACATATTTTTGCAAGTCCATGTCGCTTACGTTTACATTTTTTACCTTTTTCAAGATTTCGTTCATATGATAAAAACAGGTGATTAAAAATAATGGAGATACGCGCATTCAAGTTGCTTTTAGATGTGGGTAAATAAATTGTCATCTGAAAGGAGTGATCTCTGTTAAGCAGTGACTTTGAGCTATAGAGCTTTAAAACTCCTTGTTTCACTGTCATTAATTTTCCCACTGCATTTGATGCATTCTTATTAAATATTTTTTTGCCACCGCCCTCGTATTATTATTAATTATCATCATGAAATTATTTATTACTTAAAAATGAAAAAATCGATTAAATAATTAGTTCATCTTGTAAATTCAAGAGAAGGAAGGAAAGCAGCTGTTGTTAAAATATACAAATAAATTCTGCTTATCACAGTTAATAAATATTGAAATTTATTCAAAAATTCAATTAAAAGCAACAGTGCAGGCAAGAAAGATGTTTTCATCAAAAAAAAATTACTAAATTTAAATAACAAAAATAAAAATTGCCTTGCCAAATGAAATTTTGCTTTTGTAGGTTAATCTTGTAGAAATCTACGCTTGCTTTTACGTTCAGATTAAAAGTAACAAAAATAGCTGAAACCTACAGAAACAACAATAAATAGTTAGCAGTTAAATGCATTTATGCACGAGTACGAGCAAGCATATGTACATATGTACATATGTATGTGAAATTTCAAGTTTAAAAGATGAGTGATGACTAGACAAACCGTTTAACAAAAATTAAAGTAAATAAATTAAGTATTTGCTTTTCTTTATTGTTAGAAGCATAAATTAGAAAACCCGTCTAGGCAGTTATTATTAACCGGCTACAACATTTTATTACCAGAAAAGATAGAAAAGATTTCAAACTTTGTTTGTCCCAAAACACACTGTGCAAGTCTTATTGCTAAGCTGATTAGTTTCAGGGAGAGAGAGACGAGGTGAACAGCAACGTTTCTTTTCCCCCCGTCTCTCTCCTCTAATAAACTAATCAGCTTAGCAATAAGACTTGCATAGTGTAAATAGGGACTTTTTACTGGCTAGTTGGCCACACCACATTTATTTAATGGTTTGAATGTTGTTTGCTAAACCGGCAAACAAAGTACCAGAACATGCAACATCCTAAAGAAGAGGTTAAACACAGTTTAACATTAATTAACCTGTTAAATGATAAATGTTGAAATAGAGCACATTTTAATTAAAATAACAGTTAAATTATGCTTGATTAGCACACATTATATTAAACATATACATTATTTTTTTCTTTGCTATTTGAATGCTAAACAATGGTTTGGCTGATGCTAAAAATAATTTAAATTTTTCCTGTATGCAAGAAGCATTTTTGAATACTAAATAGAACGTTTTTAATGGTAAATATATTTTAATTATGCCAAAAATGCTCTCTAATGAATTTTTAAAGACATGTGTCTCGTTACAAAAGTATTTTACTATTAAATTATAAATGCATTTTAAATGCTTGTGTTAGAAATTCTAAAAAAAAATTTGATATATAAAAGGTTAGAAACATTTTTTTTTGTTAATCTTTACGCTTAAATAACAATATAATTATTTGAAAGTTAAAGCAACAAAAAATATTTTATGGAAATATCTAATAAATCTTAATAAATCAAAAAAAAAAAAAAAAAAAAAAAAATTGATTTAACAAAAAAATATATTTTTCGTATACAATACCTTATTTTTCTGTTAGAAACAAACTTTGCTAATTACATGCTAAAAATGCTTTTTATTGCTAAAATGTTTCTGCATGCAAATTCAAAAATTATATCGTTCTAAAAGAAGTCCAACTTTTTCTGTGATGCATTAAACACATTCACCACAGTAAGCTACCGATTACCGAATGTCAAGAATAGAATACACGTGTTTATATAAGAATGATTTTTTGAAGACAGCAAGGCAACAGGGCGACAGGTTGTTGTCTATGCTGATTTTGTCATTGTAGTCCAATTAAACTAATTTTCATGATATAAACATAGAAGGTACATACTTCCATTCTCTCAATTTTTCTTGACATTCACCATCTGACAAGTATAAGTATTGTGAAGTTTCCGGTAAAATCGTGCTACCGTATTAATTTAATATTTCCCCCTCTGTTTCCTGTTTTTTTGAAAATTTTATTCAAAAATTATTTCAAAATTGTTTTTATAAAATACAGAATGTATAAATTAAACAATTAATGCCCAAATGTCTATGGACGAAAAAAAGAAGCAGAATCTTTAAAACAATTATTATTTATTGTCTATGCTAGAAGGTTGTGTATTTGCTATATGATTTTGTTCAAAACATTATATCCAAGACATATTTTTTCCTTTATTTTTTAAACTTTTGTATAATAATTTCATTTTATTTTTATGTTTTAAAATCATGGTAATAATATTTTAATTTTTCATTATCAAAGACAACAACCATTTTGAAGACAATAATTTAGACAATTCAAAAAAAAGAAAATTATTTTAAAACAAAAAAAAAAACCTCAAATCTTTGTACTTAATTAGGGCATAAGCAAAAAAATAAGAGTGCAGCATATTTTAAATTCCCTGCATTTCATGGTGTTCGCCAACAGTGGCTAAGAGCCTATAAGATCTGTGAAATAGACTTGCTAAATGATCTGACCGATTATTACACCAATTTTTTTAGAAAGGGATGTTACAATCAACAAGAAACATATTATGTAAATTAAACAGAATGCAATATCAATTACTATTTATTAAACTTAATGAAAATTCGTTGTCAAATAATCCAAATCATCAATCAATTTGGTTTCTCAGCGCCAAATTTAGATGAAAATATAGTTAAAAGATTTGTATTAAGCAGAAAACTTAAAAATATGAGATAAGTTATTACATAATCACTTTTTAAACTTCACAGATATGTAGTTATGTATATAACTTTATTTATTCCCAAATTTTTGTTAAGATAATTACACATTTTTGTAAAAAAAATTTCTAGGGGAAGATTTAAATTTTTTATTATATGGGAACATTTTTCTTTATTTCTCTCAAAAAACAAACTTCAAAAATACTTATTTTTAAAAACAAAGAGAGAATGGAAGTACCTTCTATATTTACATATATCATGCTAACTTCTATTTCTTTGGCTACAATGAGAAAATTCAGTGTTGCCAGTACAGTACAAAATGTTGAATGAATGATTTTGTACAATTATTTTATATTATTTAACAGAAACAATATCCAAAAGTAGACGTAAAGAATAAATTTAATCATATTTGTACTCTTACGTGAAACAAGTACATTTTAAAAGAGTAATTAATTTTTATAAATGTAAAATATATAAACGTGGCAATTCTGAACTATGTATTTTGTCTCCAAAATAATTGAGTAGCCGGCTACGAGGCGACAAATGGTGCTTGCGGCATTTCAAGTCGCGTGTTCGTGTAGCCTGCTGTGGTGAATGTGTTTAATGCGTGAAAAACAACTTTGCTAATTAAATGCTAAAAATTGCTATAATTGCTAAAAAAAATTTTCTGCATGCTAAAAACAACTACTTTACTTCTCAAATGAAATGTTTCATAATTTTTTACTTTAGTTTTGAAATTAATTTTTATATCATTTTTTATATATATTATAAGCTTATAAAACAAAATTCGTATGGAACCTATGTATATATTTAAAATATATGTTTTGTAGATATGGTCTAGAGTATTTAAATTAAAAAATTATATCATTCGAATAGAAGTTTAATTTTTTTTTTGTTATGTTTTTGTATGAAAAATAAGTTCTTTCTTATATGTATGCCTAAATTTGAGAAAAATTTTATAATTCTTAGCGTTAAGCGGCCCATACACTACAACAGCATGCACGCACAATCAAGCGATTGAGCATTCATGCTCGAACCACACAACATACCAGCAAGCTGGTACAATATTAATTTCTTACAAAATTTCAGGAAGGATGGTTATGAATAGTGACACATATTTTGATGCAATTATTATTGGTATGTTGTTAAAATTAGCAGCTATGTATAACTAAAGTTCTAAAATTTACCATTGAAACAAATTATATTACTTAAATGCATGTTTGCTCCATGACAACTTTGCTCAACTGAGCTAATTTCACCATATACCACACCAGCAAGCTGGTACCATCAGCAAAATATCAAACTCTATTTGACATCGCTACAGCAAACCGTACAATCGCACAAAATGCCCATACACGACCAAACCGCTGGCACAAACACTTGATTGCGCATGCATGCTGTTGTAGTGTATGGGCCCCTTTAAATACAAATTTTTAACAGTAAATAAAGGGTTTATAAAATAAAGTGTGTATGAAGAGCTATTTTATAAAACTTTGCTAGATCAAAAATATTTTTGGTTAATAAGAACCTAAGTATTTCATTAAGGAAAGTAAATTTTTCGGGCGTAAAATTAATGTTTTTTGTTAGTAACAAATTTACTAATTAAATGCTAGAAATGCTTTTTAATGCTAATTAAATGCTAAACATGCATTACATTTTTTGTTTGTTATTTTAACATTCTTTTTATTTATTAGAAACACTAATTTATGCTTTATACATATAAAATTATGTTTATTCTACCCAATAAAAAATATGCTAATTAAATGCTAAAAATTCTCTTTAATGCTAAAAACTATTTTGTTATTTTAAACTGCTTTTTATTTTGTAGCAACATTAATTTATGTTTCATATCACATTATTTGTATTTCACCTTTAACAAAATGTGCTAATTAAATGCTAAAAATGGATTTTAATGCTAAAAATTCTTTTATAATTTTAAAATAATTTTTTTGTATTAGCAAACATTAACTAGGTTTTGCTCCGTTTCAGTTTATAGTTATGCTTTTATATGTACTACCTACATATGTATATACCTGAATTTGTCTAAATTTGAGAAAATATTAATTTTTACGAATTTTTATTCCACATAATATTTTTGGTATATTTATTATTTGAATGAGAGGCTAAAAGGCAAAAAGAGATTTCATTTTAATGTGCAAAATGAATCGAATTAAGTTTTCCTGTTTGGTCACAAATGGGTTAATATCGCATGTTTGCTGATTCATGCGTCAGTGAAATACTTAAAAAATCTGGAATTTGCAAGAAAAAGCATAAAGAAAACGTCAACATTTAAAATGAAGAGAATGAATACCACTTTTGCAGTCGTAAACAACTGTAAATTCAAACATGTTGGAATGCTTTTTTTTTACTTGAAAAATTTTGTAAACGAGATGGATTTCTTTTCTAATTCAAACTTTCAAAATGACACGAAACAAAACAGGATGACAATGGAAATAAGTTTGTTGTGTACAATAAAAAAACTAATACTTTTTTAAAGAAATTAAGAACAAACAAAAAATGCATAAAACAAGCGCCAGTCAACTTTGACAGCAGAGTTTTAAACAATTAATTTAAAAGCCAGCAATTGGAGAATCTTAAAAATTATAATTGTTAAAGAAATAATAGCAAATTTTCATACATGCATACCTAGTTCATTTACAACTTTTTATATATTTTATTTGAAATTATTACAAACCTGTTAGAAAAAAAATTGTTTAAGCTTTTTTTCTCATACTTAAAGCCTGCTACTTGTTTTAGAAGAATACCATAATTTATTAACAGTTTGCTTTTTGTTCTTTGTAATTTTCTTGTCTTAACCATAAAACATAAATCTCTGCTTCAGGTTTCTAAGCTTCTTTTTCAGAATAAGCTTAGCACACATAAGAAAAAAGAAATTTTAACCCATTTTGCCATTTACAGGCAAATGTCAGTTGTCAATTACAGAGTGTTAATTTCATTTCTTATTGATTTTATCTCATTAAAAAGATACATACATATGTACATAATTATATTCCTTAAAGAAAACAAATTCTTGCAGAGAAATAATTAAATTGATTAAAAGCATTTCAGTTGTTACATTTTCTTTCAAATCCTACAAATGAAACCAGTCAAAATAGTTGTCATCGCACATTTGTAAGCCAAACACGTCCTCAAACATACAAACAAACTTTACAACAACAACTAGAAAAAACGTTGCAAAAATCCAAATAGAAAAAGTATTTGTCAGTAATAAAATAGAGAGTTAAATGCAGCATACATACTTACAAAAATACCCACATAACATTATATACTCTATATAAAATCATAAAAAGCTACATATTTACATATATATAAAATAAAGACTCGCTAATATCTAAACTCGTGTTTACTTACTTGCAAATGTTCGAATAACTTACTGCCCGCTAGTTCGCTTAATGGCAAGAAATCGATAACTAAACATGGCGAACCAGATGGTTTTAAGAACCAGTAGCTACCGTCTTAAAGAATGGCAGGCAAAAATCGATCTCTATGCCAAATTTTTGCACAACTAAATCTAATTGACTTTTTAAAATCGGCACGTAACTGGATTGATCTAATATTTGTTCGAATTGAAATCACAGCGCTCAAGGGCTGCCACAAAAACCATACTATGACAAATTACATTACGGGGGCTTATGGTTACCCTGGAATCATAAAGGACTGCGGCAAAATGCGAGTGAACTCCAGAGATATCGAGCCTTATTTTCGATTTTATCGTAAGCGACATGTTATCGAAAATATACTTTTTATTGAAATTAAAATTTTATGGGCCTACCCACAGTTTAGAATTATCAAAATGCCAAAATTGTTGATAATTTTCAAAATACGGGCTGTCAAATTTTATCACAAGCGACAATTTACGTACAAAAACATATTTGAATATACAAAAAAAAAAAAAAAATAAATAAAACGAAAACCTATCGGGTATTGACCCAAACCTGTTATAGTTCCAGAGGTCATGCGCTACGAACAAACACACACTACGATTTTATATATATATAGAAGATAATGTGAAAAAATGGCAAGGTTCTAAGTTCTGATTCTGGCTGAGGAAATTTAGAGTATATATGTATTTGTGCTTAAAATCCGTAAAAGCATAAGTCGACTTAAGACAAAATCGAGCTATAATAAATTCTACAAAACTCTACAAACGAAGCTTTATATTAACGTGAAATCCCCATGCCTCTATCAAAGTTTGATATAAAGATAAAAACAAACCAATATTGACCCAAGTCTGAAAAAAATTTCAATAAAATTTATAATAAGTAATAAATCTTTATTTGCTGACAAAATCATATTCAGGGCATTTATAAATAAAATTCCGCGAGAATTTCTCCCTTTTCCAATTAGAATTTTTTGTTTTCCCTATTACTTCCCAGCAAAAAATTTCAAAAAAGGTAATCGAGTTTGGAATTAAGCATTTTTGGTGGAAGCACTTCCCTACTGGATTACCAACTTAATGATTTTAACAAGGCGTGAGACTAAAATAATCAATTCTTGAGAAGTACTTACATTTTTTTTATATGTCAACATTTCACGTAATCTATTTTGTCTAAAAAATCATTCTCTTCATTTAGCAACTTGCACGTCATTTTTTTAAATATTAGGTAATGTGATTTGTAAGCGAGTAATGAAAAATGGCAATCAGAAAAGTAAGTCATTATATGGCAAGTAGTTCTAATGGTAATGTGTAATTTTTTGCTGGGTTGCCATTAGTTGGAATTATTCGCCGGAAAGGCTTATAGCGGAATTTTATTCATAATTGCGCTCAATGATTTGCAAATTTTTACTTTTTTCGAAAAGAAAACGTTCATATGTCAAAAGCGGTTTTTCTCGAAAGTATATTTTTTGAGTTACGCTGTTATGGCTTGTGACCACAGATATATTTGTGTATGTGAGTTCAAGTGTTAAAATGTTTTACAAAAACATTCGTTGCATGCTTAGGTTAGGGAAGGAGGTGTATTACCTCCACTCTCCCATTTATACCCAGAAGAGCCCCAATTATTTGTCATTAAGCCACTGACTTTCCATGATGAAGCCCCTGATATCCACCAGTTTACATTTAGCGATATCAATAATGCTCTCATGGAAACGTCTGCTCAGCCATCTAAGCCTATGGCGTTGCAGCTTCGGACAATGGCAGGTAATATGTTCAATAGTTTCTATTTCCTCTTCATTGCCGCATATCCTACATAAATCTGCAGTGCTAGTTTCCCAAATGCTGGCCCTTGCTCTAACCGTGCAGTGACCTGACAAAACGCCTTTCAAGACTCGCATTGCCTTCCTATTCATATGCAATAGCAGTTTGGATCTTTCTGAGCCAAGTTTTGGACACATAGCCCTGGAGACTCTACAATCCTGCCTACTTTGCCATGCATGCTTGGTCCTGCACTTCACTCAATTACTGAGTTCCCTATAGTAATGACCTATCGATAATTTCACCGATTTGTCACACATATTTACTCATCTAACGCCGACCCTATTCTTGCCAGCTCATCGGCAATTTCATTTCCCTCAACACTGTTGTGACTAGGAAACCGACAGTCATAATACATATATTATCCATTCGCAATTTTAGCGCTGTCTTACAGTCACTAAAAAGTTTCGATTTGAGCCCAAAACTTTTAGCGTTGCCTGATTGTCGACGTAGAAAGTTACCTTCTCAGCTTGGAAATCGCTGCGCTCATTATTCAGTCTGAAAGAACTACAAATGTTCGTTTTCAAGATAAAGACTCTAGCACCTGTGCTTTCCCAATAGTCCTGCAAAAAAAGCAATCAATTTCCACTTCCTTATATACAGAAAAAATTTTAGCCAAAATGCTTCCAATTAAATCAATTAATGCTGTTTCAAACAATTTTATAATTGTTGCAGTTAAATTTTGTTGATTGAAACCAAAAAGTTTAATGTTTGTATGGATGTTAGCAAATATGCAAACATACAGACGAATATTAAGCTTTTGTACGCATTATTAAAAATTCAACCAATTTTTTGATTGTTTGAATTAACTTAGTTTAATGAAAAAAAAAATATTTTAGTTTGTGTTTGTGAATTGTTCATGTTTTCATGGAAGTGTGTCAGCCTGTTATTCTAGAAGTACCAAGTTCGAAGCATGACAGCACTGTAAGTTAAAAAATAAAATAAGAACACATACCTACATATCGCACATTTACTTCAGTAGTGACATAACTCAAAAAAACCAGTTTTGCAGAAAACGCGTTTTAAGTTTTCAATTTGCATACAACTCAATGGAGAAATGAAAAAAAAATCTTCCCTCGGGAGGTGATGGTACAAGCTATTTATATGAAATTTTTACACAAGATAAAATACAAAATGCTGCATCTTTCTGCATTATTAACTAAAAATAATTGAATGGAAAATAATTTGCCACGATAGCTTAGTGGATATGTGTTAGCCTATTAGAATGGAGGTACCATGTTCAAAGGCTGCAGCGTAAGTTACGGAATTAAACAAATAAATAAATAAGTAATTTAAAATAAATAAATAATAAAAATTACTTTTTATTTAATTTTTTTTACTTTTTAAAATTTTATACAATTCAATTACTTTTATTAATTCATTCAACGAACAATTTAATTGCTTAAAATCTCTAAATTTAATCTAAATTTAATTGGGCCAATTAATCATTTGTTTAAAATAAACGCGTACTTTCAATTAACTGTATTAATTGATCTCAAACAGCAAGAAAACCTCATTTTTTCTGTGTAGTGTGTAGTGCAGGGATTACGAATGATATGTGACCTGCTTGCTACTCCTGTATTCACCAAACCAACTAGTCTAAAGAGACATCTGGTCGTCGTTCTCACCACAAAATCCTTTATAGGAAGTATGCAGCCATAGGTATGCTCCTCTGAGCACCTGTGATGCCAAGCGAACCTGAACCTTAGTTAGGAATCTCCTATGGTTTTCCTGCCCCTATGCCTCGCAGCATACCACACAACCCTAGGAATTAACCGGTCTGACAACCGATGTCTACATCCAGCTTACTAACTTTGATTGCAGACTCAAGTTCCTTCCTAATGAGTTTCTGCATACGTAATATATATTTAGCCCTTTCGGAAGCCTTTCTTGCTTGTTCCTTTTTCAAGAAAATTGATATCTTGAAAAACACCCAAGTATTTCGTCTCAGCTCTACCCGTCCCATACTAGGCAGCACAAAGCTAAAGCTAAGCTTGTCTAAACGCCTAAGAATGGCGTTCGTTGCCAGCAATCACAATAGAGGTGATAGAACTCCTCTCTCTGTCCTGTACTTCTGGTCACTAATCTCCTCAGTTTTCCCCTTTCCATACTCGAGGTGAAGATTCTGCAAGATTTTATATAAGACTGCCTAGCAAATGCTACTACTAAAGCCCCAAGCGCGAATAAGTGAATATAAAATTAACCCTTAACGCGTTTAAAAATTTGGCAATTTCCTTTTATTAAAGGTAAATCTCAAGTTTGGGTGCTTTTTGAGACTTAATAGAATTTTATGGCAAACATATGTGTTTGTGGGACCTTGAAATGTTTTTGTAAGGATGAAATATTCCTATACTTTAAATATAAGATCTTATCTTGTTGTATAGGAAATGGAAATAAATAAATAAATTAATAATTAATTAAAAAGACTTTAAGAAGGATGCTTTTAATAAAAGCTGATACGATTATTTTTTTCCGTTTGAGATTTGGACATTCCATATTGAACAATATTATTACGTGAACCTTGTTATCTTGTTATCTAAAGCTACGATTAGACCCCAGTGAAATTATAATCTCTATCATGGTAAGTTTTATTCAAATAACACTTGTTTTAATCACGCTGCCAAAAACTACAGGGTACTTTTACACATGAGGACCATATATGTACATATGGATATGTATATGCATATTAGGGTGGATCAACTTTTTGCTAAGATTTCTCAAACAGAAATTAAATCTGGAGAGTTTTAAATAAAAACTTCCAAGAGATGGAAAATCAAATTTTATTCAGAGGAAAAAATGTTTCTGGTCGTATTCATCAAGAGGTTTATCATATATTAATAGAAAAACTGAAATTTGTTGCATAAGCAATTCGAGATGCTAAAGGTGCATAATTTTAATTAATAAATAAATAATTTTTAATTATTTTATAACCGAAATAAACACAAATTGAATGAAAAGTTTATGAAAATCCAAAATTAACAGATTGGTAAAGTTGACGCCATAAAAATCAAACACCAACTTTCGCACAATTACATTATTATGCACTAGAAACTTGTTTTCCCCAACACATAAAAATTTACAAAAAACGCACATGCCTTCGCGAAAATTTTAACGTCGAATTATCTGCATAATAAGCACACGCTCTACTGTATCATGAAGAGAATTATTTTTTTATTTTTTTATTTTGCAGTATTTCTATAACTGCTGTAAAGTAATGCAGAAGGTATATAGTTTGGGTGGAAAAGTAAGTTGTGCTGGATACAAGACGTTACTAATTTTTTGCTGGGAATATAAAACACACAGTCATAATGCTATAAGAATTTCTAAAAGTGGAATCAATTGAAAATAATAAAGCGTATATTTTTATTCAGCGGCACAAATAGCGTACGCAGCTACTCTCACTTTCGGTTTTCTTGTACGCATACACACCGCTCTTGTTCCTTTAAGGGGTCAACTGAAAATTTTGCAATTTTCACAGGAAAACGATAGACAGTGATCATATATAACCACTGTAAAAACCTAACATCATATTGTTTACTCAACAGCGCCCAGGACCCAAGTGAGACAGACGGTTGCTTATGAAGCTGGCAGCTTGAAGTAGCTAAACTGAACTTTGTTTTCTCTTTAGCCAAAAAAAAATTAGAGTTGTATGAGAAAATAAAATAAAATAGTTTTTGCCTCTACTGAGAACTTGTAACTTTTGAGTTGAGCCTCTTTAGTAGAACAAGTCCACTTACTCATATTATTAACCTGTTTCGATTTTTGCGGAATAGGATTTGATTTTAAACTTATTACTTGCGAAAATTCTCTTACAAGTTACCGCAGATTTAATTTGTGTTAAAGGAGTTTTAACTATTTTTTATCCTAATAATCTGAACCACCCTAATGAACATACATGTGCTTATAACTACATATATAAATATGTATATCGATGGCTTAATATAAAAAGGGCCTAGCACAATTTTTTTCGAAATCGCGTTTTTAATGTTTTCTGGGCGACAACGTATAATTGCATCCTCCTTAAAGATCTTAGTACGTTACATTACAGTTCAAAATCAAGGACTTATGGCAACTTAAAAAACTAATTCTGCATGCAAATGCTTTATTTTTTTCAGTTTTTTGCTTCTCCTGTAAAATATCGAAAATTCGAGCAAGGCCTTTTTTATATTAAGCCATCGATATGTAAGTATGCACTGTTTCGTCGTATTAATATTGAAAATTCGTCTGCCTCTCGTTCGACTATTGTTGCTTTTCGAAACCGCATTCAAAAAATTGCCAATTGTGGTTTAAATATGTGTACTTACATACATACATACATACATACACGTACATATGTACATATATATTCTTTCTACTTCATTACTTTATTATGGAAAAGAAAAATGTATTGAAAAAAAGGAATGAACGCAATTTGGCCTGCTATAAAAATTGTTTGGTTTTACACTTAAAGAAAACCACTATCACTGCTACCATTTGGTTAAATATTCGTCTGGTTTTTTATTTGAGTGGGGTTTTTGCAATGAGCATACATGTACAAATTCACACGCTTGTTTAAGGCCGTGATACACTATCATACAAAGTCGTGCGATCTACGAAAATATACAACCCTGGTGTGATGAATTGTTATTGTCTTTTGAAAATTTTCATAAACTCCATCATACCAGCGTTGTACTTTTTCGTAGATCGCACGACTTTGTGTGATAGTGTATCACGGCCTTTACTAATACATACATACATACATACATATTTAAATTTTTTAGTTTAATACATACATAAAAAATAAATTATAAACCAAAAATTTTAAAATGTTCTCTGTTCAATTATATGCAATAGGCAAAAAATGGTAAGGAGGAATTAAAATTGCAATATCGCTTGTTGGGTCATATTGACCCAAAGGATATCAAGTGTTTGTAAATCGTGTTTTGAAATGTGGAGGGGGAAGGAAAAAAACAAATTTTATTATTTTCTTTTAAAAGCATAATTTTCGTCCCTACAATGGATAAATTCAAGTTTAACGTTCATATCTTATAATAAAAGGGAAAAATTTTGCGTCTGAAAACCAAAGTTGGGTCAAAATGATCCAAGGAGTGCAGAAGGGATATTTATGAAAATTAAACGAAATGATGGTCATGTTCATGTTTTCAATTAACACACACATGTACAATAATATACATATGGTATGCTCTTAAAACTTAAGTGTGATTTAAATACACAAGGTTGGTCATTTAAATGTCTCTAAACTTTGTACTGAAAAAATTAATTCGGGCACTTAAATGGTACTTAAAGATGAGACATGATGACATATAATTGAGAACTCAATTATTGGGCCTTAAGCCTGGATCATACGATTGGCACAATGTACCAATTTTCGTCAGCTCACCGCAATAAAGTCATAGGTAATTAGCCAAAATGACATTATTTCTTAATTAATTCTTGAATAAGTCTATATGGCTTTATTACCAATGCAGTGTGGTGCAGTTATGTAATTATATTTCAATTAGTTGAGAAATAATGCAAATTTACCTTGTTACTTTTGAATTTATTTCATTGAGCCGACGAAAATTGGTACATTGCGCCAATCGTGTGTTCCCAGCTTTAGTCTAGCAATATTAGTTTAAGGTTGTATAATAGAGATAGAAAACTTGGGTTGTCTCCTATCTCTTTCGTTAATATTCTAATATTGTAGACATGTTAATATAGTGATGTAAGTCGTGTTATACAAACATCAGTTTTAGTTATCCAGTTTTTCATTTTGTGTGCGATAGATGAGAAAGTAAAGTCCGACTTAAAACGGATTTCTTAACAACGCTCTTCCATGAAAATGATGTTACTCTTAACATTAATGATTTAATGTCTGATGTAGGCTTCAGGTAAGGAAAGAATTTTTTTCAGCATTTTTGAAGGACAATTGGTTAGGGTTGTCACATAAACATAGTTTATCCCACAAGACTTGTTGTTCATTCGCTCAGTGTACAGCCAACACTTACATACTTGTTGTGTGCTATTAATATTTTCATATTTATGTACTTCACTTCAAAATATGTATACAAATTTAAAAGTGAAACTTCATATGGCGAAACTTTGCTTTAGTTTCAAGCGTGGGCTGTCAAAGAATCCAGTTTCTTTGGACATTGCAACATAACACGAAAAAGGTTAATTTTAAAGCTGTAATAATTTGCGCATTTCATAGTTTTGCGGAAAATATGTGCATACACAAGTAGACACATACATACATATATGTATATGTATGTATTTGTGCATTTGCATATGGCTAAATTTATATTGAACATTTGTCTAAGTACAATATCTATTGAATACATCATACCCTGTAGGAAAACTCAGAAGACCTTCTTACTTCAGACATTATTATTATTAGAATTTTTATCCTAATGCTGAATAATTCCTTAGAAGAGGCCTCGACTCCTTCACAAAAAAAAGACTAGATACACATTCCACATTCCATTCTGTTAGAAGGGAGACGAGAATGGGAAACATTTTTTGTTTTGTTTTTACTGAAGTAAAGGGTGTGCAAATTTGAAGATAAGAAGTAAATTGACTGTCAAACTATGAAATATCAAAAATTTAGCAGTAATCCTTTGACATTTATTTAGTAACAATCTGGGAAATTTTAACCATAACGCTACACTCTTTAACAAAAAATTTTAATTGTTAAATTTGTGAATTTTAATTTGAAAGACTGGGTTTACGTAAACAAACCAGAAACAACTGATGCTCTGAAAGATGAAAGCGGTTACTTCGTAACCTTAAATTTGCTCAATCCATTAATCTGAAGATCTTTCAGAATTGCTGGCGAAGGAAGCGAAATACAAATCCCTATTTCTGCTTTTTCCTGCTGTAATTGCATCAATTTCTAATCTAATTTTTAAAAAATTTTATGTTTACGAATATAAAATTTGTTTTTTAAAATTAGTCAATTCTGCTTTTCTTTAAATTTTTTTATTAAATTACATTTTTATCTAACTTTATAAACAAAAATAAGTAATTGAGTTAAGTTAATTTAAATATTACAAGGAAGTGGGTTTTTTTATTAAGGGTGTACGAATACGAACTTTGCATACTGTATGTGTGTATGAATCTGTTTTTCATACCTATTTATTTATTAAATACATATGTATATATACAATGTACATACATACATATCAGGGATGGCATTGAGAATTTTGAATTCGTGCCAATAATCTACAAAAATTGTACTTTTTTTACCTCAATTGTACTAAGGATTTTTTTAGTTGTTTTTTTTTATTGAAATAATCGACTTTGTTCTGACTACCAAATCGTGTTCACAAATTTGCTTGTAAGTTGGTATGTCATCATGCATACTCCTGATTAAGTTGAAATTTTAAATATACAATTTAGAAGAAAAATGATTTTTTTTATTTTCTCGCTGCATTTTGCTTTCACAAGATTCTTTTCAAGTGAGAAGAATATGAGTTTCACTGTTCAAAAGTGAAAATTGACATATGCAATTGTTTGAAAAGAAATGCGGAGTGAAACTGGGGAGATTCCCAAAATGTACTAAATTAGGCATTGGTATACTATTGTACTTTCCGAGTTTGAATAATACCAAAAAAGTACATTGTACCAACTTTGCCATATTACAAACATATGTATGTATGTAGATATGTAATATTTTAAAATACATTATTGCTTATGTACATAGTTATTTGGCAAACAACATTTTTGCGATTAAATTATTTTTATAAATGCAAACTTTATTACTTTTGAAACGAAATTTTCATTAAAAAATCTTTTTCAACAATTTGAAATCATCCAAAAATAATTATGTATTAAATAAGTATTAAGTCATTCACTTTCATATGCAGCTTTCTTATCTTATCAATGAAGAAAGTAAAAAATGTATTTAAGTACTATAGCAGAGCTGGAAAGTGTTGTGCCATTGTGAATAGGTACCTATATTATTTTGTTGCAGAAATTTACAAAACAGAACGTACGTATCTATCTACAAAACATACATATGTACATACATACAGAGACAAATCGATTTTAATAATTTTACCTGCTCAAAACTTTTCTTGATTTACAAACCGGTAAATTTTTTTTGGAAAGTCATTAGAATTAGTATTGTTCTCAGTTGTTCATATACTACATATGTACATATATACATATGTGTATAAGTATGTATGTATGTATGTAGCTATGTGTTAACATATTTAAATTAACAGTACAATTAAGACAATCGGTTTTAACGTACATATACATATTCGCAATATGTTAACTAATAAGAGTGTGAATCATTTTTATTTTTTTTAAGGTTTATCTAGCAAACAAAAAATTTTATCTCAACAACAAAAATTTTACGAGAAATGCTGATAATGTTAATTTATTTAAATAGGTATAGTATTAAGAAATAAATTCCTTAACATCAAATAAAAAAATATTTTTAATTACAAAAGGAATATGGCAACGCCTATCTATAATAATCTGATCCCAAGCAAAGACAATCAGTGTTACCATTGACAAATTTCAAAAAAGATGGCAAAACAGTGGATTTTACAAAAAAGTTTCACAAAAAGGGTATGTGTATTTACAAGAAAAAATTGTGCAGTTAACTAATATTATTAAAATTTAAGTTTTAGTATAAAAAAAATAAATAATAAAGGCCTTTTTCATAAAAGATATTTTGGTTTTTTACCTATAAAGTTTATTAATTAAATTTCCATAGAAAATATTTGTTTTGTGCCCAAAAAAAGCGTAACCACTAATTACTAATGAAAAACTGTTTGATTCAGACATGTACATGGGTTATGAACAAGGACTTTGTATACTTAGGGCTAATAAATCAGTTAAAGTTTAAACGCTGGTTTAGTTGAACTAAACTTTAATTTATATGTGGTTTAAACTCAACAGGAGTAAATCAGTGAACCATACTTTATGTGTAGTTTAAAAAATTATATTGTGGCAGCACTAGAACAAATGACAAAAACAGCTGTTTTGCAGCAGGCTATCAGTTCTTTGTACAATCAAAAAGGCAAAAACTTTAACAACATTTAATTAAAAGCATTCAAATTTTACTGAGAAAGAAATTATATATATTCTTGGCAAAGTAGAATAGTATAAAGGAACAATAGAGTGTAAGAGAACAAATCGAATCGAATCTGAAGAAAAAGTAGAAGCTTGGAAAAAAGTTGAATGGTTTTTAAATGCAAAACATATGGTCTGTAAGTAATAAAATCATATGGCCTGTATTGGTAGTTTAAACGCCCAATTTTATGCGTTTACAGATGGTTTAAATACTGCATGGATTTATATGTTTGCTGGTTTAAACACATTTTAAGCCAAAAACAGAGATTAACTTGAACTGATTTATTAGCCCTTAATATAGTAAATATAAACTATATTTTTGAGTGTTGTGTATATACACAAAAATTGCAATAGTATTTCTGTTTATATTATTAATGTAGAGTAAAAATATGTAAGTTATACCACTTTGCAAATGCTACGATGCAAGAAAATTTGCACAAGATTGTGAATTACATGTGAAATACATATTTAATTTTTATAATCATTTTGAAATCTTTTTGGCACATACATACATATTTCGAATTTGGCTTCATTGCCTAAATGTATCTTTAACGTATAAAGCATTTTTAAAGTCAATCCCCCTTATCGTGATTGGCGTATTTCGACTTCGGCTACGACGATTTTGTAATAGATTAAAGGAGACTTCAACAGTTTTTCTTTTATCTACTACCGAAGTCTCGTAGTCGTATTTTAAATACGCCAACCACGATAAGGCAGAATATTTTCTACTTTTATTTTCACAGCGTATTCTTCCTTTAAAGAATTTTTGTACGATTTCTAATAAAATTTATTTTTTGATTAAACTAGATACACACATACATATGTATATTATATGTGTTATTTTTCTCTGAAAATTAATATTTAATTTATTCATAATATGAAGAATGTGGACTAGAAATTTTAAATAAATTATAATTTGCTTATTTTCTCCATATTGGATTTTTCTTCAAATTGGGCTCGAATAAAAAATGTAACACTGACCATTGCTCTAGTGTTCTAAGTGCAGTAAAAAATTTTATAATAGCATAATTAAAAATAAAAATTGGCAAAGACTTGTAAACAAAATAATACTCAACGATAACGCTGAACAAAATCACACACCTTGCTGTTACCAACCCAACAACATAAAGTGGTGAAAAACTAAAATTACACCAAAAACAAATACTTTAAAGTAATGACGTAATTTTTTTGTATGCACCACAAAATTCGAAGGCAGTGAATGAAATAAATAAAAAAAGATGACGCCATTAATTATAATTCAACTATACATACATACATACATAAATAAGTATGTACTCGTCAATGATGACTTTTTATAAAAAATACTCATATTAAATAAATTTTATTGTTCATTTAATATGCATCATCAATTCCTCAGAAAATCATACATAGATAAATTAACTTTTGAATTTTAAATATTTTGAGCAAGAATGTTTTAATTGGAAGTGAGTAAAGTAGTACTTCTAAAAAGTGTAAATAAAAAATTTGTGTATGCATTGTATTATTTAAATAATTTGAGTCATTATTCTTAAATGAGTAATCTGATGATATTAATAAATATGTACCTACATACATACCTAAAATGAAAGTTGTTGACACAATTAAGTATAATTGAAAGAGAAATAAGAAAAAAACTAATTATTTTTATTATATATTATATATTATTTTTTATTTCACATAACTTGATTTATTCAGGGCTATCATGAATAAAATTCCACGTGAAATTTTTCCCGGGGAACAATTCCAACTAATAGCAAGTAATAGGGAAAACAAAAAATTCTTATTGGAAAAGGGAGAAATTTCACGCGGAATTTTATTCATGATAGCCCTGATTTTAATTTTTAAATTTTTAATATAAAATAATTTTTTTAAAAAGATAAAATATGTTCTTACTTCACCTAGTACAGACCTTCATTTACACGGGGTCAATATTTATTGCACAGGCCTCCTTGAGTTTATGGGATAGGAAAAGGAAATGAGGAGAGCCATAGACTTGTCTGCAACACAATTCTCTATTTTATTGTCATTCATGATACGTGGCCTGAAGTTAGTTGTTACTTTATTAGCTAATATTTTTGATTGTCAAAAAAATTCTTTTTCTATGAGATCTCTTTACAAAAAAATGTTTTTCTCACACATCAAAATTTTTAATAAAGACACATACTTGAGAAAGAAATAATCTTAACAAATACCCTTCCGAAAATTATATTTTCAAGCAATATTTTTACAGAAAGTACTCTATCGCGGGAAAATTTAAAAAAATATATAATTTTTCTATTTTGACATGTTAGTAATTTTTTGCATGACATTTGTACATTTTTTTTAGATTATCTGCTGTAGAGAAGTTTTTTCTCGCAAACGATTTTCTTTCTTTTTAGTGGCTTTTTCGTTTCGTCTAAATTTTCCATTTATAAACGGAAACAAGAAATATCGCCTACATATATTCCTATAGGATTTACAGATTTTTGTTGGATTTTGCGTATTTTAAAAGTACCAAAAACACGTCTGCCAACTTTTCGTTTAATTTATAATCAGGCTTATCATGAATAAAATTCCACGTGAAATTTCTCCCTTTCCCAATTATAATTTTTTGTTTTCCCTATTAGTTACTATTAGTTGGAATTGTTCCACGTGAAATATTTCACGTGGAATTTTATTCATGATAGCCCTGAATGTGAATTTAATATTTTCTTCTAGAAGTAATTATAGCATCTTACCGACTTACTTACGTTTTTGGGACTTGGAATTCTAACAATTCCTTTTTAGAAACCCTTGTTATTTAATAACCAGGGTACCAAGGAAATTCAGAGCGTAAGAGGAGTTATAAATGCTAACGATTTCTTGGTTTGTGCAAGTCTTTTATTCTAATGGCGTTTTCTTTTCTGAGCAATATGCTGCATTTATGTTGCCTTTTACATTTCTTTGTGTTCTTTTCTGAAAAGTATGTATTATTTTAAAAATTGAACGCGTTCTTTTCCCATGATGTTACCCTTAAAAAGAAGAAAAATGCTACATGTTCGACATGTTCAACACTCATTTTCATTAAAGGGGCATGAGTGCAGCATTATATTGACAGCTGTTTTTGTTATTGTCTATGAAAAAAAATAAATCATTTTCTAGTTCGTGATTGTTTTATGCCGAAACTTGCTGGAAAATTGTTCTTTTGTAAACGTAAAATATGCAACACTTCTTAAAAATCAGGTGAGCATTTAAAAATGTTGCCAAATCACATGTAGCATATATGTTACACTTTTCTTTTAGAAAAGAAAACACCATAAGTTAGTACGACAAATCGTAAATGTCTGTTGGCTATTTGTGATTTTTTTTTTAAATTTCATACAGATTCGTAAAAATTCTCACAAACGTATTGTAAAAGTCTTCCGAACTTCCTCATATAAGCTGTTATTTTTTTTTTTTTTTTTTGTAATCCACTTGAGAAGCAGAACTTGTGACGTGTATCTTCTGTGAGAATTCCAATCGAAACTGGTTAAAAAATGTCAATATGTTTGTGTACTTAGTTTAAAAATTTATCACATACCTACTCTTTGCGTTTTTATTTTTCTTTTTCTACGTTTATTGTATTTATGTGTCAATGTCAATTAATATAAATAAGCAATAATTTTATTATTTAATATTGTTACAATGAACAACAATAACTATGAAGTAGCAAAGACCTTTTTGTTAATTTCATAGAATTTATATTTTCATTAAATCATAGCGAGTTTTTAGAATTATTTGATAAGCTTTGTTTGAATGAGGCTTGAGTGAGTAATTTTTTATTTTTAAATAATTGCTTGTATAAGCGCCGTTTAATTGTAAGGTATTAACAGATTACAAAAATTCCTTACACGAATACAAAAAAGAAATGCATACATATACATATATTTTTAGAAGCTTCCGCTTGCCCCGGCTATTTAAAATTATTTCTTTATTATAATAAGTAGGTCTAGAAACATTTACTGCCTGTCCTACGATGTCACCAGAAATCGTTCGATCGAATACTTACATATATTTAAAACAACAAAAAAATTTCTAATGTTGTTGTTTGCAATACAAGTTGTCGATCGAACGACTTCTGGTGACATCGTGGGACAGGCCGTTCAGCGTTGTCAACTTGGTGCATTTCGCACCATTTTGGGTGCTTTTTGAAATTTTTTGTGCGAAAAATTCCTTAGTTGGTGCGTGGTGCGCGGTGCGCTTTTTTTTTAAATTTCGGTGCGTTTTTTAATTTTTGGTGGCACCAACGCAAATTTAACACAACAGTGGGTTAAAACCGGAAAATTCTTGTTGTGAAACTTATCAACTTGCTGATAATGTTAATTACCATATTAATACTAATGATGTTTACAAAATATCACAATTTGAAATAAAATCTGTTGTATGGTCCGATAATAACAATAATGATGAAAATATTGGCTTTATTTATTTGGAATAATTAATTTTTGTTCTCTTTTTAAAAAGTTTTAAACAGAATTTATAAAATTAATGTACAAAAATGTATCATCTTGTACAAGTGAATGTAAACATATTTATGTGCCCTTAATTATGAAAGTTGTATGAGTCATATATGTATTTCTTTGGTCGAGATATTTAGTACATTACATTTGAACAAATCCAAAAATATTTCTGGAATTTATGCAACAGTTTAATTTATAGTTACTAGTATAACTTTATTTTACTATATCGAATCAAAAATGCGTATGACTTAGACCACTTTCATAATTAAGGGCACATGTATACCATGTATGTACGAATTCGTTTAGTACATACGTATATTGTAAAAGGCTATTTCTTTTAATTGTGATATTTTTAATATAGATACATTAAACTTCTGATGAAAGAAATTTAAAAATATTTGAATAAAATGATACATACTGAACTTTTATTAGTTTTGAATGCTTACTATTTATTAATAGTTGATCTCTTTAAAAATTTTTGTACAGAATTTATGAAATTAAAAAAAAATATTATCAAACAAATTTGTTTAGTTTTTTTAGGTTTAACCTTTTAACTTTGAACTGTAAAAACCTCTATTTAAATATCAATTCATATTTAAATGTCGATTTTCACGAATTTTTGTATGAAAAAATTACATTTGAATATGAGTTGATATATAAATAAGTTGGTGAAATAGGCTCTTAGTGTTAAATTTTTAATACAATAATATAACAAAAATTAAAAATTTTAAAAACCCCCGACTTTTTTCAGAAAAGATGTTATATCTTCTAAACGGCTGGACCGATTTTCTTCAAACATAGCTAAGAACCCTCTCGATCAAGTCATCTTTCAAACAGAAAAAACTAAATGAAAATCGGTGCAGCCATTTGGCCTGTACATGGACACGGACAGACACACAGATACACAGACACACACTACAAACTTATAACACCCCTTTTTTTAGTCGGGGGTTAAAAAATATAATATACTTTTTATGCAAAATCAATGCAATAAAAATTTTAAACTAAAGAAATCTTGGTGCGTTTTTTTGTAAATGGCGCGATTTTTTCTCCATTTTGGTGCGTTTTGAAATTTCAAAGTTGACAACGCTGAGGCCGTTAATATGAGTAAAACATAAGTTCTAGAATAAAAAAAATATATACATATGTAATTGCGTATTTGCATATGTACATATGTACATATCGTTACCTTAATATAGAAAGGCCCTAACTCATTATTTTTTTGAAATCGAGTTTTTTGTATATTTCTATGGAAGAACATCTAATGTATCGAAAAATGCAAAAATCTATATTTTTAAAAAATAATAAGTTAGGACCCTTCTGTATTAAGGTAACGATATATTGATCTATAAAATATTTTATATGTCTATATCTAAAGTTAAAATTTGTAATTTGAAGTCGTTAAAATTATTATAAACTATTTATATTAGAGATGTGCACGTGAGTGTTTTCTGACTCACGACACGCACGCTCACGCAGAAAAATATTTTACTCACGCACTTTCACGAACGAATGATTTTGAACATTTTCACGATCACGCACGCTCACGAATAAAATATTTTTAATCACGCACGAGTGGTTTACAACTTATCACGATCACGCACGCTCACGACAAAGTATATTTATAATATAATTTGCATGTTTTTTGGGTTGAAAAATAGGTTCTTACATATGCATATGTACATATCTACGTATATATGTATGTATGCTCGTGTTTTTGTAAAATTTACAATGTAAATTAAAATAAAGCAAAGTTAATTTAATATCGTTTTAAATATTCGTATTCGCGGATATCATTTTAAATATTCGAATTCTCGTATATCAAAAATTGACATTCCGCACATGTATGTATGTATACATACATAATATAAATGTGAAGGTAAGACGTATGATTAATTAAATAAATGATAATCAGCATATTATATGAGAAAACATTAAAATTTCTAAAATTTTTCTGTTACGTAACATTTGCAAAGACTCCCCCCACCCTCACCATAACAAATCATAACAAAACTCGAACCAACAGAATGTTTCGAATTTTTCTGAAGTCAGACTTGTCGTGCCGAATTCGTTAAGACATTTCGGTAGTTTCTCTGAACAATTTGTTTTAAACATTAAAACTTTGATTTTTGGTACATAAGTAAAAGTCTGTGAACATTTTTTTTAAATAAATATGTATGTATATGTTGATAAAAAAAGGATTGTAACAAATATTAAAAAACGTGAGTATGTGCAAACTATTTCGACAATAGCAGCAACATAAAGCCTACAGTACACGGCATGTAAAAAACGACATGCGCATGTGGCTCTGACGTAATTTTGACGTCATCACGAAGCTACATTTGCTACATGCCGTGTACTAGCAACACATGTAAATAGAGCCATTGACATGGTTACAGATGTGCTGCCTCAGAAAATTTGTTCGATTCGGGTACATGTATCACATTTGTATTTGGGAAGAAAAATACTATAAAAACTTTACGGCATATAGCCACTACTAGTAATTTAAAAAAATGCAGCCAATATGCTGAAAATTCCCGTGACGTCATAGCCACATACGCATGTTACTTTTTACATGCCGTGTACTGTAGGCTTAACGGTGAAGTGGTACTCTGCTATAAAAGCAAAAAAAATCGTACCTACATGTCGTTACGAATTCCTACCGACTTATCGTAATGAATTCGTAACGACATATCGTTACGAAGTCGTGTCAACCATTTCATACAAAAATTGTTACGATTTTGGTAATATTTCGGTGCCGAAATCGGAAGATTTTGTTGACCAATCGTTACGAATTCGAAGCATTTTGTTTGATGGGCATATATGCATTTATTATTTATTAACATAATAATATTAATACTAATATATTAATAATATTAATATTAACATAATAATGTTAATATTAACATATAATAATAATAATATGCAGGAATGTTATCTCGTGAGAGCGTGAGAATTCGTGCGTGATTATTAAAAAAAGCTCACGCACGATCACGCACGAGTAAATTTTTTTCAGTCACGCTCAAGCACTCACGCGTGATTAGTTATAATATTTGAATACGAATCACGCGTGACTCACGCGTGACACCATAAAATCACGACATTTGCACATCTCTAATTTATATTTAGGCTAACATGTTGGAAATATTGATAATTGCTTGATCTTAACTTCTTGGTTTTTATTATTAGAACATTGGGCATTGACCCTTATCAGGTACTAAAGTAGGTACCTTTTTCTATTTAAATAAAGTTACAAAATCTTGAGGAAAAAAACTTGTCAGTAGCTACAATTTAAAATATCTACCTTGTTTTCCCACTTTAAATTTTTTTTATTATCTTGCTGTTGTTTCTTTCGTTAAATAGAGTCAGACAACAAATACAATAAAAAAAACAAATATTTATGGAACATTTACATAAAAAACAAAAAAGGTTTCCCAACAAAAGTTTTAAACATGAATTGTAAAAATCTGCAATCCATGAATGTACAAAACAAAACAAAAGTATGAACCCCTTAAATAATATAATTTCTCTCGAATATACATACATACATACATATGTATTTACAAAAGGTTTATGTATATACATACATACGTATGTATATAGCCACGTAGTTAGATATATGTATGCCGTTTTGTGACAAAAGTCGTAAATAAAATTATAAAAAGAAACAAAAGAAAACAAATAAAACTAATCAAATTACAAACAAAAAAAACTTGATAAATACAAAAATTAAATTAAATAAAAAAAACTTGATAAATACAAAAATTAAATTAAATAAAAAAAAAATTAAATTAAATATATGTATATTTACCCGCTCAGGATATGAACCATCTACTCTGGTGTGCGCGTGTCTAACAATTTCACCACCCTTCTCAACAATTGTTATTGCTTACCCTATTACTATATGTGCATATGTATGTATGTATATATGGGACTGTGTGTTTGTGTATGACTTTGTGTATTTTTCTTTATTATTGCCTGAAAATATTTTGTTTAGTTTATTTTTATCTTTAGTTCATAGCAATTCCCATTGTGTTTACTACCATTTAGGTATAAGGTTTCGTATTTGTGCCACTTTAATTCAACGCAAAATAGTCACTGACTTATTCTCAATAAAGACATTTTGTGTTAATATGTATTAACACAAAATTCATCAATCAATAAATCTCAGTAAGTAAAGGGTCGAATGAAATCCTTTGGGTGCAAGGCATATAAGGATTTTTGTTCCTAATGAAAGCCAGCGTGACCGTTTGACCGACTAAAGTGGCAAATTGCCACTTTTTCGACTGCCTTTCCCCCTTTTTTGAATGCCTTGCCACTATTTTGTTCTCACATTTTTTGTGGGTGAGTTATGTGAAAATACATTAAAAATAAAAAGTTAAGTTTAGTTTTCTCGTTTTTTTTTTAATTTTGCCCCTTTTTTTTAATAAATCCCCTATTTGGTGCCACTTTTTGAAAAATGTCATCGGTCACCCTGATGAAAGCATTTAAGATGCTCCTCAATCAGCGTGACCGTTTGACCGACTAAAGTCGCAATCAGCGTGACCGTTTGACCGACTAAAGTGGCAATTTGCCACTTTTTCGACTGCGTTTCCCTTTTTTCAACTGCCTTGCCACTTTTTAACCCCCTTTATTTAGGGTGAGTTATATGAAAGTACATTAAAAATAAAAAGTTTAGTGCAGTTTTCTCGCCTTTTTTTTTTTTGCTAAATCCCCTATTTAGTGCCACTTTTTGAAAAATGTCATCGGTCACCCTGGTCGCAATTTGCCACTTTTTCGACTGCGTTTCCCCTTTTTCGACTGCCTTGCCACGTTTTGACCCCCTTTATTTAGGGTGAGTTACATGAAAATACATTAAAAATAAAAAGTTTAGTGCAGTTTTCTCGTTTTTTTTAATTTTGCCCCTTTTTTTTGATAAATCCCCTATTTGGTGCCACTTTTTCAAAAATGTCATCGGTCACCCTGTCCTCAATAATTGCATTAGGTGAAAGCACGGCTAGTTGCCAGTGTTGCCATCTTGTAATGTTTGTCGGCGTATTGGGTGGGCACTTTTTTCTTTGAAAATGCTTGGTGAAAATTTGCTTTGGGAGAATTTATTGAAGGTTGTTTTCATATTCTGGGAATCTACTTTGCATTGTTGCCATTTTGGCATTTTCACTGCCAGATCTGGCATTTTAATTATGTGAAAAGCATTCAACTTTTAAAAAATTCTGCCAGATGCTTTTTGGCGGAATTTGCTTAACCCGCCAATGGTGACGCAAATTTGACTTTGATCAATGGTGACGCCGGTCTCACGCACCGGAATTTTCAACTGAAGATTTTTCCAAATTTGTTATTAATATTTCGTTTTTTTTTTAATTTATGCTCTTTGAGAATAAAGCAAAGATGTTTAATCAATTTAAGCTCTTTTATTTGAATATTAACATTAAAAAAATTGTTTTATTAGAGCATTAAAAACAACAGCAATTTTAGTAATACATTTTTCAAAATTAAGAAAAAATTAAAAAAATCACATATTTATAAAGGAAGATAATGTTTTTTAATCTTTTGACATTAGGAACTTTTACAAAATAAATATAAAAAAAAATATTAAAAAAATAATGAAAAATGTATACTTGGTTATTTTATTCACATACACGGTGACACACGGTCTCATGTACCGGGTTAGTAAAAAAAATACACAAAGTGTGCTCACGAACCAGTTTCGTCATTAACTAGTAGTAGGGGATGTGCAATGAGGCAGCTACTCGAAGTTGCAACCAAAAATAATAACAGGGAATAATGTTATTCGAATTTTTTAACACACCCGATCTCACAGACCAATAGGACACCAATGGCGGGTTAAAATAATAAATGTTAATTTGTTAATTTTTAGTTAATTTTAATTATTATTCGAACTCCATTTGTTTCTTGTTAAATTTTTTTAATGTACAGAGTATTTCTATTAATAAATGTAAATTTTTTATAATTATGTGTTTCCTTCGTAATGTAGATGCAACCAATACCTACATATGTATGTATTATATGCTATGTATTGTATACATATATATATGTATGGAGCCCTATTTTCAATTATCCGTAAGCGACAAAAATTAAAGTTTTCAGAAGACATTTTTTTATAGTATCCAAATATATTTTCCCATACATAAATTGTCGCTTAAGTACAAATTTTACAGCCTGCATTTTATATGATATCAAACAATTCGACATTTTGATAATTCTAAACTATGGGTAAGCCATAGTTTTAATTTCAATTACAAAAGTCTTATTTTTTACAACATCTTGCTTACAATTAAACCGAAAATAAGTCTCGATATACAGACATACTTACATATGCATATGTATATACCCTAAAGAAAATGTCGACGGTAAAATGTACTGAGTCGCTTTTGACTTTGTCACCAGTACAACTCTCTAATTATTCCCCATGAAATACTTTGTGCTTTAACATTTAGCATGTGCTTGTCATTGAAAATCTACTAGTAACACTAAAACAGTTGACTAGGTAGTGACTACGTAGTTCTTATGGAGACATACCAACCAGACTTTACTGGTACATTTCTATACTTTACGTACATGGAAATTTATGTATATTAATAAGTTGTTGAAAAATTCATCAGAAATACACCACATATGTTTTCTCTTTTACCTTTATACTAATGAATAGAAGAAAAACTGTAGACAATGTCTTGACATAAAGAAACTTGGTCCCAGTCCGAAAATACATAAATATTCATATCTATGGATAATATGAAACACATACATACTATGTATGTATGTGCTATAAAAACACCTGTAAATACTAAGTTTGTATAAACATGAAATTGAAAGCTATTTCAATAAAAAAATTTAAATTTAAATCTGGCATTATACATTTGTTCTGTAGAACATTTTAGCAGAATTTTTTTTACAGATCTAGCATTCTCTCATCATCATTTTCTGGCAATACTGCTGCTTTGTAATTCGAAATTTGGGAAACGTCCATCAGTGTGCACACTTAATTTGTTTAAATTCGGTAGAAAATTTTTTTTATTCAGAGAAACATAAAAAATAACAGTTCAAAGAAACATAAAAAATAAAATATGTGTACTTATATATAAAGAGTAAAAGTGCAAGGAGTATCAAACTAAACAGGTTCCAAAAGCGCATTTGAAATTTCACATGTGATTGGAAATTAAACTGCCATAAACAATGAAGCATTTCCAATAAAAAAAAGTGTCGTCCCCAGTTATTTGCCCTTACCCTTTATATAGATATGCTATTCATACATAAAATAATATACATAAATAACAAGAATTCAGTTTTTGTACATAGGTTTTATAAAGCTACTAAAATAACTTTTATTTGACAAACATTTGTAACTACAAATATTATATATAAGATCCATTTATGAATTTAAACTTTGGTGCAAAAATTATTAAATCATTAGTAATAATAAATATTTTATACCCAAGGAACAATTCCTTGGCAAATATTAGGTTACTTATAGTTTAGTAGTGTATTACTACTTACCAATTAACACATCTAATAAAAATGTATTGCACTAGAAAGACGTAGCAAAACAAAACCGACGACAAAATTTGAGGGAAAACGAGACAAACTGAAATATACCCGTATCTTCCGTCTCGTGACACTTCTGTATGTTTTGTGATTTGACATGTACTAAATGTAGCCCAACTCGTGTTTTTTTTATAAATTTCTCGCTTTTATTGCTTGAAAGTATGCAACATTGTCAAAATTCCGTGCGAAAAAAAGCAGTACTCATGTTGTTTCGCAGATAAACTAAAATGATGCCAGACTAATTTTGCATGGAAAGGCATGATTTTACGTGTTTTTCACAACAAGAACAGAGTACTACTTTTGCGAATTTATTTCGCAAATATCTTATACCAAATACTTTTATATGTAGTTTGACAGCATTTCGCACGAAATTGTGAACAGAGTACCAGGCTATATATGTAAATGTAATTAATGCGTTTTGAATTTGGAAGAGAACATTTACAACAAAACAAATAAATACTGAGAAAAACAACATAAAACTGATTTTGGCGATTTTTAAAATCGACCTATTGACAACCCTGTGTGTATCTTTTATACTGAAAATTAAATGAAACTAAATTTTTTCATTTTTTCATTTTATGATCCTTTTTTGTAAAATCCATTTTTTCTGGAACCCCGCAGGCTTGCCGTTGACGAGTTTCATGTCATCGGTAATCCTGCCGGCAACAGCTGATATTTTTAATGTGTATAGATGTGTATAAGCATGCATAAAGATTTGCTGTTTGTTTATTATAATTTTTTTTTTTTTCGTATAAAGTATGACTGTTTGTATTGCATTGCAACCTTGCAAAATAACTTTTACTTTGATAAATATTATTTAAATTAATTATAAATGCTAAATATATTCTAAAGCAGTTAGTTCTAAAACGTGACCAATCTACTGTTTTAACTTGCCTGTAATTTAAAATTTCTTTCATGAGAATTCACTATTTTTTATTTAATTATTTATTTTTTTTTTTTTTTTTTGTGGAAATGTCACTCACTCATGTGTAGGTGCTAATAAAACTAAAAATAAACTTTAAATAGTTACAAAAATACAATAAACTTGTTGCCTACGGAAAACAAAAATGTTTTAACATCCGTTACAAGTTTTTTGATTTTATTTCTACTGAGTGACTTTTTTTTGAGGAAGAACTTATATGTTATAATGTTGTTAAGCTCTACTAAAATAGAATTATGCTGAGTTTTTTTTTTTTGAATTGAAACATATCTTTCCAGTTTGAGCTTATCCGTGATAAATTTCTTGTGCGGGTTTTATTGTATTTATTAATTTTCTACTGCAAAATATAAACCTGCCATATGATACATTTGAGAAATTGATACCGTAAAATCACACCAGATTGTTAAGTCTAAACTTTCAAATTTATTTTGATCTCGCAAATTATCTGACATCAGCTAATTTGGTATGACAAGAGTGTGGGTGAAAGAAAAATACAAACCTTTTTTTAAATTCTGGAAAAATTTGTTTTAATCAAAGATTTTAATGGATGAAAAAAATATTTTTTTATAATAATTTCAAAGTATTTCCTTCAGAAAAGAACGGCACAAAATTGCAACGAAAAGTAAAAACTCTTCTTGTAAATTGATAATTTGTAAAAAAGCACAAAAGTTTTTAAAAGCAAAATTGTTTTTTTTTTTAAATAAAGCACAGGTGTAATTTTTAAAAATTGTAATCAGCTTGGTTTGGCACAATATTATTTTAAAAAGAAAGCACAAGCATTAATTTGTGATCAGCTGTTCAAATTGTACGTAACACATCAATTTCAAAGGCACACGAGTGTTGATGATGCCACTTGATTTAAAACTCCTGCGAGTTTGCTTTGTACCAGCAGAATCATGTGATTTTTGTTATTGCTGCATTGTTGCAGAACACTGTAGCCAATGTAGTTACATGCGCACGTTTTAAAAAAACACCCATTATTTGAAAAAAAAAATATTTCAATTACATAAACATGATGATATAATATTTGTTCGGAAACAAAAACTTCTATTTTAGCAAACAAATATTTCACAAATATTTATATACATACATATGTTCGTACTCGTATATATGCATATACTTAGATATTTTATAACTATGGTTGGTTGTGTAGCCATGTATTTCAAAGAAATTGTACACATTTTAACACATTTGCTTTAACATCATTGAAATAAATGTTTGCAAACGTTTAAATATAATTGTTCTCATCGCAAAGTATGTAGTTTTCCCCTCAATATGTTAATGCTTGAATTAATTATCAAATATGTATGCATTTACATGCGAATGTTTAAAGTAGCACATTAAAATACAGCATTTTTAAAAAATGTGCAAATCGAAAGATTATACTTGATGGCTCAACAGGTCTCGTTAAAACAACTGCAATTTATTTAGTATAGTATTAAATTAATTTTTAATTATACTTGCCTTTAAATGTTTCATACTTTTAAAGATTTTTTTCATTTTTCTGTTAACACGTATGAGAGATGAGCAGTGGTCTAGTGATTGGTGCAAATGATGCATGGCCACGCACGGTCGTGTGTAAGTGTAAATGCAAAATGCTGCGAGCATCATACAAAAAATAGCTTGAAACAATTTTAATTGAAAATTTCTGATTTTTAAATCCTGAAATCCAAATGGAAATGGTTTCTGGACAAACATCTTTATTAAAATAAAAGGTTTTTTGCAGTAAAAAACACCTTAAGACCCAAAGACTTACTGCCGCATTCTAAAAAAAATAGTTTGTGTTTAAAGTGTTTGTTAATTTAAATGTAATTAGTTTTTGTATAAGAATTATATTTTATATATATTAACTTGTTTTTAAACTCGTGCTTGAATTCACTTTATCATAAGACACTTTTCTCAAAAAATATTTAAAGTTGTTTTCACTCTTCAAAAGATAAATCTTAATAATTTCTTATCTAAAAAACGTAATTTGCAAACATACTCATGCCTATTGTGAATAATATTTGGAAGGGAAAAATGCTATCGTGAATCTGCTGTTACATTTTTTTTCGCTCTCAGTTCTCAGTGAATGCCAAAAAACGGAAGGAAGATTTGTCAAACTTAAAAATTAATTGAAAATCAAATAAATTTATGTTTAATGAGAAAAAAACACAATTTTTGGATTTCAAATTAAACTTGATAAAAAAATATCTCAAATAAAAAATTAAACACTTGCGTACATTTTGCCTTAAAAAACATTTAGTACTCGTATATTATATAATTAGCAGCCAACGAAGCATTAATTTGTTTTAATAAAATTTTGCAGAAAAAAAACTAAATAAATTGAAATATGTGTCAAGCACTTTGTTATCCATAAAATTCTTTAGGAAAACAAAATTGCAAACCAAACACTTAAGAATACAATAAAAATACTTTTAAAGTATAATGAATATTATTTGTCTTCCCTTTCATGAATTGATGATGTCATTGAGAGTATAAAAGTCAGTTTTATTGAATTTATAATTTAATAATTGTGTTATTTGGTATGCATTGTATGATACATAAATATGTATGTACATGTTTTAAAGTATTTTCTTTAAATTTTAAGCTTTATTGATGGCTTATTTTGTGGAAAAAACTGTTCCTAAACTATGTTTTTTAAATGTACTTTTTTTAATGTGTTTTTTAAAGGTTCTTTTGTAGCAAAGTAGTTTTTTAAACCAACTTTTATATTAAGCTCACTTTTATTAAATGTATTTTTTGAAAACATATTGAATCAGTTTTAAATATTCCCGGGAACTTATTGTTCACAAGAATAAGATCTTATACGTACACATGGCGGAGAACAATAAAGTAGGAAAGGAATGTTCGAAATTTAGAAATTTGCAATTAGTTTTTAAAACTATGAAATAAATTATAATGAAATTTTTGGAGAATTATTATTCAGGAACGGCCTGGTTTTTTTCAAAACGTTTTTTTAGAAATAGAATATTTTTTCAAAATACTTTTTTTTAATATTTTCATTTTAAGGTTTATGTGTATATATTATATCCTGTAATTCCTAGAAGGAACATAGGCCCATTTAAAGGTGCTTTAATATAAAAAATATATGTTTCTAAATGTTACTTTTTTTTAAAGAATTTTTTTGAAAAATAATTTTCTAAAAAGGTAATATTTTTAATTAGTACTTTTGTAAAAGCTACTTTTTCAAAAATAATTTTTTTAAAAGATATTTTTCCTAAAGGTACAAATTTATACATGTACTTTTCTTAAAGGTTACTTTTTTAAAGAATTCTTTTAAAAGCACTTTTTTCAAAAAGTACTTTCTTTAAAAGGTGGTACTCTTAAAAGGTACTTTTTAAAATGTATATTTGAAAAGGTATTACATATTTTTAAAAATTACTTTTATTAAAAGGTACTTTGTTTATGTTATTTTAAAGTTCAATTTTTTTCTTGAAAGGTATTTTTTTAAATGTAACAATTCGAAAAGGTACTTTTTGAAAAGCTACTTTTTTTAATAGGTACTTTTTCAAAGTACATACATACAATGTACTTCATTTGATTCAAATTTTTATAGGTACGAGTACTTTTAAAAGGTATTTTCTTAATACACTTTTTATAAAAGGAAATACCTTTTAAAGGCCGTTTTATTAAAAAAAAATTCAAAAAGAATTTAAAAATATCATTTTTTTAAAGATATTTTTCTTTAAAAACTCCTTTTTTAAATTTTACAATTCTGAAAGCGCATATTGACCCCAATATTCATAAAAATTAATTGAATTTGAACTGTATTTTATTTAAAATTTGTTATAAAAATTTTCTCTAAATAGATTTCATATACATTTTGTTTATATATGAATATAAGCCTGAATATTTGTTAAGTGTACATGGCAAAATAAACTTATTCAAAATTTAAATTAAAGGGAGGGAAAATTTTCAACAAACACTTAATTCCTTAATTCAAAAAAATACTTAATTTTTGTATATAAATTATATTGAGAAATTTTTAGATTTTAATTGAACTATAGTGAATTTTTAATCAGAAATAATTTTTAGTCAGGCTTAAGTTCAGTAATTTCAATTCTTTTTATTGAATGAAATATTTTTATTAATTAATGTGAGTTTCTGAAGAAGAGAAGAAAAGTTATATTAGACTTTTAAGCTGGGGGAAATACCGATATTTTTCTGTGCAGCAACGCTAACCTAACTTCGTGCTAACCTAAATAGAAAAATTAAAATATGGAAAAACAGGGGAAATAAATAATTGTACACAACCGTTTCATAGGAATTTACGTTAAATAGCTGATGTTAATAACAATCTCTACCCAAGTAGATAGACTAGGGTGCTGATGAAGTGCGTTGCTGCACAGAAAAATATCGGTATTTCCCCCAGCTTAAAAGTCTAATTTAATTTTTCTTCTCTTCTTTAGAACTCACATTAATTAATAAAAATATTTCATTCAATAAAAAGAATTGAAATTACTGAACTTAAGCCTGACTAAAAATTATTTCTTATAAATTATATTTTTATACAATAGTTGTTTTAAACACACAAAACACTCCAAAGTTGTTTCAAAATATTCTCCAGAAGATAAATCTTAAAAATTACTTATATAAAAAACTTATTTATCAAAGATACTCACCGCTATTGTGAATAACAATTGGAAGGTAAAAACACTATCGTGAATCTGCTGTGCAATTGTTTTTCCGCTGTCAGCTCTCAGTGAATGTCAGAAAACGGGAGGAAGATTTGTAAAGCTTAAAAATTAATTGAAAATCAAATAAATTTAAGTTTAATAACAAAAAATACCCAATTTTTTAATTTCAAATTGAATATTTTTGAGTGCAAAGTTGAGATTTTACATAATTATTCTATGTGTCATAAAATTTATGACATGTGAACTAGGAAAGTATTCTCAACAATTATAAACATTATTTACTGAACTTGCCCTAAAAATTAGTATTTATAATCTGTAATACTTAATTGGAAGGAAAATATTCAAGAATTCAGTTCGCCTGCAAAAATTAAATGAAAAAAAAAACCAAGGGAAATTAAAAAATCCCTTGCAAAATATTATTCACCATAAGGGGAATCAAAAAAATCTAAAGACACATTATTCACATTTGCAAAACGGAAACAGGAAGAAATATTTATGGTATAATCGAAATACATATAAAGGGTGTCCCAACAAGAACGCAAGATTTAAATTTTAAATAAAATACAGATATTTAAAAAAAAATCGTGAAACTTTATTATATCTTAAAGTAGACAAAATGAGGTTATGTGTGGAACAACAAATCGGGCCGCCGCGGCTTTGCTGGCACACACGCGATCTTTTAATGAAATTTTCAATGGCCGTTTTGCATAAATGCTGCAGTATTTTATTAATGCAGCGGCCAATTTCCTCTTTTAAGGCTTGAGTCGTCGTCGGCTTATTTGCGTAAACCATCGACTTCAAAATACCCCAAAGAAAAAAGTCTAATGGTGTTAAATCGCACGATCTAGGCGGCCAATTCTGGTCTCCAAAACGGGAAATAACACGACCGGGAAATGACTGATGTAGCAATTGAATTGTTTCTCTGGCTGTATGACATGTGGCGCCGTCTTGATGAAACCACATGCCCTCCACATTCATTTCTTCAATATTTCTTCAATTTTAGGCACGAAAAAACTGGTTATCATTTCACAATACCGAAGACCATTGACTGTTTGCGCTTGACTGGCGTTTGAGCAACATCATCACGTACAGCTGCGATATTTTCGGTCGATCGACCTGGTCGAAGGCGCGTTCTTGTCTTTACATCACTAACAGACCCAGTTTCGGCAAATTTATCCATTAATGTCTTTACAGTTGACTCTTTTGGAGCATTATTGTGACCCCAAATTGATCGCAAATTTGCGAACTGTAGCCGCAAAACTTTCACCAATTTGGTAAAACAATTTCATAATGAGAATGCGTTGTTCATTCGTGTAGCGCTTCATTTTTACTAACCTCTTACCTTCTACTAGCAAACAATAACAATTGTTCAAATGTCAAACAATGACACTTCGAATGGCGCCAAATTTAAATCTTGCGTTCTTGTTGGGACACCCTTTATATGTATATTTAGTATATTTTAAGTTCCATTCCAAGATTGTGTTTGTGAGTGTATACAAGAGTTATTTTTAAAACGAAATTTTTAATGCCGTTCAATATTAAAACGTAACGTTTTCAAATAATACTTTTTCTTAAATAAATTTAATTGTTAATGAAATAGATTTATTCGAAGTCTAATGAACTACTGTGGAGAATTTATGTCGATATAAGAAAAAATATATATTTTCAAAATTAAACCAAAAAAAAATTTTTTTTTTTGTTAATTAAAAATTTTGTAGAAGCTTTTTGGCTCAGGATCTTTATACATTTTTCAATTCTCAATAATGTGTTGGGAGTTTTTGTATAATCATACTGATGAGTTGCCTAAGCAGCCAGGGAATTCATCTAGGCAAGCTTAACCAATAACAAACATAGATGCTTCATAATTGGATTTTTTTTTTTTTTTTTTTTTAATTGTTGCAGTTAAGTTTAACATTTGCTAACGCACTAACAGGCCTAAATTATTATTTTACTTATTCAGTAAAATATTTTTTTAAATACATTCAAATTGAAAATATCGGTATTTACATCAGCTAATAAAGTCTAGTATAATTTTTCTTCTCCTTAGCAACTCACATTAATTAATAAAAATATTTCATTCAATAAGAATTGAAATTACTGAACTTAAGCCCGATTAAGAAATTATTACTGATTAAAATTAACTACAGTTCAATTAAATCTAAAAATGTCTCACTTGATTATTCTTCATTTTAATTTTTAATTAGATTTTCCGTGGCAAAATTGTTCATTCATCTCAAGACATTGAAATATTATTCATTGAGCAATTGCTGGCCTTATTTTTTCATCTATAACTCTCATAAACCAGTAATTGTTGTTATTTATTATTAACATGGCTAAATCTAACAAAACAACAAACTTTATCATCAATTTCACATTTTTTGATTGAATTATGAAAAAAAGAAAGAGAAAAAAATCGCTTGACGTTAAATCAAATACTTTTTTACAATTAAAACCGTATTGTGGCATTCGTACGAATGCGAATGGCTGCTCAAATTTCCATGTGACAAATTGGCAATCAGACTACAATTGTTGTTGTTGTGAAGGAGGAACAACGAACAGCAGGCGGAGTAGCAGCAAAAGAAACCGGCTTAGATTTTCTTCAGTTTGTTGTTTTCCAAACAAGTTCATTTCAACTATCTTTTTGCTCAGTTGAAACTATTTTAATTAAACGTATGTATCTACATATATTTTTTTTGTCTGTTTGTACGAGTAAAAAGAATTAAGCTCATCTTTGTTTAAATTTCATGATAAATCACATTGGAGTAGTGGTTGGTTTTCAAATGGGTGTTAAAACCATTTAGTTTATGTTTAATCAGCTGTCAATTTTTAACAAGTAGCAGTAATTAATATATATATTTATAAATATGGTTATTTTAAATGGCTGATTGTCTTTTTTACCTCATTTATTTTATTTCATTTTAATCATCTTGTGCTAAAGTTTTTGTATTTATTTTTAATTACTTCTATTTGCAAACAAAGAGTGATTTCTTATGAATTTTATACTCCTATTTAAAGAAAGTTAATTTATTAAGCTTTTGGCCATCTGAGTTTCTAAATGACCATAATTTCGATTTACTTATTTCAACTCCTCTTTGGTTTTGTTTGGTGCTTAGAAATGTGGGTTTAATTAAAATTGATTTTTAAAACAGTAATTGAATTTTCTTTTTCTAATTTAGTAATTAGTTTGTTTTATAGATAAATAGTTTTTCTTATTCAAAGATAAGCTAAAATGTACAGACAGACGTTATATGTAGATGCCAATAACTTTTATTTTTAATTTGCTTAAAAACTGTATTAAAATACTAATTACATAATTGGATATTTAAGTTTTTTATTGAAAATTAATGTGTGGAAGCCAAGTTTTTTTCCTTAATGTGAAAACGCCCCCGAGCCTCTTTCATTGAACTGAGTTGAACCGAAGCAGTCTTCATACCATCACTATATAAGTAAATAAATACTTAACTATCAAATCTCAAGAGCTTTTACCTCAAAGAGTCTCTGTATGTTATAAATTAAGTATTACATGTCCATGTGTCAATATGGATTTTCAATTCTAATTAATCATTATCCCAATTCACCACTAAGAACTGTTAAGTGGTGAGTACCAGTATACTATACCATTTTCACAAGATTGTGAATTGAGCTGTTGTAATTGGCTTAATCGGAAAAAATTCGTCTCATCGCTAAGAACTAATTCAGCAAGATCTCCTTTACACGAGTAAATCAACATTAAAAATTAAAAAAAAAATATATAATAAAGAAACCTTTTGCCGCCGCTACAGATTCAATTTCAATTCAAATTGGCGATTAATAGATATTTATTAGGCTCCATGTCAACAAGATAACTTGTGCTGTATCAAATTGACTGTACGACCCATAATTTTTTCAAAAAGCGACAAGCAAAAGAAACGAGAGACACCAGTTTCACATGATATTTTTATAAGCAGGCACATTGAAAATAATTTAAAAAAAAAAACAAAGTGGAACAACTAAGTATTCTCGAGTAAAAATATTCGAATAATTTTTAATCGAATAATTTTAAATCAAACTAAATTTCTTGGATTCAAATGAAACTTCGTAAAAAACTTCTAATAATAGATATTTATTCGAAGCTATTTAATATTTTAATTTTAAAAGCTATTCGCATAAAAAATTATTAAAATTAAAAATTAAAAATTCTTAAGAAACTCACATTAATTAATAAAAAATATTTCATTAAATAAAAAAGAATTGAAATTACTGAACTCAAGCCTGACCAAAAATTATTTCTGATTAAAAATTATTTTTTAATAAAAATAGTGATATTAAGGGCTTAAAAATAGCTTATATTGCTTATATTGCTTAAGCGCAAAAAAGTCGCTCGAATACTATTGCTTGAATTTAATTTTAAAAAATTATTCAAATGAAATTATTTGAACTGCATTTTTCCAACAAAGATATTAAAAATAACAATTTTAGCAATTAAATTTATTCGAGTATTAAATATCCGAATAAAACTTATTCGAATAAAAAATATGCCAATGAATCTTATTTCAAAAAAACTATTTGAATGAAATTTTTTCGTTAAAACCTACGAATAATAGAAATTTATTCGATTAAAAGTTATTCGGATAAAACATTTTTCTAAACTATGCGATTAAGAGCTTTGAAAATAATTTTATTTATTATTATTGCTTTTAATTTTGCTTAAACATATCAAAATTATTCGAATAAAATTTTCAAAAATTATCGTAATAAAATGATGTACTTGAGCTGCAAGAAAAATTACAAAACTTATTCGAAATAGAAAATATCCAAATAAAACTTATTGGAATAAGAAGTTTGTTCACAATAAAAACAAATCGAATAAAATTTTTGCGTAAAAAGTTACGAAAAATAGATATTTATTCGAATAAAAGTTATTCAGATAAAATATTTTTACTAGCTTGGAAAAAAAACATTTTGTCATTACATATTATTAATTTTCATTTTGCTTAAGTGAATAAAAATCATTCGAGTAAAATTTCCAAAAATTATTGAAATAAAATTTTTTGAACTACATTTTTTTCCAAAATGACTAAAATAAAAATTAAAGTAAGTAAGTGTGTTCGAACATAAAAGATTCGAATTACAACAAATCGAATAAAATTTGTTAGTAAAATGCTACGAATAATAGAAATTTATTCGAATTAATGCTATTCACATGCAATTTTTGTAATAAAAATTATGCGATTACGAACTTTGAAAAAAAAAACATTTCATTATAATAGCTAATTTTATTATGCTTAAACGAATAAAAATCATTCAAATAATATCGCTCGATTAAAATTTTAAAAAATTGTCGAAATAAAATTATTTGAGCTGCATTTTTTTCAACAAAAATTGCAAAATTTATTTGAATAGAAAATAGCCAAATAAAACTTATTCGAATGAGAAACACGTAAATGAAGTTTATTTTGAATAAAAACAAATCGAATAAAAAAGATATTTATTCGAATAAAAGTACATAAAATTATTTTACGAGCCTTGAGAAAAACTTTTTGTTATTACATATAATTAATTTTCATTTCGCTTAAGCGAATAAAAATCTTTCGAATAATATTACTCTAATACAATTATCAAAAACTATTGAAATAAAATTATTTGAACTGCATTTATTATACAAAAGTTTAAGATAATATATTAATAAAAATTATAGTAAATTATATGCGAATATGAAATATTCGAGTGAAACTTATTCGAATAAGAAATATGTAAATAAAGTTTATTTCGATATAACTGTTCGAATGAAATTTTTCCAAAAAAAACTACGAATAATAGATATTTATTCGAATAAAACTTTTTCGCTTAATTTTACATAAATTATTCGAAGCTTGGAGATAGCAATTTTCATTATAATTATTAATTTTAATGTTGCTTAAGCGCATAAAAATAACTTTTTGAATACTATTAATCGAATGAAAATTTCTAAAATTATTGAAATAAAATGATTTGAACTGCATGCATATCGAAACAAAATGGATTAAATTAAAAGTTATAGAAATCAAATTTATTCGAATTTAAAATACTCGAATGAAAATTATTCGCACAAAGAGTATACAAATGAAACTTATCGAATAACAACTCTTTGAATGGAATGTTCTCGCATAAAAAATTAGAGATCTTTATTCGAATAAAAGTTATTGGCATAAAAAAATTATTTTTCGATTACGAGCTTCAAAAAAAATTGCTCGAATAAAAGTAATTCGAATAAAATTATTCAACTGTTCGAATAAAAGAAGTTGCGAAACATTTTTTAATCTTTTGCCATATTTTCCTCTTTCACCTATAAACTAAAAAGTTGTTCAACAAAAATTGCCGTGTGTGAATTCAATCTAATATGTATGCACTCACAAATTATACGTTAAATTGAGAGCTTGTCAGTAAGTGTGAAGTATTTTGGAACTTCATTTATAAAATGTACTTCTTGCAGCCTCTTAGAAAATTCTAATGAACAGAACAACATTTTTTTTTACACAGATTTAATAAAAGTTAATTACACAAGTAATCAAAACTTCTAAGCAAATGACTGAAATAAATTGCAATCATTCATCAGCAAGCTGTTGTAAATATTTTTATGACGTACCTGAATCTAGATATGGTTGGCTCGATGAGGCTGCCAATGACAAAAAAACGAAATAGTGTTGCCACCACAGATATTTTAAGACAAAAAATGAGAATTTTTCTTATCGATTAAAATAAAAAAAATTTAAACCAATTACTATCGAATTGAGAATCTCTTTAATTTTTTTTTAAGTAATGCTGAATACGCATTACGGCATTTTGTGACATCACAATAGTGTGTACTAGTGGCAACCTTTATCATTTCCAATATTATTCGTTGTGCGGCATTGTGTTACGAACAAAAATCATAATGTGAACGGCCTTGCACACATTTTGAAAATGAAACCTCAAAATGGTATTAATGGCTCGATTATGGATGGCAACCGAACTTCAGTTGCCGAGTTAACTAGCAACGCAACTGAACTTAAAATTTGTATTATGTATGGCAACTTCCTCCAGTTGCCAAAAAGTTATCGAAAATACGATTATGACAGATTGGCAACTGAAAAAATATTTAAAATATAAGAAATACACGTGCTAAAATTAAAATTATTGAGTAAAAGTGCTTAAAAACATTAATGATCATAAAAATTATTAGTTAAGTGGAATTAATTATTGGTGAAGAGAAGAAAGTACAAAAGTTGAATCTATTAGACGACTCTTTAGAATTACCGCCTCTACTGTGAGTAAATGTTGTTGCCTAAAATTAGTTTGAACAATCTCTGTTTTAGCTGTAAAGCATATTTTCTTTACATATCCACAGAAGAAATTCAAAAATAAAAATAATATTGCAATTACTGTTTAATTTTTATTTTTTTTGCTTTTAAACTATGCAACAACTACAAATATGTGGTTGCCAATATGGCAACTGAAATTACCAGCTGTTGGTTGCCAGTTGCCATCCGTAATACCATTTCGGCAACTAGCAACGCAACCAAAGTTCGGTTGCCATCCATAATCGAGCCATAAAAGAAATGCCATATGTGTACTCAGCATAACCTTAACTTGGAAACACTGGTAGCCAACAACCAGCAATTCATAAATTAAGTTTCAAAAATGTTTTGACAACATATTAAAGCCAATAAAAAACACACAAAAAATACAAAGCAACTGTTATAAACGAAAACTGGTTTTTAACAAACAAACGAAATAAAATCTTTTTGTTTAAATAAACAAGTTAAATTATATAAAATAGTCACAAGTCTATACCAAAATAAGTATGTAAAGACACAGAAAATATTTAAAAGCAAAAAAAAATTATATTTCAAGGAAAAACTTATTTCGCTACAACTATAACAAATGTGGCTATCGGTTCATATTTATGGTCTGGTCAAGTTCATGGCTTGAAACAAAAGCAAAGCAATTAACTTGAAATATATAAAAGCAATTTATTAAACTGAAACATGTATGAATGTACTCGTATCTAAAAAAAAGATTTATGTCTAAAACAGTTGCGTTTTATTAAAACCATAATTGGTAGCAGCGAATTTTTTTTTTAAAAGACACGAATATAGACTTAAACTTGAAATTCTAAAAATGTTAACGGTTTTTTATATGATTCGATTTTTGTTGCCATTGAGTGAGAGATAGAGAGAGATAGAGAGAGAGTGAGAAAGAAAGAATTCGAATTCGAATTTCGTTTTATTTCTTTCAATACAGAAATATACTTACATACATATATTAAGGTGATAATAGCTCATTCTTTTTCTTTAGAATCTAAAGTTCAGATCTATGTTTGCATTTAATTATGAGGCTTATGCAAATTATTTGAAAGTGCTGGATACCTATCAAACACATACATAAAGGGTGTCCCAAAAAGAACGCAAGATTTAAATTTTAAATAAAACACAGATATTTAAAAAAAATCGTGAAACTTTATGATATCGTAAAGTAGACAAAATGAGGTTATGTGTGGAACAACAAATCGGGCAGATGGCCGCCGCGGCTTTGCTGGCACACACGCGATCTTTTAATGAAATTTTCAATGGCCGTTTTGCATAAATGCTGCGGTATTTTATTAATGCAGCGCCCAATTTCCTCTTTTAAGGCTTGAGTCGTATTCGGCTTATTCGCGTAAACCATCGACTTCAAAAAACCCCAAAGAAAAAAGTCTAATGGTGTTAAATCGCACGATCTAGGCGGCCAATTCTGGTCTCCAAAACGCAAAATAACACGACCGGGAAATGACTGATGTAGCAATTGAATTGTTTCTCTGGCTGTATGACATGTAGCGCCGTCTTGTTGAAACCACATGCCCTCCACATTCATGTCTTCAATTCTAGGCACGAAAAAACTGGTTATCATTTCACGATACCGAACACCATTGACAGCTGCGACATTTTCGGTCGATCGACTTGGTCGAAGGCGCGTTGTTGTCTTTACATCACTAACAGACCCAGTTTCGGCAAATTTATCCATTAATGTCTTTACAGTTGACTCTTTTGGAGCATTATTGTGACCTCAAATTGATCGCAATTTGCTAACTGTAGCCGCAAAACTTTCACCATTTTGGTAAAACAATTTCACAATGAGAATGCGTTGTTCATTCGTGTAGCGCTTCATTTTTACTAACCTCGTACCTTCTACTACCAAACAATAACAATTGTTCAAATGTCAAACAATGACACTTCGAATGGCGCCAAATTTAAATCTTGCGTTCTTGTTGGGACACCCTTTACATGTTTCTTTTATAAGCCAATTGATTTCTTTTATATACCGCAAAATTACTAACTGATCGCATCTAAAGTAGCCGAAATATTTGTAACAACATCTTTGGAGTAATAAATAACAAAGGAAATTTTGATTTATACAGATTTTGGGGAATTTTATGCTTTTGTTTAAAATCTCCAGTTACAAGAATTGGAGTTAAACTGTATTTTTTTTTTTGCATACTATCAGCTTTCTTTTTGCCTGCCGCCGCCACATATGAATTTATGTATTTATTTTTTTTTTGTTTTCTATTTTCAGACTCTTCCGATATTGTTGACTGTAAATTAAAACTTATCCTTGGTTTAATATGGACATTGATTTTGCACTACTCCATATCTATGCCCATGTGGGATGGTGAAGATGAAAACCAATTGAATGGTTCGGGGGCAACGCCAAAACAAAGGTGAGTTTACGGGCCTCATTTGTTAAGACTTAAACGCAAACCGTTGAAAAATTTTAGTTGGAAAAATATAAATTGCGTTTGCGTTTTACTAAATTAATCGCTCAAAAGTAAAAAATTTTTATTGAAAAGAAAACCAATTTTCAGGTTTTTAAGGCAATTTCAATATAATCTCCCTAACGAAAATTTTATTTACAAAATCCCTACTCGGCTTCTCTAAAACGAAAAACTAGGATCAAACTAAGCCCTCAATAGATAATCAATTTTTTCTCTACGTATTAAAAAAAAACAATTAATATTTTACTGAACAAGTTAAATTATTCATCCGTATTGTGAATTAAATGTGAAATTTTTGTTCCCATGAAATGTTCATTCACCATGATGTTAAAGTTGCTATCGTGAATTGCATGGGAAAATTTGTTCCCGCTATAAATGCGTAGGGAATCTAAAAAATGGGAAGAATATTTGTTAAGCTTAAAAATTAATTTATTAAATTAATTAATTAAAAATGTTGGGTTTCAAATTAAATTAATTTTCAGTGTAAAGTTAAATTTTGAAAAATTTTAGGTGTCATGCATATGAACCAAAGAGATTCATGTTTAATGAAAAAAGCTGTTTTAGGGAATTATTGTTATTAATCGTGAAAATTATTTACTGAAAAGAAAAATATTTCGAGGGGGAAAAACTGTTCACAATAGGGGTGATTAATTTTGGGAAAAAATGTATATAAAAATATTAAAACTATCAGCCTATCCCACGATGTCGGCTTAAAACGTTCGATTGATTAAACAAATTTTAAGAAATTTATTCCCCCTTATTGTGAATGGCGTCGTCGACGTCACATTAAGACGACACTAAAAATTGTCACTTGTCTACTCTTTGTCGTCAAAAATTTACTACTATTAACATGCTCCATTAATTTACAAAGCCATAGAGATTAGTAAGAGATTGTCAATAAGATCCAATTTTTGTCGGTAAAGAATATAAAAGTGACAAAATTTGCTGTCGTTTTGATGTGACGTCGACGACGCCATTCACAATAAGGGGGATTATTCTACATATCGTCATAAGTTTATTTTAATATGAAATTAGTTTGCTGGTGGTTCAGCGTTATCTATATGCATTTCATTGTTGCTGTAACAAATCATTAATAGACTTCAACCACACATTTTGAACAGTCACAAAGTAGGCTTATTTTTCTGTTGTGATTTTCAAAAATATAATTATTTGTGAATTCTCAAATAGTTTTTGAAAGTCTGTTCATAAGATAAGATGTTTGTGACTGTTCAAAATGTGTGGTGGAAGTCTACTGCCGATTTGTTACAGCAGCAATGAAGAGCATATAGACAACGCTGAACCACCAGCAAATAAAATTCATATTAAAAATTTTTTTCTTATTTTATTATCATTTTCAATACAAGTTGACGATCGAACGCTTATGATCGTTAATAAAAGCCTTTGTGACCTTGCAATTCCACTTAAGTATAGAAAGATGAATGAAGTCTTTTCTTTTTCCCAACAGAACCTAGAAACGAGAGAGTAAAGCAGAAATTTACAAATAGTGCGCGTATAAGCGTATTAAGAATCGGGGATGTAAATCATCAAATCAGTGCTCCTCGACGCTAGCACGTCCATTAACTAACCTCTTCAGCACGTTGTACCATGCTGGTGAGTTCCCAATGTGCTGGAAGGTTGCTAATATTACGCCAATCCCTAAAAAAAAGGAGAAACAAATAACCCTGAAAATTATTGCCCAATCGCAATATATTATGCACTTTCCAAAGTGATGGAAAGTATGGTGAATTTCCATCTTGTAAGGTATCTGAAGTCCAAGAGCCTACTCAACGATCGGCAGTATGGTTTTCGTAGAGGCCGCTCTACGGGAGACCTACTTGCCCTCCTCTCGGAGAAATGGTGTAATTCAATCCATCATTTTGGCAAAAGTAAGGTGGTGGCTCTTAGATATCTCCAAGGCGTTTGATAGAGTGTGGCATGGTGCACTTTTGTCAAAATGTATTACCCTTGGTGTCGGTGATAAATTATCTTCTTCTTCGCACTATAAGAGTTGTTATAGATGGGATCTTATCAAACGAGTTCAAGTTAAATTCAGTTGTACCGCAAGGTTCCGTTCTTTAACCAAGTGTCTTTGCTCCTTAAAAATTGTCACATGTACTTTAGCCTAATCCATATACAAATATAGTAAAAATTATTTTAATTTTACAGAGACATGTTTATCCATACTGAATAACTGTGCGTTCATGTTTTTCTAGATTGCTTAACTGGATCCATGGCAAGATACCCGACATGCCCATTAATAACTTTACCAACGACTGGACCAGTGGTAAAGCGGTGGGTGCTTTGGTTGATGCCTGTGCACCTGGTCTATGTCCCGACTGGGATATGTGGGATCCCAAAGATGCCGTCCAAAATGCTTCCGAAGCCATGGGTCTCGCTGACGATTGGTTGAATGTCAGACAATTGATCAAGCCCGAAGAGTTGGTTAATCCCAATGTAGATGAACAATCCATGATGACATATCTGTCGCAATATCCCAATGCTAAATTGAAGCAAGGAGCTCCTCTAAGGCCCAAAACAAATCCCAACAGGTAAGTGAAGAAAACTTTCTCAGTATTACTAAGCTGCTTAAAAATAAATCTAAAAATATATTATGTTTTAGTAGAAGATCCCATTTAAACAAAGAAAAGACAAATATTTAATTCTTAACTTTTATGTATTTCTAATGGTGTTTCCATGGTACAATTATACTAGGTACATGCACGACTACAACAAAATTACAACACCAAAAAACACATTAATTTTGTTGGTATAAACAAACGAATAATTGTCAAAAACAGATGCCTTTTGTTTTTAAAAATAACAATTACAGGGTAACTAAAGTACAATTGCAGACGCGGCATTCCTGCATGATTATAGTTATTCAGTGTTGCCAATCTATGTGTAGTTAGACAGTGTGTAGGCCATGTAATTAAATTCTTGTATAATCTGTGTGTAATTCTACTTTGGGTTCTATTTTTATTTATTTTTGTTTTAATTTTAACCTACACAAAAGATGTGTAGTGTAATTTTCTTCGATGTGTAATTGGAAACACAGCGATGTGTAGATTCATTGGCAACACTGTAATCATTTTATTCACACATATACACTATAATTTTCGCAGCTTGTAAACAAAGTTTGACAACTAATTGTATTGTATACAATAACAGGCTGGGCTTGTGCATGTAGCTGTTATAATTGTATCATGGGTGTTTATTTCTTTATTCTAATTTATCTCTCTCTCTCTCTATCTCTCTATATCTTTTATCTTTCTTAAACACATGTGTTTCTTTGCATCTTATTAAATCCATATATTTTTATATATTGTTTAAATTTTGTTGGTTATTTGTATTATATTGTTAATTTCTTTTTCCTTTTTTCCTCTTTCTCTTTGGTTCTACAAACATTTATTTGTACTATATTTGCCCGACATCTTTACCCAAAAATTATGAAAAAAAAACAACTTTTTTGGCTGTTTTTCTTATAACTTGCCTTATTTCTCGTGTGATCTAAACCACGAATTCTATTTGGATTAATTTATTTTTTTTTAATTTGTGTGTGTGTGTGTACGCAAATTTTTTCTTATAAAAAAAACGTTCCCATAACTTCAAATTTATTTCCAAAAAAAAAAAAAAATTATTTTAATATATGAATTGATCTGTTGAAATCTCTTAAAAAAAAAACCAACAACAATCTCAATACCTGCAAAATGTTAAAATTCAGCATTCCTCCGCCGCGGTAAGTCCGAGAATAAAGCTCTCATGCTGCTTGTTAAATAATGTTCTTGTAATTACGCGGCTAAAGTTTTGCTAAACTTTTTCTCCCGATTTTTTTTTTTATTTTGCCAAAACACCCTTTTATTTTAACGCTGTTTGTTTCTTTTTTTTTGCTGATAATGTTTTTTTTAACTCTTTTGATGCTTTTTTTCTCTAACCCTAATTTGTTTTTTTTTTTTTTTTTTGAATTAACAGCAAATTTAAATTTGTTTAAAATGCCATAAGCACAATTTTGCTTTGAACATTTTTGTTTTGTTTTTTTTTTTAACGAAAGTTAAGAAGTACAGTGCACTCGCGATAAATTGCACATGCCTAATGTAAAAAAATTTTTTTAATTGACTATTCTAAAAGTTGAACAACTTTTGAAAGTTCTTTCATTTGAACAACAAAAATCAATGCACTTAAAGGCCTTAATTCACTATCATACAAAGTCTATGAAAAAATACAACCCTGGTGTGATGAATTGTTAGTGTGTTTTGAAAATTTTCACAAACTCTATCATACCAGGGTTGTATGTTTTGGTAGATCGCACGACTTTTTATGATAGTGAATTATGGCCTTAAACTAAAAAAGTAAAAACGTTAAAATTCTATGTTCGTTAGATCCGCGAATCCCATTTTAATTTGTAAAAGACAATCAAGTTTAGAAAGAAAGCTCTGTAAGTTTAATAATAAAAACCAATGCGTTTACTTACAAAAAAGTTAAAACATTAGCCGGTATATTCGGTAGCAAATCCGCACGATTTAACTTCACGTGAAATAGCGACCATATTTGATTTATTGGAGCTATGCTCTTTATGGCGCGATACAGGAGTTAGGATGTGATTTTCGCAACGTTTTTCTTTGTACTTAACAGGAGAGTACGAAAATATATAAATATAAGTGAGTGAAACAAAAACAATGATAAACGATTGCTCAATTTGTTTTTGTATTGTTTTTGCACATGAGCACAAACCAGAGAACGAAGCCGATCGGCTGTAAGCCAACTAAGAGCCGCTGCCGGTCACAAACAATACATTAATCGTACCCAGTTAGAAAAGAAAATAATGGGAAACAAATAGATACGTTTTGAAATATTTGCGGCTAATTTGACATCATCATACAATATAATTTTAATTGCATTGCTATTTCACACATGCAGTTTGTTTTATACAACTAAGGGCCATTATTACTACTTAAAGTTAGTTAAAAGTAGGATCTTATCGGAGGTATAAGAACTTTATCATTTGCAAAATTGTATTTTAATCTAAAGTAAGCGATAAACTACAGGCAAGTTTATCCTACCTCGTAAGTTAAATCCAATTTTCAATAATAGAAAGCTTTTTATACGTCCGATAAAATCTTACTTTTAACTAACTTTAAGTTGTAATAATGGCCCTAAGCATTATAATTAGCTCTAACCGGGTGTCCTAAGATATCTATCTTCTTTTTCTGATTTTGTTAGTTCTGGAAATCATCACCATTTTGCATTTATTTCATTTAGTATTTTAATATCGTAATATCGCGAGGAGAGCTTGTGGAGCTGAACTTAAAAAATGTGTTCTTATAAAGCAAATTTTCCAAGAATCAATTTTTTAGTGATTGGAAAGACAAAAAATTCAGGACATCTTAAGAACTTCAACTGCTTTATTGAATACAAAATTTTCAAAGGAGTGAGTTCAAGAATTTTTAAAAATTTTATTCTTCCATATTTAGTATTCGAAAAGGTGCACAATTCACAAACGTGAACAACGCCAGTTCCAATTAGTTCACAATATCGCGAGTGCACTGTATATCAATTAATAATTTAAGTCAGCTTCAAGTTTACTTGAGAGCAGCTAAATATGTCCAAACACACATGCACTGGTATTTGCATTTGAAGTAAAAAGCACAGAATTCACAGAAGTTAATAAAGTAACAGGTAAAAAAGCTCCAATTAGGTTTTTTTAAAATTCGAGGAAAAAAGAGAAAAATATAGTGTATTTTATATTGCAATGTATTACTACTTACCAATTAATACAGCTAATAAAAAGCGTTGTAATTTTATTGAACTAGAAAGCAGAATCAAAACAAAAACGCCGACAAAATTTTAGGGAAAACGAGACAAACAGAAAAATAGCCTTATCTTCCGTCTCGTGACACTTCTGTATGTTTTGCGGTAAAAAGCTTTGAAAGCTCTTACAATTTGTGCTTGTTTCTTTGCAAAGTAAGCAGCAAACATTGCTGTGGCCGAAATCTGATTGGTTGTTGTGCTCTCGTCGGTGTGAAAGCACAAAGCTCTTTTGTAAAAGCTCGCACATTATGCATATGGCTTGGACGCAACTGTTTTAGAGATTAGGAATACATGTTCTTGAATCTAATAGTTTTTACCCAAGAAAGGAACTCAAGTCGTATTTCAGTGCCCTGATCTGTACTTACGGGTATGTAAAGGTTATACAAGGGTCTAATCATAGCTCAAATCTGGGTGGCGTTGGCTGAAGTTGTTAGCACATTGACTACAAAACCGAAGGTCCTGGATTCGAGCCTAGTCTGCGACTGTCATTAAAATAACAACAGCACGCATTTTTCTTGTGTGCATTAGTGTCCATTTGTATCAGTTGTGGTAGGAAAATTTAAAGCATAGACAGTGGTCACTGAACTACACTGGCTTCAGCGGATACTGATCCTAATGTAACATCAGAGCGCCTTCCTTCGTCGGTATTGTGTAGCAGAACTATCGGCGAAGTAAATTATTCAATAAAATGGCTACTAAACACAGCTGAAAAATTTAATATGCCTCATTGACACCAGAGGCGCTGCAACACTAAATTTTTAGAAACGTGCAAAAAATCAGAGTTGTAAAATAATGAAGCTTTCCTCTATCTCTTCCTTCACCACCTGTCTTCTCTAACACTATCCCTTTTCTAAAGAAGGTAATACCAAGTAATAGTAGTAAGTATTCATAGCCTGAGTATTACTTCTACTTATTAAAAAAAATCATTAACTTCTTTTTTGTGATAAACACGTGCGATATCCATGTTCTGCCTTATCAAAGTATTTTGCGGTAGTGCAATAGAGAGGGAATATTTACCAATTTTGTTCTGTCTCTTTTCTTTCTTTTTCAAATGGTTGAGACGGCGATTATCATGGCGAACATTGCTGCTCAGCCATATGTTCGGTAATCGATGTCAGAGCATGGACGAAATATGAACATGAGCGGTATACATTAGGCATGTGCGATATCCGACATGAAGCTCATACTAAGTTCATGGCAAAGGGAGACTCCTTGTTATGTATATGATATTAAATACATATCTAGTGGCTTGCTATGAGTTGCATTTGATTTTAGATCTTTGCTGGCTATCGAAAATGAAGTGTCAAATTCATATGAATTTGAAAATGGCAGGACCATCGAACAGAATTTCGAACAAAAATTTCTATCCAACATAATTGTGCTCTCCATTCAGCATTTCCATGTGAGGACTTATTAAAAACCTAAACTTTAATGTCGTTAAGACTAAATAATTCGAAAGGTTTCACTCATGGAGGGGAATACATTGAATTTACTGTGCAGAGTATTTTAATTTCCAATACTCTGTATAATTCTTGAACACAAAATTTTAAAATTGCTGTTAAACATGACAAAATCCTCTGCAATAAATTTCCAGGCAGTTAGAAGCAACTCTCAACTATTTCCTAAATCTGATCAGTTCCATTGAAATTTCATCCCATCTGACGAAGAATTTAACTATAACTCCGTCGTAGTTATGTTATGCTTTTATTTTTCAATTCCGTAGTATTCTTTTGTATTTCACTTTCAGTCTCAGCTGATGTAATTTTTTTTAGCAATCACAGTAAGTTAAATTCGCAATAGCATTGTTCGTAATGGCGCTATTGTTGTGTTTTATTAAAGTTTTTCTTTTGGTTTGGTTCACTTAAAAAACGTTTAAGAAAATCTTTAAGAGTTTATTTTCAGACACTAGTTCTTCCGACTATTTCTGTTACAGGAGACAAACCATTTGCCGGAAAACTGAATGGAAAAAGAAAATTTTATTTTTCTCTCAAGAGTTGAGTAGACAAGATATTTGCATTTTTTTTTTCATAATATGAGGAACGACATGAGGATTAATTCTGCATCACTTATTCAAAAATTAAATTTTTTGAGTTATGAAGTTGTTTGAGTAATCGAAAGCATCGAAATTTTGAGAGTTTAAGTCGGAACCCTCTTTATTTTTCATAATCCTGTCAAATTCGAAAGTCTTGAAGTTGTAACTGAACTACATTTGCTTTATATGAATTTAGCAGCTTTTGCAGCAAGCTGTTTTTGCTATTTGAGAATATTGCTGTTTTTAACTCGAAGCTTGAAAAAATAATGCCGTTAATATGCTTTATGTTTGAGAAAATTTAAGCTTAGAATATATTACTAATTTTTCGTACTTATGCTTTCTGTGTTCACAGGGTACGTGCTTATGGTCCAGGTATTGAACCTATTGGTCCTGTCGTAGGCGCTCCAGCCAATTTCACTGTAGAAACCTTCTCAGCCGGCAAAGGTAAATTCAATGAATGTTCAGTGTTCTTCAAATAATAAATTTCTTTAATAAATTTCTTTATTTATTAAAGGTGAAGTTGATGTCGAAATTGTCACACCCGATGGTCATGCGGAAAAGGCCGATGTTCGTTTCAATAACGACAAGAATCTCACTTATTCTGTTTCCTACATACCCAAAATGGAAGGTGATCATAAGGTTGTAATAACATTCTCTGGCCGTGATATACCCAAGAGTCCCTTCCCCGTTAAGGTGGAGGGTCATGCTGGCGATGCCTCCAAAGTCAAGGTGACTGGCCCCGGTGTACAACCTCTAGGAGTTGTCATTAGTAAACCCACATTCTTTGATATTTTGGCAAAGGATGCTGGTCGTGGTGTGCCCGAAGTAATCATTATTGATCCCGCAAATCATAAGACTTCGGTGGCGGCAAAAGTTAGACAATTGGAAAATGATGTCTGGAGATGCGAATATGTGTCGGCCATACAAGGTTTACATTCGGTAAATGTATTCTATGCAGGCACGCCCATACCCAACAGTCCTTTCCCCGTCAAAGTGGCACCTTTGTCCGACGCCAGACGTGTAAGAGCTTCTGGCCGAGGTTTGCAGCCAACTGGTGTAAGAGTTGGTGATGATGCAGACTTTAAGATTTACACGGAAGGTGCTGGTGAGGGAGTTCCCGAAGTTAGATTAGTTGGTCCTGGTGGCATGAACGAACAAGTAGCTATGACCAAATTGGATGCCCATACTTATGAGTGTCATTATTTCCCCAACAAGGAGGGGCGTTATATAGCTGTGGTCACTTTTGCTGGCCAGGAAGTCAGCAAATCGCCATTTGAAGTGAAAGTAGGTCCCAAAAAGGAATCCAATATCGTTGCCTTCGGTCCCGGTTTAGTGGGTGGCGTTGTAGACTATCCAGCAGCTTTTGTAGTGGAAACAAATGGCGAAACTGGTGCCTTAGGTTTCACTGTGGCTGGTCCTTCTCAGGCTGAAATAGAGTGTCACGACAATGGTGATGGTTCGGCTTTAGTAAAATATCACCCTACCGCTCCTGGTGAATATGCAGTACATATTCTGTGCGATAATGAAGACATACCCAAGTCACCCTATATAACGCAAATTTTGCCCAAGACCGACTACAAGCCTGAATTGGTGAAGGCATTCGGTCCTGGCTTAGAGAAGAATGGTGTGACCATTAACGAACCCACAACATTCACCGTTGATGACACGAAGGCCGGTCCTGCTCCCCTTGATATTGTGGTTGAGGATATTTATGGCAAGAGATTGCCAGTGGAAGTTAAGAAGCAACCAGATGGTACCAAGAAATGTACTTACACACCTGCTACCGGCAGTCCTCATACAGTGGAAGGTCAGTAGTTATATTAAGGAGATTGAATTTTAATAAAATTGGAGAATATTTTTTTCTTTTGCAGTCAATTTTGGTGGCGTTGCTACACCAAATTCGCCGCATCGTGTCTATGTCGCTTTGCCAGTTAATGCTGCCAAAGTGCAAGCCTTTGGACCCTGGTTCCAGCCTGGTGTGCATCCCAATTCAGCCACACATTTCAATGTCGATTGCCGCGATGCCGGCGAGGCAGAGTTAAAGGTCAAGATTGTCCACGAAGAAACTAAAGTTGAGATACCCTGTCGAATTATAGATAACGAGGATCAAACTTACACAGTGGAGGTGATACCACCTACTAAGGGTGCCTACACCACAACCATGACTTACGGCGGTCAACCCGTACCCTTGGGCCAGAAAGTAATGGTTGAGCAAGCCATAGACGTCTCCAAGATCAAAGTTGATGGTCTAGAAGCAAGTAAGTATTTCCACTCCCTAATTCAATTCCATTTAGGATAGTTTTAAATCATTTCAAAACACAAACCTCATTATAAATTATTACCATCATACACGAAAGCAAATCTTTTCCTGAGTAGGGAAAGTTATGCTTTAAATAATAAGAATGAAGAAAAAATGAAAAACACTTGAAATACTATACAAAAAGGTCATCATCTAAGTCCAAAAACTTTCGTTACAAACTCATTCATCAACAAGCTGCACCATTAAATAGTCTCCAGCAGTTTCGCATTCTTACTCATGGACTGCCAAAAGCTGATTTGGCCGTTACGATAACCTCACCCTCGGGCAGTCGTATCAAAGCCCATGTCATACCCACAGCCGAAGGTTTCTTGGTCAACTTTACACCCACCCAATTGGGTGAATATTTACTGAGCATATGTTTTGGTGGCACACCTATAACGCCCAGACCATTCCGTTTGCAGTGTCTAAGTGGCAGTGACTCGAATAAAGTGCGCGCCTTCGGTCCCGGTTTGGTGAAGGGTGTTGTAGGACAACCAGCCGAGTTTATGATCGATACCAGGGGTGCCGGCCAAGGCGGTTTGGGTGTCACCGTAGAGGGTCCCTGCGAAGCGGCCATCAATTGTCGTGATAATGGCGATGGCACTTGCAATGTGGCCTACTTGCCCACCGAAGCCGGAGACTATACTGTAAATATAACATTTAATGAGCGTCATATAAACGGATCACCATTCCAACCGATTATTTACCCCCTGCCGAATCTCAGCAATACACGTGTTAGTGGTATCGGCATACAGCCACATGGTAGGCTATGATGGCATTCCAAATAATGTGTTCTGTTGTTTCTTGCTGTTGCTGTTGCTGTGATGCTGCAAGCCGATTCCATTAAAAAAAAATAACAATAAAAAAACAAAACCAAAAAGCTTTCAAGTCCAGCATGTGGCCATTATTCCTAATTAATTTAAAAAAAACACACACGGCTAAAGCAAAATAAAAAGCTTCCAATTAAGCTCATTGAACTTTAATATTTATCGTTAACCTAGGATTTTTAGTTTAACACCGCTAAGCATGTCGATTAATAGTCTTATTTGCTTTTAATATTTTTATGTGTGTATACTTTGTGCTTTTAAAATCGCCAGTGTTTCCACTGTAAAGCTAAATGTATTTTAAGAAAAGCTCTTCTTCTAGAAATAAGGACTGCTTGTATAAAAAATTTAGGGAGTTGCCATATAATTCGGATAAATGATATAGTGCCCATGATATAAGTCCCAATAAAATCAGCCCCAATGAAATTGGATCTCAAAAAAAAAATTATAATAAGGCCAAATTAAGAATCGTCTTTATTTTATAGTCGACTAAAAGCGAAATAATTCTTCATAAAAAAATATATATCTGTGATCACAAGCGAGAAAGCGTAAGTCCAAGAACATAGTTTTGAGAAAAAAACTTTTAATGTATAAAAGTTTTTTTTGATCAAAATAGGCAAATTAAAATAATTTGGCCTTAAAAATTACTGTACTAACGAATACACCTAATATACTATGAAAATGTAGTTTTTAGTATAATATACTTCTTATTGCAAATTTTATTGTACTTTTATCAAGACGGGTCAAAATTGTCTGTTTATAATGTTTTCGACTTTAAGCACAGATACGTCAATAAAAGTTCTAGGACTTTCGTCATAATGATATAAATTTCAGGAAAAAAAAAGTTAAAAAGTCTGTGCCAATGACATGAATGACATGTCCAAAGAAAATAATATAAGTTCCAAATAGTTCGAAATAAATTCCAAATAGTTTTTTTTTTCTTGAAATACCTAAAATTTTAAAAGCCAAAAAATAGGTGTCCGATTTTAAAATTGTATCAAAATACCTTCATAATTTGATACAATAGTGTCTCTTAAGAACCTAAATTGAATTTTTGCAAAGCCGTGGCGCAAAGCTCTGTCTGAATTTTAGAATCCCATTAGGTGTAAAGGAACGTTCGGACATCACACGGGATTTCGGATATATATTGTTTATTAGAGAGAGTTTTTCCATTCACTTCAACAAAAATTATTTAGTCCCAAATTTTCATCGACTTTTGTCTTATTGTGAATTTTTGATAACTTTAATGAAAAAACAAATTTCCCAACAGAATTCTTTTTACATAATGATTTTTTACTGGTAAAAATAATTTTTTATAAAACTTGTCAATAAAGACATAATTTTAATTTAAAAAATCTACCTACAGAATTCTTTTGGCACAATAATTTTTCCTGGTAGAAATTCTAGCAGAACTCGTTAGGTATTAGGCTTTTCAGTAAACAAATTATTTTTTCTGTTATGTAAATTAATTGAATTCAAAAATATTCACCCTTATTGTGATCAGTTTTTCTGGAAATATTTTCCCTTGTCCTAAAATTGCAACTGTGAATTATTTTTCCCTAGAAATGTTTCCCGTTTCTTTAATTTCCTTAATTTGTTGTGAACAGTGCCACCAGATTAGGGGATTTGTCCCCAAAATGGGGATTTCGCATCTAACTTGGGGACAGAATTTCGTGGGGAGGGATTTGGGGACTTTTCATTTTGAGCTCTAACAATTTGCATGTGTCAGGAAAATAATCGTGGATGTTGACATAATATATTAGTACTGGTAACATTTCAGTTTTTAAAAATCTCGTAGAGTAGTGTGGTAATCATACTCTATAATGAAGATGATATTACCATCATGGTAATACCGCGAACATATATATCGTTAACTTAATACGAAAAGGCCCTAACTCATCTTTTTCATAGTTTACAGGAGGAGTAAAAAACTAAATTAAAAAAATGCAATATTGATACAAAATTTTTTTAAACGCAATATTATGTGCTAATGTAAAGTGTTTTTAATAAAAATTGCGTTTAAAAAAATTTTGTATCAATATTGAATCTTTTTTTATTTAGTTTTTTCGTCCTCCAGTAAACTATGAAAACATGAGTTAGGGCCTTTTCGTATTAAGTTAACGATATGTACATAGGCAAAACCGTGCTCGCAGATGCAGAACAAGCTGTTTGGCAATTAACATTTTTTTTCTTTTGAAAAAGAAAAATGACTGTTGAAAGTTTTGATTGTGCAATTGTGTTTATTGTGTTTCGCATAAAAAAATAATGTATGTGTGATTCCCAGAATATGATAAACTTTCAACTTTTTAAAAATTTGCAATGTAATGAAAAAAGTAAAATTTTTCTTGTAACTTTTATTTCGCATACCTGCGCATAGGACTTAATAATCGTTTTTTATGAATGATATATTTTTGGGGACAAAAGTTAGGATTTTTCTGTTGAAATGGGGATTTTTGGGGACATGACGTTTTAAATTGGGGACAAGAGTCAAAATTTTTCTGGCAGCACTGGTTGTGAATAATATTTTTCAGCGGGGTTTTTCAACCTTTAAATTAGTTTTTCTTTCAATTTATTTTTTTAAATATTAAAATTTATAAATATTCATGTTTAGGATAAGATCAGTAAATACTGTTCACCTTCTTTCATAGAGTGTGAACCACTTTAGTTCGCATGCAGTAAATTTTATGGCGATGATATACTGCACTTAAAATATTTAAATTTACAAGTTTACACCTAAACATATTTCATTTGAAACTCTAAAATGGTGTATTTTTTATAATTAAATTTAGACTTGTTTGATTTTAAATTAATCGTCAAGCTTTACAAATTTTCCTCCCCTTTTTACATTCACTGAGAACTGACAGTGGAAAAAAATTACGGGAGATTCACGATAGCATTTGTCCATTCGAGGGGAATAAACATTTTATGGGAACAAAAATTCAACTTGCTATTCACAATAAGGGTGTTTTTTCAAGTTCTTTCTTATACAGTCCAATTCGCAATATTCTCCGAACAATAATTTCCAGGAAATTAATTTTTCCCAGAATTCAGGGAGAATTTTGAATTTTCAAAGTTAGGGGTCTAATCGCAGCTTCCGATAACGAGCTGATTCGATCACTTTTTTTCAGTTTGAGATTATGGCATACGATATTACATTGTTCGATATCATGTATCGATGAATCAGTTCGTTATCGAAAGCGACGATTTGACCCTATGTATTTTCTATCCAGTTGTTCTATTTAACCTGAAAGCTTGCAATTTATTTTTGAACAAAGGGGAACAAGAAATATGGGAAAAATTTCCTATAAATTCTTTCTCAGTGTACTTGTGATTGTGAATTTAATTTTAAAAATTAATCTCCGTTCGGCCCAACTTCGTCTTTGGTATACAGTATTTATTTTAACTGCCTTATTCATAAAAAATATTTTTGGTTTAAAAACGATTTATAAAACAAATCTTCTATGTAGGAAGTAATAAACTTTTTTAAATAAAATGTTTTTAGGCATAACCTCTGTTTCCAAAAGGCAGGGTGTCGAAAAAAAAAGTTGTATGGAAATCTCTCAAAAAACGACTGCCTTTCATATAAATTTTCTACTCAAGACGGCCATCGGGGTTTTGTCAACAGGAAGTAAGGCTTTAAATATTTCAATAAAATGGAATAATTCGAAATTTAAAGTTAAATTATACCCCAAAAGAAACATAAAATTAGTTCCAATAATTGGAAGCTGTTTGATAGTGCAATAACTCCTGAAAAATTTTACCGAATTATCTTTATTTATTTTGGGAGTTATTACAATTCTATTCGATAAAGCGGTTGGGATTTCTTTTTTTTAATCAGAATATTTTGGTAGCACTCACTCATCTGACAGACAGTAAACAGTCTTTAGCTTAATACAAATCATGTTCATATTTTTCTGTCATTTCTTTGAGATCGTAATGGTTTTAAATGATCAGCTTTATAAAATGATTTAATATAAAAATAATTACAATTATTCTTTAAGGTGTAGCCACTCTTCTTGACTCATATAGTTCATCACGAACTTTACGCTACTATTCTTGTAGTTGGTATGGTGAGTAATTGTTGCGAATATAAGAATCGTGCCTCTTCATCCGTTTGCGGTGTATGTGAAATATTCGAAAAGTATATCCCTGCACAGAAGTGTTGTCAAATGTTAATGTTTTGTTGTCTAGTGCATCATCTAACTAATGGGAAAAATTTCAATTCAAATAATTTGGTCAGATAAATATAAAGTTACTAGGCAAACATCGGTTGTATTTAAAGTAAAATTTGACTATCAAAGCATGGAATATCAAGTTCGTATTATGTAAGAAAAATCGTATTTAATTTTAAACTCTGCTGATAGGAATATACTATTGTGAATAATCCAAGTTATTATGAATATTTGTTTAGTAATATCCATGACTGGACGTCGCCTTTTTTAATACACACTGTTGACACTATTCGTACTAATTACACTGTACGACAATTTTTAACTTTTACAAAATTACAGGGTTTGTGATAATAAGTTCTGGTAGAGGGTACCCGAAATTGCCCATTTCAGTTCTTACCAATTAGAAAATAAATTTCCGTTCACACTGTGCAAGTTTTCTTGCAGCAGATCCTATTTTATAGTCGGGAAAGAAAAAGATAAGAAAAAAAAGAAGAATAGAATGCACGCTTGCATAAGTGCTGATTAAATTTTGGATTCGAAAAATATTTTTTTTTCGAGAATTTTTAAAATATACTGAAACGAATCGTTTCATTATAACATGAAAATCAAGTTAGCTTGTCTACTCTCTAATTCGATTTGAAAGAAAATGTTCTCGAATTTGCATTTTGATAACATGGAAATTCGAAAGCATTTTCTCTCGTTTCAAATTACACAGTAGACTTCCAGGTCTGTAGAATGCCTTAATTTTCGTTCCGATCGGTTAAGCCGTTCTTAAATTCACACACACCAATACATCCAAACATACATGCAGACATCATCGTAAAAATAGTGAGAATACATTCACACTACTTGAAAAATGGGAGATCTGCTGAAAACCAATGTGAAATCAGTAACCTACTATTTTTGCAGGCGGGAACTTAAAATAATGCATAGAAGAATAAGAAGGAAATTTCCATGCTAAACCCATAAAAATCGTTCGTTTATGTGTTGAAGTCTTGCAAAGCTACTTAACAGAAATCAATTAACTCCTTAAACATCCCAAAACAAATGTTGCGTTATTCGTTTTTAACTCCATATTGTAATACAAACTAGTAAATTTTTTGGTTAATTAAAAAGCCTGTTCTTTCTACCATTTTTCTTTACTTCCTTAAAGGTGTCATCATGAGTGAGAAGACCGACTTTATGGTGGACATGAGCAAGGTTGGCACCAACATCGAATCCAAGAAGCTTTCTTGCTCTGTCTTCGATCCCAAGGGACAAGTACTTCCCAGTGAAATCCTACCTGGCACTACCAACGATGTATTTCGTATTATGTACACACCTTTCGAAGCTGGCCGCCATACAATCGAACTATTATACGACAACATTCCGGTGCCCGGTTCACCATTTGTGGTCAATGTCAAGAGCGGTTGTGATCCATCGCGCTGCAAAGCCTATGGTCCCGGTTTGAAACGTGGTTATGTCAGCGAGAAGAATAAATTCGTTATTGAGACAAAAGGTGCCGGCAAAGGTGGTCTTTCGTTGGCCATTGAGGGACCGTCAGAGGCGAAAATGACTTGCATAGATAATCGTGATGGCAGTTGCGATGTGGACTATGTGGCCACCGAAGTGGGAGAATATGATATTTCTATACGTTTTGCCGACAAACATATACCCGGTTCACCGTTCTCGGTGTTTGTGGAAGAACGTTCTGATCCATCGAAGGTTAAGGTTTATGGTCCTGGTATCGAGCATGGCGAGGTGAGGGAGTCAGTGCCCACACACTTTTTCATTGATGTACAAGATGCTGGTCCCGGACGTATTGCTGTCAAAATTCAAAACTCTGAAGGCACTCCAGTCGAGGATTTGCGCGTAGAAGAGAAGGGTGATGGCATCTATTGTGTTCATTATTCACCGCCCAAAGAAGGTTCAGTTTTGACATCTACCATTACTTTTGCCGATACAGAAGTGCCATGCAGGTGGGTGTGAAAAATAATGTTTTTTTGTAGAAAATTGATTACACGTTTGATATTATTTTCCTCTCAGTCCCTTTGTTATGACCGTCTTCCCCAAAGCTGAACCCTCCAAGGTCCTTATCAAGGGTGTAAATGAAAAGAGGAAGACCCCTGCCTCCAAGCCAGCTGAATTTGAAGTTGATACAAAAAAAGCTGGCCAAGCTGATATTAATGTTGACATTAAGAACCCCAAGGGAAAACAAATCAAACCACGCCTACAGGAAATCAATGACGGAACTTATGTGGTGTCATTCATACCCGATGAATGTGGCACTTACAGTGTCAGCATTAAATATGGCGGACAAGAAATTGAAGGATCTCCTTTCAAACTTGAAGCTTTCCCTACGGGCGAGGCCAAAAAATGTAAACTAGTCGCTGAAGCACCTAAAATACAGCCTTCGGGTAGTAAGAGTCATTTGACAGTGGATGCACGTGAAGCTGGAGATGGTGCTGTTACTTGCAAGATAACCACCAAGCAAGGAAAGTAAGTACAGTAGAAGAAGGAATTCTATGACTGGGTTCACACACGCTAATTTTACCGTCATTACTTTTTTCTACCCTCTCTACCATAAACTCAAAAGTTGCATGACTAAAATTGACGTGTGTGCGAACCCAGTCTGAATAGCAAACAAAGAGTGTTGTATATTACATTTTGTGTGTGTGTTTGTTTTTTTTTACATTTTAGGGAAGTTGTTGATCTGGTGGATATTGATGTTATAGAAAAGGACGGCTTCTTTGATATCTTCTATGCCTTAAACGATCCTGGCGATTACGATGTCAATGTTAAGTTCGGTGGCAAAGATATACCCAATGGTAGCTTCTCTATTAAGGTAGCTTAACACGTTTCTTTAGTCATAATCTCTTAATTTTTATCTTTTTTTTTTTAATCGAAACAATCTAAATGGCCCCTTTTCAGTGTTAGCAATAAAATAAATTAGCAATTATTGTTTGTATAAAAGAAAAATTTTATGAAAAATAATTAATAAATTTTATTGGTTTGATAAAACTTCCACAAACAGTTTAAATTAAAGTTAGTAATTTAATCAAAATTAAATTAAAAGAATTTAAAACATAAATACACCTGAAACCATTGTAATTTAAAAGAAATACACAATCAACAAAAAATAAACTTTAAATAAAATAATTATAAAATAATGTAAATTTCATAATATATAAATTTTTGGAAAAAAGAAAGACAACAACAATATTATGACAAAAACAAAACAAATTTTTTTTACTCAGCATGCACGTGTTCTTAAAGCTTTAAATTCAAATTTGCTTTAACCCAAGGCCTATTCATAACAGGCTTAACTAAACTCAATTCGCTTTGAAAAATGCGTACTAAGCAGTTGAGGCCAGCTGATATGGATTCGCCTTGCTTTAATCTTTTCGCTGCTGCATTTCTAAACAATTTATTTTGCCTTATTGTATCTTTTAGGTATTTTCAATGTTTATTTTATTATTTCTTGAATATTACGGCTGTTTGTGTTATATGTTTTATTAAAAAAAAATTACTTTCTTAAAATTTAAACTTAAAGTACAGTACAATGTTAATTAAATTCGGCATTATTTTTATAATATTTGTGTAGAACTATTGCTTAATTTTATCACAATAATTGCTAAATTATTTTAATTTAATTTTCAACAAACAATAAGTCGATCAAACATTTTAATTTTTTTGCACTACGCTACGCTCCGTAAATAATTATTTTTTTCTTGCTCAACAATTTTGCCAAATCTACTGAAACTAAATGCTTCGCTCCTGATTTGATTATTTAATTAATGAACATAACTTTGGCTTTTCGACTCAGGTGAGTTCAAATTTATTTAATTATAATTCTAAAGAAAATCCATTATTTGACATATTGTCAGAAGTGTACATAAAATAATTGAAATTTATTTGCTGGTAGTTTAGCATGTCTATATACGTATTTCATTGGCGCTTGAACCAAATCATCAGTAGACTTTAACCACAAATTTTAAACAGTCACAAACCTCTTACTTCATGCACAGACCTTCAAAAACTATATGAAAATTCATAAAACAATAATACTCCTGAAAATCACAAAAGAAAAAATAAGCTTAGTAGGCTTTGAAACTGATACAAAACCCAGCAAATAATCCATATCCATAAATTTGTGGTTAAAGTCTACTGATGATTTGGTTCAAGCGCCAATGAAATACGTATATAGACATGCTAAACTACCAGCAAATAAATTTCAATTATTTTAATTATAATTTTTAAATGAAACTATGAAAAATCTATATTCTTTGTTGCTGCCACACGTTCAATAAATCGCTTTCAATTTCATCAGACATACTGCGTGTCAAAATTCCTTGAAATTGATAGCTGTGACACAAATGAAAATCAGCTTCATTTCTTAAATTCCACCGACGAAGAAACAACTCAAATTTGTAGTTTCAATCAATGTGTGTTTTAGTTAAGCATTTTTTGAGTTTATGAAAGACAGAGCAGAAGATAATGAACTAAAAAGTTGCTGTGCGTGATCCCAGTCTTATATGGTTCTGTTTGTCAGTTTAAGCAGCTAATCGCACTGGTTTAAGCTTAAATTAGACGTGACATAACCATAAACATACAAAACAGCTGCTCGAACCAAACTTATGGGCAACACTGTATTTGATTATGGTTGTCTCGCCATAACGCCATAGCCATTGGCAAATGGCAATTTTGGTTTGGTTATGGCTATGGCACGTATAATTTAAGCTTTAATCTCACATTAATATTGGCAACATACACTTTAGTAAAATACATAAAATATAATTATTTTTAAATCAAGCAAATAAAATTAATTTTTAATTCTGCTTCTTCGGCTCACTGCAGTAAAGTTTCGAGCAATGAGCCAAAATTACCTTATTTCTCAAGTAACTAAAATATAAGGACACGATTGCACTACACTGCATTAGTAATAAGGCCATACATATAGTCTTATTGCGGAATTACTCCCTGTTTGTGTAAGACGTTTGAGTTAGTAATCTAGGCGTTTCTGTAATAGATTAAAGAAAAGTTGTTCAAGTTTCCTTTAGTCTATTACAAAAACGCCAAGATTTTTAACTCAAACGTTTTACAAAAACAGGGGGTTAATTTAGAAGTAACGGCATTTTGATTTATTACTTCTGAATTTATTGCAGTGAGCCGACGAAAATCGGTATTGACACCTCCTCTTTACTATTATTTGTCAATTTTGTTTCAAACACAAAAGGTCTTATTCATAAAAAAAAAAAGTTTTACTGATTTTGTAAGAGGTTCCTAAAACAGTTTTTCATACTAAAATTAGTTTCTTATGTATAAAACAAGAATATTTGAATTGTAAATATTAAGCTAAGGCTGCTTCTTCTTCTCTACAAAAAATCGAGCTGTTCTGATAGCATTGTGATATCAAGAGAAAAAATGTTGCCACTCAATTTTTTTCTTCAGTATGACAATACTGGGAAGTTAAAACTATCACTCAAAAATATTAAAATCAAGTATATAATTTTAGATTAAATAAATTTTCGGTTTAGCTAATTAGAGAAGGAAACTAATTTTAATCTGGAACCCAAAAATTGGCCTTAAATGCACAAATATAGCGGGCTAATATAATAGATAGTTTCAACAAAAGTTTTAAAATCATAGAAAACAATTTTTTATTTATTTTACTTACGACCAACTATCATTATCTCTCACTTTTTATTTCTCTTGCCACTAGTCAGACCAAACCATTGTTACCAGTTTAGCATTTTCACTGCTAGATCTGGCATTTGCATTAGTTAAAAAGCATTAAACTTTCAAAAAATTCTGTTGAAAATAAAAAAATTTAATTTGTTAAAAGAATTCTTCTGTATAGAGGATTTTTCTCATTAATGTACATGTATTGCATGTATTGGTAAAGATTCCCTGATGATCTGCACTACCTACAGTGAAATGAGCATAGGATCCAGCTAACATTTCCAAAAAACACTAATTATTAATTTTTTTATGTTGGTATGTGGTATAAAAATACTTGTAAATCCTAATAAGTTTGTATAAGCATGAAATTCAAAGCTATTTTAATATTTTTTCTTCATTTAAATCTGGCATTATACTTTTCTTCTGTAGAACATTTTAGCAGAATTTTTTGGCCGATTTAGCATTCTCTCATTATCATTTTCTGGCAACACTGGACCCAAACAGCCTTGTTTACATTTCTGTGGCAATAAGGAAAATTTGCTTAAGTCATATTTTACTGTTTTGCAGTAGAGCACTTTTAAACTTTTAAGTCGATTTTCAGAAATCTATTTCTTTTACTGTTAAATTAGGAAATTCTCTATTCACTTAAATTACTTTTAGACAATTTTGTTCTACACAATATAAATAATACATTTGATTTGAGATATACCAAAATATTACCTAAATTAAGCTATTATTCCATATGAGATTATAAAACGAAAAAAGATAAGAAGCAAGTCATTGCGCTATAACTTCCTGAAAAAGCGCAACAAATAAAATAAAATTTTTCCCAGGGCTACTTTTGAATATGGAGATTACCGTTAACTCAAAAATAGTTTTTTTTAAAGAGAAGTAACACTCAGACAATGAATGCCTACTACTATTACTAGGTGTTACCTTCTTTAGGAAAGGGATAGTGGTAGGGAAGACAGGCGGTGAAGGAAGACACAGAGAATCATTTTCTTTAATAATTAAGTGTTACAGCGCCTCTGGCGTATTAAATTTTTTGAAACTGTGGTTAGTAGCCATTTTATCGTTTATTTTACTTCGCCCATGATTCTGCTACACAAAAAAGGTCTGTCTGATGTTACATTAGGATTAGTATCTGCTGAAGTCGGTATAGTTCAGTGATCAGTGACTATGCCTTCATCACTTGAACTTTCCTACAACAACTGACACAAGGGGACACTAATGCACATCAGAAAAATGCGTGGTGTTGTTATTTAATGACTCTTGGATACAGGGATAGAACCCAGTACCTTCGGTTTTGTAGTCCACGTTCTAACTACTTCATCCAACGCCACCCTCTCGACTCAAGCACATTTTCCTTTTTGCCACAGATTTTTTGCCGACATTTTAAGCACAAGTTGGACATTTTATTAAAATGTGAGATATTTCAAGAACTAATTAGTTAATTAAAAATAAATAAATAAACTGATCAAAGCTGTGGTATCATATGTTTTGAAACGCCAGATATAACGGGATCCATTAAAACATCCAGAGTCAGTCGTAAAGCGGTTCTGGGCTGGGGAAAAGCTTTCGCGTCATCGTAATTATTTCAGGATTGTGTGTGTTGTTTGGCCTTTGAGAGTTTTGCGTCTCACTCGCACTTGTTAATGGGTACCGCAACTAACTATATCGCTTACAGTTATTAAGTGGTATTTTCCATTATCGGGTGCAAAGATTTTAATAAGACGTATACTGGTGGAGATCATTAAAACTCTGGGTATGGATCTTGGAATCTCTTGCTTCCTAGGCCAAGGTATATGTCGTTTGCAGCTCCCGCAGGAAACACCTTATGTGGGATATTCTGGCAATTTGCGTACTTGCTTCTGCCATTCAAACTAAACTAAATAAAAAAACCAACCAACCAACCAACCAAAATGGACGACGAGTAATAACGTAGATGTAGAAGCAAATTTATTGACTTGCATCTGGGTTCTTTTCCATAAGTTTCATAAACAACCGCAGATTCTATAACAATATTTCCTACTTAATAATTTAAAAAAACATAATAATATATCAAGTGAAATATTGTTGAAAGTACAAATAGAATAACAAACTGCTAATTAAATAATTTGATGAACAACACAAATCAAAACGACCAATAGAATCTTACACTATTATGCTAACACTTGGCATTTTCCCCCTTTAAATCACATGTTTGAATTTATATTTTTTTTTCATATAAATTTGCGCCTGAATTTAAATATTGTAAAAATTCTTAAGCAAAACACATATTTATTGTAAATGTGTAAAGGGTATTCTATTAAGCACTTCCTATCCCTAAATAAAACAAAGTGTTTGTTACAGAAATATTCTCGAAATTTTTTATTCGTTGAACGTCGTAGCGCGCATGCGAAACGTCAAGTTCGCAACACCTCCACGTGAGCAGGCCTTCAAATCGCTTTGGCATAATGTTTAATGTGGGCTTAACTGTCTGGCTCGTAGTGCGCCATGTTGAAGCCACATGTCATTGTTGTAAATATCATCCAATTCTGGCCAATTCTAAAAATGCTAATCATCGACCTATTAAGCTCGCGACCGTAAAATGGGAGAAGCGCGGTAAACGATGCCCAAACAGAACACCCATTTTGCTAAATCATTAATGTTGCCATATGCATATATGCAATATGTCCACTATGAACTGTCAAAGTTTTGTATCCCCTAATGGTAGACCCTTTATTTAGCTAAAATATTCAAGTTACCATATTAAATAGCCAATAATGAAAACATAGGCGGTATTCGGTGTTTGATGCAAATGGTCTTGCGTAAGTGTAAATAAAAAGTATGGTGTGTGTGTCTTTTGCTGTTGGATTTTAATGAAAAGCTACACTATTTTGCATTTACACTTACGCAGGACCATTTGCATCAAACACGGAATACCGTTATTGTTCTTGTTGTCTGATATCTATCCACGGTCTGCAGTGTTGATATCTTTTTTGGGTTATTTTTTTTTTGGCTACACACCCTTCCGCAATGTTTTATTGAGTAAATAATAAATACAATATTTTATGTAAATTCACATAGAACATTTAGATGAAATTTAAAAAAAGGTATGCAGCAGGAAATAAAAAGCAAAGTTTGGTATTTAATAGTTTTTTTTTATATATATTTTATTTTAATGTCACACACAAAACACGTAATATAGGTATTAAATAAAATACTATAAATAAACTACTTTAAATTAAATAAAAACAATAATAATAATATATTCATACGTGTTCACAGTGGCAAACATTCAAAAATTTTCTTCTTTTAAAATTTGTGATTTCAAATATTTTGAATGATATTTATTATATGGTATTTTTATTAATTAAAAATAAATTTAAAGGTTGTTATACTATTTATCAAATTTCCTTTGTTTATTGGCAAAAATCAAACTTGAACCAGACATTAGAAAATAAAATAAAAATATTTATAAATATTTTGTATGTACTTTTTACTACACTCACTCATGCCGTATATTCAGTTGTGCTAAAGAAGGGTATTTAAGATTCTCATATGGTCTTGAAACAGCGCCACTTGTGGTAAAATAAACATGAAAACCCAAAACAATTTAAAGTGTTGACAATTTGACATTCAACATACTTAATAAGAATATGTCGTCTGCTCTATACATACGTGATAACTTTGTGTTGCCATTTTCAAAATAAAATAATAATTTTGTTAAAATTATTAATTAATGAGAACAAAAAAAATTACAAAATTCATGTTGGTAATATTAAATTAATATTTTTGAAATGACACTTTCACATGCAAAACACACTATTTAAAAGAATATAAAACCAATTGCTGGTGTATATAACAGCACAGCTTAGGTCTCTTTATTGCAGGATTGTGTGTCAAATTTCGTTTATGTTTAATGCATTAAGTTTAACTTAGACGTCCCATAACCATAACCGTACAAACAGCTGTTCCATCCAAACTAATTGGCAGCACTGTATTAGATTATAGATGACTCGTTAAAACACTATAGCCGTAACCATATAAACCAATTGAGTTTTGGATTTGGCTATGGCAAAATGCTATAAATTTTGCCTAATTATTATTATAATTATAATTGTTGCCTAATGTCAGTTCTGTTTTGACATTTGTGTAGTAAACACATGCGGAATACACGTTAATAAACAATGTTACGCTACACTGCTCCGAACGCGGAATATTGGTGACTATTTATTTGACCAATAATCGGTCGTGAATTTCGTCGCAGATTTCCTGGCCGTCCAACGCCTACTGGTGAAACACTGCGACGTTTAGCCGCTCGCCTCGAAGAGACTGGCACAACACGAGATGCTGCCAGGCGTGGCAGACCCCGGAGTAGCCGTTCTGCAGAGAATATTGCTGCTGTAGCCAGCGATCTCATGGAAGCGCCGTCGACATCGACCAGACGACGTGCCACGCAAATGGGTATCAGTCGACGGTCTTTACAGCGAATTTTGGTACAAGATTTGAAGATGTTTCCGTACAAAGTCCAGACGGTGCATCAGCTGTTAACTGCTGACCGCCAATCGCGTCTAACATACGCTCAAGCCATCCTTGATCACCACCAAGAGGTTATTTTTGCGCCACCCTGTACAATAATATATAGCATTATTGTCATCATCAAAGTTACTCTTTTAAAATGTCAAATATCACGTAACAATATAAAAACGATGGCCTGTTTCACAATAACGAAAGAAAACTGAAACGAAACTGAAAATTTATATTGAAGACAACAATAAAATATGAAAATTTGTTTTTGTTTTCAATATAAATTGTAAGTCGAAAGTTTCGTTTCGTTATTGTGAAACAGGCCATGAATCAATTTATTCTTTACGTCCATTTTGGGATATTATTTCTGTAAAATAATCCCCTGATCAGGAATAAAAGGCGAACATTTCGTTCACGTAAAACATTTCCCGTGAGCAAAAATAGTGAACAAAATTAATATATAGTATACTGACACAACAACAACGCAAACATTGGTGATCATAATTTTAGGTAAAGGGAACACATTTCAGGTGAACTTTTATTCCCGATAAGGGTGAATATTAAGTAGTTGTAACATATCATTTATTCAACATTTTGTATTATACTGGTAACACTGTATTTGCTCAATGTCGCCCATTTTTTAAATGCAAGATTGTGTGTTTTCAGAGCTCAAGGTGTGTTAAAGTTTTTAAAAATCGGTAAAGAAAATATTAAATTTTAATGGGCGTAACTCCGCCCATTTTTGTAAAGGAAAATTGTGTCCATTTTAAAGCTGAAGGAAAAGTAGGTAAAGTAGATTCACGTGAAATACAATAATAAATTTTAGTGGGCGTACTTTCGCCTATTTTTTTAACTTTAAAATTTTGTACATAATTACAAGAACCAAAGGATTCGCAGTAATCAAATAAGTAGAATATCATAAAATCAAATAAAAAAATTTGTGATCTTGTCCCAGCCCAATTTTTTTTTTACAATGGGACAGTTTTTTTCACGTCAAATTTAGCTTTTTCCATACAAAATACTTTAGTTTATTCATATTATATTCCTTGCATACCCTTTCAGTAGTGTTTTTCATACGGAAAAAATTTCCCGGGATTCCGCACATTTTCCGGAAAGAAATCCCGGGAAATTTTTGCGGGAATCCCCGGGATTCTTTTATTATTTTGTTATAGAAACTTTAGTCTATATGTAGCAAAATACCTAAAACTATACAACAACTAAGGCCGAGTTTACATCTGGCACACATGTGCCCTGAGACTTAGAGGGGGTTTATTTGCCAAAAGCGGAACGCGACGTTCAAAATTTAATTCTATTATATAAAGAAGTGAAATAATATTATTTTTTTTGTTGGTAATCGTCGGGTGGTTATTGGTTTGCCGCAGTAATAATGTATTTTAAATATGCTGTGCGGCAAATCAATAACCACCCGACATAATTTTTTTATAAATCGTTATTATATAATCGATCTCATGAATTATAATTTGTTTTTTGTTGAAATAAATTAAACTAAAAAATATTTTGTATTATTTTGCATTGGGCGGGAATTCCCGGGAAATGAACAAGTCCAGGAAAAGAAAAACTCTACCTCTCAGGCAAAAAAAAATTTTACACTCGGTCTAAAATGTACCGAGTTATGAAGTAACAATATCAAAAGAAAAATACATATGAATTGATAACCTCCTCCCTTTTTTAAAGTCGATTAAAAATATGTAATTTTTATGTAATGTACTCTTTATAGATGATACATTTTATAAACGGAAACTTTTGCCAGGGGTACTTTTTGTAAAAGATAATTTTTGTTTAAGGTATTTGTATAAAATATAGATTTTATAGAATGCATTGTTATAGGAGATATTCTTTTTAAAAAGGTATTTTTTTATAATAGGTATTTATTGTAGCTAGTGCCTTTTGTAAAACGTATTTTTTATAGAAGGTACTTTTTACAAAAAAGTACTTTTTGAAGAAGGCACTTTTTATAAAATGTACTTTTTGCAAAATGTATTATCGGGATTGTTTGGTAAAAGGTGACGTAAACAAACAATCTACGACGAGCCTTTAAATATTGACATATACGTGATCATCATATCTATGAGAGACTTATTTATATTCGATTTTATTTTTAATAGTTTATAATAGGATGTGACACGTTTTGCGTAATTTTTAATTCGTACGCCTACATACATTAAAGGTATTCATATCAAATCTCGAAACCGTGCAAAATGCATAATTACATTTTTTGACTTGATTGTTAGAAGATTTTATTAAAATTAGCAAACGTCACTGATAAATTAATTCATGCTTTATTCAAATTAATAATAATATCGCACCTTCCATTTTACCTTATGCCAAAGAACATCAATTTTTAATTCTTTAAAAAAAAAGTTATAAAATATTGGAACCACAGCTGTGCACAGGCCTTAAATTTTTAAAATTACTTCACAATACAAATTTTTTAATTTGTTAATTTTTTTTTTAAATTTTTAATTAATTTATTTTTTATATATAAAACTCATCTTTGTAACATTTTTTTTCTCAAAAAAAAATATTTTCGTTAAACAGGTATTTTGGCGTTGTAATTTTGGTGAAGAGTTGATTTTACAACTAATTTTTTTCCATTTTGTTTGGCCTGGCAATGCCACAAAAAGTTTCTCAATTTTGCGAAATTTGAGGCCGGGGCACAATGAATCCGTTATACGTTAGACTTCGGCTTTTTCAACTGACATTAACCCAACGACGGAGAAGGTGGGCACAATGAGTACTTTATTGACGGAAGTATTTAAACAGCTTCAATAGGATGATTCTCCATTTTATTTATTAAATTCAACTTTTTTATTTGTTTCGTTTATTTATTTTGTTTAATTTTATATTTGCTGCCACAAAACACAAAAACCTAAATCACAAAATACCAAAAAAAAAAACCAACCAATATCTGTCAAACTACTCAACGTACGCAAGAAGTTAAAAATTTACCAAATTTTGTACTTTGCGTTGACGGACACGTACTGAATGTAACAGACCCCATAAGAAACTATGTATTTGAACTTAGCTGTCAGTTGAAAAAGGCGAAGTTTAACGTATGACGGATTCATTGTGCCCCGGCCTTTACTACGTTAATCTTGCAGTTACCTAGACCCTAATATTTTTCCTCCATTTGTGCAAATAATTTTCTATGTGATTGTTGTTAGATTTTATGAAAACTTTGCTATTTTGCTTTTCCACCACCGCGGTGCACCGTCCGAACTTTTGAAATCAATACCTTTACTGTAAAAATAGTAAGATAATTAATTGTTTGGTAGAACTGATTTTTTCCAAAAAATACGCAAATAATTTATATCATTCATACTAAATCACATTGACAACGACTTAAGGTCATGTGATGCCATCGGTAGTATCGGTAGTTTGGTAGCAGTTGTGATATTATTCAAAAGGTATAAATAAAATCTGTAACAAACAGCTTTCATTACTTTGCACAAGATCTGTCGAATATACTTTTCAATTGACCCAAGTGAGTCGAAAACTCTTCTCTAGCTTTTCACGGTGAACCTGACAACCTCACGCTTTAAGTCGAGTTATACTTTGAGTGAAACGCAGCGAATATACCTAACGATATACAAATACATATATCGTGTCATAACCGCCAAAAAAGCGTAAGCGACATAATTTTCGAACTTAATTTTTTGACGCAAAAAATTGATCGCAAATGAGCGATTTTTGTCAAAAAAAAAAACGAAATCCACAAAATGTGTCGCTTAAGCCTTTTTTGGGGTTATGGCTCGATCTAATTTATTAGGTTTTATTTTAGTATTTTCCCGGCATTTAAATGCATTTTTTGTAACAATTTATTATCTTTAGCTATATTATAGATACCCGACTAAAGCGAATTGCGGTTCCTTCCTTGCATGTTGACGAATAAATATTTTCCAAATAAAATCTTTTTTAAAAGTTCTTATGTTAAACTGAAAAATATATGTATTTATTGAAGATACACCCACTTTTATACGCTTTACTACCGCCGGTGCTAAAAGTGTGTACATCTTATTTTTTGACACAAAAATATAATTATGTGAAAATACACAAATCAAATACGTACATATGTATGTATATATGGATATACATAATCGTTGCCTTAATATAGAAAGGCCCTAACGCATTGTTTTTTCGAAAACGAAATTTTTGCATTTCTTCTATCGAAATATACAAAAAAAAACTTGTTTAAAAAAAATGACTTAGGGCCTTTCTTTATTAAGGTAACGATATGTATATATGTATGTATGTATGAATATTGCGTTTTTGTACACATACTTGTTTCTAAGTCAATTTAGCCATGTCCATCTGTTTGTCGCCATGTTCACATTCAAATTATGAATTTAAAATACATAATAAAATTATTTTCAATCGAATCACGCTAGCCACTTTTTGTGAAAACAAATAAATTTTTTTTAATTTGCACACGTAACGGCAGGCAGCCCCATTTCAAATATAGGGCGGACAAATTTGAGTCTATGCAGCTAATTTGAGTGTCAGAATTGAATTGCCTTCCTTTCATATTTAAATACAAACTTGGAAAGTTTCTGGCCATGGAACGAACGCTACACTCGTAAAGAACGAATTTAACTATATTCTTAAAATTTTCAATTTATATATGTATGTACATAAATAAGTTTTTAAAAATTCATAAACTTTTCTGGAACATCCACACAAAGTAATTTTCGGATTATAAGATTTGTAGTCAATCTAAAATCTTACTAACGGTCACAATGTGATTAATGCAATAAACACATAGATCACAGCAGGCTACACAACAATACGACTACAAATGCTGTTGACTGCTGGTGATTGCTGTCGTCGCAGTGTAGTTAGCTGATTAATTATATTGACATTGACAGCAACTGATATTGAGAAACTGATATTGAGGTACATATGTATGTAATTATAAATACATATGTATTTCAATGGTGCGCGCCACATTTATAAAAATAAAATTACTTATACCAAATATACTTACATATATATATACGTATATATCTTGTAAAAATACAAAAAATTTATTATTTTTCTTTATAAAGTTTTTGTCTCCCAAAATATAAAATTGAACTTGAAAAAAATTGAGGTGGAACTTAAAAAGAGTATCAAAACATTCGTGCCACAACCGCCAAAAAAATCTTAAGCGGCACATTTGTGGATCTCTTTTTTTTTTTTTTGACAAAAATCTATTATTTACGATATCTAATACATAATCGATTTTGGTCAAAAAAATAAGTTCGAAAATTATGTCTCTGAAGTTTTTTAGCGGTTATGGCTCAATATTAGAGTTTTTCTTTTCCCGGACTTTTTCATTTCCCGGGAGAGCGGGAACGACTTTTCGGTTTCCAGAGAAATCCCGGGAATTCCCGCCCAGTGCAAAACAATACAAAATATTTTTTAATTTAATTTATTTGAACAAATAACAAATTGTATTTCATGAGATCGATTAAATAATAACCTTTTATAAACAAATTACTTCGGGTGGTTATTGGTTTGCCGCACAGTATATTTAAAATACATTATTACTGCGGCAAACCAATAACCTACCGACGATTAGTCAAAAAAATTAACACCATTTCAGTTCTTTATATAATAGTAATGCATAAATACCAATATTATATTAAAATGCAAAGCCAAATGCATTGATATAACGCAAAAAAAAAACAAATGATATTTTTAAAAAATATTACAAAATATTTCTTTGGAAATAGGACTTTAGTACAGACTAAGCATTAATAGAATAATACCTTTTTACCAAAGAGAATCTGTAATTATTTTGTAAGTTTTCTTTTATTTACTTGAGCATTTCTGTTTTTACTTTTACGAATTGTTGTAAAATTAAATTATGAAGGTCGCGTTCCGCTTTTTGGCAAGTAGAGACCTCTAAGTCTCAGAGCACATGTGTGGCAGATGTAAACTCGACTTTAGTTGTTGTATAACTTTAGCTACTGTGCTATATACAAACTAAATCTGCCATAATAAAAAAAAATAAAATCCCGGGAATTCCCGCACAAATTTCCCGGAAAATATGCGGGATCTCGGGAAATTCCGTTTGAAAAACTCACTCGAAATATATTTGGAATCCAAAATTTGGATACTGTAGGAGATATTTTATACTTGCACATACTGATACCCGTTCATGATCATATCATTGTTTTACCCATAATTCGAATAAAAAGCAACTCACATATCTAACCACATCACTAGAGCTAAACCTCATTAAAACTTTAAAGAGGCAATAAGACCGAATAATGCCAAAACGATAAATTTCAAATAAATCTTAGCACCAATGAAAGCAAAGCTTAACTTAGGAAGAGTAGAGTTCGAGCCAAGTCTAAAACTATGAGTAATAAAAATATAACTTCTTGTCTTTCTATATAAATCTCTTCATACTGCCCTACTGTGTATTGGAGCAGTGGTTCTCACTAAATTCCTGTTCACGGACCCCTTGTAAACTTTTTTTGTTGCGTACCCTCTTTGAAGTCTAGGATGTATAATGTTTTTAGGTTGAATTAAAAATGCAAACAAAAAAAGAAAATCAAAAGTATATTTTTAATTTTGATTCAAAATCTGATTATGAAAGTTCATGCATATGTTTGCATCATTTTTATTTAAATACGTAAAGGCAAATTTTAAAAAATCTTCGTCCGTGGACCTCCATTTGGGAACAGATAACTAGGAATGGGGTCTTACACAGCAATTTTGGTTAAACAGCTTTTGAATTTTTGCTAGAAAAATGAGGTCATAATCATCGTTGTCAACTTGGTGCTTTTCGCACCGTTTTTAGTGCTTTTTGAAATTTTCGATGCGAAAAATTTTGAACTTAGTGCTCGGAGCTTTTTTAAACTAATTTTTGGTGCTTTTTATTTCTTGGCGGTGACACTAAAACCAAATTTCAACCAGAATATTCCTTATATAATATACATATATATATATTTTTTTTTTGAAGAAGTCTAAAATTTAAAAAAACATAAGCACTGAAGTTAAATGAAACGTTTCAAAATATTCTAATAAGATTGTACAAAACTGCTGTTATTAATATTGCGTTTTCTGTGAAAGAATGTTTACACAGCATTGTTTAATAAAAATCAAATTTTGAAAGTCTTAATTTTAAAAAAATTAACTACTACTCGACTACAAAATCTAATCAGCAAGTCAAAAAGACTTGCCGAATTTCAGGTGATTTGTTTCTTCATTGACGAAAAAAATTAAATTTTTTATAATAAAAATAATAAAATTTATCAAATTTATTTTAGAATTCACTGATTCTCATAGAATCAAAATGTGTATCGGATGCTTCAAATTTGAAGTTTCAGGGATAAAATGAAAGGCCAACCGATTTCTATATTTTTTATATACAAAATTTTTTTTTATAAAACAAAAAATTTTAATTTAGTGCTTTTTTACTTAAATTACGTGTTTTTTTTCCTGGTTTCAGTGCTTTTTGAAATTTAAAAGTTGACAACGCTGGTCATAATGAAAAGTGCAAACAATCACATTTTCCTCTCTCGTCCATTAACCAAAAACTTACTCAACGAAATTTGCTGTGTGTAAACCCAGTCTCAGTTTTAAAGGACTTGGACTTGTACAAACTCGTATCGTACATACAAAAGTTCTTGAAATAGATAAAGTGCGTTTCCGGTACGACTATAGTGAGTCGATTTTTTTAGAATTTAAAAATAAAGCACATAATACAAAATTTTTAATGTTGACGTTAATTTTTTGTGTTCTTAACAAATTGAAGAACAAAAAATTATTTTAATTTTTTTTTTTTAATTATTGTTATAGAGGTTAGTGGGTGTTTATTTTTTTTATAGGTACATACAGACATAATTTTGTATTGAAAACATTTGAATTATTTTTCTTCTGAATTTTGTGTTGTTAATAACTATTAAAATGACGTGGAATTTAGAAACATGTTTATGTATTATACATAAATATGTATGTTGTACATTGTATAAATTTAGACTCAAAATTTTAGAAGAAAAAAAAATGAAAAACCACTCAATTTTATTTAGTTTGATAAATATAAAAAAAGTGTAAAAGTTTACATATATGTTGTCTATAAAATGTCTAATTTATGGTTCTTTTTGCCAATAACTTTCTTGTTGGCGACCTTAAATTTGAATAAAAGTATTATTGATAAACTTGTAAGATTTTAAAACAAAAATATTTACATATGTACGGGTATGTAACAGCTAAACTGAGAAGAACTCTTTTCACTTGTTGAGTAGTTTTTTATGAATAAGAAGTGTTGCCGGAGTCAAAAAGTTTATTGGATGATGCTTTTTCGTAGGATTTTGAATTGTTGCTTATAAAACATTTCACATCAAATGAACGACTTCTTCCTCAATGTTAAGCATATTTCTCTAAAGAAACTTCACAGCGCTGCATTTAATATTTGGAAAATTTTTCGGGAGTAGTAACAATTTGTTTGATAAATGGCAATGCTAGCAAATGAAGCATTTTTATAACGTAAATAATAAAATTCTAATATAATTTCGGTAGAATGAGAAATTAGTCAAGGAGATTGATTTTGACTTGACAGAGTTTATATACAATTTTGTCATTAAATTCGTAATTCCTAGTTTACACTATGCAAGTCTTATCGCTAAGCTGATTATTTTGTTAGGAGAGAGACGAGGGAAAAACAAACGTTTCTGTTCCCCTCGTCTCTCTCTTGCATAGTGTAAATTAGGACTAAGTTTCACAATATGCATATGAGCATTTCCATGGGAAAGTCCACTTTTATGTCGCATGCGACAGCAAGCAATTAAGCTTGTATATCAGAACAATGTGATTCGAATCTTTTTGTAGAACTGCTGACGGTCTACAAAATATATAAAGAGGTAAAAACAACTTTAGTTTTCTTTGTAAAAACAAGCATATTTGTTTGACATTCCTATGGAAATGCCTATATTGTGAACATTTGCCTAAGATTGAGTTACTTTTTTTAAGTGTGCATATGCGACCCCATAAAAAATGTATGTACATATATATATATTCTGGGTCCTTATAAATAGGGTAGTCGAATAAGCAATGTCTGCCTCTCTGTACGTGAAATCGATTTTCCGAATACTTCAAAAAATGTGAAGACTTCGGTCTAAGACTGATGTGTCAGTATTTGTCGGAAATAGATTGGTATTGTCGCTGATTAGCGACGCACAGTGGCACATTAATTCATATCTCCACAACTACAATAATGAGAGTCACTAAATTTTATATGGATAATTCTTAAAACAAACTACATATTTCAACAAAGTCTTAGTAGTATAGAAGTGGGGAGGCGAGTACCCCTCCCAACCCCCTTCTTACAAATTAGGTATTATTTTTTCTATATCTGCAGAACTAAAATAGTGAGGCACACTAAATTTAATGTGGATAATTCTTAAAACAAACTGCATGTTCCAACAAAATAAAATTTTGAGAGTATAGAAAAGGGGAGACGACTACCCACATACAAAGTACATATTAATGAATTAATAAACATGATTTTTTTATAAGAAAACCCGACCAACCAACAAAACATGCGCATGCTCCTGATAGGTTGCTTGTTATTGAATGACTTCAGATACGAACTATGCAAAAATAGATTTTTTAACAAGCCTCGGAAATTTAGGTAAAGTCTAATTGTTTTTTTAAATGTTTTTTTTTTAAATCATTAATATCGTGTCTGTCATGAGTTTCACATCCGTGTGAAAGTGAATCTATTCAGCACATTTTGGTGTCCTGACATTCATGAGTTTTTCTTTTACTTTGGACTACACCAAGCAGTATGAAATCACACAATAAAATTAGTTTAATTTAAAAAAAATTTTTTGGACTTAGGTTTGATAAATTATCTACCTAATTCGGAAGATTAAATCAATATATATTTGGTTTTAATACAAAGAAAGAGATATGAAAAACATTCCCACGTCAGCAACCCATTTTGCAAAAAAAAAATAAATATAATTCATTCTGCCAAAAAAAACCTCAATGCAAAGATCTGATAGAAGATAAGAAGTACGTGAAATATGAAATTAAATTTTAATGGGCGTGCCTCCGCCATTTTTTAGATGCAATATTGTGTGTTTTTCAGAGCTCAGGGTGCATGTTAAGTCTAGTACCACTTAAAATAAAATATTAAATTTTAATGGGCGTAACTCCGCCCATTTTTTAAAAGGAGGAGTGCGTCTATCTTAGAGCTCAAGGTTTGTGGTAAGTTTCGTAAAAATCGGTTAATTAGAACCGCGTAAAATATTATAATAAATTTTAATGGGCGTAACCCCGCCCATTTTTTCAACTTTCAAATTGTGTAATTGAAAGAACCAAAGATATTTTATAGGTTTCGCAGCAATCAAATAAGTAGAATATCATAAAATTATATTAAAAAAATGTTTTAATATACTTTTTTTACAATGGGACCAATAGGAAGCTTTACCCTCTGAGACAACAAATAAATTTTTACAACCGGTCAAAAATGTATTGAGTTATGAAGATGCACACCTAAAAAAAATAGAGACGAATTGTTAACCTCCTCCTTTTTTTGTAGCCGGTTAAAAGGAAACGAAACAACTTTATACATTGAGTTTGACACTTAGCTTGTATATGTATCCATTGCATTCTTGCATTACCTAAATTTCCTTATCAAAAAGTTTTAAATTATGTCGAATGCGGACACCAAATCTTCTTTTTTGCGATTCAGGAATTCTCATTCTAATTGAAATCGTTCGAAACTCATGACAAACACGTATACATATATATAAATACAACCACGATCACGTATAACTCTCGCCTGACTCACACGGGATCAATGCGTGACTCACTCGTTATAAATTATAATTTATACATTTCTAATAAAAGCATATAAAACAATAACTAAAACAACTGCAATAAAAGTGTTAGCGGAAGTCCTTAAGCACTTATTATTGTTAAAAAAAAACGTGTGAGGCTATTACTACTTCGTACATAAGTTCTGAGGCGGAACGATGAGCAGCATAAATTTTTCTTAAATAATGCTCATTTGTTCAACCTTTAAACTAAAATTAAAATCTCTGCATCATCGAGCCCAATTCATACTCTTAACTTTATATCCACTTAAACTGATGAAATCCATTTTTTTGCAATTCCAATATTAACATTAAAAATAAAAGCACTTTCACAAAAAAAATTTAAGCAAAACATTTGAATGAATACCCGAACTTTATTTTTTTTAATGGCTAAAGTTATTAATTTTTCCAAATTACTCAAAAAAAAAATAGGATTTCATTACGCAAAATTTTTATCTTTTCAGTTTTCTCTCACAATGTTAAATTTTAACGCTTCATTACAAATGCACCGTTACCTATTTAACGTTTATTTTGTTTTATTTTATTTTGCAAATACTTTGAGTTTTCACGGTACTCAAACTTTTCTTAATTAATGCGTGAAATAACCGCTTTTGGCCTCTATGTGCAATGAAACGTAATTTCTTATTAACGGATATGTTCCATTTCATAACCCGGAAATTCTTTCTTTCTGCTGAAGAAAACCAAAAAATTCAGTGATAAAGCAACAAATCAAAAAAAAAATTAAAAACCTTAAGTCGTATATTTCCAATTTTTTTTTTAAATTTTAATTTAAGCAAAAATAACATTAAATCAATCGCTTAAAAATTTTTAACCACTCGTACTAAATAAATTAACTGACATGTTCCATTTCATTTCCCGGAAATTCTTCCCTTCTGCTGGAAAAAAAACCAAAAAATTCCGTGGTCATAAAATATAGTGGCAACATCGATTTTGAGTCATAAGCATTTGTGGGGGAGAGTGAATGTGTGTGAGTGTAATGCATGTGCCTGTATGTGTACATGTATGAGTGTTTTGTCGTGTGCACTCAAAACTCAAGAAAATATCGTCGATATTCAGTCAAAATTTGTCCTGTTAAAGTCTTGTCGCTCGTAAAAACAAACAGTAGTCGTTTTTCTTTGCTGCTGTCGTCTGTCGTACTTGTTTTTCTTTTGTTTTCTTATTTTGAAAATCAAAAATTTTCGTTAAAAAAAATTAAAAGAAATTGATCGAAAACAACTGGAACATTTGTAATTGGTAATTTTTATTACATATTTAATTTTTTTTTTTGTGTGGTTCAAAAAGGTGTGAATTTATAATTTTTTTTATTTGTTTTTCAAAAACAGTGAGTGTTTGAAAAAAAAATTTTTTTTTGAATTGGAAAAATTGTCTCTTTCTCTGGTTAATTTTCAATTATTGATGAATTGTTAAGTGAATATAGATTTTATTGAGTAGTGGCAGCAGCATGGATATGAAAATTGTGTACAAAAATAGATTTTTTTTCTTGGCGATTTGAACGTTTCTTGATCATTATAATTTAAAATTTGTCAAATAGCGTAATTTCGATTCTAAAATATATTTCATTAAAATATGCAAACTTTTTAATATAAAAAATATTATGCAATTGAAAATATATTATTCGAACAAGTGGAAATGGAAACTAAATTCCAAAAAAAAAATCAATAGCGAAAACTCAAAAAACAAAAATGTATAATAAAAATATTTAACTTTAGAATTTTCTAGACTTGGATCGAACTAATTCAGTAGCTCGATTTTGACACAAACCAATGATGAAACCCGTTTAAATTACATGGGTTTGATCATTGGTTTGCGTCAGAAACGAGCCAATGAATGAGTTCGATCCAAGTCTAGAATTTTCTAAGATTCAATTTGATAAGTCCTGTGGCATAGTGAGCATTTGATAGCAGCCTTATTGAGAGAAACTTAAGTTTCATTATCATTAAAACTACTGCTTTAACTCATTTTGCTTCATAGTACTGTGTGTTTGTTAAGTAGGTTTTTTGCATAAGCAATTCTCGTATGCTTTTTCAGTTTAACTTAAATTAACACAAACAGATATTCAATCACGTAAACGCTAATGCTGACGATTTAGCGACCTTGGAAAACAGCACGTTGTTCCGTGCTGCAGGTGTTTGTGGAAATAATTACTATTAATACGCTCTTTTAATAATAAATTGTGGAATCTATATATCACTCATTTACTACAACAATGCCATAACTCACAAATGCTATATTGATAGAAAACGAGCTTATAGTTTACAATTTATGTACTTAATGCAAAAATTTTAATTTCTCTCTCAAGACATTTGTATGAAATTTTTACGGTATTCGATATCGAACGAAAATTCAAAACTATTTTTTTATATTTTAAGTGCAAACTTTTTTTAATTTAATTGGATATTGAATCCCTCAGTTCAGCTGGCTTCTGACTGGCAATACTGAGAACTGAGGGAATTATTAGGGAATTTCCTCTTTAAATTATACCGAGAATACTTAATTAAGTTTATTTTAATACAAAAATCATTTTAAGCGTCTGTCTTCGTCTTTCATTTCTTCTCATGAAGAACTTACAAATCGGCTCCAGTGAAGCTCAATTTCTTTTGATATAAAAAGTAGCTATTAGCGATCTAGTAATTTCAAATAAAACATTAATTTTTTATATAAATACATACACATGTACAGTTGTCTATCTATTTATAAAAAATATAATTTATATTTACTTATAAATATTTTTGCACACTTCAATTTTTTAAGTATAAATATTAATTTTTTTGCAATTTTATTCGATTCAAACATATGTATATATTTTTTTTTTATTGTATGGAAATGCACATATGTATGTAAGTATGTATATGTATTTAAATGCATACAATAAATTTTTTATATTATTTATATTAATTTTTTTCAAAATTTGTTTTTTTTTAATTTTTTCTCATCAATTGAATGAGAGCGATGTGTTTTTGCTGGAATTATTGTTCGCACTGCAGCACTGTTTAGCATGTTATTCTCAACAAGATCTTAAATTCAAATAGCGGCAACACTGAAATTGTAATATCGTAGAAAATGCAACTCCGCATTATATTTGGTGCAAATAATATATAAATATTCATTTTTTATTGGCAATTTTATTAGATTCAATCATGTTTTTTTTTTTTGGTTCTCATTACACGGAAATCTATATGTGTATATTTAAATGGATAATATAAATATTTTATATTTTATATATTTTATTCTAAATTTGTTTATTTAAAAATTTGTCTCATCCCAGCAAAAAAAATTTCAAAAATGGTAATCGGGTTTGGAATTAAGCATTTTTGGTGGAAGCTCTTCCCTACTGGATTACCAACTTAATGATTTTAACAAGGCGTAAGACTAAAATAATCGATTCTTGAGAAGTACTTACTTTTTTTTATTTGGCAACTTGTTTACGTAATGGATTTAATCTAAAAAAATCCTTCATTTAGCAACTTGCACGTCATTTTTTTAAATTTAAGGTAATGTGATTTGTAAGCGAGTAATGAAATTTGGTAATCAGAAAAGTAAGTCATTATATGTCAAGTAGTTCTGATGGTAATGTGTAAATTTTTGCTGGGATCAATTAGTCGTTAAATGAGAAGCAATAACATGACATTATTCAATTCAAAATCTTAGGCGATGAGGAAACTATTCCTCATAAATACAACACTGTTCAGCATGTTATGCTCAGGAAATTCTTAAATGCAAACAGTGGCAACACTGAAACTATAATATAGTAGAAAATGCATCTCTGCAGTAAATTCGGTGCAAATATATATAAAAAAAATTGTCATTCAATAGATTAATATTATTCATAAATAACTGAATAGCAAAACAATTTCAAATTAATCATATTATGATGCAGCACAGTGATGCGATTATGAACAGACTCAAACTGTTTTCAAAAATTTTGTGTTTTACACAGAAAAAATTTTTTTTCAAATAAAATTTTTTTCCAATAATATTTGAATAATTATTTGAAAATGACTTTATTTAGTCCACAAATTATTTGCTGATAAATTTGAAAATATTTCGGTGATTTTTTAAGCTTACGAAATTTTGTGTTTTAGGGCCTGTTCATTTAAATGCGAACGATAGATTCGATCGAAAATTTCTATTAGAAACAAAAACAAAAAACTGAAATTTTTTCTTGTTTTCAATATAAATATTCGATCGAAGCTATCGTTCTCATTTAAATGAACAGGCCTTAAAACACAAAATTTCGTAAGCTTAAAAAATCACCGAAATATTTTCAAATTTATCAGCAAATAATTTGTGGACTAAATAAAGTCCTTTTTTTAATTTTTGTGTTAGATTTAAAATATATAAATATACTGAAAAAAAATACAACCCTGATCTAATGAATTATTGTTATCTTTTAAAAATTTTCACAAACTCCATTATACTAGGGTTGTATTTTCCCACACATTTTCTGACACGCTCGTCTTTTAATCTTGGAATGTTTAGCATGCTAGTCCTAAAAAAAATCTTTTAATGAATATTTGAAGAGTACAAAATCAAAATATTTTATACTTTGTATATCTTCAAGCTTTTTCGCGGAAACAATCGTATTTTAATGAATATTATTTTTTGTTTGTTTTTGTTTAAAATTAAAAAAAAAAAATTAAAAACTAAGGCCCTCTCTCACGAAGTCGTCAGAAAACGTTCGATCGACTACTTGTATTGGAAACAGCAATACAAATAGGAAAATTTGTTTTTCTTTTTGATATAAGTAATAAATAGATCGAAAATTGTCTGTCGACTAAAAAAAACTGCAGATGGTTTGAGGTAATTTTTTAAATTTAAAAAACTAAATCTCGAATGAACATTTTGCGTCTCTCTGTATGAATCATATAATATTTACATGGCTGAGCAATTCTCGAGTTGTAAGATAATCCCTATATAAGTCTCATATGATTATCGTTAGATAATCTCTACACACATCTCAAACGATTCCCTCTACGATTCCCCCCAGGGGAGTCTATTTTGACTACGGGTTAAAGGGATGATGCTGACTGTACTAGGCACTAATATCTGGTGGCAAGCTTGCATTCTTCTCGGAAGAGTGGCTGTACTCTGCCGGCAATGGTTGAGGAATTCTCTTGGGGACCTCGCTATAGGTGTATACACAAGACCTTAGCATGAAAGCCGGAGAATTATCGTGGTGGCTGTGGTTGCTACCAAAAACGCTGGGAGAATAGTCTTGTCTTCCCAGTGTTAAATCAATGATAGTGGTTGGTCTGACGCGGTCAGCCAGACACTATTCTAGGTGCTGTTGCCATTCAACAGAAGCTGCTATGGGCACGGACATAGCAGCAGAGTTTAGATAGCTCAAATTACCTCAGCAAGGTAATTGAATATAGTACAGGGATAACTATATTCAAAGATTGCAACCTATGTGCCTTATGGAGTGGGCCATAGGTTCATTCTAAAAGGGTGCATGGGGGCGTTGGTCTGGCGTCTAACCCACACCCAGTGCTTTGGCACACGTGAGATTAGGCCGTAATGGCAGGTACTCACGTAAAGCAATCGCACATCCCTCTACGATTACTATAAGTGTCTTTCACATAAGAATTAGCTTGTGCAACAATTTCTCGCGTGCGAGGAATCTTGTACAATTTAAAAATGCGCACGCCGACGATCAAAAACGCTCTTCATGAGATTCCCAAAAGAATCTTGCGCGATTGAAAATGCCAGCTGGGAAACTTTTAAAAACTATTTAACAACATGGTTGTCAGATTTTTTCTGACCTATTTTGCCAAATTGATTTTAAAAATCGCCAAAATCAGTTTTATGTAGTTTTCCTTAATAAATATTTGATAATAAATTTGATTTTATATAACATTTTTTTTTTTTTTTTTGTTAATATAAATTTTTATAAAATTATCGTATAGAAATTTTGCAGAAAATCGCCAAAAGTAGAAATAAAGTCGCCAAAATTAATTATTATTTATAAATTATTCTAATCCAAATTCAAAATGAATTAATTAAAATAATTAATGTGCGAAAAATCATCAAAATCAAGTTGTTTTAATTTTTGCAGAAGAGTTTTAGTAGGAATTATTTTTTTAAATACTTTTTCAACAAACTAATTTTCCTGATTTTTAATTTCAATTTTGTAAAAATATAGCCACAAAAATCGCCAACAAATTTATTTATCGCCAGAAAAATCGCCATGTCGCCAAACCAAAAATTTAGACGCCAAACAAGTTGAAAAATCGCCACGTTTGACGAGAAATTGTCATATCTGACAGCCCTGTTTAAGAATAAATAAATATCCTAAAATTTTAACTTTAAGCTTTCAATTAGCCGATTAAAAGGTTCAACACGTGCGCTTACAACAAATTTATTTGCAAAAAAAAAATCCAAACTTAACGTTTCATTTGCCAATCCAATGTACACATTTCATTGCTGAGCGAACTAATACAATTTTATAACCTTAACCGGAAGTAACAAAAAATATATTACGATTATAAAAAAAAAAATTATGTAATAAAATGTAGAGCAATTACATGTTTCATCAATGAGGCGCAACAGCCAAATGATTCAATGAATTTTGCGGGCAATTAAAGTCTTGTAAAGTGTTTACAGTATCCCGAAAATACAATATTCATTTTATTACTATTTCAATATCACGGAACACTTGGAAAAATATTTTTTTACACAAATTTTCATTCTTCAGTACAGTTATTGATCTTTAAAATATTTTAATTATTAAAAATTTTCAAACCACAATTCAGGAGACAATGTTTCTGTTCAATTTACAAGTGTTTCTTCCGCTTAATTGTTTTGCTTAAAAAGCACTTTTTTTACACATCATTCGATGCTCAATAAACATAAATCTGTCTTCAATTTTCCCTCCTCAAAAATATACACATGTATGTATATTAAAAATATTTTTAAATCCATCAACGCTGGAATCTAATACTAAACAGATTTTATTCTCAAGTGCTGGCCAAAAAAAAAAAAAAAATCACACAAAACCATCACACACAAGTGGTTAAAGTGAAAGTGCAAAAGAATAAAAGAAATATTTAAAATGTTTGATTTGATGAAAATTATTGAAAAGAAACACACATTTGCAAATGTGTTAAATCGTTGGGGTAAAACATTTCATATAATTTTAATATTATTTTTTTTTTTAATTTTTCGTCAACAGGCTGTCGAAACTACTGGAGAATTCGCCGAGTATATCGAAGAGCATACAAAAGTCATCAAGACCACCACAACACAGGTACAGATTGTTTTGCAAAATTTTTAAATTAAATGAAATCAAAAATTTAATGAGAATATTTAAGACGAAAAATGTTGTTATAGTAAAAAAAAAAAATAAATAAATATGTAGTTAACGCGTGGGTAGTGTGAAAAGTGCTTACATGTTTAGTAGTCGTTGAAAATGTTATAAAATTGAAAATAATATATTAAAGCTGCTTGTAACAGCGGCAAAAGTAATAGTTTTTTAAGCTTTTATTACAAAAAATTAAAAAAAAATATATGAAATCAAATTTATGAATTAAAAGTTTCAGAAAAGTTTTTCCTTTTGTTCACATGGAATTCTTAAGAAAATAGTAAAAACTTGTATTAATTTTTTTTTTAAACAAGTGAGTAAAATTAATTTTGTTTGTATTTTCTTGCAACAACAACAAAAATGTTTAAATACAATAAATATGTACATAAACTTGTTATTAAAAAAAATAATTTGTTTTGTTTGTTAAAATTAAAAAAAAAAAAGTGTAATAGAAGCGGAAATCACTGTTCGTTGCATATCAGCAACATTGGGATACATGCAACATTAGGACAATTTATTGCAACAAGAGTTGACTTTCAAAATATTTAAAGTACAAAATAAATAAATAAAGGCGACATAAGCTAAGCCGCAGCCAATATTTGAATGTGAATGCTAACGCTAAAATACCTGCGTAAAAGAAGAAATCAACTTCTTACTCATTTTACTAAAACTTAAGCAAATGAATACAACTACAATTTAAATTTTAACCTTTTATAAATTTTAGCAGTTTTCATTGAAAATTATCAGATGTAAATAATTTTAGTGTCTGACGGCAGTTTTCGTGGCGGCGCCTTCGCCTTTTTGCCAGCTCGGGAGTTTAGTTGTTTTGTTATTAAATATAAACAAAACAAAAAAAAACACAGCTGTTTTAGCCTTGCAAACATTTGCACTTCCCAAGGCCGATTCACAAAGAATCCGTCATACACTATGCGTCGCACAATGGGGTGAATGGTAGAGAAAGTGGCGATTAATTCATAGAAGTCGTAATTTTAAAGTGTTGTTATTTTTTATTGATGAATATTAATAAATACATAAAAAACCAGCATTTAAAAAAACATTTTTAACATTTATCTAAACAAAAAATAATTTTTTTTAATTTTTTGACGGTTCCATTATAAAACTTTTACTTATAGAAGTCTTAACAAAAACTATAATCACTTGAAATATTATCAAAATTTTCTCTTTTAATCAATGCGCGCAAAAATAACTAAAATTATTGAACTTTGAACACACACTGCAAATAAAGTGAACTACCAAGAAGTTTTATTTTTGCAGTTAGTGATGTAGAATTTTGTCTACTTTCATATGGTACCAAATACGGTTGTGAAAGTTAAAGTTCATCTTTTGAATTAATCACAACTTGTGAAGGCTTTCACCCAACAGTGCGTCGCCTTTTTTTCTTGTTAACGGAAACATTTGAGCAGCTTCAATAGGTTTGTTCTCTATTTTATTATTTTTAATTTTAAGTTCTTTTTTTATTAGTTTATTCAGATTACGGAGGTACCATTAACACAAAATCAGCTTGTCTAGCCTTAAGCACTTTTTCCTTTCTGCCACAGATTAGTTGCTATATTTTTTCTGTTTTTAACTAACACTTATTTGACAAACTGTACAACAATTGCTTTTGTTTGTATGAAAAACTCAAATATTTCACAATGCGCTCTAAAATGTAAATTATTTTATATTTTGTAAATAAATATTTTAAAGTAATGAAACTACTAATACAAAGTGAAGAAGTGCTTGGAAATCAAATTATTGTATATAAAAAATGCAAAAATACATCACAAAATAAAACGGATCGGTGTCAGTCATATCGTCTATTTACACTTGGTTTTAAGGTTAAAAGCAACTTTTATCAAAAACATGTCAGTGTGAAAACACTATTAGTGTGGGAAATTTTAATTTCATATGAGCTGTTGTTGAGGTATTGCAGAACGTGGCATATATCCTAGACTTGCTTCATCTGCAAATATTTTTACCATCAGTTTTGCAACGAAGAGTGATTTCTGTTAGAAACATTTTTTTTCTATAAATAGCACTGTAAAAAAATATCAAACTTTTTATAAACAGGGGTATTCTGTGATTCGCACATTTCGAAATCACCTACGGCCATATGTATAATCAAAAATTGGCATGAAGTTAGCATAAGTGGCAAAATTTAACATGATCTTAACGTGTTTTGCCATATAATTTTACATTAAAAATCATGCTAGGATGTAATCCTGTGTTAAAACTACATTATGCGGGGATTTTTAATGTCAAATTGTATAGCGGAACTCGTCAACACTTAGTTCAATTTTGTCACTTATGCTAACTTCATGCCAATTTTTGATTATACATATGGCCGCTAATTTCTAGGGAAAAGCTCAAGCAAAAAGGTGGCTTATAGCAGCTTTTTAATTGGTTTTAATGTTTGAGATATTTAAGATATTTTATACGAACTTAACTTTAAATGCACTAAATCGTCCGATCAGCAGAACATTGTTTTCGATTTTGGAAATCGCACGATTTCAAAACGCGCGGTTTGCAGAACACCCCTGAAAATAAGGAGTGAATCTGTCAGAGAAGTCGAAAAATCTTAAAGTACGCCGACACTTTAAAATAGTTAGCAGTTCCATACTTTTGCAGAGTATTATGGTGAATCCGAAAAGGAAAAATTATATCTCTTGCATTTTGATAAAAAATCATCTAAAATAACATGTTGTTCCTATCTGCTAGTGTTTGCGTAATAATACAGTTAAAAAACTTAATCCAAAAAATTGTTATTTTACAATTTTTGTGGTAATTTAATGTTAATAAAAATCATAAGTAAATCAATAAAAATAATTGTTGCTTGGAATTTCATTAACAATTTACATTAACTGGCAAACTTGACTATTGAAATTGATTAAATTAAACTGCGAGTTTTTTTATATGTAAAGGGGTGTCCCAACAAGAACGCAAGATTTAAATTTGGCGCCATTCGAAGTGTCATTGTTTGACATTTGAACAATTGTTATTGTTTGCTAGTAGAAGGTACGAGGTTAGTAAAAATGAAGCGCTACACGAATGAACAACGCATTCTCATTGTGAAATTGTTTTACCAAAATGGTGAAAGTTTTGCGGCTACAGTTCGCAAATTTGCGATAAATTTGAGGTCACAATAATGCTCCAAAAGAGTCAACTGTAAAGACATTAATGGATAAATTTGCCGAAACTGGGTCTGTTAGCGATGTAAAGACAACAACGCGCCTTCGACCAGGTCGATCGACCGAAAATGTCGCAGCTGTACGTGATGATGTCGCTCAAACGCAGGTCAAGCGCAAACCGTCAATGGTGTTCGGTATCGTGAAATGATAACCAGTTTTTTCGTGCCTAGAATTGAAGAAATGAATGTGAAGGGCATGTGGTTTCAACAAGACGGCGCCACATGTCATACAGCCAGAGAAACAATTCAATTGCTACATCAGTCATTTCCCGGTCGTGTTATTTCGCGTTTTTGAGACCAGAATTGGCCGCCTAGATCGTGCGATTTAACACCATTAGACTTTTTTCTTTGGGGTTTTTTGAAGTCGATGGCTTACGCGAATAAGCCGACGACGACTCAAGCCTTAAAAGAGGAAATTGGACGCTGCATTAATAAAATACCGCAGCATTTATGCAAAACGGCCATTGAAAATTTCATTAAAAGATCGCGTGTGTGCCCGCAAAGTCCCGGCGGCCATCTGCTCGATTTGTTGTTCCACACATAACCTCATTTTGTCTACTTTACGATATCATAAAGTTTCACGATCTTTTTTTAAATATCTGTGTTTTATTTAAAATTTAAATCTTGCGTTCTTGTTGGGACACCCTTTAGTAGATCTATTTTTACAAACTTTTTTTTAAAGACATAAATAAAATAAATGTAGAGAGTTATTTGCAACAAGCTTGTGGAGAAAACAAAAACCATTCAAAGCTTCATGGTTGTCATGATATTGCGGAATAATCTTACGCCGTAGCTATTCCCTTTAATAATATCTCAGCTATAATTCCTTTATATTATAAGCCCAAAATGTTGATGGAGTGCGGATCAAAGAACTTGGCGGTAAACTAGCTTAGGAAATCATAAAAATATTACAGCCTTATTTACAAAACTTATTAAGTTATTATTATTAAACTTATTAAAAATTTTGTATGAAAATTTGTCTTAAAAACTCTTTATAATGCCTTAATAAGTTTTATAAATAAGGCTGTTAGTATTTTACTTGTATGTCCATAAATAATAAAATAGTGCATGCTGATTGATTTCAATTCTAATTTAGTACAAGTCTTTCATATAACCTGGATGTACAATTCAATGTCAAGTGTATATGTACATAAGAAGTGTAAATATTTGTAAAAAAAAATAAATTTATTTATTTGTAAGCAAAATAAGTTAATTGAGAATGTTTTGTTCAATTGTATGCATAGTTAGTTTACTTTTTTTAGCAAAAATTTTCAAGTTTTGTTTGTACCTATAGTTTTAAGAAACTTCATTGAATTCTGTTTTATGTATGTGCTTTAAATTGAAATCATTAACTTATCACACCACCACCGTTACATATGTTTTTTTGTTGTAACAGACATCCTTCAGCAAACATTTTAATGAATAATTTATTAAATTTCTTTAAAAATAAAAATTTCAGACATCTGGCCACTTGGTTAACGGCAAAGACACGCCTTATCGTACCGTTGCTTTTGAAAAATTCCCCGTACCAACCACTGGAGGAATCGTTGTTGGTAAGCCATTTAAAAAAAAATAAAGTTAATCAAAAGAAAACAAATTAATATTATAATAAAGTGCAATTTGATATGAATACATTCACTCCTATCGTGAACAGTTTTTCCCTCGAAATGTTTTAGCTTTTCCCCAAATTGCAATCGTGAATAATTTTTCCCCTGAAATGTGTTCCCTTTCTTGACTCTCCTTATCGTGAATAATATTTTTCCCATGGATTTTTTCACTTTCCCCTCCGTTTTGTTCACTTTATTTTTGCAGGCGAACTGAATTAATGCACTGCGTAATTTCAATATTATACTTGCAATTATATATTAAAACTTATAAATAATTATTATTAGGGCAAGATCAATAAATAATGTCCACGATTAATAACAATAATTCCTTGGAACATGTCTTTTCATTGAACATGAATCTCTTTGGTTCACATGTGGTAAATTTTATGGCTGTGGTATACCAAAAAAAAATTTTGCACGGCGCCTAAAACAATTAAAAACACAACTTTACACTCTATGAACATTTCATTTGAAACCCAAAATATGTGTATTTCTTATTATTAAACTTAATTTGTTTGATTTTCAATTAATTTTGAAGATTTACAAGTCTTCTTCCCGTTTTTTACATTCACTACGCATTGATAACGGAAAAAAAAGTTCCCATGAAATTTAGGATTGCAAATTTCCTTCATGGGGAATGAAAATTCAATGGGAACAAAAATTTCACATTTTATTCACGATAGGGGTGATTATGTTCGTACAAAAAGACCTTTATTGCTACAAGGGCATAACACAAAAAAGCTAGTTTTGCACAAAATAAGTTTTAAGTTTTCAATTTAAATACAACCCAAGGAAGATATAAAAATATTTTATGGCTCGATTATGGATGGCAATCGACCTTCAGTTGCCGAGTTAACTAGCAACGCAACTGAACTTAAAATTTGCATTATGTATGGCAACATACATGCCAAAAAGTTATCGAAAATACGATTATGACAGATTGGAAACTGAAAATAATATAAACAACTATTTAAAATATAAGAAATACAAGTGCTAAAAAGAAAAATATTGGGTAAAAGTGCTTAAAGACATCAATGATCATAAAAATTATTAGTTAAGTGGAATTAATTATTGGTGAAGAGAAGGAAGTACAAAAGTTGAATCTATTAGACGTCTCTTTAGAATTACTGCCTCTACTGTGAGCAAATGTTGTTGCCTGAAATAAGTTTGAACAATCTTTGTTTTAGCTGTAAAGCATACTTTCCTAAAATATGGATAGAAGAAATTCAAAATTAAAAATAATATTGCAATTACTGTTTAATTTTTAAATTTTTTTGCTTTTAAACTGTGCAGCAACTACACATTTGTGGTTGCCAATATGGCAACTGAAGTTATCAGCTGTTAGTTGCCAGTTGCCATCCGTAATACCATTTCGGCAACTAGCAACGCAACCAAAGTTCGTTTGCCATCCATAATCGAGCCATTATTTTTTCAAAAGTTGCGTGTACGATCATTTTATATGAACAAAATTAAATATGATATAACGACTTTTTCCACATTATCAACTACAAAAAGAAATTTTTTGGGATAGTATGTTTATGGTGCTAAAAAGGAGCGATAGGTTTTTATTTTGTTTTTTTAAACATCAAACAATTTTATCAAAGAAAAAAGTGTGGCAGCACTTTGATTGAATAGAATATTTCAGTTTTTATGATGCTTCATTTTTTACTTTTAATAGTTGAGAAAACTGCTTAATTTTCTAAAAAAAAAATGAAAGCAAATTTTAAATAAATTAAAAAAAATTCTTTATAAAAATAATGTTCAAATAGATTTTTGCACTTTCGCATACAGAAAATGATAATGCCGAGCGAGAATTTAATTTAAAGTGGTTTCATTTCCAACAAATTCTTCATTTATCATTTTCTGAAGACCATAGGTACGGAATTGAAATAAATTTCCATCGGCTTTGATTTGTGTTTGTGACAGGCCTGAAAATTTTTCCCTCGAAAAATCTCTCCTTTTTAACAAAATTGCAATGGTGAATAATTTTTTCCTAGAAATGTTTTCCCTTTTTATATTTCCCTTATCATGGATAATCACCCCTATTGTGAATATAACTACAACATACAGGCAAAATTGTTTTGATAATGAAAAAAGATTTTTTTAGTTCAATTTAGTAAAAACTTCACGCACCAAAAGCGATTTCTAAAATGCATTTTGTATTTTATTTGTATCTTTTTAAATAAGTTTTTTTCTTTAATATGGTAAATATGTGTATGTACACTAATAGAAAATTAACGATATAAATTTAAGAACGAAATCCTTGAGTTTAGATTGTAGAAATCTTCAGATTTCAATCTTGAAATTTGGTCTGTCAGATTGACGTTCTCAAATTTAAGTATAAATGCTTAATTTATTGAATGAATTCTCAAAATCAAGAACGTAATCTTAATTTTAAGATTATATTGGTAAATTTTTAAGAATATGATCTTAATTTAATTTTTATTAAGAACAAAATCTTGAATTCGATCTTAACATAAGATTTTATTCAAGATTACAATTTTAAGTGCAACCTTTAAAAATATTAAGATTTATTCTTGAATCAAGAATTTTTGCATTAACAGACTATTAAGATAGAAATGATTTTATTTCGAGCATAAAATCTTGATTGTAACACGTTTTGGTATTCTTAATACGATATTAAAATTAAGATTACCTTCTTTATTTAAAGAATGCGTTCTTAAATTTTAAGACCACGTTCTTAAATTGAAGATTACGATCTTACAATTGAGACTACGTTCTTGTTTCTTAGAATTCATTCTAAAAATTAAAAATTTATGCTTGATTTTGAGAACGTCAATCTTACTGATCAAATTTCAAGATTGAAATCTGCAGATTTCTGCAATCTAAACCCGAGAATTTTGTTCTTAAATTTATATCTTCATTTTTCTCTTAAAAAAAAAAATAAAAAATTTCTCTTAGTGTAATAATGTATTCTTAATATACTGTGCAGCAAACCAGTAACCACCCGACCAATTCGCTTACATACATTACTTCCAACAAACACAGTTGATTTGATGCAAATCTCAAATTTCGTCTCCTTATTTTTTCAGTAAGTTTATTTTCTTCTAATAACATAATCGGAACGAAATGCTGTTCATTTTGTGGAATAACAACAATTTATTAAGAAAATTTTAAAAATACGCGTAAAAATCAAATTCCATCAATTCACAATAGCATGTTCGACTTGCAACAGATGTTTATTTTATTATTCCTTAAAAATTACCAATTTCAAATTTATTATTCATGGGAATAAAAATACAATTCCATAGAATTTTTCCCTAGAGATTCGCGGTATGGGTGAATATTTTTCAACAACAAGAACAAGATCAGTAAACCATGTTCACGATTTTTATAAATAACTCCCTGTAACAACTTTTTTCATAGATAATGAACTTTTTGGTCTATATGCAATAAATTGTTAAGCAGAAAATATTCCCACTGCACCTAGAATAATTAAAAGCTCAATTTTCGATTTGAAAAATTTTTATAAAATTGAATTTTATTTCTTTGTTATGAAACTTAACGCACTAGTAATCCCAAATTATTATTCAGTAAAATATTTTTTATTAAATAAAAACATTGAATTTGTTTAATTTCCAATTAATTCTTAAGCTTTACAAACCTTCTTCCATTTTTTACATTCACTGGGAACTGATAGCGGAAAAATATTTCACGGGAGATTCAAGCTATGTACAGACGATTGTCAGATCTTACAATATTGTCAGATCTGGCAATGTGCTGACAATGTACTGGCAATCGAAAATTGCCAGCACAATATTTCTTGTCAGTTCACACGGTTGTCAGAAAATCTTACAATTTATTGCCAGACGGTTGTATGACAATAAATTCATCTGACAAAATCGTCAGTAGAAAAATTGTCAGTTCACACGGTTGTCATATGCACAAATTGTTAGATCTGTTGTTATGCGTTGCCAGACTTAAACCATTTGTTGGAAATTGTTAAATATTTATCGTTTGTGTTTGTGTTTAATGTAAAAAGTGAAAGCATAAATTATTATGGACCATAAAGAAGCAATTGCAATGATTTTGTCTGCATATATTTTATTATAAATTTTTTATTTAAAATCAAGCGTGTGCAGTGTTGTCCATAGAAAGAATTATCTTACAATGACGCCATTGTCAGATACATGAACTTCGCACATCTGACAATATTAAAATGTCTGACAAATATCTGGCAATAATTTGGCAATGTGTTCACACGATTGTAAGATGTCTGACAATTTGTTGTCAGTTGCTAGTCTTGCAATGGACTGACAATGCCTTTTCTAGCAACGGCGTCTAGCAAAAATTGCCAGTTGACACAGTTGTAAGAAATTTTTAGCACATTTTACTGGCAATATTGCAAGATCTGACAACCGTCTGTACATAGCTTCACGATATCATTTTTCCCTTTGAAGGGGAACAAAAATTTTATTTGCTATTCACAATAGGGATGATTTATGTTTATATTTTTACGAAAGCACTTTAAAAATAAAATTACGACATTTGATATGGAATCCAATGTTTTTGAATTCTATTGAAATATTTTGAAGTTTCTTTGCCTATCAAATGCTCACAGGCTTATTTATAAAAAAAAAACAAATAGGTACGAAAATTGTAAAACTTTTCAACGAAATTTATTTCTCGTTTTAATCTAAAACACAAAAATACATATTTACATGTAAATATGTATATACATATGTATGTAAGTAGTATGCATTATGCATACATATTTGTTGTTTTTTATATCTGCTTATAAATTTGAAAATGAAACAAATTAAATCTAGTCCACAAATCGTTAAAGTATGTATTTAAAAATAAATATTGAATTTGCAAAATACAAATAAGAAAAAAAGAAAATGCAAAAAGTTCTTAAAAAGTTCCAACAAATTGAATTAAATTTAGATTTAACACAGCTATACATACATGCAATTGGCGCAAATCAATCAAAATATTAGAAATGAATTTAAATCAAATGTATATGAAATATAACGAACAAAGTGTAAAAACTGTTTGTAAACTAAAAAGGAATCAAACGATAAGTATTTAACATACATGCTCGTACATGTGTGTGCATGTTTTGGTGTCTCATCAATTTATAGCGGGTAAATTGTTGCAATATTGTGATTTTGAGTACGAGCCGTTATTAAATATTTATTGAAAAATCTGCATACATTTTGCTATTGGATTTGAAAATTATTGCACTGCTTGGTGGCTGTTTTACATTGAAGAATTTTGAATAGTGCTTAAATTTTTTTTTAAATATATAAATGAAATGCATCATTAAATTTAGATCGCTATTTGTAGATGAGTAAATCATAATAACTACATACTATTTTATTATTAAAAAAAAATGCTTTGCTTTCGGTTTTATCATCACCATATTGACATTTTATTCATATTGAATTTTTATATGCTGTCGTATGTGCATATGTATTTGTAACGAAAATTTCCAGGCTGCCGTAATGTGGCAGCCAAAAATAAAATAAATTTTCTAATAAGAAATGAAAATTTCTGCAGAAAAATATGTTCCTATATTTTGGTCATTTCTTTTTGTTGAAACCTCATGCTGAAATGAAAAATCAATGTAACAAATGTTTTTGGCGAAAAAATCCATCTAGGAGCGACACATCATTTAAATTAAATCATCATCAAAAGAAATTAGGCACTGAACGCGGCCGAACATTTTCCCAAAATTTTTGTCAAATTTATACTTAACAAAAATATCATTTGAGGTTTTTTTTATTTATAATTTATTGTATTATTTTTAAATTGAATAAAATTTTATTTGTTTTTTATTTGTTTGAAAATTGCCATGATTAGTTTTGGTATGTTAAGATTTCTTTTAATCATGAGTTGTTTGTTTTATACGAGTTAGTTCTTTTTTATTAGATTATTTTTTTTCGAAAATATTTACATACATACAGACATAGATAAATATAGTACATATGTATTATGTTGTTGTAACGCATTTATTTTATCCATCAGTCTATAAAATTCGAAGCGTATGTATGTATATTCACATATATGTATATATATATATATATATATATATATATATATGTACATATCGTCACCTAAAATCCAAAAGGGCGTAACTGCACTTTTTTCTTTACAGCCGAAGTGAAAAACTTTATAAATTTGTTTCGTAGTAGCTAAATTTTAGGATTAAGTATAGAAAACTAATGCGAATGTGATCCAATAAAAAAAAGAAAAGAATAAGAAAAAAATCATTTTTCCTAATGGTACTTACGGCTTTTTGGAATCGCTTTCTGTGAAAAGTAACAATAACATGCATAATCACCTTTATCGCGAACCTCAAGGAAATAAATTCTTGGGATTAATTTTTTGTATTCCCATGAACAACATTGTTAGGCAATAAAATTAACATCCGTTACGAGTCGAACATGCTATTGTGAATTGATGTAATTGTATTTTTTACTTGTTACGTATGTTTTAACAATTTTTTAAATAAATTTTGCTCCGATTTATCTTATTTTTATTAGAAAAAAATGAAAAGATGAAATTTGAGAGATGCACCAAATCCACTGTGTTTATCGGAAGTAATGTAATTATATACATATGTGAATCAAAAGCATGAAGAATTATTGGCAGTATATCACAAACATAATCTACACGAAATTCTGAGAAAATTCTCCGAAGAAACCACGTGTATGAAATCAATCCCTATGCCGCTCCTCTCGACATGAAAATGTATTTATATACTATAATATAAATAAATTCATGCATTTTCAATACTTTTAATAACAAAAATTAAACATTTTCAAAACCCCCGAATATATCTAGAAAAGATTTGATATCTTCTAAATGGCTGGACCGTTTTCTTTAAAACATAGCTAAGAACCCTCTCGATCAAGTCACCTATCAAACCGAAAAATCTAAATCAAAATCGGTCCAGCTGCTTGTTCTGTACGTGGACACGGACAGACACGCACTACAAACTTATAACACCTCTTTTTTTAGTCAATGATTAAAAATAAAATCAAACATGTTTAAAAAACAACAAGAAAACTATTTACATTGTGCTTCTTTTTTTTTTGTTCCCAAACAAAAAGTTTGTGAAAAAATACCCTTATTTTTTGGGGAAAAACACACGGGAATAAAAACCGGTGATGCCATATTTTATTCGAACATACGAGTTTTTTCACTTGGAGATAACTCACGATTGCAACTTTATTGAAAAGGGAAATATTTCGAGGAAATAAATATTCACGATAGGGGTAATTTAATTAAACTCAGTTTTCTTAATCAGTTGTCATTTTTTTTAATATAAAATATATAAATTTATTTAAAACTAAATATTGAAAAAAAAATAAGAGAAATATTTATTTTATTGACAAAAAAACACAAACATAAAATCATGCAACGAAAAGAGTTCAGAAAACAAAATTTATTTGAAAGTAACACGGATACCACTTTTGGTGTAATTTTTTCTATATAAGTACATAAAATTGAAGTTACTGCTTTATCAGTTTAATGCATTTTTTTGCAGTGCAGTACGTCCTTTTGAATTTAGTTAATAAAATTGGTATTTTTATTGTAACCCTGTAAAGTTCTAGAGAAAGTTGTGTTTTTATTATTTACATCATTATCAATCAAAAAGTATATTTTGCATTTTTTGTCCGTTACGGCCCTTTGGATTTTAGGTGACGCTATGTGTATATGAATTTTATTTAAATTTTTATACTGCATTTTTTTTTCAAAATGATCATAAATCATAAATTTAATTAACATGTTGTTTATTTATGTATATATGTATGTGTGTATAACCAAATGTTTTCTTTTCTTTATTTTTTTGTAATGTGTGTAAATTTTTTTAAATGTATTTGAACAAAAAATGGAACTCATTTTCCTTTAAAAATTATTTTACACAAAAAATGCTAAAAACTGCATATTCAATTAATTTTCTTTTCGAAGTCCAAACAACGAAAATTACATACATATCTGCATTTCCACGGGAAAGTTCATTTTTTTGTCACTTGCGACAGCAATCAATTAAGCTTTACTTCCGAACAATATTATTAGATTTTTTCTTAAAATTTTACCTAATGCAAAGCTAAGGACGGCCTACATAAATATATAAGGAATTAAATAAAAACGTATTTGTTTTTGATGTCGCACGCGACAAAATGTTGGCATTCCTGTAAAAATGCCTATATCCAATTATCTAAAGTATTAAGCTTTCAATTAATAATTTTCTTTTTAATTTTTAAGCATATATTTTAGAAAAATAAGCTGTGGGGTGGTGGATAGAGGGAGTAGTGTCTGTGGACATTCGTTTGAAAGTTTTCCACATTGAAAGTGACAGATAGTTTATTCTACATACGAATATAAAGACTAAAAAATGTTGGGCCTTATTTTATAAAAAACTACGCTTAGCGTTCACAAATTTCATGTGTTTTGTTTTTTGGAATATAAATTTTTTCCATATAAAATTTTTCAACGCTTGGCGTTGCGTTTTACAAAATTATGCCCTTATTGTATCTGTTATGCGCAGCTCGTATTGCCCATAAAAATGTTCGGGTTTAAGGAACGCATTCCATTGTAGTGCAGCCCACATTGCGTAGATACTGCAGTGAATCACTAGAGCTGGATACCCTACGGCCATACATATTCTTTTGTATCTACATCAATGCTGCCCACAGAGAGAAAACCGAGAGTAATGTATAAGCGTATGTGCATTCATTTGTACAAAAAGCCGATTGATGTTCGGCACTCTGGCGCTACTCTGGCCAGCAGTGATCTACATGCACACATACATGCAATTATGTATTTTTAAATCAAATCAAACATTATCAATTAACATTCTTTTGATTTTTTTCAAATGTTCTTGTTGAGACCAAAAATGCAATTAGAAGTATGTCCATATGTCTGCAAAATGACAAGTTATTTGAAAAATGTGACCAAGATCAATTTATATATTTTGTTAGTTATTTGCAGTTTAATTGCCTTCCAATATGAATTTCGTTTTTAAACTATAATAACAGCTGCAGTATTGCAAAAAAAATATCTATATAATAATATTAATTGATTTATTGCTTTTTGTCAAAGAAAAAACTATGTACTTATGTCTACTTTCGAAAGTCCACCTGACATTTCACATTTTGATGCGTTCAATTAAAACGAAATGCATCAGACAGCTATAAGGAAAAAATTCAAGTAGAACAGGCATTAATAAATATATGTATAAGTATGTATGGGTGTACATTAGTCATTCACATAACTTTTTATTATTTATAAAAACAATTTTTCTTTTAAATTACAATATTTCAAAAACGTTGCTTCTTGAATCAAAATCCTATTCCTAGCTAACGAATGCATTCCACCCGCATCAAGTCAAAAAAACGAATTTTCTTTAGAAAAATGTTTTTTAATATACTTGCACAATTTTTTTTAAATAATATCAAGTAATTACAAGACATGTGTAGTGGAATTTTAAAAAAAGGCAACAATGAATAAAATTCCTGGAGTAAAGGGTGTCCCAACAAGAACGCAATATTTAAATTTGGCGCCATTCGAAGTGTCATTGTTTGACATTTGAACAATTGTTATTGCTTGCTAGTAGAAGGTACGAGGTTAGTATAAATGGAGCGCTACGCGAATGAACAACGCATTCTCATTGTGAAATTGTTTTACCAAAATGGTGAAAGTTTTGCGGCTACAGTTCGCAAATTGCGATCAATTTGATAGCTTCGTCAATAGGCAGAATTGTCGCATTTTGGGGTGAGGAAAATCCTCGAGTGATTCACGAGAAGCAAATGCATCCTCAACGTGTCACTGTGTGGTGTGGATTTTGGGCTGGAGGAATCATTGGACCTTTTTTATGAAAATGAGACAGGTCAAGCGCAAAGTCAATTGTGTTCGGTATCGTGAAATTATAACCAGTTTTTTCGTGCCTAGAATTGAAAAAATTAATGTGGAGGACATGTGGTTTCAACAAGATGGCGCCATATGTCATACAGCCAGAGAAACAATTCAATTGCTGCATCAGTCATTTCCCGGTCGTGTTATTTCGCGTTTTGGAGACCAGAATTGGCCGCCTAGATCGTGCGATTTAACACCATTAGACTTTTTTCTTTGGGGTTTTTTGAAGTCGATGGTTTACGCGAATAAGTCGACGACGACTCAAGCCTTAAAAGAGGAAATTGGACGCTGCATTAATAAAATACCGCAGCATTTATGCAAAACGGTCATTGGAAATTTCATTAAAAGATCGCGTGTGTGCCAGCACAGCCGCGGCGGCCATCACCCCGATATATTATTCCATACATAAACTCATTCTGTCTACTTTACGATATAATAAAGTTTCACGATTTTTTTTAAATATCTGTTTTTTATTTAAAATTTAAATCTTGCGTTCTTGTTGGGACACCTTTTAATAGGAAAAACAAATAATTCCTAATTGGAAAAGGGAATTTTATTCATAATTGCCCTGATAATATAATCAGCCTAATTATGTATATTCCCCAGGAATTTCTTTCCCACGGAAAACACTTTTCTCATGAAAAAATTTCTCCAATCATAAATTCCGCGGGAACAAAAATATGAAACACTGGCATCATTGAATATCAATGGCGGCTGTTTTGCTTGTTGATATTTATTTATTAATTTTTTTTTGTGTGCAAAAATAAAAAAACTTGATGTTTTAATTAAATTTAAAGTAAAATTATTTAAATAAATTAATAAAAAATTAATAACGAGTATTTGTGAAGGAAATTAGTGCTGTTTTTATGGAAACTACAAGTATTGGCTTCATTAAAGCTGAAAAAAATATGTTTGTGCTTTTCATATTCGACCCACAAAAACAATAAAATATTTTTTTATTGATAGATACTTCGATTTTTATGCAAACTCCCTTCTGGTTTGCTGGTGAAAAATTTCGGTGGTAAAACGAATTTCAAATGCATTGAGAATAGCTAATTTTTCCACCATCGAATTTTTTCTGGGGAAATTTTTATTCACAATAGGAGAAAAGGGAATAGTGAAAAAACTCGCACGGAATTTTTAAAGCAAACGAATATTCAATTTGTTTTTTAAAAATTGACTGGAATAGCAATATCCATTACTTGGTAAAGTGGTATGTCACCGTTTGTATCGTTATAGAAAATGCGAAAATGCATAAATTTTACATAAAGTTTAGAACATTTTACAGAAGAATTAACATACTACTTTTTAAATATAAAAATGCTAAAAGTAACTTATGCCAAAAGGCACTTTTGTCAAAGAGTATTTTACTAATAGGCCATTTACATCAGCACAAAATCTAGCAGATTTTAATTAAAATCTTTATGAAAATTATACCATTTACACCCACTTTTTTGACATTTATCAAGATTTTTATCCAAAACAAAACCCATTAACTAAAAAATTTCCAACACTATAACTAAATAGCTGCAATGTAGCTAAGTCACACACCTTTTTAAGCAAACCGTAGCTAATTCACTCATCTTTTTTTTATAAATATGTTGTACAGGGTGCTAAAAAATTAATAAAAATATTAGATTTTTGTATTAGATTTCCTACAAATCTACTGACAAAATAGATTTTGTTTTGTATGGGAAATCTAGTACAAAACAGTAAGATTTAGCTCGAAATCTCATAATTACTAAATTTCGAGGTAATTTAAATGCACTATAAAGCTGCTTTTATCAAATGGTACTTTTATAAAAAGGTAGTTTCTGCCAAAAGTTACTTTTACAAAAAGGTACTTTTGTCGTGAGCTCCTTTTAAACTTTTAGCAATTTTTTCCAAAGATACAAAAAGTAACTTAAAAATTTACTTTAATAAAAACGTAATTTTGTCATAAGGTACTTTTATCCATTTCTTTAAAGGAACTTTCTGCTAAAAATTAACTTATGTCGAAAGATATATTTCTCAGAGGTACTTCTGTAAAAAAGTACTTGTATAAAAAGCTTTAAACCAAAATATTTTTTTATCAAAAGATACTTTTGTCGTACTTTTTTCAAAAGGTACTTTTGTCGCAAAACTACTTTTTTCCAAATGTACTTTTATCAAAAGGTACTTTTATCAAAAGATATTTTTATCAAAAGGTACTTTTATCATGAGGTACTTTTATCAAAATGTAGTTTTATCAAAAGCTACGTTTATCAAAAGGTACTCTTATAACCAAGTGCTCTTATCAAAAGGTACTTTTATTAAAAGATATTTTTATCAATAGCCTTCTTTTATCAAAGGTACTTTTGTCAAAGCTACTTTTATCAAAAGGTACCTTTATCAAAAGATATTCTTATCAATAGTTTTTTTTTATCGAAAGGTGCTTTTGTCAAAGCTGCTTTTATCAAAAGCTACTTTCTGCCAAAAAGTACTCTCGCCAAAAGGTACTTTTACCAAAGCCATTTTCTGCTAAAAAAAAAATACTGTTTAAAAGTTGACGCGTGTGAACCGAGACTTTCCAACCAAATTTACTTTTATCAAAATTAATTTTTTTCAAAAGGAACTTTCATAAAAAGGTACTTTTATCAAAAGGTTTTATCAAAAGGTACTTTTATCGAAAGGTACCTTTGTAAAAGGTACTTTTATCGAACGGTACCTTTGTAAAAGGTACTTTTATCAAAACCATAACTTTATCAAAAACTACTTTCTGCTAAAAAAAAGTACTTTTTTGAAAAAGTACCTTTATTAAAATTTGTTTTTTTTTTCAAAAAATAATTTTGTGTAAAGGTTTACCTTACTCTCTACCTTAAATTAATTTTATTAAAGAGTAGTTTCTGCCTAAAATTTATCTACTTTATAAATAATAATTTTTGACTTAAGACAGTCTGGCAGTAAATGATTTTATTTCATATACTTTACTATGATATTTCAATCAATATTAATCAACTACATCGATTTTTCTCAATATAAAATTTAATTCTCAAAGCTAAAAATAATATGTATATGTATGTGGACGGACGGACACAAAAAGAAAAATTAAAATGTTATTGCAAATAAATTCGTTTACCTGCATCAAAAACATACAAATTTACATACATACGAGTATTAATACAACAAATAATATTATTCACATTTCCTTCTAATGATCGATAAACGATTGACGATAGATGTATTATTTGCACCTTGTTCTTTTTATTTCAACTTTTTTTCCATATTTCAAAACGAAAATTATGTGCTCAAAGTTTTCGAGATGTTGAAATGAAAGGGAGCAAGCAAAGAAAAAAAAACATGTTGAAATATGCAATTTTGATTAAAAGTAAAGATCACAAGTTGTGTGTTAAAGAATTTTGCTTTTCGAAAAGCAAAGGCAGCAACAACACGTACAGGTAGATGTATTTATTAGCCTGAAAATCTCAAGAGACTTTGTAGCTTTTCTCGCTGGTGGCTAATAAATAAAACACTTTCCTCAACAGCAAAAAAAAAAAATTGGAAAAACAACAGCGACAACAGAATTTCTTTTTTAATATTGTATATGAAAAATAATATATGAAGAAATGAGAATTTTTCCAATCCAAAGCTTTTTTTTTTGACATACATACATACATAGATATACATATATACATGATGAAGCACTCATACACGTACAAAAAATGTTTGCAGACTTCTTCAAATTCCAATCTATCGTATACACACATCCAAGCAAAATTGTTGTTGCTTAAGTTGGTTTTGGTTGGTTGGATTAAAATGTTTGGAAAGAAGAATTTTTGTGTTATGGTGTGAGTGTAATCGCTAAAAGCCGCAGCAGAACCACCAGCAGCAGCAGCAATAGCCGTTGGCTGATTTTCTTTAACATCTATCTGCTCCCTCATTTACTGCTCTGAGGACCGAAAAATTTTCATCGATTCGATCGATAGATAGACGGACCTTAATTTGAAATTGAAATTGCGAAAGCTCAATTGGAAACGGGACGTTTAAACGCTTAGACATATACACGGTCCATATTAAAGAGTTTCTTTATTAGTTTCAATAAATATTAGAAAAGAAAATCTCTAAAATCAAATGAAAATCTCAAAAACAAGCAAATAAATAACAAATTACATCACAAAAGGAATTTTCCAGGATATACTCGTAACATTACATAAACATACTTACATATACATACATAAATAATAAATAAATAATTTTAAAATACATAAAAAGTGTTGGAAAGTAGTTTTACAATTTTTATTAAAAATAAAAAGAAACAAATAAAAAATTTTTACATATATTACGTAAAAATTAATCAAGTGCAAAAAAATTTAAAATTAAAAAAAAAGTAGTGTGAGATTCCTTAACAGGATTTTGAGTTGAATTTTTTCCTAATATATAATTACAATTAAAAAAAACCCCAAAATAAATAAACAAAAAAATATTACAAATTGTAATTTAATATTGATTTGCGAAAAAAAACAAGAAACCTAAATAAAAACATACATACTAAATAAATATTTATTTGTTATTTATTTGCTTATTGAAAAATACTTATTTTCTAAAATTATCTTTAAAAAAAATAATTTTTTAACTAAAATTTAAGTGTCTTTATTTCAAATTTGCTGCATGCGTGTGTGTGTGTGTGTGTTGCATTGAATAAAATCTTAAAAAAAATACCACAACAAAAACAAATAAAATAAAATAAAATAAATTTCATAAATTCATTATGAATTTTGGTTGGTATGCGGAAAAACCTGAAGCTCCTGAAGCCACTTGGGAGGACATTACCTATTTTTATCGTCCCAATTATTATAAAGTAACTGTTTCGGAGCGTGATCACGTGGAAAAGACACACGTCTATTATAACGAAACTCTAATACCGGAGAATGAAGGCATAAGTTGTGATTTTGTACCACTGAACTTTAAATCATCATTTCATATTGTAACGCATCAAGGTAATTATATACATGTGTATAAGGGAAAGTAGTTTAGAAAGAAACCGCTTATAAAGTCATTTCATTCACAATATGAAATAAACAGGGACCGTAACGGTTATAATTTTTATTTTAAAAATCACTTTTTAATCATTATTTCTTGATTTTTATTTATTCCTCAGAAAATAACAGTTATTTCTTGATTTTTATTTATTCCTCACAAAATAAGAGTTATTTTGTGACTTTTATTTATTCCTCACAAAATAACAATTACTTTTTGATTTTGATTTTTTTGCTTAATTTTTAAAATGTAGAAAGTGTAATTTTTGCGTTAAAATTAATATTGACCGATTTAAAATTGAATTTATCGCCAGAGTCTGTAAAAAAAACTCTTATATGTTTAATTAAATTTACTTTTTTTTATAGTTTATTCATTTTAAAAATTAAAATGTTTTTAAGGAATAAATAAAAGTCCCAAAATAACTCTTATTTTCTGAGGAATAAATAAAAGTCACAAAATAACTCTTATTTTGTGAGGAATTAATAAAAGTCACAAAATAACTCTTATAAAATCCAGAAATAACTGTTATTTTCTGAGGAATAAATAAAAATCAAAAATATAACAATCATTGCATCTATAGGTAGTCCATGTAACATAGAGTATCGTGGTACATTCCTTGTGCACGTAGCACTTCTCTATTACTGTGATTTTTTCAGTTTAAATTTGGAAAATAATCGTTATTTGCGATCCCTGGAAATAAATAATACTTAAATAAAGAGAACTCTAGTTTGAAAGTTCTGTCTATTAAACTCTGAGAAACAAAGAAAAATACTTAAAATGTTTAAGCTTTTCAATAGTCTTTAATCAGTTTTGGTCCTTCGAGCTTTACTAAGAAACGAACGTTTATTGCATATACTAAATTTTTTTTATTAAGCGGATAAAGTCAGGGATTGCACAGAAAATGCAGCGTTCCCCAAACACCTCAAGCAAGCTCCAAAATTAAATAAAAGAAATTTAAAACTTTGATGCAAAAAATCTATAATTTTTCACTTTTTAAATTAAAATATATTCTACTCTAAGAAATTAATTGTGCAAATTAAAAGAAACATTTAAGTTTTAGCTTTACTTGGGCTTGGTCCTTCGAGTTTTACTACGAAGCAAACATTTAATGCATATGCTATGCCTTCTGTGTTATCACGCTCTCTATTAGCAACTAAGTACATATGTATGTATATTCAGCCGTAAGCTGATAAGGTGCATGATTGAACAGCAAATGCAGCTTCCCCCAAGCAGCCTAATTTAACTTTTCTTATCTCCTTTAGAAAACCACATTCACTCCTATCGTGAACAATTTTTCCTTCTCAAAATTTCAATCGTGAATAGTTTTTAGCCAGAAATGTTTCCCCTCTTTTACCCGACTCGCTGGTTTCTTACATTTGATTCGACTGAATAATATTTTTCGCGAGAATTTTTTCAATTTTTCCTTGGCTTTGTTCAAAACTGAATTAATGCATTGAGTAATTTCAATATTTTCTTTCCAATTACACATTAAAAGTTATATGTAATACGATATTTTTAAGTAGGACAATATAAATAAACAATCTTCACGAATTATGAATCCCTTTATATATCACGTGCATTAAATTGTGTTTCTGTGGTACATATACAAAAAATGTTTTTCATTGCACTTAGAATATTTAAAAATACAACTTTAAATTTCAACGTTTCATTTACAACAATAAAGGTTTGTGTTTTTTATTATTAAAATAAAATTTGTTTGATTTTCATTTAATTGTTAAGCTCTGCAAGTCTTTTTCTCTTTTTTGTTCACTGCGAACTGATAACGATGGATTCACAATAGCTTTTTTTCCCGTCGAAGGGAATAAAAATTTTATGGGAACAAAAGTTCAACATGGTATTCACAATAGACGTAATTAATTGAAGTTCCACTTGTTATTCACAATAATAAACGAAAAAAACATTTAATTTTCTAATGAAAGTGAAAGTATTAAACCAAACCTGTGCTTCGTTTCTGTAACTTGTGGGAAGTTTTCGCATCGAGAAAAATTAAATAATTATATTGATTGTCCGATTTTACACAGGGCTCTTCATATAAAAACCGAAATAAACTTACAAAAAGTATCAATTTACATTAACCTTTATTTTTAAGCAAACATCGTTCTACACACTATAAGTAATACATTTAAGTTGAAATATGCCAAAGTATAAGCTAAATTAAGCTATTATTCCAAATGAGATTAGAAGTCTAAAAGAGATAAGGCGCAAGTCATAGTGTTATAACTTCCTGAAAAATCACACAAATTAATTGAGATTTTTCCCAGGAGTACATACATACATTCGAATATGCAGTTTACAGAAATCAGCTTATCTCTACTTAAGCACTTTTTCTTTTTTGCCACAGATATATTGTTTTGTTATTACTCACCTTATGTTTAACAGATGAATTAAAATTTTTACGAATCGAAAAGTTCTCACATTCGTTACAAAAACGAATTATGAAAATATCCGAATCAAAAAATTTATTGTAAAAATTTAATCAAATGTAACCAAAATGACAGGCATGTCTTAAAATAACTTTTTTCACGAGAGGTAAAAAATTTCAAAATCGGTGTGAAAGTTTCTAACATGTGTTTTATTATGGAGAAGTAGGTATTTAAAAATTTTTAATTGAAGCTTCCATAAGAATAAAATCCTTTAAAGAAATATTCTCCCTTATTCCAGTTGTCGTCATCATTGTTGCCGTCACTTGAATGTCAACATAACTTTGTTTCAACTTCAACATCAATTCATCGACGGCGTTGATTATTTATCGTTTATTTCATTATTATTTATTTATTTATTTTTGAACAAAAATTGTATTAAAAATTAAAAATATTTTTTATTTGTCCATAGAATCTAATTCATTAGCTAAATTTTTAAACTGGACTCCCTGAGCTGCTCCGTAAGGTTTCAATTTTTTCTGAAACTGTAGCAGCTTTGCAACATTTTGCTTTAACAAGCTAAAAGTAAGCTGCTGACTCCGAACGTTGCATGACATTCAGCTTTGGTGGCGACCATTTTATTCTTAACTTTCTACTTCCAGTTTAGTAAAACCTATTAGTGCCGGTACAAATTGTAGTTTCATACTGCAACGCTCATTAATCTTACCTTTTGCTATTCGTCCCCAGATCCAATTCTTTCCATTTTTCTTTAAAATTACTGAGAACAGTGGCATTGTGAAATCCTACTGCAAGCGAGGGATTATTTTACAACTCTTCCTCTAATTTCTTAAACTGGGATATAGTTGGTATTTAAAAGTTTTCTGTTTATTCTTAATTACTGTTGGCTTCATACATTTTAAAGCAGTTGTCAAAAATGGCGGCAACAAATTCAAAGTCGTTTCAATGCAACATCGCCGTTAATTATTTTTTGTAGAATGCAGTTCATATATTGGCAGTCATCGATAATCTTCGATAAAAGCGACTACTTAGAACAATACCCATTTTAGACAAGCAAATTATATTTTCTAAGTCTTAATTTAGCTGGAAGAAAAACAAAAAAAAGGTATACTGCCTTTGTGTTTCTCCCAACTGAGTTAAGATTTTGCAAAGTAAACTTTGCGTGCCTTAAAGGGTATTTGCGTGTCTAAAAAGAGTCTAAACGTTTAAAATACGATGGCTTTGGTACACACAAAGTTTACTTTGCAAAGTCTTGGGTTTGTAGGAGAGAAGCGAAAAGAGAAACCTTCTCTCACATAATGTCAAAAGACTTTGCAAAGTAAACATTGCGTATTTTATATTAATAAGATTATTTAAAAATTTAATAATTTAAACGGCTTACTAAATATTTTTAATGAAGCTACTTATGCCACTTACGTACCTTTTCACAATGTATGGTTAAAAGATAACAGGGACTTTAACGGCAAGTTTTGTATGACGAACTTGCAGTTAAAGTTCATGTTAATTCTTAACCATACATTGTGAAAAGGGACATTACAAAATAAAATACAAATGTTCACCTCTGTGGGGGTGAATAATTCACCCCTATGGTGAAAAGTTTTTCGCTCGAAATATTTTCCTTTTTCCTCAAATTGAGATCGTGCATAATTTTTCCTCAGAAATATTCTTCTCTCACGAGGTGGTAGTACCCAGCGTTGTCAACTCGGTGTTTTTCGCACCGTTTTTAGTGCTTTTTGAAATTTTCGACGCGAAAAATTTTGAAGTTAGTGCTCGGTGCTTTTTAAACTAATTTTTGGTGCTTTTTATTTCTTGGCGGTGGCACTAAACCCAAAATTCAAAAAGAATTTTTCTTATATAATATATATATATATATATTTTTTTTTTTGAAGAAGTCTAACATTTAAAAAACATAAGCACTGAAGTTAAATGGAACATTTCAAAATATTCTATTAAGATTGTACAAAATTGCTGTTATTAATATTGCGTTTGCTGTGAAAGAATGTTTCCACAGCATTGTTTAATAAAAATCATATTTTGAAAGTCTTGATTTTAAAAAAATTTACTACTACCCCCATCGAGTTCAAAATCTAATCAGCAAGTCAAAAATACTTGCCAATTGCTGCTAATTTGACTAATTCCAGGTGATTTGTTTCTTCGTTGACGAAAAAAAAAAGAATTTTTTATAATAACTTAAAAAGTTTCGTCAAATTGATTTTAGAATTCACTGATTCTCATAGAATCAAAATGCGTATCGGATGCTTCAAATATTAACGGCCTGGCCCACGATGTCGACAAGAAATTATCTATCGCTTACTTATATTGAAAACAAAAACAAATTTTCTTATTTTGTTTTTGTTTTCAATATAACTAAGCGACAGATAATTTCTTGTCGACATCGTGGGCCAGGCCGTAAGTTTTAGGGATAAAATGCAAGGTTTCTATATTTTTTATATAAAAATTTTTTTTTATAAACAAAAAATTTTAATTTAGTGCTTTTTTACTTAAATTACGCATTTTTTCCTGGTTTCAGTGCTTTTTGAAATTTAAAAGTTGACAACGCTGGTAGTACCAGCTATTTATATGAAATTTTTATACAAGATAAAATACGAAATACCGAATTATTTTGTATTATTAGCTCAAAAAACGCATTATTTGAGTTATGACACTATTGCAGTAAATGAGCGATATGTTTGTCTTATTTTCAATTAATCTATTAGCTTTACAAATCTTCTTTCCGTTTTTTACATTCACAACGCATTGATAGCGGGAACAAACGTTCCCATGAAATTCGGGATAGCAAATTTCCCTTCATGGTGAATGCAAATTTCATGGGAAAAAGTTTGCACAATTTATTCACGATTGGGGTGATTATAACATGGCGTTAGTTAAAGATGTGATTTTATAGGACGGATAAACAGTTTTTCATTATTGAAATTTCACTTTTACCTAAAAGTGAGCGATAACTTAAAGGCAGGCTGACCCTACCTGTAGCATTTATCGTGAGGTTTAGTCAACTATCTACTTTATAAATTACAGCCAAATTGAAGATTATTTATTTGAACTAAATATGATACAAAATACAACACAAAATACATAATAATAGTACAAAAAAAAAACAAAGGAATGGACAAAAATGCTTGCATTATATTTGTAATTGCCCACATAAACAAAGTCAAATCGATGCCACTATTTCCAACAATCAATATCCACAAAATCCACAACAATGTTGCCATCACACAAAAATTGTATTGTTTATTTAATCGGACAGTTGTAATAATGGAAACATTTGAAACTTATAGTTCAGTTATGTTTTTATCGCAAAGTTGTGTTAAATATTGTATGGCGGCGTTCAGCATTCTTTTGAGATCTTGGCACTCATTTGAAAAACAATATTTTTTATGCATATTTTAATATATTTTTTTTATTAATTTTTCCTTCTCATTGATAATAAAATTTTATGATTTATTTTAACAGTTGTTTGATGTATAATGGAAAAATTTTAAATATCCTTAGCATATATCGTCAGCTGGAATGCAAAACCACGTAACTAACAAAAATTAAATTAATTATTGTGCATGACATTGAAACTCATGTCCCTACAGTCGTATAAAAAATGCAAATAAAAAAAACTTTTCTGCAGTCACTTGAATATAAAATTTAAAAAAGTATAGTTACGTGATTTTGCATTTCAGCTAAAGATATGTAAATATTGAATATTTGAAATTTTTTCTTAAACATCAAATTAGTATTCAAATAAACCAATTAAACTCCCCCTAAAGAGCATCAAATTTTATTATCAATTAAAAGTTAAATATCTATGTACATAGTTCATCTGTTTATTGTTTATGAAAATTTTCATTTACAAAAAAAGAAAATCTTTTGTTTTCAAAGAAAACTACATATATGAATATATATATATATGAATCAACGACGCGTGCCAAACGTTTAAAACCAAACAAATTTCCTAAATTTTTTCTTTTAATCTTTTTTTTTCTGTAAATAAACAGAAATTAAATTTCTAAACAAGACAAATTTAACGAGACATTAGCCAAAGATTATAAAACTATGTAATTATTCAAAATTTTATTAACAAAATTCGATATGGTTTCAAAAACAATATTTACATTTTCAACAAATTTCTTTTTTGTTCGTCCTCTACTTCTTCAGTATGTACATAATTACTGCATTTATGATGCTGTTCCTTTGAAAAGTTGCGGCAATTGACATGAATGAAAAATTGTGTAACATACATATACATTCAAGCTAAAACAACGAAACGACAAACGTTTAATGGTTCATTTAATGGTTTATTAAAGTGTAGCATTGCTTTTATTCAAAATTGTTTTTTAATTTTGCCTTAAATCAGTTTTACGTTAGCCAGCCATTTCTAACATCTCTGCTTCATCTTTACATTCGTGTATTCAATTTGATAAATGTTAGACATTAACCAACGTGTTAATTTCATTTTATAGTGGAAATTTATAATGAAACAATTTTTTTTCTCTTTTTTAATATAGCAAAATTAATTTTTTTTGTTTCTCTTTTGCACAGAAATTTAATTTAATGCTTTATTTAATAAAAGGATTTAGTTTTTTATTTCTCTCGACCAGTTGTGTACAATTAATAATGAAACATTTTTACTTGCAAGCAAGCAAGCAGTTGCTGTTGCCGTAAATTTTCTTAAAATTGCTAAAAATCTAAACTAGCTCTTTTCTATCATTGTAAATGTCATACTACTGTCACTAAAGTGTCATGATTTGTTGTTAAAGTGTCATAATGTCGTTTGTAGTTTGATTTTTCTTTTTGGTTTGTAAATGAGCAACTTATGCTAGAATATTTTGGCAATATTTCAAATTTGGCAGGCAAAAAAAAGTATATATTTGCTTTTTTCGTTTCTTTTCTCTTTTCAAATTATTATGTTATTTAGTAGAGCACTTTATTTTTCATTGAGATTTTATGAAAAATTCTGGTTTATTTCTCTTTACTTTCTGTGTTTTATATGCGGCCAGCCCCACAAATTGTCCATTTAATGTATTTCGGCACTTGTTTACATGGGTTTTTAATTGTATGTATTTTGAGTGTCTTCATTTTAAAATAGCAATAAAAAGACATGCATTGTTTTAATTGGAGCAAACAGTATTTCTAAGCACTTCCGTCGTTGCAGCACAATAATAAAATTTATTTTAAGGGCTTGTGTTGGTTGCATTTCCTATAAATAAATGTTATTTTATTGTAAATAAATTTCTTTGGACTGCTTTTGTATAAATTGTTCAATCAGATGTTTTTTTTTCTTTTTTTGAAGGCTCAAATTTTTTGAATAGGCAACACTGACGGTTTTTGTGTTATTTTGTTTGGTAATTCATCATGAACTGATACAAGATTGTACAAGATTATCCAAAAGCGTTCCAGACAGCGATGCCAACTTGTTGCTTTTGGCACTATTTTTGGTGCTTTTTGAAGACTAAAAACGCCAGTTTTTGAGCGTTAGTGCCAAACTAACAAAAAGCACTAAGTAGTACTTTTAAGAAATTTGTGTATTTTTAAAATTACTTTAATAACAAACTTGGTGTATTTATTTTTTCTGTGTAAATCATACCTTTTTCGTCTGATATATTTCATTAAAGATATTGATAATATTGCCGAAATAGAGAATAGCTTAGAAAACATTGTTAAATTGCACTCGTTTTTCACGTTAGTGCTTTTTACGCTTTTTAGATCTCAAAATTACGCTTTTTAGTGCTTTTTTTAAATTCTGATGTGCTTTTAGAGCCAAAAAAGTTGGCATCACTGGTTCCAGATAGCAATTTTGTGCAATTTTGAGAGCGAATGAGAGAGTAATTTTTTTTCATTTACAAACTAGTGCGAACTTTTTCTTCTGGGTAACATAGCGTCTATACCTGATATAATATCAAATATATTTCTATCAGCAAACGTCAAATTTCATAGCAGAGCGAATTATATTACGTGTGGACTGCAATATTAGTATTATATTAATATTACCCTACGTCTACACCTGATATATTTTTGTCATGACAATTGTCAAATTCCATATAGGAAAAACAGCTAACATAAAAAAAATATTTTTCAACATAAAGTTTGACTTTTATCATGATAAAAATATATCAGGTATAGACGTAGGGTTATATCAGATATTATGATATTGTTTTCGTAATATATATTTAGAAAACAATATTATGATATCAAGTGTCAAAAAACGCACACATGCATAGATACGAGAAGAGAATTTTGTGAATTTAAATGAAAATGAATATTTTTTGATAAAAAAAAAGTGATGAAATGCTTTAGTTATACACGATGTATTAAGGAAATCACTAAATTTCTATGAAATACACATTACTATTCAAATAAACAAAGATGTTCACTGCCTGATAATTATGAAATATTATGATATTTACAAGTGTACGTTTTCCCCTACATATATATTAATATTAATATAAATATATTTTTCTTCTCATTCTGCCGACGTTCTCTCTCATATTATATCAGATTTAATATCAGGTACAGCGTTGCCACGACCAAAAAAATTTTTTAACCACAATACAAAAAAAAAAGTAACCAAATGCAAAAAAAAGTAACCAAAATTTTTATGTATTTAAAATACTGTTTTATTTGCACTTCAGTTGAAAAATATACATACATACATATGTTAATATATAAAATCATATAATATAAATTTGTATTTCAGTTTTAAAAGTATATCTTATTATAATTAACAATCAATAAAATCAATTTTGTAAAAAAAATACTTCAGGTAAATTATTAGAAATTTCAAAAATTGGCTTGTTTTTATGGTTAAGCAATTGTCTATATTCATTTCGTTCCCGCTTGTGGAACTCGCCAGCAGACTTCAACCCAAAAAATTTTTGAATTCAGTTAACAAACTCCGTATGTTTATAGAAAGACTCTTAGCACAATTCTTTAGATTGCATTATTGAGTTTACAGTCTTGAAATCGAGCTTATTCCTATATTTAGTTTTAACTAGACTTGGCTGCGAAAATATCCTTTCAGCAGCTGTGTGGCAGTGACATTAAATTTTACATTAAATTAATTAAATCATAAAAACATTTTTCGTTCAATCCATTTGTATATTTTGAAACTGCGTCCCAAAATTCAACTATGACCATATCAGCACTTACTTCTAATTTAGAAAATTTGCCAGCGGCGACTGTTAGCCGACTCACAGCCGATCGGCTTCGTTCCCTGCTTTTTATATTGGGTACACACTTTGCAATGTGTTTACGCAACACGTTTATATTTCATGTTGCATATTTTGATACAGACTATGCAACCTACAATGCAATCGCCAATGCAACCCATAAACATCAAAACATTTTGATATTTTCGAAACTTCGAAAATAACTTCGAATGCAACCATAAACAAGACTACACACTATGCGACCGACAATGCAATCTGCCTGGTTGCATAAACACGTTGCTAAGTCTATACCTACCATTACGCTCTCAAACTTAAATAAAAAAAATTCGCTTTTAACTTTTCACATAGTGTTTGACGTTTAAAGATTTTGCAAGCATGAATGCATCTGATTTTTCAAACCAGGGGGCCTACTCTGTAATTCGAAACGAAAGAAAATGCTTTCGAATTTGTATGCTTATAACATGTAAATTCGAAAGCATTTTCTTTCGGTTCGAATTACAGAGTTGGCCCCCAGGCTTGATATGTTCAGAGACAGACATGTATTTTTTAAACGCTATGTTGATTATCCAGTGTTGTCTTTACAACGTAGTAAAAACGCTTAAATTGTGATCTTTTATCAAGATAATTAGTTATATGCAAATTTAACATACCACATATGTACATATGTGTATGTATAAAAAATGGTTATTTTTGTGTTGAAAAAAAGTAACCAAAATGGAAAAAAAGTACACAAGTACACATTGGAAAAAAAAGTAACCAATTTTGGTTACAAGTAATCAAAACGGCAACGCTGATCAGGTATAGACGCTATGTAAGTTAGGACAACAATTAAATAATCAGCTGTTTTTTGTTTACATATGGAACTGAAAAATTAATCAGAAAATTTGCAAATTTAGGAAAAAGTTTTTACATACAAATCTATTAAAAAGCAAAATGGAAGGTTTTTTGAACAAAGTTAAAGTTGTAAGTAAACTTTTGCATATTTCTCCATTTCTTTAACATAAAAAAAATGCATTTTTTAAATATTTCACTTTTTTGGAATTTATTTTCATTTACTTTTTACAGCTGTTGCCAAAATGATGCAAAATTTTTGTTTTTATAATGTTATGCGTTTTAAGCGACTAAAATCACTTAAATTAAATTTAATGTAAAAAGTAAGCAACATGGTTTTTTGCGTTCCAGCAATTTTGGATAATTTTTGCATATTCAGAGAGTAATTTTCTTGTTTCTCTCATTAGTCCGAACTTGTACGAAATCTTGTGGAACACACCTATTAAAGATTATGTACATAGCACTCATTTACTCAAAGAACGTCAGTGATGCAGAATTAATCCTCATATTGTTCTTCATATTATGTAAAGAGTTCACACAAATATCTTGTTTACTCAACTCTTGAAAACTTCATACTCATTTTCTTGCAAACTGGTTTTTTGAGTTATGACATTATCTGAGAAAATGAGCGATATGCACAAATGTATATGGCACCCAGAACCTACTTTGGTCTAACTTTCAAAGTCCTTCCTTTTCCCATCCAGAAAGCAATGGAAAAAGGAAGAAATTACAGTAATTAAATGATTATGAAACTGAGTCTACACTGATAAATTATTTAATGTATAAAAAAATAATAAATGAAGGTATTATAATGCAAAGCCATTTATCGGGCAGACAAAATCTTACCTTTAGCTAAAGGTAAGTCGTGAAAATGGCCCTAAAACTACTAAAAACCAATTTGTAAGAGAAAATAATTTTTAATTTTCACGTAAGCAAAAGCATTTTCTTAACATAAACAGCATACACAATAAATTTCTCGCAGTGCGTTTGAGAAAAATTAGTAAAAAGATAAGCAAAACTTTATCTCAGATAAGACTAAATGAAAGAGAATAAGAATACGTGTGAATTCGATTTGCAAAAATCTGTAGACTCTACAGTTTTCTCAATTTATCTGGACGTACAGCTAGCGTACCATCTTCCCGATAGTGCAAGATGCATTTCATGCTCCAGTATTGTTCATAACAGAGGTAGGTATTATATTGTGCGAAGGAAATGCTCGGAGAATATCGACATTTTTATCGATACCCAGACAGCACTTCTTGCATTAATATCACTTGAAACTTCATAAATTTTAGTTAACCAGACACTGTCGTCGGACCGACACCACTTTTATCTGGGTTCCTGCACTTATGTAGTAACTTCATTGCCAATGAGCGGCCGAACTAACTAACCAAGGCTGAATCCGTTATGGAGGCTTCTAATTCATTATCAGTCGCAGTGCCATTTGATACCATTAAAAACATTATCCTCAAACACTTGCTCAATTCATAAATGTATGGTAGGAGTCGTACAAACTTTTTTGTTATTATCTGTATGAATTCAACGTTGCAGTGCAATATTTCCTCAATCTTTGCTGGCAAGACAAAAAAGCGGACATAGGAATATTGCAGGAATACTGCAGAAATATTGCCTGTGACATTACAACGCTACGAAGAAATATTCCTGCGAAATTTTGAGCTCTATGGGAATATTTGGTTATGAACAATGTTTTATTGAAACTACCAATAATTCACGAACGGCCTATGACTCTTACAATAGGTTGTAAATTGGGGAACTATCTTCAGAAAAGAAAAATATAAATGAAGTAGGCTGAGTACGTATGGAGTCGCAAAGTAAATGAGACCCTGCTTCCACTATAAATGCTCAAAACAAAAAATAGTAAGCAAAAATAGGAAGAGCGTGTCGCGATTGGCGAGCGATTCTTTAATTTTAATTACGAGCAATTTATTTAAATTCCCTCATAAACCCATGATCTCCAATGACAGGCTTCCGTTATACTAATCACAACAATTCATCCTTATCATAAACATATTTTCCCTCGAAATATTTCCCTTTTTCACAAATTCCAATCGTGAATAATTTTTGCCTAGAAATGTTTTCGTTTTCTTGATTCCCCTTATCATGAATAATCACACGTATTGCGTATGTAGAGTCGAATATTCGTCCACGATAATTTCGTACTAGATTAAAGGAAATGTACACAAGTTTGCTTTAATCTAGGACAAAATTCTCGTAGACAAATATTCGATTGATAAGGGGAATCAAAATCCCCGTGAATATTTTTCACGGAGATTTCTCACTTTTCCCTTGGTTTTTGTTCATTTTTCTTTTTTGGGGGTAACTGAATTATTTCATCGCAAAATTTCTATATAAATAGAATATTTATTTTTAGGACAAGATTACAATTGTTAATAATCCACCTTATCACGGCTGGTATTTATCGACTTCACCTTCGACTATCTGTAGTTGATTAAAGAAAACAAGCTACATTTTTTTCTTTTCTTTAATCTAATACATATCGCCTGAATTTGGCCGCAAAACCGCCAATCACAATAAGGGGGAATAATTCCCGGGAACACCTTTATCCATGGAGTATGAATCTCCACTGCACCTAGAATATTTAAAAACACAACCTTAAAGTTAAACAAAAAAATTCGTTTGGAAACTAAACCTTGTGTATTTCTTATTACTAAACCAAAGCAAATTCATATAAGGTATACTCAGCTCAATTCGCTTTGAGAAATTTATACTTTAAATGTCAGAAAAATGTACTAAAAAATGTGTTTTGATATCCAACGTATATTCAAATTACAAGCGGCGAAAATAGTCACCTAAGCCCTAGTATGCCAACTAGTATGGATTCGCCTTGTTACTAAACTTAAATTTGTTTGATTTTCAATTAATTTTTAAGCTTTACAAATCTTCTTCCCTTTTTAACATTCACTCGGACTGATAGCGGGAAAATAATTCATGGGGTATTCACGATAGAATTTTTCCCTTCGAGGGGATTTAAAATTTCATGGGAAAAAATTCCACTTTTTATTCACCATAGGGGTGATTATGTACGTCTTTGGTGTAATTTGTTTTTTTATTAGCATTTGTTTGTTTGTTGTCTCAAAATACGTACTTAAGCCTAATCATCTTGATTATCTTGATAATGATTTTGCCAAACTGATATGTATTTACAAAATATTTTAATAATTTGCCGGGTCTTTAAACTGCTGACTGAGAGCTTCTTTATTAAAAAAAAATGTGCGAAATATTCTGAAGTTTTTTTTCATCTCTTGGTTTTATGTGTTAATTTATTGTATATGTATGCATATCACGAAGAAACTATTGTATAGATTTTGATAAAATTTCGAGCAGAGCTAATTTTGTACCTGTTTTAATATGCGAGTGTAATAAAAAAAAACTTTACCGCTGAAAAAAATATTTGTTTTCCAAGGGAAAAAACAAATTAAAAAAATAAAGTTGATTTTGTTTTTTTTTCTTAAATGGCGGGCTCATCTATTATTAAATATTTTATAATTGAGTCATCATACACAAAGACAATATACATACATAAATAAGTATATATGTATCTAAAAAAATTTATATCAAATACATATTTAAATAAATAAAAAATACTTTCATAAAAAGTCAGAAATTTATTTTTGAATTTTTTTTTATAAAGTGCTTAAAATAAATTTAGAAAATTCTCTTAACTGCACACAAACAAGCAGATGTTAAAAAAAACAAAAACTATTAGTTTATTAATAAAAAAAATACTTTATACTTGTCAATTTGTGAAGCTATTTCTCCAAATGTATTGAATGGGCTCTGGCCTTAAAATTTTTTAGTTGTAAACATGTGCAATATTTTATTTAGATGTTTATATTTTTTAAAAACAACTACGTATTTGTTTTTGATAAATTTTTTATAGTACTATTACAACAACAATTATAAGATTCTATGATCGAATGTTGTTGCTAATTACACATGTAGTATGTTATGAGCAATGGCAACATATTGTAGCGGTCCGCACTATGAAATTTTTCTTTATGAAATTTTCTTTAATTATCTTTTAAACTTTCATTCGGTTATTTTAACATTATTTTTACTTTTTGCAAGATTTCCGTAGCAAAAACAAAAAATTTTACAACTGCGAATTAGAAAACAAAATAAAGGGCCTTATTGTGATTGGCATATTTTGACTTCGACTACGACGTTTTTATCCTAGATTAAAGAAAACATGTTGTGAAGTTCTATTATCTATTACAAAAACGTCGTAGTCGAAGTCGAAATACGCCAACCACGATGAGAGGGACAATTTCCAAGTACATGAATGCGTGAACTTCACTTCATTCTTCTCTCTCTCTCTCTCTCTCTCTCTCTCTCTTTAACAAACAGTTTCTGAAAGAAAAATTTCATGCAGGATTGTTCTGTAAATCACTTTATAGGGCATTAACATTGTCTCGAAATCTAGTACTTACGAGATTTCGAACTAAATCTATTTACTTTTTACTAGATTTCCCATACAAATCGAAATCTATTTTGTCAGTAGATTTGTAAGAAATCTACTCAAAATCTAATATTTTTATTTCTCTTTCACTAGCCTGTACAATATATTTATAAAAAAGATCAGTGAATTAGTTAGACGCAATTTACACTGTGCCTTTTCTGCTTGCCTGTGCAGGCAGGCTTTTTTAGTTTATTGGTGAGAGGGGGTGAGAAGCTTGCGGTGTAGAACAAAAGGCACGAAATGAAAATTCGAGGGGATTTATGACATTTCCCTTTGCCTCTTTCGTATTCTCAGCATTAAACGTGTATATAAATGCCAAAAGGCATGAATAAAAAAGGCTTAATATAAATGTGTGTGACTTTTCATAGGAGTTTCAAAAGAAAATTGTCAATACAAGGCAGGCTAAAAAGGCGTAGTGTGAATAGCGACTTACGGCCTGCTTAAAAAGGTGCATGAATTGGGTACATTGCAGTTGCTTGGTTGCAGTTTTGGAAATTTTTCAGCTAATGGGTTTTGTTTCAGATAAAAAAAAAGTCTTGACAAATGTTAAAAAGAACTTAGTATAAATGGTGTAGATTTTTATAAAGATTTTAAATAAAATCTGCTGTTATGGTAAAGTGATTTCGTCAGAAAAATATTCGTTCAAAATTTATCAAATGAAGTTCTTTGTTCAAGTGATTCGCATTATAAATACATACATAAATAAATAGTTACCCTGGTATCCTTATAAAATTGCACTTTGTTTTCTTTTTTTTTCAAATAATTTTTATAATAATAATTACAATGCATTAAAATAAAAAAAATTTAATATTAATTCTTTTTTTATGCAGCTGAAGTAAAAATGCCCAGCGGTAAAGTTGACAAGCCTGTTATTCAGGACAATCGCGATGGTACCGTCTCGGTTAAATACGATCCCAAGGAAGAGGGCACACACGAGTTGGCAGTGAAATACAATGGTGAACCAGTTCAAGGTAAAATTCTTGAGTCACACTAATTTTTTCAGTCAAAATTATAATAATCTATCTTCCAATTTATAGGTTCTCCCTTTAAATTCCATGTTGATTCGATTACTTCTGGTTATGTAACCGCCTATGGTCCTGGCTTGACTCATGGTGTTACTGGTGAGCCCTGTAATTTTACCATTTCCACTAAAGGCGCCAGTGCTGCTGGCTTGACTATGGCTGTCGAAGGTCCCAGCAAAGTTGATGTAAGATTAGAATATTTTATTTTATTTTATTTTATTTTATTATATTTTATTATATCACTATTCCAGAATATTTAATGTTTAAGGGGGGGGGGGGGCTCCCTGTTCCCCTGGTAGAAATTAAAAAATTTTTAATTTAAGATTTACTAATTTAGATATTTTTAGATTTAGTTGAACTGTAGTGAATTTTAATCAGAAACAATTTCTTTTTAGCTAAAACGTGTAGTTTAATTAATTAATAAAAATATTTCATTCAATAAGAATTGAAATTACTGAACTTATAACTGAATAAGAAATAGTTTCTGATTAAGATTTACTAATTTTTTTTAATGGATCGATTATGGAAAGCAACTGAACTTAAGTTGCGTTTCTGTTTGTCAAAATAATAGCTGCCATTTTCAACAGATAAAATTAGAGCTTTCCGTTAACCAAGAAATTATGGTTATCGCTAGTTATGTTATTTGTTGCCTTTCGGCAACATAACATTCCGAATGTCAACTGAACTATAGTTTATTTGCAATCCATAAAAGGCTCATATGTTAAACTCTATTTAATATTGTATTTATTATTTCCTAATTATTTTGCAGATCAACTACCACGACAACAAAGATGGCACCGTCTCCGTTCAATATCTGCCAACTGCCCCCGGTGAATACAATGTCTCAGTACGCTTCGGCGACAAGCACATTAAAGGTTCTCCCTACACGGCCAAAGTTACTGGCGAGGGTCGCAAACGTAACCAAATCTCGGTTGGTTCATGTTCCGAAGTCACCATGCCCGGCGAAATCACTGATGCAGATTTGCGTGCTTTGAATGCTTCGATTCAGGCACCCAGTGGCTTGGAGGAACCTTGCTTCTTGAAACGTATGCCCACTGGCAATATTGGCATTTCGTTTACGCCTCGTGAAACTGGAAAACACATGGTGTCTGTTAAGCGCAGTGGCAAACATATTCCCAATTCACCGTTCGAGGTCACCGTAATGGAACGCGAAGTCGGTGACGCCAAAAAGGTTAAGGTTTCGGGTAATGGTCTCAAGGAAGGCAAGACCCATACTGAGAATGTGTTTTCAGTGGACACACGCAATGCGGGATACGGTGGTTTGTCTGTATCTATTGAGGGTCCCAGCAAGGCTGAAATCCAATGTACTGATAAGGATGACGGTACATTAAACATCTCCTATAAACCCACTGAGCCGGGTTATTATATTGTTAACTTGAAGTTTGCTGATCATCATGTTGAGGGCTCACCATTCACCGTCAAGGTAGCTGGTGAGGGCAGCAATCGCAAGCGTGAGAAGATTCAGAGAGAACGTGATGCTGTGCCAGTTACTGAAATCGGCAGCCAGTGCAAATTGACCTTTAAGATGCCCGGCATTACGTCCTTCGACTTGGCCGCTCGTGTTACTTCCCCAAGCAATGTCACTGAAGATGCCGAAATCCAAGAAGTAGAAGATGGTCTTTATTCCGTTCATTTTGTGCCCAAGGAATTGGGTGTTCACACCGTGTCCGTCCGTTATAAGGATATGCACATTCCCGGTTCTCCCTTCCAATTCACTGTTGGTCCACTACATGACTTTGGCAGTCATTTGGTTAAGGCCGGCGGTAGTGGTTTGGAGCGTGGTATTGTCGGTTTGCCCTGCGAGTTCAATGTTTGGACTCGTGAAGCTGGTGGTGGTTCTTTGGCCATCTCCGTTGAGGGCCCCAGTAAGGCTGAGATTGAGTTCAAGGACCGCAAAGACGGTTCCTGTGATGTATCCTACAAAGTCACTGAACCCGGTGAATACCGAGTTGGTTTGAAGTTCAATGACCGTCATATACCCGACTCGCCATTCAAGGTCTATGTTTCTCCCGATGCAGGCGATGCCCACAAATTGGAGGTTCAACAATTCCCCGAAGGTAACATTCAAGCCGATGCACCCTATCAATTCATGGTACGCAAGAATGGTGCCAAGGGTGAATTGGATGCCAAGATTGTTGCTCCCTCGGGCACCGACGATGACTGCTTCATTCAAGCCATTGACAGTGAGATGACCTCCGTACGTTTCTATCCACGTGAAAATGGCATTCACGCCATCCATGTTAAATTCAATGGTGTTCATATTCCCGGCTCACCCTTCCGCATAAAGGTCGGCAAGGATGTTGCTGATCCTGCAGCTGTACAGGCTACCGGCTCTGGCTTGGAAAATGTTAAGACTGGCCAAAGACAAGATTTCATTATCAATACCTGCAATGCTGGCGTAGGTACTTTGGCAGTCGCCATTGACGGTCCCTCCAAGGTATCCATGGACTGTACTGAAGTCGAAGAAGGCTACAAAGTACATTACACTCCATTGCTACCCGGCGATCACTTCATTTCAATAAAATATAATAACATTCATATTATCGGCTCTCCATTCAGAGTAAACTGCGAAGGTAAGTCCTAGCTTATTCCGCCATTCAGCAATTCGAACTTGATTAAATGTTTTCGAATTTGTTTTGCAGGTGAAAAATTGGCTGATGAGGGTTCACAAGAAACATCAAGTGTTGTGGTAGAGACCGTGCATAAGGTATCTAAGGGTGGTAAAAATAGTGGTGTTGTTATGCCCAATTTCAAGTCTGATGCCTCCGTGGTAACATCTAAAGGCATGGGTTTGAAAAAGGCTTTTATGGGCAAGACAAATACTTTTACCATTTGTGCAACTGAAGCAGGTAAGTTATATTGATTGCTCATATTTAATTTTGTCGTGTTAATTACTGAATAAATTTTATTAATTTTCCAGGTAACAATATTCTTTATGTGGGCATGTACGGCCCCAAAGGTCCCTGCGAAGAGTTCAGCATCAAACACACTGGCCGCAATAACTACAATGTAAGTTACCTGGTTCGCGATCGCGGCCAATACATTTTAATAGTCAAATGGGGAGATGAACATATTCCCGGCTCACCTTTCCAAATTGATGTCTAAGTCGCCGTTTATTAAACATTTAGAACAAAACTACTCCTCCCCTCTTCCCCGCAACACTGATAAACAATATAGTACTGGCAAATATAACGTTTTCAAAAGTTATAAAAATTAAATTTTTTTAGTTTCTTTTTCGGAAAACTCTTAAAAGGAACTTCCACTTCCATACCTATTAAAATTAAGTTTTTGCTTGTTTTTTTTTAATACAATATGAAAGAATAAACGATTTTTTTTAATATACATATGTAATATTTCTTTCATATTCTCGAATTAAACTAAAGTAACGTTCTTGTCGCTGTTTAAGTTGAAAATTGTGTTTTTTTAGATTATAAATTATGTCTGAGTACTTTTGTGTCCTTTTTTTATATTAATCCTAATCTTATATATATTTTTGTTTGTTTTTAACTTTATACATCATTACGAAGCAATATCACGTTTAAATAATACGAGTAATTATTTTTTTTTAACACTTTAATAATTTATAATTTAAAGTAAAAATTAATTTAAAAAGAAAAAGAGTAAAATGTATTTCTGTTATCCATACGTACATATATTAAATATTATATTATGTTTTTATGTTTTTTATGATATACATATATATATTTTTTTTCAAATATAAAATAATTATTTATAAATAAAATATTTAAAAAAAAAGAAAATTTAAAATTTCTATGGAAAAATTCATGGAATAGGGATAAGGAACATATGACCGTGGAAACAGATGAATGTAACTTAAACTGAGTAAGGCTGAGATTATCGGTTTATTTTAATGGTTTTTTTCTTGCTCTGAAAGAAAATAACTTTTCTTTTTAACTTGTTTCAATTTTGAAATTAACTAATTTTTCGGCAGCTACTTTTTCACGTCTAATGATTTTTTTTATGATATTAAAATTATCCAAAAAAAACTATCCGCCGCTCTATGTCATAATAATATTGCATTGTCATCCGATTTATACATGCATGCAAAATGTCAACCCAATCGGAAACCGGAAAGTGGATCAAATTTAATTTGCAAGATTTGACTACAGACAGACAATGGGACAGGTGAAACTAAACAAAAGCTTATAAAATAATTACTTCCAAGGTTTATGAAAGAGCTCAAGCGATAAGAGTTTTTTCGCGTGCGTCTGGCAACATTTTTCATAATTCTTTCTAATTTTTTTTCTTTTTTTTTTGGATCTTTAAACCTTTTTAACTCGTATTTTTGACGCAATACTATTTTCAAGACCGTCTTATTTTAACGATACTCAGAATAATTTTGTAAATATTCAGAATATTTTTGTCCTCGATGGATATGATTAGTTAATAAATAAAATTTTTCTGAATCACTTACCCTTTAATTTTTCCTGCAATTTATCTTGGTCAATAGGCAAGCTTCCGATCTTTATCCTTGAACACATTTCTGATTCAATGTATTATGTATATGATTCTATTATTATAACTTCACTTTTTCTCTATCAATTTGCACCAACTCCTTCCTATTCGCCAGCACTAATTTTTAAAACATTTTGGAATAATTTTCCTTTCAGCTTTTATATTTTTTTATTTTATATTTCTATATTGAGCATATTCAAGAGCAAACGAATTTTGCAGCACCTTATTTCAGCAGCAGCCGGTCAGACAGCCAACCAACCAAATTAACTAACATTTACATTAAAAAATTAAGAGCTCTGGTTTTTTGTATATTTTCTTAAGATTTACTAAAAAACTTTTAAGACATTTGCTTTCAACGCCACCAAACAGCGAATCGCTAGAACTCTCTATAGAACTGTGGGTTGATATCTTTCACACGGACACTTTAGATTTAGTAAAAGTTCTATTAACTACAACAACTCACATTAAAACACGCTTTTTTCTTAAGAAATTACCAAGGCATATTAATATTCCCATTATTTCGCTTTGGAAATGACCACATATTCGTAGAAATACTTAAAATCTTGAAAACACAACAATCGTACCCTACATTTCTGTTCAGCAACTAATTTCATTTATTTTGCTTCAATGTTCACTCTTTTCTTGCAATTTAAGGTTTTTAAATAATTAAAATCTACTTTTCAACAGGATTCTTACACAACCACATAGTTTTGTTCACTAATCAGAAAAATCTTGTGCGAGAAAAAATATAATACAAATAGCGCCAAATATTGACAAGTAATCAAACGGATATGCTCTAAAATGGTAGCAACTGTCTGAATGAACAACAGTGTTGCAAATAAAGTACTAAATTTAGTACAGTAAAAAGCAACACAATAAACCGGAAGTGCCGGAAACAGCACAAATAATAAAATCCGTAACATAAGCCGCTAAGCAGAAATTAACGGCGGCTTGCAGGCATTTTCGCGGCTCAGTTTTATTTATGAAGGTTTTTATACAAAACACTTTTTAATACATGTGTATGTACTATTATAATCCAAAATCATAAAGAATTATGCATTCCGCTTGAAAACTGTTTTAATACTGTTTATTTGAAACTTTCGTTCTTATTTATTTCATAACGATTCACGGTAGCGTAATATAATATGTATATCAAGTACAAATTAAATTAAATTTTAAATTATTTATTTAAATTAATTATATTTTGGGCTGGGGGTCTAGTATTTAACAATTTGACATCATAAATTCGAAATTAAAAAAATTGAACATACATACATAGGTTGTTATTCATGACAACCACAGATATTGTGTAAGCCAAATTAAATGTGAAGATTTGTAAAGAACATATAAATACAATGGCTGTGATTGCATTTGCGAACATTTATACCTTTATAACTTTATACCTTTTCAACGCAAGTTACAGCGCGATTAAGGCTTTTAGAGGAGGCTCCTGTACATATTGTTATTACTTACCAGAAATCGTTAGATGGACAAATTGTATTGCAAAAAACAATAACATTAGAAAATTTGTTGTCGATTTCAGCACAAGTATTCGATCGAACGATTTCTGGTGACATCGTGGGACAGGCCGTTAGTCTCACCTGTAGTTGAAAAATTATTTTAAAAACATATTTCATCAACGTTGCGGAGCTTTGTTCCGAAATATTTTTGCAAAACTATAAATAAATAACTAAATCCATATATGTACATTAAAAGATTAAAATATTTATTGAACATTTCAAAATTATTAATAGAAAATAGAAAAGTAAATACTTAACATTAAACAATTGAATGGACATTAGACATGCAATTACATTAGTGGATCAATTAAAAAGAGCATCGCATATATGATTTTTTCTTAGATAACTGCATAAAAAAAATACTTTTAGAAAAATAAATTAAGCGGAAATCACTGTAATATTAAGATATGATATTGAGAAGAGTTGCAGTTAAAATGGCGATATGTTAACGGTGGCATACATGTAATCATGTTAATGTTCTAACATTTCAGTTTAGAATAGTGTTTTCAGGTGGTCTGCTCTGTAATTTGAAACGAAAGAAAATCTTCAATAGATATACATACATACATAGATTTGTTTTGACTCATATCTCTTTCTTTGTTATTTTATTGCAGAGGGCATGTTAAAACAGATTTCTTAAGACGGGTTTTCTACACGCAAAGTTTACTTTGCAAAAACTTCAGTTTGTGGGAGAGAAGTAGTGCCGCAAAGTCACTACACACATACATACATACATAGACTGATAAATACAATAGCCTTATTTGCGTTGCACACTCGGGTAAAAATTAGTAAAATTAAAGTATTTTGTTACCAATCGCAGATATTTTATTAATTGACACTGGACAAGTAAAGGCACTTTCTTTCACTCGTTACAAAACAAACAAACAAAAATCATCAGCATGTAAGAACGAAGCCATGAAAACTGATATGGAAACTCCTCTAAAAGTTGTAGTAGATTGTCACAAATATAAGCACAGAAATAAGTAAATTAACATTCAACACAAGCCACATTGAAAATGAAATGAATAAGCCTTGATTTATAGAATTTGCAAAATTAAATAAACTGAATAAGCCTTGATTTATAGAATTTGCAAAATTTAAATAAAATTGAAGTAAATAATCAACAATATAAATAATTGCAGAAATTGGCAAATGAAAATAAAAGTGAAGTAAATAATCAATAATATAAAATAGTGTTGAATTTCATAGTGACCTCTAAATATTGTTAGATTTGTATGATGATGTTTTATATAAATGTAAATATATAATTTTTTTTACTAATTATAACATGGGTGCGCGCATGCAGTCCCTAAGAGCCCATGATTTTTACAATCTTACAAAATAGTCCACCAGTCTAATGAATATATTTTAAATGGATCACAATTATGTAGTTATTTAGTTTCTTCATGAAAATCGCCATATTGTCGCGCATAATCCAAGGCATCGCTATCCGAAGATGAATCTTTACCAATTACGCCCTCTGTTGGTCTATAATAAACTGTAGAATCCAGTCTAAAGCGTTTACGGCCAACATAAGATTTGAGAAGTTTTTCAGCTTGCTTTTCACCAATGACCGTGCTTAAATACTCTTTAGTGATAGTGAAAAATCCATTGTTGGTGGCACTACCTTCTGGCAGCATGTCTCTATTCTCGGGAGCATATACAAGGATGCCCTTTGGCGGCTGTACAATATTTGTAGTTGACGTTACCAGCGTGCAGTCGCTGTCACAAGAAGAAATTGAAATTTCTTGTTCTGGTTCTTTTGTTTCTGATGGTGTAGCATCTACCTTTGCAGTTATTTCTAAAGAACGTTTAGTAGTCGAGCTTACTTTGGTGCTGGCAGCAAATTTTTCTATTTGTTCTCCATCTTTTGCAATTGTAGTAGAAGATTTGACCTTATTGTTTTTTGATTTTTTTGTTTTAGAATTTTCTGCTTTATCGCTTTTTGTGAGTGATTTCTTTAAATCAGTTTCGGTTTTATTTTGTAATTTATTTGCTGACTTATCTTTTTCATCTACAAATGATTTAGTAAGAATTTGTCTTTTATAAGCCTGGCTTTTCCTAGACACTGCAGTGGAATTACAAATGGCTTTAGTTGGTGTGAAAAATGTTTCCTCTGTTATATTACTTGAAGTTAAATGTAGTTTTGCAGGTTCCACTTCTACGAGGCTAACGTTTTCAATCTGTACTGGCAATTTTCCAATTGATTCAACTGCATCGTTGGCGACGTCATTGGGAATCTCTGACTCCGGTTTCAAGATCTTTCTTAAAGGTTTCGATTTCAATATCTCCTCTTTTGATTGCTTTTTGCTATTCTTTTTCAAATGCTGTTCTTTTTCGTAGCACTCTTTTGATGCCTCTAATGCAAGCTGTAATTCATAATCTGAACTCTCAAATCCGTTTGAAGATTGATGTCTCAAATTATTTTGGCTTTTCGAGGTTTCAGGTTTAGATTTAACTGTTGCTTTCTTTGCAGTTTCCATTTTGCTATTTGCTTTAGATTTTGCCTTTTGATTTTTAGTCTTCAAAACTTTCTGAGTGGTTTTAGTTGTCGTGAAGCTTTCTTCACTTGTGTTATCTGTTGAAAGTCTACGAATTTTTTTTGGTGAACAACAATTTTCAACATACCATTTTTCTGTAGAAGAATTAGCGATATGCCTAAAAATAATAATTGTTACACAAGGTTTTTTATAAAGTAAAATAGTTAATTAATTGCAACAAATAAGAATTATCTAATAATTATAAAGTTCACAACAGATTAAGACGAGATTAGAGTATAACATAAAACTCGTTTGAACTGGCGATAGCAAAAAGGTTCGTCGGACTATCTAAGTAATCCTCCCAGTGACTTTTATCGATTACAGTAACTGAATAATATACTAAATTTTCTTTGGCAACTGTTTAAAAAGTATATATACCAATTCATAACATTTTCTATACACTTTTCAGTTGGTGAAGAAGTCATTAATTAAATTGTGTGACAGTGAAAAATGCCTTTAAATAGACATTGTATTTTGTAAGTCCTTTCGAATACTTCCAATATATAATTTTGAGGAATTCGATTTTAACTTCGAAACATAAAGTTATCGAAAAATTACGATTTTTGGGAATTTTATGGACAAAAATGTTATATTGCATTAAAATTTTATTTAAATCAATTGCAATTTTACCAATTCAAAACTGATGATAATACATCACTTAAATCTTATTTTAATTGCAATAAAAAGGAAAAATATTTAAAAAAAAATGTCGCAAAGAAAAAATATCGCAGAGGTTGAAAAAATTTTAAATGAATTTCTATGATAATTTTTGTTTGTTTCAGCAGAATCTAACTATTTCACAAATAAAAAGTGAGTTTTATAAATAACTAGCTTAACCAGGTGCGCTTTGCTACCACCGCCCACCCATTTCCATAAGAAAACAAATTTGAAAATTGGTGCACAAATGACAGTTATTTGATAATCAATATTTGGCAGCCAATTTGCACGCTCCACCCTTTCCAATTTCAAAAATGAAAACTAAAAAATTTAGTAACCTTTTCCATATGAAAAAGAATTTTGGAAATTCGTACACATATGACGGAGTTATTTGATATTCTCTTCTTAAATTCGAACACTTTGCTCCCCCCACCACCACCCACCCCGAACTCTCTACATCACAAAAAATTTTTAGACCTTTTCCACATGCAAAAGTAATTTTTAAAATTGGTGCACAAACGAAAAAAATATTTAATAATCAATTTTGGCGCGGGCAAAAGGCACAAGGGGAGGCCCTTTCCAATAAATACAATTTAAGTGAACCTTTAGTAGACCTCTTCCATATGTAAAAAGCATTTTTTGAAAGTTTGTCGATATTGGTAGATATTTTTAAATTAAAAAAATTACCACCTCTCAATTAGAAAATTTGAAATCGTATCTACATTTCCAAATTTCTTTTTTTTCTAAATTTTCATGCTACATACAACTCACACCATGAGTTCTTATTTTCTAAATTACAAACTAAACAGGTGTAGCATGTGTTTTAACACCAGAATTCACAAAAAACATATGGAAATGATTTGGAAGCCAGTACATACACCAATATTTTATAGCTTTGCAGTAGGGCCAACAACAAACAAAATTTCACCCCAAAAATAGTCCGTTTCTTTCTGAACACTTTGCTTAAAAACTTGTTCTATGTTTCCTTACAGATTCTAAAGAAAACTTAAAACTTACTTGAAATTGCTGCATAATTTTCCCGCATCACAGCAGTGACATTCTAATTCATCTCTGCAAGGAAGCTCATCGATAGAGCAGCTGGCATTCCTTTTTATTGTTAAACGCTTCCGAGTCACGCAGCATACCGATTTTGATTGAGAGTGTGAGAAATAATACATACGATTCGATTGTGCAGATGGCATTTTCATAGCACTTCGCCGATGGCATTTTGATCGTTTAATGGAACAAGTAGTATCCTTAGGCGCTAAATAATTACCGTACTTTATTGAAGAACATCGATTTTCAGTAAATTTTAAATTTTTGCATTTAGAACTGTGATAATCTTCATAGCAATAGTCGGTGTCTGAAGACGAATCCGTTGTACTAAAACTGTTACTAAAGATACGCTTCCGAAATACTTTGCGCCTTTGTCTTAGTGGCGACGGTGTAATATAGTGTTTATGGTTCTTATGAAACTGCATTAGGTTGCAATTATTCTGGCGATGTTGATTGTCATTATCTATTGTTCTACGATGACGAATAGTTTTATCGTCAACCATTTCACAATTATATTTTTGGCGTGTAGCTTCCCTAGTGCTCCTAATCATGCGATATGTCTTGATCATGGTTGAGGTTGTAGCAGATTTTTTATTACCATTAGCTTTGCTGGAACGTATATATCTAGCTGTTTCACCAGATTGAAGAGAGTCATCGGAGTCGTTACACATTTTCTTGCAAACGGGGCTCTTCTCAACTGCATATCTGGCATTTTCTTCTATTTCATCATTTTTACATTTACCTAATCCAAACAGCGTTTTATTGCCTCCATACAGCGAATTGTGACGATTAAGCCACCCGCCTACTTTTTCTTCAATCTTTTCTTTATCAAAAGATATTAAAATTTTATCCAAACCAAATTCCTGCAGTTGACGATTGTGCTCATTAATTATGGGCAAGGTTTGATTGAATATGTCCATTAATTCGTTTTGCTTCTCAGTAAAGCTGCTATCCGGTAGGACTGTTTTATTATTCATCATTACGGAAAGTCTTGCAGTATTAGTGATATTCCTCAAAAACTCCGCGTCTAGTATTTCATCATCTTCACATTCTTCCATGGATGCTAATTCATTAGATGAATCATTTTCATCATCCTCCGAGCCATAGGCCTCACCAAGGTCTTTGACATTCATCGCACACAATTCGTCCCCTGCGACTAATTTCTAAAAGGAATGCAATGAGTATAATTTTACTTCAGCGTATCGACAAACTTACATCCAGCACAAACGACCAGGTTTTTGATCTTTCATAAGTTAACTTTTGCAAAAACTCTACATCAAATAATGGCGTCATTATTCTTGTGTCGCATAAAAATTAATAGAGGCTTATTTATTTACGCCAATGAAATATAAATTTATAAAATCCAACAATACTTTGTGGACACAACCACCGTTTTTTGAAAACGGCGTCGTGCAGAGCAGTGTTGGGATATTGCTATTATTAAATTGTACCATGAAAATGGTAAAATTGTACCAAATTTAAACCACCTGTACCAAAATATAGCCATAACAATATTTCATTTATTAACAACAAAAACATAAAGAAATTAACTAATACTATCGAACAAAAGAGTTTTTCATATACATATTTAAGTATACATACAAAGTCTAATAGTGGGTACACACTTTTCAAAGTGTTTTCGCAACAGGTTTATATTACATGCTGCATACTTTGACATAGACACTACAACCTACAGTACAATATATAAACCATGGTACAATTATATTAGGTACATGCACTACTAGAACAAAATTACAAAACCAAAAAACACATGCAGCTTGTTAGTGTAAACAAACGTATAATTGTCAGAAACAGATGCCTTTTGTTTATAAAAATAACAATTACAGGGTAACTAAAGTACAATTGCAGACGCGGCATTCATGAATGTGTAATTGGAAACACATCCATGTGTAAACTCAATGGCAACACTGTAATCATTTTATTCATACACATACACTAACATTTTTGCAGCTTGTAAACAAAGTTTGACAACTAATTGTATTGTATACAATAACAAGCTGGGCTTGTGCATGTACCTGTTATAATTGTATCATAATATAAACATTATATCATTTTGATATTTTCGAAACTTCGAATGCAATTTCGAGCGCAACTATATACAAGCTTACACAGTGTGCGGCAGAGTAGCAAGTCGTAAATATTTGTAAGCCGAGCCGCCGCCGACGGCATCGGCTTGTCGGTGGCTTGATGCAAGCCGCTGCTACATTGCATTGAAATTGTATGTATATGCTACTTAAATCGCAAACACACACACACATGTACCTATTTATAGGAAATTTATTTTTTTCATGTAAACCAATTATTAATAAATATAAATGAATAAAAGTTTAATTATTCCTTTTGATTAAATTGCAATAAATTTTATTTAAAACATTGGTTTAGATTCAAATGTATATTAGCTGCCATATTCAGACAAAATAATTTAGGTTTATTTATAAAATCACAATTAACCACTGTTTGTGTAATACGTTTGCGTTTGTACCAGTTCACCAATGCAAAAGTAATTGTACCAAATTTGGTACAATTGTGCCATAAATCCCAACAGTGGTGCAGAGTGGTATTCAAATGTACTAAAATATTAATTAGTAGCCAGTGATGTTAACTCCCACTAGCAGTATGTTTGGCGATTATTGCATTATATATACTTTCAAATTCAATTATCCATTTATATAGCAATTTAATGTTCAATTTGAGTTAAGCTACAAATTTGAGCTGTTTCTTCGTCGGTGGCATTTAAAAAATGAAATTGATTATCAATTTTCATCACAATTTTGTCAATTTCAAGGAATGTTGACAAGCAGTATGTGTTATGAAATTGAAAGCGATTTATTGAACGTGTGGCTGCAACGTGAATATACCTTCAAATTTACCTATCTACTTATCTAGCAATTTAATGTTCAATTTGAGCAGCTGGTTGCAGCAATATTTTGAGTGAAGCTACCAATTTGAATTATTTTATTTATTTTCTTATTTTATTTATTGAACGAGTGGATCTAGGGTGATAAAGTCCTTATTAGTTCTTACTTTTTGTTACAGTTCTGTGTCATTCTTTTCTGTATAAAATAATTTGTAGTTACTGTTTCTGCGAAAATAATCAGATGACAACCTATGGAATTGAATACAAAATATCACAACAAATTAATATATGTATACTCACTCTTGATTGTCACATAATATTAAGTTATATTTTCTTCAGAATTTTTCACAACAGAAGAGAATGGAAAAGTAAAAACAAACCACAAATATCGTGTGATCGATCCATCATCTGTATTTTAGATTTTTTATTTTTAGGCTATTTTGCGATATACTTGTTCAATATATATCAAGATACTGGCTCGCCTTCAATATATAATTAACGTCTAGCAGTGCCCCAAGAGTTGGACCAAAATATAATACAAGTCTGCAAAAAACCTGATTATTTGTTAAAAGAAAGAGCGATGTGGGTTTAATTTTGTAAATTTTTTAAATTTCCCTAGAGTAAATAAAAAAATAAGTTGTTTGCTGTTAGTTAAGCACGTCTAAATGCATTACGGTGCCGCATAGGCATATCATCCAATCGCTTACAAAATAAGAACTGATTCAAGGCCAATTTATTGGGCCTATGCAACTCTACAAAAACACATCAACACAAAAAACAACTTTATGTTTCAGTTGTCAGAAACACACACAAACATGAACTAACGTGTATGGTGCAAACAGCTTTTGACAGTTAAAACACGAAAACACAGAATATCATCAGGACGATTGCATTGACCTGATAAATAGACCTTGAACTGATTCAACTTATTTGCATTAAATTATATACGGATGTAACAAATCTGCAGCATTGATAGATGTCGTCGGTTTGTTTCTGCTTTGATGTGTGGGACATTTAAAAAAAATATGTTTTATTGATTGATTATATATGAATAATGTGTCCTCTTTCCAAATTCGTTATCAGTTTTCCGATATCTGAAATATATCTGGAGATATAGATCTGGAAATTTGCATTATTTCCACAATTGTTGAACATTGTAAAGTCTGTTTTAGGGTAATCGACAATTTTTTTGATATGTGGCACATTTCTCACGTAAAAGTACTAATATTTTAATTCGCAGCTGTTGTAATGCATATCAATGCATATTCTACTCAAAGAATGTAAATCAAAGCAAAGTACAAAAATTTAATTTTTGTGAATGAAATTATTTGATATTTGATATTTTTTATTAATAAAATTAATAATTAATAAATATATTCACCGTCTTTTATTTCTTCCTTTGTTTTTCCTCTAAAAGTCATGTTATATGAATAAAACTGATATTTTCACTTTTTTTATCTACTTAAATATATACAATAATGTAACCTACTTGAACAAGACTTGTTAGAAGTGAACAATATTATTGTTATGATTGTGGGATGCGTTGACAAAGATTTTTGTCATTTTTGCTTTAATTCCTAGTAACTTTTCAAGTTGGATGTAAAAAGTTTATCAACTTTGTTTGAATAAAAAACATATCTAGCTATTACTTTTATTATTAAACAAAAAATTCTATCGTGTATTTTTATAAAACTAATGAACTAAACACTCTTCATCGATTTTCTCGAAAACACATTTTTGTCCTATATATCAAAGCAGAAACAAACCGTCGATGTTTATGTATATAGCTAACCACAAACACCCCATCATACACATAGAAATAGGACTTAAGTGCTTAACATGTCTGGCATCACCTTGCTAGCAACAGATTATACTTCTACTACTATCATAATCAACCAAATGTTGACAATAATTACTATCTGTTCCTAACAAGTTTTTTTTTTCATTGAATTATAAAAGATAATTTTAAATATATTGAAAAAATGTGTTAATTGCTTAAACATTTTGACATACAATATAAAGTATTTATGTACGGCTAAAAAGAAATGTGCTCTGCAACTAAATCATAAAAATATATTTCTACTGCTACAAAGAAAATCTAAAAATAGCTAAACGAAAAGGGCAACAGAAACCTTCATCAGAAAGTGTTAAAACAAAAATTATAAAGAGCGAAAGCAATAATAATGTTTTTGAGAAGGTTTTTCTCGTCGTTTGTAGAGCCTTTAAATCAACCGGCTGATTTGATAGGTTGTCTGCAACAAACTCCACAAGTTTTGACTACTAGTTTTGGTAGTACAGCTGGAACTGCAGTTAATCTAGAAAGTGTAGCCTGGCTTCATAATGTAGCACCATGTTTTCCTTTGAAGGGTGACCAAATACAAGTTATAACAGAACCGAAACATTTTTATGATACTCTTGTGCAACGAATTGCCACAGCTAGAAAACGCATCGTGCTGGCGAGTTTATATTTAGGAACGGGACAATTGGAGAACAATTTTGTGCAGACTTTGAGGAGGAGTCTTCAACAACAAGCTTCCTTAAAAGTTAATGTTTTGCTGGACTTCACTAGAGGTACACGGGGCGAGACTAATTCAAAGACCATGCTCTTGCCTTTGTTAAAGGACTTTGGAGAACAAATACATTTGAGTTTATACCATACACCAAATTTGAGAGGCATGACGAAACGTTTAGCTCCTCCCAGATGGAATGAATTGTTGGGGCTGCAACACATGAAAATATATTTATTCGATGATGCAGTTTTGATATCAGGAGCAAATCTTTCAAATGATTATTTTACGAACAGGCAAGATCGTTACATTCTCATTGAAGATAAATCACTAGCTGATTTTTATGCCCAATTCATATCACGTGTTCAAGAATTTAGTCTCTCAGTAAGGCAAGACTCTGAAGTTGGCTTGCACCGTAATTGGAATATTTTACCTTATGAAGGAACCAAAGAAGAGTTCATAAAACGCGCTAGAAAGCGCATCACTGAATTCATTCAACAGACGTACCAAATGCAACAATTAGTCAGCAGCAAGATAAGTGATGCAGACACCTGGATTTTTCCTCTAGTCGAAATGGGACAAATAGGTATTCATCATGACAGTGTAGTAACGAAAAGACTGCTGTCGAGTTGTGTAAAAGACTCAAGGCTCAATTTGGCCACGGGTTATTTCAATTTAACGCAAGAATACATGGACACCTTAACGCACAAATGTTTAGCACAATGTAGTATACTAATGGCACATCCTAATGTAAGTTGAAAATATTTATAAAGACTTAGATATGATAATAGTAATAAATGTCATTTGCCCAAAAAAGCGTAACCAACTAATTACTAATAAAAAACTTTTTGATTCAGACATATATTTATTGATTTAAACAGTTTCCAGTCATGTTGGATTGTATAAAATTGTCTATTAGTTATGTATGAAACTGTTTAACTTAATAAATACGTGTCTGAATCAAACTGTTTTTCATTAGTAATTAGTGGTTACGCTTTTTTTACGCTTGTGTGGCACATGGCACACAGATGGAAACCCGGCCTTTGAAAATTATTTTTTTTTCTTAATCTAAAAATATACCTTAATGTAGTAGTCATGTGTATATCTAAAAAATATTAAATAAATAACATTGGCATTAATTTATTTTTCTTCGTCATTTCAGGCAAATGGCTTCCAGGGCGCCAAAGGACCCGCAGGGGGCATTCCAGCCGCTTATACCTTAATTGCCAAGCGATTTTACGAAAGCTTAGTGCGACGAAAGCAGGACCATCGAATTAATTTCTTTGAGTATGAAAAGCAAGGCTGGACATATCATGCAAAAGGACTTTGGTATTATCTACCTCAATCAGATGTACCAAATTTGACCTTAATCGGCTCCTCAAATTTCGGTGAACGCTCGGTAAATCGTGATTTGGAAACACAAGTTTGCTTAGTTACCAAAAATCAGCACCTTAGCCAAAGTTTGCAACAAGAAAATGAACGATTATTTAATTTATGTTCTACAGCTGAAAAACAAATTATTACAAGACCGGTTCCTCGATGGGTGCAAGCAGTTGTTAGTTTATTCAGAAACTTTTTCTAAAAACAGACAGACTGGCAAAATACGGTTTTGGAAATTTATCGAAATTTCAAAACATTTAAATAGAATTTCATTGAAATTCGCATACCAAATTAACTGTCAGTTTATAAAAGACAAGTGAAAAAATTCTCGTCTGGCTATTTATATTGAAAACAAAAACAAATTTGAGTGCTTTGTTTTTGTTTTCAATATAAACAGGCAACCGAGAATTCTAACTTCTAACTGGCAGTAAATGCCGTAATTTGCCTTTAGAAGTATTTCAAAGACAATTAAAAAAATAATAATTAAACTCAAGAGCAAAAATATTGATTTAACAATAAGTATATAACTAAATTGAAAATACATATTAACATTTATAAATGTTAAATCGAATGCCTTCGCAAGATGCTTTTTAGATTTTAGCTTTAAAGTTTATTTGCCATTTAATTACTTCTAGTGTAATTTTTTAACATGTATATTCAGTCGTGAACTTATGTATGTATACCTCAATTTGTTTTTAGTAAAAATCAACCATCGGAAGCAAATTCTCGCATTCGATATAACACGAAATTTTAAAATAGGTCTTTCCTTTTAAAGTTTATTGAAATATTTAGAAATTTCGTTCGATATTGCATAGCAAACTGATAAAAATAGGTCAAAATATATGAATAAGGCCGGTTATATAATTTTATTATTTTACAGATCCTACAAATTACTTAATTAATATATATTTTTATTTTTAACGCATTTTTGTTTTTTATTTAAAATAAAATGTTGGGCAAAACGTTATTTGGGAATTAAAATTAAAATAAATATGGTGTTAGTTAACTCATTTCAAAGCAATCCTTTAAATTTAACGTGTCTGGTTTTTATTTTCTAAATGTATGGCAGCTCTTTAAATATTACTACTAATTCAGCAAGGCACATCAATCAGGTACCCGCGATTCTACAAATTACCTTTTCAAAACAGCGTAGCATCGTCAGATTGCATGTTTCTTATAGGAAATGTCAAACACCATAAAAAACTGAATATTTGAAAGGTGTTTATAGATACCCAAATAAAAGAACGCTTATCACGGATGGAAATCATGGTACAATTGTACTTTTTATGGTACAATTTGACCTTGTTGGTACCGTGGTACTACCGCGAGTTATTTGGTACAATTTAAAAATGTCAATGTTTCACTATATAGTAACATTAATTTTGCCTATGTTCTCTTTAATTTTTTGTGTGTGTTTTATTTTAATCTCTAATATAATAGTCGAATCTACGAATATATCTTTATGAATGTAATATTTAATGTTTTTTTGTGTTAAGTTTCTGTTTTTAACCCCCGACTAAAAAACGGGGTGTTATAAGTTTGTAGTGTGTGTCTGTGTATCTGTGTGTCTGTCTGTGTCCACGTACAGGACAAACGGCTGGACCGATTTTCATTAAGTTTTTTCTGTTTGAAAGATGACTCGATCGAGAGGGTTCTTAGCTATGTTTGAAGAAAATCGGTCCAGCCGTTTAGAAGATATAACATCTTTTCTGAAAAAAGTCGGGGGTTTCTAAAATTTTTAATTTTTGTTATTTATTGTAGACTTCTGTATTTTTATACTAATTTTTTTACGTTTCTGTTTTTATTATTAAATATTAAAAATTGGTACCGTCATGGTCTAAAAAGTACATTTTATTTTCATAGTTGGTACAAAATCCAAGAAATCATTTTCCTTCCCTGATGCTTATACCTACACAATCCAAATTTGACATTTAGATTGGTATAATGACATTAGTCACCTGGTGTAGTGCTGCCACCTAATAAATGCGCCTTGTAATGCGGTTTCTTGCAACACTGCACATTAGTGTAATGTAGTTACTAGAAACCTGCGTCGGATTTTACCGGCTCAAGAACTACTTAAAATTAGGCGATGGCGGCAAAATACGGCATTCGATATTGTTCGAAATTTTAAAATATTTCTTTATAAAATCTCTTGAAATTTCGTTCAATATCGAATGGCATGTCAATTGTGGCATGCACATGTATGTACATCCATAAAGTTTTATGTATATCAATCTGTTTTTCTATCTTTTTATAACTTGTACAAAAACCTATTTTCTTAAGAAAAATCATCCCGATTATGAACGATAATTCTCCAGGAATAGGGAGACTTTTTTTGCGAGTTTTCATTTTGATAGAACTCATGTAAAAATTTAAAATCAAATTAAAAATATGTTAGAAAATACTAAAACATTCAATTTTACACACTTAATACTCGTAGATAAAAGGAAGATTTTTTTCAGTGTAATAATATCAAGAAACAAATTTGCATATCCTAGGATTTTAATCCATTCGCATCTTCACCTAGTTCGATTTTCGCTTCACTTCCTGAGCATAAAGATATTCCGACAATTTGTATATGGTAACGCTGTTTATATTAATATTTATTTAATCAAAAGCAAATTTATAATAATAATATTATATATGTAAATATATATATGTAATTTATAATAATAATATTATACATTATTAAATGATATTAAATAATCCCTTAATACCTTGTAGCAGACTTTGTTTTTTCATATTCCAGTAATTTTGGCCAAAAAGCGTTAGAATAACGAGAAGTCGTCTAATAACAAGACGTCTAGTCTGGCAACTGTGTTTTCAATAACATTGTGCGGAAAATCTCCCTTATTCAGTTTCTCTCGATCGGTTAAAGAAGTTAGTTGTGTTGGTTTGAGGGGCGCGTTGATGAAAGTTTTTTATTTTTTTTTAAACCAACGCGTTTCGTGTTAATACAAAATAACTCAACAATTGCACGAACTACAATGAATATGTAGTTTAATTTAAATGAAAAATATATTACTGCAAATACAAAACCTATATTTCTTAAAAGAGAAAAATTATTAAATAAGAAATTAATAAATTTTTTAGTGGATGAAGCATGCAAATTTTAGTGTCAGTGTTTAGTGGAGGAGTGTTAATTTAAGACGCATTTCAAACTTAACTAAATGGATAAATACAAGTTATATTACGTCTAAACAAAACACATAAAGGTATTAGTTACAAAATATTTAATTAATTTAGTAAATAATAGAATGGCACTTGCCTTTTTGTTAATCTGATTGCCTTAAAATAAAAAGTAAACAAGAAGGAAATTTTACATTGTTATTGTTTCTCTTTCCCCGTTTACTGTTAATAATTTACCAGTGATGGGAGTTTATAATTTTGTTTTAATGCCGAAAATGTTTCATTCTGGGGGTCTAATCTCTACATTTGAATCGAAAACTAATACTTTCGAATTGCAATACTAAAAACATGCAAATTCCAAAGCATTTTTTTCTTTTCAAAAGAGTAGACCCCTGAATAGTGTGACTTCAAAAGGGGAAAATTTAACAAACTGACTATATTTTGCAAACTAGAACGTTTAATCAGGGCTATCTATCATGACTAAAATTCCACGTGAAAATTTTCACGGGGAATAATTCCAACTAATAGTAAGTAATAGGGAAAACAAAAAATTCTAATTGGAAAAGGGAGAAATTTCACGTGGAATTTTATTCATGATAGCCCTGAATGATTCAAGATTTCGAACTAACGGTAGTTATAACATCAAAATCGGAAGCGAAAATTTTTAAAATGTTACTTTTGTCATTTGGCTAGAATAGCTGGAATTTTGATGCCTCTCGGCGGGAGCTTAGTTTTGATTTTAGACGCCTAGTTTCTTAGGGTAATATTCTTTGAATTTTGTGTAGATTTCATTTTTGCTAGACGCCTGTTGCATTTTTTCTCACAAGAGAAAAATGTAATGTATGTAGGTACATACAATTTGGCGGAAAGTGCAAATTGTCAAACTTACATTTACATTGTACATACATAATACATCTTTATAATTAATAATAATAATTTTTTAATTTCTTTAAAAACATTTCCTCTTGATATTGTGTATGTACATATGTATGTATGTACTCGTATGCCAATATATGATGTTGATTTAAATTATTAAGGGTTTTCATGAGAACTCTTAAAATTCCCATTTGTGCAATTGGGCAAATATGCGAGACTTGTTTTATGAAGCCCCTTTTCAGCTTTTGCGCAAACAGTTAAGTAAATTGGAATGAAATGTCAAAAAAATTAATATAATAAAAATAAAAAATTTAATTTTAAGCAGTTTTTAAATTAAATACATATTTATATATTTGTCTAAAAATTAAAAAAGTGTGTGTGTAACTAAAAATGCCTCAAGGAAGCAAAAAACACAAGAAGTTGTTGTTTAATAAATGCACAATTGCACAGCTTAAGTTTACGAGTGAAAATTGTTGGGCAAATTTACAAGGTTTGTGTAAATAAATTTCCATACAATTTTTGACATATTATTTACGAGAGTGTAAAAATGCACAATTGCACAGATTACGAGACTTTTGAACATTCTTATGAAAACCCTTATTATTATTATTATTTTATTTTCCATTATTTTCCTTAATGAAATACCAAATAAATGACTGACATCAACATGATCAATAAAAATGTGTCTTCTTTTGAACCTATAATTTATATATTTCTCACGTTTTTACAAATATTTTTTTACCAAAAGAAAAAAAAAATTGTTTACATATTTAAATAAAGATATGTAATTAGTTAAAGGTAGAGGATAGACGACAGACAAGTCGACAGTGCGAACTGGGCATGTGAAGAGGCAAAACTATGATAATAATATCATTCAATGAAAAAAAAAGGAAATAAAACTATAACTTGTATTGATTTTATTTTAATAGCAGAGTTAAGTGGTAGGGTGCAAGTGACCTTCGTAGTTATTTTGCCAACCAACGATAAAACGCGTAAAAGAATAAATTTTATGTTATTGATATCCTCTGAGGAAGATAATGGTCGTTAAAATCTAACCGATAGTGTTGCCCATAAGTTTGGTTGGAACAGCTGTTTCTTTTTCAACTGACATTAACGCGACGATGCAGAAGAATGGCACAATGAGTACTTTATTGACGGATGTATTTGAACAGCTTCAATAGGTCGATTCTCCATTTTATTTATTAAATTAAAATTTTTGTATTTATTTCGATTGTACATACATTGTTTTGTTTAATTTTACTTTTGCTGCCACAAAACACAAAAATCTAAATCAGAACATACCAAAAAAAAAACCAATATCTGTCAAACTACTCAACGTAAGCAAAAAGTTAAAAGTTGACCAAATTTTGTACTTTTCGTTGAAGGACACGTACTGAATGTAACAGACCTCATAAGAAACCATGTGTTTTAACTTAGCTTCAGTTGAAAAAGGCGAAGCTTAACGCATGGCGGATTCATTGTGCCCCGGCCTTTAGTGTGATTCACTAACTTTTTTTTAACGATAATCGCATCATTAAAATAATTATAACGAAAATTTATCGAATTTGGTATTCAGTAATATTTTTAACGATATTCGCTGTAGGTTAATGTCAGCTGTGTCGTTATTTAAGCGACAAAAATTTATGTGTTGTTAATTTTATCGACAAAAATCAACAGAAAATATCAGCTGCGTACTATCGTTAAAAAGAAGTTACCGAATCACACAATCGACAAAATGTATACACAAAAATTAAGATTGTCGGATCGTTAAAAGTTACTGAATCGCACTACCGGTCTTGACACTTGCCGGCAATAATTTAATAATCATAAAATGTATACAAACCTACATATGTATGTGTGTATGTATTTGGCACATATGTGACGCGCAAAATAGAAAGGGACCTAAGGGTAAAAACCTGTTTTGTTCAGGAGAGCCATTTTAAAGACTTAAATACGTGTATGTTTGGTGTACCATCACTGAATAAAACGGGCATATCTTTTGGGGCATGGGATCGGTCTCATTCGATGCTCAGATGTTGTCCACATCAAAAAAAAAAAAAAAAAAAAAAAGTGAAAATTGGTTTTTTTTTACCCTTAGGTCCCTTTCTCTATGCGCTGTCACATATAGAAAATTATATGAATTTAAGACTCATACAAATGCATCAAACAGCATTTCGCTTAACGCCAAAAATTTCAAGCGCTTGTATTTATTTGCGTAATAAATACAAAGAAATTAATCTGTCATTAATAATCGTGAAATTATTGCAATTAAATGTACGAATTATATTTGTTATAATCAAAACACAGTGAAAATGACATAATTACAATTCTAGAAACAAGAAACCACTTTTTGAAATCACATTTAATTGGAAATAAAGTTTGGGATTATTGCACCTGTTTTTTTTTAAATTCAATTTATATATTTACAGTGGAGGCGATATTAATAGTATGTATGTATGTTTATATAGTCAGTATTGACTATTATCAGGTAGTAAATGCAAAATAAAATCTTCCATTTTAATTTTAAGGCAACAGGTATTACAATTTTCGTATAAAATAGTATAAATTTTGTCAGTAAAGAACAAACTTGGATGCAGTAATGTATACAGAAGCATATACCCAGCAAAAAATTTAAAAAAGGTAATCGTGTTTGGAATTAAGCATTTTTTGTGGAAGCTGTTCCTTACTGGATTACCAACTTAATGATTTTAACAAGTCGTGAGACTAAAATAATCGATTCTTGAGAAGTACTTACCCTTTTTATTTGGAAACTTGTTCACGTAATCTATTTAATCTAAAAAAAATCATTCTCTTCATTTAACAACTTGTACATATTTTTTTTACATTTTAGGCAATGAGATTTGTAAGCAAGTAATGAAATTTGGCAATCAGAAAAGTAAGTCATTATATGGCAAGTAGTTCTGATGGTAACGTGTAATTTTTTGCTGGGTACATATGTACTTATTAATAATCATTTTATTTAAAAAATTGCTTACATACATATCTTTTCGATTTGTTTTTTACAAAAAAAAAAACTGAAAAAGACTTATATTTGCGCAATTGAAAGTTGGTCTGACAGCACCTTTTTTAAAATTCTTGCACAAAATATAAATTTTTTCCCACATCCCACTAATAGTTCGAATAGTTCCCGCTATGTAAGGATACCAAAGCACATATGAGAAAAGAAACATTTTTAAATATCTATTTCGTATCATGCGAAAAATTCAACGAAATGATTCATGTTATATTCAGCATATTCTTTCAGAAGAAAGCATTCAAGTTTTTCGACAAACTGTTAAAAAATTCTATCACTGCGTTTATACTAGGGTGATCGATTATTCGACTTTTTCCAAAAACCGGTTTTCGAATAGTTCGAATATTTGAAATTATGAAAAACCCGGTTTCGGTTTTTACAATTCAGGAAAAACCGGTCAACCGGTTTTTTAAGTAAGACAATTATTATACAAAAGCTTTGATTTTAAATTGCTTTAATAGAAAAACGAGTTAACAGTTCATGTAAATACAATAAATCAATACAAACATTAAAGGTAAAACATAAAAATTAACTTGTATACACACATGTATAGTATAAATATGAATGTATGGACTAGGTGGATATCTACCTCTATCAGAGTGACCAGATTTTAAAATAATATTGAGCTAAATCACGTTTGAAAAAGAGTTAAAATAAACTAGAAAGTTAAATTTTAAGCCAAAAAATAAAGTTAAAATTTTTTTGAACTTCTTTCACTTTGCAATATTTTGTTTATTGCTAAAATAACGTTACAATATATACATGCACAAACAATTTTTTTTATAATATGAAATAAAAATGATAAGTTGACGAACAAAACCAGACACGTCCTCAGTAAATATTTTTTTTTTCAATTTTTTTTTTCGGGCTCCAAGTTCAAATCTATGAAGTCGAGAAATATTTTCATTCATAACCAATTCGATCTTAAATTAAAAAAGTAACGAAAACTGATTTTTTCTTGCTATTCTCTATCTAGTTAATTTAGTAATTTGCCTGTCGTGTAAAAAACAGTTACCGGGAATAATCTGGTTTTGTTCGCTATCTCCTCAAATATAGTCAATAATTTTTTAATTAAATTATGAATTCATTTCATTCACATATCAAATTTCCCATAGAAATATGTCAAATAAGTGCTTAATAAACCTGAAATATTTTTTATGAATAAGGCAGTAAAAAATTACCATTCTTATAACTTTTTTATGAGTTTTAAAAAAAGCTAAAAAAATAAGCTAGGAGCTAAATGAAAATTTGAAAGCTAAATCCAAAAAAATATGCTCAATTTAGCCCAAAATAAGCTAATATGGTGATCACGATATAAAATATGAAGCAAAATGTTAGCAAAACTAAAACACACTTTTTGCAACTGAATTTCGACATCCATTGCACACCATAGACCTCATAACATAATTTCGCTTAAATTTCATGCTTCAGTAAGTGTTGCCATACTCAAAAAACGCTTTGAACTTTTATACTAAAAAAAAAATACTTTGGAAAATAAACAGAAAACGTTGGTCTAAGTTTTACCATAGTAAAAACTAATTTTAATGCAAAATGTACAAATCAAAAAGTATTCGACTGAGCCGGTTTTTAAATTGTAAAAAAACCGAACTATTCGATATTCGAAAAATCAACATTTTGAAACATTTTGAAAAACCGACAAACCGTATTTTGAAAAAACCGGGTTTTAAAGCCGGTTGAAAAACCGAGTCGATCACCCTAGTTTATACGTACGACTTATTTGCAAATGAAACTGTAAATTTTTTCCATATTCGGGTATGTTCTGCATTCCAAGTGAAATTAAAATGAGTGGAATTGCCATATCATTGTTGTTATAATTACATATTTCTAACAACAATTTTATGCCAATTCCACTCGTTTTAATTTGACGTGGAATGCAGAACATACCCGATAATTGTTTTAATGCGAGTTACTAACCCAGAAATCTATTCACAATTACCGCACTTTTTGCAAACATTTTGCTTGAGGTTGCCACGCTTACAAATGTTTGCTACTAAAAAACAATAAACGTATAAATGTTGCACATAAAATATTGATAGAAGAAAATAATGACAATAAAACAAATAATCATTTGTTACATTATACAATTACACAATTTTTTGGTGAACATAAATAACTTTTCTGTGGAAGTGCTACCAAGTTTTTATACATTTACTATGCCGTATAAACAATGGTTTAATTTATTTGCAAATATTTTAATTTGCAAATAGTGCGCGTATAAACGTAGTATGTATATGTAAATTTAAAATCTAGTATTTTATTTTTCTTCTGTTGCAAATTTTTGCAGAAATTTTCAACCTATTTAGCATTTTGCCACAATTACTTTCTGACAACACTGGAAGTGTAGATCATAGTAGTAAAATTTTTTTGAGCCAAATTTAAATGCAAAATTTTGGATAAAATTGCTCTAAAGCTAACATGTCTGAACAAATTAACTGAAATATTCGTCGATTGAAAAATAAGTGAATATCAAAAGTGTGCTATATAAATTTTCATCACTGTGAGCTTGTATGCATGTGGAAAAAATAATGATTCATTAAAAGAAACAAAAAAAAAAAAAAAAACAAGAACGGCACTTTCAGCAAAAGGTATTTCCCTTCCGAGTGGCAAACAATATTTATATGTAAAAAAATTTATTTCACCCCACAAGGGCTAGTGAAAATCCCCAAAAATTTCAACACATATTGGATACACATGCTTTGCTTGGGTCTTTGGATTTGGAGCATGCCAGTCAATTCTCTTGTTTGCTAAAGCTGCTTTCATACGCTGCTTGTTATATCTGACGACTCATATGTACATATTTACATATGTATATGTACATATGTATGTCTGTCAAAATCACCAATTAACATAAATAAATTTATTTATTTAAATGAATTTCGAGAATTATATTGGCAACACTATATTTTTGCTCATAATCGCCAACAGAAATAGAAATTAGTTTAATTAGACTATTATTCCGTTTATACGCACTTCTTATTTGCAAATAAAACTGAAAAGCGTTGCCGTATAACTTTTTTATTGTAAGTTAATAACTCACTTAAACTATTTGTAAATAACGCACTATGTGCAAATAAATGTTGCCAATTATTTTTGTTTTGTAATAAATGTAATACACATTTAATGTGTGGCAATATCATTCACAGATAGTAATGTATTCTATCTACTTATAAACGGTGAGTTCAGTATTTGCAAATAGTTTTATTTGCAAATAAGATTTGCGTATTAACGAGGTATATAACTAGATGTCGTCAAAATAATCATTCTATTATAAACATGTAAATTCTATTTGTGACATATTGAAGTCCCCTGGCAACGCTTTCCTATCATAAATCCTACTACTTATATTCTCCTTCCCCTCAAATAAATAAGTCCTACAATTATGTTAAATATGTTACAAGGGCGAATTCATACCAGATGATTTCATTTCAGCAAATGATGATCAGCTGCTAATTTCTCTGGTGTCAAATCAAGCAAGACGTTCTTAAATTTTTTGACAGCAGGAAATTTTACACAAAAAAATATACACGTCTTTTTGCAATATTGCATTTCATTTCAAAATTAGTTCACCTTATTGAATTCACCTTGATATGCTCCACATATAGTTGAATAAACCTTTTAAAAAAGGACTACATACATCTTTTTTAGAATACAGAAATTAATCTGGCCATCGGCAGACTGAATAGATTCTGCCAGTATGAGTGTCTAATATGCCCAGATAACGGATATATATTTATTTATTTATTTATTTATTTAGTACATATTATACAAAGTAAATTTGTATAATATGGTGTTGCACAAGTATGGGCGGAGTAACTAGACCATATGCCCAAGATGGTATTAACAGTATTTTAAAAGTTTTTGTGACTGACTGTACACGACCTATGCCTTCACATAGGAAGTAGCAACGTGGTTGTTAAAGAAATTCCACAAAAAACCGCAAGATTATACGGTCATACGTGGCAGATCAGTCAACCAGTGCGAGCGAGACGAAAAACTCTCGAAGGCCAAACAACATACACAAGCCTGACCGCACTTAAGAAATAATTACGATGACGCGAGAGATGTTCCTCAACCCAGAGCTGCTTTACGGAGATATATATTTTATCATATATCAAATACATGTACTATCTTGTGGTACCTGATTGATATAACTTTTGCAAGGTGAATCCATTTTAGGTAGTCTCAATTGCCCAGAGGAGTATTTTCGCCGCTTGTAATTTGAATATCCCTCAGATGTCAATTTTTTTTTGACATCCAAAGTATGAATTTTTCAAAGCAAATTGAAGCGATTCTACCTTATATAAACAAGCCTTGGTATTGGCTTGTACAATTGGTCGGTGAAGTTGGCATACGAAAACATTTCTGTTAATGCGGCTTACACACATTTTTATGGACTTTGACCTAGATTAAAAACAGAGATGATGATGTTGCCTTTTAAAATAAATTTTAATTAAAGTTTCTTTACAATTTATGTTACTTTAGAATAATTGGACCAACTCTTTTTTTGTTTTCAATGACAGTGATTAATTTTAATCAATATTTGACTTACATTCTGCTTAAAAAATTTTATTTTATTTTTATTGATGATCGTTATAATATTTTAAAGACATTTTATGCTTGTATTGTTTTTTGACAGACTTGGAGGCGCAACCACACATATACCTCCACTGTCAAGAAATATAGATATTGTATGTATGTACGTAAAATTTAAAAATTCTATCTGTCTTAAAAAATCTTACAATAACACTTTATTTCTTTCTTCTTTGTATTTTTCTTTACAGATATGCATCCATACATAAGTATATTTTTCAGTTCCATTCGCATAACACAAAAGCTTCATTATAAAAATAAACCTTAAAATATTTTTGGAAAAAATTGCCTTTTCTTTAACGGTAATATGTCAATTATGAATTTGACATATGCGATCTTTTACAGATCAAGCTAAATGATCAATTAAAAAACGCCACTACCACCACCACTACCAATAAAAACAACAAAAACAACAACAACAATGGCAACTATATAAATGACTTTTTAATTTACAGTGCGCACTAAAAGTTAAATGCGAAAAAAAAGAAAAACAAACATTATTAATTTCGCCAGTAGTCCGATGCAGCAACAACAGTGAGATTTTTAATTTCATTTTTATATAAATGATAAAATAAATAATTGTGTTTAGTTAGCCTCAATTATCTTTAATTGTTGGCATAATTTGTCAACATCGTAAAATTAAATTAAACGATTTTTCCACCACAATTCAGAAAAAAAAATAAATAAAAAAATAAAACAAATGAAACGAATTCAAAATAAAACCTCATAAATAAGTCTGTCCTGTCCGTCTCTTCGCACAACTGATGACAGAAATAAAATTTATGAAAATTTAAATATCTTAAATACACAAGTGAAGACTGATTAGATAAAACTAAAAAAATAAAAAGTCTAAATTTATAACATAAAAAAAATCACAAAAATATAATAAGTATCTATGTATATGTAATAGGCTGCTTGCAGTTAAATCAAAATCATAATGACATCCTGTAGCTCTCTAAAATTAACGCTAAACTTCTTTGAAATTTCTAAATTCAAATACTTTTTCCACAAACATTCCAAAATGTTGCCCAGTAAAAAAGAAAAAAGCAAAATATTTTACTTTAGATTATTTGCGAGTTCTTGTTTTGACAGCACCATATTTTTATTACTTTTGTCTTGCTCGGTTTTAAATTTAATTTCGGCTGCTTCGGTACATAATAAGGAATACCACAGTGCGGGCTTGTTTGCATTAAATAATTTTACCGAGTTGTATGATGCCTTGTCATCGGCTCAACAGTCGTCCTCGCCTGCTATAAAGTCTATGGATTTGACAAGTGTTGAACTGAATGGTATAGATGTGGGTGATTTCGATCCGGTTGCATTATCAAGGAATTTACAATTTAGTACACAAGAAAATACAGGTGAGTGTTTGCTTTTTAAGTTATGCTAGGGACAAATAATATTTTGAAAATTTAAATTAAATTAATTAACTACTTCTGTACGTATATTGTATCATAGAACCAGCGTGACCGTTTGACCGACTAAGTGGCAATTTGCCACTTTTTCGACTGCGTTTCCCCTTTTTCGACTGCCTTTGAAAAATGTCATCGGTCACCCTGCATAGAACTTTAATTCGGTTAGGTTTAACTCGGCAGCCAAAAATTCTCGGTTGCAAGAAGGCAATAATTAAAATAATAATAAATAGATATACCAAACGGACGACACACTCGTCCGTATTCTAGAATCAAAATGTAAATAATTTAAGATTCAAAGAAAATGTATCTAAACGTCATAAAAAAATTCATTAAAACACAGCCACACACAAACTTACATACATATGCAAGCATAATTAAATAATACAGTAGTTTTCGTTTATAGTCACTACCGCTTATTGTCACATTAATGATATAGTCCATATTTAATGTTTTTTGTGACTTTTGATCTTAATTTTATTCAAAAAGTTGACGATATAGTCCATTTACTATATAGTCATATTTGACATATATGCACCAACTTTGTGGTAGTCAAAATCCAAATTGTATGCCAACAATTCGCGTTATAGTCACAAAAAATTTCAACAGGTTTTTTTTAGTTATTTATTTAAGTCATAAACCAAAAAGTATATCTAAATTTCAACCTTCATCTACTGTTTAGTAGAAGAACATGTCTTTGGAACAAAACATTGTTGCATAAAAGGCCACACAAATGTGCCTTTTAAATACAACATTGTTTTGTAATTGACATAATTGGATTGTATGGAAATTCTTTTATATACGTCTGCGTGGCGTATTAAAAAATTATGCTTATAGTCAGCGTTGTCAACTTTTAAATTTCAAAAAGCACTGAAACCAGGAAAAAACGCGTAATTTAAATAAAAAAGCACTAAATTAAAATTTTTTGTTGTATAAAAAAAAAAAATTTTGTATATAAAAAATATAGAAATCGGTTGACCTTGCATTTTATCCCTAAAATTTCAAATTTGAAGCATCCGATACACATTTTGATTTTATGAGAATCAGTGAATTCTAAAATTAATTTGACGAAACCTTTTTAAGTTATTATAAAAAATTTAATTTAAGTCTTTTTGATTTGCTGATTAGATTTTGAGCTCGATGGGAGTAGTAGTTAATTTTTTTTAAATCAAGACTTTCGAAATTAGATTTTTATTAAACAATGCTGTGGAAACATTCTTTCACAGCAAACGCAATATTCACAACAAAGTTACAAAATTAAAAAAAAAATTAATTTGCAAGTTAACCAAGTTATATAAACTTAAATTATATGTACTATAATTTTAGAAAAAAGGAACTAAGTAGGTTATAAATATGTAACCTAAAACGGCAGCTCTATTAGCAACACAATTTTCTCGTTTCAGACCGCTTTTATATAAAGCCAAGTGCAAGGATAATTTTTTACGTATTTTAGACTTAAATAAAGTAATAAAGGTAAAAACGTCATCAAATTCTGCTTTTAAACATTGAAGTTTGACTAGAAAATATTTCGCTATTAGACTATACTTGCATTATGTCTTCTTTGTCGAGTGGCAAAACACTGTTTCCATTAATTGTGCTTAAAATGTGAAAGTTTGAGAATAAAATGCACGTATTTCTTCAACCAAGTTTTGTACAATCTTATTAGAATATTTTGAAATGTTCCATTAACTTCAGTGCTTATGTTTTTCAAATGTTAGACTTCTTCGAAAAAAATATATACATTATATAAGGAAAATTCTTTTTGCATTTTGGGTTTAGTGCCACCGCCAAGAAATAAAAAGCACCAAAAATTAGTTTAAAAAATCACCCAGCACTAACTTCAAAATTTTTCGCGTCGAAAATTTCAAAAAGCACTAAAAACGGTGCGAAAAGCACCGAGTTGACAACGCTGCTTATAGTCACATTAGCGATATAGTCCACAATTTCTGTGCAATTTTAAATGTGACTATAAGCGAAAACTACTGTACATGAAATTAAAAAGCATAAACAAAATCCCTTCAACCAACCTAATTCAATTTATTCAACTCTCTTCCCAAGGCATATCAAACAGGTACATGTATCAGGCATATTGCTCATCCGCTGATTTTTTGTTTACAAGTTTATAACGAAGAGTTCGTTTGACAATTACTTTTGTGCCTTGTTTCATGCATACAATTTTTTGACAATTACTTTGTAAAACTATGTGAGAAGCATAGAGTTGCCACATGGTTGTGCCTAATGCATGTACCTGTATTAAATGTGCCTTGTCTCTTCCTTTAAGTATTATGGCTTTGATACAACCAGGGCTGTCAGATATGGCGATTTCTCGCCAAACGTGGCGATTTTTCAACTTGTTTGGCGTCCAAATTTTTGGTCTGGCGACATGGCGATAACTAAATTTGTTGGCGATTTTTCTGGCGATAAATAAATATGTTGGCGATTATTATGGCTAGTATTTTAACAAAATTTAACTGCAAAATTTTTCTAATTCAGGAAAATTAGTTTGTTGAAGAAGTAGTTTCAAAAATAAATCCTACCAAAACTCGTCTACAAGAAGTTAACACAATTTAACTTTGATCATTTTTCTTATATTAATTATAGTTATTGATGAATTTTGTATTTGGATGAGAAAAATTTACAAGAAATAATTATTGGCGATTTTATTTCTAATTTTGGCGATTTTCTGATAAATTTTGACACGACCATTTTATAAAAATTTCTATTAAAAACTGTTATATCAAAACAAATTTATTATCAAATATTTAATATCAAATATCAAAATATTTTTATATTTTAAACTACATAAAACTGATTTTTGGCGACTTTTGGCGATTTTTATAATCAATTTGGCGAAATAGGTCGGAAAAAATCTGACAACCCTGGATACAACAACAAATAAGAGAAAAACAATTGCAAGGTCAAAAGAAATACTACAAACACACACACACACACACTCATGTTTTGTTTCTTTTTTTACTTGTAAGCTAATAAATGCGTGTGTAATGTGTGCATGCAGTAGTAGCAACTTTAAACGCTTATAGCTAGCTCCCAAAATACTAAACCGATTTCAATAAAATTTCTGCACATCTGTGTAAAAAATCCTTTAAAACCATATAAATCTTTTTAAAATCAGTGCGGTGGTACCAGCGTAAAAGGGATTACAAAAAACATGTTCGCCTATTAATTATATACTAGATAGATTAAAATAGCAAACAGAATTTCTTGGTTGCCAGAAATCACTAATTACACTGTACAACAATTTCGAACTTTTTTCAAAATTATACATATACATACATATGTACATAAGTATGTCACAGTTTTAAAAAATAACATATATAATCGAAAGGGTTTTCAATAGTACTCGTATTTAGTGGTTACGCTTTTTTGGGTAAATGTTTGCCATACCTTAAGTCGTTATTATTAGAGGGCTGCGTAAACAGTCTTGAAATGTAAATACGCCTTGTTTTTTAAATGTATTGTCGTAGCATGTAATTATTATACCAAACCAATAATAAATGATGTCATTTAATAAGCGAAGCACTATGGATGTATTGATGTACGTGTATGTGAGTGTTTACAAGCGATGTCGCGAAGACTTCATGTTCGTAACAAACACTCAAAAGCAGTAGTGTTGATGCGTGTATGCTTGTTATTTTGTATATTGTGTGAGTTTGAGTGTGTGTAAGATGTATATGGTAAGCTCGCTGTAGGAGAATGTGCGATTGACTACAAAAATAGTTAACTTATAGTGTACTTTTCTTTGACTGACTAAAAGCTAACTGTAATATCATCCAGAACAAACCCAAAATTAATTCTTAAGTTGAGTACGTAATTGAATTTGATGAGAACCAACAAATTTATTCTCAGCTACTTTGAAATTCATTTCAGTTTTATGTTAACATTTTGCTGCTGTTATTTCAAATGGTACCTTAGCTGAGTGGTAGCGCGTTGAGTACACAACGTGTGATGATACATGTTCGAACCACAGAAATATTTTTTTAATTTACTGACTACCTGGTGATTTAAACAAATCAACTTTAAGTTTCCTGAAAGTAATAAAGAGTGAGACAATTGACTACCGGCTAGGACATCGCAATGTTAAAATAGCCAGTTGATTACATTAAAAGTAATCAAAGTGTCAGTCAGTACTAGTTGCGAAAAAGTTAGCTTAAAGTTAGTTTAAAGTTAACGTAATTTCCGACACGGCTATTATGTACATATTTAAGTGCGGTTTTTAAAGCCAGCTCACACAACTAACGTCAATGCATATGAGCGTTTGTATATGCGCAAAAAAATAAAAGATCATACACACAACGTGTGTGCGTATGTATGTACATGCCATGACGTTTGTATACGCGCCCATGCGTATGAAGAAGCAAGCATCACAAATTCTTCCGTCAGGAAGTATTTTCTTCTTTACTCCATTACCTGCAATAACTGAAACAAATGTCTTGCCAACAGTCTTGATTAGCGTTTGTTTTAGATGATTTCGTTGTAGTAAAGCATTTGAAAAATCCCTCATGTCTTAAAAGTTCTTGTAAGTGGTCTTGTGCAGGGATCTAGTGCGTATAAGCGTAGTAATACTAAAGGCTCAGTCAGTTAGCCGACTGTAATGGAATGTAACTGCAACGGTAGGCAACATATCGATCGATATTTTTATGTGAAAAGTAATGTACAAGTTCGTACATTCCGGTTATGTTACATTACATCTCTATAACCATTTTCATTACTTTTCACATAACAATACCGATCAGCTGTTTCATATCATTGCAGTTACCTTCCATTACAGTCGGCTAACTGAGCCTTTAAGGCTAGAATTTATTTCGAAAATGGTGCTTCAGTCAATGCTATGTGATATTTATGCACCAGCCTTTTTTAAGTATTGATACTATTGAGAACGTCAATAAGCAAATTAGCCGCATTTGGAGGGAGGAAAGTCCACGAGAGACTTTCACAGCACTGCAAATTTTTTTTTGCTTTCTGCGGCATATACACTATGGCATTTTGTGGCATCGCAATAGTATGTACTAATGGCAACGTTTGTCGTTTCCGATATTTTTTCGTTATGTATGTATGTACAATGTATGTACAAATGATTTATGCATATTTTGTTTAAGCTATAAAAAATACTCATATTCCACTGCTCTGGCGTACATGGATGGCGCTTTCTTCCACTTGAGAATCTCAGTAAAATATTTTTATTTTTCAAGTACCTACGTCTGAAAAATATTTTATATTATATACATACATATATACATACCTAACTATCTAAAAGCAAAGGTCTAAGTATCATATTTGAAAATGCTTAGAAAGTGCTGTGTCAAGCAATTGCAAAATGATGTTTATATGTACTTTGATTTCAACGTATATTGATCGATGAAATAATACACCGATATTTAATTTATATACATATATGTATATGAACTAATACTTATTTATGTATGTATGTATGTATGTTCGTGTATGCATTTATGTATATTTTCTTTTGAAATCTGAAGATCACTTAAACATAAGACGGATGTGGTTTGCGTGTCTAAAAACCGAAAAATGAGCAGCAAATCACTTTAATATTTTAAAGTTGTACACAAAATTTAAAGAGTTATTGAAATAAAGAAATAATAAAAGAAAGATAAAAAAGCGGAAAAGCAAGAAGTACACACTGAGGAGGATATTTTTTTAAATGTGTTTAGTTCATATTAAATTTAGGAAGAAGACCAACTTCACAAAAAAAAACAGCTGGGGTCTTCTTTCCAAAGGGTTTAAATTTTTTGCCTGCTCTGTTGTGAAATGCTGTTGAAAAATACTCCTATGCAGCAATTTATGCCATAAATCAGGTGTTGGATTACAAAAAAATATGTATAGTAGGTATCAGAGAAGCAAGTCGATGGGTTTTTATCGGCGGCGGCTTAGGGTGTATAATTGGTCGGCGGCGGCGGCTTAGCCTCTTGCGACGTGGTCAGGGTTGCCGTTGAAAATTTCGAAAAAGTGGCATAAAAAGGGTATTTAAGAAAAAAAAGGGTCAACAAAACGGTATTTTATAGTAAAATAGGGTCAAGTTTTTTGTGAACAAAAAAATTACATTTATTTCAATTTAAAAAAAAAGAAACACGAATTTTAACACTTAATTTTATCCTCTAACTGGCCAGATCGTAAAAATTATCGGATGTAGCTATTTTTCTTAAAAGTGGATATAGTCAAAAGGATCGTAAGTTTTAATTTACAGGTGAAAAAACATAATGAGCGAACTCCAGGTAAAGAACAGTGAAGACCATCTGTCTTGCCGGTTTGCAAAAATTTTATTTATAAAAGTTTTATTACGATTGAAGATGAAAGTAAGTTAAAATACATATCTTTTAATTGAGATACTCCCAAAAATAATTTGCTTTTTGAATCAGGCATTTAGCTGTCAGATTTTTAGCAATATTTTCACCATTTATTGGCTTTTGTATCGACCCAAAACCAAATCGACACTATTGAACCGAATATCGCTAACTGGACGTACGGCACTTTTTCCAATACCTGATATGCTAGACTGTGCTTCGACCAATTTTTGAGCATATGAATGCCCTATGGCCAACATTTTGTTAAAATGATACAAAGGTATAAATTAAAAAAAGGTCATAAAAAGTGTCATTGGCACGAAAAAGGGTCAAAAGTGATACTTTAGTGTCACAACGGTAACGATGGCCGTGGTTTTACCGGCTCGACACTTTTATATCGGCGCGCCGATGATTGTATATTCACCCCCATATTCATAAAATTTGAAACGAGTTTGAAATGTATTTTATTTAAAATTTTCCATACAAAATTTTCCTAAAATGAATTTCAAATTCATTTTATTTTTTTTTTTATAAATATGGGGGTCTTAATTTCAAAGTGTGTAAATTCCTAAGGCCTTATTCAGAATAAAATAATTTACGTTTACTGAATGTTTACCAAACAAATTTCCATACAAAATTTGTTTCGTAAACCTTTAGGAAACCTAAATTATTTTTTCTGAATATGGCAGCTAATGTACATTTGAATCTAAACCAATGTTTTAAATAAAATTTATTGCAATTTAATCAAAAGGAATAATTAAACTTTTATTCATTTATAATTATTAATAATTGGTTTACATGAAAAAAATAAATTTACTATAAATAGGTACATGTGTGTGTGTTTGCGATTTAAGTGGCATATACATACAATTTCAATGCAGTGTAGCAGCGGCTTGCATCAAGCCGCCGACAAGCCGATGACATCGGCGGCGGCTCGGCTTACAAATATTTACCGGCGGCTCGTCCCGCTGCCGACCGCGCCCTTACGACTTGCTACTCTGGTAGGTATGTATACAGGGTGGCTGATGAAAGCCGCTACCAAAAAAAAAACTGAATAACTTTTTTTTTTATCGAAGTAATCTGGAATTTTATTTTTGGTGTTTGTAGATTGATCCTTAGATTTAATAAAAAGGGAAAATTAGGACACTTAAAAAACAATCTGGATTGTCCGCCGCTATCGCGCGAAGAGACTAATAAATAATTTTGCAGAGCATGGGGTAGTCGTTAGAAGGTCTTATAATTGAAATCCTTCCCTTTGAACATACAAAATTATTGCTGCCGTAACTGCTGCAGTTTCTTCACGAATCAAAACCGACAAATGTGGATGAACTAAAACAATCCATTAGAGCGACAATAGCTGCAATTCCAGCCGGGCACTAATAAATAACTTTTTGCTAAGGTGCCGCACCTGCATCAAAGAGAAGGACGGGCATTTAAATAAAATTATCTTTAAGACTAAGTTAACTTTTTTTTAATATAATTCAATAAGCTTTCAAATGAAATAAGATTGAATAAATTTCATGCATTGCAAAAATAGTTATTCCACTTTCTTAATGTAGCAAAATTCATCAGCCACCCTGTATACATATGCCGGGATGATAAAGTTGGTACAATTGTACTTTTTTTGGTACAATTTAAACCTTAAAAGTACGTTGGTACCCCCGTGACTCATTTGAAACTATTTGAAAAATTTGCGAGAACCTAATATTTTTTTTATTCAAAAAATAAATAGCGATAATTTAAAGTATATCGAGTTTGACAGAAAAGTGGCGAATTTGATTTGTTGTTGAGAGCGACTACCTTGTTAGATATGCATTACACTTGTTTGTTTTATTATAAAGAACTACATCTAAGTTCACCGGTGTTTCGTTTTCAATATGATAGCGCGCTATAGCGTCGCATTCATTTATTTTATCTGTTGCATTACTTTTCTTATTAAAAAATATTCCCAAAAGAAAATGGAAATTATGATACTATAAATAAAGAGTTTCGAGCTTTGAAAAATTAATTGGATGAAGTAATGTTTCCGTAGCTTTCAAAAGTTATCAATAGAATTTGTCAATTCCAAACTCACCAGCGAATGTGAAAATAAATTTTCATAATTAAAACGAAGAGTCGAAAGTCTAATACAAACAAAATACACTTCGTCACAAAAATTTATTGCAATGGTATAAAAAATAAAACTTTTACAATCATTTTTACAAAAATATTACAGGGGGTCTACTGTGTAATTCGAAACGAAAGAAATTGCTTTCCAGTTTGAATGCTTATAACATGTAAATTAGAAAGCATTTCCTTTCGTTTCGAATTACAGATTAGCCCCCAGAAAGAATATTACAGTTTCTACTGTGTTTTTACCTTCTGTAAAATAACAATTATTTGAGTTAGGACCTTTCTTCTTGAGACCAATGATAAGTTTTTACTGCCTCTTCCACTATGTCGAAAAAAAATCCTGCGAAAGAAGACTAGTATCTCGAATTCTAATAAATTTTAATTTTTGAGTCAGTGATGCAGATTAATCCTCATATAGTTTTATTTTTTTTTTAACAAAAACAAAATTTTCTTATTTCATTAAGTTGTGTGTAAATTAAAATCTTTAAACTTGTGTTCTGGCATACTAGTTTTATTTTAGTTATGACGTTATTTGTGTAAATGAGCGATGTGTTTTAAATATATAATAAAATAAAGTTAAGACATAAAACCGAACTTAGTACTATTGGGGTCGAAAAAGTACAATTTTAAAAGCTAATTAGTACGGAATTAGTTTTCTCATTTATCATCCCTCTACATATGTATATATATTGTTTTTTTTTTTAATCACGACAAACAGGAGAGTTTTTGGAAACCAAACAAGTGTATTGTATATACTTGGTTGTCTCAAATAAGAGTTCTAACTGAGGATGAGAATTGATTATATTGTTATCTTAATATTGTTATTATTGTTATCTTAATATAATATCATTACTTTTTTTTAAATCGAGTTTTTTGTATAATTCGATAGAAGAACAACTAACTAATGTATCGAAAAATGCAAAAATCTCGATTTAAAAAAATAATGAGTTAGGGCCTTTCTATATTAAGGTAAAGATATGTATGTATATGGGTGGCAACGAACAAAATTTAGATTTGTACATATCGAGAACAAATTTGAAGACGTAAAAAGTCGATTATAGCTAATGTGCCCTTCCCGGCATCTTGAAGCTTTTGTGTACTTTGCTACTCAGAAAATATTTATTGGTAAATCCAATCAAATCAGAAGATTAAAATTGCAACTTATAATGTATTAAGAGTCTTAATTCAAAATCTTTTTGATTGAAGTCTACTGACGAGTTCCATAAGCCGGAACAAAATGCATATAGGCAATGCTTACCCAACCAAGCAAAAATTTCAAATAAAATAAAGACTTTATGTCAAATAAATATACTTCGGTATTTCATTACCAGTGTTCGTTATAACCTTAATCCACTGTACTAAACCTTTTGAAATATGATGTCATGACTTTACTGATATTTTCTGACAAAAATACAGACATAAAACAAGCAAAAAAAATATATATATAAACTTGTGTATAGACACTGTTCAAACATATAAAAATACCATGTTTTTATTTTATTTTGTTATACATAATCGTTTCTTGCAAAAAAAAAAAAACAAGTTTAAGCCCAAAAGAATAAAAATATATGTATTGTACAACTCAAAACTAAACTCCATCTGTATGTATATATTTATGTACATGGATATTGATATAAAACTTTCTTTAAAAGGAAAATTGACAGTCGGATTAAATGACTGACTGACTGACTATATCAATGAATGAAGTTCAGGGTCAACTTTATTATTGCAATATTTGTTTTTTCTTAATAAATTTTTATAAAAGTAAATCAATAAATGTAGTATTTTTTCGTGGTATTATTGACCAATTCTCGTTATTTTAACAAATATTTGTTTAAACATACTCACATTAACGTCAATAACTTATAATTTCCGTTTATATATCGGCTGTAGTTTGTTATTCAGTTGTTGTTTTAAGTTTTATGTTACAATTGCTGAAATACAAGTTCTCATTTTTGTAGTTTTAAATATAAAATATAAAATGAAAGCAATTTTTTTTTGCTGAACAAATGTATATGCCACGAAATTTTTCATGAAATTTGTGGCAGGAAACTTTGTCTATTACCAAACAGGAGAAATATAGAAAAAAGGCAAAATATAAATCTTTAGAGGCACGTCATCGTTTTGAAAATTAAAACAATTTTCCAAGCAACCTATTTTCATGCACAATTTTCTAATGTAATTTTATTATTTGTGTACAGTTTCACTTTAATGTACATACAATATATTCGAGTAAGTGATTTGATTCTTAACCACCAAAAGGACATCATACTCAAAGCTAAAGACAACGTTTTAGAAAAGACAATCATTATTAACCACTACTGTGGTAAGTGAAAGCACTTGCTCAGTTACAAGACTTTCGAAAATGATCAGAGGAATCGATTGTCGCGAAAAATCAGGGTTCGCAAATTATTTATAGCGTAACAAATGGCGTTAAGTTTAATGGAAGTTAAAATTAAATATTGCTAGTATGCCTATATAAATTAATTTAGTCGAATGAAAAATTATTCGAATAATTTTAATCGAATAATTTTTATTCGAATAAATTTAAGTTTAATTTCAGTTTAAAAAGTCAAACACGAGCTTATTGTAATAACTTATTTAAGCGAAGAAATAATTATTCAAATAATTTTTAAACGAATAATTTATATTAAAATAAATTTTATTCGAATGTCTTAATATAAAAACTTTTCGCTCAGAATAAATTCCTTTGAATGTTTTACAAATAACTTTATTGCAATAATTTATTTAAATGAAGAAAAAAAAATCATTCGAATAATTTCGAAAACGAACAATGTTTATTTGAATAAATTTTATTCGCATATTTAAATATAAAAAATTGTTGCTCCCAACAATTTTATTCCAATGTTTTACAAATAACTTAAGTAGAAAAAATATTTGAATAGCTTTTATTCCGATAATTTTCATTCGAATATATACATACGTTCGAAAATTTTAAATTATATTATTATATTTTAGCTATCGTTTCAAATAATTTTATTAAAATAATTTGTATACGCATGCACGTATGCGAACATCATTTATTCGAATTTATTTATATGTAGAATTTTTGATATATTTTCATAGATATTAAACAACTTTATCTTAAGCAAATTTTATTTGATTAGTTTCTTTCTGTACGATTATGAGGTGTTATTTAATAAGTTCGTATAAAAATTGCACGAATATATATTTATAATCGAACATTTTGATTTAATAAATTTTACTCAAATTAGGTACTTTTAATCAATTAGTTCTTTTTGATACGTATTTGTTCAAATATGTTAGACCGCATTTAGACACGAAAATATTTGGAAGGGAAACATTTAGTTTGGTAGCAATTTAGGGGTGGGGAAGAGATAATAATTTTTGTGTTCGGTAATCGGCGACACAATTTGTTTTCATATTCTTTGCTACATATATACGCATACATGTACAAATATGCATGCAAAATTTTCGTCTGTGTGAACGCGAAGGAAACAACAAAAGAGAATTCCAGATGTTTTCTTACTTAGGACTTAGTTGAGCACCAGTTTTATTCGAAAAATTTTATTCGAATAATATTTATTTGAACAAGTTCATATATGTATTTCTCACTTTAATGCATTTTATTTGAAACGTTTTATTAATATCTATTTCTTATTTAATAATTTTATACAATTTCTATTCAAATATGATCCCTTTTATTCGAGAACTTTCATTGGAATCAATTTTTTTTTATACAATTTTTAATTGGATTATTTTCTATTTTAAAGTTTTTCGAATAATAATTTTTTTACTCCTGTAAGGAGCATATAGCCGCATTTTTCGCGTAGTCGTATAACTATTCGAAAATTTGTTTGTTAAAATAGTTTTCAATTCATAATTATTATGTATTTACTATTGTGAATCATTTTAAAACCACACATCATGAAAACGGTTATTTTATATTGCAATGGCAATACGGTACTCTGGTAACACGGTGCATATTCAATGTTCTTTGTTATATAGCCCATTTAATTTTTTTTGTATGAAAAATGGACGATGTATACCTACCTACCCCTTTTAATTTTTTTAATGTGAACAATGAATGATGTATATTTTTTTATATGAAAAATTAATGATGTATTATTGCCCATTTAATTTTTTATATGCAAAATGAACGATTTATAGCCCATTTAATTTTTTTATATGAAAAATAAACGATAAATAGCCTATTTAATATTATGTGTGAAATAATACACTTTAGTGAAACAGACATACACAACCAGAAAACGATCTGTGAAGTGGCGAGTTAGTTGCCACTGAATTTGAGTACTCATGGGTAGAAATTCTGTTTTATTATACTTACGGTTTGTTTTTATAAAACGAGATATAGTTTTTGTTTGATAACTTTAATTGAAAACATTCACCCTTATTCTATTTGGCGTCGGCAACATCGTCATCAATTTTGAAACAACATCAATATAACACAACATCAATGCTAACTTTGTATTCTCTAACAGTGTTATGACGACGTTGCCTGTTTATCGATAAATACAATATATATATATATATATATATATATATATATATATATATATATATATATACATATCCAATATTTGAGTCAGCTGGTTCATTTTGTTTACTATTTTTGGTAAAAGTATTTTTGAATAAGTAAAAGCTTTGTAAATAAATTAAAATAAAATGTTTTTCTTTCCTATTGACACGATGAAAAAAAAATTAATAGTGAAAATAAGATTTCTCAGACAAAAGTGATGCATTTGCCAGTTACCCAAGGAAAAGTAAGTGATAAGTTCTCTCATGTTTTTGTAAAATAATGGGTAATGTTCATCCTTTTAATATTTTACAAATATTTTCGGCTGAACAAAACATCATTTAGGAATGTATTGGATACAATAGAGCCTAACTTTTGAAACAAAAGGGATCAGATCAACGTTTATTGGAGCTTCCTCCAAAGGTACTCAGTGCTAATTGTTTATATACCCCGCCTTCAGTTGCTTTGCTGTTGTTGTTTGCAACCTTTTTTTTTAATTTAAACCTCCGTATACTTTCCCAACACACTATTTACCTTACATTTTGCCATCCACCACTAGTTCTAATTCGTGGACCGAGGGAATTTAGTGCAGTCTCACTTTCTCACTGCACCTTGAAATTATTAGGAAACTACCCCCGAGGAATCCTCTAGCAAAAGAAGGACTTTTCCAACTCTTCCACAAGCTTTTCAAATTGGTTGGGGTTGGTAATTTTAATTTTGTCCGTATTATATTTTTCACTTTTTTAAGAACTTTTTTCAAATAAATATGTACATTTTTATATCTACTTATATTTCACTTTTTTACCATTTAAATTATTTTTCAAATTCGTTGAGGCATGCACACAACAGAACACGACATCAAAAACACTGACGACAAAATGAACGGCAACATCAACATCAATGTTTCTTTCAGAATACCAAACATATGCTGACAGTCATCTATAAATGGCAATACTATCTACGGGAATACCGATTTGATAAAAAACATTAAAAACGACGTCGTGTTATGTTGCCGAAGCCAAATAGAATAAGGGTGATTAATTGATTACAATATTTTGTTTTTGTTTTTAATATAAATTGTCCAACGAAAAATCGCATTTGTTTATTAAAAACAGGCAGTTAATAATATTTGGTTAATATAGCAAATTAGCGTTTAAAATACATCAAAATACAAGTTAGAATTTTAAACGTTTTAACAAATATTCATTCATTATTTATCTTTTTTTTCGCTTCTATTAAGCATTACATTTTCCCACATTTAATCACTCTTCCAAAGCTGAAGCATTATTTACTAAAATGCCATCATCAAACCATATAAAGTAGGAGACCTCCTCAAAAAGTTCTACTCATCTTGAATGTGACAAAATGAAGTGAAATAAATTGCAGCTCATTTTCACAATAAAAATGTTGCCCTACACGACACTTAAGATAATTTCCTTATATCTATCATCGTTTATTCATCTTCCTCTTGTTCTTACTTCATTTTTTTTAAATACAATTTCATTCCTCTTAATGATAATTTTAATCGTCTCAATATTTAATGGGTTTGGAAAAAAGGAAAGAAAAATGAAAACAATCTGTTATATTATTTCTTTTTTGAAAATTGTGCGACTCTATAATCGGTTAATCTATAATACTTGGATGGAGTATTATGCATTAAACACATTCACCACAGCAAGCTACCGACTACCAAATGTCAAGGATAGAATACACATGTTTATATGAGAATAATTCTTTTGAAGACAACAAGGTAACAGGGCGACAGGTTGTTGTCTGTGCTGCTTTTGTCGTTGTAGTCCAATTAAACTAATTTCTATTTCTTTGGCTAAAGTTAGAGCTGTGTAGCTCATGAACGAACGGGTTAAATTGAACGAATCACTTAATTGAACGAACTGATTCGGTGATTTTACTGAACGCTTTTGGATCAGTAGTGTACCGCTCGATGTTTTCGTTCTTTCAGTTTGTTTTTCAAGTCTTTTATGTCAAATTTGCTTTTGTTCATGTTTGCTATTTATGTTATGTCTTTTTGTTTGAGTTGAGTTTTTGTGTTTTAAAAGGTTTAGCTACGTGTATACTAAATTTTATTTAGCCTCGCTGTGGCGCTGCCATCATTCTTTTTATAATTTGATTTAACACTCTTTTCACAAGAAGTATTTTTACTAGTGTTTTTTATAAAGTGTTTTTACAAAGCAATGAATTTGTAGTGCTTTAGAGATTTTTTTTTGTTTCCGGTAAAATATTTTTGAGGACAAAACTTTAACTTAAACTTTGAGAAGTAACATTCAAACATTGATGCGCTTTTGATATATAAATAACGATAAAAGAGTTACAATGCTTTTATTAATTATCTAAAGAGAAAAAACTAGTAAAACCAAACAAAAGTACCTTTCTTACCCCCTGTTTGTGTAAGATGTTAATATTAAACTAAATATTAAGCCAAAATAAAATGTATAAAATTCTAGTCGAAAGAACAAGAAATTATTTATAAAATGAATTTAAATATAGTTTTTTTACATAAATAATTCAAATTTTTTTAATAAATTATTCAATTCATTCATTCGTATTATTTAAATACTCGTATATACAACCGATTTTATTATTCTTACAAAATAGCATTGTTTCATACTGTCGTTCAAAAGTGAACGCTTGAACGAACGGGTCAATTTTTTTGCTAATTGAACAAAAATGACCGGTCACTGAAAAGCACGATTTGGCACAGCTCTAGCTACAGTGAGAAAATTCAGTATTGCCAGTATAATAGAAAATGTTGAATGCATGATTTTGTACAATCATTTCATATTATTTAATAGAAATAAATAATATCCAAAAATTGATGTTAAGAATAAATTGATTAATTTTTGTACTTTTACGTGAAATAAGTACATTTTAAAAGAGTAATTAATTTTTATAAATGCAAAATATATAAAAGTGGCAATACTGAACAATGTATTTGTACTTGAATATCAGCTGGAGATGGTGCTGCTGCCGTCTCCAAAAAATTAAGTAGCCGGCTAAGAGGCGACAAATGCTGCTAGCGGCATTTGAAGTCGTGTGTTCGTGTAGCCTGCTGTGGTGAATGTGTTTAATGCTTAACATTGCAGGCCTCTTGGGCCTGCAATGTAATACTCCACGACTACATTCGTTTATCAGTGTATAGAGAGAAATTGAAAGTGTTTACTGAAGGCTTAAGTTTGAATATGATTGAGGTAGTTTAGACGAGAACAATTTTTAAGCCGCACAATTTTTGTTCTTTTCCAAACTACACGAGACTAATTCATCTGGCACAAAATGTATACGTATAAACATCTTTGTGTGTGTTAGTGTTTTTCGTAATCATTTAACACTTGCTGTTTTTTAATTTGTGTGTGTATTGGTTTTATGCTGCTAATGCGGGGTTGTAGCTGGTTGAAAAGTTATGCCAACCGCAAAACCACTCTCTTTGCCTCTCTCACCTACAAACTGGCATGTTATGCCAGCACAATTATGCCCGTGTAAAGGCTCAGTTAGCCGACTGTAATGTAAAGTAACTGCAACGTAGGCAACAGCTGATCGAGATTTTTATATGAAAAGTAGGTTACGTTACATTACATCTCTATAACCATTTTCATTACTTTTTACATAACAATATCGATCAGCTGTTTCATACTGTTGCAGTTACTTTACATTACAGTCGGCTAACTGAGCCTTAAATCAGCGCATTTAAAAATTGAAATCAATTTTCAAACATCTTTTTATTCTGTTAACATACATATACATACATACATACATATGTATGTAAATATGTACACATTTTGGTGTCACTTACACTTTTCATTTCAAATGTCAAATCATGGTAATTTTTCAATATATTGCGCGGTTTATTTGAGAGCTTAACTCATTTGCATGTTAAGGAAACAATATTCTTATGACAAGTACATACTTTTTTCTTTGACTTAATATTAATATGTACATACATATTTATGTACATGCACATACATATTATACCCACGCTTTTCTTTAAATAAATATAACTTTCTAGATAAAGTATTTCTTATATATTTTTTTTTATTTTTAAAGTATGTGTTTTATTAACAAAAGCTTTTAAATATTTTAAACCTACACTTCACTTACTTGTCTTTTATTAGTTCCCTTTTTAATTTGTTTAAAGTATAAAGTTGAAATTTTTTATCGTCTTAAAGAATTTACATGATTTTTATGGGCTATAAAATCTTTTACAAGGGTTTTTGAGTGTTGAAAAATGTTAACCTCTAATTCATTATTAGAATCTAATGATTGGAATGACAAATTTAATTAAAATTCAAAGAAGTCTCAAGATTTCTGACAACATACATATGTATGTACTTGTCTTTCTTTATATGTAATTTTAGAGGTAAGCAGCGGTTCGTTTAAAGTTTGGACTTATGTACGTTGCATTTTTTGCATCTTTCAAAATTAATAACTTATTCGGAGTGTAGTTTATGACCAGCTGCTAGTTACTCTGGTGTCAAAATCAAGCAAAATATTCGGAAATTTTTTTTTTTGGCAAACACAAAAGGTTACACTAACAAATCGTCGGTTGGTTATTGGTTTGCTGCAGACATATGTAATTTATTTTGAATATACTGTGCCGCAAACTTATAACCAATCGACGAAATGTCTATGCATGTTGTTTCTGCAGTATTGCTTTTCATATCAAAATGAGTTCAATCCAGGAATTGCATTGAGAATTTTATAGCCTTGGAATTATTTTCGGTAAATTTTAGAAAAATTTCAAACTTAAAAAACAATTGCTCGTGCAGAATAATCAACGTGGTGGCATGAGCTGTGTTCCACGTAGCGCCATTCTGTTGAAATCACATGTCGTCCATATCCATCCACCGTAAAATGAATAAAACGTGCGAAACATTGCTCGAACAGAACAGACAGTGTGATAAAACTATTTTATCATTTGCAGGTGCAACTGAACGCTATATCTGTCCATACTGTTATGGCAAAAAACACTAAATAAATACATCCAGCTTAAATAAAATCGCTGCGATCAATTGTCAGAGTTGAGAAGTCCTTTCACAACAAATAATGTAGAAAAAATCTAAAAAAAAATTAAAAACTACTTATAAAATTATGATCAATTTATGACCAAAGTTAGCTGCAAAAATGCTAAAATGGCCACACTGTATTTAAGAGAAATTCCCATGTACGGTGTTTTCAGGCTGCCTGATAATAATTCCAAACTACAATTGGGATTATTTTATTATTTTACGAGTATACCCAACTCAACTTTGCAAATATCACATAAATTTAACAATATGTATTTAACAAGAAAATCTCTGCTAAAATTTTTACACCTCTATAAAGAATTTCGCAAGTTTTTCTTTTATAATTGTCAAAGACCTATGACTTAAAAAAATAAATAATTTTGCATATTTATCATACAACGTGCGAGTAATAACCCACAAAACAGACAACAGCATAATTCAGCATTTAACACATTCAGCCAAGCCGTCTAAGGCAATAAATAGCAATACGAGCAATTGTTAGCAGATGTATACGAACAGCCAAGCAAAAAGATCCTATCACTTTTTCCATTTACATACTAACAAGCAGAAATTTGAAATGTCATGAATTTATGGATTGTTAAGCATTTATGACGTAAAATTACAGAGTTGAAAGACGGAAATTACTAAAACCTCTAAAGGAGGGTTTTAACGGAATAGAAACTGTGAACTCGATATTCTTTTGAAATCTAAGACACATACAGTTTGTCAAGTAAATATTGGCAAAACGTAAGAGATGTTTGAAATTGATAAATTTGATTTCTTATTGGTTATTTTTAATTTTTCTTATAATTAGTAGTATTCATTCAATTATAAATAAAAATTAAACATAAAAGATTTTTTCAATAAAACGGAATTATCAGGCTTTTGCTTTTTTGATTTTCACAGAAAATGTGGCAACACTCCGATTGATTACATACTAGGTGTTAACGAGTTCCATCATACAATTTAACTTTAAAATTCGGAGCATAATATTTTCAATGTGAAATTGTATGGCAAAACTCGTTAAGAAAATTTTCAATTTTGCCACTTGTGCTAACTTCATAACAGTTTTTTCTTATACATAAAGCTGTTAGTATTAATTTTGACAAACTTAAAATTTTTTAACTATAACTCTTTATTTTGTTATTTCTATATCATTATCTTCTCTGACACTTCTTTCACAATTTTGTGACATAAATTCGGTAGATATTGTCATTTTTATTGCTCTAACGCTAACACTGTGGACAACTGTTGTGTAACAACGTTGAAAAATTATAATAGGTGTTTTTTATTGAGGTATAGAACTTTAAGTTGGCATCACTTTTTTAACTGGCGGCCATTTTGTCAGCTGTCAAGTGATTAATATTTAGTTTGGTTTGCCATTTCATCATGAACAGGTTGACAAAAGAACAACGCTTGCAAATCGTGCAAATTTATTTCGAAAATAATGGTTCAGTTCGCGAAGTTTACCGCAAGCTCCGTCCATTTTATGGTCGACATAATCGTCCATCAGAGCAATTAATTCGGTTAACCATGGATCGTTTTCGCACTACGTTTACTCTATGTGATAATACGCATCCGCAGAGACGTCGAACAGTGCGCACCGAAGAAACAATTGCCGCTGTAGAGCAAAGTGTTGAAGAGGACCCGAATGAATCGATTCGCCACCGTGCACAGCAATTGGAGCTTTGTCCATCAACTTTATGGAAGATTTTGCGCAAAGATCTTGGCTTGCGACCTTACAAGATCCAGCTTGTGCAAGAATTAAAGGCGCGAGACCATGCAATGCGTCGTGATTTTGGTGTATGGGCCGAAAATGAGATTGATCTCGATGCTGATTTTCATCGCAAAATTTTGTTCAGTGATGAGGCTCATTTTTGGTTGAATGGCTACGTCAACAAGCAAAATTGCCGCATTTGGAGTGAAGAGAATCCACATGAGACCCTTGAGACGCCATTACATCCACAAAAACTGACTGTTTGGTGTGCTCTATGGGCTGGTGGAGTCATTGGGCCATACTTCTTCCGAAATAATGCTGGAGAGTCAGTTACCGTTAATGGAGACTGGTATAGAGCCATGATAACCGACTATTTTGTTCCCGAATTGGATGGCATGAATGTGGATGAGTTGTGGTTCCAACAAGACGGCGCTACATGCCACACAGCGCACGTCACAACCGATTTATTGAAGGAAACATTCGATGAGCGCATAATTTCGCGGAATGGACCTGTCAATTGGCCACCAAGATCGTGTGATTTGACACCATTGGATTATTTTCTTTGGGGATATGTGAAGTCGCTCGTCTACGCCAACAAACCAGAAACGTTAGGGGACTTGGAAGCCAACATTCGTGGCGTTATTGCCAACATACGGCCCCATATGCTCGAAAAAGTGGTTGAAAATTGGACCTGTAGAATTGGTTTTATTCGAGCCAGCCGCGGCGGCCACATGCCCGAAATCATATTTAAACATTAATGGCATAAAATTATCCTTCCAATAAAGCCAACTTGATGCACATTAAAACGATTTTCTTGTGTTTTATTTCAATTCGAAGTTCTATACCTCTAAAAAAACACCCGTTAGTTTGTACAGTCAGCGTTGCCATATGTGAAAACTTATCTTTTTCTGAAGATTTACAAGACGTTCAAGAGACAAAAGATGTATTAGCTAAAAATAATATTTTTAAACATACATTTGATACAAAATAAATTTTATCAAACGTATGTTAATGTACTTTGAGCAAAATTATAAAAACTTTGGTGTTATTTGTTCATTAATAATTATCACATGTAATTTGGCTTAAAAAGCGATACGAACTTTAACCTGTTAAAAATCATAAATATAGAAACAAATGGAGTTCGAATAATAATTAAAATTAACTATAAAAAGTAAGATTTTTAATAAAAAAAAAAGATTTTTTGGTCCACTTGAAATTTTTGAAAAAAAATATGTTAACACTTTATGCGATAATTATTTTCATTTTTTCTGTTTAGAAAAAAAAACGATCAGCTGATTCTCTTACTTAAGTAAACAGCGCGGATTACTCTGCTAATTCTCCCTTAATACAAGAAGACAAAGAAAAAGAGGTAGTCCTTTCTTGAATTCGTTTAAAAAAGTCGCTAAGTCTATAGATTAATTATTGCATGTCCGCAGTGTGCCGAGAGTTGTTAAAAAATCTCTTTTGATAAAGAAATTACTTTTGTTTTAGTGTTTAGAAATTTGCAGGAATTATATCAACATTTTTTAATTAAAAATTAATCAGGCTAAGATTTTATTCGGACACTAGCACTTGCAAGGCGAATTCACTAAGATGAACTGATATTGATATGAAATGCAACACTGCAGAAAAACATGCATATTTTTTAGTCTTGAATGTCTTGCTATCAAAAAATTCAAGAACGTTTTGCTTCATTTGACACCAGAGAAACTAAAAGCTCATCATCATCTGCTAAAATGAGGTAAAATGCTACTAAAATTTTTTAACACACCGTCATATATGTATGTTGATGATAGTGTGTGTGCCGCTTTAGTTCTTCATAAACTGGCAATGTGTTTTGCCTTTGCAAAAATTTATACGACAAACTGTATGTGCACATAAACGAAGATTAAATGAAAATTGTCTCCTATTTTGAAAGTTAAAAGCAGCTATTAAATATAAATAATTAAATAAAATTAATTTAGGATTTATACAATACCAATTCTTTTCACAAGAAAAATGTAACCTAAATAATTGAAATCTTTCTTTTTTTTGTTTTCGTTTTTGTAAGATAATTTTCTAAAATGACTTTTATCGCCTTTAATGCGTTTGTAGTCCAATTGACTGGTTGCCAGCAGTTATCGATCACTGTGTGCATTTCTTTTGTTCGCTTTAAACCTTAATTTTATTTATTTAATTTTTATAACAGAATACATTTTCCTGTTTTACGGATGCATGCAGCGATACAAAAATTTTAAAAGAACTTTTTTTGAATGAAAACCCAATTCATTCATACACTCTACCTGTTAGGCACAAATTAATCGTTCTTTTGTTTTAGTTTTGTAAATTTCTTTCTTTTCATATTTTGTGGTGTGGTAGAAATTTACGTTTTTCATTTGTTTAATTTGCTTACAAATTTTCCAAACAATGTGTCAACTAATTAGTTTTTGTTTAGAGATAGGTGTTGCAAACTGACACGTTTGCCTTTTATTTTAACGGCCAATAAAATGTATTACCTGAATACATATGTATGTATCATAAAGAATTGGAATGACAGAAAGAATATAATGTATGGGCGGGAAAGACAAACTTGAAGTGTGTAAAAGTCGTAATTCAATAAATAATTATAGTCAAGTTCAAGTTTATTTCTTTTCAAAACTTGAATTAAGGCTTAAATTCATTTTAAGTTTTGGCAAGCTTTGAGCTATGTAGAAACTTATAAAAGAGTCTTATTACTTTTCCGGTTTAAAGGTTCAATTAAAGGTGCCATAACTATAACCATACAAAATAGCTGTTCGAACCAAACTTATGGGCAACATTGGGTTTGATTATAGGTGACTTGCCAGAAACGGGCTTTTGCCGTAACCATAATTAGCTGCTTGCTAATTAGACATATTTGTTGTTGATTTATATGTTAACACACAACTCTATCTTAAAATAGAATGCTATCGAAAAATAAGAGTAAACTTAAGCCTCAGTTAGCCGACTGTAATGTAATGTAACTGCAACGCAGGAAACAGCTGATCGATGTTTTTATATGAAAAGTAGGTTACGTTACATTACATCTCTATAACCAGATTCATTATTTTTCACATAACAATATCGATCAGCTGTTTCCCACTGTTGCAATTAAATTACATTACAGTCGGCTAACTGAGCCTTTAGTCTAGCTATTTGACAATACTTGGGTAAAGCAAGATTTCGTTCTAATCTGAACTTAAGATGAAAATGGCAGCAGAAATGAACAATAATACTTAAAAATGCATTTACCTACGATAAATAAAAAATTGCGTATGCAAATACAATTAAAAAATTCTCGTATTCCATTACATGAAAAGTTGGTGTTAAATAGCTAACGTTAATAACTGATCTCCGCGTAAATAGATAGACATGGGTTGTGATGAAGTGCGTGGTGGCATCGAAAATGCTGCATTTTCCAATCAGTCCAAATTAAATTTTCTTCTCTTCTTAAAAATCACATTAATTTATTAAAACATCTTCATTTCTAATAAAAAAAGGATTTGAAAATACTGAACTAAAAAGTTTGGACAATAAATATTATTCCTTAAACTAAAAAAGGTACTTTTATGTATATATGTATATAAAAAGAAGTATTGGCTAACAGTGAGTGTTTGACCTCCCTGTTTCAATATATTATATGTAGTTTCCTTCTTGAAACTCTGATGATTGCATGGATAATAAAAAGCAATAAAACTATGATTTGAACCTTATAAATCAGCAGAATTTTAAAAATATTCCTTCTTCATGACTCAAGAAATATTTTAATCGTAGGGTAACAAATTATTACATAAATGATATTGGAAGCAAGTATCGCAGGCAGGTGGTAACAATTTCAAGAGTCAGGTACATAAAAGTTCACAATGAAGCAGTAGTAAAATATTTAAATATTCAAGTTTATATAAGACGCTTGGAATTTCTTTGCTCACTTTTTTGACAAATTTAATTTGCTACAACTACCTCAAGGCCATAAATTATAAAAACACACACAAACACAAACATATGATTTGTAAAACAGATTTAATGATTATTTTTCAACGGCAAAAGTTTTCCCCATTCCATCTCATTCGTTTCTTTTACCCGTTGAAAAGGTGCACACATTCATATGTACATATATACATAATTCTTAGCAAAATATTTTTGGTATTGAGCCAGGCCATGGTGATGGCAAAATAGTCTCCCACTGTGATATTGTTTAGAATTATTGTTAACTTAATCCAATTGACGGATGAGGAGGAGCAACAGTGTGAAACGTCAAAAACTATGCAGCTCTAAATGCTATGAAATATTCCGCATTGTTGGGCGTTGTTGCCTTTCATAAAACCAAAAGAAAAAGTTACGACGTTCCTATTCTCTGTTGAATTTTAATACCACCACAGCATGTTTTATGATTTGTGGAAGCAATAGTGTTTCTTAAGCTCCAGGAACACTATGGGTTAGAGTGGTAATTTTTTGTATGTGATTAAAATTTAATCATCACGCTCATATTTTCTTTTAATGCCCCAATAATATTTATATAATAACATTTGTATAACAGATCTTAAGAAAGTTTGTAAATAAGTTTGAAAATCACAAAAGACAAATAAGCATAGTATGCTTAGAAACTTATGCAGCAACAATCACAATTATTCCAGTTGTCGACATCGACGTCACTTTAACACAATACCAGAAAATTGGGACTTATTTACTTGCTCTCGAGAATAATTTTGTGCTATGACAATCTATTCCGTTACCTAAGGTCTGGAAAATAGCATAAACCTGCCAACAGGAGTCAGTTGTTTTGGACAACGGGTTCACAAGCCCCAATGTTTTGGTATTGTGTTAAAGTGAAATCGATGTCGCCAACTGGAATAAGGGTGAATGAAATGCATGTAGACAACGCTGAACCACCAGCAAATAAATTTCAAATTAAAATAAACTTCTGACAATATGCCGAATAATAAATTTCTTAAATAATAATAATATAAAAAAACCTTCTTCAATTTTTGTCGCTTATGATTAAATAAAAAATAGGGCTCGATATATAGAACACAAAAGGGCAAATATCAAGCATTTTTCATACAAAACCTTCAACGAAGATACACTCAAAAGAAAAATCAATCCATCAGTACTTAAATCAATCCAAAGCGGTGTCATAAGTACGGCAAATACGGATTTACTTAAACCAAGTACAGAAGGTTAGATTCAAGTACGGATATTTCAAATGCTAAATACTCAATTTTATCCATATTTAATCCCGAATCCATATACGCAAAGAAATTCAGACGTTGCCTTTGTCTTTCATAAGTTTTGAACAAGTTTGGAAACCGAAACAAATAACGGTATCGGTATTGATACCGGTACAATTATTTTAAAAATTTCGGTATCGGTAAAGGTAACGGTATTTTTTTTATTTCGGTATCGGTATTACCGGTACATACCGTTATCGAGTTTAAAATACCGGTATACCGCTATTACTGTGAAGTTTATTAATTCATACAGTGTATATAGCAGAAACCTCTTTTTATTAAGTTAAAAGTAAGTAATTTTACATAGTCTTTAGTAAACAGTAACATAAAAAAACTAAGTTTTATATCTTGCACAGATTATTTACACAAGTGTAATGTAAACTTGTATGTTTGTATAAACATGCATAAGTATGTTTAGGTCAGAGCTGCCTACAGTGAGAAAACCGAGAGAAATGTATAAGCATATGTTTATTCATTTCTATAAAAAGCCGATTGATTTTCGGCACTCTGACGCTTCTCTGGGCAGCCTGGTTATAAACGTTTATACTAGTGTTTTTCAAACGGGATTTCCCGGAAATTTTTTACATTATGGCAACTTGATGAGAGTCGTTATTCATTTTATGAATGCGATAGCGCAGTAATAATGCCATGGCACTAGCACAATAGCTAAAATTTTTTTTTCAGATTCTTTTTGGTAAAAAGAACTATTCTATTAATGTTTATTCTGTACTAGTGATGCACGAATATTCGTATTCGAATTGCCGAATATTCGGCCATTTTTATATATTCGTGTTCGTATTCGTCAAATTCAGGCGAATACGAATATTTTTCCAAAAAATTAAATAAATTAAATAAATAACTGCATAAATCCTAAACCAAATTTAAATAAATGGATAAAAATATTAGTTTGTACGAATCCATTAAATTTTGTATAGAAATTTTTGCTCTTTTTGAAATATTATTTACTAACGATCATTGAAATTTTTGGGAAGTTTTTATTAACTCTGAAGTGCGCCAAGAGGAGTATGAAGCTCTTTTTCATAACAATGTTTTAATATTTCATATTGCAGGCGTAAATAGAACCCTAATTTAATGTCTATAAATTTCACATTAAATATTCGTATTCTTATTCGCGAATACCATTTCAAATATTCGTATTCGCGAATATCAAAAATTGACATTCGATACATTGCTGTTCTGTACTAAAGTCCTATTTTCAAAGAAATATTTATTTAATAATATATTTTTTTTAAGTGCGGTCAGGCTTGTGTGTATTGTTTGGCCTTCGAGAGTTTTTCGTCCGTATAATCTTGCGGTTTTTCTTTAACAACGACGTTGCTCTTCCTATGTGAAGGCATACGTCGTGTACAGTCAGGCACAAAACTTTTTTAAAATACTGTTAATAACATCCTGGGCCTATGGTCTAGTTACTCCACCCATGTTTGTTCAACACCATATTATCCAAATTTACTTTGTATAATATGTATCAATAAATAAATAATTTTATTTTGGCATTTACATACAATATGCATTACTATTAATTAAAGAACTCAAATGGTATTATTTTTTTACTAATGTGCTTATAAAACGTTTTATTTAATCGATCTCATGAATTATAATTTTTTTTGTTGAAATAATTAAATTAAACATATTTTGTATTGTTTTGCACTGGGCGGGAATTTCCCGGGAATCCGAAAAGTCGTTCCCGCTTTCCCGGAAAATGAAAAAGTCCGGGAAAAGAAAAACTCTAGTTTATACATATGTGTTTGATTATGGTGTGCTTACACTTTGTTGTTGATAAAAAGTAGTAAGAATAGAGCTGAATAAGAACGTCTAAAGGGGGAAATTTTGTTTCTGTAATTAAATGAGTTTCGGTATCGGTAATGATACCGGTACCTAATTTTAACGGTATTTGAATCGGTTTCGGTATTTTTACGATACCGTTTGCCAACCTTGGTTTTGAAACTTGTATTAAAAACAAAAAAAATTTTGATATGTTTGACACTAATTTTTTGCTTTCCATATAAATTACACATGGATGAACTGCTTTATAGGATTAAGACAGGAATAAATTTGTAACTGTTATGACCGCGTGAAAAATTCTTAGTGATGGTTTGAAATATTTATTGCAATCGAAAAATGTCTTAAAAAGTAAGTAAGAAAAACAAGCAAAAACTGATAATTTTAAAGAAAAAACCTGCAAAAATTGATAATTTTAAAGAAAAACTGATTTTCTAAAAAAAAAAACTCACGACTTAAAAAACTGCGAACAACTGTTGATAAATCTGCATATTTGGCAACGCTGGCTGTGGTATGAAGAATTACCGTATTATCTCTACTGTGACGGTATTGCCATATTATTGATTACGTAGTAAGATATTTTCCTCCATTTTGCTCAAATTTAATAATGGAAAACACGGATGGAAATCATGGTACAATTGTACTTTTTATGGTACATTTTTGACCTTGTTGGTACCGTGGTACTACCGCAAGTTACTTGGTACAATTTCAAAATGTCAATGTTTCACTATATGGTAAAAATTTTGCCTATGTTCTCTTTAGTTTTTTTGTGTGTGTTTTATTTTAATCTCTATAATAATAGTCGAATGTACCTTTATGAATGCAATATTTAATATTTTTTTGTTATTTTTTTATTGTATACTGAATTTTTATACACATTTGTGTTAAGTTTCTGTTTTTTATTGTAAACTTCTGAATTTTTATACCAATTTTTTTACGTTTCTGTTTTTATTAATAAATACTAAAAATTGGTACCGTCATGGTCTAAAAAGTACATTTTATTTTCATAGTTGGTACAAAATCCAAGAAATCATTTTCCTTCCCTGATGGAAAATGTAAGCAAACAACAAAAATGTAAGGAAAATATGCAAATTTGCAAAAATAAAATTTATTTATTTTTTTTTGTGCGGAAGCAAAATTTTAAATTAAATTAAATATAATTATATTTGGTGCATTAATCACCAAAATCAAGAGATGCAACTAGATCTTAGAATCAAGATTCTTTACAAAATATTTGCAGCTTTATAATTAAATTTACATGTAGTTGATATGAAAAGCAATTGTCCAATTGAATTTATATCGTAATAATTAAGAAATTTCTTGTTCGAATTTTCTTAAAACGCAATCCATTGTGCAATATGTACAATAAATGAACTCTTTTAAAGTATTTATCCTTCTTTTGTTGTTGCACTTAGTATATTGCATCATGATGAATATATTGTTATTGTTGTTGTTAATTTATTATATGCATCATATGCACATGTTTGCCTTATTTAACACTCGTCGTACCTTAAAATGCCTCACCGAGACTGCAGAAGTGACTGTGTGCGACGACAATGTGGGGCTGGTGGCGAGCGAGGCTGGAGATGTTTGTTGCTGGCCTGGCGGTGTTAACATTTAAGTGCTAATTTGATGAAAGTCGATTTGTACGCGGTAATTTGTTTCCTTTATTTTCTGTATCTCTTGTTACGCTTTGTAACAGAATCGAAAAATTAAAATCTCTTGCATGTACTAAAAGTGCCTGTTTTAAACATTTTGTTTTTTAAATGTCCGTCCAGGTGTGTTTGTTTCTTTTTTTATTTGTATTTAACAGGTTGTTTTATGAAATTCAACAATTCGACATTAATGAACTCGAAAAAAGAGTATAATAATTTCTTTCTGCATCATGATTTTTGTTTAATAAAAAGTGTTAAAGGAAATTTTGAAGCTGTTGCTAATGATGTTATTGTTAATTGTTGTAGACGTTTCACAACATCATGCCAGCCATTGTTTTCTTTGGGAGGTTTGTTTGTGATTTATATGTACAAACCTCCAGGTTGGTCGACTAATTGCTCTATGTATCGGTCTATTAAGTAAGGTTAAGTTGGGTAGAAAAGGCAACCATGTTGAGCCAATTTCATTATGAGCATACACATATGTGCGCTGTATTTGAATTCTTTGGTACTCCCAATATTACCAACTAACTGGAAAAGCCTGCTAAGTAATATAGTTCTGTTAAGGAGATAGTTCCTGCTATATCGTTGGTAGCCAACTTTTAACTTATAAAAAAACTAAACAGCCTTAACAGTCCTTAATATCAGCAAACGCAGATGTCCATAAACTAGTTCGAAGGACCATACGTAACTCGCATGCCTTAATTTCTCTAATTACGTCCCAGTGTTGCCAAAAAAAAAAAATTTGTGGAAGACTACTATAGGAAACACTTTCGTTATCATTACTTTTAATATCTATTTCATATTTTGTTAGATCCGAATGCATTGTAATCTAACAAAATGCTGTAGGGTTGTTTTCAATCTGCCCGTTATCAAAAGATCTTATCAATTCTTATTGACAAAGTCAATTTTTTTTGCACCTTTTGAAAATAATATTGTTACTCTAATAATTTGTTCAAATATATGTTTTTAAAATTTTGTAAATTCGTTTTTAGCCTTTTTGTGCTAGTAATGAATTTTCAATTTCTAAAGCAAATATGTAGATTTCTTTTCTGTATATTTCTTTACATTATTGTTAGTATTTGTTTAGTATTTGTTTTTTTAAAAAGGTGTGATCTGAACTCTCGGTATTGTTATGTTTATTTTACAGCTTCTGTTTTGTGTTTTTGTGGTTAGTCTAGATTGCGAAACGTTTTGTCTTTTGTTCGACACTGTATTGTATTGCTGTTGTTGTTGTTGTTGCTTTTTTTAACTTTAGTTGCATTTGTAAACTATTTGTTTAGAATTATGATTGAAAAATTTGAAATTTGTTAGGAAAACTTTCTTTGAAACTATTTAATCGTCTTTACTTTCGAAAAGAGTGTGGGATTGAGTTAATAGATTTTTTGAAAGAAAGTTTTGTCTTTGGAATTCGTGTTGCTTTAATTAGCGTCAAGTTTATTTATTTTGGAGATTTCCTTGTTGTTTTTGTTTTATTTGATGAAGAAATGCAATTAATTAGAAGATTATTTTTATTTATTTATTTAAAAGTGATCAATGTAAAGAAATTTTAAGTTTTAGAATAGTAAATATATTAAGTTTTTAGTGAAATACTCACAGATAGCTCTGCATTGAATAACTCAATGCTGAAAGACTCTATGTAGGAGAGGAAAATATAAATGCCCAGAGATATGGCAACGACGGCTTAAGGTTAAATTAGACGTGCCATAGCCATAATGCCATAGCCATAACCAAACCAAAATCCAATTGGTTTCTATGGTAATGGCTATGGCGTAATGGCGAGTTAGTTATAATCAAATACAGTGTTGCCCATAAGTTTGGTTCGAACAGCTAGCGTACCAACTAATTACGAATGGAAAACTGATTTATTCAGACACGTATTTATTAAATTAAACAGTTTCATATATAATTAATAATAGACAATTTTATAGAATCCAACATGATTGGCAACTGTTTAAATCAATAAATACGTATCTGAATCAATCAGTTTTTCATTAGTAGTTAATTAGTGCTTACAATTTTTTGTGCACATGTGCGCCAGATGTAAACTCCGCATTAAATTAAAATTTTTAATTAATTAATTATACGCAAGTATCTTAATAAATAGCGGGAAAATAACCAGAGTTGCTGCCTGGTTTATTTGAATGAACGAAATGTTGCCATATCAGTGGCTAATAATTCATATATTAATATTTAAGGCTGGAATGGCAAAGTTGTTACAATTGCTCTTTTTTTTTTGATACTATTCGAACTCGGAAAGTACAATAGTACACCAATGACTAATTTAGTACATTTTAGGAATTTCCCATTTTCACTTCGCATTTATTTTCATACGATTGCATATGCCAATTTTCACTTTTGAATAATGAACTCATATTTTCCTCACTGTGAAAGCAAAACGCAGCGAGAAAATAAAACAATGTGAACTCGTCCACTTCAAAATAATTTTTCACATGCTATTACTTTGTATATTTTAAATTTCTATTTAAAGAGTGAATTTGTGAAAACAATTTTTTAGCCAGAACAAAGTCGATTATTCTATTAAAAACCAATAAAAATATGTGATTTGAACTAAAGAAAATCTTTTAGTACAATTAAGGTCAAAAAACTAAAATTTTTGAAAGTTGTTGGTACAATTTTAAAATTCTCAATGCCATCCCTGATTTAAGGATATATCAAGAGAAATCTAAAAATCCAAAAAAAGTTACAGACACAGGATAGTGAGAAAAACAGCTGTTTGTTTCAATTTATGTCATTTTTGTTTCATTTAACATGTTTCAAGTGAAATGTTTCTCGTACGAGAATTACAGAAGATGAGTACAGGTGTACTTTAAAATATGTAGATTACGCAGGTACAATTAATTCAAAATCAGCTTATCTCGACTGAAGAACTTTTTAATTTTTGCCACAGAATTTTTGGAATAATGGGACAACCTAAATGCCCAAACAACGCAATCTAACATAATTTTTTTCTTAAAAGTTGCTATTGCGTCAAAAATGTTTAGCAGATATTTCATATTGCGTTAAAGAGGTAAATATTATCGGTTAAGCATTTTTAACCCGGCTTATTAATCTGCTTGAATTAAAAACTACTGCAAACGTAACATAGTACATACTAAACTATCCATCCCTGGTGAGGGAAAACACCTGTTTTGTTTTTATTCTTTTATTGCAAGTTGCCAGTGTGGTTTAATATAATTTTTAAGTCTAAAGTCAATATTTTCACTCTTTTATTGCTTTAGGCTGTTTCGCTGTTGGGAGATATTCAAAAATTGCACGATTTTCTGTTTATTTGTTTTTTTTCTATTATTTTTCTTTAATGATTTATTCATATCAACAGGGTGGGTAGGTTTGTAAATAAAGTTTTTATGTTTCATTTCATTTTTAATTTTCGTAAATTTTAAATTTTTGTTGTGGCTAGATAGTTAATTTTATTGCTTTTTTACTAACCGCTAAGGATCATTGTATTGTTTGTTCCGTTATCATTGTGGGTCATTTGTTATGTTTTGTTAACATTTTATTTTGGTTTACGATTTCTTTGGTAGATTGGAGATAATTTTTTTGAGGTTTTCAACAAAACCTTTCGTGTACAGTTTTAATTGTTGACAACTTTTTATAGCTTTGGAAATAAAAAGTTTCTTTTTTAATGTTGAAAACAAAAATATTTTTAAATAAAATTTCAATTTATATATATATATATATATATATATATATTTATAGCAAATGAGATAAACTGCCTTACAGCCCATACCTAAACAAAAGCGGCAAGTGATGTGTTTTATGGTGCTTATTGTTAATGTTTAAGTTCCAAAACTTAAATAAGACCGTGAACGTTGGGTTATGAACAGTAACGTTAACTTATCTTGTTTAATAAAACCCACAAAATAGAAATAAAATATTATCATAAAACCGCTAGATTGGCCTAAAATTAGCTAAAACGGCATTAAGCTTAAATTAGACGTGCCTTAAATTCGTTTATATGGTAATGGTGATTCATCTATAATCAAACACAGTGCTGCCCATAAGTTAGGTTCGAACAGCTGTTTTCTATGGTTATGGTTATGGCACGTCTGATTGAACAACTTTACTATTGAACGCGTTGTCGTTGCGTTATTTTGGTCTTCTTCATTGAAATTGTATAGGCATGAGAAGTTTTGACGGCCAAAAAATGCTTGCCGCTTTTGTTTAGGTATGGCTGTTATATAAAAAATATTTTTGTTCAGCAGTTTCCATGAGCGTTGTGACAGGTGTAAATCCATTTTTAATTTTTCTCGTTGCGAAAACTTTTCACAAGTGAGAAGAAACGAGGCACTGATATTTAGTTTTTTCAAGATAGAAATATTTCCTAAGAAAGAATTTTTTATAAATGTATCATTAGTAATTGCCCAGTCTTTTCCTTTAGCCTTTCAAATATGTATGTTGATTATTATGTTTGTCTATTTTAATGGAATGGCTGGCTGTTGGGATTGAAAAGAGTGGCTTAAGAATAGAATCTAAAATTTTAATTCCCTTGAAATTTGATTTTTGTTATAGTCATATTCATGCTGAGTTTTTAATTATCTTTAAGTCTGACAAAAGCGCAATAAATATTTGAGTATTGTTGTCAGCTAAAAACATTTTGAATAAACAAACAACCGAAACCTTTGGACACGTGTAAAATGCGGGCTTGTTAGAGTATTCTTGTTAATTTTATTGCTTAAAAGATCATCTAGCTGTAAAATGATTTTCTTCTTTCGCTAAACAGCCCACATTTCCCAAGCAGTGAAATTCTAGTGTGTGGCATTTTTTTGTATAGACATAAAAATAAGTATTTACGACGAGTAATTTTATTGTAAAAAGCAAAATTCGACTTGACGGCTGTTAAATTTAAAGAGAGGGTAAGACAAGAGGTGTTATTGCAGTTTGTATGAATTGTCGTGGCTTCATTGTTAAATATGGAAACGGGAAATATGAAAACTTCATCTTACTAGTGAAATTAGATGAGTGTACAATTTTGAAATATCTTGACATAAATTATTATTATAAATTAGAAAAACAATGATTCAAAACAATTTACGTATTATATTTCATTTTCATTAAATTGAATTACACACGGCGGACCAGACGTATAAACGCTGATGATGAAGGTTTTGAACGACGTGGAGATAAACCGTATGTTTAGTTTAACAAGTATTTTTATTTAGCTCTCTCTCTCTCTCAAATACCAAAATAAGTTTGAATTTTCCAACCCTGAAACCACATTAATTTTTCTGATTTTTATTATTAATTTCTTTCTTTCTAAGATATAAAATATGGTTAACTAACAAAGAAAAAAATTAGATTTATTAAGTTACTTTAATATATCAAAAAAGCTTACATTTTCCAGCTCTGGAGCTATGTTTTTTTTAAATATATTTAATTTATAGAGAATAACTGCCAGTTCATAGAAGCCATGTGAAAATTCTCGTCTGGTTATTTATATTGAAAACAAAAACAAAGCACTCAAAATTTGTTTTTGTTTTCAATATAAAAAGACAAGCGAGAATTTTTACATGGCTTCTGTAAACTGGCAGTAAGAAACATTAACTTTATCTGGTTTCTTTTATACACCAAAAAAATTAAATTTTGCAACCCTGGAATCATTCTTTTAGATTTATATATATTTTTTTTATATCTTTTCAAAATATAAAATTAGTTTTTTTTTAGCTACATAGCTTTTATATACCAAAAAAAAGTTAAAACTTTCCAAACCTGGAATTCTCTTTTAGATTTTTTTTTAAATTTTTAATATCAATTTAATTCTTAAATATAAAGAAGAAGAATTAACGAAAGAAAAAAGCAAAAAAATACTTGTGTATTCCAAAAAAGATTAAAGTTTTCCATCTCTGAAACTGTCTTTTCGATTTTACTTATTTTCAATATCAATTTATTTTGGACAAGTTCTGACATACGAGTCCAAGCTGTAGCATTTTTGGGAGCTCTGGAAAACCGATGCAACGGACAGACAGACAAACATCAGCGATGCCAACTTGGAGCTTTTGGCACTATTTTTAGTGCTTTTTGAAGACTCGAAACGCCAAATTTTGAGCGTTAGTGCCAAATCTAAGAAAAAGCACTAAGTAATGCTTTTAAGAAATTTATATATTTCTTCAAATTACTTAAATAAAAACTTGGTGTATTTATTTTTTCAGTGTAAAGAATACCTTTTTCGTCCGATATATTTCATTAAACAGATTATAACTTCGAAAATATTAAACATTATTTAACTTCACTCGTTTGGGTCTTCACTCCTTTTTCAGGTTAGTGCTTTGAACGCTTTTTAGATCTCTACGCCAAAAAAGTTGGCATCATTGACGGACATCGCTTCGCATTCGTCTTCCCTATTCATAAGGACCTAAATAGAATACATGTATATACTGTATTTGTCCCATGTGAATATTGTGGGAAGTACACACGGAATGACAAACCTAGGTCAATTTTGAACTCCTTTAAATTTTTCCTCCTTCTTTGACTCGATGAGAAACAGTGTGTACATTACCTGTCATTGATACGCATTAGTCTCCTGCATAAGACTTCTTATAAGAACTTTCAAGACATGAGGGATTTTTCAAATGCTTTACTACAGCGAAATCTTATAAAACAAACGTTAACAACACTGTTTGCAAGAAATTTATTTGAGTATTGTAGGTATAAGAGTAAAGAAGAGCGTGTACGAACGTCATGCATGTATAGGGTTGCCATATACCAAAATTCAAATATCTGGACAATGGAAAAAATTCAACTGGATTTTGAAAAAATAACTGGACAATTTAAAAATAAGCTTAAAAAGCAAAGTGTTGATGCTTTTTGAAAATATTGTTTTGGTTGTAAATTTCCAGTGATGTACAAAATAGAGGAACTAATCAGTGTTAGGGAAAATTACAACTGGTTGTACATTTGCAAGCACTATTGTTTCTTTTTATTTAGTATTAAAAATTTTTCCTTAGAAGATATAAAAACACAAGCAGAAAACAGAAATTTTTGCCTTGTTTTAATAAGAAAAGCTGATCCTTATGTATTTTTATCTCCTGATTACGATTCCGTCATTAGTTTTAATCTGTAAAACAATTTCCTTTATTTCGATAGCTTTACATTGAGGAGCATAGTTTAGTCCATAAAACTTTTTTATTATATTTTTTACTTAAATAAATAGTCGTTATGAATTTTTGTCCGCTAGTTACGAAAAAAGATTTCTTATATTCTTATACCCTCTAGTTTCAGAGATTTGTGCATTATATTTAAAAAATAATATCTCGAATTTTTCTTTTCTTACGCCATCAAAAAATATTATTTCTAATAATATGACGTCGCTGATTTTGAATGTAGCCTCTATTTTTTGATAAGTTTTGATTATTTTAGTGAGCCTAATTACGAGTGTCGTATTTCGAATACGAAGAGTTTGTAAAGCAATATTCTTTATTCTTGTACAAAATACTCGCAGTAGAAGTTGAAATACCACACTCGTGATTAGGCCCAATAATTTTGCATTAAAAATTAAAATTTTTCTTTAATATTTATTTTTTTTTTCTGGTAAAAGCTGCAAATTTCGATATAATAACTACAAATAAAACAAAAATTTTCTGGACTGGTCAATACAACATTTATTATACGTAATAATTGCATTGATCAGATATGTGATACAAAAAACAAATTTTTATGGAAGGCATGAGAGAGCAAAAATTTTAGTCTTTTTTTTTTGTGAGACTAGATGTGATAGATAAATAATAAAACTATATTCGTAATCAGCGGATAAAAATACATAAGAACCAGTTAATTTAATTTCAAAAATTTAAATAACAAAAATTTAAGAACTAAACCAAAAAAACACGATTTTTAACATCCATGTAATAAGAGTACGATATCATGATATACTCATTGTTCATCTACTCAAATAGAATTTAATGAAATTTTATAATCCAGAAATTATTTTTAAGTTTGGGGGACCATTCGTGATATACTAAGTGAATTATAAAAAAGTGGCATAAATTAAGCATATGCTAATTGTCACTATATCTTTAAAACTAGAGCTGCTGGGGAAAAACTAATGATGCCATCGTAATCAGCAGATAAAAATACATAAGGATCGGCTATTTTAAATGAAGCAATAAAACCACTGTTCCGCTGTGTAATTAATTAAAAAATATAATTGATAAAGAAATTATTTTTCAAAATTTAAGAAATAATTTTTAACTGGATAAATTCTATGTTAGCTGGTAACTGGATGAGGCTCTAAAAAACTGGAAAATCCAGGCCATTACAGGCCGTCTGGCAACCCTATGCATGTATGTGTGTATGATCTTTTATTTTTCTGCGCACATGCAAAGGCACACACATGCATTAACATTAGTTGTATGCGGTTAATCACATAATAGCTTCCCAGCGGTAAAACTCAGAAGACTTTCTTGGTGCAGGCCTTATTAAAGGACTCTTTCGCATAAAATATACGATACACATTCCACACTCGCTTCTTTGAGAAGGGAGAAGAGAAGGAGTAACATGTTTTGTTTTGTTTTTTTTACCAAAGCAAAAACAAAATCTATTAGTTTGAAGGCCTTCCAGAATCTCTGGTGAAGGAAGCAAGAACAGAAGGCCTGCTCCGCAATGACAACGCGTGTAAAAAATACATGAGTATGGAATGGAGCGAGCAGGCCTTCTACATCCAAAAGAAGGCATACAGAGGCCTTCTAGAAGGCATCCCTACTCCTTCTAGTTCCCGCTGGGTTGCCATCTACATATTACACACACACTCAAACGTACAATATGAAAAATAACAAGCATACACTAATCAACAGTATTTCTTTTGAGTGTTTGTTTTGTTTTGCTGTCTTGGCGTTTTCGCTTGTTAACACTGATATACACGTACACCAATACATCCATCGTACTTCGCTTACAGTACGACAGCATTTATTATTGGTTTAGTATAATACATGCGACGTGAATGCATTTAAAAATCATGACGTTTTTACATTTCAAGACTGTTTACGCAGCTCTCTAATACGCATGACGAACACGCTAATATTCTCGAGTTTACAATACGTGCTATTTTTTAGTTCCTCATAAAAACCACTGGCTGATCCACTTTTGTAGGTCTGTGGCATTGTAGCTTGCGACGATGACATATAATGTATTCCATCCTCGCATAGCCTGCAAAAATCTATCCGGAGTACCAGTCTCTCACGTCCTTATACTTAGTATAACAGGGAAATGACTAGTCAAGACTTCTACACGGACCCGTAGAACAATCTTGTTTACTTATAGTCACTAAACGTTCTGTTGTTGCTAGATCAAGTCTTGGCCATAAAAAACCCCAATTTTTGAGGTCCATGAAAAATTGGCTAACCGATGATTTCACCGCACCATTTAATTTTTATAACAATCTTGCCAAAAGTGCGGTGGTAAGAAAGCCCTAGTTCCAATATCGCCATATTAGATTTCGGCATTAATCTTCAATCTCTAGAAAAACCATAAGTAGGATTTTTTTTATGTAACAAGCTGATTTATTTACTTTCGACAAGTTGATATCACAAATTGCACGTGCAAAAAAAAAACACTTCTTGTGGCAACACCACGTACGATGACAGTTTATGTGTTTTGCTTATTTGTATTTGCTTGATGGACAATATAAAAGAATAAGAAATGCCAATAAAGTTCTTTTATATGTATTTTTCCCATTAAATAAACACAACACAAAGTTTCAAGATTTATTTAATCTTCTCGATGGTCTGTCTGTCTATTCCAGCATCCAGCTATAAATTCCCTTAGAGTTACACACAAACATATGTACATGTAAAAAAAATAAATCAATTGAAATTTGCCGATTTTTGTAATACTTAATTTTCATATGAATCAAATAGGTAGTGAGTGCCAGGTTGCCTGTCCTTTCGATTGTCTATTGATTTGTGGAAGTAAAAGCTAAGAGAAAAAAAAAGAATCTTATCAATTCAATGTGTTTAGGACTTGCGAATATGCAAGTACGAGTACGAGTGCTGCTGCCAGTGCTAATGTATTTATTGTTTTAATATTAAGAAACGACATAATAATGTATGGTTGAATTTAGTTTGTTTTATTTATTGGTTTTCATTGGCAAGAAACAACTTTACATAGAAGTAAGTGGGTGGGTTGTCTTGCCAATAAAACAAAATGTTGCAGTTGTTTTTATTTATGTTTATTTATGGTTGTAATAATCCGGCATGAAAATTGAAATCAAGAAAAAAGCAAAGATTTGAACCACCTAAACAGCAGCGGGGCGCATTTAAGACTCACTCTCCCGCAATAAAAAATGTATTAGTTGAGGGGAAAAGAGTGGTTAAATTGTTGTTAGGAATTTTGAATAAAATTTGAAATTTAGGAATTTTGAAAAATTTATGTAAAAAATCAGTAGCATTTCTTTTACATGTGTAAACTTTTTTTTGGTTCTAAGTGACTATTAAAAAGACGAAAAAAGCAACGGGTTTTGCGAACTAAACTTATCAGAGAACAGATGTTAAAATGGCGCGTAAATCAAATAGTATTGCCAGCTTAAAGTTTTACATATATAAAAAAAGACACGAAGAGAATCTACGAGATGTCATATAATATATATATAATATAATATATATATAATAATAATAATAATAATATATATATTCCATATATATTAGGAATTTTGTTGAAAAAGGAAAGTGAACTAAATATGTTTTCAAGTACAGTTTATAATGATGTTAAAAAAATTATATCGGTCAAATGATCACCTCCTTTCCGTTTTGTTCTTTTTTTTAAATTGTGGCTTGCAACATTGTGTGGAAATAACTTGGCGATATTTTCGTCCAATTTATCTTTCAAACCTTGTAATGTTTTGGACTTGTTGTGATATACGCAGGACTTTGCTGCAAACAAAGAAGTCTGGCTTCTTTGAAACTGGAAACTCGTACGACCGATTGAAATCTCTTAAACGGGTAATCAATCGCTCTGGAAGTCGGTGTCTCAGAACCCTCATCGTTGCCCGAGCCGTGTGAGCCATTGCTTCTGGACTTAACTGGAATGCTCGTGACCGCATTTAGTAACTTGCAAAAAAAATCTCGTTGAAAATCTGCTTTAAACGCTACAACTGGTAAGACTGGTTCTATCGACTCCAGCAGTCACTTTGAGGAGATTTATTCGCTCTTCTGGCATTTCATGTGGCTTTCCTTGGCATGGCTTATTATGATTTTCGATAGGAAATCATAATTTTCTTGCAGTTAGTTTAAGAGAGCTTGGGAGTAAGTTAATATTGAAACCAGAAATTGACAATGTATTAGACATTGTCCCGATTTTTTTTAGATCGGAGTAGCAACATTGACGTTCCTACTTAATATATTATCTTTAGAATTCTTTAATACATAATTGCAAAACTAGAATTTCACAATGTGGACACTAATGCAATTTCAAAACAGAATTTTAAAATACTGCAGCAACAAAAATTGCAAGCCTAGACGAGAACTTATTAAGACATAATAATTTTCATAAATAAGGCAGATAGAAAATAAAATATCAAAACTTTTAAGCATTTTTTAAGCGAATCCTTCTACGAAGAAACGCACAGAAATTCAGACGTTGCTTTGCCTTTCATATGTTTCGAAACTTTTATGAAAAACAAACCAATTTTTAATATTTTTGACACTATTTTTGCTCTATATAAATTACAGTTTGATGAGGTGCTTTACACAATTAGAACATTAATAAGCTTGTTATTTTTAAGAAGGTGTATAATCAGGCGAAAATTAATTGAACAATTTACTAAAAAGTAAAAAATCAAAAGCAATAGCAAAAAACTGATAATTTTAAAGAAAAACTGATTTTTTCAACAAAAAACTGCACGACGTAAAAAACTGCGAAAAACTGTTGATAAATCTGCATATTTGGCAACGCTGGCTGTGGTATGAACAGTTAATACTATGTTCACACTTATGGTTTTAAACGTGTTTAACTCCTCATTCGTGTTTAAGAGCTTAAACACTACGATTTTGAGATGTTTTACCATACATTGACTTGTTTTGTTAAACATCTCAAATGAAGTGTTTAAGATTTAAACACTTCCTTAAACACGATAATGGAGTATGTTCAGTCCGTTTTTTGATAACTCTGGCAACTTTGTGGTGTTATTAAATGGCGTCACGTCAAAAATTATTTGGTAAAAAAGTAATTAATTACAGAATACTAAAATATTTACAAGAACAATTGTGGTTTGAAAATAATTAACCAATAAAAAAGCATAATTGTTAGTAATTTCTTACAAATACAATAATTCATTGACAAAACGTCAACCTTTAACATCTCAAATGTAATGTGAACGGTTGTGTTTAGTTTTTTAAAACACTTGCCTTAAACACGTTTAAGACCATAAGTGTGAACATGGTATAAGGTAGAATTACGATACGATTTATCGTGATGTTGCGTGTCAGCTGACAAAAACCGTACCATATACAATGCATGTTACTAGTTATAAAATATGTGGTGGTAGCGCTGCTGACGTAGGAATTTGTAGAAAACAGATTTTTCTGTAGCGAATGTCAAAAATGCCGCATTTAATGCCAGACAAAAAATATGTGCTGTGCAAACTGATACATTTTCTATAACTTGTGCACAATGTTGAACGATACGGCAAGCTGTAAAGTATTTAGAAAGATACGATTTTACAAACTCTACCTTTACGGTATTATCTCTACTGTGATGGTATTACCATATTATTGATTCTGTGTTATAGATATTTTCCTCCATTTTGCTCAAATTTAATAACGGCCAGATTACTCTGATAAGTGTAAACAATAATGGAAAGAATATATCACGCCTGATCCCAATGCTAAGTTGATACCGGGCGATGGATAGATAATACATGCTGTTGCGGCTGGACAAACAAGTGACCATTTGCCACTTGCTTTATTAATACCCAGATTTTCTCGCGACACAGAGACTTTGCCAAACTTAAGTATACTAAACGGTGTATCGGAGTTATTGCAGTTAGGTTTGCATAAGTGACCTTATAGAATAGCATAACGTTTTTTGTGATCCTGGTAATGGATCCATACTGCCATAAGTCCACTCAGACGAGTTGCCAAAGCGAATGTCCCGATTTTACTTGATTGCTTGCGGATAGCAGGCAGCCATACAAATTAACCATAACAAAGCTTTTGGGCGGCCCAAAGTACAATTTTTTTATATATGCTTCTGAAGTATCGCATGAAATATAAACTATAAAATGACAGTATTTGAAGTTAATGCCCTTGATTTAATTGTGAGTCCTATTGCTCTGGTAACGAGTTTTCTTGCAGAAAAAAGTACATTTTCTATCTGGCAACATTGGTGCTGAAATTGCTGTTTATACATTGAAGATGGTAATGGGTGCATTCATAAGACGTAGCTGTTGCGACACCGTTGAGCGTTTGTCTTAGAAACGCATAGTTGAGTAATTCCGCTCCACTCAACAGTTGAGTAATTTTCCATCATAAAATTTTTTCGCTACCTATAGTCAACGTGTTGTGCTCAGCCTAAACAGCTGCTCGAATAGAGTTATGCCTGTTATATGCTTTGTTAGGTGGAAAGAGCAAGTATTTGTTAAATTTTATATTACAATTGCGATGAAGTAACAAAATAAAGATATAAAATTAAATTATATCCATCAAGCCGTTTCTAAGACGTAACTGTTGGGGCCAACAGTTGCCAACAGTTTCACAACTGTTGTGCTCAACTGCTACGTCTTATGAATGCGCCCAATGTTACCATTTGTTTGATGTGTCAGCAGTGTTCTTCACCCTCCAATCTTGATAATTACTAGTTTCTTAAACTATTTAAATTTTTTCCCTTAACCAATAAAAATATACAAATATTAATTGCATTGAAATTACGATTTCTTTTTTTTTACCAGAAAAAGATGACCTAGTAAACCGTAAATTTTACAATTTACTTTTTAAAATATGTATCAACAATTCAAACAGGAAAACTGTTGTAAAACTACGATGGAAAATAAAAGCCCTTGTCAGACAACAAGTACAAGTAAAACAAAAAAGCCACCCACTCCTTGCAATATCCAATCAGGGTTGCATTTGCTAAAACCAAAAGAATGAATGACATGTGTGAAAGTTAAAAAATTGATTTCATTCAAAATTCTTTTCATAATTGAATTAATATAAATATTCTTATATACATTTTTTAACATCAATTGCCAACTATTTTTGTTTGCTTTTGAGAGCTAGAAAGTATTGTTTTATTTAATTGGGCCATTTAAAGTCGACACAATTTAAATTTTAAAATTTTTTTTTTCATAAAAACTTAAAATTCTTTTCAATAATGTTTGGCTTTTGCTAGAAATTAATTTAAATGTTGTTCATACTTTTGAGATTTCTTTTCAGTTTGCAGAGGTATTTTTATGACTCATATTCATGTTGTTGTTAAGAAAATTTTTCTAAAGGTTAATTTAAATGTTTTCACAGTTAAATCAGATGTAAGACCCACATAATCGTAAAACTTCTTAATGTAGATTTCTATTAAAATTCTAATTTTGAATAGTTGGTGTTATTTCTTTTGTATAATAGCCAGCGGTTATTGGCCGTTGCTCGCAGTTAAGTTGAGTGTTATTTTTTTTATTTATCATTAGTTTGTTTCCGTGCTCTTGATAATAATCTATTTATGCTTTTATGTTAATTTGTTAATAATTTATTGGAAATTTAAATGGTTGTTAAACATTTGAAAGCGGGTTGCGGTCGGTCACAACTTGATTATTACTCATATTTATGTTTATAAATATTTTTAAAGCTAGTTCTGAAAAAACAAGTTCAGTAGAGGTTAGTTGTTGAATAGGCCAAAAAAAAGTTATAGTTTGCATGTAGTTATGGAAAAAAAACAAGTAAGAGTGGTATATTCGGCTTTGCCGAATCTTATATGCCCTTCATAAGTCAATATACACGCACCTCTTGAGAAAAGCAATAATTTTTATGTGTTCATTGAGTTGTGTTTAAATTGAAAATTAAAAACTTATTTTCTGCAAAACTTGTTTTTTTTGGTATTATGCCTCAGCGATGCCAACTTGGTGCTTTTGGCTTTATTTTTAGTGGTTTTTGAAGACTCATAACGTCAAATTTTAAGCTTTAGTGCTAAATTAAGAAAAAGCACTTAAGAAATTTTTCTTAAAATTACCTTAATAAAAACCTGGTGTATTGTTTTGTTCTGTGTAAAGCATACCTTTTTCGTTCGATATACATATTTGATTAAATAAATATATTGATATTATTACCGGAATAGAGAATAGCTTAGAAAATATTAAACATTATTAAACTTCACTCGTTTTTAAAGATTACGCTTTTTAGTGCTTTTTTAGGGTTCCGTACACCAAAGGTGAAAAGGAACCCTATTGTTTTCGCTACGCTGTCCGTCTGTCCGTCACACGGTATTTTCTCAGGAACCGTAAGAGCTACGGACCTGAAATTTGGACACAGTATGTAGAACCTTGGCCGCTACAACAACAAATACATGAGAATTAAAAATTAAAGGGTGTTCCAAAACGAGCAATGAAATATGTTAAAATCCCATGTAATATACATACAATTGTATGAACATATGTATATTGAAACTTAAAATTTGTAAAATTAGTGTATTTTTATACAGACTACAACAATTGACACTAAAATTAAAAAAGAATTAAATTAAAGGGTAGTCCATCAGTTAATGCAATTTTGACTATGTAATTTTGACAATTTGCTATATCTTGGAAACCGTAAGAGGCAAACACTTGAAATTTTCAAAAACGGCAAAACTAAAAAAACCGAAAATTATAAAATCGCCAAACCAAAAAAAAAAAAAAAATCGCCGAAAATTAAAAAAAATCGCCAAAAGGAAAAAAATCGCCAAAATTAAAAAAAATTCTAACACTAAAATAAATCGCCAAATTCGAAAAAATCGCCAAAATAAAAAAAACGCCAAAATGAAAAAACGTCAAAAATCGAAAAAATCGCCAAAACGCGAAAATGTCGCCAAAACTAAAAAAAATTTAAATAAAAAAAAAATCGCAAAAATGAAAAAAATTGCCAAAAAAAAAAAATCACCAAAATGAAAAAACGCCAAAAACCGAAAAAAATTGCCAAAACAAGAAAGTAAAGTGTCAAAACTAAAAAAAGAACCAAAACTTAAAAAAATCGCCAAAACCGAAAAAACGCAAAAAACGCCAGAACAAAAAAAAAAAAACAGAAAAGACCAAAAAAAAAAAATGCCAAAACTATATATTATATAGGATGAAGTTTGTATTAAATTACATATCTAGTGTTCGTACGGAACCCTTCGTGCGCGAGTCAGATTCGCACTTTACTGAATTTATAATAATATTTAATTTTGATGTAGTTTTGGAGGTAAATAAATTGGCATCACTGTTTTACGCCTCTGTTGCAATAAAGCAGCGATATTTTATTTTATTTCATTTCAATATTCTTGCTCAGCCATCATTCTTTTTTTTTTCTCTAACCTTCTGTAGTAACAGGTTATTTATTTGAAATGCTTAATGATTTTGGAATATAAATATTTATGTGTAAATCATACATATTCTAAAATATTTTCTATGCATATAACTTTTTTTTCTTGTTACTGTAATTATGAAGTGTTTAAGCATGACTGAATCAAGAAATAATCTGGGTAACATTCATAAATTCATTTAAATCAAATTGCAACCCAGCAGTGTTTGTAGCAAGTTCCGTGTTGGCAAATTCACATGCGATGAAGGATTGGTTATATTGGAAGTAGCCTAACACTGCTTATAAATATATAAAGTTGGTACAATCATAAGTTGAATATTTATATGCAATTTATTAAAAGCTAATTTCATATAGTAATATCTAATTTTTATTTAGCGCATGTCAAAATTGATACAAAATTGATAAGGAACTTACGAGTATATCCATACTTAATATGTATGTGCCCTTAATTATCAAAGTGGTCTAGGTTAGAGATGGGCGGGTGTCGAACTTTTCCGACACGACACGCACGAACACGAATACCATGATATTCAACACGTACGAAACATGCACGCGAAAAATTTTCCCAACACGAAACTGCACAACACGCACGAAATCAAATACAATAACAAAAAATCGTTTTTAATTAGTGTTTTTTTATGGGAATTGTTACAATTTAAATTTAAAAATTTTTTAAACGCACTAATAATCCCAAATTAATATTTTACTTATTAAGTTAAATATCTTATTTTTATTAAAAATAAATTGAAATTGATTATTGAGGTGTTTAGCTGGGTCCTATGCGCATTTCACTGTTGTCTAATGAGCATAGGATTCAGCTAAACTCCTCCCTCAATAATCAATTTCAATGTATTTTTAATAAAAAAATAAAATATTTTACTGAATAAGTAAAATATTAATTTGGGATTATTAGTGCGTTTAAAAAAATTAAAAAATTGTTATTGTTTTATTTTATTATTTCATGCGTGATTTATATGTACGTTTGCCATCGCAATCAATGAGAAAAAAATTCTTCCAAACATCGATTCTGGCTTGGTCGCTCGTTATCAATTGGTATTTTGGTATCATTTCTACGAATAGCTTCTTGAATTTTATTTTTCATTTTGCTCCCAAAAACTAATCTTTTTTTCAATCGTAAATTTTAAAACAGTGGTGCCAAGTTGGCACTGTCAACAGCTGATACTATATACGAAACTTTAACCTTTAAAAGTGCCATACCATGGCTGGTGCTTGCGTGTTTGACGATACAAAATAGGCATTACATTTTTTTCCTAGAAATTCATGCATACACATTTTGTACGTAAAATCGTTTCGTGTTTTTCGTGTCAATGTTGCTGAACACGATACGAAACGAACACGCACGAAATCAGATTTTCTGACACGAACACTGCGTGTTGAATCGTGCGTGTTCGAGTCACGAAAAAACACGACACGCGCCCATCTCTAGTCTAGGTCATACATATATTTCTTTGGTCGAGATTTTTAGTAGATTACATATGAACATCCCAAATTATTGTTTTACTTCTGAGTAAAATATTTTTTATTAAAAATATGCACATTGAAATTGATTATTGAGAGTTTAGCTGGATCCTATGCGCGTTTCACTATTACTAATGCAGATCATCAGGGAATATTTACCGAAAAGTTTCCTAGAGCAACTAGAGATATTAAGTTAAACTTACATTTAAACCAATGAGAAGTTCAACAACAATTAACAAAGTTGAAACAAGAACTCAATAATCAACATGTTTTTTATTTTCTTACCTTACCATTACTACATCATTGGCTGACTTTTTTCAGCTCGAATTGTAGTTTTAAGAAGTATGTATTGTAGTATTATAATAGTGTAACCTCTTTCACTCTTATGTGCTTTCCATTAGTTGGCATCCATACTCGATCTATATATGTATGTATATTACGGTTAGACCAACCATTTGTCATTTTCTGTTATATGTATATAAAATACGTCAATACTCTTCATATACACCTACACATACAGACGTAGCTGTAAGTTACAACTTCGGCTTCATGTAACTTTGTTCAAAGTCCGAATAAATTATAACGTCGAACAAAGAACTTGTGTTTTATTCAGGGACAGAAAATAACTGTTATTTTTAAAAATTTACATCAAAAAAGCACACATAAAAAATGATCGTAGAAAATTTTGGTTCTTATCATTATGATACATACATAGGTGATGTAGATGCAAATTTTTGTATGACTTTTAAATTTGTGCCTTTTTTGATAAAAGTCAAAAAATAACTTTTAATTTTGACTTTTATTTTTTAAGGCAAAAATTAAAAGTTATTTTTGACTTTTATTATTTTACTCAAGAAATAAAAGTTATTTTTTAACTTATAATATTTTAGGGCAAAAATAAAAGTCATGAATTAAATATTGCATAGTAATACGCAAGTTTTATTGCTTTCAACGCTATAAATGATAAAACATCCGTTATCACAATAATAATAATAACAATAATTTTTATAGACTTCTGTAATATACATCAATTATATATAAATTGGAGGCAATAAAACTAGCGTATTACTATGCAATACTTAATTCAATACTTTTATATTTTTCCTTAAAATATTAAAAGTTAAAAAACACCTTTAATTTTTTGCGTAAAATAATAAAAGTCAAAAATAACTTTTAATTTTTGCCTTAAAAAATAAAAGTTAAAAATAACTTTTTGTTTCTTGACTTTTTCGATAAAAGTCATAACAGTTACGGTCCCTGGTTTTATTCCATACGGCCGTGTACAGTATGTAAAGAAAATAAATGTAAAAAACAACAACAGCTATTTATTGCTTTAGCAAGAATAACAAACACTAATTATTAACTTGACTGCATCCGGTCAAAAATACTTGTGTGGCAACACCTTATTCTTGTTAAAGTAATAAATAGCTGTTGTTGTTCTTACATTTATTTTCTTTACATACTTCCTACAAGTAATGTTAAAGAAATGTTAAACTTTACCATCATACCTAAATAAGAGCAGAAGCGTTGCGTTAGCAGCAGGGTACGTATTTTCAGTACAATCAAAAAATATTTTTACATTTAAATGTACTAAAAATGCGTACCCTGCTGCTAACGCAACGCTTGCCGCTCTTATTTAGGTGTGAGGATTAGTTAGTTCTAACATTTCCAAAAAAAAACACTAACAATTATTTTGTGTTATGCAACATTTTAATTTAGAGCTCTACTAGCTTCCATTGATATATTTATTGAATAATTATTGTTTAAATTTTCTCAAGATTCATTTAATATTTAGAAACAAAAATGCACATGTCTTAGACCACTTTCTTAATTAACGGCACATACATACATATGTATGTAAGAGTATGTACTAGTGATGTAACGAATGTCAATTTTTGATATTCGCGAATACGAATACGAATAATAATATTTGAAACGATATTCGCGAATACGAATACGAATATTATATGCAATATGAAATATTAAAAAATTTTTATGAAAAAGGACTTCACACTATTTTTGGCGTTCTTTAAAAATAATAAAAAGTACCCAAAATTTTAATGATTGTCATTAAATAATATTTGAAAATGATACAAAGCACAAATTTTTATAAAAAATTAATGTATTTGTAGAAACTAAAATTTTTAGTCATTTATTTAAATTTCGTTAAGGATTTATGCATTTATTTATTTTAATTTTTTTCGAAAAATATTCGTATTCGCCTGAAAATGGCCGAATATTCGACAATTCGAATATGAATATTCGTGCATCACTATTACATATGTATATATGTATGTACTCGCATGTAACTTCCCTCTAGCCAGCCTAGAACCACATGTCTCTATGTCAATACTCTTTCTCCAGCGACAATTGCACTAGTTATATTGTCGACAACTTTCCTTTTATGTGCGAGTAAAGATACGTTAGAGACAACAGATCTAGTGTATTTCTGGTGATTTTGTCAATGGACGCGTTCATTCAGATTGTTTTTCATATGTACATATGTAGACGAGGGTTGCTAAAATCTACTAGTAAATCTTTGGTTCAAAAATCCCCATATGGTCGTAAAAGAACTACCTTCTCAATAGTGTTAAAGTGTACTGGTAGATTTTCAATGACAACCGTATGTTATATGTCAATAGGCAATTACATTGGCTGGAGTACACCTAGTCAGTAGCACTATTGACAGTGTCACTAGAAAATCCCTATAATTTTACTATTGACAATGAGCGAGAAAATATCGATATTGTAGACTAGAGCCCCTAAAATTTACTAGTGAATCTTTGCTGTCAATGTCTCCATGTTGACCCAAAAGAACTACTTAGTCAGTAGTGATACAGTCTAGTGGTGGATTTCCAATGAAAAGCTAATGTTAAATGTCAATATATGATTACATTGGCTGGGGTACACCTGGTCAGTAGTAATACTGCCAATGACACTAGTAAATCATTACAATTTCACTATTCGCACTTTCTGCAGGGTTGTTAACTTAAACACTAGCAATCGCTAATGTTTTACAACAGTTTTATCAGAAGAATTATAAATTTTTATGGCCTTATAATTATAAATGTATTTACTTTGGCGTACATCACTACAACGAAGAAAACGTTGAAATTCTGAAAACTTACTACATATTAGTACTGCTGGGTATCTTGCTAAATGTATTTGATAATGTTGTTGCATTTGTTGTCAACATTTTAAATAGTTACTAAAGCGATGCATCATCCTTTAGTCATTCATTTTCAATAGTGTTAAAATGTATTTTGGTTAAAATGAACAAGTTTTTTTTTCGTATTTGTAGGTTGTAAATTAGACATCGGCAACATTCAGTGCATAAAAGCATGAAAACAAAATAAAAATTGGATTTATTAAGAAGTGTTAGATTGGCTTTATAGTTTTGGTTAACAGCGAAGGGGAATGTTCTCTAAGCAGAAAAAAGCAAGTGTTTCTTTTTATACATATTTCAGTTAAAAAAGGCTCTATTTTTTATGGAAATATTTTTTCTTGAAATTTTAGTTTTGACAAAGTGTAGAAGTTTCATGACTCATAATTTTTTTTATTTTTTTATCGAGTTAAAATGACACGAATGCAATTAATCGAATAAATTTATCCGATTAAAGTTATTCGAATAACTTTATTGAATAAAATTTTTCTTAAATTAATTTAATTATAGTCGTTTTATAACATTTTTTTGCATAAAATTATTCGGGTAAAGTTATTCGAATAAAGCTCTACTTCTAAATAAAATTTCATATTATGTCATTTAATTAAATTCGTTTGTATGTATAAAACTATTCGAATAAATTTTTCGGAGTAATATTTTTTTGTAAATAAAAACTATTCGAGTGCTATATGAAATCGGAATTGCGAGTACTTATATAATAATCTCATTCGAATAATATTTTTTGAATTATGCATAAAATGTTTTTTTCAACGATTTTCTTTTTCAATAAGACTAGTTATTATATACATATATATTCGAATATAATAATATACTCTGAATATAACATAACATAGCATAATCAGGCTGATTATTTGAGAAATTTTATATCTATCCAAGTGGTTTTATTGTAATCAAATTAAACGAATGATAGTTGGAATAATAAAATTATTCGGAAAGATAAAGCCTTTCGAATAAATTGTTTCTTAAAAATTTCATTCTCCAAAGCTATTCGAATAAAAGTGTTCTAATAATTTGAGTAAAATTATTCGATTAAATACAATCGAATATAGCTGTTCGATGAAAATTTTTCTGATAAAATTACAATTTTATAATTGTATCATCTAGTTGACTAAAATGATTCGAATTAAATTTTAGTTTTAGAAAGAATAATACTTGAATAATTTACAGCCTTATTTATAAAAATTATGAAGGCTTTATAAAGGCTTTTTAAGACAAATTTTCATAAAATTTTTTTCTTATTAAGCCTTTATTAAGACTTAATAAGTTTTATAAATAAGGCTGTTAGATTTTAGAAAAAAAATTTCAATTATTATTTGCTAATCTCCGATTAAATTATTCAAAAATGCTAAGAATAAAATTGATAGAATAAAAATTATTCTAGTAAAATTATATGAATAAAAAAATTAAGTCGGTTATTAAAGAAAAATATCTCGAGTAAAATTATTCGATTAAATTTATATTTTTTAAATTATTCGAATAAAATGATTCGAACTATACTATTCAAATTTAAATTATTAAAAAAATACATATATTCGGCTAATGTGTATTTTGCACACTAAATACACATTCTTGAATAATTTCTGCGAAGAATTTTTGTCGGAATAACTATTATTTTGTTGCTCAAGTAGTTGTATTCTTTTCTAACTATTCGAATAAATTTGGTACAACAAACTTTTTCCAACAAAGTTACTCGAACAAAATTATTCTTATATTTTATTCGCAAAAGTTATGCGAATAATTTTTATATCAATAAAAAGTTGTACGAATAATCCACATATCGCATACTAATTGCTGGTCGACTCTTTTTTTGTCGTTTTATATATAATATGCGAGATCTGTTGCTGGCAATCTTTTCCTTCCTTAAAGATTAAAACTAATGTATTTAAGAAGAAAATATCGTGCGCTTCTATGTGCACAACTACAAAATTTAATTTAACTGCTGCTGAAGTCATTCATGATGATGTTGTTACTGTTGTAGTTTGTAGCTATTTGTGCTGTGAATAATGCAAATTGATTGCCTTAAGCATTTCATATACAAACACACACTCAACATGCAATTTAAATAAATATTTTCAAGTTAGAAAACACACAAAATGCATTCAGATATAACCAGCTGTTTTTTTTTAAGATATTAAATTTAATTTACAAGAAATGAAAAAAAAAACAACAAACTAATTTGCATTTTGATCTTAAAGCAAAGATCTTTTTGTTTTATTTAAATATTCCTGCTCATTGTTGTTGGCTGTTGTGATTTTCGTCGACTAAAACTAATTGTAAGGCGGCGTTTAAGGAACTAAACTGATTGCATTAATTGACAGTTTATGTCGGCATTTAAGACTTTGATGTCTGTATTTCTGTTTAAGTTACAAGTTTATAAATATCAAAATTTCTGCTGTTTATGTACGTTTTGAAATTAATTTGACTGCAACTGCTTATTGTTGATTTTGTTATTTATTTTTGCTATTTAATCAAACAAAATTTTTACACCTTTGGTTTTAATGCGTTGTTGCATTTAAGTTTTACAACAAACAGAAAAATATGGATATAAAATAATTTAAACAATGCAAGAACTCTAAAACCAATTTAAACTAAACTTAAATATTGTCCCCCACAACTGCCCCTTAACTGACTGAAATCTGATAATTCTCTCACTTACACCAGCACCCACCTGTTGCTTTAGACTTGTTATTAAAGTCATGTGTGTTGGTTCGTTCGTTCGTTCGTTTATTTGTTGGTCTTGTATTTAGATTTGGCGGCAAAATTCTTTCATATGTTTTTTTTTTGTTTAAATATACGACTATGTATTTATTTGTAAAGTTTATCTATATTTTGTTAAATGCATTGTGATTTCTAAGCAGATATTTTTTATACCCTATACCACAGCTGGAAAGATTGTATTAATATAAATTTCTTATGATCAGGGTTCGGATTTTCATACAATTTTAAGTCATTTGGCATCGATTTTTAGTTGCATATTTTTACATATTTTATCAACAAATGCATATTTTTGCAGTTTAAACATTTTTTTAAGCATAAATCAGAATAAAAAAATAAACTAAAAAGAAATTAATAAAGGGTCCGCCATCTAACGTTTTTTTTCAACTAGTGCTTATTTCGTGAATGGTAACACTTAGCTCATGTCTGATTTGACAGATAATTAGTTTTATCCTTCCGCTGAACGAGCCAACTGACCATCCAATGCGTTTTCGCTTCGCTAAGTGGGCCTGCGATCGACTTACAGAAAATGCCGATTTTGCCAAAAAAAATCATCTTTTTCATATGTAAACAAGCAAAATTGTCGCATTTGGGGCACAGAAAACCCGCACGCATACATTGAAAAGCCGACGCACCCAAAACGAGTCACTGTTTGGTGCGGAGGCATAATTGGGCCATTTTTTTTTCGAAAATGAGCAAGGAGTGGCCGTTACAGTCAATGGCGATCGTTATCGAATTTTTGTTCACAAAAATTGAAGAGGAGGATATTGGCAACATTTGGGTTCAACAGGACGGCGCTACGTGCTACACAGCCGAAGCTTCAGCATTTTCAAAAAAAAAAGTTATCTGGCGGACCCTTTATTTAAATTCTATAAAAAATGAGTTGTTATTTATGTATTTAAGCTATATTTTTTTAAGTGAAGCAATCTCAATGAGTCAATTAAACATTTGCTTATGAATTTACTTGATCAAGCGTTTAATTAAAAATTTAACTGAATGTTATAAATCAAAAATATTTTTTATGAATAAGGCCGCTAGTATTACGGCCTATCCTCTAAATGCGAACAACAGATTGGCTTGAATGTAAATATCGGAAACAAAAAAATTTATTTTAATTTTTTTATTTTTAACCACCGACTAAGTTTGTAGTGTGTGTCTGTGTATCTGTGTGTCTGTCCGTGTCCACGTACAGGCCAAACGGCTGAACCGATTTTCATTTAGTTTTTTCTGTTTGAAAGATGTCTTGATCGAGAGGGTTCTTAGCTATGTTTGAAGAAATTCGGTCCAGCCGTTTAGAAGATATAACATCTTTTCTGAAAAAAGTCGGGGATTTTTAAAATTTTTAATTTTTGTTATTAATATAATCGATCGAATTTTTTTTTTATTATTATTTATCTTTTTATATTTTAAACCAAATTTCAGTTTAATAAAATATTTTTTTTTATAAATTTATTTCCAGGTAAAGCCAAATACCATTTTAATTTTAATTGTGGGTACAAAAAAAAAAACGTGAGTATAAAAAATGACCAGGTTAATTTTTAAATTTATAAGAAAAACGAAATTATTAATTTATTCATAATTAACACGTTCGCGTGCTTAAAATTGTTTTAAAAGAATATTAAGCCAGCCACAGCCATAATTCAGCCGAAATTATTATGTAAAAAATAATAGAAACAAATTTAAAAATTAATTCCAATAAAAACTTAAATTAAATCCAAAAAATTACACCTCCATTAATAATTTAATTTTCTGTTGAAATTTCAATCAGTGGGTATTTATATTTACAAGAAAAATTAAGATAAAAAACCGCCAATAAATTTGAAAGAAAAAACTCTTAATGTGCTTTAAGATTTCTGTTTAATTATGAACAAAAAAAAAAAAAAAAAAAAAAAAAGGAACAGAAGCTGTTACCAAAAGTCCAAGACAAGATTATTTTCAATTTAAGGCTTTTTAACTTAATCCTACATAAGACTTGAGAAAGAGGGGTAGAGAAGACAATTTAAAATCACTTTAAAGCAATTTCAGTTTTGATAAAAAACAAAACAGCCAGCAGCTGTTGGCGGCCACTTTATAAAAATCCCAACTCAAAGTCAAAACCCAAAAGAACAATTTTATCTAAATATTTGCTTATTTATTGTACGACTTATAGATTTATCTTTAATCAGCTCTATGTGTTTCTTACTCTCTGTGTGGGGCTGCATGTCACTAGAATAGAATAAAAATCTTTTCGTTTATTTAAGTAGTTGTGCTGCTCATAATGTGTCATAAAGTAAAGTTTATTGGCATTAAAAGTTTAACACCATTTCTTGTATTTTTCTTTCTTATAAATAAATTTTTATTTGGTTGTTGTTGTTGATTTTGTTCTTGTAATGTCAATGTAAAATAAATAAATAAATAAACTTTACCTTAATGGTGCTTTAGTGCAGACAGATCATGGCCAAAGAAGTAAATAACGTTTTTTATTCATTCTTATACCTAAACAAATAAACTCATGCAAGCGTTTATCAAGTTCATAAAAGCATTTTAGCTTGATTTATTTAATTCATGTAAACATTATTAATATTAAGTTTCGTTTAGCACTTAATATACACAACCAACAAATCATCTAAATATTTTAATACATTCAACTCCTTTAGCTGTTGATAGAATACAATTATAGTGTTTGTTTTCGAAAGATCACGGATGTAACCATATCATCAAAGTTATCAGCATTAAGATCATCATCACGATCTTAACCATCAGTTTAGCAATTGTGGCCAGCGGCAAATTTACACAAGTTAATTACGATTATAAATTGTAATTTGCTTAGAAGTACAGAGTCATCGTGATAAATACAAACATTCACATTCATAGATACATACGCGTATTCTTAACGTTTTTATGTATTATACGAACCTCACAGAAGCATATGTAAATGTGCATAAAGGCTAAGTTCCTATCCAAAATATAGACCATCAAATTACTGACGCATCAGAATTTCGACCAATCTACTATGCATTACTTTTTTTTCCATCATCAGGGTGGCATCTCATTTCTAGGCCACGTACTTCTTGACAACATTTTCCCCACATTAAGAAGTTACCAGATATGCATAATGCTTTCCTGTTTTAAGCTCTGTGCAGACGATTGTCACATCTTACAATATTGTCAGTCCTTTAAAAGTACTAACAATAAGAAATTGCTCGCTCTTCAGAAAATCTTATAATTCACGGCCTGTCCCACGATGCCACCAGAAATCGTTCGATCGACAAATTTTATTGCAAACAACAATAACAATAGAAAATTTGTTGTTGTTTTCAATACAAGTGTTCTATCAAACGATTTCTTTTGAAATCGTGGGACAGGACGTTAATGCCAAACAATGGTCCGACACAGAGTTCTCAGATTTTTTCCGACTTATTTCGCCAAATTGATTTTCGCCAAAAGTCGTCAAAATCAATTTAATGTAGTTATTCTTAATATAGATATATTTTTTTTAATATAAATTATTGCTTGTAAATTCTTTTCATTCAAATTCAAAACGCATTAGTTACTATGATTAATAAAAGAAAAATCATCAAAATCAAATTGTTTTAAGTTATTGCAGACGAGTTTTGATAGGATTTTTTTTCAAACTACATATCCTGGACTTGTTAAAAAAATAGCCGTAAAAATCGTCAGCAAATTTACTTATCGCCAGAAAAATTGCCATGTGACCAAATTAAATATTTACTGCCTTATTCATAAAAAATATTTCAGGTTTATTAAGCGCTTATTTGACATATTTCTATGGGAAATTTGTCATAAACCTAAAATATTTTTTATGAATTAGACCGTTAGACTCCAAACAATTTGATAAATCGCCACGTTTTGGCGAGAAATCGTCATATCTCACAGCCCTGGTCTGATAATCTGCCTGTTAGGCATTGCCAGACTCAAAGCATTCAACAGAAATTATTAATTATTTATTTATTAATATTCTGTGTTTGTGTTTAACTTAAAAAGTGGAAATATAAATTACAGTGAACTCGTTCAAACGTGAACTAATTTTTACCAAGGGTGTTCACGTTTTTAAATTTATTAACGTTTTCGATTGTAAAAATTTTAGAACAAAAAAGCACAGCTTATCCAAAAAAAAAAAAAAAAAATAACTTCAAACAAACAATATTAAAATTTAATAAAAAATTAAAAACTTCAGAATTTATGCACTTTCAAAAATAAAATTAAATTTGTATAAAAAATAAAAACTGAAATGTGTCTATATACTCCTTCTGTCAAGATAGTTAGTAGATTACATCTAAACAAATCAAAAAATATTTTTATACAATGCAGCATTTTAATTTAAAAGTTGTTGTAGTTTCGATTAATATAGATTTTATTTAATATTTATTAAAGTTTTTTAAGATTAATTTAAAAATTCGGAGCAAAAATGCACATGACCTATGTAGTTTTTACAATCGCTTATCTTCTCTTTACGTAGACAACTTACATATTATTACCTTAATTAATATAAAAAAGCCCTTACTTTCTTTCTGTGGCAAAAAGGAAAAAGTGTTTAAGTCGAAATAGACTGCTTTTAAGTTAATGGTACCTCCGTAATCTGCATATACGAAGGTATCCCTGGTCAAAATCTCAAATAATTTGTGTGATTTTTCAGGAAGTTACAGCAGTCTTATGACTTATCATTCTAACCCCTAGTTTTTAACTTAATAATTAAGTACATAATTAGCTAATTTTTATTTAAAATTAGGTTGTAATTAAATACGATTTAATTTTTTCAGTGGTTAATTAAAGTTCTCATTGAATTACGTTGAAAGTACGACAGCACTAAAAAATTTACAAATAACAGCTGTTTAACATAAACAAAAAAGTTAGGTTATCAAAATGCAGAAAATTAAAATTGCAAAAAACACATTTTATGAAACCAAAGGAGCATCAGAATGCATTTTTCTATTTATATATTTATTCCATGATATGAAACTATGAATTGTATATGTTATGTATTTATGCAAATTAAACGAAATTCGTCCTAATACGACCACATGATGTTTTCAATACGACCACATGATGTTCATGTGTATGTTTGCAATAAACACACACACGCATAAAAACATATGGTGCGCTCATAAAATTTAATTAATACTGAATATCACAAGGTTGGGCATTTAATTATTATTTAATTATGCACTCAAAAAAATATTAATTATTATTAATTAATTATTATTACTCAATAAATATATTACTTATATTGTGTAGAACGGTGATTGCTTAAAAAAATAAAGGTTAACAGAGAATTTCCCAATTTAACTGTAAAAGAAATAAATGTCTGAAAATCGACTTGAAAGCTTAAAAGTACTCTCCTGCAAAAGAGTAAAATATGACTTAAACACTTTTTACTTATTGCCACATATTTTTTGAAATCAAGGTGTTCACGTTTTCGAATCGTTCATGTGTTTACGTTTTCGCAATTTTACTGTATTACGAACCATAAAGAAGAAGCAATTGTAAATATATTTTTTATAATTTTTTAAATTCCTTTTTCTTTAATGCAAGCCACAGACCTTGCGACCGTTGGTACAACACGTTGGTTTATCAAGTTGTGTGTTTTGGACACAAACTATAAACAACGTATGCAACATTAGCGCACAACTTCATTTCACAAAAAAAAATTTTTGATTAAACATGACATCGGGTACTATTGTGCATATTGTAGTCGATGATTTTTTTCGTGCAAAACGCAGAAGAACTATGTAAAAAAGTGCAGAGGTCGTGGGTTCGATTCCCACCATAGACCCTGGGTGTTCTTCGTAGACAAGCTAATCGCTTTGCAAGTTGTGTTTGTTTAAAAAAAAAAAAATAACATTTTAAACGCACATTTGAATTCGTGCGTGACGTTTTTTTATATGACACTACGAAAATGAAAACAAAATCAAATGAAGTTGTACAACATACTCCTAAATTATACAACCTGTCTATACAACTTGCCAAAAAATCAAATCTTTTTGATCTCTCATACAACCGAGACACAACTTCATACAACGACCCCACACTACAATCTTATACACAACCTACTCATGTTCTACAAACGGTCGCAAGGTCTGTGGCTTGCTTAAGAAGAGTTGTGTGCAGTATTGCCAATAAAAAGAAATCTTTGGCAATACGCTCTTCTCAGATGCATAAACTTCGCACATCTGGCAATAACAATATGTCTGGCAATAGAAATATGCAACAAATTTTTATCTCTTTGCCATAACCTCAAAAATTAGTGTCGCTGAACACGAATATTTATCATTCTTAAGAAGCGTTTTCGAGATATTCGCGAAGCAAGTGTTTTTTGCAGTTTATAAAGATGTTTCCAAAAAATCTTTATTGAAATTAAGCATTTAAATATATGTATTTAAAGCGTGTTGATCGGATAAAAGTACACGGAGTTGTTTGGACTTGCAAGACTTCAAGTTTTTAGTTTTTTTTTTAATTTACTATTTTAAGTTGGGCCCTTAAGCTAAAATAAAATTCTAAAATTTCTTTTAAACCCGTAGCTTAACTAAAATTTTGTACCCAACGTATTAATAAAAATAAATGAATACCATATGCGTTTAGTGGTTAATTTTTTTTTGTTGCATAGAATAATCCAACAAAGTACAGAAATGTGTTCACATGATTGTTAAGATGCTCGTCAATTTATTGTCAGCTGATAGTCTTGTAATGGACTGACGACAATGCCTTTTGTGGCAACGTTGTCAGAAAACATTTTAGTGGGTTCCATTCCATATACTTTTCTGAATAGATTAGTACATTAAGTTATGTTTACCTAAATAAAAATAAAAATATAACATAAAAATAAAAATATTTAAATTTTATAGGAGTGGTCACGCCCACTTTTGAAAAAGTAAAATTATTGCATAAGTTCAATGTTTGTGTAAAATTTTATTAGAATCGCTGTGGTCTAAACTCTTTAACTTTAATTTATAGTGCTAAATTTAATTTAAGCCCCCTTGCTTTTTCCTGTATTCAGATTGATCTAGTTGGTTTCTCATCTAGTCCTATTTGTTTATCAAATTCTAGTTTTCTGTATTATTACGAAAGTAGTTTATAATAGTGACTTGGTGAGTATATGACTCAATCGGTGAGTATGTCTTAGAATGTGCACTTTTTGCACCTCCATATGTCAGGAAGCTTTCATTGCAAAACTTTCAAACTACGACGAGGTCTGCTTCTGTTTTAAGTTTCATCATTTTTATGACTGAGGAATACAATGTTATGAGGGGGATAAGAACAGGACGAGTGGCCTACTGTTTATATACACGCTATATGTATAGGCCGGAACTTGACCTGGCGCACTAACGTACGCCTTTATACATATACACATAATATATTATGTATATGTTCAATAAAGAGCTGGCTACCGAGAGACATAGGATAGCAATGTATTCGCATACATATATGTATTCAGTTGTATAAGAAGCCGATTGATGTTTGGCACTCTCAATCTACTTTGGACAGCTATGGTTTACTAATAAGATTTCTCATTCATAATTTTTATGAATGTATGTACAACAAAAAAATCCACTTCCGACATTCATTGTTAACATTATGTGAATTAATTATGTATGATTTACAAAATGATTTCCGAGACGTAATACAATTTTTTGTAGTTTAATAATTTTCTCCTTAAACACACCGCCACCTACACGCTTACAAAAATGCTAAGCAGCTATTTGAAAGGAAAATATAAATAATTTTCTTTAATTAAATTTAAAGATTTTTATCTATCAGTTTTGTAGATCACCCAAGATACGAGTATAACATGTTCATGTTACAAACAATTACTGATACAATTTGTTGTTATTTTTCATTTTGTTGTTGTACTTACATGGTTTTCTTTATGAATAAAACATATTTTGTTTACAACACAAACACACACACACACACACACACACAATGTGCACGAAAAAGCCCACTATGCTTTTTAAAATTAATATTTTAAAAATTCAAATAAAAATGCCGCTCAGAATGGAGCCCAAGAGAAAGAAGTTTTAGATGCAAGATTAATATAAAAAGAAAGAAAAAAAAACAAGAAATATAATATGATGTACCCGGGCTATAAGACAAAAACAACAACATCATCAACTTGACATTTGACTTTGAAACCAGGCAATCAGCAGTTGGCATTGCCATTTTCATTTAAAATGCCAAAAAACAACAACATTTGTTCTTTAAAAACTTTTAGAGTGGCGAAGGCAAAAAGAAACTAATTTAGCTAATTTTACAAAATCGTAAAACTTGAAAATCATTCACACAAAAGTACAAATGGCTGGCTGGTGGCCACAGAAAGAAAAAAATTTATTTTAACTGCACATTAAATTAATTATGTAAAATTACAATTTGTTTACAGTGCAAGTAAAATGCACTGAGAGAAAAGGATTTAACTAAACTTCACACTAGAGATGGGCGCGTGTCGAATTTTTCCAACACGACACTACGCGAACACGAATGCCAAGATGCTCAACACGTACGAAACATGCACGCGAAAAATTTCGTCAACACGATACTGCACAACACGCACGAAATATTATTGCTATTGTATTGAAGATAAGAAAATTTAATTGACACTATAAATTTGTAAAATTAGTTTATTTTTATAGAGACTGCAACAATTAACACTAAAACTTAAACAAATTTAAATTAAAGGGTGTTCTATCAGTTAATGCAATAATGACTATGTAATTTTGACAACTTGATGTATCTTGGAAACCGTAAGAGGCAAACTCTTGAAATTTTCAAAAACGGTAAAACCAAGAAAATCCTATCCGAAAAAAATCGCAAAAAATTAAAAAAAAAATCGCCAAAACGAAAAAAATCGCTAAAATTAAAAAAAAAATGTCTTACTCTAAAATAAATCGCCAAATCCGAAAAAATCGCCAAAATGAAAAAAATGTCAAAAACTGAAAAAATCGCCAAAATAAAATTTTCTAACACTAAAATAAATTACCAAATCCGAAAAAATCGCCCAAATGAAAAAAAATCGCCAAACTGAAAAAAATCCCCGAATTAAAAAAAAAATCGCCAAAATGAAAAAACACCGAAAACCTAAATAAATCGCCAAAACGAGAAAAGAAGTGTTAAAACTAAAAAAGCGCCAAAACTTAAAAAAAATCGCCAAAAACAAAAAAAAAAATGCCGAAATAAACGCAAAAACGAAAAAAAATACCAAAACTATATTTTATACAGGCTAAACTTCGTATTGAATTACATATCTAGGGAACTCTTCGAGCGCGGGTCAAAGTCGCACTTCACTGAATTTATTTTTTTAAAGCGAAGCGTTTTAGCAAGAGGGCAACGAGCTTATCTCGCATAGAATCAGGTCTAAGAGGCTCTATGCTCCAATGGAAGAGAAGGATGACGGAAGAATAAGATAACCTAGTATATAAGCCAATCGCTAAAACTAACAAGAAATCCCTTGATTACAACCCACAGAAAGTGAGGAGAAGATTTCGTGCTAAAAAAATTTTATAAAAATTGGATTTTGCACACCTTTGTCAGCGCTTTATGTTTCAGTTTAATTCATGCAGATTTAATAATAATTTTCCCCTCAGTGTAAAAAAATTAAAAAACTTTTGTAAATGCAAAACACTCTCTTGTTTTATTATTTATCACCGCAATGATAAAGCTTCTGCATAAAGAAAGAAGCTTATCAACATATAATTAAAAAATAAAATAAAACCTCCACATGAGGCAAAATAGTAATAATAATAATAATAATAATAATAAAAATACAAAAGGGGGAAAATGCTGGACTATCTACAGAAAAGAAACAGCGTTTAAAAGTAAATTTAAAACTCTGGCAAAGTCACAGAGTTGACTTTTTGAACCGAAAATAAAAGAAGTCGCTGTGGTTGTTGTTGTTAGTGTTGCAACTATTTAAAACCTTTCATGAAAAAAAATACTTTTTAAAATAAAGAATATTCGTCTGACTTTCTGTGTGTTTTTATTTTCGTCTTTCGTGAATGTTGTTGTTAACATAAACAACCAACAACATTATGTTGCTGCCAGTGATTTGGCTGTTGTTTATATATACCACAATAGCCCAAACACAACACAACATACAGCCAGCCACTCAGCCACATTAAACTATACCGCAAGGCAAGAAAAATAAAGAAAAAAAAACAGCTGCTAAAGAAATTTTTTAAATCAAATGAGGCATATTTTCTTTTTTTTTCTTTTTTTCCTTAGCCTTTCCTTAAAGGTTATGGTCTAGAGTTTTTGTGGTCTGACTTGCTGTTCATGTTGCGGCTGTAGTTTTGTTTTGCCGCGCTGCAATTGCAGATTGCTCAAAAAGATACCACAAAAAAAGAAAAAAAAATTTTATATTAAAAAAAAGCATTAAACATAAAACATACATTCAACAAACAGTATTTGAAAAACATCTAAGCTAAAGCTGAAGTTGTAGCTAAAATTGTTTATGCGGCACTCTACTTTACAATAAATTTTGCTCGAATTTGGATGTCGAGAATACTCGTAAAATTTTCGGGTAATTTCATTAAAAGCTAATACCATTAAAGGATCTCTTAAAGAACTTAATAAGAAGCAGTACCGAACCGAAAATCGTAATATTTATTCGTTTGCAGTAACGATTATGTCATTATATTCTATTTAACGATAGTGTCAGTTAATTGATGAAATTTATGTGGCATCCCTGCATACAAAATGCCAAAATAAGCGAAAAGCACAAAGAAGAGTTAAAGAAAAACTAAATGTAAATCGACAGTGAATATCGTTAAAATATATAACTAAATAGCAAAGTCGATAAATTTTCATTATATTTATTATAGCGATACGATTATCGTAATAAAAGTTACTGAATTCAGGTGCAGATCTTGTGGCTTTTTCATTCAATTCAATTCAAATTAAAGAAAATTTTAAAAATAATTAACTTTTTCTTTGCGAAAGGAAACTACAAACATAAGTTTTGACAGCTGATCAAGAAACTCGAACACACACAACACAATCGAATTGAAAGACTTACTAGCCAACTTGAAAAAATTAAAATTTGTTGATTTTTTTTAACCAACTCGACAAATGCCAAACTAATCAATTGACAGAGCCGTCCGTACACGCCTTGATTTGGACAACAACCGACTCAGTTGACAATTGTGTTGCATAAGGGCGTACTCAATGGTCTAATGCAAGTGTTCCCAACAAATTCCTGTTGGCGGACCCCTTATAAATTTCTTTTGTCGCGGACCCCTGTTTTCTTTACAAAAATAAAATTCAATATAATAACAAAAATTAAAAATTTTAAAAACCCCCGACTTTTTTCAGAAAAGATGTTATATCTTCTAAACGGCTGGACCGATTTTCTTCAAACATAGCTAAGAACCCTCTCGATCAAGTCATCTTTCAAACAGAAAAAATGAAAATCGGTCCAGCCATTTGGCCTGTACGTGGACACGAACAGACACACAGATACACAGACACACAGACACACACTACAAACTTATAACATCCCTTTTTTTAGTCGGGAGTTAAAAATAAAAAACAATACAATATTAATCGAATCTAATAATAACAAAAATAAAATCGATTGTTATTTTTGTGAAGAGCATATCTCTTGTGGTATTGAAATCGCATTTTGTTTGAGTTCTGTATTTTTTATAAATTATAAAAAACTTAAATTAAACTATTTTCTTGAGCTTTCGGTCAGTTTATATTTTGAGTTTATTATCTTCAATATTTCGTTAACCTTCGGTTAACTTCTTCAGGATATATATTTTTTGGTTTTTTATGATATCTAATTTTTTCTTTTTCTTTCAAATAATAAATAACAGTTTACAATTTTCATAAAAAACCAAAAAATATATATCCTGAAGAAGTTAACCGAAGGTTAACGAAATATTGAAGATAATAAACTCAAAATATAAACTGACCGAAAGCTCAAGAAAATAGTTTAATTTAAAACATAAAAAAAAGGTCGAAAAATTAGATAAAAATATTTATTATAAAAAACTTTGAAAATTCACAAGTTACACGCCACAAATAATTCGATATTTCCGAAACTATTTGTTATGAGATTTTAAATTGGAACTGATGGAAAGAAACGAAGGACAAATTTATTTTCAGTGTCTCAAGTAACATAAGAAGCAAATGCAAGCTATGCACACGAATTTTTTTTCTTTCTTTTTCGAAAATCAAAAAATACATGATGATTTTTGTATAACGACAAATGTCAAGCAACATAAACATAAAAAAGCATTAAAACATAAAATTTGACGTATCAAAAATGTATTTAAGTCTAGATGTAACAAAACAAAAAAAAAAAATATAATGGATAAAAACAAAAAAGCAAGTCAACCCGGACAATTGTTAAAAAAGAAGCAGAACTACCCCGGACGCCCCAAAAAAGAGTATAGTGAGCGCGGAAAAGAGGACGGATGGCAACCCTACGTTCATGAGATCGTTGACAGATCGGAAAAGTGCTTTATTTGAATAACTGCAAAAGTCCTTGTCAAGTGACTTCTTGGAATTGAATTAATTATTTGATCTTAATCGGTAAAAAAGTTGAGGAAAATGTTCGAAACAAGTTTTTCTTCAACAAATACAAAAGTTTTTACAGATCAATTTTCTCAATTCATTTCCCTTTTTGGACTGAAAACCCTGGAGTTATATAAAATTTATAATTTTTTTTTTTAATTTTGGGCTTGAGCTTAGTTAGCGCTGTTCGCCATATCTTTTTTCAATTTTATATAAAATTTATTTTGTTTTGTATTAAGAAATTCACAGGATATAAAAATAGTATAATTTTTCATTTTGATTTTGCAGTACTGGAATATCAACATGGAAATCATGTTGAATTAACATGAAATAAGTACATATGAAGCAAAATCATTGCGGAACATTTTTAAATTAAAAATATTTTGCGTATATTTTAATATGAAAATTTTCTGGGTGTGTGCTTATCGCACACTGAAACAGTCATGAATCAAAAAATCTCAAATGTTCTGGAGTGACAAAAAACTGTTGATACTGTACGAATAACGAAAGTATGCAACATGAAAATAGACATAATGGTATTTTATGTTGTTGTAGAAGACTGTGTTGCAAAAGAAACATTCGCGGTCGTTAGAGATTTCTTCAGTGAACTAACTGGTTTATGAGAAAACAAAACTATTTTGATAATCAGTTGTGACTGTTTATGATTTTGTGTGCGTTATGTACTCGTATTAAATTGAATCGAAAATATTTAATTTGTACACAGATGTCATATATTGTCGAAAAAAATAGGCTCGTTTGTGAATTAATATTGAAAACAACAACCATATACGAAAATTTTGTTTATGTTTTTAATATTGATTGTCAAACTAAAGTATTTTTTCGACATAGCTGAACAGGCCAAATAGTATTTTATATAAGTATATTAATCTTAAGGTAAAATTAGTAAAATTGTATTATTCTACTTTACAGCTTACCGTATCGTTCAACTTTGTGCACAAATTATAGAAAATGTAACAGGCACAGCACATTTTTTTTGTCTGGCATTAAAAGCGGCGTTTTTGACATTTGCTACAGAAAAATCTGTTTTCTGCAGATTCCTACGTCAGCAGTGCTACCACCACATATTTTATAACTAGTAACATGCATTGTATATGGTACGGTTTTTGTCAGCTGACACGCAACATCACGATACGATTTTACTAATTTTACCTTTGCAGTCTACGTATAATATTATAGGGTATTCATTCTTTTGCCATTAAACCAACCTGGTTTTGTTATGGTTTTGTGGGGCTGCTTCTTTTATGTATCTGGACCTTTGAAGTATTTGTGCCATACAAAGATCAATGACTTTAAATTAAATCGCATAAAACGCAAGACATTTTTTTTTGGCTTTTGTTTGGTTCTGTTAAGAAAAGAATTATAAGATGCTGATGCATATTTTTTTCCTCTTTCATTATCTTCTGCATCAAAGTGAACAACAGAAAAAAAAGAAGAAGGCAACACGAACCTGAAGAATCCTCAAACAAAGATGGCATAGTTAGTCACTACTCAGCCAGTTTTTCGGTCTCTCAATGAAAATGCCTTAAGGTCCATTAAAAAGAATCAATAAAAAAACAAACATTCAATTTTCGCATTCTTCTTACATGCTGCGCAATTATGCTAAAATGGCACAAGTAAATTTATTTTTGGCCGAAATGGAATGTAGGGTTTCAGAAGTGTGTCAAATGTTAATGACTTTAATTTTAAATTTCACTATTACGGGAGAGGGATTGTAAATCACGCTGTGATTAGCCAGCCACACAACTCTGTAAGTGTTTTTAATTTACAACTTGTTCTTATGTGACACGAAAAATAAAAAGTTGTTAATCGTTTTTTCGTACAAGCTAAATTTTGAACAAATTTTTTTTTTAGTTTTATTTTTCATTTAAACCAAATTCTAAGTACGAGCGAGTGTGAATTTGTTTTAGTTTTAATATTTTTTTTAGTAAGTTTGTTGCATGTTTAGTTAACATGAGTGTATGACACTTTTCGGTGTGGCTGTTTATTGCCTCTGTTTGATATGGGAGCTTGCTTGGGGCACTCGTACCGGTTGCCGCCTCTTGTACATACATATTTGTGTTAAGCCATAAAATAGTTATTTTTTTTTTGCTTCCTTTAATGTTGTTTTATTTTATTCTAATCTAGAGATTATCTACACGCAAAGAAAAAATATGGTTGAGGTAAACATAATCAAACAGCAACATACTATGATTGAATTATATGGTTGCAGCCAAATCATATTATTGTAAACTTTAATAATATTATTATCTGAGTTAATAATAATATTATCTACAAAAACAATGAACTTTGTTACACCTAATCTTAGTATTGTAAATATGACAACACTATTGTTAGATGTGACTAAAATATAATTGAGGCTCACCATACCATGTTCTTATATTATATTAAATTGTTAAATACGACCACAGTATTATTTAATATAATAATACTATTTTATTTTTTAATCATATATTTATTGTAGAAACAGCTGTGCGTTAAATTCGAAATAAAAATAAATTAATGTTGTTGAAATAAAATGTGTATATAGAAATGTATACTTACACGACATACAGACATGTCTGTATAAAGAGATACACAAATGTTTATATATTTTTATTGGTCTACCCTTATGTTTATACTTTATTTATTTATTAATTTGTTTAACATCAACCGTGCACTACCGATAGCTTACAAACAAAATACTGAACTGACAGATGTTTCTGAATTTTTTTTTTTTAACTTAACATAGTATGGTTTTGGATAACATTATATTGTTATTTACATCATATTATTTTTAAATAATAATACAAATTATGTTGTAGTCATACGTTTTTAACAAAACTATATTGTTAAACTCTAACCATATCACACTTTTCTATGGATGTGATAATGTAATTATTAAATTTAAACATTACTCTGTATATCGTAACGAAATAAATGTTTAAAATAACAATAACTAGTTTTCGACGACCACACATTTGTTTCAGAGAACATAATAATGTTTTCTCAACCATTCTACAACCATATATTTTCTTTGCGTGTACATCAGTGTCCCGCAAAATAAAATATGTTTGTATTGGTGAGAAAAATGAGAGTAAAATAAACTTGCACTTCAAGAAAAGTTTTGTAATTTTCAATACATGATGTGGTTATTAGTTGTTTGAATTTTTTTTTTTGTAAATAAGCAATTTAATAAAAACTTAAGTAAAAAGTAAAAATCTAATAATCCATTCAACAATGAAGTGTATAAATTCAAAATTAAATTTATTCACAGCTCGGTGAAAACTATTAAAATCACGAAATATTTCCCAGCTTCCATAATTATATTATCAATTTTTTGTCTGTAGAAATTTATTATATTTGAACTTTAATTTCGTTCCGTGTGCACGAAAAAACTAAACTAAAAACCAGGAAAAAATTAATACATGCGTGCACAACTTAATTCGTCGCTTGCTCAGTGACTAGAGCTGTGTAGCTCATGAACGAACGGGTTAAATTGAACGCATCACTTAATTGAACGAACTGATCCGGTGAATTTACTGAACGCTTTTAGATCAGTAGTGTACCGCTCGATGTTTTCGTTCATTCAGTTTGTGTTTCAAGTCTTTTATCTCAAATTTGCTTTCGTTCATGTTTGCTATTTATGTTATGTCTTTTTGTTTGAGTTGAGTTTTTGTGTTTTAAAAGGTTTAGGTACGTGTATTCTGAATTCTATTTAACATCGCTGTGGCACTGCCATCATTATTTTTGTAATTTAATTTAACAATCTTTTCACAAGAAGCATTTTTACTAGTGTTTTTTACAAAGTGTTTTTACAAAGTGAAGATGTTAGACCTTAACTGTATATATGTTTATAAATACATTTCATTACCGTAATCCAAACTGAATTTGTAGTGCTTGAGATACTTCTTTTGTTTCCGGTAAAATATTTTTGAGGAAAAAATTTTAACTTAAACTTTGAGAATTAACATTCAAACATTGATGCGCTTTTGATGTATAAATAACGATAAAATGTACCTTTCTTAATCTTAATATTAAACTAAATATTAAGCCAAAATAAAATGTACAATATTCTAGTCGAAAGAACAAGAAATTATTTATAAAATGAATTTAAATATAATTTTTTAAATAAATAATTCAACTTTCTTTTAATAAATTCTTCAATTCATTCATTCGCATTATTTAAATACTCGTATATACAACCGATTTTAATATTCTTACAAAATAGCATTGTTTCATACTGTCGTTCAAAAGTGAACGATTGAACGAACGGGTCAATTTTTTGGTAATTGAACGAAAATGACCGGTCACTGAAAAGAACGATTTGGCATAGCTCTATCAGTGACGACTATATGAAAGAGCATAAGCATGTATGTGATTTTCATCCGCACAATTGTGCTATGTCTTGCGGGTTACTGGTGTACATACATATTTGTTGGCGTTTTATTTACTTATTTTATATTTATAATGCGTGTTGTTGTGTAGATTTTAGGGGTTTGCGGAAGTTAACGAATGTTGGTTTGTAATTTAAAAATGAAATTCTATGAATTTAAAACACTGCACTTTTCTGTTGTAGTTTGTGTGTTTGCGTGTGTGAGTGTGTGTTTTCCAGGAAAAAGAAATTATAGTTCAGCATATTAGGTGCTGATTTATTTATTATTATAATTTTTTTTTTTGAAAGGTGTATGGGTCTGGTTTTTGTTAAAATTTTTAATAGTTTTTTTTTGGCGAAAAACGTGTTGAAAGTGTATTTAAAATGAGTCAGGGTAATAAATTAATAAATCTGTTCTTTTCTTGTTGTTTTAAGTGAAGCTACCACGAATTAGCGATGAGATCGTGAGTAAGTTTTCACTCACGTCTGTGCGCGGTGACAATAAAAAAAATTTTACTTATATAAATATGTACATATGTACATATGTATGTATGTATTTATGTATATATGTATGTAAGTACTCATGTATGTCTTTGACTCCAGCTTGCATTTGCTCATGTAAATGTAAGTAAAAAATAAACGTGGTCACGGAAATTTAGTTTGTTTGTGATCACAAAATTTTCACTAAATAAGCAAGTGAAATTACTAAAAATGTTTCTTTATGCATGCATGTATGTATGTACAATGTATAATTTTTTAGACATATGTATATTAGACCGTCTCATTTTTTTTTCGAAACCCCTTGATGAACATCGATTTTCTGAATCCACTCTTAAAATCAAGAATTTTGGTATATAACACTCAAATATTGATGAAGCGGAAGTGCTCTCTCAAATCGTTTTTTTTTGTTGTTTTTTTTAAGAAAAATGCTTTTTTGCAAAAAATTAAAAAATCTTGCTTTAGTAATTTGCCTCTAACTCATGCAGTTCTTAACGAATTTGAACCTAATTACATGTATTAGAAAGCTTATTAAATTTCCCAAATCTCTCTTAAAGCAACATTTCTATTTTGTTAGATGGTTTCTTATTCATAGCATTACCAATTCAGATTTTCAAATACGAACTAAATTTTTTTTTTTAATTTTTGCTTACCTTTTCTTATATAAAAATTGAACGAGACAAAAATTTTATATTCTATAAATGCAGTATGGTAGGAAATTTTATGATAAAGATTTTGGTATAAATAAACAGTAGCATTTTGTTAAAACACACTTCAGTTTTAGGCGAAATGTCGAAATGACTAAAGTTTTTTATTTGTCAATTTGCTTCAATTTCATACATAAGTACATTAAATAGGTCAACACAATTTCTGAGGTCGGTACTTTGATAGTAAATTTTCATGCATATGATACTATGTTCCAATGCCTATAAATTACTTTTTTTGAATTGACTGTATCTCGAAATTTTCCGTTATGAAGAAAAAAGAGGATGCTGCATCACATAATTTGCATTTACTCGAGAACCAGTTCTTTGATCAAATAACAAAATACACAGAAAGCTAGAAAACAAATTGACCTTTAAATAACGTCCTTATTAATTTTTTAACAGTCTTAAAGTTTCGGAGATATTCAGAAACTTTTATAAAAAAAAATAAATTTTTTCAAAAAATTAGGACTATCGGTTTTTAAAAGACTCATTAAAACATTAAATTGAAGAAAATCTTAAATTTTATTATTAATTGTGATACCTTCGTATGTTATAAATAAAATGAGCCAAATTTATTAAAAATCATTCCATTAATTCTGAATTTATTCACAATTAAGTGGTAGAATATACATATATTTGTATTACAGCTTTTTTAAATTTTTTTTCAATAATTTTAAATAGAAAAAAATTTAGAGTGGATTCAGGAATTTGGAAAAAAGTATAAGAAGTGAGACGGTCTAATGTATATACGTCTAACACAGTTTAGTTAATTGCATTTTTATATACTCTATCTCTCTATGTGAGTAACAGCGACGTGAACGCCGCCCATCTCTGAAATTTGTGGCTTTCTATTATTAATTTTAATGGATTTCGCAAACTACGTATTAAAATGGTAATAATTTACAAAACTTCGGGATGAAATACAGACATACGTATATTAAAATAATAAATGCAAAAGAAAATAAATTCAGTAAAGTGCGACTTTGACTCGCACACACAGGGTGCCCCTGTGGCTGAGTGGTAGAGATGCTGGCCTCTCAGTCTAGAGGTCGTGGGTTCGATTCCCAGCATAGACCCTGGGTGTTTTTCGCAGACAAGATAATCGCTTTGCGAGTTGTGGTTGTGGTTGTGTTTGTTAAAGGGTTCCGTACGGACATTAGTTATGTAGTACTATACGAGCTTTAGCCTATATAATACATATAGATTTGGGATCTTTTCGATTAAAAAATGTTTAATTTTTTTTTTAATGTAGCGTTTTTTAGTTTTGGCTTTTTTTTTGGGATTTGTCGATATTATTAGTTTTGGCGTTTTTTCGTTTTGACGATTTTTTCGATTTTTGGAGTTTTTTCGTTTTGGTGATTTTTTAATTTTGGCGATTTTTTTTTTTAATTTTGGCGATTTTTTTCATTTAGGCGACTTATTTTAGTTTTAGAATTTTTTTTTAATTTGGCGCTTTTGTTTCGTTTTGGCGACTTTTTTTCGGTTCGGCGATTTTATAATTTTGGGATATTTTAGCTTTATATTTGCATGTGTGGATATTTCGCATATGTAAACGCGGACTTAGCAGCCCTGTGTATGTTAATTTTCATTAGTAAGCCATCTGGCATCTCCTTCTTTACGAATGAGAAAAATAAAGGAAAAGAAAATGAAAACAAAGAAATCAAGACAAAAATTAATTTTTAACTGTAATATAGTCTATTATTTTTGTTACGAAAATCACGCCCCAGCTCCTTTGTCTAACATAAAGAACATAGCTTTAATAATTTTGAAAAGTTAGCATGGCCTGCTCCAAGCCCAGATTTAAACACCATTGAGCATCTATATATCGTTGGTCTTAAGTAGAAAGGCCCTAACTCAAATAATTGTAACTTTACAAGAGAAGGTAAGAACATAATCGAAACTGTACTATTCAATATGTAATTTTTTTTTTGTATAACTGCTTGTAAAAGCGTTATTTTTTACACTATTTGCAATACATTTTTGTGATGAAGTGTATTTGGGTAAAATGTATTGCAATCACTGAAAAACGCAATTTCGTAAAAATACGAGTTAGGGCCTTTCTACTTGAGACCATCGATATATGATTTCGCCTGCTACAGTATAAAAATCTAGCATTAAGTGTGACGAGGCGACTAAATAAAGTCATAAATACGAGTAATAAATAAATAATAAATTTTTTATTTCTCATACACTTAAATTTAATTAATTTTAACGCTCTCAATTCTGTAATCTTTATTTTTTTTTGCAAGGCGAATCAAGAAAGAGTTGATATCGTTAGCCCTAATGATAATCAGCTGTAACCAACTGTCAAAAAATCTGTTCTTTTAAAGTGTGGGGCAAAAATTTAAAAGAGATTTATTTTGTTCTAGATAGTGAAACAATAACATTTTTGAGAGATGTAAAAGTAGAATATTTTACCAATAGTGTGATTTGAGTCAACTGTTTTTGGTGAATGGGGTTAAGGCTAGTTCTCACTGTCCTATATGTACATAGATACAAGAAATTTTCAAAGTTCGTATTAGTCCACACTTGCAATTTTTGTTGCAGCAATTCTTGAATGTGTTGAAATAGTGTTGAAATAGAAATATACTCACTTTGCTTTCCTCACTCGCTCTTTCTCACTAAAAATAAAAAGTTGCTGCAACATAAATTGAAGTCTGGATCGGGTCTACACCAATTAACACTGAAATAAAAAAAATCAAACTTAAAGGGTATTGTATCAGTTAATGTAATTTTGATTAGGTAATTCTGGCAACTTGCTGTATCGTGGAAACCGTAAGAGGCAAACTCTTAGGATTTTCAAAAACGCTAAATGAAAAAAGCTCCTAAACGAAAAATATTACAAAAAATATGTAACATAAAACGCTAAAATGCAAACCAAAAAATCCCCACACAAAAAATAAAAAAATCGCCAAAAACCGAAAATATTGCAAAATGAAAAAAGGGTCAAACCAAAAAAAAAAAAAATTGCTAAAACTAAAAAGCAACAGAAAAAATCCCCAAAGACTAAAAAAACGTTAAAACGAAAAAAAAACGCCAAAGCTAAAAAATCGCTTAAACTAAAAAAAATCGCCAAGAAACGAAAAAGATCGCCAAAACGAAAAAAGTGCTAAAACTAAAAAAAAAAACGCCAAAACAAAAATTTTGTTTAAAAAATGTCTACATCAGGTAAGATATTCAATTATAAAAGGTTCGTGTATTATTACATATCGTCACTTAAAATCCAAATGGGCGTAACTACATTTTTGACTTTTACAGGAGAAGCAAAAAAAAATTAATATATCGTGCCATAACCGCCAAAATAGCTTAAGCGACATAATTTTCAAAGTTCAATTTTTGACCAAAATCGATTATTTGCAATCGCAAACAGTCGATTTTCGCCAAAAAAAACGAAGTCCAAAAAATATGTCGCTTAAGCTATTTTAGCGGTTACGACTCGATATTAAGACTATTTATTTATTATTAATGAATGGATTTTATGAATAAAATCAGTATTTTTGAGCGTATGTGAGTAAAATTTTAAGGAAATAAATATTTCTTTTGGTTAATAATATCATAATCAGTCAAAAGGTCTTTTTTGAATTTTGTGGTTTTTACAGCCTTTTGGACTTTAGGCGACAATATGTTTGAGTTAAAGTCGCACTTTACTGAATTTATTTAAAAATAAACTATTTTCAAAAAAAAAAAAAAAATTTAGAATTCACTTTTTATAAAAGTACTTTCATAAAACGTATTTTTCTAAAAGGTATTTTTTAAGTATTTTTTCTCAAGCAGGATTTTTTTAAAATTTACTTTCTAATGCCTTATTTTAAAGGGTACTTTTTAACAGGTTCTTGTTTTAAAGTTACTATTTTTAAAAAGCTGAAAAAATTTTTCAAAAGATACTTTTATAAAGCTACTCGTAATTATTCAAAAAGTAGTTCTTTTAAAGGTACTTTTTATTAATTATTACAATGTACTTTTTTCTAAAAGCATTTCTTTTTTAAAGTTTTTGGATGTGCTTTTGAAGCCAATTTAGTTAATGGGGCAATTTGTTTTAAAGGAACTTATTTTAAAATGTACTCTATTATGGTACTTTTTCGAGGAGTTATTTACATAAAACATGATTTTTTATAGATTTTTTAAAGTAATTTTTAAAAAGTATTTGACGTATTTTTGCAGAAACAAAAAAGTTAAATCGATTGCTGTATAACGAAAAACTTCATGTCAGTTAGCATAAGTGGCAAAATTGAACATGTTCTTAACGAGTGTTGCCATTCAATTTCACATTAAAAATCACTCTAAGATTTAATAGAGGATTAAACTCGTACTTGGGCATTCAAAGTGCTGCAGCATGCTGGTGGCAAATCGCGGCACTCGTTATCGAATAATAAAGAAAAAATCAATGAATTTGATATTGCGACTTAATTTTTTTTTATCCAACCGACAGCGAATATCGTTAAAATATGTTAATGAATAGCAAAGTCAATAAATTTTCGTTATATTTATTATAACGATACGATTATCGTAATAAAAGTTACTGAATCCACGTACTGGTAAGATATTCGATTATATAAAGTTCGTTTAGTATTACATATTGTCACCGTAACTACATTTTTGACTTTTTTACAGGAGAAGAAAAATACCTTAAAAATTTAAGATTATTTATTTGTTATTAATGAATGGATTTAATGAATAAATTCGGTATTTTCGAGCATACATATGTATGTATGTGAGTAAAATTTGAAGGAATGATGTATTTTGGTTAATCATATCATAATCAATCAAAAGGTCTTGTTTGAATTTTGTGGTTTTTACAGTCTTTTGGACCTTAGGCGACGATGTGTTTGTAGTGCCCGTATAGAACCCTACGTATGCGAGTTAAAGTCGCACTTTGCTGAATTTATTTAAAAATATACGGCCATATGTATAATCAAAAATTGGCATGAAGTTAGCATAAGTGACAAAATTGAACTTAGTGTTGACGAGTTCCGCTATACAATTTGACATTAAAAATCCCCGCATAATGTAGTTTTAACACAGGATTACATCCTAGCATGATTTTTAATGTAAAATTATATGGCAAAACACGTTAAGATCATGTTAAATTTTGCCACTTATGCTAACTTCATGCCAATTTTTGATTATACATATGGCCGATAGTATTTTCAAAAAAAAAAAAAAAATTATCTAGAAGTTACTTTTTATAAAAGTACTTTTTTAAAACGTTCTTTCTACTGCCTTATTTTAAAGGCTACTTTTTAACATGTTCTTATTTTAAAGTTACTATTTTTAAAAAGCTGAAAAAATTTACTTTTCCAAAAGATATTTACTTTTGTAATGATACTCGTAATTATTCAAAAAGTACTTCTTTTAAAGGTACTTTTTATAAGGTAATTTTAGCAAGGTACTTTTTTCCAAAAACAATTCCCTTTTAAAGTTTTTTGATGTATTTGTGAAGGCAATTTTGTCAATGCTATTTTTTTTTTGAAAGAAACTTATTTCAAAATGTACTTTATTAAAGTACTTTTTCGAGAAGTTAGTTATGTAAAACACTATTTTTTTATAGATTTTTTAAAGTAATTTTTAAGAAGTATTTGACGTATTTTTGCAGAAACAAAAAAGTTAAATCGATTGCTGAAAATTATCAGCCTTATTATGTATAACGAAAAACTTCATGTCAGTTAGCATAAGTGGCAAAATTGAACATGTTCTTAACGAGTGTTGCCATTAAATTTCACATTAAAAATTAAATAGTGGATTAAACTCGTACTTGGGCATTCAAAGTGCTGCTGCAGCATGCTGGGGGCAAATCGCGGCACTCGTTATCGAACGAAATTACGAAAGATTTCCATATAAACTCTATTGAAATATTTCGTAATTTCGTTCGATAACGAGTGCCGCGGTTTGTCCTCTGATTATTTTTTCGTAATAATAAATCATTTATCATCTGAAGCAAACGCTCCTCTGTATTAATTGACAATTGCCATCTACATAATTGTGCGCGTTTATTTCTGACAAATATATATTTTAATTATATTATTTTTTTTTATTTATCATTATTTTGACCTAGTTAAAGTGCGATCTATGTAATCAATATGTATATAATAAATCCTGCTCCTTAAGTAAAACTAAGTTTGCTCAAATGTTTTTCTTTTTTCTACGGGCAAAATATGTATGCATACAATAATGCTTAAGTAAGATAAAAATAAAAAAAGGAGAGGAAACCAAGATGTAAACTTTGCAACAAATGCAAACACAGCCAGAAGTATCGAACAAACCTTTCTATTTATAATGCATTCGATAAACAAAACATTTTTCAACAGTAACGACAGCCGCCAACATTTAAGACAACTTTGGACCAGACCTGCTGGTTGCTTGTTTTTACGCAGTCTGGATGGAGGAGTATTTTTGTGTGAAATTGTATTTATCAGCTTCTTGTGGTGGTGCACTTCTAGACCATAAAAAGATCATTAGGTTGGTTGGCAAAAATAGAAATAGAGAAATAAAACAGCAACAGTTTAAGCCAGCGTTGCTTAAAGATGGTAACAAATTGATAAATGTTAAAACATGCCAACGTCTTGTTACCACAAAAAAATCATTTGTTTAAATTTATACATATGTATAAAAGTATGTTCGATTAAAGAAAAAAAAAGATGGGCAAAGAAAGAGAAAATTGTGGTCGTACGTTTTTGGTTTTCGGAGGATTTTTCATTTAAATTTTGTTAGAAAAAATAATTTACATGGTGGCTAAAATGTTTGTTGCCTTTAAATTGTTTTTTTTTTGTTTGTTTTTGTTTTGCTTTAAATTTCTGGTGTAGCCCACTGTGGTTACCCCTGATGTTTGTAATTAAATATTGCATTTTTGCAATTTTATTTCTTCACACTATTCTTGCATAATCATTTTTTTTAAATAGTTTTTTTTTAATTTTCTTGAAAACTGTGTTATCTGCCCCATAAATTATTGACTTTCAAAATGTTAAATAATTTCAATTAAAGTTTCTTCTTGTTGTTCTTAACGCTTGAGTTCATAAATTACGAGTACAAACGGATACGCGAGTATCGTAACTTTTAATACTCGCATGTATGTATGTGTGTATAAAATATGTTTGGATTTACTTAAACTGCGCTTCTTTTACATTTTGTTGTTTATTTTTATATTGCTGCTTGTGTAGATAATATTAAAAAAAATTCTTTGCAAGATTCAGAGCCAAACTAATTAATTTTTATTTATTTATTTATTTGTTAAAAAAGAACGGGAATTATTTATTATGTTTGCATTTCCATGCTCAACGATTAAAAAGATTTAATTTCTTTTTTATTGCCAATCAACAGGGTTTTGGGTGCTGAAAAGGTTTGTTTGACAAGGGCGGGTCAGCGGAGCTAATAAATCCAGCGCTTTTTTTAATTAAGCCTTTAAAACAACAGTTAAATTAAAAATAAATTCAGTGAAGTGCGACTTTGACCCGCGCACGAAGGGTTCCGTACGGACACTAGATATGTAATTCAATACGAACTTTTGGTTTTTTCGCTTTTGGGTTTTTTCGGTCTAAGCGTTTTTTATTTTTAGCGTTTTTTCGGTTTTTGGCGCTTTTTTAGTTTTGGCATTTTTTCCCCGTTTTGTCGATTTTTTCGGCTTTTTGTTCATTTTGGCGATTTTTTTTTTCATTTAAGCGATTTTATTGGTCTTGGCGCCTTTTTAGCGTTTTGGCGATTCTTTTTCGGTTTCTTGCGATCTTTTCATCTTGGCGATTTTTTTTATTTTGGCAATTTTTTTTTCACTTAGGCGATTTTTTTATTTTTGGTGCCTTTTTGGCGATTTTTTTCGGTTTTTGGCGTTTTTTTTTCATTTTGGCGATTATTTCATTTTGTCGATTGCCGATTTATTTTAGTGTTAGAAATTTTTTTTTTTAATTTGGTGCGTTTTTTCGTTTTAGCGATTTTTTTTTTGGTTTTTTGCGATTTTTTTTTTTTTTTGGTTTGCCTCCTAGGGTTTCAAAGATATAGCAAGTTGTGAAAATTACATAGTCAACATTACATTAATTGTGTTCGCGTACTCAAAAGTTTTTAAAATTTTGTACTGAACTTTACTGCATTTTACTAAATTGCGTACGTTTATCCAAAATACAGTAATACCTAATTTACATTACGCATTTTTTTCATGAAATTAGTTGCATGAAAAATTTTTATTTGTCAATAGGAGACCTGGTGGAACAACTTATATCAAAAAAGTTGTCAAAAATGTATCAAAGATTCATTCTACGCCCTTTTTTATATAAAATTTCCTTTTATAGCGCTGCAATAAGCAAATAGAAAAAGTTGCGTGCAACAAAATTCATGAAATTTTATGAAAAAATGCTTAATGTAAATCAGGTATAAATGAGAACACAAATTGAGAGAGTAAAGTGACAGTTCTTGACCCAGTGTTTTACAAATTTTTACTGCAGAAATTTGTTGTAGTAAAGTTTGGTAAGACAAAAACATATGATTCAAAATGTAAACAGATGAAAATTAAGCAAACGAAAAGTGTACAAACTTGAGGAAAGGTTAAATAAAAATTGTGAAAGTCATTAAAAAATAATTTAAGTTTAAAATTTTTAAACGCACTAATAATCCCAAATTAATATTTTACTTATTAAGTAAAATATTTTTTTTTTAATTAAAAATACATGGAAATTGATTATTGAGGGGTTTAGCTGGATCCTATGCGCATTTCACTGTTGCTAATGCAGATCATCAGGGAACCTTTACCCAAAGCTTCTTAGAACAACTAGAGTTATTATATTATAAACTTTCATTTAAACAAATGAGAAGCTCAATAACAAATAACAAAGTTGAAACAAGAACTCAATAATCAACATGTTTTTTATTTTCTTACTTTACTATTGCTACATTGGCTGACTTTTTTTCAGCTTCAAATTGTAGTAGTAAGAGTATGTAAAAGAAAATAAATGTAAATAACAACAACAGCTATTTAAGAATAGAGTGTTGCCACACAAGTATTTTTTTAACCGGGTGCAGTCAAGTTAATAATTAGTTTTTTTTTATGGGAATTGTTACGATTTAAGTTTAAAATTTTTAAACGCGCTAATAATCCCAAATTAATATTTTACTTATTAAGTAAAATATTTTTTTATTAAAAATGCATTGAAATTGATTATTGAGGGGTTTAGCTGGATCCTATGCGCATTTCACTGTTGCTAATGCAGATCATCAGGGAACCTTTACCCAAAGCTTCTTAGAACAACTAGAGTTATTATATTATAAACTTTCATTTAAAGAAATGAGAAGCTCAATAACAAATAACAAAGTTGAAACAAGAACTCAATAATCAACATGTTTTTTATTTTCTTACTTTACTATTGCTACATTGGCTGACTTTTTTTCAGCTTCAAATTGTAGTCATAAGAGTATGTAAAAGAAAATTTATTTATAAAGCATAATAATAATAATAGCTGCTAATATACATATTTTGTAACATATTTTATTAAACCTTTTGTTTTGCAATTGATTTTAATTAGTCAGAGTTGTAAAACTGTAAAGTATCTGGGTACTTAGTATCGCACTTGCTTTTAAGGTAATCAGTAACATTAACAAATAGTTATGTGATTTTTAGTAATTTAGCCAACAACAAAACAAGAAAATCAAAAAGAAATTAATTACAAATATTACATAAAATAAATTACAGAATTTATTCTTAGATTGTCCGTGCTATAAAAATATTGTATCTGTTTCTTTAATCTTACTAATTTTTACTATTTTTCCGTTCGCGTACTTTTTTTTTGGCTACCGCTCTCTTTGAGAGCAAATTTTAAAATTTTCGCAGTAACTACTCATTTACTGCATTTTACTGCAAAAGTAAACGAACACACTTATTAACTGATAGAAAGCCTGCATGAAACTGCACTGACACCGCAAGTCCACGATTAATGTAGGCTTGTTGATTCAGAATAGCTGTTTGTTTTCCACTTATGTTTTTAATTTTATTTGGGGTGTGATAAAATGCAGTTTTACTTTAGATTTTTTGATAGTCGGGAAAAATGTTTTTGGATTTCTTTCTCGTAAAGTGGTATGAAAAACTTTATATGTACTTGTATAATAGTTGGAGTTGCCCTTAAGCTTTAGTTACAGTAAAACTGAATTGTATTTGTGTCATATCTTTAATAGTTGCTTGACACATATTTTAAAATAAAAATTTAGTTACCATTCTTGATCAGTAGCCCCTTCAATCCATAATTGCTAACTATTCCACCCACAAAAAGACATTAGACACTATTTCTCTATATATTTATTTATACAGTAATTACAATAAAAAACTTTAACAAAAATTAAATTACATTGTTGTCTTCAATTAGACATACATAGTAGCAATTAAAGTACATTTTATAAATTAAGCCATTATTTCGCAAGCAATTGAGTTTATAATTGATTGAGCAGCGAATAGAAGAAAACCAAATAACACTTACATTAATTGCTGTAAAATAATACACAATAATTTCATTTATTCTTTTGCTAAAATTCAGGTTAATTATTCAAAGTTTCAGTTGCGTTTTTTAAAAACACAAAGAAAAAAATATAAAAAAATATGTATGTAGTAAATAAAAAACAAATTATGAAGTAAAAACACTTTTATTTAATAAGCATTCAATATTATTTTTTTTATATATTTTTTTTTAAATTTCTACGCTTCAATCAACAGTTTAATTCAATTAATTTAATGTAATGAAAACAACAGCACAAAAATTTATTTGTATCATTACAAGAAATCAACGAATGAACGAAGGAACGTATGAACAACACGTTTCCAAGAGCAGCAGCAAACCGTATTCAACACTTTAAAGTTCCAGGGGCTTGTAATCGTACACTTTTCTTACACCATTTGAGCATTTTGCTGTTCAGAGGGACGGACCGACAAGCAAACTCGTTACAAGGTCTTTTAATTTCAATTTATTCAAGTAAATGAAGTACATACATATGTATGTACATACATATGGTATAGACCCCTGCACAAGACCACTTACAAGAACTTTTAAAGACATGAGGGATTTTTCAAATGCTTTACGACAGCGAAATCTTCTAAAACAAACGCTAAACAACAGTGTTGGCAAGACATTCGCTTCAGTTATTGCAGTTATATAAGTAAAGAAGAAAATACTTCGTGACGAAAGAATTTGTGATGCTTGCTTCTTCTATGATCTTTTATTTACAAACGTACATATACATTGACATTAGTTGTGTGAGCTTGTTTTAAAAATTAACCCTTAAACGCATAATAGCTTACCATTTACATCTTACACACACACACTCAAATGTACAATATGAAAAATAACAAGCATATACGCAGCAACACTACTTCTTTTGAGTGTTTGTTACGAACAAGAAGTCTTCGCGACATCGCTTGAAAGCAATACATGTACCGTGCCTCGCTTATTAAACTACATCATTTATATTTATGATTTGAATTATTTTTATTATTGGTTAAGTATGATACATGCTACGACAATACACTTAAAAAACAAGATGTAGTTACATTTCAGGACTGTTTACGCAGCCCTCTAATATGGAATAAAAATGAAATTAACAAATAAATAATTAAACACTATGAACACATACAAAAAACAAAATTCCTTTTTAGTTTCTCACTCGAATTAATCAATATGCGTACACATACTACATATTCATACATAAATATCATTTACGGCTTAACTTAATTGTCTGGGGAATACGCAAGAATATATATATTAAAAATCTAATAACATGTACATGCTATTAATTTGATGAGTTACAGATCAAATGCTCGCGAAACAGTCATAAATACATATACTAAAATCAATAAACCATTCGATTTCATTTCATACCAACGATTCATTCATCCGTCCATGCGTGCATCCATCGCCGTTAGATCTAAACAAACATAAGTTGCAAATTTAAAATTTTGGAGCGAATGCCAGAGCTAGTGTATGTATGTATGTATGTTTGCTATAGAGATGAGATGGTGAGTAGAGCGAGCAAGTAAATTATACATGTTGTTTTTGACGTTTTAAGGCATGGCTAGCTGAGTTTAAAAGTAATTTATCTCATTATAGATTCCATTCCGAGTTTACGAAAAGCATTTTTTTTTTGCAAAAGCAAAATTTTAATTTATCATTTCGTTGTGGCGTTATATACTTTTAACAATGTCTTTCAGTAGCTAGTTATCGTTATCGAAGATTGTCGTTTTTTTATGGGTCTCCACATGTGGAGTTGCAACTGTTCTTTATAAATTATTCACGACAAGCATTTTGGTGTTACCCATCTCTGGTTTGCTTTGCACTCACTCATTTATTATTTGCACTTTAATTTGTAACACCATCGATTGCAGCCAATTTCATTACTGTGGAGTCAAAGCCAGCAGTGGCCAAAATTGGATTGTAAGAACTGTTGTTGTTGTTGTTGTTGTTGTTGTTGTTGTTGTTGTCGATGTTTGAGGTGCTTGTAGCACATGTGGAGCATATTTAATTTACATTTTTTTAAGTTGTTAAAAAAAACAAGAAGAAGAAAAACAGTAACAATTACCACTGGAGAGGGGTTGCCAGATGTGAGGTTTTTTAAGATAATCATTTAAGCAGGTATGCCATAAAAGAATTTCGTCAAGACAACATGGTCAATTTTAATATATAAATTTTCTTATTTTCTTTTGAAGTGTTTTACCTGGCGGTAGAGGTAAACACAACGTACGAGAGGCAGTTGGATAACTCCTGGATAACACTTTAATCTTCTTTAATTCGCTGAAGCTAAATTCGATCGCTCAAATGCTGAACAAATAGAAAATTAAAAATTTTTGGCGATGATATAAATTTCGGAGGATTAAATTTTCAAACCGAAATCGACATATCGACTTTATAAATTTTTAGCGATAGAGATTTAGCTTAAGTGAGTTACATAATAGGGGCCACATTAGTAATTTTAAATCCAACACTAGTCCCTTTTACTGTTATTTAAGGTGTTCCAAAAAGAGGTTTCATTTTGAATAATTAAAATATTAAAATTCACTACAAAAGTTGTGAAAATTTTGCGGCTAAACATTTTTTGATCCTCTCGGCCAGCAATTGTGAAACTGGTGGCAAAATTTTAGCTGTTAGGATAAGTTACTGATGTCAAGAATAAACCACGTGCACGCCGCTCAATAACAACTGAGAATATTGCTGTTGTAGCCCACAGTGTAGTTTGCATAAGGACTAAGATCTTAAAGCTTTTAACTCATGCCTAACGATCATCAAAAACGTCATATCCTTGCTAATTGACTCCTTGAAATGCATCAAACTGATCCGAAACTTCTGCGAAATGTCATCTTGAGTGAGACTACGTTAACAAGCATAATTGTCGCATTTTGGGGCTCGCAAAACCGTTGAAAAGCCTCTCCATCCTCAGCGCAAGAAAGTTTGGTATAGTTTTTGGTCTGCTAAAACTTTTCCATTCAATAGATGGATTCCGTTAGCTTGAACGCAGATGGAAAAAAGTGAATTTCGCGTGCTGATGAAACATTGTCTTTTACGTCGAAACCAAAGAAAGGCTTCATAAATATTATGGATATTCTGCACCATAAATTTTAATTAATAAAAAGGGATTTTTATTGTGTTTCGCTGTGGTCGCACTAGCACAAATCACGCCAAAAGTTCAGGTCGCCCAAAAGAGTTCGCCAAGCCTGAAATAGTAGATAAAATACAGGGAATGATATTGAACGATCGGAAAATTAAATTACATGAGATGGTTGAAGCTATGTGTCTTAAACGAGCACATGTTGCATGACTTTTTCGATGTGAAAAATCTACCCATGCGATCGGTGCCGTAACTACCCACACATGATTTTAAGCGCAACCGTGTGAACACTTCAAAGAAGCATTTGGCAATGTTCAAGAACATTACAAACGAGTATTGTGCCGTTTTATAACTGAGGACAAAACACGGATCCATCATAGTACATCAGAGGCTAAAGAGCAATCAAACAGTCGATTTCTTCGGGTGAGTGTGCACCAATCTCGGCCAACAAGGTTGGGGTACACGCGATGTCATTCATATTGACTACCTTAGAAAGGGAAAATAACTATTGCGACTGTTTTTAAAAAATGGCTGGGTGGTACGAGAATTGAATGAAACGAAATGGTGTTCACTGAGAAAATAGAATGAAAAAATAGAACGACATTGGATTACATGTATCGATATCAAAGAACTAAAAACGTAACTTTTACTTCTAATTAGGGCGTTGAATTCAGGAAAAAATTCAGTAGGGTATTGTATGGTATTTTCTAGCGCATCGATCTGGCTACACCATACATATAGAGCGTCAAACTCACAACACATGTGCAAAAGATATGCAATTAGCACAGATTTCAAATGATAAATCTCACATAAAAGTGTATGTTATTTTTGTTGTTTGTTTGTTTTCTTATAAAAGTTGTATTTACGTTTTAAACCCCATAAATTAAAAAATAAATCGACTTATAAAAGCCAAAGCAAAACAAAATTGTTGAAATGCATTTTCTAGTGGCGTTTTAAAGTGCAAATTAATTTTTTCCCAATACTTTTAAAAACAAATATACAATAATTATTACCTACATACATATATTTATTTGTAGACTTTTGATTTTTAATGATCTTTTATGTCACTTAATGAATAGTTTTGCTTTAGAGTTTGCGTTTGTCGATACGAGTATAAAACTTTAAAACTTTGAACAATAATTTCATTTAAGTCTGCTCATATTGTGTCTGTTTTAATTTATTAATTCTTTTAATAAAATCTTGAATAACATTTCACAAATCTTATTTATGGTTAATTAAATATTCATAAACTTTTTTTGTATTTCAAATTTATTTTCCAAACACGATTTTAGGCCAAAATTAATTTTAAAAAAATATTAATTAGCAAATGGGAAATAAAATTTTGAATAATGGGTGGTCGAAGGAGTATAAAATTTCAGAATTTCGGTTGGACCCTTGGTCCGTGATGAGTACAGTTTACAAAAAGAAAGTTTTTTTTGCATGTTATTTTATTTTTTTATTGTATCTTCATGAACTATATGAACTAACAATAAGTATTCAAATCTTAAATCTAAAATATAATAAGTAGGCCCGACCAATGTCGGACATAAACTAAGTGATATTTATTAGTAATACATAAGTAGTTATAATCAAAAAGGAAAAAAAAGTATTTTCGAGCAGCTTCATCTGGAAGGTTTAGTATTAGAGCCCTTTTATCTCTAATCGGATGTGTCCAGTAAAGTTCAAAATATTAAGATCAAGAGGATTAGGATGTGACTCGAGTTTTGTTAGATATTTGCCTGCGTATTTTGCAATTGCAAAATTGCAAAAAAACAAATAGAAAGTACAAAAAATTATATTATTAAAATTTTTCATGAGAAATGTATGAATGTAATTCAACTTAAAAGTATAGAAGGACTTGAAGTATTGTTCATGTGGGTTCGTACATTTGCAATTAAATAAAATACTCAAGTGTATAATATATAGTTAACAATGACACTTCATTTACTTAATAATAAAATTAAAACTTTAATACGCGCACACACACACACACGCAAATAAATAATTCACAGCCAAATATCACAATGTTGACTTCGCTGTTGTATATACAGGTCCCACGATGCTCATGGCACTGTTCTTAAAGGTGCAATCAGACGTGCCATAACCATAAACATAGAAAACAGCCGTAGGCAACACTGTATTCGATTATAGGTGAGTCTCCATAACGCCATAGCCATTGCCACAGAAACCAATTGAATTTTGGTTTGGTTATGGTTATGGAATTATGGCTATAGCACGTCTAATTGCACCTTGAATTACTACTCTGCCTCTCTCTCTCTCTTTTCAATCTTCTTCACAAATGACGGTCAGCGTGACCGTTTGACCGACTAAAGTGGCAATTTGCCACTTAGCGTGACCGTTTGACCGACTAAAGTGGCAATTTGCCACTTTTTCGACTGCGTTTCCCCTTTTTCAACTGCCTTGCCACTTTTTGACCCCCTTTATTTAGGGTGAGTTATATGAAAATACATTAAAAATTAAAATTTTAGTGCAGTTTTCTCGTTTTTTTTTTTAATTTTGCCCCTTTGTTTTTGATAAATCCCCTATTTGGTGCCACTTTTTGAAAAATGTCATCGGTCACCCTGATGACGGTATCTGCTGACGCTTACTGAAGTGCTACCAGACGCATTACTTTTTTTATACTTAACACAAAGTTTTCATAAGAGTGCTAGCAACATCCGGGAAGCCAAAGCATATTCAACACTCTTTCAATAATACTAGCTTTCGCTCATGTCATTAGTTCGTGTCGAAATCCATTTGGTTGTTGGTTTCTTTTCATCTGCATGGACTTAGGCGTTTATGTGGTTGTATATTTTTTAATAAGCCGAAAGTAACAGTGTAAGTAAAATTTTAACTTTCGAAATCACACAGAAAAACCCCGGGACATGCCAATTTAATTTTGCGCCGTAGAACACAGTGGATACCATGTTCAAATCCTGCAGCGTAAGTTAAGGAATTACAAAACAATAAATAAAATAAGTAAGTTAAAATAAATAAATTAAAAAATAAATTTACTTTTTTACTTTTTCTGTTGCCTTTTTGCAATATCGAAATTAGTTCGATATTCTCTCACGTTTGAAATTGCTGGCGAAACTCCGAAATTAAATGTTTTTTGGGACAAAACTGAGCGACAGGTGAACTTTTTTCGAATCATTTTTGAGTGTTACTCTCGATAGTTTTACACGATAAATGTTCAAGATATATTTGAAATCGATATCATTAACGAAAGTCTTGGTCAACTGGGTTAGGTCAAAATTAAGAGATATTGAATTTTTTGATTTTGTATTGCCTCTCAAGCGATTTGTTGGTGTTTTAAGGGAAATACATCAAAATCCCTTTTAAAATTACTTTAGCTTTTATTTATTTGTAGAAATTCAGCTCGTATTATGATGACCTTCTACCTTCCGACCATGATAATTCATTTATGTTTATTTATTTTTTATTGTTTTATACATATTTGAAAAATATTATGAATTTTTTGTAATATTTAAAAAAAAAATATAATTGATAAAATTAGACTAAATAGTGCCACAAACTGAAAATAATTGAAATGTATCCACCTGAAAATAGACGATTAAATTAGAGAATAAGTATCGATAAATAAACAATAAACCACGTTATTTCAATAGACTTTTCGAAGCCTTTTTCTATATATAGTATGAAAATAGCTTACAAACTTCTATCTATTATATCTATTTATATCTCTTGATTCTGACCTAGTCTTTCAAAATACCACTGCGTTTAACGGCTCAAAACTAAGTTGGGGGAGTGTCGGCGTTTTTCTGTGTCATTTTGACGTACTTACAGTGTAATCATTGTAGTTATTGTTGCTTGCTTTTCTTTCGTCTGCATTGGCTTAGATAGTTGTGTGGTTGTATGTTTCTTAATAAACACACACAGTATAGCATTATAGATGTTGTTTACTTCAGCTTCTTCTATGGATAATTTCTATAGTTTATCAAATGTTTCCATCAAACCATAAACTGTTTGTTTCGGTTAAGCTTTTTTTTGGCGGATATGGCCCGATGTGTTATAAACCCTTTTATAAGCCTTGTTTGAATATAAAAAAAACTTTTATTTCAACAGAATTACAGCCAATAAAATCATATCACCTTCAAAACTAACAATTTGACCAATAACCTCAACTAAATCATGTTTATTATTGGTCACGGCGGCAGTCACAACGACAACGATGGCGACGGCGCCACTGATGACAACGTTGAACATTTTAGTGAATTATTTACAACAACCGTATTTAGTTTTAAGCTGAAAAAAACAACATTTATAATTTACACAATTTCTGTATTTCTGTAGCATAAAAACACCCACGATTTTAAATTAATTGAGTTCAACAAGTTTAAAAACGACGAAAAAACAAATAACACAAATTAAATAAAAATCAATTCGAGGTTTAGGTCATACAAATTGTCATTATTATTGTAGTTGTCATTACGCCATTTAAAACAAGGATGAGAAAATTTAATTGAAATTCATTTCATAATAATGAATGATACATTTTTTAAAAAACACTTGAACGTCTGCTAATTTTATATTCCAAAATGGTTTTGAAATAATTTTTATTTAATTGTTTGTTAGAGAAGAAAAAAAAACAAAAGATTTGTACGACTTTTAATTAATTTATTACTTTTTATTGTTAGTTAATAATAATAAAATATAGAATTTATTGTAGGAAAGGAATTTTACATGCCTTAACAGAGAGAAAAAAAAATAATAAATGGAAAATTTGGAATGGCAGCTGACACTATGTCACACAATCAAACTATTTCAAAAATAACACAGTTCTAATGACTGATACTGGTAAAAAAGACAGAAAAACATATACAGAAGGAACTTCAAGGGAGGTAGGGGATTTGAGCGTCCCCAATTTGTATGTACATTGCTATGGTCAACCCAATTATGTATGGGAAACCCTGGAATTTTTGCATTTTAGGTGCGATATGCCTTCACCAGTTTTACCTAAAATTCCTGTTAATTGTGCAACATTTTAATCCCCTAAAGTGTTTTACCAAAACATTTCTCCTAAAATTCTTTACAAACTCGAAATTTAAGATAAACGCCAGAAATGAGTTTGAATACCGTTTAAAGGTTAATTTCATAATTATTGCTATTTTTACTTAAGCTTTTAGAAAGAGTTACAAACCGATCGGCGCTAAATCGGAAGCTAGCCACCGCTGCATTAATCCAAGACGCGTCGCCGTCAACTTTGAATCAGCTTGAAAACTGAGCCGGCTCAAGGAAAGCCGCCGATGTCTCGTTAAATCAGCATTTCCAGTACAGTCGGAAATCGAAACGTGTTCATAAGAAGTTACTAGTATTTTATTTCTGGAAAGAGTGATATTATTTTTTTTTTCAAAATTAATTCTAAATATGCAAACATTTTATTTTATACGCTCGTAAAACGTTGGAAGATAATTTCCATTAAATAAAATTCAAATGACAAATAAAAATGTGGGCTTGTTAAGAATTCATAAAGCGGTTCTTTCTTTTAATTTTGTATTTGAATTTTTTCTTATTAATTGTGCGACGCTTGGCGCATTTTCAATTTGTTTCCAATAACACTTTTTCAAAATGGAATAATCGTTAATAAATAAATTCAAATAAATAATAAAAAAAGAAGAAAACAATACAATATATTTGTAATTGAACTTGAACTTAAAATATTTTTATTATAATTTTATATACAATGTATATATATATTTTTTGTATAATAAAATTTGTAAAAGAAAAACAAAAACTTGGTAGCGGAAATTGTGGTTGACTTGTAGTGAACACACTGTGGCAAATATCAGGGCTGGCAAGTTGTGTTCCATAGTGTTTTGTTTTATAAATTAATGTTACTGTGAATTAAAATGTTTTTTTAACCCCTTTGAATAAGCTTTGAAAACTAGACACTAATGTAATTTTGTATTAAAAGATTTTACGTTTTAGTTGCAAAATTTATTTACTTGAAATTTTAAATTGTTTATTTTTAACACCTTCCTAATAATTAAATTTAATTTTGAAATTTTCTTAATTGCAAAGCAAATAACGGGTTATCCATTTTCGGTTTCAAAAGTAAAGTTAAATAAAATGCTCATACAGTTTTGATTTCGATGAAACTTTTGCCATTACGTACGAAATACATACAAATATCATTTATATGACCCCTTAATTGGTAGCAGCAGTCGATCCTTTTGAGGTAGTTTTCGACCGATTTCTCAGGTTTTCAAATGCTCCCATGTTAGAGCCCGTTTAGATGAAGGCTGACATAGCTGCGACACGTCGCCTGTGACTCGTGTAGTCAAAGTCGCACGTAATGGGAATGGAAGCAATAAATTTAACTCTTCTCTTTTAACTATTTCATATTTTTGTTATGCTGCGTACGAACAGTGTTGCCAGTCATACCAATTTTGCATAGTATTGAGAAATTATTGATTAGTTAATTTATAACGTAATTTAAAATATACAATTAATAAACAAATAATTCTTCCTGCCAAAGAAAACCCGACTTCAATGCAAAGATCTGATAGAAGATAAGAAGTACGTGAAATATAAAATTAAATTTTAAAGGGCGGCCTCTGCCCATTTTTTAAATGCCATATTGTGTGTTTTTCAGAGATCAGGGTGCGTGTTAAGTCTTTTAAAAATCGGTAAAGTAGAACCACTCAAAATAAAATATTAAATTTTAATGGACGTGACTCCGCCCATTTTTTTGAATGGACGATTTTGTCTATTTTAGAGAAAATAGTGTGTGGTAAGTTTCGTAAAAATCGGTTTTGTAGAACCGCGTAAAACATTATAATAAATTTTAATGGGCGTATATTTTTTCAACTTTGAAATTGTGTAACTAGAAGAACCAAAGGTGTTTTATAAGTTTAGCAGCAATCAAATAAATAGAATATCATAAAATTAAATTTCAAAATTTTTGGGCGTGTCCCCGCCCACTTTTATTGCAATTGGACCAATGGGAACCTATACTCTCTCAGAAAAAAAAAATTAATTTTTACAATCGGTCTAAAATGTACCGAGTTATGAAGTAACACACCTAAAAAAAAGAAAAGGAATTATTGTATTTTTGGTGGTATATTAGAAAAGGTAAAGCTACGGCGACATATTAATTCTAGATTTCCCAAACAAACTATTATGGCAACACTGCTACGAATGACCAAATATCAAAGAGCCGCCTGACTATTGGAACAAAACAGTATTCATGTGAACGCGTTTGGATTTAAGAAGGCACTCCAAAAGAGATCGTAACCGTTGTCACAGCTGCGATACCCTTAATCTAAACGGGCTCTTAGAGGATTATCCGCGTAGACACAGTCTACAGCGGCGTAAAATCTCTTGATCTTGGTGGCCAATTGACGTCGCCAAAACGTTAAATTACGCGAAACCCGGAAACTTCCTATGTTGTAAAACAAAATCGGTCGTACTGTGTGACTCATACATAGCACCGTCTTGTTGAAACCATATATCTTCCAGTTAGTAGTCTTCCATTGCAGGTCGAAAAAAGTCAGATATCAGCGCTATTGGTGCTCTGAATTAACGGTAACGGGTCTTCCAACGCCATTTTCGAAAAAAAAAATCGCCGCAATGACACCTCCAGACCATAATGCGCACCAATGGTAATAACTTTTTCACTATCACTTCTGGGTTATGCACAGGTCTGGCTACATCTGTAACACTTAAAATTTCTTTATAATATTGCCAATTCCTTGCACAGTAGGTCGAGTGGCCACCCCTTTGGAACCACAAGTGTTGTAAGTTTTAACTATTTTTAAAACTTCTTCGATTGTAAAACGATCCATACTCGTAAATTGCAAACACACTTCAGATGAAAGATATTTAACAGCTGACAATAGACTTGCCAGATCGTCGGTTTTGAAACCTCCAAATTGATAACCCTGTATTTGCGTGTTTTTTTTAATTGTTTGGTAATGACATTGAATTCATAGTTTTGATACTACGTACACATTTTTGTTTTTGTCGTTGCTGTTGTTTGTTTGTAATACGTTTGGGTAATTATTGACAATTTACATTTGCTGTTTGTTTTTGAAAATTTAAGTTTTATTTGTTCAAATTTAAATCAATTGTTGCTGTTAAAGTTGCCATTGTTAATGCATTAAATAGGGTTAAATGTAATTCAATAACAAAAGTCTTAAAAAAGATTACGACATTTATGACATTTGTTTTTTTTACAATTTGGCAATAGTCAGTCAGTCAGTCAGTCGTCACAATCAGCCTGTTATAATCACTTGCAGGGGATTCAAAATCATTTTGTCTATGTTACTTCTTCTTACGATTTTTAATCATATGTAAAGACTTATTTGTAATATGAATGAATGAATGTGTTTGTGTTTGTATTTATTTTATTTAGTATGTCACCACGATTTTGTCGACTACATGCGTATTTCCGTATTTGGTTTGCATGTGGCGTTTCATTTTTGTCTTCTACTTTAAATTTCTTAAGCGCCATAATATTATATTGTTTATTTTTATTTTTTAATTTTCTATTAAGTTATTATGTCTCGATGATTACATCATGTATTTTTGCTTCGTTTATTTTTTAATTAATAAATACTGTATATAGTTTTAATTTCATTAAAATTTATTTCTTTCTAATAATTTATTATTCTTTTTAATTTTATTATCTTTGCAGGTCAGTACAGCAGCAGTACAAGTGAAACAATAATTTTATATTAAATTGTAAAATTATGGAAATTTTTGTTGTGTTGAACTTTTTAATTCCTTGCTTATTTTTGTATGCATGACAAGCAGGTAATTAATTCAATATTTAATTTATTTTATCTAGATATGTAAAACAATTGCAATATTAAGGGTGTTCGCAGTATTTTGATCGCTGTTGTCATTACAAAAGTCAGGTTGTTTTTCATGTGATTTAAAGCTCTACGGTTTTAAATAGTCCATAAAGGTTTGCGAAACAATGAGTATTTTAAAATTTTAATGTGGCAACATTGTGCCATCTTAAAATTTTCATTGTGAGCTGGCAACGATATAGATAAAACACATTATAGTGAAGAATTAAAATAACAAAAATTTTTAAATTAGAAATTATTGTTGTATAAATTTAGCAAAAACAAAATTTTGTTCTGGAAAATGCCGAAAGGCAGCACACAAATATTTTTTTTTATCAACCACAGCTGAGCTGACAGTTTTAATTTGTTTAGTTTAATATTACCATATTGCCATATTGAAAACTACATGCTTTTTATAAATTTAAATTTGCCGCCTGGTAATAAATTTGATTTACACTCAAAAAAAAAAAAAAAAAAAAAAACAACAAACTACGCCAGCCCATATTAAAGTATTAAAATTTAAACGTTTCAATATTAAGACGTGTGTATTTTAAAACGGTATTGTGAACTCCCTAATTCATTTTAATATGGTGGCCACAAAAAGTTTTCCATTGATTCAATAAACTAAAATCCGACAGAAAGTGTGCACCAAGGGTTCCGTACGGACACTACATATGAAATACTATACGAATATCTTACCTGTACCTGTACATGGATTCTGTAACTTCTTGCAAACCGAAAATCGTAATATTTATCGATATATTTATACAATTGCGTTAACGATAATGCGATTCAGTAATTCCTTTTTTACGATATTATACATCTGTCATTTAATTGCCATTTAATTTTATATCATGTGACATATGTACCTGCAGAGAAACTGTCAAAATAAGCGAAAAGCATAAGGAAGAATTAAGGAAAAGCTAAATGAATTTGAGCTTTCTATGTTAATTTTTTTACTTCAACCGACAGCAAATATCGTTAAAATATGTTAATGGATAGAAAAGTCGATAAAAGTTCATTATAAATATTTATAATAGCGATACGATTATAATCGTATCGTATGTCGTTTTTTTCGCTTTTTTGCGATTTTTGTTTTGTTTTGGTGATTTTCCTATTTTTGGATTGTTTTTAAGCGTTTTTGAAAATTTTAAGCTTTGTCTTTTACGGTTTCCAATACAGCAAGTTGTCAAAATTACTTAGTCAAAATTACATTAACTGATAGAATACACTTTAATTTAGATTTTTTTAAATATTAATTGGTGTAGTCTGCATAAAAATACACTAACTTATAAAATTTTAAGTGTCTAAGAATTATAATTGTCTGCATATTACATTAATATTTCAACATTTTTCGTTGCTCGCTTTAGGACACCCTTTTATTATTAACTGTCATATATTTGTTGCTCAAGTGGTCAAAGTTTTCCATATTCTGTGAAAACTTCAGGTCCGTAGCTCTTACGGTTCTCGAGAAAACAGCCTGTGACGGACAGACGGACATCGTAGTGAAAACAATAGGGTTGCTCTTCATCTTTTGTGTACGGAACCCTAAAAAGCTTATTGTACGCGGCTTTGTCTTATTATTGTTATTGCAATTTTTTATTACGATATATTTTTCAGAAACGCAAAGGCTTTTGCACGTCACGCAACCAGCTGATTTATACCAATAACTCTGACGGACTTGCGCAATGCGTAATCTTGTTTATTTTATTCATGAGGCGGCTGTACAAACACAAAAACACTGCCTTAAACTGTGCAACTTGCTTGTTTATGCTTAAAATTCTTTCTTCTTTGTCAGGCCGAAAAATTAAATCGGAAATTTCTATTTCCCATCACTGCTTTTAAAAAAAGTATCTTTACACTCAGAAATGAAATTCTCAGCTAAGCTAAAGGTAGAATAATAAAAACTAAAAAAAAAACATAAAAAGGTTAAATTAACTTTAGCTTAACATTAACAAGTATTTAAACAATTGCGACCAATTTTGAACCGTTGGTCATTCGAAAGGAAAAATCTTAAGAGAAACCTAAAGATGATTTTAAAATACCTATCGAATAATACACATTTTGATATAGTTCGCCAACTTTTTACTTTTTTGGTATTTACGAAATTGCGTCTGTTGGTCGCCATATTGAATTTTGACAACTGACACCGGGACAACCGGGATTAATACAAATCGATTGACGTAAGAATCATCAAAATCGGTCCACGCCTTCGGTATATATAGTGCCACAAAAGAACACACAGATATACTATATACATACATACAGTGAAACCTCTCATAACCGGACACTCACCGTCGTATTTTTGCCCGATTATTAGAGGTGTTCGCTTATCAGAGTGGTGCACATTCTTTAATTTTAATTTTGATTGTATAAAACTTTTCGGGTTATTAGAGGTGTCCTGTTATGGGAAGTGTCCGTTATGAGAGGTTTCATTGTATATACATAGACTGATAAATACAATGCCCTTCTTTGCGTTGCGCAGTCGGGTAAAAACCGTTATGCCTCTGTAGAATATCAGAATTTTTGCATAATTTAACAGTTTTGAACATAAAACCAAATGACAGGAAAAAAATATAAAAACTATTTCACGAGGCGATCAAATGTTATCCGATATTTAAAAAAAAAATCAAATGTTATCCGATATCCAAAATCAAATGTAACAAGTTTTTGTACATGCTTAAGCACGCATTCATTTAACTGAATTACTGGCCGGCTGCCCAACTAAATGAATGACTGCAACGTGTTGCATTGTAATGCATGATATTTAATTAAATGGTATTACACTTAAAAGCCACACCTTAGCGAAATTGTTTATTATCAGGCCGAAAGGTGTAATGCAACAAATAAAATTCACATTTAAACAAATGTATTCAATAAACATGCAAACGAGGAGGAGGGCGGAAAAATAATCTTTTTTCATTAAGCGAGCCCCCTTCAATCCATAAGTATGTACTATATGGGGGCATACATACCTATTTATGTTCATAAATACATACATGTATGCATATATAGAGGCAAAAGTACGAGCATTAATGTATGTATGCATTTGCCGTTTGTCAGTTATTCGTTAAATAAGTCACTCAGTCATTTGGTTAGTAAGTCTATCTATACGAGTCGGTCGTGCATTTTTTGTTGGCTTGTGTGTGGAAAATCATACCTTTTTTTCCATTTTCTTTAATAATTGAAATGTTACCGTCTTATAATTTAGTCTCAATGTCCATCAACGTCAATTGCCTTAAGTTCTCTACTCACTTTCGTATTCCTCGTACCAGATGATTATTGCATGATTGTAAAACAAACAAAAAAAAAAACTTTATTTTTATAGCCATTTGTTGTTAACAACATCAAGTACATAAATTTTTTTGCAATTGTTAAAATAAATATATTTATTTTTAATACCACAACCATAACCAAAAAAAAAAAAAACATGTTACCACAGTGTCATATTACAATGGAATTGCAGCAAATGTGGTTAAAGCTTTAAAGCTTTCTATCCAACAAGCAATTTTAAAGTCCCAGAGGGCTGAAGAAGAAGAAAAAAATTAAAACAAATGTGCTATTATATATTTGTGAATTTGTTATAATTTTAAGACAAAATTTTCATGTTCCGTTCTACTACGTTTTTGTCAGAATATTTACAATTAACTTTGGTGTTACTTGTTCATTAATAATTATCGCATGTAATTTGGCTTACAAAGCGATACAAACTTTAGCCTGATCAAATCATAAATATATAATTTAATGTTTAAAGATCATTTCATGTAAATTTTGACCGTGGATATGTCTGCAATTGTTCATACGCTGGGTCCAATTTTGGCATACTCTCTCCAACATATAAATTCTTTAATACTGTCTTCTAGTACGTCAAAGGTTGTGGACTTGTTCCTATATACATGAGCCCCACAAAAAACAGTCTAAAGGCATTAAATCGCACGAAATAGGCGGCCGATTGACCGACCCCAAACGTGAAATAAACTGTTAACCGAACTCGCATCTAAATTCATTCGCGTGATGTGTGACATGTGGCACACATCATGCTAAAACCACATGTCAGCCAAGTCCAGCTTTTCGACTTAAAGCCTGGTACTCTGTTCACAATTTCGTGCGAAACGCTGTCAAACTACATATAAAAGTATTTGGCATGAAATATTTGCGAAGTAAATTCGCAAAAGTAGTACTCTGTTCTTGTTGTGAAAAGCACGTAAAATCATGTCTTTCCATGCAAAATTAGTCTGGCATCATTTTAGTTTAGCTGCGAAACAACATGAGCAGTGTTTCTTTCGCACGGAATTTTAACAATGTTGCATACTTTCAATCAATAAAAGCGAGAAATTTATAAAAAAAACCGCGAGTTGGGCTACATTTAGTACACGTCAAATTTTTCACGCAAAATAATCAATGAGGTAGTTTAGACGAGAACAATTTTTAAGCCGCACAATTTTTGTTCTTTTCCAAATTACACGAGACTAATTCATCTGGCACAAAATGTATACGTACACACAGCTTTGTGTGTGTTAGTGTTTTTCGAATTCATTTAACACTTGCTGTTTTTTAATTTTGTGTGTGTATTGGTTTTATGCTGCTAATGCGGGGTTGTAGCTGGTTGAAAAGTTATGCCAACCGCAAAACCACTCTCTTTGCCTCTCTCACCTGCAAACTGGCACGTTATGCCAGCACAATTATGCCCGTGTAAATCAACGCAATGGTGCTGAAAAATTTTCACAACTTTAAACAGAGTACCAGGCTTAAGGCAAAAAAGAAAATGTAACAGAGGTCCAAATTACTGCGAATGGCGCCGAATCGATAATTCACGGTCATCATTAAGACTGGAGGATACAGCTGCTTTATTTTCCTCTGTCCACACTCTACGTACTTATACGTGTTGGTGAATTAATGTTCAGTAATGTAATTTTGGTGCGAAATTTAATCACAAGATTTCGAATAGCTGCCTCAGAAGATAGCCCAAACTGGCCATAAAATGTAAGAAGTGCACAGATGCACTTTCTTAACCGAGCATCAGTTTTGATAATAAAATTTAATGATCTGCAATCGTTGTTCATTTGAAAGTCGATTAATGGTTAAATTGTAAACCAAACTGAACATGTTTAACAGCAAAATTATACACGAAAACAGCTGATTTGCCAAACACAGTGCTGCCAACAAGAAAGTTTGTTAAAAAATTGCCCTTACATAGCAAGCATTTGCTTGTAAGAGCAAAAATGGGCAATTTTGAGTTTTGCTCGTTTTTGCTTTTTGTGTTAAATTGTGCTCTAGTGTGTTCTATTATATTTGCATTAAAATTTCATGCCCCACCTTTGGTAGGACATTTCATCCCTGCCCAACCCCTTTTTAGGTATGTTTTTTATAATTTGTTAGATTCGAGCGAAATAATATCGTTACGTGGGGGAGTTAGAGGGTTAATATGATCAACAAAAATATTTGTCTTAATATTTTCTAGAAACTTTCTGAACATACCCTACACCTCAGATGTAAAGAACATGTCGACGGCTCCATTCTAAAACATGCTAAGTCAAAAAGCTAGTTTTGAGATAAACGCCATAAAAAGTTTACTGATGATATCTCGGGAATGTTATAAGATAGAAACTTTAGACTTTTTGTAATCATATATTAATTGCAATATATTTTTGATGTGTAAACATCTATACGCTAGGGGGTAAAAATCTTTTGACTTTGATTTCCTTGCTGAGATTTCTTTGCTTTTCTTTCACAGCATTGTCAAATCGGTGTGAGCTATGTATGAGTGTATTAGTGTTTGAAAGAAGCAATACCAAGCAGAGAAACAAGTCGACCGGCTCGAAGCCGACGATGCGCCGCCGCCGGTTATTTTTCTGTATATTTCCGTACACCAAAGGTGAAAATGAACCGTAAGAGCTACGGACTTGAAATTTGGACACAATGTGTAGACATTTGGCCACTACAACAGCAAATACATGAGAGTTAAAAATTAAAGGGTGTTCCAAAACGAGCAACGAAAAATGTTAAAATCCCATGTAATATACATACATACAATTGTATGTACATATGTACACTTGAAATTTTAAAAGTTAGTGTATTTTTATACAGACTACAACAATTAACACTAAATTTAAAAAATTTAAATCAATGGGTGTTCCATCAGTTAATGCAATTTTGACTTTGTAATTTTGACAACTTGCTGTATCTTAGAAACCGTAAGAGCAAAACTCTTGAAATTTTCAAAAACGGTAAAACTAAAAAATCAAAAAAAAAAAAACAAAAATATAAAATCGCCAAATATAAAAAAATCGCCAAAAATAAAAAAAAAATCGCCATAACGAAAAAAACACCAAATTAAAAAAAATCTCTAGGACTAAAATAAATCGCGAAAAACCGGAAAAATCGCCAAAATGAGAAAAATCGCCAATATGAAAAAATCGTCTAAATAAAAAAACCCCAAAAACAGAAAAAAATCGCCAAAATGAAAAAAACCCCAAAAAGAGAAAAAACGCCAAAACGAGAAAAAAGCGATAAAACTGAAAAAAATCGTTTAAACTGAAAAAACTTAAAAAAGGAAGAAAGCTAAATAAAAAAATAAAAAAAAAATTATCAAAACCGAATGTGCGCGAGTCAAAGTCGCACTTTACTGAACTTATTTTAATTGCAATGCGTACACAACAACAAGAACAGCAACAACTAAACGATGAACAACAGGAATTAAAAATTAAAAAGTAAAAGTAAAGGCATTTACCATAGATGAGCACTGCAGTACCACTAAAGTTTCAGTAAAAACAATAAAAAATGTTTAACAAGTAAATTTTTACTGATTACTAAAAATTTTTTCTACAATATTTATAAATTGCCTAAATGATTTGTTATATGATGAGGTGCATTGAATTTTCAGTAATCAGTAATGCCTGTATTCATAATGAAATTCTACCAAGTGACTAAATGATTTTCATACAAAAGTTTCCAAATTTGAATGAAAAAACCACAAGTTTATTATGATTACGGCCCAAATTAAATTTCATTAGCAGTAAAAATTTACTGAATTTTTTTAGTAATCAGTAAATTTACTGCTTACTGCAATTTTGAATGCAGTAAATATACATATACTGCAGTGTGCCCATTTACTAACCAAATAAGTTTAATATAACAAACAAAAACCAACAAATTCATATGTATTTACAATATTGAAAGTTTTGATACTTTTAATTAATTAATTTAAAAAAAGATACTAAAAGCATAAGTACTTCCAATTTAAAAAACAATTTTCATTACTAGATGTTTACACATCTCCTCTGTGATCGGACCCACATTGCTTTTTTTTTAGTTTATTTGAACTTTATAAATTTGTCGTATATCATAGTTAAAAGTGACTTAAAATCACAAAACTTACCTAGTCCTCTAATTAAGGTTCTTTCTCACCTACAATAGTCATCTAAGTACATATAGCATGTTTTAGTTTGGAGAAAAAATTTAAATTAATTTTTTATGACTACTTAATTCCAAACTAAAAAACTAAGTGACTTAAACAATTTAAAAAGGGAGGTTTTTTAAATTTGACAAATTATACTAAGTACATTTTTGCTCATAACTTTTGATAGAATAGTCCAATTATTGTCAAAATTTTACAGAATCTAAGTTAATAAACGATGAAAACGAAAAATGCTATTCCCAGCATAACATGTTATGTCGACTTAGAATGTTTTGGAATGGGACCGTCGATATATCGATATGCTGCACGAACAGGGCAAGGGAGAAACCGTGTAACCCTCCATTAAATAAAAATTCGATGTGACCGTGCAAAACGCCGACACACGTACACATTTTTTTTCTTCTACTAAAATCCATTGTCTGAACCCGCAGTTTTGGAAAAAGATTGAAGTTGTTGTATAAGTGTAATTCAAAAGGGTTTGTTGATGATGACTTATTTAGTACAAAAAAAAAAAAAAAAAAAAAAAAAAAAAACGTAAATTTCTGAAAGACAAGGAATAGTTTTTTTTTAACATAAATATATATGTATATACCGGCCTGTAGTTCGATTTACTAACTTATTTTAGCGATAATCGTATCGTTTAGAAACAATAACATCAAAATTACCGACTTTTCTATGCAGTAACACTTTTAAACCACATGTGCTGTTGTTAACTAAACGACCATAATTTTTATGGTGTTATTGAATCGACAACAGTCAGCTGTTCAGTTAAAGCACATGCTCTTTTAGCAGAACTCAGGTAATTATTTTACAGCATTATACACACATGTAAAAACTTTTAGCTGTAAATAACAATATTGCTATTATTTAAATATTCAATTTAATTTTTATTTCTGAAAATGAAAGAAATTGATGAAAATATGTTTGTGTACAAGGTACAAATTTATTTATTTATTTTCTATTCCCCTTTGTGCTTTTCGTTAATTTTAACAGAGCTGCCACATGATATCAAATTTTAACGAAGTTGTTAACAAGAAGTTAGTAAATAACATAATCGTTAATGCAAACAATCACCCTTATCGGGAATAAAAGGCGAACAGTTTGTTCACGTGAAATATTTCCCGCGAACAAAAATATGGTGAACAAAATTAGAAAATAGTATACTAACACAACAACAACGCAAACATTGGCGATCACAATTTTAGGGAAAGGGAACACTTTTCACGTGAACTTTTATTCCCGATAAGGGTGAATAATAATTGTAGAGAAAAATAACATTTTTCTATTCGTTAAAAGTTAGTGAATTTCACTACTGTTCTCCATACGACATGTCAAATCATGGTGATTCAAAAAATTAATAAAAGGTAAATATTTGCTTTTATAAATTACACGGTTTATAGCGCTGGAAGTTGGAATAAAATATTCTGTTATAAATGACCCACTAACAAGTATGTTTTTGAAATCATGTGATTTGAATACTGCGTAATTTTCAGGATGGGCCCGGTACTATAAAAAAAGGCATCATTTTTGTGCTTTAATTGACCATATTTTGTTTACGAAAAATTACACTATGAAATATGCGTTTTCCTTTAATAGAGTAAATTTTCAATAATAATTAACTTGTATTCGAATAATTTTTTATTCGATTAATGGAATTCAAAATATTTATAAATTTCTTTTTGATTAATTATTTACTGGAATAGCATGGAATATCACACGTCTCCATTGTGAGCGTGAGCGCTACCCATCCCTGTAAATGTAAATGTCATTTAGACTTGCTTAAAAAACTTGTCAATCAAAAATATCTCTTCCATTTTGATTTATCTTCATGTAATAAATTTTGATCTACATATGACTACTTAAAAAAAAATTCAGTTTTATTTTCACAAATATTTTTGTTCGATTTATTTTTCAAGAAAAAAATCAAATAAAATGTGGGTTAATATGACACGTTTGGCTGCAGCATAGTTAAACGATTGGATTTTATATTTTCAATTTAAATCACAATTAATGTAAATTTGTTTTACTTTAACATATTTTTAGTGGCAATTTCCGTTTTGTCACCAATTTGCCTACTGTTGGTGGTAACAGAAAGGCAGTTGTTAGTTGCAGTTGCAGTTGCAGTTGCTTTAGCTGTTGGTTGGTTGGCTGTAGTTAGTGTGGCTTGTGTGCCATTGATTTGAATAAATATTTTAGTTCTCTTGGGCGATCTGTATCAACAACAATTCGCATTACCATTCACTTTTTTTTTAACAGCAGCCTTATTCTTAAATTATTCATAACTTTATTTATTTATTTTTCAGAAATTTTTTTAATGTATAGTTGTGTATTTTTTTTATTATTATTTTTATTATCCAGTATCGTTGTATTCTTGTATCAAAAGTATTTTATTTTGAATGTAGGCGTTTTTGAGATCTTGCTGCAATTATATACTTGTTTAACATATGGGCCTTGTGATCTTTAATGTTGTTGCCTAAAAGTCAAAGTGACAAAAGGAGAATGAGTAGCAAAAAATAGTTTTTAAACTTAAAATGTGTTAAAGATTTTAATTGCATGACTGCAACAAGTTGCAATTGTTGTTTTGACTGGCTTTTTAAAGGCACGCAATAACGAAATTTGCAGCTATAGAATACAAATCAATTTGGTGTTTTAAGATTAAAAATTAAAGGCTCGATTAGGGATGGCAAACGCACTTGGAGTTGATTTGTCAATTGGCAATGTAGCCGATATTAAATTTAGCACTGGAATGTAAACTATCTCCAGTTGCCTAAAAGTTATCGCAAATATGATTATGACAGGCTACTGAATATAATGTTTTATTTTAATTAAAATTATGCGAATTATAAGTGCTAGAAGGAAAATTGTTAAGGAAAAATTCTTAAAAAATTACTTATCGTAAAGATGACTATTTTCCCATAAATAGAGAGAAATACAAAATTTTTTCTCTAGTAGACGCCACTTAAAAGACCAATCAAATCCTTTAGAATTGCCACCTCTAGTGTGAGTGAATGTTATTGTTTAATTTTTCATTTTACTACATTTTTCCCCTTAAAAACTATGCAGCAACTGAAAATTTTGTGGTTTCCAATGTTGTTGCAATTTGGCATGAAATTAACAGCTGTTAGCTGCCAATTTTTATACGTAATAATATTTACAACTGGCAACTCCATTTGTTTATTAAAAAATTTCCATATAAATTTCGTTTAGTAAACCTTTTGTAAACCAAAATTATTTTTTATGAATATGAAAGATTATGTTTGTAATATGATTCTCAATAATATCTGGGTCTTTCCATTATTATATTAATTTTTTTTTTTGAAGTCTAGTGAATACTTTCCTAAACAGAAACGTAATGCGTATAGCCGTTGCTTAACCAATAAAATGACATTAGCAAAACATAAAAAAAAAATATCTTAAAGCCTGGACGCTGTTCCAAATTTCACACGAAATGTGCACATAATCAATATAAAAACAGTTTACACGAAATATTGATGAAATAATGTTGCAAAAGTTGTTCTCTGTTCAACTCGTGACATAGTGTCCACACCTGATGAATTTATAGCCGGCAGAAAAACTGTCATTTTTTCATTAATATCAACACAAAGGGGTAGACGATGATGATTTCAAATCATGATGAATCAAAGAAATATTTGAAAAATACTTGCCAAAAATAACTAATTTGAGTGTTGTTTAATTTTTTGGTCACAAATAATTGTTGTGTCGCATGGTGTGGACACCATGTGAAATGTATCTGGCAACATTTTCTTGCCATCTTTGAAATAAAGTTACTGGCTGTGACCAGGGCTGTCACATATGGCGATAGCGCGCCAAACGTGGCGATTAATCGACTTGTTTGGCGTTCAAATTTTTGACTTGGCGACATGGCGATTTTTCTGGTGATAAATAAATTTGTTGGCGATTTTACTGGCGATAAATAAATTTTTTTGGCAATTATTATGGCTATTTTTTAACAAAATTGAACTTCAAAATTTTTCTAATTCAGGAAAATTAATTTGTTGCAAGAGTAGTTTCTAAAATAAATCCTACAAAAACTCGTCTGCACGAAGTTAAAACAATTTGATTTTGATGATTTTTCTTATATTAATTATAGTCATTAATATTTTTATCTAATTTTTCGACCTTTTTTTATGTTTTAAATTAAACTATTTTCCTGAGCTTAAATAATAGTTTATTATTTGAAAGGAAAAAGAAAAAATTAGATATCATAAAAAACCAAAAAATATATATCCTGAAGAAGTTAACCGAAGGTTAACGAAATATTGAAGATAATAAACTCAAAATATAAACTGACCGAAAGCTCAAGAAAATAGTTTAATTTATAGTCATTAATACGTTTTGAATTTTAATGAGAAAATTTTACAAGATATAATTTTTGACGATTTTATTTCTAATTTTGGCGATTTTCTGATAAATTTTGATACGATAATTTTAGAAAATTTTTTATAAAAACAAATTTATTATCAAATATTTACTAAGAAAAACTATATAAAACTGATTTTTGGCGACTTTTGGCGATTTTGAAAATAAATTTGGCGAAATAGATTAGATAAAAACTGACAACCCTAGCTGTGACAGCTGATGTTTTTATTTACAAAAGTCGATCAATGTTGCATACTAGAAGTATACAATACAGCATAGTACTCTGTTCAAATTTGTGAAAAATCATTGATTCGTACCAGTGTTGGTATCTCTACCAAGATCAAAAGCACATTAAGCTGTTGCAAAAAGGGTAAAAAGCGCAAAAAATACGAAAAAGAGGGTAAAAAAGCAGGAAAATATTTTTTTTTTAAATTTTAATACATTAAGCCATTTAAAAAGGAGAGTTTATAGTGTAAAAGCTCAAATTATAATTTAAAATTTTTGCTTAAAAACAACAAAGTATTTGAGATGTAATAACAGAATTAATTAACATATTAATTAAAACAAAATGTAAAAACAAATAATAAAAAAACCAGGAGTCAAGTAATATAGTAGCATATACACCTAATTACATACATACAATAGTAGGTGAAGCTTAGGCTTAGATTAAGATATGTATGTTACTGAAAAATCATTTACACATAAAGAATGCATTAAAAGCGTCACTCGTTTCTTGAGTACTCTTAACTTAAAAGTTTTTGTTTTTGCGATATTCACCCTTATTCCAGTTGTCAACATTGACAGCACGTCAATACGATATGATAAAATTGGAGGTTGGCTACTCGTTGTCTAAAACAACTGACTGCTATAGATCACCTCATGCTTTCAATCGAAATCGTCTCTTAAAATTTAACCACTCTTGTGTGTTGAATACAAATTTACCTACATTTTGTTGTAAACGTGAACATTTTGATTTACTTTGCACTTACAAATTAACAGCCTTATGAAAACTCCGAAATCGGCCCTTAAAATTAAACCACCCTATAGTACATATAATTTAATATTTGTGTAAGCTTTAACAAATGCTTATTGCATACTACTTTCAATCCAGTATTATGCAGAGAATTATGTGGTACTTTCCAATTACTTCCGTTTTTATTTTGCAAAAAAAAAATTTAAATTTTTTAATCCCAATTATGAAAAGTTTTCTACATTGTGTTTAACATAGTTTCCGTTATTGTCATTTAAATCAATTTAAGAATCCTCAGTTAAAAGATGCTGATATTAGTGCTTTAGTTTTGTAAATTAAAAATATTTTTATTTAACAAAAAAGCACCAAAAGCACTATAAGAAATAGTTAAAAGCACTGTAAATACCCGCTTTTTAAAAAAGGGTATTAGCCAAAATTTCGCGTTTATGAAGAGGCAAAAAGCACCAAAAAAAAATACCCGAAACGCACCAAAATACCATCACTGATTCGTACGAAAGATTTGACATTTAAACAATACTAACTGGCGCTTGAAACTATGCTACAATTTCTTATGTTTGTAGAAACAACCCATGTGTTTGTTGTAAATTCCACACGAAACAATTGGCACTCATATTATTTCGCATGAAAACTGAAAATGTAGAAGATACATTTCAAATGTTTATAGAAAAATAAACGGAGTACTATTTCTGCAAAATTTTTTCATGACCAATTCGTGCCAATTTTTTTTAAATGTACTTTGGCAGCATTTCGCGTGCAATGTTAAACAGAGTACTAGGCTTAAAAACGATTATTTTGTCCGAAAAAGCGAAATGGGCATCACTTTTTACGTGTCAAATTTATTAAGCCTGGTACTCTGTTCAACATTTCATGCGAAATGTTGCCAAAGTACATATAAAAAAATTGAAACGAATTGTTCATGAAAAAATGTTGCAGAAATAGTACTCTGTTTATCTTGGGAAAAACATTTGAAATGTATCTTCAACATTTTAAGTATTCATACGAAATAAGTAGAGTGCCAATTGTTTCGCACGGAATTTACAACAAACACATGGGATGTTTCTATAAACATAAGAAATTGTAGCATAGTTTCAGGCGTCAATTAATATTTTCAAATTTTTCGTACGAATTAATCAATGTTGACAAACATTTTTCACAAATTTGAACAGAGTACTATGCTTTACGCGAAATAATCAATGTTGCTGAAATTTTTTCACAGCTCGAACAGCGAACTAGGCTTGAAATGAAAAATGTTTATGTATATGTATATATCCCAACTTTGTTTATAAAAATTTGTCTCCATTTATCATGTTGTACAAACTAATTCACAAACAAATTTTAAATTTTACTTCAAGCTCCGACTGATTCTAGCCATAAAAAACAACTTTTGTTTTAAGCAATCCAGCATTTTTTTTTCCCAATTTTTCATAAGTGAAAGTATGAATATATATTATAACACGACTGTCATTCTAGCTGTTTCTTCATTTATAAAGAGGGCTTGAAAAATTCAATGAATATTTTTAAGTAAAAAACAATTTTGATCTTTTATGGTGTTAAATCTTAAAAAATTTTTATTTTGAAGTGTGCTTGGCTACTTGACCTAAAATACTTAAATAAACTTTTTTTTCATTAATTTTTTTTTTTTAAATAATTTCAATGGTCACAGCCTCATACATTAAGTGAAGGTAAATCATCTTCAGTCTTTAGTATGTATATTTTTCCAAAACGTGATGTATAGTGGGCCAGTTTGCAAAATATATTGTTATAATTTATTGTACCTGAAAAAATATACTAAGAATATTTTTTAATTTAATTAAAATAAGCACATTTGAATTGTTTTCCCAAATATTCATCAAGCACTTTTATTAAGTTGTATATATATATATATATTAACAGCCGTATTCATAAAAAAAGTTGATTGAGGTTTAAAATTCATATTAGTTAAAAAACATTTTAAGGCTAAATATCGATTTTTAAATATTGGTATTCATAATCAGTATTTTAACTAAAAATCAATTAACTTGTTTTTTTTTTAAAAATCGTGGCAACTCTGTATCCTTTATTTGTCACTTGCATATTAGTTCTGTAAAACAACGATTGTTAATTCACAAAGTACTCGTGTCTATATTTGTGTATTTGTCGCTTTTCAGAGAAATATTGTTTCTTTAAAATAAAAGATGTGTTCCAACTTGTATTTCATAAAAAAATAAAAAAATTTCACAAGAAATCTTTGTTAAAAGTGCTTTTTATATGATTTATTTTATTGTAGATTAAGAAGCACTAGAATAACGAGCTTTATTTTGTTTGTTCTGAGTGTTTATACATCACTAGTTAATTTTCTACAATTATAATATTTTTTTTTAACACATAAAATGAGAAAATAATGACTGGGAATGGAAACTGGATCGCTCCTTTTCTTTTAAATATTCTTTTGGAGTCTATTTGATATTTCGGCAATAGTTTCAATAAAATAAATTACATTGTTTTCTTCTAAATATCACTAGCATATACACACATACATAAGTACATGCATACACACATACAGGCAGAGTTAAAAATGTAAACAAAAATGAAGCAAAATTACAACAACGTCATCTTAAAATTGGTTTAAACATGGGTGCAATCAATTTTAAAATTTGCCGATTTACGCAAGGTTTAAAAAACATTTTTTAAGCTAAAATTCTATTATGAATACAATTTTACCGAATTAACAATATTTGAAATGCTGTTTAAAATGTTTATGAATACGGCTGTAAAAATTTTGGCATTCAATTATAAGATTGTCAGCCATCTTCTGAACCAGGGATGGGATTGAGAATTTTAAAATTGTACCAACAACTTTCAAAACTTGACCTTAACTGTACTAAAATATTTTTTAGTTGAAATTATTTTTAACCCCCGACTAAAAAAGGGGGTGTTATAAGTTTGTAGTATGTGTCTGTGTGTCTGTGTATCTTTGTATCTGTGCATCTGTGTGTCTGTCCGTTTCCACGTACAGGCCGAACGGCTGGACCGATTTTTAGTTTTTTCTGTTTGAAAGATGACTTGATGGAGAAGGTTCTTAGCTATGTTTAAATCGGTCCAGCCGTTTAGAAGATATAACATCTTTTCTGAAAAAAGTCGGGGGTTTTTAAAATTTTTAATTTTTGTTATTATTATATATTTGTATTAAAATAATCGTCGGTAGCCTGAAAAATACTACCGAAACGTTTTAAACTATTTGCTTGTGAATTTGGATGTTAAAGCATATGCTACAGCTGTTTAAGTTAAAATTTAGAATATTCTAGCATCCGAATTTAGAAGAAAAATAATTTTGGGAAAATTTTTGATTTTCTCGATTTACTTTCGCAACGCTGTTTTAAAATGAGAAGAAGCCCTGCAGAAAATTTGGTGACAATTGATCCAAACGTACACGTCCTATGGCTTGAGAAAATGCGAGTGTTATCAAAAGTACGGAGAAGTATGGCGAAAAAAAGACATATCGTATAAATGGTTACATATTCACCATTCTCGTGATGTATTGTCTTGATCTTGAGCCAATTTAATTTGGAATCGGTGCAATATTATAGTAAACGGCACTGAACATGTTCGATATGGTTGAATACATGGACCTATCAAATAGTGTAAATTTAATGTCAATTGCTCCCTGGAACTAGTTCCGTAACTATGCTGAGATATTAACCTAAGCTTAATTGTTATTTATACTTTTGAAACATGAGTGGCCCTGTGGTTGAGTGGATAGTGTGCAAGCCTGTCATGCGCGAGGTTGTCGGTTTGGCTTAAAAATAAATTATAATTTCATTTGTAACAATAAACAAAATTATAAGTTTTCATTGTTATAGTTAAATGTCGGAATGACATTTATATATAATTTATATTATTCTACACCGAATAGTTCAGTGCCAAGTCACAAGGTGCATAAAAAGTATCAATTAACCCCATCCTAGGCCATTCCCATGTAAAAGTGACTGGTCCGCTTCATAGGAAGTGTTAGAACTCGGACTAGTCCCTATCACTTGGGGACCGGTCACATGACTAGTATTGTGTCAGTTCAATTTCCTGCAGGGATATTAGTATCATACTGACATACACACAATTTTCACTTTTGAGCAATGAAAATAAATGCGGATTGAAATTAATAAAACTGGGGAGATTCCTTAAATGTACTAAATTAACCATTGGTGTACTTTTCGAGTTTGAATAGTATTAAAAAAGCACAATTGTACCAATTTTGCTATCCCTGTATCTGGATTCAGTAACTTTTATTACGATAATCGTATCGCTATTCAGTAACATGTTTTAACGATATTCGCTGTAGGTTGGATAAAAATAAAATTAAATCACAAGATCAAATTCATTGAGTTTTTCTTTATTATTCTTTGCGCTTTTCGCTTATTTTCACATTTTCTATACAGAGATACCATATAATATTGAATTAAATGGTGTGTAAGATAAAGCTGGAGACTTCGTAAAAAAGAAATTACAGAATCACATTATCGTTATCGCAAGCGAATAAATATGTCGATAAATATTACGATTTTCGGTTGGCAAAAAGTTACAGAATCCAGGTACTGATCTGAACAGCAATTCCCATATGACTCGTATTTTGAAAAATCAGTTAAAATAAAACAACTGGAAGCAAAATACTCTTAGCTGACTTGGAAGATTCGAAATGCTCCTTCAATTTTTAATTTTTCTCACCATCTATTTTGAATAGGAGGATTTTATTTTCGGAAAAAGTTAATTACCTGGGAATTATTTCTCGCAGAATATTTAGAGTTCAAATGTATTTGAATTGTCTATTGTATATGCGTTTTTAGCAACACTTCTGTAAAAGCATTTTCTTAGAAACAAGTTTATGTATTTAGAGGTTAGCAATAATATGTGTATGTATATATAAAACTCATAAAATATTGAATAGATTGATTAGAAAATTCCGATTTAAAATCTAATATTGAATAAACTATTTGTTGTCTTAAAAAAAAGAAAATTTTTCACTCTGAAATCTAAAAAGTAACTTAGGCATCATAGCACAGAAAAAATTATTCCCAAAAAATTTTTAAACAAATATTTGTTTGAAATCAAACTTAGTTTCGGTAAATATTCTGTACTGTTCCACTAAATTAATTTGTACCAAAACACTGTATAGAGAAGAAACAGGCCACGACGTTTGTCGGCTACATTTCGGCATTTACAATGTAAATAAAGTAAAGTAAATTTTACATGTAGACAACACGATCAAACAAAATAAACAACAACTAAACAACAACAACCGCACAACAGCACGTTGTTCCTATCAACAAGCAAGATAAATACCAACACACTGAAATAACATTTTCTCTCAGCCGAACTATGAGTAATTTAAATTTTTACAAAATAATTTTTATCAGAATTTACAAAATTATTTGTAGGACCGCATTTAAATAAAATATTTACTGATTCAACGAATTTGGTTACTGAAAATGAAATTTAGTTTTTTCTGTGTAGTGCTAGGAATATGATTTTCCTCGTTTTAAATGTAACTTATATTTTACTTCTTCTATGGGGGTATTAAGTAACTCTTTTAGTTGTGTTTACAAAGAAATCAGCTGTTTGAGTGCACTCTGTTGTAAGATTATATCTCACATGTGAATGCCTGGTACTCTGTATAAATGTGTTATTGCATCTATTTAGTTTAAGCGTCTGTCTTTTAATATTCACTAACCCGGATTATATTGATAAATATCTTATAAATATCTTTCAAACAAAAAGAAAAGTAAATTGCCACATAGATGCCACACAACAGATTAGATACTCCTCTAGAAGCAGCAAACTGTCGTCATTTATAATAAAAGTTGGCAAACAAAAAGCTTAAAGTTCATACTCGCACATACTTACGTGAAGATATACTTTATACTTTTAATGTTGACTCCAAAAAAAAAAAAAAAAAAAAAAATTGTAGATGCGATTATACATGATTTTAACATCAAAGCGCTTGTGCTCGCACAGAGAAGGATATCGATTTAAATACAGGTGAACGAAAATCAGTTACTTTTTTATTTGTTTCAAAGTTTTGTCTATGCTTTTGGCATACAGATTTAATTTTTTTTTTGTGTTGAAATACTATTGGCTATAGACCAAATGAAATAAAATTATACACTTTTGTTTTATAATATATTTTACATTTTATTATTTTCACATCATTGCTAGTTTAAAGCCTGGTACTCTGTTCACAATTTTGTGCATGCAAAAGTATTTGGTATGAAATATTTGCGATATAAATTCGCAAAGGCAAAATCTATCGGACAGCATGTTTTTCCATTCAAAATATTTCTGGCATCACTTTTGTTCCAGCTGCGAAACAACATCAGTAGCTGGATTCTGTAACTTTTTGCGAACCGAAAATCGTAATATTTATCGACATATTTATTCGCTTGCGATAACGATAATGTTATTCGGTATTTTATTTTTTAATATAGTCTCCCGCTTTATCTTATTCACTTTTTAATTCAATATTATGTGATATCTCTGTATAGGAAATGTGAAAACAAGCGAAAAGCACAAAGAATAATTAAGAAAAACTCAACAAATTAGATCTTGTGACTTAATTTTTTTTTTCTCCAACCGACACCGAATATCGTTAAAATATGTTACTGAATAGCAAAGTCGATAAATTTTCGTTATATTTATTATAACGTATATTATCGTAATAAAAGTTGCTGAGTCCAGGTACAGCAGTACTTTTTTGAACGGAATTTTAAACAATGTTGCATACTTTGAATAAAAGCGAGAAATATAGCAAAATCGCGAGATAAGCTACATTTGGTACATGTGAAATTTTTCGCAAGAAAAAATCAATAGCCCAATTCACAGTCTTGTGTAAATGGTCCTGCATCGTAGCATGTCCAAAATGGTATAGTATATTGATACTCACCACTTAATAATTCTTAGTGGTGAGTATCAATATACTATACAATTTTGCACATGCAACAATGCAAGACCATTTGTTTGACCCAAAGTTTGTGAATTTGGCTAATGTTGCAAAACAAAACAATATCAGCTGTTTTTGATAGTGATGGCAATAACAGTCAGTGCAGAGTTGGGAATACTTTATATTATGCAGTGAGGAGTAAAAGTTCCCATAACTATTTAGTTGTTTATGTTTGAAGAAGAAAAATCTGTATAATGAAAATAAAAACTTCTATTATTTTTAAAAAACACTGTTTTTACTGCTTTTCACGCGGACCCTTTAGTCCCCTTTTACAATTGCGAAATTGAAAGGCAGACAGACGAAGTTTGTGGGCGAGGGGTTGAAGAGGTAGAGTGTGTAGTACACGAACCTCTGTACCGAACATTTTTTGTTTCTCTTTTCTACTTTTCGTAATTTATTCTTGTTGCTTCACATGCTTTTTCTCCTTTCAGGGGTTGTATGCATACTTAATGTGTATCAATGCATATGTGTGTAGCAAACGCGAAGAAGTAAACAAACTATAAATTTTCTGTCTGTCTGTTAATTTCCCAACTGTAAAAGGTTTAGGTAAGTTCAAAAGAGAATGAAGAAAATGTCTGCCTTTCAATTTCCCAGTTGTAAAAGCGGAGTTATATGATTGGATCCCTATTTTTAATCCCTTGGCTTAAGGAATACTTATTCATTAATATTCCCAAAAATTTGTATTAAATGAACTTCAAAAACAAGAGAGACAAATGCTTTCAAAAATGCTTAGCAAGATTATAACCCGTATTTAATTTGATCACATTAGAGCCTAATCAAATAATCTCTTGAATATTACTAGAAAACCAAAATGATATCTAGCCTCTACTGTAAAATTAAATAATAAATTTTGCAAAACATGCATTCTCCAATTTAATGTAAAAATCGTGAGCGACACTTTCTTGTAATTTGAGATAAAAAAAAATTATAATTGTAGTATCTGAGTACAAAAAAACGTTTTATTTTTTTTTATAAAAAGAGACTATTTTTTTAATAAAAATTGCTTTACAAAAAAAACTTTAAAACTAAAAATAAAATCACTGGCGTCAGTTGTGCTTAAAATAATTCGATAGGCATTAAATTGCCAGACAATAGAAAACCTTATAAAAATATCTAATGCTTTTTTCTAAAACCAATTCTCCAATTGTTTGTGTTTTTGTTGAGTTTTGTAACATCTCATGTAAATGGATTTTCACCTTATTAAGACCCAATCCTTATACACAATGTATTTAATTTTTATATCCAATTTAATTTAATGCCTGTGTGTTTAAATTTTCATCTCATTTGCTGAGTTTATGGCTCAAACCTGGTTTTTGGTTGTGCAATATTTATTCTTATACTCGTACTTTGTTGTAGTTGCAACTAGACTTTGCCTTTTTTAGTTCTTTTTTTCATTTTGTTTGTTTTCTAATCACAGCCCATAGCGAGAGAGAGGTAAAAGGAAGTGGTGGGTTAAGTAGTCAAAGCTTGAGAAGACATTGAACACGATTTAGTTTGAGTCTGTCTCGTCAGTGTAGTTTTGTTTGGGTTCAGTTTGTAGTAGAGATGGGCGTGATCTTGCCAGAAAAACCTTTTAATTCAAGCACGCATGAGCTGGTTAATAAAAAAGTTTACAAAAACAGATGATTGGTTGACAAACCCTCATTGGTGGTTTTTGGCACTTATTCACCTACAGAAATCCACTGTGTTGATTGCGGTTTCGTCTTTGATTTGTTGTGGTGGATCTACGTTACGTTTACGGTTACGAAACGGCGCATAACTCGTCCATACTACGATTTAAACCCCCAACTTGCCTATGGACAAATATAATGTCAGACTATGTTGGGTTCCTGATAGATCAGTTAAATTAGGTTAAAAGGTCATTACTACAGAGAACTCAATAATTGGATGGTGAGCAAGACTAACCGTTCATGAGAAAGTTGGGAGGATTGTAGAGTCTCGAGGGTTATGTGGTTAAACTTGACTTAGGAAGATCCAAACTGCTGCAGGATATGAATAGAAATGTGAGGGCAACCTTGATAGGCTCGTTGATTTGTCAGTGATGGGCCAGGACCTGGACCAGCATTTGGAACACTGGCAGTCCTGATTTCTCTAGGTTGTGCGGGGATGAAGAGGAACCAGAAACCATTGAATATGTTATTTAACATTGCCCGAAGCTGCAACGCCGTAGGCTTAGATGGCTGAGCAGACGTTTCACGAGAGCATTAAGCTCTGTACAGACGGTTGTCAGATCTTACAATATTGCCAGTAAAATGTGCTAAAAATTTCTTACAACTGTGTGAACTGGCAATTTTTGCCAGACGCCGTTGCTAGAAAAAGCATTGTCAGTCCATTGCAAGACTAGCAACTGACAACAAATTGTCAGACATCTTACAATCGTGTGAACACATTGTAAAATTATTGCCAGATATTTGTCAGACATTTTAATATTGTCAGATGTGCGAAGTTCATGTATCTGACAATGGCGTCATTGTAAGATAATTCTTTCTATGGGCAACACTGCACACGCTTGATTTTAAATAAAAAATTATAATAAAATAAAGGGTGTTTTTTATTGAGGTATAGAACTTTAAGTTGGCATCACTTTTTTAACTGGCGGCCATTTTGTCAGCTGTCAAGTGATTAATATTTAGTTTGGTTTGCCATTTCATCATGAACAGGTTGACAAAAGAACAACGCTTGCAAATCGTGCAAATTTATTTCGAAAATAATGGTTCAGTTCGCGAAGTTTACCGCAAGCTCCGTCCATTTTATGGTCGACATAATCGTCCATCGCATAATTTCGCGGAATGGACCTGTCAATTGGCCACCCAGATCGTGTGATTTGACACCATTGGATTATTTTCTTTGGGGATATGTGAAGTCGCTCGTCTACGCCAACAAACCAGAAACGTTAGGGGACTTGGAAGCCAACATTCGTGGCGTTATTGCCAACATACGGCCCCATATGCTCGAAAAAGTGGTTGAAAATTGGACCTGTAGAATTGGCTTTATTCGAGCCAGCCGCGGCGACCACATGCCCAAAATCATATTTAAACATTAATGGCATAAAATTATCCTTCCAATAAAGCCAAATTGATGGACATTAAAACGATTTTCTTGTGTTTTATTTCAATTCGAAGTTCTATACCTCTAAAAAAACACCCTATATATGCAGACAAAATCATTGCAATTGCTTCTTTATGGTCCATAATAATTTATACTTTCACTTTTTACATTAAACACAAACACAAACGATAACTATTTAACAATTTCCAACAAATGATTTAAGTCTGGCAACGCATAACAACAGATCTAAAAATTTTTGCATATAACAACCGTGTGAACTGACAATTTTTCTACTGACGATTTTGTCAGATAAATAAATTGTAAGATTTTCTGACAACCGTGTGAACTGACAAGAAATATTGTGCTGGCAATTTTCGATTGCCAGTAAATTGTCAGCACATTGCCAGATCTGACAATATTGTAAGATCTGACAATCGTCTGTACATAGCTTTAGTGATATTGCAAAGTGTAAGCTGAAGGATATCAGGGGATTGATCATGGAAATCCAGTGGCTTAATGACAGATAATAGGGGTTCTTCTGGGTACAGTTGAGGGTTATATATTTATTAACTGACTAATAGAAGGGAATCACAATGAAGCCAACTGGATCTCCGAGTGGTGTGTTCCTAACATAACATAACCTACGATTGAACAATGCTTAACACTTCGGTGAAATTATCACTCGTTTGCCTCCGGAAAGCTTTCTCCCACCTGATCATCCAAAGTTAAAACCACAGAGCCATGTGAGATGCCTATCGATTCCACAATCTCTCTCACTTTCAATATCCGATCGTTTAGCAACATATCGTGATATTTTTTCAATTATTTTTACTGTAGAGACCAAAACAGGGCGTCCACAATGTTTGGAATCTTTCGTGTTTGTACGCCCACAACGTAATTCAGTTAACCACTTTTTCACTATTAAGATTGATGGGTGAAGAGTGCGTGTAGATTTATCAAGCTTAAGCCTGGTTTGGGAGAGGACCTTTTCCTCGAAAAATAATTGTTAACCACTATACGAAATTCACTTTTCCATTTTCTTCTCTAATCGCATTCTAGTCCTAATATCAATGACTGTCAAACACAAACTAAATGACAGCTTGTTCATATTTTGACAGGACGGTCAACTGACATTTAGCTGCCTGTTGAGAGCAGCTGTGTTGCCCCAATACTTTAGAGGAGGGAAATTAAAATTAATCAAGCAATTATTTGTTAGTTTGGCTCATTTTTTTGCCTGTGACTGAGTGATAGCGATGCTAGCCTGTCAGTCCAAAGGTCGTGGATTTGATTCCCGCCATAGACCCTGTGTGATTTCCGCAGACAAGCTAATTGCTTTGCGGGGTTGTATTTGTTAAAAAAAACTTAAAATTCTTTACTGAGCTTGAGTGTTATATTGTAGCTCATGAGCCTCTATGAATGATCTTCTCGGGGTGTGTGAGTGAAAAGTGCCTCACGCTACCTCCTCCTCTACTTTGTAGACAACTCTGCACATGTCTTAAGTTTATTTAATGGTTTAGTTTTCTTCTAACAATTTTATTTGTTAAATCTTTTATTAATATTAAAAGAAACATACCTGAACAAAAATCAATGTTTACTGGGAGTGAGTGAGTATCTCTTTCATGATCAAGGATCGTTCGTTCCTCGCTGCTTGTTTGTTGGCTTTTTATTCCGCCATTTATTGTGCGAGACGACATTGTCTTAAAAGGGTATAAATGCCTGCCTTTTAAATGCGATTAAGAACGTGATAACAAGGAAGTTTAAAATCGCAAATGTTGTATATTTACTTTTTTTCCACTTAATAGAAGTTATTGTGCCTGTTGCTGTTTGTTGTTTAGTTTCTGCAACAAATGGCAATTGGCATTTCTTTTTTTTTATTACGAGTATATTTTTATCGTGTTCTAATAAGGAACTTCTTGCCAAGTTTCGCTGCAAAAAAAAGTGCTAAAATTTATAACAGCTTTTATTGCATTGAGAGGAAAAACGAACGTTGTAAACAAAGAACATTTCCTGGTTAAATGGAGTTTAGAGCCTTTTATGGCTTTATATATGGATTTTGACCTTAAACATTAACGGTAATTGAAAGTTGAGTTGAAAATACATTTAGTTTTTTTTTCTTCTTTAAATTAGATTTTTAATGAAAATAACCATTTATAATAATAAATATTTATTTTTTTTCTGATTTCAAAAATTAATAAGGAAACTTAGAAGCTACGAGTATTAGAATTGAAAAGTGTGAAATGAATTTTAAAGACGAGATTTTCTTACGGTTGACCTATTTTATTTGAAAGTTTATTTTGTGCTATGAAAGAAAGAAAAAGTGAGAAAGAGTTGTAAGAGAAGTTATCGAGTGAATCAAAATTTATGTTTGTCTTGCGAAGAAACTACTAAACTACTTGCTGTAGTCAAGAGTTTTAACACAATTAAAGGCCGTGATACACTATCATACAAAGTCGTGCGATCTACGAAAAAGTACAACGCTGGTATGATGGAGTTTATGAAAATTTTCAAAAGACAATAACAATTCATCACACCAGGGTTGTATATTTTCGTAGATCGCACGACTTTGTATGATAGTGTATCACGGCCTTTAACAGCAGCTAAATAATAACAGCCTTATCTATAAAAATTATTAAGACTTTATAAAGGCTTAATAAGAAATTTTTTTATGAAAATCAGTTTAATAAACCCTTTTTAAAGCCCTAATAATTTTTATAAATAAGGTTGTAAAAATTCTATAGAATTTTCAGAATATTTCAAATAATATTAACAATATTTTAAGTGCTCGCAAATAAATATTCGTTAAAGTAAAGTGCGACTTTGATACTCACGCAAAGGGTTCCGTACGGACACTAGATATGTAATACTATACGAACTTTAGTTTATATAATACATAGTTTTGGAATTTATTTTCATTTTTGGGATCTTTTCGGTATTTTTTTTTCTTTGGTTTTGGCGATTTATTTTAGTCTTAGAGATTTTTTTAGTTTCGGTGTTTTTTTTCGTTTTCGCGATTGTTTTTGTTTTTGGCGTTTTTTTATTTTGGCATTTTTTTAATTGTTGCGATTTTTTCGGTTTTTGGCGATTTATTTCAGTTTTGAAAATTTTTTGAGCTTTTTTCGCCAAAATTTTTTCAGAAAAAATGAGCACTTGAAATTCACTTTTTTCCATTTTTAGAAAATTACACGAGGTTTTATGTTTTGAACAGCTGTTAAACGCAAAGTAAATGATAACACTTGCTCAAAATTTGACAGTAGTCTATTAACAGGTGGTACTTGATGGGAACAGTGTTGCATTTCATATAACTACGAGGAAAGTTCGAAAAGTCACGGACTTATTGATCCACCCTCGTGCATATCGAGCCTTATTTTCGACTTTATCGTAAGCGACAAAAATTAAAGTTTTCAGTAGAAGGTTTTTTTTATAATATTCAAATTTGTTTGGCATACGTAAATTGTCGCTTACGATAAAATTTTACATCCCGCACCTTAAAAGTTATCAACAATTTTGGAATTTTGATAGTTCTAAACTGTGGGTAGGTCCATAAAATTTTAATTTAAATAAAAAAGTATATTTTCGATTACATGTCGCTTACGATAAAATAGAAAATAAGGCTCGATATAATTGTATGTACATATGTGCAAGCTCATGCATGTATTTTATTGCAATTAAATGTTATTTATTTGTGAATTATATTTATATTTTCATAAAATATTTTAATGCACAAAATTTATTGTATAGGGTGTTTTTTTGAGGGGTATATAACTTCGAATTGAAATAAAACACAAGAAAATCGTTTTAATGTCCATCAATTTGGCTTTATTGGAAGGATAATTTTATGCCATTAATGTTTAAATATAATTTCGGGCATGTGGCCGCCGCGGCTGGCTCGAATAAAGCCAATTCTACAGGTCCAATTTTCAACCACTTTTTCGAGCATATGGGGCCGTATGTTGGCAATAACGCCACGAATGTTGGCTTCCAAGTCCTCTAACGTTTCTGGTTTGTTGGCGTAGACGAGCGACTTCACATATCCCCAAAGAAAATAATCCAATGGTGTCAAATCACACGATCTTGGTGGCCAATTGACAGGTCCATTCCGCGAAATTATGCGCTCATCGAATGTTTCCTTCAATAAATCCATTGTGACGTGCGCTGTGTGGCATGTAGCGCCGTCTTGTTGGAACCACAACTCATCCACATTCATGCCATCCAATTCGGGAACAAAATAGTCGGTTAGTCGGCTCCAATTGCTGTGCACGGTGGCGAATCGATTCATTCGGGTCCTCTTCAACACTTTGCTCTACAGCGGCAATTGTTTCTTCGGTGCGCACTGTTCGACGTCTCTGCGGATGCGTATTATCACATAGAGTAAACGTAGTGCGAAAACGATCCATGGTTAACCGAATTAATTGCTCTGATGGACGATTATGTCGACCATAAAATGGACGGAGCTTGCGGTAAACTTCGCGAACTGAACCATTATTTTCGAAATAAATTTGCACGATTTGCAAGCGTTGTTCTTTTGTCAACCTGTTCATGATGAAATGGCAAACCAAACTAAATATTAATCACTTGACAGCTGACAAAATGGCCGCCAGTTAAAAAAGTGATGCCAACTTAAAGTTCTATACCTCAATAAAAAACACCCTTTATAATAAATGTATATGTGTATATTTAATATGTAATGTAAAAGAATTGCTTAATAAATAAATTTACTTTCAACTGGGAAAACTTGTCGCTCAACATTACAAGTCCAAAAAACTGGTTTGCCAGACAACGAGTAAAAATAAAAAATTATATTTCTCTCTGGAGCTGAGTAAACAAGATATTTGTATGAAATTTTTACACAATATGACGAAAGATACTCGTATGATAATTTTGCATCATTAGCTCAAAATTAAATGTTTTGAATTATGACCTTCTTTAAGTAAATGAGCAATATGAAAAAAAAGAAGCAAGAGAGTTGTCTTAGGACACCCGGTTGTAGCTATGCTGCTTGGTTATGTAAAATAAACTTAATGTGTTAAATAACAATGCAATACATTTATATTATATGTTGATGGCAAATTCTCTGAAAATATTTCAAAACGATTTCATTTATTTCCCATTATATTTTTTCCTAGAGACGCGCCGCGACGTACGATTAAATTAATGTATTGTTTGTGTCCGGTGGCGGTTGTTAGCCGGCTTACAGCCGATCGGCTATGTTCTCTGTTTTGTAGTCATGTGCAAAAACAAATTGAGCAATAGTTCTCATTGTGTTTGTTTCTCTTACTTCAAATAACTAAACAAAACAAAATCAAACAATTTGTTTCGTTTATTTTCTTCAGCAAACTATTCAATGTCTATTAAATAAATTTGAAAATGAAATAATTCCCCAAAATTTTTTTATGGATTTATTTCATTACAGTCGTTTGGGGAGTTATTTTTTATGAAATAAGTAACCAAAATAAAAATGAAATAAGTCCTCAAATAAATTTAGTGGTAGTGATGCTAGCCTCTCAGTCCAGAGGTCGTGGGTTCAATTCCCGCCATGGACCCTGGGTGTTTTCCGCAGACAAGCTAATCGCTTCGCGGATTATGTTGTTTGTGTTTGTTAAAAAATATAAAAAATTAAAAAAAAAATTTACTTGTCCAGTAAAATATTAATACATAGTTTCTTAATATACATATGTATATTGATACTGATTACCTCAATAATCAGTAATATTGTTGCTTTCTGTAAATTTTTTGTAGACTCATTTCATTTTGTTTTTGGGGAGTTATTTCATGCCGTTAAAAATTTGGATAGTCATTTTGCGTTTGTGATATTAAATTGTTTGTGACATTTACTATGAAAAATATTTAATAAAAATAAGAAATAATATTCAGGTCTATTCGAGAATACGCGCTTCACTTCTTCGTCGTCGAACGTTCACTTTCGACAGTTCGACGTCGACAGACTCTAAAATACGTGCGAAGAAATATCGTTTTCAGTAATCGATATTATGTTATCTCTTATAACAGCATCAACAACATTGAAATCAGCTGACTTGTATGCAGAAAAAGTTGAAAACAAAAAGGGATTTAAGAAGTAATTTAAAGAAATAATGAATAAAATAACAAAAATTAAAAATTTTAAAAACCCCCGACTTTTTTTCAGAAAAGATGTTATATCTTCTAAACGGCTGGACCGATTTTCTTCAAACATAGCTAAGAACCCTCTCGATCAAGTCATCTTTCAAACAGAAAAAACTAAATGAAAATCGGTCCAGCCGTTTGGCCTGTACGTGGACACACACAGATACACAGATACACAGACACACACTACAAACTTATAACACCCCTTTTTTTAGTCGGGGGTTAAAACACTTAACATTACAAGTGCTAAGTAACATAACAAGAAACAATAAACAGTAAAAGTGAAATTAGTTACTTCTTTTATTAACCCCCGACTAAAAAAAGGGTGTTATAAGTTTGTAGTGTGTGTCTGTGTGTCTGTGTATCTGTGTTTCTGTCTGTGTCCACGTACAGTCCAAACGGCTGGACCGATTTTCATTTAGTTTTTTCTGTTTGAAAGATGACTTGATCTAGAGGGTTCTTAGCTATGTTTGAAAAAAATCGGTCCAACCGTTTAGAAGATATAAGATCTTTTCTGAAAAAAGTCGGGGGGTTTTAAAATTTTTAATTTTTGTTATTTGTTTTAAAAACGTGTTTACATCTTTGAAGAACTTAAGGAAAACTTAATTGTCTTGTAGAGCCTGGCCGAACGCCATTAAAGCTTAATTAACAGTGGTAGACACCATATAAACACTTCGTATCTCTTTTCTCTTTATTTATTTAAACTTAACGCGCTAAAATTGGCGTCGAACGAATATGACATTGATCATGGTGACCAAGCATTTTAGAATACCTCCAAAGTGAAAGAAAACATATGTTTTCTATCACTCATCTCCAACGTAATATTTAAGAATAGCAAAAAGTGAAAGATGCGCGTATTTGTGATGAAAGTGACTTCCCGAATAGACCTGATTGTAAAATGAAGCTAAATGAATTGATTGCCCAAAACTTATAGAAGAAATAAAGCAAAATATAAGCAATCACTCCCTGCAGTACTGCCACCATGTAAAACTAAAAGATTTTGTTGACATGTGGCAGCTTTGATTTTCCGAATAAATTTTTTACAATAGTTGAATCGTGCTGCAGAAAACTCTTAGGAAAATAAAAATTGTGCGAACCAAAATTTTATTCGGACAACATGGGCGAAACCACCTTTACGTAAACTTTATAAACACTGATTAAGAAATTCCATTACAATCTCATAAAAGAAAAGTAAATTTTGTAGTTTTGTTTGACCGCTTAAGCCGATTAAATAAATGATCTCTACCGTTCTCGCATAAAGTAAATATAAACGAACCCTGAGGTTAATCATTTAAAGTACCTTCGGATTTGTCAGAGTGTTAAACAATTGTTTAACTGCTTTAAAACCCAAAAATGCCATTTAAATATTTATTCATTTTATACATTTTGTTAAGCTTTTAATATTAATCATATGTTTTGTTATGTTATCTCATAAATTTGTGTAAGATTTAAGTATTAATCATATGTTTTGTTTTGGTATTCTAAAGGCGTTTTTTCTGTTTGCTATTAGAGTTTCACATATATTCAGATTAATTTTCTTTTCAAGTTAACAGAGATTAGAAAAAATATTTTGATGGAATTTTGAGCAAACTAATGTAAGCCTAAGAAATGTTTTTCAAAACTAAGCTTAATTTATTTGAAATTCAATCCAGTTAATCTTCTAGCAGCAGGTATTAGACTATATATAATAAGCAGCCAAATCTTTTTTTAGTGAAAACAAAGTACATATGTACATACAAAAACCAAAACCAAAGCAATAAAAAAAAACTCATATATTAAAAATAAAATTGAAATATTCATAAATATGCCCACGTCTTTTTTTTCAACACTCGATGTTTTCGTTCCAAGAAAAATTACAGTGGCTGGGCCTGTGGTTTTTGTTTTTTGCTTATTAAAGAAAAATATTAGAAAAAAGTGAATAACTACTTCCGCAACTGTCAATCATGTACACTATTCAAATTTTAATGAACCAATCCAAATGGTGAAGAAGGCGCAAGAAAGATTGACAGACAAAATTCAAATACTTTTTTTGTTGCGACTTCTAAAGATGCAGCAGACCCAGATGACGTATGACTAAATCAAAAAGCAAGGTGACAAGGTGCACATTAAAATGCAGCAAAAATAAAAAAAAATCCATTATTCAGTTAAACTTAATAAAAAAAAACTGAAGAGAACTGAAGAAAAGTAAACAAAAGTCAAGGAGAAAAAAAAAACACAAGCAAGAGGGCCTTATTCAGCTGCACCGAATTTTATATATCCTTCATCGTAATATCTTTTCCAAAATGTTTTTCTTCATTGCAAGTCGGAGATTCCACCGAAAAGCCCATCTTGAAAATCATCATGTCATATCATATCATATTTTCATAGAGAAACAATCAAATTAAACCAATATAAAAAATTTACATTTGTACATAACAGGGATGACAAAATTGGTACAATTGTACTTTTTTTGGTACTATTCAAACTCGAAAAGTATCAATGGTTAATTTAGTAAATTTAAGGAATGAATCTCAATATGAGACTCATATTCTTCTACCTTTCCAAATTATTTTTCTTCTGAATTCGGATGCTAGAGCACATGCTATTAATTTGTATATTCTAAATTTTAACTTAAACATCTGTAGCATATGCTTTAATATCCGAACTCACGATTCGGTAGACTTTGTTCTGGTTACCGATGATTATTTTAATAAAAATAAATAAAAATGATTTCAACTTAAAAATATTTTAGTACAAGTACAATTTTTTAAAGTTGTTCATACAATTTTAAAACTATAAATCCCATCCCTGATACATACCCCATTTCTAGGTATTCCAACGGGAATTCACAAAAGTGGCACTTCTTTCATTTGAATATTTCTTTTCCATCCATTGACTTTTTCTCTCCAACATTTTTCGGAGAGTGCAAAGAGAAAAAATCAAGTTTCTTATGCAAGTAGTTGTAATTTTTTTTTTTTTTGAAAAATCGCATATTTCGATGTCACGTGCGACATTGAAAAACAACACTTTCTATCAGTGCGTGGAAAGTTCATCGAAAATTCAGTACAAACAGAAATATTTACTACAATTAAAATATAAAGATTTGTGGTCGTGGTTCCTAAAAAAATAAACAAAATATACTTGCAAAGAGCAAAGTTGTAAAGGAATAAAGCTATGCTCTATTTCTTCCTTCCACATGTCTTTTCCTTAAAGAAAATAATACCTAGTAGTATTATTATTTTGCTTCACTTCTCTTAAAAAAAAAACAAAACAAAAAAAAAGTGGGCCGCGTTGGCTAAAGTAGTTAGCACGTTGACTACAAAACCGAAGTTACTGGGTTCGAGCCCGGTCTCCGACAGTCATTAAACAACAACGCCACGCATTTTTCTGATGTACATTAGTGTCCCTTTATATCAGATGTTGTAGAGAAGTTCAAATGATAAAGGCATAGACACTTCTTACAAAACTACATCGTCTTCAACGTATACTAATCCTAATGTAACATCAGAGCCAGAGATCTGTATGATTATGTATCAAACGGCATAATTTTGCATTTTCTAAAATGAATATTGATCTAGCACTTAACATTGAAACAATGAATGATGCTATTGCATGATTCATATCAATGAGACTGTTGTTAATAAATGCATGCCACTGCTTGCAATTTCTATTGACTCATATGATTCACTAAAGCAATGAAAGCAATGAATCAGTATGATTGTTTTGAAAACTTCTGAAAACCTCTCTGACAAATATAGTTTAATGGAATATTATAAAATTAAATAGCTAGGCTCATTCTATTTTATAAATACGAGAAAAATATTAATTAATTCTAGAGTTTCTACGCGGGCAAAAAATTCCGGGAATTATTTTTTTACAAATCCCGGGAAATTTTCAACGGGAATTTAATAATTACGATTTTGGAATTTGATTTTTTTTCATTGCTGTTCGTTGTTTTGATACTTCAAAATATAATTTTAATAGAAGTTTCCGAGGTGACTCCAACAAATTGAAGAGTTACGAAATATTTTCAGCCTAAAATCTCTTTATAGGAAACAGTATCCAGATTGGCAGATGTCGATGGAATTTCCATCCATGCTATAACTCACAGCATATGAATTTAATTATTTTTGTTTTTGAAATATTGTTGTTCTTGAAATGAACGAATGAAGTTGTTTTGTTCTTAATTTCAATGTTGTATTTTAATTAAAATTTATTTTCTGGTTGTTAAGCTTTGTATATGTATTTCATTGGTGCTTAGCCAAATCATTAGTAGACTTCAGCGACATATTGTGAACAGTCACAAACCTCTTATGTTATGAAAAGACTTTCAAGAACTGTTTGAGAATTCACAAACAATAATAGTTTTGAAAATCAAAGACAATGCTTAACCACCAGCAAATAAATTTCAATTAAAATAAACTTATGCCAATATGACAAATAAAAATTTTTTAAATATTAAAATATAGAACTATATTTTTTATTGAGGCCATTTAATTAAAATCATATGTGTTTGAAATTCCCGGGAATTACCGGGAATAGAACATTTTTTTCTCGATTCCCGGGAATCGCAAAAGTCCGGGAAATTAGAAACCCTAATTATTACGCAATGTTTTATTAACTTAAGACTTTATCTAGTCAACGTGCTTTTGTGAGTTATTTGATTACTATACAAAACAATCACGCAATAGTAAAAATTTTTATTTACTTACAACACTTAAAAAAAAGAAAGTGAGTTAATGACAGTCAGTTGTTAGAGGGAGCAACACTGCAAACAATATCATTAGTACATACTGATGTTAAAAAACAAAATAAAGGGATTGTAATAGTGAATGGAGAGCAAAATTTAATCAACTAATACAGCTCTCTGATCAGAGCACGCTCTTTCGTTGTATACACTGTTGCCAGAACTTCTAGGGGTGAAATCGTCAAAAACTACAGATTTCTGTGCAAAAGATCGTCAAAATCGTCAAGTCATTTTAGAAAATCGTCAAATCAAAAATATTAAATTTTTTTGTATTTTAATTGTTTTATTACAAAAACTATTACAATGGTTCAAACTTATTAACTACCCTGTAGGAGAACGAACTAGTGTTCAACTAGTATTTTTCTAGTACAGAAATCACCACCACTAGTTCCCAACTGTATACTTTCCTATACTATCTTAATGCTCAAATTAGCATTGAGTGTGTTTAGAAAACTACTAGTACCAGTGGTACTAGTTTAGGACTAGTTTATTACCAGTTCTTTTGTAAAGAAAAATCCTATAAAATTGGTGGTTTTTTCTTTTGTTACCCAGTGACAACTGCTACTTAAAATTAGCAATTATTTATCAAAAATTCAGAAATACAAAAGGGTAATTATAAGTATTTAAAAAATTAATTAATTAATAATTTATAAAATTTTAGTAATTATATGATACCAATTTTCATACAGTGCAAGGGCTCTGTTAGACAGTCTAAATTTATTTTGCAATGTGGTGCCTTGGAACTACTTCATATACTAGTACTCATCAGCACTAGTAATTTTACACAACAACTTTAACCCTTTTTGCACTAGTTCTTGTTATTCTAGTATTTATACTAGTAGCTTTTAGACAATTATCGCCTATTCTCCTGCAGGGTATGCTTTCAACAAATATACACATATACATTTAATATATGTATATAACCTAAATATGAAAACCATTAAAATTGAAAATAAAAGTTAAAAAAACTTAAAATGAAATCAGTATTCACATACGTACATATATATTTATTTTTAAAACAGATAATTTATAAAAAAAAAAAAATAATTAGCATTTTTGTTATAGAAACATTTTATGTATAAATATCAGAATTCAACATTTTTGAACACAAAAAAATCATAACATAACAAAAAACCAACTTTAAAAATGCAATACTAAAAAAAGTTGCCATATATGTTAAATTTAGAAAAATCGTAATTTCTGGACCTAACATCGTCACTAGTGTATTTTGAGAGGTGAAAAGCGTCAAAATGCAGAGAAATCGTAAATTCTGGCAACAGTGGTTGTATAGCAGAATCATCGGCGAGGTAAAATAATCAATAAAATCTCTACTAAACACAGCTTCGAAAAATTTAATACGCCTCATTGACACCAGAGGCGCTGCAACACTGCATTATTAAAAACGTGCAAAAAGCAGAGTTGGAAAAGAAAGCAGCTTTCCCTTATCTCTTCCTTCACCACCTGTCTTCTCTATCACTATCCCTTTCCTAAAATAAGGTAACACCTAATAATACTAATAGACATTAATTGCCTGAGTGTTACTTCTCTTTAAAAAAAAATTGGTGACGTCAGCAGTGTTGCCATATTTATTTGTTCAAAAATCTTCAAGTCGAGCAAAAAAATCTTTTTTTGTGACCAAAAATCTTTTTTGTTATTTTATTGAATGAAAATGAGTTAAAATTTATTTTGTTTCTTGTGAACTATTAAAAATAAAGCCAAATAATACAAAATATTTGATGTATAGAATATGTGTAAGATCATTATGAAGCAAATCAGAAAATTTTTAAGTAGTTTGGTCAAAAAATCCCCCAATAATATATTAAAAGTACCAAAAGTAAAATTTTTAAAAATCTTATTTTAAGATAAAAAATCTTTTTTGTCGTTTTAACATGTCTAAAAACTTCAAAAATAAGATAAATCTTCACATATGGTAACACTGGACGTGAGACATCGTAAGTGTAAAATTAAAAATTTTTTTGACATAATTTAAAATTATTTAAATTTAGATGAGCCAAGAAGGTGAAAAAATAAAGAGAGTTGCAAGCGAAGGAGAGAACATTTGAAAGAAAGTGAAATATTTTAATACCATAAATTTAAAAACATATTTTTGTTAAATTTGTAGTTATTGTGTTAAAATAAATATGTTCGATAATTCTATTAATTTGAAAACATTTTTACCAAGCTGGTTGACATATAATTTCATTAAAGAGCAACAGAAACGATATGAATATCATTATGAAAAAAATGTCACGTGCGACTGGGATTAAAATTTAGTTAAATTTAAAAAAAAAATATACTAATTTTTGGGTAAAATCAAAACCGTTTTAAAGAGACATCAGTGCACAACATTCTAAAATTAGACACATTAAAAAAAATTGCTACAAGTTACACTGAAATGAGCCTACTCAGTGTTTTTGTCACATGCGAATTCCTTGATTTTTTTGCAGTTATCTTGAAAAAGAAAAATTTCTCAAAATCAAAGTTAGCATAAATTATAGTGATAATTTAGAGCTATAAGTTACTCTTATTGGCAAAATAAAAATCCGTTTTAGTTAAAATTTTTTCCGCTTAAGCTCTCTTCACAAATAAAAACAAATACATAACTTTATTTATGTAAAATGATTTTATATTTATTTAATTCTCTCATTTTCTCACCGCCGAGCAGGTCACGTTCGACATCATCAAAAAATTTTATAAAAAAAAACAATAAATTTACACAATTTACCAAAAAAGATCATTTTTTGAAGCTCTTAAGTTTTCTTTTCTTAGCTTTTGTTAAACAACTTGGAGTCTTCCCAGCCTCTGCTACGGTTTCTTTACTTCCTTTGCTTGACACTATTAAGAAACAATTTTTTTATGTGTTCACATTGGAAAAATTTTAAAGTGTCCCTAATAACATGATGAACTTATGAAAGTTTACTTTTACCAACTTTGTTTAAGGCTACACAAATAGGTATGCATGTGTAAAAGTCAAAAGCATCGTTAGCTGTCAATAAATGCAAGTCACTTCACTTACTGGCATTCTGGCGAATGTCTGCGTATCTGTTTTTTTTTGTCACATCTTGTCCAACAAAATTAACACCATAAAATTTTTTTTTTAGTTTTTTTTCTGTCAATCGATGAATTTTAAAGAAAAAAATTATAATTAACTTCAAATGTTAAAGGAGACTGGTACACTCTCTAAAAATTAAATAATGTTCAAAATGCTTCGCATAAAATATTTGATTTGTAATAACAATTTCAAATTGTTAGCAACAACAATTAAATTGTGCATGAAGAAAGTTTTTAAACAAAGTAATTACACGATTTAAACAATTTGATTTAATACAACACTTTCTTTTTAATTCGAAATGATACCATTGAGATTGCAAACAAAAATTAACTATTCATAATTATCACCGCACTCATTAAATTTCTAATTGATATTCATACTTCACACATTTGTGATAGATAAATATTTGTTAGTTAGTTTTGAAAATGAAGGAGATTACAAAAAACCAGTTGAAAATTCATGATATTTCGCATTTGAGTAGAAGGAAACACACTGTGACAACTGGGTTGGTAAATTTAATGCAACAATAACAACAACAATCACAACAACTTGTATTTCATTAGGGGGCTCTTTAAACCAAATATTTTACAATTGATTCGAAGGTATTTGAGGGTTTTATATAAAACTGCTGAACTCATTCTATACATAAAATGCAGTTCAAATGAGTACGAAAATAACCCTAAATTGTATATCCAGTATTGTTATTTTTCTGATATTTAAGTTAGATTGCGTTTTTTGCTGTATTCAAAGACTTAAAGTAGACTTTTGTGTCAAATAATATTGTAGAACATTTTAGCTCAAGATGTGAATGCTTCAAATATTCTGTAAAAATGTTCCTGGAGATATAAATATATCATGTTATGAACACATAAAAATATTATAACATAGTTATGCTATGACATAAATATATGAAGGCATAAACAGGATATGTCATGACGCAAACATATTATGATATAACTAGCCCATGAGATGAACATGATACTATACAACTGTGTCATGTTATAGCATAAGAATTTGTTGCATCAATTATGTGTCCTTAGCTATCAAAGTAGTCTAAGTCATATATTTCTTTGGTCAAGATATTAAGTAGATAATATTTGAACAAATGATAAAGTATGCTTATGTTATGCAACATTTTAATTTAAAATTGTACTGGTATCGATTACCATAAATTTAAATAATTTATATTAAATATTTATTGAAGTTTTTTTTTAAATTTATGGGATATTTCGAAGCAAAAACGCATATGACTTATTAAGAGCACATATGCTATAACATAACAATGTTGTGACAAAAAAATTTTGTGTTACGAAATAATATTCATGAAATATGTCTTGTCATAAACGTTTCATGACATAGTATTTCGCTAATCTTCTCATGAAATTTTACTAAAAGGGACATTTTTCAAAATTTTATTTTAAAAGTTCCAAATTTGATTGAGAAATGACACTCAATTTTTTCATTAAACAGTCTTCAGCTGCAAGGAGCATTTCTATATAGTGAAATACCTGTAAAATTCTCTAATTTTTCACAATGACGTCAAATCTTCTTAAGAAAAATTGTCTGCAAATAAATAAATTTTCAAATTACTGTTTCAAAAGTTTTAAATTTATGTATTTCAGAAATAGCTTTAAATTTGTTCTTCAACGAGTCACCAGGAGCATAATTTCTATATAGGGGAAATGCAGAATTCTCAGCTTTTCCACAATGACCACTCATTTTTCTCAAGAAATTTTGTTAAAAATTACCTTGAAGAAGTTTCCACAGTTTTCGAATTGTTTCAGAAATCTGTCATAAGTAGATTCTACTAAATTTAGAACTCTCCAGTATCCCACAATAATGCTTTTTTTTATCCTTCCAATGAAATACATTTTTAAAATTACGTTTTTTTACGCCTTGTTTTTTTTTTGCTCATGGGCTTACCTAACCAATATTACTAGTACTGTTAAGTGGTTAACAGTGTGCTGTTAACTGCAAAATGAGCTCTGCTAAAATGTTTGGTTCTTGTCTCTGCTAGTTAAATTTACCTTCACATTCATAAAATAAAAATATGTATATAAAAAGTTCAACAACAATATAAAATTTTTGCGGAAATTTTGAAATATAAATGTTATTAAGAATTTCAGTCACAAAAAAGTCAAGATTTCACTTAACAAAAATAGAAAATTGAAACCAAAATATTTATCTCAAAAAAAAAAAAAAAAAAAAAAATACAAAAAAAAAATACAAATTCATAAAAAAATTTAAAATTTTATACTAAAAATCAAACTTTTAACGAGACAATTGAAAGTTAAGAAATTAACTCCACTTAAAATCGTAATCATTCGCTAAAAAATTAAAAAAAAAACTTAATTTTGTATAATAATAATAATACGTATAATAATCAAAAATCTTAAAGCCTCAAAAACAGTAAAAAATTATTAAGACCCTGAAGAACTTTGCTAAGTCCTAGTTTACACTATGCATCTCTTATTGCTAAGCTAACGTTTCTGTTCCCCTCGTCTCTCTCTCTCTCCCTCAAACTAATCAGTTTTACAATACGAATTGCATGGTATAAACTAGGACTAAAATAAGTCTAGGAAAAAGTTTTAAAAGCTTGGAAGTGGAGTTGAGTGACTCGCCCGTGTTAACTTCCGTTAACAGTACATATTGCCATAGACTTGGATCGAACTCATTCAGTGGCTCGTTTTTTACGCAAACTAATGATTCAACCCATGTAATTTTTATGGATTTGATCATAGATTTGCGTCAAAAATGAGCTACTGAATCGGTTCGATCCAAGTCTTTAAAAAAGGCGCAACTTACATAAAATTCGTAATTGTCTTTTTGACTTATATGATGTAATTAACGAAAATCCATCTATTCATAACATTTCTGCCAATCTATGGATAAAAATATTTAATTTAGTAACGAAAAATTTACAAATTGCAATATTTTTAATTCTCTTCTAAAATATTAAATTAAATGTAACGTACGCCTTTTTTCCATTTTAACAGCGATATGTATGAAAATTATCTTGTTTTATTATTATACTTGTGAATTGTTACTGCCCTATTGTAATATTTCCCCTTAATTTTTTGACAAATTGTCAATATTACCTTGGGTGACAGCAATCACATATTTTATTTTTCGTTGACCCAGTGACTTGAGCAACACAAGCCAAGGTGGTCAGTATTTGACCGAATTCTTTAACAAATGTTCGATTTGTTGTTTTTTATTATGTTGATTTTTTCCTTTAAAATTTTTTTTACACAGAATACATACATACATACTAGTGATGTACGAATATTCGTATTCGAATTGTCGAATATTCGGCCATTTTCAGGCGAATACGAATATATTCGTATTCGTCAAATTCAGGCGAATACGAATTCGAATATTTTTCCAAAGAAATTAAATAAATAAATGCATAAATCCCGAACGAAATTTAAATAAATGACTAAAAATTTTAGTTTGTACAAATACATAAATTTTTTATAGAAATTTGTGCTTTGTATCATTTTCAAATATTATTTAATGACGATCATTAAAATTTTGGGTACTTTTTATTAACTTTAAAGTACACCAACAAGAGTGTGAAGTCCTTTTTCATAACAATTTTTTAATATTTCATATGGCATATAATATTCGTATTCGTATTCGCGAATATCGTTTCAAATATTCGTATTCGTATTCGCATTCGCGAATATTAAAAATTGACACTCGTTACATCACTAATACATACATATGTAAAATTAAAATGAAAAAAAACAACAACAAAAAGTTAATTTTATATTTTATGCTGAACTTTATTGAACCATATGGCCAGCCCTGGCTGTGGCATGTGTTGACCAGGGCTGTCTGATTTATTTTCACCTTTTTCGCCAAATCCAATGTCAAAAATCGCCAAAATCGCCAATGTCTCATTTTTTTAGTTCTTGACAATGAAATATGTATTTTATAAATTATTAAAAATTTATTTTATAAATTATAAAAAATTAAATTGTTTCGAATCGCTAAAATTCGCCAAAAATGGGGAAAATATCGCCATTATATATATTTTGTTTATTTTTATTTATAACAATGTAAAAATGATTATGAACATAAAAAGGTACAATGTAAAGTAGCTTAGTATTCATCAAATATTAGATATATGTATGTACATTTGTATGTAGTGGCAGTTCTATTACATATCTAAAACGATATATACTTCATCGTCAAGACATTCCATATTGTCTTCTTCTTCTGAATACATCGTATGAGAATTGAACTCTTTCAACATATATTGCGATTGTATAAAAGAAGTGCAACATGTGCAACATTTATATAATTTATAACTCGTAATAGCGCATCAAGAAGTTAATATTGCATGATATTTCGGAAGCGCATTTTAGTTGAGTTCATTATTGAAAATACCCTTTCAACGCAGGCATTAGTTGTTGGAATTACCAGCATGTAAAGTACAGCCAAAGCAAGTTCTATAAAATGGTACGTGACTACCGTATCCTTATAATCATAAACTTTTGGCCAAAACTGATTTAAGTTAGATGGAATATCACCATTAAAATAATCTTTCCAATCCACAAGCGGTAATTTTGTCCATTGTGTTTCATAAACATCTAGCGGCATGTTAGGATTCATAAAAATAATAAAAATATCTTTAACAAAAACAAATTTTATTTGTGATAATGGATTGCAACATTTTATAATGGAAAAATGTTCGTAAACTTTAAATATATTCATGTTTTCATGTATTCTATTTATTAATTCTTTCACGAGCAACTTAAAATACGAAAAACAATATTCTCCAAGTATTTCAAAATGTTCATCAGCCATTTCAACATTGCTTAATTCAGTTTCAAATGCTGACCCAAAATCGATTGCATTTAGTGGGAGAAAAGTGTTTGGTATATCAATAGCTATAATAACATTCATTGGTTATCAATTTTTCGTTATTATGAGTTTCATTCGAAATTGTTGGCTTGAAAACTTTTGAGGAAAATAAAAGAAGAGTAGAATATAGCCTCTGATGCATACTGCCTGCATGCATGTTATCTGACTGAAATTCAAGATTTAAATGGTTTATTTCATTTACTATTGGATTTATAAATATCTAAAAAAGTCTTGTCCTTTCGTCACATAATTCTTTGTATATGTTTGGGGCAGTCTCATCATTTTCGCCTGTTGAAATAAGTGAAAAATGATGTTTAAGCTCTACCCATTACTCCAAAATTCGTCTTATACCCGCTCCGTAAAACAACCAACGAGTTGCAGAAATTTTCCCAAGTTTTCTAAAACGGTTGCTGTTAATACCAGTATTAAATGGTCTTAGCACATTATCTACACGAGACAAATACCATAATAAAAATAATATTTAACGATTTTCAAGCTAAATCATGGCTCATCAAAAATAGCCAACAAAATCGCCAACTTTTTTATAAAACGCCAAAATATCGCCATGTCGCCAAATCGAAAATTAGGACGCCAAACTAGCTTTAAAGTCGCCACGTTTGGCGAGAAATCGCCACATCTGACAGCCCTGGTGTTGACGCATATGCTTGACTTTTGGTTATTAATTAATTTTGTCAAGGGTTTGGTTGGGTTGATTTGAAAACTACATATTTATAATCCTTTTGTTTTTCCAGTTATTTTATAGCCATCAGGCTTAAATAAATTTTTACAATTTTTTTTATATTTATATATAATAAAAAACTAGTAAAATATAATCCCAAAATTAAAAGCACATTTTTAAATAAATAAACTCATAATTTCCTTACCCCACAAGTATTTTATTTGCATTTGAATAAAGCAAAATAAATATAAAGTAGACGACAATGAACTATTCTCTCTCTCTCTCTCTCTCTCTCTTTTCCGCCTGGAATGTTAATAATTGCACTTTTTATAGCAATTTTACTTTCATTCTGTAAATGAATATATACAACACGTTTGATAATTATATTTCATGCACCATTGTGCAAGTAATTTACCACAAGCAAAAATTTCCTATACATTTTTCAATGACTAAGGAAAACTAGTTTTTCTTAAAATTCCTTCAAATTTAATCTTTTTGATCTTAATCAACCGCAAGTTTCAACAAAAAAGGGGGTGTGTCTCTATTTGCCATGAGCCCACTACTGTTCATTTTTCACCCAGAGGTGTGCATGACTAGGCTAATGTTTCTTTTCTTCTTCTACTTCTTCTGCTTCTGGTGTAATTTCCTTGTAAAAAGTTATTAATAAAGCTTTCAGGTATAAATAAAAAAAAGAAGAAAATTAAATAAACAATGTACATATAACTAACTAATTAAAACTTGTAAAAGTTTCACCTGTATTTTAAGAAAAAGCGCAGACATTAATAATTAAAGTTTTAATTAACATTTTGATTATGGTTTTTAATCATATTTTAATAAATGTATTATTTTAGTCAGTTTCACATTCTTCCTGTTATCTCTGTATTGGGGAAAACTATTAAGTTTTCATGTTAGACTCGTCTTTAGAGAAGACACGAACAGTTATGTTAAACAGATTTTTTTTAAAATAAAATAAATAATTTAATAATTGTTTAGTAGCTCAAGTACTATAGTTTAATTTTTCCTGTCTTTAAATAATTATTTAATTTATTATTTAGTTTTTAATAAGCTTTTAGTCCCCATCTTTTCTATAGTAGTACACGACAGAACTTTCAAGTTCTTAAATCATTAACCAGTTTTCAAACACTCCAAAATTGTATGTTAACCAAATCAAGTACGACAACACATTAACACTAATTTGTATGATATGTCAGATAACCAGATATTCAACTTTGCATTTAAATTTAACAAAAAAAAAATTGGGTTTATCAACAAAACCACACCAAACTGATTTAAATAATTCAATAAATTACCCATATAACTGGCCCAAAGAAGTGATTTTAATTTGATAATATTAGAGTAAAAAACTGTTTTAAAGACTAACTTGATAAAACCAATATAAACATTAGATTATTTTAGACCAACAATTATGTTAAGTTTTCTGGTAATTTACGTTCATTATATTTAATTTAAAAAATTTAGTTAAAATAAAATACATGCAGTAAATTTTTTGTTAAATTTCAGTTTATAATATTTTTAATACTAGTAAAACTGTAAAAAAATATTTATCTTTGAAATTCATCTAATAAGTGTTTGGTCAATTCAGCAGCTGTGACTATAAAATAAATTCAAATTAAGTGATAAAAAAAATTGCCACAATTTTGCTTTAACACAAGCAGCAAACACTCTGCAAAGCAACCGGCCAAACTTTAAAAATCTCTTATAGTTTTTTTTTATTCGTAGCAAATAACATGTAATAAAATGTTGTAAAGAAATTATCAACAGTAATTTATATTTTGTGGTAAATGAGTGGTAAAACCAAAGGAAACTCTTTTTTAAGTGGCTTAAATTAACTAAAATATTGCTCTACTTTTATTTCCTGATAGTAGGTTAAAAATAGTTTTGATGTTGGCAATACCTTAACACCTATGTACTTGGAAGCTGTTCATGTCGCAACATATGTTCTCATATCGCAACACATTTACATTGTCCAAGTGCGACATAATCTCTTCTCTAGATATAAACAGTGGCTTTTCTAAATTATGCCGGCACGTTGCATTTTTGGCGCCACCATCTCATGTGGCCCAGGACTACCAGCTTTTTCATTCACATTTTACTATTGAGCAAGGCGAATTCACACCAGTACCTGGATGCTGTAACTTTTTGCGAACCGAAAACCGTAATATTTGTCGATATATTTATTCGTTTGCGGTAACGATAATGTGATTCCGTAATGTGTTGTTTACGAAAGTCTCCAGCTGTATTGTAATCAGCATTTAACTCTATATCATGTGTTATCTTTGTATAGAATATGACAAAATAAGCGAAAATCACAAAGAATAATAAAGAAAAAAGTAAATGACCTAATTTTTTTATTTCAACCGTTAAAATATGTTACTGAATAGCAAAGTCTATTAATTTATTATAGTGATACGATATCGTAACAAATGATACTGAATCCAGGTACAGGTGATCTCGTTTCAGGAAAGGGTGATCATCTGTTAATTTCTCTCGTGTCAAATCAAGCAAAATGTTCGCAAATTTTCTGACAACAGGATATTTTACACTAACAAATATATGTACATGTGTACTTGCATTTTCTGCTTTTGTTGTACATCGAGATCACCTGGCATGAAATCGCCTTGCTGAACTGATTATTATGTACATCTTGAGCTAATTTTTTATTTAGTCGAGCAATTAAATTAAAATAAAATATCTGTAGTTTTATTGGCAAATAATAAAGAAATCATACGCGTGCAAGACTCAGATTTTGAATATTTATGAAGATCAAAGCGGGTAAATTAAATATTTATTAACTTGATCCAATTGTAAGACAATGAAGGTGTGTAAAACGAACAACAGCTGATTGTTAAGACAGCGTCAAATGATCTTAATGCTTTAATTCTAAAATATTCTGAAATCTTCTTCAACTAATCCTTAGTCCTAAGGCGTAGTTGGCTCAAACTTTTATTGTCTGAGAAGTCTGTCTTGTTTAACTTTAGTGTATGGTTTAGTCTAGTGCAGTCTAGTCTAGTCTAGACTAGTCTATTTTAGTCTAGCTTAGTATAACCTAGTCTAGTAAGTCTAGCTTAGTTAAGCCATTATAGACTAGTCTAGCCTTAGTCTATTCTAGTCTAGCATAGTCTAGCCTAGCTTAGTCTAGTCTAGCTTAGTCTAGTCTAGCCTAGCCTAGTCTAGCCTAACCTAGCCTAGTCTAGCCTAACCTAGTCTATCCTAGCCTAGTCTAGTCTAGTCTAGCCTAGCCTAGCCCAGTCTAGTCTAGTTTAGTTTAGCCTAGTCTACTCTAGTCTAGCCTAGTCTATTCTAGTGTACTCTAGTCTAGTCTAGTCTAGTGTACTCTAGTCTAGTCTAGTCTGATCTAGTCTAGTGTAGTCTAGCCTAGCCTTGTATGGTATAGTCTAACCTAGTTTAGTCTAGTATAGTTTAGTCTATTGTAGTCTATTCCAGTCTAGTCTAGTCTATTCTAATCTAGTCTGGTTTAGTCGAGTCTATTCTAGCCTAGTTGAGTCAAGTCTGGCCTAGTCTAATCTAGTCTAGTCTAGTCAAGCCTAGTCTATTGTAGTCTGGTCTAGTCTAGTCTAATCTGATCTACTCTAGCCTAGGTTAGTCTAGTATAGACTACTCTAGTATGGTCTCTCCTGGCCTAGTCTAGTTTAGTCGAGCGTAGCTTAGTCTAGTTTAGTCGATCGATCGATCGTACCCAAGGCTACTCTAGCCTAGCTTAATCCAGTCTACTCTATTCTACTCTACTCTATTACGGTCTATCCTAGTCTAGTCTAGTCTGTCATAGCCTAGTCTACTCTAGTAACTATATCATAGTATAGTATATTCTAAATTGTTCTAGTGTAGTCTATTTTAGTATAGTCTAATCTATTTCAGTCTTCAAGTTTTCGCATGTAGTCTACCTAGTCCAGTCTATTCTAGTCTTCTAGTCTAGTCTAATCTATTCTAGTATATTTTATTCCGGTTTTGTCAGAGGTCTTCAGTATTGACTCCCGGCAACTATTCCAATTAAATTTGTTTTAAATTTACTTAATTACTTGTATATGAATCTGTACAACCAGCGCATAAAATCCACAAAATTTTCTTACAGCTGTATACATACATACGTAGTGAATTCATAGTTCCCTCTAGTCAACCTAGAACCATATGTCTCTATGTCAATACTCTTTCTCCAGCGACAATTGCACTACTTAAAATGTCGACAACTTTCCTTTTATGCGTGAGTAGAGATACGTTAGAGACAACAGCTCCAGTGTATTTCTGGTGATATTGTCAATGAACGCGTCAATAGTTTGTTTTTTTTTATTATGTTGTGCAATAATATTAAATAAATATATGTAGACGAGCGTCACTAAAATCTACGAGTGAATCTTCGGTTCAAATATCTCCATATGGTCGTAAAAGAACTACCTTCTCAATAGTGCTAAAGTCTACTGATAGATTTTGAATGACAACCCTATGTTATTTGTCAATAGGCATTTGCATTGGCTGGGGTACACCTAGTCAGTAGCACTATTGTCACTAGAAAATCACTATAAGTTTACTATCGACAACGAGAGGGATATATCAATATTGTAGACTACAGCCCCTAAAATTTACTAGTGAATCTTTGGTGCCAATGTCTCCATGTGGTCCCGAAAGAACTACTAAGTCAGTAGTGCTATAGTCTAGTGGTGGATTTTCAATGACAAGCTAATGTTAAATGTCAATAGATGATTACATTGGCTGGGGTACACCTGGTCAGTAGTACTGCTGACAACGTCACTAGTAAATAACCACAATTTCACTATTCGCACTTTCTGCAGGGTTGTTATGGGAACATGGAGATATACCAACCAGACATTTACTGGTACATTTCTATACCTTACGTACATACAAATTTATGTATATTGACAAGTTGTTGCAAAATCCACCAGAAATACACCACATCTGTTTTCTCTATTTCTTTTATACTGACGAATTGAAGAGAAATTGTAAACAATGTAACTACTCATGGTGTAATTATACAGGTGACTGCGTAAGGATTTGTTATACAAAAATACGGCAACCATAGCTGTGTAAAGAACCGAAGAATGTCAAAAGCACAATAATAATTGTACTAAAACCAAAACAAAATCGAAGTTTTTGACATTATTCAGCTACAAAGCACATAGAGCAAAAAATTATCATCTGAAGTAGCGCTGCCACCTAGTTAGATACACCTTGGTAAATACTACTAGAATTTTAGTGTTGACATAGAGACACTTGGCTCCAGTCTGACTGCAGGGATACTACAGGGTGGGCCAAAAGAAACCAAGGGGTGTAAAAGTTTAATAACTTTTTTGTTTATTAATTTTTTTTTTATTTTTTCTTTCAGATTATATAGACAACACTTGGAGAATTTATAATGGAGAGGTTTACAACTGAACAGAGAACCAGAACAATAGAATTTTATTATTTAAACCAGAGATCAATTATTTTAACGCAAAGAGCATATCGTCGACATTTTAACGTCAGAATTTCGCCCTCTGAAGCGATGAATGGCTTTGTTAATAAGCAGAACTGTAGGTTCTGGGGTTCTCAAAATCCAAGAGCCATTCATCAACGCCAATTGCACCCCATCAGGTGTACAGTATGGTGTGGGATCACATCTGAAAATGCCATTGGGCCCTACTTCTTCGAGAATGAAGATGGAAGTGCTGTAACCGTAAATGGAGAGCGGTATCGGTTTATGATAGAAAATTTTTTACGTCCTGCTCTTGAAAATAGACCTGGTATGTGGTTTCAGCAGGACGGATTCACTGCCCATACTGCCCGAGACACAATGGCACTTTTAAGTAAAATTTTTGGAGAGCGAATAATTTCTCGAAATTCGGAAATTATTTGGCCAGCGCGATCGCCAGATTTGACAGCACCCGACTATTTTCTTTGGGGTTTTTTGAAGGAGCGAGTGTATGTGAACAAGCCAGAGACAATCCTTGAACTCAAGGCAAACATTGTTGCAGAAATTCGAACGCTACAGCCACAAGTTTTGAAAGATGTTATGGAAAATGCTCTAAAAAGAGCCCATCAGTGCGAAGCTGAAAACGGTGCTCATTTAAGAGACATCATTTTTCATACTTAGTGTAAAAAAATTTCCATTTTGTATATTATATAATCTGAAAGAAAAAATAAAATAAAGTTAATAAACAAGAAAGTTATTAAACTTTTACACCCCTTGGTTTCTTTTGGCCCACCCTGTACAAATATACATATACATACTTAAATTCACATATGTAAGTAGTTAAACACATAATTTGCCTCTTTCTCTAGTATCATGTACATAACTGAAAGTAATTTGCAATATTAATGAATACGATACCAGCAGTTGCATATAATAAACAATAGAAATTTCTTTAGCTCCTTTGCACAAGTGTTTGTGCAACCGTTTGCTAACCAAGCAGAAGAAAATCCCATAAATCAGCGCAAAACTTGCAAGCCAAAAAAAGACAAAACTTAAAAGTACGTTACAAAAATGACAACATGAAGTTATAATAAAAAAAATGTTGTTACAACAACACTACATTTCTTTAAATAAATAACAATAAAAAAAACTATTTTTTTAATACAAAATAAATAAAAACAGACAGCATGTGCCTGCCTCTGCCGCATACTTGAGTTTGAACACTATTAAAAAAAAGCTGCCAAAAAGAAGAAAAAAAAACTGAACTGACAAAAATTGCATGACTGTAATTGAGAAAAGTCATCAAAATTTCAAAATGTGTGTATGTAAGTCAGATGTATCGAACGAACGAACTGCTCGCATGAATGCGTAAGATCGTCAGATCGTCGTCGCCAGTGATGGTATTTTGGTGCGTTTCGGGTATTTTTTGGTGCTTTTTGCCTCTTCATAAACGCGAAATTTTGGCTAATACCCTTTTTTAAAAAGCGGGTATTTTACAGTGCTTTTAACAATTTCTTACAGTGCTTTTGGTGCTATTTTGTTAAATAAAAATATTTTTAATTTAAAAAACTAAAATATTTTTAAGCGCTAATAGCAGCATCTTTTAACCAGGCTTCTTAAATTTTTTTCAATGACAATAACGAAACTATGTTAAAAACAATGTAGAAAACTTTTCATAATTGGGATTAAAAAATTTAATTTTTTTTTGCAAAATAAAAAATGGAAGTAACTGGAAAGTACCACATAATTCTCTGCATAATAATTGATTGAAAGTAGTATGCAATAAGCATTTGTTAAAGCTTACACAAATATTAAATTATATGTACTATAGGGTGGTTTAATTTTAAGGGCCGATTTCGGAATTTTCATAAGGCTGTTAATTTGTAAGTGCAAAGTAAACCAAAATGATCACGTCTACAACAAAATGTAGGTAAATTTGTATTCAACGCACAAGAGTGGTTAAATTTTAAGAGACGATTTCGATTGAAAGCAGCATGAGGTTATCAATAGCAGTCAGTTGTTTTAGACAACGAGTAGCCAACCTCCAATTTTATCATATCGTATTGACGTGCTGTCAATGTTGACAACTGGAATAAAGGTGAATATCGCAAAAACAAAAACTTTTAAGTTAATAGTACTTAAGAAAAGAGTGACGCTTTTAATGCATTCTTTATGTGTAAATGATTTTTCAGTAACATACATATCTTAATCTAAGCCTAAGCTTCACCTACTATTGTATGTATGTACATATGTATGTGTATATGCTACTATATTATTTGACTCCTGGTTTTTTTATTATTTGTTTTTACATACTGATTTTTATTAAATTAATCAAGATTTTGTTTTAATTAATATGTTAATAAATTCTGTTATTACATCTCAAATACTTTGTTTATTTTGAAGCAAAAATTTTAAATTATATTTTGAGCTTTTACACTCTAAACTCTCCTTTTTAAATGACTTAGGGCTAATAAATCAGTTAAAGTTTAAACGCTGGTTTAGTTGAACTAAACTTTAATTTATATGTGGTTTAAACTCAACAGGAGTAAATCAGTGAACCATACTTTATGTGTAGTTTAAAAAATTATATTGTGGCAGCACTAGAATAAATGTCAAAAAGCAGCTGTTTTACAGCAGGCTATCAGTTCTTTGCACAATCAAAAAGGCAAAAAATTAATCAAATTTAATTAAAAGTACCCAAATTTTACTGAGAAAGAAATTATATTTATTCTTGGCAGAGTAGAATATTATAAAAGAACAATAGAGTGTAAGAAAACAAATCGAACAAGATCTGAAGAAAAAGTAGAAGCTTGGAAAAAAGTTGAGTTCACTTTAAATGCAAAACATATGGTCTGTAAGTAATAAAATCATATGGCCTGTATTTTATGCGTTTACAGATGGATTAAATATTGCACTGATTTATAGGTTTGCTGGTTTAAACACATTTTAAACCAAAAACAAAGATTAACTTGCACTGATTTATTAGCCCTTAATGTATTAAAATTAAAAAAAAAAAATATGCTCGTGCCTTTTTACCCTCTTTTTCGTATTTTATTGCGCTTTTTAACCTTTTTGCAACAGCTTAATGTGCTTTTGCTCTTCGTAGAGATACCAACACTGGTCGTCGCTGAGTGATCATGTGGCAACACACACGCACGCACATTAATAAGACAACATTGCGCAAACATGGCACGTTGCAATTGTCAACGAGTGTGCAGCGGTTTTTTTTTGGAAATTTATTTATTATTTTTTTTTTTGATAAATGTTTTTTTTCTTTCTTTAATTTCAGCTTTTATCGCATTTGTTTTGCTTGTATATGTTGTTGTTTTACACAAAAAAATTAAATAAGCTGGCAAATTTTTATGCGAATTAAGAAAAATGTATTTAATAGACTGGATTAAAGTTTTTTATTGCTGCTGCTGCTGTTATTGTTGTTGTTGCTGGCTGTTGTCGTGTTTCGTTTTGTAGCATGTTAGTTTTTAAGTGATTTGAAAGGCATATTTACTTTCGATATGTTAATTATGTGTTTGCTTTGAATTTATATTAAATATTCAATTATACTTAGTGATTTAATAGTTTGAAGACAGCAGCGTCGTAGCTAGCCTTGGGTGGGAGACAGAATATTGGTATGTAAGTTATTAATACAGTATGAGCTCGATTTACTTAACCGAAAGGAAATCGACGGAGTTGCTTTTACCGAAAAATTGCAATGATCGATCGACCACTAAAAACTTCATATAAACCAAACTATAATTTAACAAAAAATAATTAAATTTTTCTTCGCTTCTTTAGAAACTCACATTAATTAATAAAATTATTTCATGCAATAAGAATTGAAATTACTGAAATTAAGCCCGAATAAGAAATTATTTCTGATTAAAATGCCTACAGTTCAACTAAATCTAAAAATGTCTCATAAAATAATTTATTTTTAATAAATAATAAAAAATTCATGTATGTTATTAAAAATAATATATTATACATGTTAGCACTAGCATGCAAACAAATTTTTAGAATGGGTTCTTTTGTTAAACTGAAAGTAGTTGTTAAAATTACGTTTTAAATTTAGTAAGTTCAGAGAGAGAAGCATTTTAAATTTACTAAAAGAGAAAAAGTTGCACTTATAAAGACTGTACTGTAAAAAATTACCTGTTGCCAGCGTGACCATATTAGCTTATTTAGGGCTAAATTTAGCTTAAGTTTTTTGGGATTTAGCTGCAAAATTTCTATTTAGCTGTTAGCTTATTTTTTTTAGCTTTTTTCAAAAACTCATTTAGCTTTTTTAGCCGTTTTTTTAAATCTAAATTGCATGTTCTCAAAAAGTATGTTAAATACATAAAAAAGTTATAACAAAAATTAAAAATTTTAAAAACCCCAACATACTGACCAAACGGACAGCCAAGATCAAGTCACTTTTCAAACGACAAAAACAAAATTAAAATAGGTCTAGCCGTTTTGGGAGCTACGGCGTCAAAGACACACAGATTCAGCTTAATATATCTAGAAAAGATGTGATATTTTCAAAATCGGCTGGACCGATTTTCTTCAAACATAGCTAAGAACACTCTTGATCAATTCAGCTTTCAAACTAAATCAAAATCGATCCAGCCATTTGGTATGTACGTGGACTCGTACAGACATACAGATACACAGACACACACTACAAAATTACAACACCCCTTTTTTTGCTCGGGTGTTCAAAATGAAAATTTGTTAACATTTAAATATATAAAATTTTTTCATTGGAAAATGATTTCAAAAATACAAAATGTAAATTGCTTATTTATAAGAGAAATGGCAAATTTAAATATAGAGGACATTGATTGCAATTTTGGAGTTACAATGGCAAAAGATAAATAATTAATTTTACCCATAAGACTTTTAAAGAGTTTCTTTGAGTGGAACGTGCATTCAGCGGTATGAATTTACTTAAAACAAAAATTAGAAATAGATATAAAAAGCATTTCGTATTTTAGTGTAAATGCTTTCATATTTTTGGAGACTGGTTAAGCTTACTTTGGGAAGTTTTTGTCTTGTTTTTCTTTAAAGTTCAAACTCAAATATACGGCCAGGTTTCGTTTTGAAACCGACAAATTTCAGGAAAAGAAATCAACAAAAACCTCAATAACTGCAGCTTTTTCATTGGTTTTAAGATTTCATATGCTTGAGATATTTTATCCGAACTTTATTTCGAATGCACTAAATTATCTGATAGAGAAAACAGTGTTTTCCGTTTTTGAAACTGTTTTTTTTTTCGAATAATAGAAAAATATGTTTGTGTATGTACACTCCGTTAACATAGGATAGCCGCACTTGAAAATTTAGAGAATAGTAGACATTTTCGTGAATCCTTAATTAAATAGAAAATATGTTTTTAAGTCATTTTTAAGAGGATACTCTGTTGCTTTATTGATAAAAATTCCAAATGGGTCAGTAAACATTAAATGGACTTTCATAATAGTTTTCGTAAAAAGCATGAGAAAATTTTAATATTTCAGTATTAACATAGATTAGCCTCAGTGATAGAGCTGCAAAACTATCGATAGTTTCGATAGTTTTATGTAAAACTATCGGTACTATCGATAGTATCGAATAGTTTTATAAAAGTTTCCACATAACCTACATTTGACTCGAAAAAAAATCCATTTTCATTAGTATATAAAAATATATCAAGCCTTTTTTTCGATTTTATCGTAAGCGGCATATTATCGAAAATATACTTTTTTACTGAACTTAAAATTTTATGGGCCTACCCATGGTTTAGAATTATCAAAATTCACTAACTGTAAAGTTTTATCGTAAGAGACAATTGGCGGCCGTCGCGATATTAGTACCACCAAAATTTATCTTTGTGTCGACGATGTTGAATTTATTAAGATACTTGTGACTACTATTTGTCGAATAACACTTGGATTTATAAATAAATTCATATACATACATATGTATTTAAGTACAATGTCATATTTACAAATTGTACTAACTTTCAAAAAAAATTTTAATTTTTTCAGTACGATTGTACCTAATTCTTTGTTTATATTTTTTCAATACTTGTACTTTTTAATTAACTAAAAATCAATTAACAAAACGCCAGAAGGTGCACAAAGAATATTAGTTGCTGGGATCTGAATATAAAAGTAACATTTACGATATACTACGTTTATAACCTTTTTTTTATTCGATTCTTCACAGTCAATGCAAATAGTCGGCTTCTCTCCTTGGTAGGAAAATAAAATTTCCACATTTGCAGATGAATTTGGAATAAATAACATTCCTCCAGCAATTCTTTAAGTACCGGAAAACATCGTTTGATTTACTTAATTTTCTAATACCTTCGAGCTAAAGATTAACCCCCTTGTGCAAAAAAATAAGTGAACGTTAAAACCGGTTTTTCTATGTAATTTTTTTTAATGTACACTTCAAGCACGCATTATTTTTTGCATAAGGGGTTAATATATTTTAATGCAATTTTGGCATGTAATATAATATAAAGACATGTAATATAATATAAGAGATTGCTAAATGGGTCATTGCGGTGCTACGGTACTTTTGGCATTCAAATAGCGCTAAAATTATACAATTGTACAAACTTTTCCATCGCTGTACAAAAGCATAAATCAACTACGGATAATTTGCTTCAAAGCTGCCGGCTACTGTTTACTGACTTCGATTATTTTTACTCTTTTAATTATTTGTTTTTTTCTTGCCGATAGTATCGATAGTGGAAAAAACTATCGATATTTCATTTACAACAAAACTATCTATACTATCGATAGTTTTGCTGCTCTACTCAGTGATGAATTTTCAATTGATCTTTGATGTTTATGCCAAAATACCTTTAAGTGCAATAGAAAAACGTTTTATTTGCACAAAAAAAAAGTATTAGGAAAAAGCCGTCGCTTAGTTCCACGGAAATCGCAAAACTTGAGACGTATCACGATCTAGGGCTTTCTAACCGCTCTATTGGCGGAAGAGCTCCAAAACTATCGATAGTGGCTCCATTCGATAGTTTCGATAGTATTTTTTGATGTCATCGATACTATCGATAGTTTTTGATTCTTAGAAACACACGGAAAGTTTACTTTGCAAAGTCTTAATTCAGTTGTGTGAAAGACAGAGTGATAAATACTATCTCTTTTTGTCTTTCTCCCTGCTGAATTAAGGCTTTGCAAGGTAAAGTTTCCATGTCTATAAGGGCTAAAACTTATCAATTGTGTATTTTTAACCCCAGACTAAAAAAATGGGTGTTATAAATTTGTAGTGTGTGTCTGTGTATCTGTGTGTCTGTCCGTGTCCACGTACAGGCCAAACGGCTGGACCGATTTCCATTTAGTTTTTTGTTTTGAAAGATGACTTGATCGAGAGGGTTCTTAGCTTTGTTTGAAGAAATTCGGTCCAGCCGTTTAGAAGATATAACATCTTTTCTGAGAAAAGACGGGGGGTTTAAAATTTTTAATTTTTGTTATTCTAATATAAAATCTTGAATTTTTTAATCATTGAACAAACATATGTATATACACAGTTCTATAAAAAAAATAAACGAAAAAGCAAACAGATAGATAGATGGATCAATAAAAAATAAATTAAAAAGGAATAAAATAAAAAAATCTTTCATTATTACTTTAACTATTGAAGTTAGCTAAAAAGTATTCATTTAAAAGAAGGAGAAGCAAACTATTTAAGCCGCGTTCAGACTATTATACTTTGTATTTATACTTGTCAAAAATTCAAATAATACGTGCAAGTGTGATAGTCTGAACGCAAAATGTCATCAAAGTGGCAAATAATACGATAAAATTTTGACATCCCATAAGACTTTTTCGTTTTTAGAAAATTTTCTAAACGATAATACTTTTCATTAGATCAGGGTTGCATTTTCACACAAACCAAACTTCCAAGTCGGCTGTTTCGCCGCCAATAGCGTGTCGTCATTGATGTAATGTTTTGTCATATGTATATCGGCTCAAAATTTTGAATAAGTGAATCGTATGGAAGTATATTTCGTTGACGTAATTTTTTAACGTTTTTTTAATATATTTTCTTAAATTTTTTTCTGTTATTTACATAGAATATTTTTAACTGCTGAATTTTTTCAAGTGTCGGCACGTGCCCGCCTGCATGAAACCGTTTTGCCGCCGCTAGTAAATGAATAACACAGACATTTTCATTGAACAGCTGTTTTGTTTTCTACTAGTATTACACATTTGATTTGAAGTGTGATGGTCTGAACACAATATGTGATTTTACGTTAGATTTTTTTGACAGTCGCAACGAATGTATTTAGATTTCTGTATCGTAAAATGTGATGAAAGTATTAATACTTGTATAATAGTCTGAACGGGGCTTTAGCGTCAGCTAAGAGCATAGACAGTCCAGTAGTCGTCAGATTTAGCCGCCGTCAAGTTTCTTCATGTATCAAAGCCGTTGGTACATAATAATTGTATTTTTATGCAATTTGCATCTAGTAGATAAAAACTGAGATCTTATGTTGAAACAAATCAAAACTAATTAATTTGTTTTCACATTTATATACATATGTAATGATAAACATTACCAAACTAGACGGCGAAATTTGAATGTTCCATTTTTTATTACACAGTCGCCATCAGCGATGTCAACTTGGTGCTTTTGGCACTATTTTTAGGGCTTTTTGAAGACTAAAAACGCCAATTTTTGAGCGTTAGTGCCAAACTAACAAAAAGCACTAAGTAGTGCTTTTAAGAAATTTGTGTATTTTTAAAATTACTTTAATAAAAAACTTGGTGTATTTATTTTTTCTGTGTAAATTATACCTTTTTCGTCTGATATATTTCATTAAAGATGTTGATAATATTGCCGAAATAGAGAATAGCTTAATTGCACTCGTTTTTCACGTTAGTGCTTTTTACGCTTTTTAGATCTCAAAATTACGCTTTTTAGTGCTTTTTTTAAAATTATGATGTGCTTTTAGAGCCAAAAAAGTTGGCATCACTGGTCGCCATCATTCCGTTTTTATTGACTTTGATTTTTTCTCTTTTAGTAGAGTGTTTTTGTCGATAGTATCGCTATCGAAAAAAAATATCGATAGTCCACTTAAAATAAAACTATCAATACTATCGATAGTACCATCGATAGTTTTGCAGCTCTAATTGGCGGAAAACTTCTTCGCAGACCAAAAGTTATAAGTAATTACATGAAGAATCCATCAGAGTACTCCAAATGGTACAAAGGAAAGACTTATAAGAAGTTTTCACCTCAATATATACGCAAAATTCTCTAAATGCTCTCGAATTCATCTGTGAGTTTAAGTAGAATTAGAACTGCAGTCGGAGTTAGCATCAGTAAAATAACTATTCATAATGTTATACAAACCACGGAGTACTTGAAGCATCTAAATCATCAAAAAAAAAAAGCCACCATTGTAAGACCTACATAAGCAACACAGATTAAAGTTTGGGAAAGACCACATGACGTAGATGGTGCATCAAGGTCATCAAACGAACGGAGTGTATATATTTAATGTTATTTTAGCAATAAGAAACTATTGCAAATTGGTCAAAGAAGTCGAAAAAAGTTTAGCTTTATTTTCTGGCTTAAAATTTAAATTTTTAGCTTATTTTAGCTCTTTTTCAAACGTGATTTAGCTTAAAGTTATTTTAAAATCTGGTCACACTGCCTGTTGCGTTAATCGAGATGTGGCAATAATCGGTGATTGCGAGAATCTAGCGCCTACTGTATTACAGTTAGTCCTCGATTGAAAAAAATATTTTTGCTGAAAACACTTGCTTGCGTGCTATTCCGGTTAATTGATGCAAAAAAATGAAATGGATGAACAATATTTCTTTCCTAGAATTCGACGTTGAGGTTACTCGAATCCCGGATAATCGAGGCCTTACTGTATTAATTGAATCGTTATTTAATTAGACACATGATTTTTATTTGATATAGATTCGCGGTAAAAGATTTATTGCAAAGCATACACTTACTTTAAATGTATTGCCCGGACTCTGTATATTGTAAAAAATACAATAAATACAATTATACAAATTGCATTTTTCTAGATACGACTTTGTTGCATTGTAACAAATAAAAACACTGAAAGTCAGCTGAAATAATACCAATCTAAGTTGAAGCAGTCTACTCTTAATATAATCTTTCAACTAAAATAGACTACCAATAAATGTGCACCTCTCTCATAAGCGGACAAAAAGTCCGCGACAGTGAATGTCCGGTTATGAAAGGTTTCACTGCATTTGTATATTTATTTTTTTCAATTAATTAATTAATGTTTTAATTGCAATTTTTTTGTGAAGCCGGGTCTACAGCCGTTTATTGGTGATTGACCCTGAAACTCGCAGATTTGAGTGGAGGGAGAAGACACTTGATTCTAATCGAGTAATTTTTCCGTTTCTCAACCTTTCACTGCTTTAAATTTTTTCAAACTCAATATCGGTGACAATGAAAAGTATTCTTAAACTACTACGACCCTGCCGTTACTCCAAGATATGCCATAATATATCATTTCTCTGGGATATTATGAGAATTAACAAATATTTATCCAAAGTTTCTTACCACATAAATCCAATTGCATTTGCATAAATTCTTAAAACGGTTGATACTTTTTTCTGTTTTATTTATTTAAGTAATGCAACGTCCTGATGCAAATTAATTTATTAACATTTAACATTTTCTTTATTGTATTGTATAGAGTTTAAAAAAATGAAACAAATTTATTTAACAATAAAAAGAAGCAAAAAAAATCAAACAAACACTTTATTGCACTCACTCACTAACAACAAAAGCAGCAGGCATACAAACGAGTCAACATGCAACATACTGGCATAATAAAACTTCAATACAGTTGTTGACGTTTTGTTGAGTTATTGCTTGCGTTGTGTGTGGGCTAAAAAAACATGTTGCTTGTGTTATGTTTTTGTTGTTGTTGTTGCTGTTGCTGTGCACGTTTTTGCTGTAGTTGTTCACTTTGTTGCTTTTGTTTGTTGTGTGTGGCGTATTGAATATGTTGCACTGCGTTAGTTTTGATTAGTTGCGACATTAAACGATTTGTGTTGTTGCAAATGGTTATTATGATACCCAACCAACCAAGCCTGGAGATGAAGTTTTCAAGTTTTTCTTTTCTTTTCCCCCAACCATTGTGAGTTAAGGATGGGAAAATATGTAGATCATCATACAAAATACTTGTGAATTATTACTTCATGTGCCAGATAGATAGTGATAATGGGGAGTGTTTTGTTTGATTGGTGAATTAAAAAAGGGTAAATTAATTTTAAAAGGTTGCATTAATTGAAATTGAGATGCTGAAGACAGCAACATTTAGTAAGTTGAGGAAAATTTAATAGAAGTACATAGACGTATTTTTTGTAATAAAAATGAGTTTTAAATAAACATATGTACATAAATATTGTGCTAAATTTGTATTGGTTAAAAAAAATCAATTTAAAAAATTTTAATGCATCAAATAAAGCTGCATAATGTCAAACGACTTTTACATAAAAAAGTTATGATAATATGTGTAGATGCTTGCAATTTGTACTGAATTGAAGTCGCTTAAATTATAACCAGCCTTTATAAAATCAATAAATTTACGAGTATATAATAATTCTAATTCTAAATATTCCCGGGAATTAATTCCCAGGGAATTAATTATTTGCCAAAATAAAGGCCTCCTATTATAAACAGATGGTGAAAAAAAAAAAACAAAAAGTGAGAGATAATATCGAATTTTCGAAGTCAGCTGTTTTCTAGTTATTTCATTTAGGAATAGGAAAAAACTCCCGGGGAATTTTTATTCATAATAGGACAGAATTTCACAGAATTATCAACAAACAAAAATATATTTTTACAAAAATTTAACTTATCTTGCACTCTGCTGGTTATAATTTCAAGGCATTCAAGATTGATAGATGTGAAAAGATACGCGGGTACCGTGTTTGCTTACAATACAACTAGTGTTGTAAAAAGCGGCTACTTTTGAATACTCAGTACTACTTGATACTTTTTCAATTGGGTATTCGATACTACTCAATACTTTATATATGTTTATATATGGGAAGTTAAAAATTATTATTTATATTATTTTATTGATAATGCAATATGGAAAAACAAAGATTAAATACAAGTATATTTAAATTAATTTATAACAAATGAAAATAACTAAGTTTGAAGATTAATTTTTGTACATAAAAATTTTTTAACGTACTCTTAACACTTCTACTGCATTAATCTCTTAAATTATCTTCTAAATATTTTTAATAAACATTTTTTACTCACAATTGATGTTATTACTTAGTCATTGTTGAAATGTAGAAATAAAATTTTGCCGACATTGAAAGAATTTAAAATATTTTTCATGTTTGTGAGGACCTGACTTGTTGGTTATATTGTATCACGTGCCTTCTTTCCACTATTCTAAAGGGTCACTTTTTCTGTCCAATAGTATTTGTTAATGACTGAAGTAGTTTAATAATGCATTTTGTAGTACTTTTTTTTTGTGGCTGTTTGTTACACTAACTCCATGAGGTTCAGAGTCATATTTATTTGTATCAAGCTCACAGAGTTGTACAATTCTGATGTATTTTAAAGAAAGACTTTCGCTTGAATGCTACAAAATGCAACCCTGAAAGTATTGAGTAGTTACTTTTGTGTATTGAGTACCGGGAAAAACTGCCGGTATTGAGTACTCAGTACTCAAATACTCAATACTTTTACAACACTAAATACAACAGAGTATTGAAGATATTGAATATCGCTGGGTAAATTGTATCGAGCTAAAATTAGATTATTCTTAAAGTACGGTCACACTTGTCTAACATTTGCCAAAAAAAAAGCGTAACCACTAAATGCTAATGAAAAATGTTTCCATTCCGAGGAAAGTTTGTCAAGTTAAAGAGTCGCCAATAGTGTTGGATTCTATGACATTATCTATTAGTTGTGTTCGAAACTGTGTAATTTGATAAACAAGCGTCTGGATCAAAACTTTTTTCATTAGTGTTTGTTGGTTACCCTTTTTTGGGCAAATGTTTGACAAGTGTGACCGTAGCTTTAGGAACAAAAAATTGTTTCCAAAAATTTGTTGTGTTGCCAATTGTTAAAACTTTTTCACAACTAAAACTTGTTTATATCCACTGCAGTGTTGCCACAATATCAAAATTATAAAATTTATTTTATCACGCAGTTGTAATATTGGTAGATATTTTAAATGTTCACTTTAGCTAACTTAGTTAGCCAAGACGTATGTAACTAGGTGGTAGCCCTGTTTGATATGATAATTCTCACAAATGTCAAAAATTTAATTTTTTTTTTACAATAATTTACACAGCTGTTGTTGCCGTATTCCTGTACAATAATTCCTTATGCATTCACCTGTTATACTTGTACCATGAGCTCCACTCTGCACTTTTGGTAAGGTATGGCAACCTTTTGTGTTTAATAACAATGTGCTAGTTCAAAAATGTAACTTATGGATAGATATGCGTCTTAAAGAAATGTTCGCAAAAAAAATGCAAAATAAAAAATTGCCCCTTATTAAAGAAAATTGCCGTTTTTTATTGACTAAAAAAAATCGAAAACAAATTTTTCCAATTTTTTTCCAAAAAGTTTTCTCAGGACGTAAGTTCATCAATACATGTCTTTTCAATCGATATATGTGACCCGGTCTATGAAAAGGTGGCTTATGACTCAAAAACAAAATTTCGAGAAATCAGCTGTTAAAGATAAACAATTCTGTTTTTCTTTCATTTGTACTCTTCTTCAAAAAAAAAAAAAGGGAAAAATAATTTTTTGAGTCATAAGCCACCTTTTCATAGGCCGGGTCAAATATATTTATATATAAGTTAACAAATGATAGAAAACTGGGAAAAATTGCGATTTTTAGGTGCTTCTAACTAAGTTTTCAATCTCAGTTATTTTTTAAACAAGAGCTAACTAACCTAAAAAAGTGGTTAGCACCATTGGATTCAGCGTACTCGATATAGGTTTACCCACCAGGTATCCAGTTTGTTACAAGAAAAAAGTTTCGAATTCGTGGCTTTAGTTAATTTTCACTCATAATTATTTATTAATCATATACACGTAGTATTATCATAATTTTTTAATGCATTGTTATTAATTTTATCTTACATCAAACATCTTATAAAATTTAATATTATTTGCAACAAATTTTAAACAAGTTCTATGTCTATATTAAGTTTAATTCTCAACCCAATACGACCTTGTTGTGGCTGACTGTATTCAAGGTTGATTTTATCCAGTTTTATGAACGTGGATGCAATTGTCAATTGAAAGGAAAATAAAATTAAGTTTGCTTGTACCGCTAAGACTTGAGCAATAAATAATAAAGAACATTAGAATTTAATTACTTGAACGTAAATGAAAAGACTTGTCTCTCTTTTGACGGCAAATAAAAAATAAAACAGCACAAATTGAAACAGAACCGAACGTAACAAGTTCAAATACAAATTTATAATCTAATGAACATAATTGAATTTATTCTAAGTATTTTATTATTATTTCTAATATGTTTGTTTGTTTGTTTGTTTGTTTAAGAACGCCATGTGGTTGGTGTGTCGAGTGTGTATTGAATGAAACTGTCAATTAAGCATGCAATATATTGTACAATAATTCACGTAAGCAGGCCTTTAAAGTAGTAAATTCTTTTTATCTTAAAGAAAAATAAAATCCCTCAATAATCAATTAAAATAAACTGAACAGGTTAAATATTAAATTTGGGAAAAATTGCGTTAAAAAAATATTAAAACTCAAAATTCAATAATTACCAGAGGTGGGCATAACTCATGCGTTTGGCATAATCGTGCATGAGTATTTTGTTAAGGCGGGAAAAACTGCTGTTTTGAGATAAAGTGATATAAATGGCAACACCTGTTCGTAAATGCAATGCTTATCTGAATCAGCTGTTTATCATTTTTGTAACTTATTCATCGGTGACATTACACAGTTTTATGATTTATATTTTCCAGGGGGCAAATTACGGCATTCGATATCGTTCGAAATTTTTAAATATTTTCATATAAACTCCATTGAAACATTTTTAAATTAATTTGCATGCAGAGTTTCATTTCCGAAATAAATAAGCGAGTAAGTTAAAACTACCCTTTTTGTGGATCATTGACATCAGAAACCGAACGTTTTTTCTCTAAGATAACTAAATGGAGGTGATGTCAAATTCAAGATAGCAAACGCCCCAAGAGAAGTTACACGAATAGAACATAGAAAGAAGAGAGAGAACACAGACGAATAGAATATGGAAATTATGTGAGAGGAATCGTTTTATAAATTAAACTCCGTTTGGGGAGGCAACAAGAAGACCACCCACTGCTTGTGATATATCTGATATCTCAGAAAGGCTGCTGAAGAATTTTTTGCCCAAAAAGGCGAAGGCGATTATCCTCTTCTTCTTCTTTGTCATTAAAACTGAAGCAATAGTCATTAAAAGGGAGACCCATGCTCTTATCGTGGGTTCCGAAATTGTAATGTAACGTGACCGTGATAATGAATTTTTAGAAGTGCTGCCTTGGGAAGTTTAGAAGTTATGCATTTTTTAGCGCCAAGGCGCGGCCAGAGAAGGTGTTTTGAACCGTGTGCATTAGCGCAGCATTAACTAATCTCCAGCAGGATGATATTTTTCAAGGATACTCTGAATAATAGTCCCAAAAATTTTAAAACTCTTATTCCTAATTGCGATCCTTCATAAAAAGTTATAAGTACAATTTTGTAATAAATTAAAAAAAAATTAAGGACCTGTCCCACGATGTCGACAGCGTTCGACTTGTCGCACAGTTACATTGGAAACAACAACAAACTAACTCTAGTTGTTCTAAGAAACTGCGGATAAATGCTCCCTGATGATCTGCATTAGCAACAGTGAAACCCCTCAATAATCAATTTCAATGTATTTTTAATAAAAAAATATTTTACTTAATAAGTAAAATATTAATTTGAGATTATTAGTGCGTTTAACAAATTTTAAACAACAAAATAATTTGTTCAACATGAGTTCACTGCACATGCATTTAATTTTTTTTTTTTTTAAATTAAATTCAATTTTATATAGCTAATTGTTTTTGGAGATGATAGACTGTAAATGATCTCCATGCTCATTCCAGCATATGCGGCACAAATCAATCGATTCAATAATTTTGTGGCGTTTTTTTTTTGCGAAATTTCAGGTATAAAGGCAAATCCAGTGGGTTTATTTTGCTTGTAATTTGTACTTAAAACAAATTTACATCGTCATGAATTGTTCGTTGTAATGACCTTCTGCTAAGTCCAATTTACGGCGACAAGGTTTGAGTAAAAATATTTTTGGCTTTTCCTGAATTACAGTGCTTCAGCCGCGATTGTGTCCTGAATTCGAACATGGGGATTTCAATGGTATAGTCTTCGTCCGCGAAACAGTCTTCATGCTTCCAGAGTCGTCAAACCTGCTTACCAACCTTGGTCAATGGTCAAATGATCAAAATGGAATTTCCGCCAAAAATCCCGCCTAAATTCCCTTTTGATGGAAATAAAGGACTGGGAAGCATGGTACCGCTACATTTTACAGTATGCCAATCATTTAATAAATCTAAATGTTAATCTGATATTTAATAAAAATTATAAACCGATTACTCATACAGAAAAAAAAAGATGAGAGGTGTCTTAGTACACCCGGTGGGAACTATGCTGCTAAAACAAATTTCATGTGCAAAATAACTATGCAATAAAATTATATTATACTCGCAAATATTTCTATTTATTTCTCTTTATTTTCTTTTCTAACTGCGTATGATTAATGTATTGTTAAATTCTATTGGCTTCGTTCTCTAGTTTGTGCTCATGTAAAAAAAAAAAAAAAAAATTTGAGCAATCGTTACCATTGTTTTTGTTTCACTCTCTTCAGAGAACGAAACAAAACAAAATCAAACATTTTGTTTCGTTTATTTACGTACACTGCTTTTAAGTACAAAGAAATCAACACAAAAATAAATTAATAACTGTAAATGTAGAAACAGAATAATGTCTTCAACTTCAGGAAAATCGCTGACAAATTAATCAAGCCCATAATAACATCGACGGCAGTAACTTCAAATGCTCTCTAATTTTTGTTTTATTTTCTTTTGTGCTTATTTTTCTTTGTAGTTTTGTTTTGAAATTTATTGAAAGTATGGTAACATTTTTGTGAGAATGAACATTGATATGTGAGAGTATAAGAAAAAACGCTCTCAAAATAAAATAGATTCTATCTCACGACCGGTTTCTGCGGCAGTTTTTTTGTGTCAATTTGTATTGAAAATGTGTTGAAGCCGGTATTGTGTTTAATCATTAATAGGTGTCGATATTTTCATTACGAAAATCACGTCCTAACTCCTTTATCGCGCCATAAAGAGCATAGCTTCAAAAGTTATTACGTGGTCATATTGTGGCGCAATATGTATAAATTTGAAAAGCCTTTACAATGTAAAGCTTACATGCTATTATTGAAAAACCTCATGAAGTTTTTTTCTTTCTTATTAAATAAAGAATTAGTACTTTTAAGCTTCTCTCAAGTGCACATGTGTGCATGTTTGAATTTATGCATCATTATAAATTGCAAACTTTGTGCTGTTTTTGAAAATAATTATAAATTTACATATTAAAGTACATACAAGATAATTTAATTTAATAAAATTTGCATATATTTAATAAAATAATGCCAGTTTAGTTATAAAACAAACCGAATATAGAAACTAATTTCTTTAAAGAAAAAAAAGAAAGGAAAAATAAACAGCAAATTGCTGTGAGAACTTGCACTGCACAGGAAGGAGTATGATAAAAACCGGAAATGTTTTAAATGTTTGATTTAAAAAATTTGTTGTTTTTTTTATTAACACAGGTCGCAAAAGTTTCTTAAAAAAATACATGCATATGTGTACTCGTATGATAATTTTCAAATGTAGTGTATATTAGTCTCCTGCATAAGACATCTTATAAGAAATTTCAAGACATGAGGGATTTTTCAAATGCTTTACTACAGCGAAATCTTATCAAACAAACGTTAACAATACTGTTTGCAAGAAATTGGTTTGAGTATTGTAGGTATAAGAGTAAAGAAGAAAACACTTCGTGACGGAAGAATTTGTGATACTTGCTTCTTTCTACGCATGAGCGCGTGTACAAACGTCATGCATGTATGTGTGTATGATTTTTTATTTTTCTGCGCACATGCCAAGGCACACACATGCATTAACATTAGTTGTATGCGGTTAATAACATAATAGCTTACCATTTACATATTACACACACACTCAAACGTACAATATGAAAAATAACAAGCATACACTAATCAACAGCACTTCTTTTGAGTGTTTGTTACAAACAAGCTGTCTTGCGACATCGCTTGTTAACACTGATATACACGTACACCAATACATCCATCGTGCTTCGCTTATAGTACGACAGCATTTATTATTGGTTTAGTATAATACATGCAACGTGAATACATTTAAGAATCATGATGTATTTGCATTTAAAGACCTTTTACGCAGGTCTCTAGTGTATATCGTTTGCTTAATACGAAAAGGCCCTAACTCATTTTTTAATATTTTACAGGAGGAGGAAAAAACTAAGTAAAAAAAGATGCAATATTGATACAAAATTTTTTTAAACGCAATTTTTATTTAAAACACTTTACATAAGCACATAATGTTGCGTTTAAAAAAATTTTGTATCAATATTGCATCTTTTTTTATTTAGTTTTTTCCTCCTCCTGTAAAATATTAAAAAATGAGTTAGGGCCTTTTCGTATTAAGTTAACGATATGTACAAGTCCTTACTCGGCTGCAGTGAACTAAATGTGAACCATGTTATAAAATAAAATTTCCTTACAACGAAACATAACAATTTTAACATAATTTTCAAATTATGCCAAAATTTTATTTTGATTTTGTTTTCCTGTCTTAAGCGAAATTGCAAAATTTAACCAAAATCGTGTTAAGCTTTTGGCAAAAAACACACACAAAATTTATTTCATTTCTTTCATATCTAAAGGGGTGCTGTCAAGGCAACACCTCCTTTTTTTTGAACACAAGAAAAAAAAACAAATCTTTTTTTTTGCAATATCTTGTAAAATCTAAATTGTTACAAAGCATTTGGCTAGTTATTAGATGGCGTATGGCATTTTTTTTTTTTTTGTGGCCATGGTAATAAGGAAAAAGTTTTACATACACACACAACAACACTGCTTGTCTTACAAGAGGGCAGTCAGTCAGGCAAAAAAGCAGCGAAATGGTCGAATAAAAAAAGAAATATTAAAAAAATCAAAAACATAAAATATCATTAATGTTCATGTTGCAACACTGTATGGCTGTTATTGCTACTTTGAATATTATTATAACGGTGTTTAGCAGTCGGGTTACAACAACGTGTCTTTTTGATTTTCATGGACATTTAAGCCTTAAGCGTGTGCTCTGTTTATTCGCTTTTAAACTTACATATGTTGTATTTACATGTCTGCTTAAGACATTTAACCATTTCCACCATCATGTTTGCAGTCCATGTACTCTTTCCGTCAGTCAGTCACATCATGCACTCCTTCATTCAGTCAGCCTCTCATTTAGACATTCATGTCGGCATGTGCAAGTCGACTCGAGTCAAGTCAAGTCATTTAACCAATAAACGTTATGGGTTTTAACAATTTCATTTCATTTTCTTTCGTTTTAAATGCTGCAGCAGTTGCTTCTTTTGCCACCAAATGACTTGTTCAAAAAATAAATAGAAAAAAAAACAATGTGTTTGTAATTCGTTACAATAGAGTTTTATTTATTTGTTAAAATTTTCTTCATTTATTTCTGTTTTATATATGTATGTATGACCCATTTTGCTACCTACCAAGTCATTAAAATGAACACATTATAATTTGTAGTAATTTTTCAATGAAACTGTAATTTTATGTTGGAGTTAATAACATAAATTTGAAACATTTAAATAAATTTTGTAATTTATTTTATACACATACATATGTATGTATATTTCGCAATATTTTAAATTAATCAATTTAAGTAGTTTTAGCCATAGTTTGGTATCATTATTACTGAGCATAAGCGCTCAGTTAGCCAACTGTAATGGAATGTAACTGCAACAGTAGGAAACAGCTGATCGATATTGTTATGTCAAATGTAATGAAAATGGTTATAGAAATGTAATGTAACGTTACCTACTTTGCACATAAAAATATCGATCAGCTGTTTCCTACGTTGCAGTTACATTAAATTACAGTCTGAGTCTTTAAGGGCTCAGTTAGCCGACTGTAATGTAACTGCAACAGTAGGAAACAGCTGATCGATATTTTTACATGAAAAGTAGGTTTCGTTACATTACATCTCTATAACCATTTTCATTACTTTGCACATAAAAATATCGTTTATAATATGTTTCCTACGTTGCAGTTACATTACATAACAGCCGACTAACTGAGCTTTAATAGCTTTTATGTTATTTTAAGGTTGAGTTAAACGTGCCGCAATCATGCGCATACAAAACAGCTGTTCGAACCAAACTTATGGGCAACACTATATTTACTTATATGTGGCTGGGCATAACGCCATAGCCGTAACGATAACCATAGAAATTAATTGAATTATGATTTTTCGCTGTAACCATAAGCAGCTGTTTACTGGTTAGACATATTTGTTTGGTGCACTTTTGAAATTGATAAGGAACAGCGTTACGCGGTAACACTTTTCTGTTTTGTTAAACGTTAAACTAGAGCTGCAAAACTATCGATAGTCGCTCCACTCGATAGTTTCGATAGTTTTATGTAAAACTATCGATACTATCTATAGTATCGAATAGTTTTATAAAAGTTGCCACATAAACTACATTTGACTCGAAAAAAATCCAGAGTCCTCAACATTTTCATTCGTATATAAAAATATATCAAGCCTTTTTTCGATTTTATCGTAAGTGGGGCATATTATCGAAAATATACTTTTTATTGAACTTAAAATTTTATGGGCCTACCCATGGTTTAGAATTATCAAAATGTGAACATTTTTGATAACTTTTAAGACACTAACTGTAAAGTTTTATCGTAAGTGACGATTGGCGGCCGTCTCGATATCAGTACCACCAAAATTTATCTTTGTGTCGACGATGTTGAATTTATTAAGATACTTGTGACTACTATTTGTCGAATAACACTTGGATTTATAAATAAATTCATATACATACATATGTATTTAAGTACTTGTGTATACAGAAGCAGGGATGCGATGTCATATTTACAAATGGTACTAACTTTCAGGAATTTTTTTTTTTTCAGTACGATTGTACCTAATTCTTTATTTATATTTTTTTAATACTTGTACTTTTGAATTAACTAAAAATCAATTAACAAAACGCCAGAAGGTGCACAAAGAATATTAGTTGCTGGGATCTGAATATAAAAGTAACATTTACGATATACTACGTTTATAACCTTTTTTTATTCGATTGTTCACAGTCGATGCAAATAGTCGGCTTCTCTCCTTGGTACGAAAATTTCCACATTTGCAGATGAATTTGGAATAAATAACATTCCTCCAGCAATTCTTTAAGTACCGGAAAACATCGTTTGATTTACTTAATTTTCTAATACCTTCGAGCTAAAGATTAACCCCCTTGTGCAAAAAAATAAGTGAACGTTAAAACCGGTTTTTCTATGGAAATTTATTTTAATGTACACTTCAAGCACGCATTATTTTTTGCATAAGGGGTTAATATATTTTAATGCAATTTTGGCATGTAATATAATATAAAGACATGTAATATAATATAAGAGATTGCTAAATGGGTCATTGCGGTGCTACAGTACTTTTGGCATTCAAATAGCGCTAAAATTATACAATTGTACAAACTTTTCCATCGCTGTAAAAAAGCTTAAATCAACTACGGATAATTTGCTTCAAAGCTGCCGTCTACTGTTTAGTGACTTCGATTATTTTTACTCTTTTAATTACTTGTTTTTTTGCCGATAGTATCGATAGTGGAAAAAACTATCGATATTTCATTTACAACAAAACTATCGATACTATCGATAGTACTATCGATAGTTTTGCAGCTCTACGTTAAACGCTAGATATACAAATGGAAAGTTACACACCACGCTTTTGAGGCTTTTTTTATTTGTGAAATTTAAAGCCTTTGCTGGCTATTTTTTGTCTTGCATTTATTTATGTTTTATTTTTCTTTAAATATTTAATGCCTTTTTTATCCATTGTTTAATACAAAAATTAATTTCTAATCATTTTTGTGTATAACCTGGTACTCTGTTCAAAGTTCTGAAAAATTTTCAGCACCATTAAGGTAGTTTACACGAGAACAATTTTTAAGCCGCATAATTTTTGTTCTTTTCCAAATTGCACGAGGCTAATTAATCTGGCATAAAATGTATACGTATACACAGCTTTGTGTGTGTTAGTGTTTTTTATTCATTTAAAGTTTGGTTTTCGTTATACACGTATCGGAACATACTTGGCGGAAAAATGGCGTTAATAAATAATCAAGAATTGGCAATTATTTATTATTGGCAATATTTACTAAAAAAATTAAAATGAAAAAATTGTTTTCATTATATTTTATGAATTAATGTGAATATGTATTCATAGTTCGAAATAGTTACAGTAACCAGAAGTACTTTTTGTAACTTCTTTTTATAAGAATTAAATAAAATCTCGTTCATAGTATTTTCATACAATTTATTCAACACGAAAAAACAAAAAAGTAAGTAAAATTTTTTTAAATAACTTGGATGTAACATAAAAACTATTAAACTTAATTAAAAGTGTTCAATTAAACTATTTTTTGAGCCTTATAGGCTTTTTACACTGACGTACATCTAACATCTACCATCAATTTGCGAAAATGTTAACATCATCCCATAAGAAATACACAGTACTAAAAAGCAACATCTTTCTACATCTTTAAAAGATGTTCCTATCTCATTTTGTTTGATCCAACATCTTTCGTTAATTTTAGTGCCATCACTAGCAAAATTACATTGTTGTGTCAAAAACAACTTTGCCACTTTCTGTAATAGTGCAAAATCTGTAATATTTAAATTTCTTCGCAGTATTTTTGCACCATAAATTTTTTGTGTAATTTTGCACTCTTTGACTTATGTCCAATAAAATTTTTAAAACGGCCCAAATTATACTAAAAACATTTAGAAGATTTGCTAAGAAATCTTGGATCCTATTACAAATGTAATGCAAACAGCTTGTTGCATTGAAAGTGCTCTGGAACAATTTAAAGTTTTGAGATTGTATTGAAGATTGCAAGTTTTTGAAGATCATTAAAAAATAACTAAATCAATTCCTTCTGCTTTAGAGGAAACATCTATAAAATATTATTTGCAGGTTCCTTCATATTTTCTGCTTTTATACAAATTAAAAGCTGAAGTAATCAAAGTTGAGCCAATTTACATAAAAGTTTTTTTTTTTAATTTTAGTTTACCAATAAAAACCAGCAACTTGTTAGCAAAAGTGGAATTTATATTAATTTAGCTGCTTAAAATACTGTTCAGAGGCACAGCAAAATGTAATGTACAAAGATTTTAGTTACTTTTATATTGAAATAATTACACAAATTAAAAAAATCAACTTTCATGATTACCTTTATAATTTTTATTGATGTAGAGAATCAAAATTTAATATATGCGATAAATTGGATATTTTGAAATTTACTGGTCTAAAATTTCCCAAATCAAAAACTTTGCTGGCGATATTTTCTTTTCAAATTTAAAAGTTGTGGTATTACTATTCTAAAACGCCTCTGTTGATAGATTTTTTTAAAGTAAACTGAAGTAAAACGCCTCTGTTGATAGATTTTTTTAAAGTAAACTGATCTTAATTAAAATTATTTAAAAATGAGTTATCAGCTAATACAGTAGCGCCAACTTTAAAATTGTGGTGCAAATTTTTAGCCTAAAATTATAAAAAGAAATTGAAAAAAATAGTTTAGTGTTAATATATAAATATGCTTCAAACAACCAAAGAGTATATACATAAGTATCGCTCAGTACTTTAGTTAAATGAGTTTAAATTAAGAAAAGAAAAGGTTGATAACGCTCTTCTCAAACGCCTGGTTTAAAGAATATTTTCTGAAATTTAGGCAAAATGTTAAGAGGAAAGTGGTAAATTATTCTTCGTTGAAGTAAATATTTACGAATTAGTGATTTTTTTATATTTGTAATTTTGTTGTACGTTTTTTAAATATTAAAAAATTAGCTGGTATTAAATTTTAATTTACTAATAAACTAATAAAAAATAAAAATTTTTCGGTTTTGCATTATTTTAGACTTGCGACTTTGTAATTCCATTTTCCAGTAGTGGCAACGCTGGTCAAAAACTAAGAAAAAATGACATACATATATATGTACATATATGTATATATATATACATATATGTATGTACCTTTTAAAAAATGTTCATCTTATTCTTGCAAATCTTTTATAATTTCCATGTACTGCACTTTAACTGGGTTTGTTCTTGCAAAGCAACAACTAATCCAATTATTAATTTTACATCAAAATCTATTTTTTATAATTTCCTTAACAAAACCCATGCAGTACGTGTTGTCTTTTTGACAAGTGAGATGATGGTAAATGTAAGATGTTGTCAATGTAAACGCATGTTTCACATTTTTTACATCTTCCATGCGTTTCACTGAAATGTGGGTCAATGTAAAAAGCCTATTAGGTTAATTTATATTTTATTTAATAGTTCTTTATTTTTTGTAAACCTTCGGTTAACTTCTTCAGAATATTTCTTCTGCTGCTCTTATCTTTTTTTTCGTGAGAAATTTCCTGCTGCAACACCTTAATTTTGTTTGTTTTATGTCAGCAGCAGTTACATTAGGTTTTAACTCCTGAATGGCCACAGCAATTTCTTTCAGTGCTTCTTTTTTTTTTTTTGCAAGCTTTAAAATAGTCTGGATGTGTCACTTTATATAAAAACTCGCGTTCTTTAATTTAAATTCACGTTTCCACGACGATGACCAACTAAAGACTAAATACGCTCTGTAAAAAAACACCGAACCTGTGGTTTCGCAAATGTGTCTGTATTGGTTTTGTGCTGCTAATGCGGGGTTGAAGCTGATTGAAAAATTATGCCAACCAGAATCTGCCTACAAACTGGCATGTTGTGCCAGCATAATTATTCCCGTGTAAACTACCTCATTGATTATTTCGCGTGAAAAATTTGACATGTACTAAATGTAGCCTAACCCGCGTTTTTTTTTATATAAATTTCTCGCTTTTATTGCTTGAAAGTATGCAACATTGTTAAAATTCCGTGCGAAAAAAGCACTGCTCATGTTGTTTCGCAGCTAAACTAAAATGATTCCAGACTAATTTTGCATGAAAAGACATGATTTTACGTGTTTTTCACAACCAGAACAGAGTACTACTTTTGCGAATTTATTCCTCAAATATTTCATACCAAATATTTTTATATGTAGTTTGACAGCATTTCGCACGAAATTGTGAACAGAGTACCAGGCTTATGTTAGCTTATGAATCTGGCAACACTAGCTGTCATTTTGCATACAACGCGTGAAAGTTGAAAGGCCGGGGCACAATGAATCCGTCATACGTTAAACTTCGCCTTTTGCAACTGACAGCTAAGTTGAAATACATGGTTTCTTATGAGGGCTTTTAACTTTTTGCGTCGTTGAGTAGTTTGACAGATATTGGTTGGTTTTTTGGTATGTTCTAAATTAGATTTTTGTGTTTTGTGGCAGCAAAATAAAATTAAACAAAAGAAATAAACGAAATAAATAAAAAAATTTGAATTAAATAAGTAAAATGGAGAATCAGCCTATTGAAGCTGTTCAAATGCTTCCGTCAATAAAGTACTCATTGTGCCAATCTTCTCCGTCGTTGCGATAATGTCAGTTTAAAAAGGCGAAGTATAATGTATGACGGATTCATTGTGCCCCGGCCTGAAGAATGCTAAAATATTTTGCGAGGTACGCGCGTCACGAACTTCTCTTTGTAACTTGCCTTATGAAAACACACTATTTCAACTTTTTTTTAGAGACGCATGTATCGCAATAGCGCATTGAACGCGTGTTATGTATTTCCACTTTCATGGTTATGGCAATGGTTATGGCTATGGCAATATTGTATGACACGTCTGATTGAACCTTAATGCTATAGTATATGAGGTTGCATGAAATGATAATTAAGGCCTTAAACACATGAAGCGCAACAAGCTACCGGCCACAATTTTGACTGAGGGTGTATGAATACGAACTTTGCATACTGTATTTGGGCTGATATCAGTTATGAACATCAACTGTTTCAATTGTTTGCTATGGTCATTTTTAATGAAATGCAATACGAGAAGTATATATTGGTACTGACTGCAATGCGTCCAATTTCGAAGTTTTCTGTATTTCTACTGAAATAATAATACCACTGCGATTGCAATGTTTATTCCCAGTCAGCATGTGGAAGATTGTTTCACCAAACTGAGTTTTTTCGAGTACCTTAGATGATAAAAAACTGATTAATCATTTCTGCGCTTAAAATAAGGCTCGAAAATGATTCCTAGAAATACTTAGAAAGTGATTAAAAAAAAAAACAAACAGTAAGCTCGTGCAGTAAAATCAAAAAAATATAAAGTGCACATATTACATTCATATAAAAATTTGAAACAAAAAAAGGTAATGTCAGCTAAAAAAAATTAAAAGATTGGCAAAAAAAGAATTCGAAAAACTATTATGTTTTCAAATGCAAAAAGTGGAATGCCAAGAACATTTTCGAAGTGATATTGAATCAGGGCAAACAAGCAGAAATTCAAGAAAATTAGGAGAAGCTAAGATAATTTCTAAAGCCGCGTTCAGACTATTATACTATGTATTTATACTTGTCAAAAATTCAAATAATACGTGCAAGTGTGATAGTCTGAACGCAAAATGTCATCAAAGTGGCAAATAATACGATAAAAGTTTTGACATCCCATAAGACTTTTTCGTTTTTAGAAAATTTTCTAAACGATAATACATTTCATTAGATCAGGGTTGCATTTTCACACAAACCAAATTTCCAAGCCGGCTGTTTCGCCGCCGATAGCGTGTCGTCATTGATGTAATGTTTTGTCATATTTATATCGTCTCAAAATTTTGAATTAGTGAATCGTATGGAAGTATATTTTTCTTTGACGTAATTTTTTAACGTTTTTGTAATATCTTTTCTTAAATTTTTTTTTGTTATTTACATAGAATATTTTTAACTGCTGAATTTTTTCAAGTGGCGGCACGTCCCCGCCTACACGAAACCGCTTTGCCGCCGCTAGTCAATAATAGCACAGACATTTTCATTGAACAGCTGTTTTGTTTTCTGCTTGTATTACACATTTTATTTGAAGTGTGATGGTCTGAACACAATGTGTGATTTTACGTTAGATTTTTTGACAGTCGCAACGAATGTATTTAGTTTTCTGTATCGTAAAATGTGATGAAAGTATTAATACTTGTATAATAGTCTGGACTGGGCTTAAGTAGCATATGTAACTTGACATGTCATTTTAATTTATAATATTGAATAACAATTTTTGAATTACAAATTGAATTTTATAATTTTTTATTTGTTTTTGTTATATGTTATATGTAAATTAAATTAAAAACAAAACAATAATAAATGCTTGTATCCAATTAAAAATACGCGTATAATATGATTCGAAAAAGACTCGTAAATGACCAGTAATATGACTGAAAAATGACTCGAAGAAGATTCGAAACTGCTTGTAAGAACTACCACAAACTATCTCGAAAATGAGTCGAAGTTGATCAGAAGCTCGAATCATAAAAGACTCCTGTAGAAGAGTCGCGGTTAGGGTACCATTTTCTCCCGAATGAGCAGTCATTTTCGACTCGAAAACGAGCGCACAAATGCTTATTTTAATCGCGCGAAGGAGTCGAAAAAGACTCGCATATGATCATTAATTTCATAAAATGCTGACTGGGTTTAATAAAATATATTTAAGGATTTCTCAAAAGAACTATAATACTTATACAAATGGATGTGTGTATGTTTTAATGGTCAACATGCATTATATGTACATATGTATGTACATTTATTCCCATTAAGGCAAACCAACCTGCAAAAAAGTGCAACAAAATTCATTCAAGAAACTCTATGACATTTTTCATTCATTAAAAATCCAAACAGTGTGTATGCGTACGCTTGTATGTATGCATGTCTTAAATGAAACCAAAAAAAAATAAAAAATCAACAAACCTTATGAGAAATAACAGTTTTACGTATCAAAATAATTAAGAGGGGAAACCACAAAATAAAATGTATTGCATTCTCAACAGACTTCATTCATTCAGTTTGTTTTGTTGCAACTTTTGTACGAGTTACTGAAAATTGATTAAGAAGAAGTGAATACAACAAATTTGTTGTCATAATTTAATAAAGTAACATGAATTCGAAAATGCAGAAATTCCTTAAAAAATTTTCAATAAAATTTTTTTAATGTAAATAAAACTCACAGACTTTGTATTTTTTTTAAAGACACTCGTTGACACACTAAACTGAAGCTAAAAAAAATTATATTATATTATAAGTCACTTTGTGTGACTGAAAAAATAAGTTTTTTCTGCTCGGCTGTCGATCTACTGCCTTAAAGCCATAATTTTGAAATTTTTTTTTTAAGTAATTCATAAGTATAGAATGTTAAAATCAATGTATGCAATGCATGTATGTACATTCATGCAGACATATTAAATATTGAATTCAATCATTGGACACGTTTTTGCTCATGTTGCTGCAACTCATAATGTTACTGATTTTTCTGCCACAATTTTTCTTTAACAACATAAAATTAACCAATCATATTTGAGCCAAAAATTGTTAAGTCAAATAAAATTTTTACATATTTTGTTGCTATTATTCATGTGCATGTATGTATGTTAGCAAATTGCAATTGTAAAATTATTGAATACAAAGCAATGTTTTCTGCAAATTATTACTTTATGTTTAACTGTTGCTCAATTGCACTCGAAAATAAAAATAGTTAAAACGTAAAAAACTTAAAAGTTAGAAGAATTTAGTTTGAAAGTACTTTTTTAAAATTAGCTTTTTATAAAATTTATTCTTAAGATGTTACTAGCGATAATGCTTAAAATATTAAAAAGGTACCTCTTACAAAGGAAAGATTTTTTTAAAAGTACTTTATTGAGATAGTTTTTTTAGGTTACGCATTCTAAGTACTTTTTTAAGGTACTTTTTTGACTTTACCTATTTTTAGATACCTTTCTAAAAATTTATAAACTTATGGAAAGGTAATTTTCTTAAACAGCACTTTTCTCAAAAGGTACTTTTTTGAAAGATTGTTTTTTAAAGGAATATTTTTAAAAGGTTCTTTCCCAACAATAAATTTTTTAAAAGTTTTTTCTTTTTAAACGTCCTTATTTTGGAAAGATACACTTTTCTAAACACTACTATTTTTAAAACGCAATTTAAAAGCCAAAATAAAAAATAAACGTATCTAGTATTTTTTAAAGCGAACCTTTAAAGCAACTTATTTTAAAATTAAAATTATTACATTACTGAAAAGATACCTTTTAAAGGCGCTTTGGCAAAATATACTTTTTTAAAAGATACTTATTTTAAGAGCAATTTTTTCAAAAGTACACTTTTTAAAAGATACCCAATAAGCACTCAAAAAAATAAAATTCAAGCACTTGAAATTGAACTGGAAACAAAGTTAAATTCAAGCATTTTTTTCAAGTAATTTTCAAGTTAGAAAATATTTTTAAATAAAAAATCAAACAACATACATATGTATATGCTCAAACCTTGTCAAATACGTAATTTATTTATTATTAAAACTGAAATTGTGGTGAATATATCAAAAACAAATAAATAAAAGTGAATTTGGAAATAAAAGGTGAGTAAAACGTGAAAACAATAGCGAAGGCAGATGTGCAGAAAATAATTATTAGAAAACAAAGGAATTGCATTTTGCTTTCAATTTTAAAAGCCTTGTTCTTGCAGCTTGAAATACACTTGAATTCAATTGTAATACAAGGTTGAATTACAGTATAATTCAAGGCTTGAATTAAATTGTACTACAACTGAATTGTTCGCATTGAGTTCAAGTTCCCTTTTCACTGGAGAATGCTATTGAATTAAAGTGTGAATCAAGCATAATTGAATGTGTGGCTTGAATAACACTTGTTTTACACTTGATTTCAAGCAAAATTGCTTATTGGGTAGTTATTTTAAAAAGTACTTTTTTTTAAATGTACTTTTTTAAATCTTGTACTTTCTTTGAAAAGGTGTTTTTTTTTAATTATACTCTTTTAAAAAAGTACTATTTTAACAAGTTTCTTTCTTAAAAGGTACTATATTAAAAGGTACTTTCTTAAAGTTACTTCTTTAAAAGGTACTTTTGTAAAATTAATTTTTTTCAAAAGTACTTTTTATGTAGGTACTTCTTTGGAATATATATTTTATTTAAAACATATCTCTATATAGGTACTTTTTTAAAAGGTACTTTTTTAAAGGTTCCTTTTCTATAAGGTATTTTTTTAAGACATCCTTTTTCATAAGGCAATTATTTTAAATGCTCTTTTTTTAAATTTGAAGGTACTTTATTAAACTTGCATAAAAGGTACTTTGTTAGAATACTTTTTTTTAAATGTACTTTTTTATATACTGTATTTAAAATTTATCTCTATATTGGTTGTTTTTAAAAGGTTCTTTTTTTAAAACGGTGTTTTTTCAAGGGTACAATTTTTATAAGGCACTTTTTTAATATATACTTTTTATAAGAATTATTTTGAATTCCCTTTTTTTAAAGGTACATTCTTAAAGTTGCTTCTTTTAAAAGTACTTTTTTGAAATTAGTTATTCTAAATTTATCTCTATATAGGCTGTTTTTAAAAAGGTACTTTTTTAAGATATATAAAATTTTTTTAAATTCCCTTTTTTTAATTTAAAGGTACTTTCTTAAAGTTGCATAAAAAGTCCTTTTTTAAATTAACTTTTTTTAATATGTGTGTGTATGTACTTTTTTTAAAGGAACTTTTTTAGAACATACTTTATTTTAAATTTATTTAAAAACCGATTTTGTTCAGGAGAGCCATTTTAAAGATTTAAATACGTGTATCTTTGGTGTACCATCACATCATAAAACGCGCATATCCCTGGGAGGGAACACTTTTGGGACATGGGATCGGTCTCATTCGATGCTCAGATGTTGTCCACATCAAAAAAAAAAAAAAGTGAAAATTGATTTTTTTTACCCTTAGGTCCCTTTCTTTATGCGCTGTCACATATATGTTGTTTTTTTTAAGGTGCTTTTTGAAAAGGTACCGTTTCTACAAGGTAATTTTTTGAGGTACAGTTTTTATAAAGCATTTATTTTAAATGGTATTTTTTTAAATTAAAAAGTAGTTTTTTAAATTTATCCCTGTATAGGTTGATTTTTAAAGATTCTTTTTTAAAATGGTACTTATTTAAAGGTACATTTTCTACAAGGTACTGTTTTAAGACATACATACTTTTTTATAAGACAATTATTTTAAAATCTTTTTTTTTTAATTTAAAGGTACTTTTTTAAAGCTACGTTTTTAAAAAGAAACTTATTTGAATGGTACTTTCTGAAAGTAAGTTTTCTTAAAAAGAATTTTTTTTTAAAGCATCTTTTTAAATGGTACTCTCCTAAAGCTAATTTTTGGCTGGTATTTTTTCGCAAGTACTTGTATACAATGTACTTTTTTGAAAGGTACTTTTTAAAAATTTACGTTTTTGAAAGGCCCGTTTTTTACAAGGTACGCTTTTTACGATGTAATTTTCTTAAAGGGCGTTATATAATAGTAGTCCTATTTGTGAAAAGTACTTTCTACAAAAGTATAATACGTTTCCTTAAAATCACTTTTAAAGAGGTGCTTTTCTCAAAGTACTTTTTATTTAAAAAAAAAACAATATTTCAAATAAGTAAAAGTACTTTTTAAGTTTTTGTAATGGTACTTTCTTCAAGTTACTTATGTTAAAAAGTACGTTTTCAAATAAGAAGTTACTTTTTAAAAGGAACTTTCCAAAAAAGTACTTTTCACAAGGTCCGTCTTTTAACAAGATACTTTTTTTATGATGTACTTTTTTAGAAGACAGTTATTTTTAAATGGTACAGTTTTTCTGTAAAGGCACTTTTATTTAAAAAAATTTACTTTTTTAATCATCTATGTATTAATACTTTGGAGTTCTTAGTTTTGCATACTATTTCTGAGTGTAAAGAAGATAAAAAGGATTTTGAAATTTTTCTTCTTCTTGGTTTGTGAATATGGCAAGAGTAACACACATTTTCTTTAAATGTTGTTTTTCCATCTGATACAGCGCATTGCTGGCTGTTTGTGGTGGTGATGTTGTTGGTTGTTGTCATACAGTTGCAGGAGTCAATTTAAAATGCATTTTTCATGTTAAGTGATACGAGATTGCTGTTTATTCAGCAACAACAATAACGAAAGAAAATCAATAGAGTTTGCAATCAATTGCTTAAGAAAAATTGTTTTCAAGTCGATCTTACAAAAAAGAGGGAGATGAAAAGAAGTAACTGTCAAAATGTCTGTAGTAGTTTATGGAGAGTTGTGAATAATGATAAATATATTTGTGATGAGATAAAAATACAATAATAGTATCAGCGTTGTCAACTTTGAAATTTCAAAACGCACCAAAATGGAGAAAAAAACGCGCCATTTACAAAAAAACGCACCAAGCTTAGAATTTCTTTTTTAGTTTAAAATGTTTATTGAATTAATTTTGCATAAAAAGTATAATATTATTTTTTTTGTGAAAAACTTAACACTTAAACAGGCTTTTACAATTCAGGGCTAAAAAAATAAAACCTATAAAAACTCAACAGATTTGTTTATATTAATTTTTATCATATAGATAATGATTTTTTTTTTTAAATTTCATAAACTCTGTAAAAAACTTTTTAAAGAGATCAACGATTAATAGTAAGAATTCGAAACTAATAAAAGTTAAGTTTTTATTATTTTATTCAAATATTTAAAAGAACAATTTATCAGAAGTTTAGTACATTTACCCGTATTAAAAATATAACAATGAAAATAAACAGGCTTTTACAAAATGTATGTGTATGAACATAACTTAAAAAACTTGCCCTTAATTATGGAAGTGGTATACATAACTTATACGCATTTTTGATTCGATATGGTAAAGTAAATTTATACAGGGTGGGCCAAAAGAAACCAAGGGGTGTAAAAGTTTAATAACTTTTTTGTTTATTAATTTTTTTTTTATTTTTTCTTTCAGATTATATAGACAACACTTGGAGAATTTATAATGGAGAGGTTCACAACTGAACAGAGAACCAGAACAATAGAATTTTATTATTTAAGCCAGAGATCAATTATTTTAACGCAAAGAGCATATCGTCGACATTTTAACGTCAGAATTTCGCCCTCTGAAGCGATGATTCGTTGCTTAGTTAATCGTCTTCAATACATGGCAGCGTAAGAGATTTGCCTCGAACCGGTAGACCACGTTTAAGTCGCACTGCGGAAAATATTGAACGAGTACAGCAAAGTGTTAACGAAGCACCAGAAACATCTGGCAGAAGGCGTTCTGCTCAGCTAGAAATGTCTCGTACGTCACTACGGCGCATTTTAAAAAAAGATTTACAGTTATACCCATATAAGGTGCAATTGGTCCAAGAATTAAAACCCGCAGATCATCGGCAATGTCTAAATTTTGCAGTTAAATTTCAAGAGTTGGCCAGAAATAAAATCAACTTTGTTGAAAATTTGATTATGAGTGATGAAGCTCATTTTCATTTGAAAGGCTTTGTTAATAAGCATAACTGTAGGTTCTGGGGTTCTCAAAATCCAAGAGCCATTCATCAACGCCAATTGCACCCCATCAGATGTACAGTATGGTGTGGGATCACATCTGAAAATGTCATTGGGCCCTACTTCTTCGAGAATGAAGATGGAAGTGCTGTAACCGTAAATGGAGAGCGGTATCGGTTTATGATAGAAAATTTTTTACGTCCTGCTCTTGAAAACAGACCTGGTATGTGGTTTCAGCAGGACGGAGCCACTGCCCATACTGCCCGAGACACAATGGCACTTTTAAGTCAAATTTTTGGAGAGCGAATAATTTCTCGAAATTCGGAAATTATTTGGCCAGCGCGATCGCCAGATTTGACAGCACCCGACTATTTTCTTTGGGGTTTTTTGAAGGAGCGAGTGTATGTGAACAAGCCAGAGATAATCCTTGAACTCAAGGCAAACATTGTTGCAGAAATTCGAACGCTACAGCCACAAGTTTTGAAAGATGTTATGGAAAATGCTCTAAAAAGAGCCCATCAGTGCGAAGCTGAAAACGGTGGTCATTTAAGAGACATCATTTTTCATACTTAGTGTAAAAAAGTTTCCATTTTGTATATTATATAATCTGAAAGAAAAAATAAAAAAAGTTAATAAAAAAAAAAGTTATTAAACTTTTACACCCCTTGGTTTCTTTTGGCCCACCCAATCGAGACTAGTACACCTCTAAATTAAACTGTTGCATAACAAAAAATATTTTTGGATTTTTTCAAATGTTATCTAAGTCCTCGTCCAGACTTGCAATTTTTGTTGCTGCAATTTCTTAAAATTCTGCTCTCAAATTGCATAAGTGTCCACATTATGAAATTCTAATATTGCAATTATGCATTAAAAAAACTATTACACCACAAATTTCTTTGAAAAATTAATATTTCTATTTATTTTTTGTTATATTTTTTGTTTTTGATACAACTGAAGAAATAAAATTATAAAAAACGTCAAATACAACTAACAACTTGAAATTAACAATTACGAATTTCAATTCAAAAGAGAATTGCCGAGCACATGAAACTGTGTATCCCTCCCCAATCTTCTCACCTCTCTCACCAGTGAACTCAAGAATTGCTGCAACAAAAATTGCAAGTCTGGACAGGGACTATTAAATATCTCGACCAAAGGAATTTAAATTAATAAATCTAATATTTTCATCATTCTTATTATCATCGATACATTAGACAGATTTCATTTCAAATTGTGATGTTTTATAAACATCATTACTATTAATATGGTAATTAACACTATCAGGAAGATGACAAGTTTGACAACAACAATTTTCCGGTTGTTATGTTAAATTTGCGTTGGTGCCACCAAAAATTAAAAAACGCACCGAAATTTTAAAAAAAGCGCACCACGCACCAACTAAGGAATTTTTCGCACAAAAAATTTCAAAAAGCACCCAAAATGGTGCGAAACGCACCAAGTTGACAACGCTGAATAGTATGTACGAAAAAATTAGATGTTTTCTTTTTTGGAATTTTGAAAACTTTGGCCCAAAACTCCCACACACATGTGTAGTTTTATAAAAAAAAAGTTTTATATTTTTTATATATAAATATTTCGCAGAGAGAAGCGAAAAAGAAACAAAATAAATGCCAACCTAAATTAATAGTTTGGCAATAGTACAATGACCACTTAGTAAACAACCAAAAAAAATCCAAACAAATTTCGAATTCGACGGGTACAACAAAATATTTTGTTGACTCAACAAGTTGTTTTTTTGCCATTGCCCATACATTGTTTCATGTTTTAGCCACAGCGAAAATACCCCTCAAGCATCAAAACAATAATAAAATGAAATAAATACACACTTATAAAAACGTTAACACACAATCTTAACAATTTATTTGTTACACATTGTTTTTTTAAGGTTTAATTTTAGTTTGCATGAAAAAAAATGCCAGGGTCATTTGAAATATAAACAATAGAGAAACAGAAAAAAAACCTCTTCAATATTTGAATGGCGCTTCAAACAATTATTAACAAAAATTTATGTTAAATCGTAATTTTATTACCATAAAATATACTTTAAAATTAATAATTTAAAAGCTAGAACTACTCCTATTTAAGAAGTTTTAAGTGGTTTTTTTGGTGACTGTGGGGAATGTATCCTAGATATTAGAAGCCGATTAAAAACCAATTAAGAATAAAAATGCAATACTTTAATATCTAACTTAAAATGGCACCGCAATATACAAAAACTAAATGCTGCGTTGTGGAATCCATCCTACAGTTGTATTTTCTTCATTTTCATTTTGACGATTTTTATCAAATAACTCTCTACCGAATGACTCCCTACTGAATTAAAAAAGAAATCAAAAAAAGGAATGCAAAACAATGCATCAATAAAATTGTTATTACCTCTGCAAACAATGCGTCGAGTTTGTTGCCTTTGTACCGTTTTTCCATGGGCATTGTGGTTTGGTGAAACCGTTCTCCTTGCTCATCGGATTCGGTAATAAATAGCCTTTTCACACTTACTCACATCTTTCATCTTTCATCAATTTGTAGAGTTGTGCTTATCAGCTCTTTTGAGTGACCGCTCTTTTCAGCTCAGCTCACTTTACTGAAGTATTTCATTCAGTTGGCTCAGTAGCTCAGTTCATTTGTAGTCAAAGATTTTATCACGCTTAAAGAAAGAGCGAAAACAGAAGCATAAAAAGTGACAGATTTATACAATGAGTGTGTGCGTGTGTGCGTGGTCATACATTACAAAGCAACGTAGATAAAATATAAAAAATAAATAAAATTAAAATACGAGTAGTTTAATTAGTGGAATTTGTTAATAAATATATCTAATTACATAAGTAGATATACATACATGTACTATGTATGTACATATGTATGTACAATCAAAATTAAAATTATTTAATGTTTCAGATATTTTAATATTATCACAATAAATATATAAAATTTTTTTTATCTACTTGTGCGTCAAAAAAAATTGCTAAAAACTACAAGACTTGTATCGAACTATTTCAATAGGTCGTTTTAGACACAAACCTGGTATCAAAGTCGCTTGAAATACATAGGTTTGTGTCTAAAACGAGCTGCTGAAAGAGTTTCATGGAAGTCTACATGTAATTTAAATGGGTTTGATTATAGGTTTGTGTCTAAAACGAGCTACTGAAAAAGTTCGATACAAATCAAGAAACCACTCAGTACTGAGCTGAAAGCGCTCAGTAGATTGACCGGCTCACAGCGCTCAGTCAGGTGAATCGTTCAATTCAACTAGTTCATTCATGAGCTGCACAACTCTATCAATTTGGCAAGATGATAACATCTTCCCATAAGAATTATACAAGGCTGAATGTTCAACATCTTTCAACATCTTCAAAAGATGTTCCTATCTCACTTTGTTCCATTCAACATCTTTCGATTATTTTAGTGTCATCACTAGAAAAAATGTATACAACTACATATATGCATACATGCATACATACTATAAAAATTTATTGACATGTATGTATGTATGTATAGCTACCCTGCAGTCAGACTGGGGCCAAGTGTCTCTATGTCAACACTAAAATTCTAGTAACTAAAGCTATGTACAGACGGTTGTCAGATCTTACAATATTGCCAGTAAAATGTGCTCAAAATTTCTTACAACCGTGTGAACTGACAATTTTTGTCAGACGTCATTGCCAGAAAAAGCATTGTCAGTCCATTGCAAGACTAGCAGCTGACAAGAAATTGTCAGACATCTTACAATCGTGTGAACAAATTGTATAATTATTGCCAGATATTTGTCAGACATTTTAATATTGTCAGATGTGCGAAGTTTATCCATCTGACAATGGCGTCATTGTAAGAGAATTCTTTCAATGGGCAACACTGCACACGCTTGATTTTAAAGAAAAAATTTATAATAAAATATATGCACACAAAATCATTGCAATTGCTTCTTTATGGTCCATAATAATTTATACTTTCACTTTTTACATTTAACACAAACACAAACGATTGATGTTTAACAATTTCTAACAAATGCTTTGAGTCTGGCAACGCATAACAACAGATCTTACAATTTGTGCCTATGACATCCGTGTGAACTGACAATTTTTCGACTGACGATTTTGTCAGATGAATTTATTGCCATACAACCGTCTGGCAATAAATTGTAAGATTTTCTTACAACCGTGTGAACTGACAAGGAATATTGTACTGGCAATTTTCGATTGGCAGTACATTGTCAGCACATTGCCAGATCTGACAATATTTTAAGATCTGACAATCGTCTGTACATAGCTTAACATTGTCTACAATTTCTCTTCAATTCTTCAGTATAAAAGAAATAGAGAAAACAGATGTGGTGTATTTCTGTTGGATTTTGCAACAACTTGTCAATATACATAAATTTGTATGTACTTAAGGTATAGAAATGTACTAGTAAATGTCTGGTTGGTATGTCTCCATGTTCCCATAAGAACTATGAGTTCACTACCTAGTCAATTATTTTAGTGTTACTAGTAGATTTTCAATGACAAGCATATGCTAAATGTCTATAGCATAAAGTATTGTATGGGGAATAATTGTAGAGTAGTACTGGTGACAAAGTCAAAAGCGACTCAGTACATTTTCACTATTCGCACTTTCTGCAGGGTACATATGCATGTACATATGTATTTACATTCAAATCTAAATTTTGGAATATCCTTCCCAAAAAAAAGATCCGTAATTACTTCAAGATTTTATTATATACATATGTATATGTATGTATATAATAAAATCTTGTGTATATTTTTCCACATCGAAATAAATTACGTAAAAGTAGTTGCAAATGTCTACGCGAAATCTTTGAGAATAAAGTTTGTAATATTTCTTCATCATCATTGTCCGCTGACATAATTTCTACTAATTCTGCATATTGTAGCATTATTTGTTTCTGCTCCTTAACAGCAGCAATTAAATTAATTTCTACTGAATTTTTAAATTACATTTTATTATTTAATTTTTAGTTGCTTGCTCACACTCGTAAAAATAGTATTATAATACATGACAGATGAAAGATATTGTAATGTGAACAGGTTTTTTTCAATTTTCAACATATTCCATGCATTCCTCAAAGATGTGAGTGAGTGTGAAAAGGGTATAAGGAGTTGTTTGATAAAATCGTCAATATGAAAATGAAGAAAAAGCAGCTTTAATGTCATTGATATTCGATTTTCTCAAAATAATAAAGCATTTCTTTTAGCCGTTCTCTTGCTTCCGGTTCCGCGTCTCGATTCCCTCCCAAGATTCTGGTGCATACACGCTGACGGTAAGTCCATGCAATTGAATGATTTCCAGCAAGCGATGAATCAAAGTTCCTCTTGAATAGCTTTGTAATGTCAGGGCCATTAAGTACGCCTGTTAAATGAAGACAAAAAATAAAGACAGAAAAGAAAACATTAGCACAGTTTAAATAGTACAATAAGGTGAACAAAAATTCGTTTTAAATTTACTACAATACCTTTATTAGTTTTGTCATCGCTATGCTTTGAGAAAATGCTTTTCAAATATTCGAATGCGTTTGGACAATTTACACTTCGATGAATTTTTTAACAATTCCCAATTTTATGTGGAGCGGTGGCAGCAAGATGTCTTGAGTATTGTCAATTAAAGGTGAATGCACCTTTCTATGTTGTCAGATTCGGACTACGATTTGGATTCACAACTTAAGAGAGTGACATTTGCAAGTCCTGGGCCATCAACATTATAAACATAATACTAATATTGTTTTTATTATTTTTGTAATAGATAGCGTAGTATCTCGATGTTGAAGTAAATAAAAAACAAATGAAATTAAAATATTTTCGGGAAAATTTTTACTTCTGCGGCTACCTAAGCGCTACCTAACTAGTGGTCTCCACTTGGTATGGGCATCATATCGCACGTCGCAAACAGGGTTGTCAGATTTTATCCGACCTATTTCGCCAAATTGATTTTAAAAATCGCCAAAAGTCGCCAAAAATCAGTTTTATGCAGTTTTTCTTAGTAAATATTTGATAATAAATTTATTTTTATAAAACACTTTTTTAATATAAATTTTTTTTTGAAATGATCGTATCAAAATTTAACAGAAAATCGCCAAAATTAGAAATAAAATAGCCAAAAACTATTTCTTGTAAATTTTTCTCATTCAAATTCAATGACTATAATTAATATAAGAAAAATCATCAAAATCAAATTGTTTTAACTTCTTGCGGACGAGTTTTGGTAGGATTTATTTTTGACTTCAAGAAACTAATTTTCCTAAATTATAATAATTTTGAAGTTCAATTTTGTTTAAAAAATAGCCATAATAATCGCCAACAAATTTATTTATCGCCATTAAAATCGCCATGTCGCCCAACTAAAAATTTGGACGCCAAACAAGTTGAAAAATCGCCACGTTTGGCGAGAAATCGCCATATCTGACAGCCCTGGTCGCAAATAGCGAATGGAGACCGCTCATATACATGTTTCGTCCATGCTCCGACATGGATGCCCGAACATATACCTGGGGACAAATTACTGCATTCGATAGAGTTCGAAATTTTAAAATGTTTCCATATAAACTCCATTGAAATATTTCGTAACTTCGTTCGATAACCAGTGCCGTAATTTGCCCCCTGATCAACAATGTTCGCCATGAAATTCGCCATCCGTAACCATTTGCAATAGAAAGAAAGAGAGAGAGAACAAAATTGGTAAATATTCCATCTCTATTGCACTCAAAAAAACTCAAAATACTTTGATATGCCTGAACATGGACATCGCAAGTATTCACCACAATAAAGAAGTTGATAAATTTTCCACAGTTGCTCTGCCGGCGTCATGTTCATGTCATATCCAAGTCGATGGCTAGTGCAGACGTAGGGTAAATGGTGTTTTAAGAATCATTCCTAGTAATTTCATATGTTCCAAAAAGTTGTTTATTGAGATCTTAGATACATTTTTGTACTTAATTGTTTCCTTGAATTTTGAATGGTTTGCTAACTATGGACCTGAACTGGAGGGAAAAGGTAAAAAAAAAAACGATTTTTTTTTAATTTTTTGCGATTTTGATCTTGAAGATGAAGTTTTTTGATTTTATATGTGCACAATTTTTGTTCTTTATGACAAGGGCTACAACTTTGCCTCAGAGAGTAAATCAAAATTCCGAACGGTTTGCAAGATATGAGCCTGCGGTTTGCAAAAATGCCACTGAGGCCCCAAATTTTTGGTGGCACACAAGAAAAAGTGCATGACTTTGGGCAAACCTGGGAGGCACGTAGTGGTGTCTGTATATGGCTATTTTTTTTCGTGTTGCACTGTATTATTGTTGCGGCGAGACTAATTCATCCGGCATAAAAATGTATACGTATATTTACATAGCTTTGTGTGTGTTAGTGTTTTATGTATTCATTTTATGTTTGCTGTTTTTTGAAATAAAGTGTGTATCGGGGTTGTGCCTGGTTGAAAAATTATGCCAACCACAAAACCACTCTCTTTGCCTCTCTCACCTACAAACTGGCATGTTATGCCAGCACAATTGTTCTCGTGTGTGAAAGGCCATTCACTGGCATAAATATTATTAGCTGCTTCCGGTCATTTTAAGTTGGCAGCACCTCGAAAACAGGGTTGCATTTCATCAAAACCCACTTAAAACCAATACAAAAATGGTTTTATAGTATGTTTCCACCGGCATGATTTAGACAAATCATGATGATTTGTGCCAATCATGTTAGTTTATACATGATTTAACATACATATGGATAAATCACCTCAAAGTAGTTGATTTATTTTAAATAATGTCGAAAATACTATTTTTCGAACTCAATTTATATATGCATCCCTGCGTTGCTTTTAAAATTACAAACTCCATGGTCATCCATCAATAGTGATTGACAATTTCAAAAAAAAAAAAAAAAAATTACATTAAGGAATATTTAATAAATTTTAAATGTCAACTTTATGTGGATAAAATTCACGTTACAGCTGTTGCGCCGCCCACCTTATAAAGCACGAGCATAAATTGAATGCGAAAATTCGCACACCAAATCACTCACAAGCTCTGATTTGATTTAAAGTTAGTGGAAACATACTATTAAGTTGGTTTTAACAAAATCATTTTATATAGTAAAACTAGGTTCTAACAGTCGGTTTAAATGTTAAAACCAACTTTTATTAAAACCATGTGAGTGTGTAAACACTAATAGTTTCAGAGATGCAGAAATCGCCCTTTATAGTTTCTAAAAACTATATAAACGCACATCAATCCTATTCTTTTAATTGTATAAAAATCGTTCGATAGTTATGAAGGGGAGAAATCTCCCCTGTCCTAGGTTTTAAAAATATGAAGCTTTCGCTTCCTTTTAGATGCAGATGTATATAAGTTTTTAATAGCATAAAAATTGGTTGGATAATTTCGTAGAGGCTGAAATTGCCTCTTCCCTGCTGCCCTATCTGTTTTTAATTTAAACACTTATTATATCTTTAGACATACGGGGCTATCATGAATAAAATTCGGTGTGAAATTTCTCCCTTTTCTAATTAGAATTTTTTTGTTTTCCCTTGCTATTAGTTGGAATTGTTCCCCGGGATAGATTTCACGCGGAATTTTGTTCATGATTGCCCTGATAAACTTTGCCATAATCGTTTGTTATTGTTACTTTGGCATAGTTTGATTTTGTTGCGCGGTGTTATTTTTCTTTTACATATGGGCAGGTTCATTACAAATTACTAAAGTAATTTCCATAAAAGACAATTATAATACACATGACAATTGCTTGAAATCGTTATTAAGTTGTTTGTTATTTAAGTCTTACTTGTATTTGCAATTTTTTTTTTTTTTTTAACCGGAGTAACTTAACTTGAAGTTAATTATCGAGTTACGTGTATTTCAATATTGAATATACATAAGTACAACAAACAAAATTTGTGCAAATAAAGGGTTATTTATTTACTTAATAAAACTCGTATTGAGTTTTGTTGCCATTGCATGGTTTCTAATCCATTCTACTTATTAGTTTTGGGAAGGCTATATGTCAACTCAAGTTATTTGCTTTCAAATGAAATTGTTAATATAATTCTGGGAACTTGTACGGATTTATGAAAATGACAAATTCATTTTGTGTTCTATTGCCTCAAGGGCAGAATGAAGATGTTTTGACTTGTTTCTTTTCTTTTACAAAACACAAAGGCAACTTTTAGCAAATATTTATTTAAGAATCTTATTGTTGATTTTTTTTCATCTGCAAAATTTTGTGCTACAACGACTTCATTATACCGTATAAATATATTTATTATTAATGTGTTTTGTGGTAGAGAATTTGTATGAAAAAAAAGCTTTTATACGTTTTCATAAAAGGATCTATTGGCAACGTCCAACAGAACGATTTCCAACACGTACCAATGTGCTCTCTGCAGATGATCAAATAAGCCTTTCAATCGGTGCATATGTGTGCTTGTCGCTTAAAAGGAGACGGATGATAATTTTTTGTTTTTAGCGGCAACTGCAGTTTTGTTAGAAAAAGAAAAAAACTGGACGAAATCTTAGTATAAAGAAATTTAGTAAAGTGCGACTTTGACTCGCACATGAAGGGTTCCAGACACTACATACATATGTGTTACTATACGAACCTTGGTCTATATTTGCGAATATCTAACCTGATGCAGACACATTTTAAAAACTGTGATGTATCCGGCAAACTGTTTTTTTCGGTTTTTGATGTTTTTTTTTAGTTTTGGAGCTTTTTGTTAGTTTTGGCGGTTTTTTTTTTGGTTCTAGCGATTTTTTCGATTTTTGGTGGTTTATTTTAGTTCTAGCGATTATTTAGTTTTGGCGTTTTTTCTCGTTTTGGCGATTTTTTTGGTCTTGTACGATTTTTTTTAGTTTTGGGATTTCTTATGCTGACTCCACAATCCGGGCATTTACGAATAAAATTTCGTGGGAAATTTCTCGCTTTTCCAATAAAAATTTTTTTGTCTTCCCTATTATTTTCTATCCCCCGTCTAGATTGGCAATAAATATATTGGCAATATAGCAATAGCTCCGGCAGAATAGCGGAACAATATTGCTTATTGCTTTACTTATGTTAAGGGTATGGGAAATCGTAGCCACAATATGGAAAAAGTCAACAAGAAAGGTGCGGAATAAAAATATAATTCACTTGTAAATATCTGGGGGTCTACTATGTAATTCGAAACGAAAGAAAATGCTTTCGAATTTGCATGCTTATAACATGTAAATTCGAAAGCATTTTCTTTCGTTTCGAATTACAGAGTAGACCCCCTGGTTAATCGAAAAATTTTTTTATTTTTAAAAACTTATAACAATACAAATTATTTCACTACAAACGTTTTTAAGAGACTATTTTCCTTTTTTAATATACATACTCATGTATATTTTCTCAATTTCACTACTATCTAAATCCCAAACGCAATACAGAAAAGTTGACGTTTCATGTTCGCAATAATTGTCAACGAAAAACTGTTGACAATTATTGTAAGCACTGGCAATAGCAATATTTTGACATTTGCTGCAATATATGTTAATGAATTTATTGCCAGTCTAGATGGGGGGTATTGTTTGAAATTGTTCTGGGGGAAGAATTTCTCACGGAATTTTATTATACTGGTGGCAACGTTTATCATTTCTGATATTTTTCGTTGTGTACCGTTGCTTTCCATATACAAATTATAATGGGAACATTTTGAAAATGACACCACAAAATGACAACACAAGCTGGATGTGTATTTGGCATTAATCAATCCAAGAACTTAAATGGGATGGCTTCAAATAGCGTGAAGAAGCAATCGCCTGTAACACAAAATTCCATCTTTGTTCCAGGCATGTAGACAGTTCTATTGTTTCAGCTTAACAAAGAAGAAAATATAAAAAAGGTAATAAAGTAATTGCTGGGAAAATATTGTATCAATACTTTAAACATCGTTGTTGTTGTTGTTGTTGTTTGCAAGTTTTTAAGCGAAAAAGCTAAAAGTTATCTCAAGATAAAATAAGCGTAAATGTCCGTAAATTACAAAGAATCAGACACAATATATACGCAAACAATTACTGTGGCGAAGGGAAAGGAACACAGTAAGTAACTAAAAAATAACAACAATAACAAAATAAAATAAATCTGCAAGAAAGAAACTAAGCCGCCAACGGACGGACATCAACTGTCATATAACACACATTAAGTACGAACAAATTAGCCCAACTCGTCTTGATTTGAAAAGTACGTGTATGTTTTTAAAGTGGATGGATGATGCTTTGCTCCATTTTCCTGCCAAGACACATTTGTTATTGTTTTCTTTTTTCGTCGTCTGCTTTATTGCAAATTGTAACAACTACTTAACAGCCAACAAAATTACCAACCAGCCAAAACAAATCTAGACTTTTACAGCTGAATACAAAAAGAAATTCCAACACGTCTGCTGTTGCTGCTGCCGCCGCCGTCGTTGATTTCTGTGATGATGATGATGTACAAATGTCTGCAACTTCTTATATGCAGCCAAACAACCAACTAACCAACCGTCCCATCTCATCCCATGCATTTATTCAAGCATTTACTTTGGAAAGGCACAACTGCAATATAATGATGCACATAGCATACTCGTGTAACATTTATTCCATATAATCTTTGTTCAGTTTTGTGGATAAGATTGAAAACCTTTTATTGCAAAAGAATATTATTGCATGCATCTACTAAAAGTTCTTCCATGTGACCCATAGTAATTCTTGAGATTTTCACAATATTATTTATCACATTTTGTGCTTTTCTCAGGTGTATTAAATAAATCTGTTACTTCTCTTAATAAGTGCGAAATCAGAGCTATAAAGTTAAAATTCTTGCAACATATTAGACAAAATTTAAAACTCGTTTTAGGTTTATAATTATTAATTTATTTTTAAAAATTTCGTGTAAAGTCTTACGAGTAACATTTTTGGGAGATATCTTCCTCCTCAATCTATTGCCCGTGATTTTTGTACCTTTTTAAAAAAGGAATGAAATAAGTGCCCTCAAACGAGAATATAACGCGTTGAAATATTTTTTTCCACTACAACTAGAATATTTTAAAACACAAATTTACTTACTTAAAAATTTTTAAGCTGAAGTTTGTTAGTATAATGCGTTTTTTTATAGAATTACTTTATTTAGGCTTCTAAGGTCATTAAATTTGATTTAAATTGAAATGCAAGGCAATTTTATTTAATTTATTAACGTTTCGTTGAGATTTTCCAACATCTTCAAGAATAATATTTTTATTGAAATTTGGTAACATTAATAAATAAAATAAAAATTTTAATACAATAATGATAATCAAGCAATAAACTTGTTTTGTTTTTCAATTCAATTCATTTCAAAACTTTACAAATCTTCTTCCCGTCTTATACACTCATTTAGAACTGACAGCGGGAAAAATGTTCACGGGAGATTCACAAAAGCATTTTTCCCTCAATGGCTATAAAAATTTAATGTGAACAAAATTCCACTTTAAATTTTTTTAACACACTAATAATCCAAAATTATCATTTAACTATAATATTTAAGTATAATAATTTTTTAATTAAAAATGCATTGAATTTGATTATTGAGGGGGTTAGCCGGATCCTATGCTAATTTAACTGTTGATAATGCAGATCATCAGGGAACCTTTACCCAAATTTTCTTAGAACAACTAGAGTTATTATGTTATAAACTTTCATTTAAACAAATGAGAATCTCAACAACAAATAACAAAGTTGAAGCAAGAACTCAATAATCAACATGTTTTTTATTTTCTTAACTCATGTTTTATACTCGGCAGTTTTTCTTGAAGCAAGTCTGAGTTTATTGGAGAGAGAGGAAAGAAGAAAGAAGGGGGGTACTGACTTGCTTGTACAGAAAAGTTACTTCAATTCCCTTTTGTTATTTCATTCGCAGCATTAAAACAATAGGAAAATTGAACAAGAAACCGTCTGAGTGTAAACAAACGAGCAGTTTTGAAAGAGAATTGAAGATAACTGCTTCAAGAAAAACTGCCAAGTCTAAAACATGACTAAGCATTAAACACATTCACCACAGCAGGCTACACGAACACACGACTTCAAATGCCGCTAGCAGCATTTGTCGCCTCGTAGCCGGCTACTTAATTATTTTGGAGACGGCAGCAGCACCATCTGCAGTTGATATTCAAGCACAAAAAAATAGTTCAGTATTGCCAATTTTATATGTTTTGCATTTATAAAAATTAATTACTCTTTTAAAATGTACTTATTTCACGTAAAAGTACAAAAATGAATCAATTTATTCTTAACATCAATTTTTGGATATTATTTCTGTTAAATAATATGAAGTAATTGTACAAATCATTCATTCAACATCTTGCATTGTACTGGCAATACTGAATTTTCTCATTGTAGCCAAAGAAATAGAAATTAGTTTAATTGGACTTCAACGGCAAAATCAGCATAGACAACAACCTGTCGCCATGTTGGCTTGCTGTCTTCAAAAGAATCATTCTCATATAAACATGTGTATTCTATCCTTGACATTTGGTAGTCGGTAGCTTGCTGTGGTGAATGTGTTTAATGCTTTACTTTACCATTGCTACATTGGCTTACTTTGTTTCAGCTTCAAATTGTATTTGTAAAAGTATGTAAAAAGAAAATAAATGTAAATAACAACAACAACTATTCAAGAATAGAGTGTTGCCACATAAGTATTTTTTGACCGGGTGCAGTCAATTTAATAATTAGTGTTTTTTATGAGAATTGTTACAATTTAACTTTAAAATTTTTTTGGTTGATTGTTGAGTTATTGTTTCAACTTTCTTATTTGTTTTTGAGCTTCTCATTTGTTCAAATGAAAATTTATAAAATAATAACTCTAGTTGTTCTAAGAAACTTTGGGTAAAGGTTCCCTGATGATCTGCATTAGCAAAAGTGAAATGCGCATAGGATCCAGCTAAACCCCTCAATAATCAATTTCAATGTATTTTTAATTAAAAAAAATATTTTACTTAATAAGTAAAATATTAATTTGGGATTATTAGTGCGTTTAAAAAATTTTAAACTTAAATTTTAACAATTCCCATAAAAAATCACTAATTATTAAATTGACTGCACCAGGTCAAAAAATACTTGTGTGGCAACACTCTATTCTTAAATAGCTGTTGTTGTTATTTACATTTATTTTCTTTTTACATACTTTTACAACTACAATTTGAAGCTGAAAAAAAGTCAGCCAATGTAGTAATGGTAAAGAAAATAAAAAACATGTTGATTATTGAGTTCTTGTATCAACTTTATTATTTGTTTTGAGCTTCTCATTAGTTTAAATGAAAGTTTATAAAATAATAACTCCAGTTGTTCTAAGAAACTTTGGGTAAAGGTTCCCTGATGATCTGCATTAGCAACAGTGAAATGCGCATAGGATCCAGCTAAACCCCTGATTAATCAATTTCAATGTATTTTTAATAAAAAAATATTTTACTTTATAAGTAAAATTTTAATTTGGGATTATTAGTGGGTTAAAAAATTCTATGTAAACTTAAATTTTAACAATTCCCATAAAAAACACTAAAAATTCTGTTTGTTATACGCGATAGAGGTGAATAAGTATGTACGTTTAAATAAGTGAATTAACTCTATCAAAGCTCTTCATATGTTTCCCACTTTACTGATATGTATAAAGTTATTCTATTTTCTACAATTTTCTTGTTCAACAATATTTATTTGTGGCTGGTAGCTATAAAAGGGACTTATCTGCCAGTTAATCATTGGCAAATACATTATTAACTTGTTTATTTGCTAATAAGCCGCAAAATTACATCCTTCTGGCTTAAAACTCTTCTATAATACATATTTATTTGCAATTACACACACACACACACATACACACGTGTGAACACATAAATATATATACGTATGTACATAGAATACCACAGATGCACATGCACTTGCCCATACCTAAACACTCAAATTAACACAAAACTGTAAGTGAGAAGGAGAATGTGTGTGTTTATGCGTATTTGTACATGCAGACAGCTTGTAATGTTCGCACTACCAACAGCAACAAACAGCTGCAGCAACAGTGCAACACAAATATTAATGTAATCGATATGTTGCTGTGTCGTTTCGTCTGCATAGTTAAAAAGCACAAGCGCCTCTGCTCCCGAGTTTTTTTTTCTTATATTTGATTTAAGCCTTAGGGGCCAGAATTATTGTAATTGAAAACTTGTAAAAACAAAATGTTTCTTGTAATTACACAGACATTAAGTGGGACGTGCGTAGTCAATTTTTTAATTGGATTATAATAAATGAAATGAAATGATAATAAAGAAGAAGAAAAAAAACAACAATTACAAACACGTACATAAATATTTATGTAATGTACACATGTGTTTAATTTATGTATGGCTGTGGAAAGTGTTAAAAATTTTGAATCAGAGATTAACACGACATTTATTTTGTGTGATTTGTAATTTTAGGGTCTTGCGCAAGTTTTTTTTATTTGATTTATTTATGATGTTTGTATTTGTAATGTTTAGAAATAATAAATAAAACTATCTATACATTCTTCAAGCTAAGGATTTATTATTTGATTAGCTATATAAATTATTAAACATGTTGTTATTAGAAATTAAATCTAATAAAAACAAACGTAAAGAGCAAACGACAATGGCAATACTGTTGTAAATTTAGAGATGGTAAAATTGAAATTTCATTACAAAAAAGGTCTCAGTAAATTGTAATACGATGAATCAATTCACATATTATATTTGCACTGAAAACTGAATATAAAGCTGAAATTTGCATCAACTGACTACACAGTGGACCAAACAAAATAACGCTGATGATGAAGTTGTGGCGAACTTGGAAAACAACTAACTAGTTATTGCGTTCTGCTAGTGTTTGTCAGAATATTAACAATTAACTTTGGTTTTAATTTGTTCCTTAAAAAATTATGGCATGTAAAATTTGGCTTATAAAGTGATACAAACCTTAGCCTAATCAAATCATAAATATAGGAACGAAAATTTCTTTCATCAACCTTTGAGACACACACAGCTGGAGGTCCGATGTTGTTCCTACGAGTAATAAGCAACTTTAGACTGGTCCTTAATAAGAAAAATAGTTTTGAACAACGTTTGAGATACACATCGTCGGTTGGTTATTGGTTTGCGGCACAGTATATTCAAAATATATTATGTTCGCAGCAAACCAATAACCAATCGGCAAGTTGGCGAGACATCGCCACATCTGGGAGCCCTTCTTCATTTTTCAATGATATCTGGTAGCATTATTTTTCAGTGATATCAAATCGTTTATTTATAGTAAAAATCACTATTTTCAAAGTAAAGTTAGTAAGTTATCAGACAGAAGCTAACACATAATTTGCAAAAAAAAAAAAAATGCTGATTAAAAAAACGGCTAAGCCGAAGCCGAAAATAAGCCGCATTGGTCGGCGGCGGTTAAGGCTCTTTGAAAATTACCGGCGACGGTTTCGTTCCCTGGTTCTTATTTTCGAAAAGTTTTAAATTGTTCCTTTTAAAGAAAATGCAGCGGAGAAAAGATAAATGTGGATCGGCAGTGCATTTGGTTCCTCTAGGGGTAACCTGGGCCTTGTTAAGATGATGGGGTAAATTTTATAAAAAAAATATGTTTGTATGAAACTGCCTCGAGGACGGGGAAAAATAATTAGTTAGAGTTAGGTCTTACATTTTACCCTTCTTAGAACAGACCGGGGGTAGTTAGGAGACTTTTCCTGAATTTTGAAGTCTTTATCGCGAACTTTGACCTCGATGCGGCACGTGTTAATATTAAAATAGTCACTTGTACATCAGTACGTGGATTAATTAGCTTTTTATTGATCGTATCGCTATGATAAATATAACAAACATTTATCGACTTATCCAGTAATTTATTTTAGGGCGATTCGATTCTGACGGGTGCAACATTTAGACGCTTTAAACGCCTTTTACTAGTAGAAAGAAACACATTTTCAATTAAGTTATTTCTAGAAGGGGTAACATTTTTTTATATACTATTGTTATCTATTTACAAGAATTTATATGAAACGCTCAAATAGCCACGAGAGAGCTTTAAAGTGCATGACGGGTGCAACCAAATTGGCCCACTTTCATAAGATCATACCACAAAAACACAAAACTCTGCTAATTTTTAAACTTTTATTTTATTATTCTTGTGAAAAATGAGATATCAGACGATAATTATCAAATCAAACATCGTAGAGAAATATAATCCAATAATAAGAAATTTGCTCTTTAAGCCATGACGGGTGCAAATCTATGTATCTTAATGCGAAGTGCACAACAAATTTATATTTTTAAATAAAGCTTAAAAGTTTACGTATAAAAAAATTATATTAATTTAAAATATATATGTATATTTTACTTTAAATTGGCATCAAAAAAAGTATCAAAAAATTATTTGAAAATTGATGTTAAAAGTTGTCTAGAATAGAATCGCCCTTTAACAATATTCGCTATCGGTTGAAGTAAAAATGTAGAATCACAGGCTCAAATTCATTTATCTTTTCTTTTATTCTTGTCTGTGCTTTTCTCATATTTTGACATTTTGTGAGTAGAGATGCCACATGATAATCTCATTAAGTGATCAGTACAACACAGATCTAAACTATCGAAAAAAAAAAACAGAATCACATTATTGTTACTGCAAAAGAATAAATAAATATATCGATAAATATTACGATATTCACAGTTGTTAAGCAGCTCTGGGTTGAGGAACATCTCTCGCGTCGTCGTAATTATTTCTTACGTGCTGTCAGGCTCATGGTACAATTATACTAGGTACATGCACGACTACAACAAAATTACAACACCAAAAAACACATTCATTTTGTTGGTATAAACAAACGTATAATTGTCAGAAACAGATGCCTTTTGTTTTTAAAAATAACAATTACAGGGTAACTAAAGTACAATTACAGACGCGGCATTCATGAATGATTATAGTCATTCAGTGTTGCCAATAGGTGTGTAATTACACAGAGTGTGCAATTACTCTCATATGTAGGCCATGTAATTAATTACATTAATATATAATCTGTGGGTAATTCTACTTTATGTTTTATTTTTATTTATTTTTGTTTTCATTTCAACTTACAAAAAACATTTGTAGTGTAATTTTCTTCAATATGTAATTGGAAACACATCCATGTGTAATTTCATTGGCAACACTGTAATCATTTTATGCACACACATACACTAACATTTTTGTAGCTTGTAAACAAAGTTTGACAACTGTAGGTATTGTATACATTAACAGGCTGGGCTTGTGCATGTACCTGTTATAATTGTATCATGGACAGGCTTGTATGTGTTGTTTGTCCTTCGAGAGTTTTTCGTCTCGCTCGCACTGCTTGACTGATCTGCCGCGGATAACAGTATAATATTGGGGTTGTTTTGTGGAATTTCTTTAACAACCACGTTGCTACTTCCTATGTGAAGGCATAGGTCGAGTACAGTCAGTCACAAAAGTTTTTTAAAATACTGTTAACCCTGCACACATAACCCTCGAACGTATCCCTCTAAACCTAACCATTCGTCGTTTCGACGAGCACGTTTTGGGGCGTATAATATCGGTTCTAAACATATATATTTTTGTACTTGCAACACATACATACCTTTAGCAAGTACTTTGTTAGTAAATACAACTATATATTTCTATTCTGTTACAAGGATATTTATTATAATCCATTTTTCCAAAAAGCATTTTTTTTTTTGAGATCACATTGTTATAAAATTTATTTAAACAAACAAAACAAAAAAGCCTTTTTCTCTTTGGCAAAACTTAACTATAACACTGTTGTCATTTAAAAAAATATATAAAATAAATTTTTTGAAGCGCATTGTGTGCAGAAATCAACTTTATGCTCGCCAACACTCGTCGAAGCGACGAACAAGTTTATCATATCTCAATAATTACGTGCTCACGCGCCGAGTTTGGTTGTCTCCTGCAAAAGCTCAGCGAAAACTAAGTTGGCAAGAAATTTAGCGGCGATCGGTGCACGTGTTAAAAAGAAATAGCAATTTTTTTGTCCGGTGTTCGTCGTTTCGACGAAGGTTATGTGTCTAGGGTTAATAAAATCTTGGGCATATGCTCTAGTTACTCCGCCCATATTTGTGCAACACCATATTATGCAAATTTACTTTGTATAATATGTTTCAATAAATAAATAGAATAAAATATTACGATATTCGTTTCGCAAAAAGTTGCTGTATCCATGTACAGAATATTCCAAATCGCTAACGGCAATGCAGCTCCTGATATTACGGTCACACTAGGCAAATATTCGCCCAAATAAGCGTAACTATTAAATGAAAGCATAAGTGTAATCCGAAACGGATTGGGTCAATATTGCTTGCACCTCTTCTAATCCTAATCTAACTTAACCTAAATACAAGCGAAAAACCTTTTGATTCGGACATGTGTTTATTAAGTTGCATTCCCAGGACGAATTTCATCGAAAATTCATCTAGAGTGATGAGGCCTCGAAGGTAACGAAAGCAATCAGAATTGGACCATAATTAAATAAAAATAAGGCTGGAATGGATTGTGCTATCGAGCGATCATTAACGATTTTGTATGGGCTGAATTGTAGGATGTTGGTGTGTGGACGACGTTTATTTGCAACAAGACGCTGCTACGTGCCTCACAACTAACTAACTACTATTGCTATTTAGCTTGAAAAGTTTTCTGACTGTGTTACTCATCCAAATTGGCCACCGAGATCTTGCAATTTAAGGCCATCAAAAGTGGTCACATTTTAGAATTTTTGAAAAGAATATGGTTCATTTGGCTCGCATCGTTTTCCATTATTAATAGCATACACTACACTTTACAATTAACTAAAACTCCGATGATTTCGTTTAAGACTATGGATCCTTATTCTACACAATCCAGCGACTTTTGAGAAAATACAACCCTAGTATGATAGAGTTTATGAACATTTTCAAAAGGCAATAACAATTCATCAGATCAGGGTTGTATTTTTTCGTAAGTCGTTCTACTGTGTAGAGTAGTGAGTCAGGGCCTTTTACATCTTAAAATGAAACCTCTTATTAGAAGACCCTTTATATGGAAAAAATGGCATAGCATGACTTTTTGATGCAATTTTTTTTATGTGATTTAAATGTGAATTAAAAATATTTCTTGCAAATAATTTCGTAAAACATTCATAACGTAAATTCAGACTCATAAAGTTCCAATTTAGATGATGCAATTTTTTTTTGCAGCAACTTCCCATTTTATTCTTTAATATCTTTCTCTTTCTTCTCAAATAAAGAAAGATTTCAGGATTAAAATGAGGAACTAGATATATACTCGTACATATATATATATATATATATATATATGTAGATATATATGTAAATAAATAAATACATAATAAAAAATTCTAATAGTATTTTCTCTAATTTTATCTTGCAGGTTGTCCATCTACGACAAGTTCACATTGCCTGCGTTGCAATAGCGAAGGTTGCATTAAATGTCCCATGTATTTGGTCACCGATACGCGCCAGTGTGTCGAACGTTGCCCGGCTGGCTATATAGACCAATGGTCGGCCCATACTGAATTCATGGGACGTGTTTGTGTCTCTACTGGTTATTCCGGCGCCTTAATGGCCGCTTTGGCCGGTATGTTTGGCGGCTTCCTTGTATGTCTGTCTATACTTGCATTTGCCATCATGTTGATGAAACGACGCCGACGCCGCAAAACAATTAAACAAAAACTCATCAATGAACATACCATGGATCGTTCCGATTTCTTGAGGCAGCTCAATGATATGCGGCCAAATGCCGAATACTTTTTAGCCATGTTAAATGATACTCGACGGCAAATACGCAAATTGTATTTGGCGGGTGATGTGGGTGCAGCCAATTCCTATCGGCCGATTGTTAGAGATTTGGCCAGAATTTTAATTTTATTAAATCGCCCCATCGAATTGATACCAGCCGCTCCACATGACTGGCATCGTTTGTATACGTGGTCCGAGCAGGTGCTCGAACGCTATAGGCCTCAGGTAGGCCAACTAATAGACTTTTTCCAAAACTCCAATGGCATCGATGTGGACGAATTTGAGGCCAACTCGGTGTATAGGCAAAAAATCAACGGCGGAGGATTTTATAAACAGTCTGCCCTGCAGTCATCATCAAATCTTACCTCAGGCACGGGCACTACCAAATCGCAAAAAATGCATTTGTTTGGCTCTCTCATCAGCCTGCACGAATTTGAGGAACCCCGGCCTTCAGATCCATTTGGCAGCAGCTTTAATACGCTCAAAAGTGGCAATCTCATATCGGATCTCAATGCCAGTTCACTTTGGCTGGAGGATGAGTTTTATAAATTAGGTTTTCGACCGCAAGACGAAATAACGACTGAATTGTAAATAATTATTACTGCAGTTAAAACACAACAAATTGTAAAATGTATTTATGTATATAGAAAAAGGAAAAAAATTATGATTTTATGATATAAGTAATTTTTAATTAAGGCCGAGTTCACTTGAGTGTCGTTTTAGAGGCGCAGGTTTCTGTATTTCTTAAGTAAATTTATCGGACTGTCCCACGATGTCGACAGAAAACGTTCGATCGAAAACTTGTATTGAGAACAAGAATATAAGTGATCTCTAAATTTAGTTCAAAAACGCAGAAACGTGCACTTTTAAACCGCCAGTGTGACCTCAGCCTAAAACGAAAAGTATTATGAAAAAATTTTGTCGGTCCAAAACTAAACAAAGTGCTCAAATTTTATTCAAACAAATGTAAATATTAGTTCTAATCAAAAAAAAAAAAAAAACGAACAAATATGTATTTAGTGTATTATACTCGTACATACATATATACATGTGTATATATATATATATATATATTTATGTAATATGTGAATTAATTTTTTTAATTAAGCAATATATTAATGCAATAAGTAAGTGCCTTATTTTGAATTCTTATCAAATTTTTATTTCCATAAAAAAATGTTTCGTTATTTTCTTTTGTTTTATGAACTTGTCTTTTATTTGTCTTCCCCTTAATTTAATACTTTAACAAAAAAAAAAAAAAAAAAAAAAAAAAAAAAAAAAAAAAAAAAAAAAAAAAAAAAAAAAAAAAAAAAAAAAAAAAAAAAAAAAAATAGCAACATTCCAAGTTTTATTATGAAATTTTTGTAGAATTTTTGTTTCTCTGTATTTATTTTGTTTTTTGTACTATAACAGAATTAATAAGCCAATTAATTTAATACAAACAATATTTTGTAAAACTAGTCAGTGTATAAAAAAAAACTCATTTTTATTTTGTTGAATTAAATTAAAGTTAAAGCAATCTGAACTAAAGTTAGTTTAGGATATACATAAGAAAACAAAATAATTTAATATTTTTTTTTCAAGAATTATTTTCTATAAAGTGTAGCTGATGTGCGATTTTGTCGATATTTAGTTTAATTGAAAAAGAAATAAAAAATTTATATATTAAAAAAATAAAATATAACTTGTTTTAAAATTATTCAAAAATATTTTATTGCCAGTAAGTATGTATGTATGTATGTTTTGTTTATGGAGCCTTATTAAAAAAAAACAAAAAAATATTGTAGCGTATTAGTAATTACAGTGGCGGGCACAAGTGAGTGCATGCTAGTGTTGTTAATTATTCGTCTTGTATATTTGTTCGAATGAAATTTCATGATTTTTTTCTTGATCGTACGGATGAATAACTTTGAACTTTTGTTCGAATATTCAAACAAACAAGCAATAAAAAATTGTATTCAAATAATTTAAAAAAAAAATTGCAAAAAACGACATGCATGTGTCTTAATTTTATTTTTTTTTGTTAATAAACGAAAAATAATTCATTCATTAAACAAGGAAAATAAATAATTTTAATAACAAAAAATTATTAATAAATAAAGTCATTAATAACAAAAATTTTAAATTTAAAAACCTCCGACGCAGTTGATGCTGTAGCATAAGTTAAGAACTGTATATTCCACTAATATTATTGAAGTAACTGAATCGCAAAAAAGGGAAAGAGTACATTAATATATAGAAAATTTATGATAACTTCCAATCCGCTAGACCGATTTTCTTCAAGTCTAAACTAGAAGATACACGATAACTTCACATTTCAAACGTAATGAGCTACGGCGTCCAAGATACACAGATTCAACAGAATATATCTTAAAAAAAAAGGTTGTGATATCTTTTAAACGGCTAGATCTTCTTCTTCTTCAAACATAGCTACAAAACATTCTCGATCAAGTCACCTTTCAAACAGAGAAAACTAAATCAAAATCTGTCCAACCGTTTGGTCTGTACGTCGGCTCGTACATACAAACAGATACACAGACACACACTACAAATTTATAACACCCCTTTTTTTCGTTGGGAGTTAAATATAGATTGTTTATTTGTTTATTATGCATATTCTACAAAGTAAATTTACCACATTATGGTTGCACAAATATGGGCGGAGTAACTAGACCATATGCCCAAGATGTTATTAACAGAATTTTAAACAGTTTTTGTGACTATGCCTTGAATATTCGACAAAATTGATTCGAATAATTTTTTATTCCAAATTGAACATTTTTGTTCGTTCGAACAAAAATGATAAAAAGTTTTTCGAATATCCGAACAATTTTTGTTCGAATGACAGCACTACTACATACATATTTGCACTTCGTCCACTTTAAATAATAGAAATAACATTTTAAAAAATATGGCAATCGGTTGACCTTGCAGACCATCTCTGAAGTTTCCCGCTAATATATAAAAATCAGTGAATATTTAAAATCTATTTGACGAAGACTTTTGAGGTTAATAGAAAAAAAGAAAAATTTTTTATTCAATGGTATCTCTCGAATCGCGTAATCACTGTTGGACACTTTTTTCTCACTTTTCGAGAAACGATGGATTGTTTAGTTTCACATCTTTCCGACTCGAGAAGTTCTCACCAAAGTTACAGAACATGGGTACAGAGCTGATTAGACTTTGAACTTGATCGGCTTAGTAGTTCAAAATTTGTTAAAAAAAATAAAGATTTTAATTACGCACATTTTCTGATTCAAAACCAGTAAATTTCTAAAGTCTATTTGACGAAGACTTCTTAAGTTTTTAAATAAAAACTATTTTTTCGAAATTTTTCGTCAACGATATCTCTTCAACGCATCTCCTAATTTTAGTCAAATTGGCAGCAATCGACGTTTCTTTTTGTGGTTATGAGCTGATTATGTATTGAACTTGATCGACCTAATAGTTTAAAATTGGTTAAACAAAAAGCCATTTCGCAAAAAAATCAATTCAATATGTTAAGCTAAATGGGGCAAATTTACTTGCGATCCGTTGATTCATTCTTATCGTATGAGATGTTCACATGCACACACACACACACACACACATACATGCAGACATTATTGCTATAGTGCTCACTCCACAGGACTGCAGAACGTCGGTTTTATACGGCACAATCATCGGTGGAGTCAAATAATCAATTAAATGGCTAATTAGCACACCTCATTGACACCAGAGGCTCTGCAACATTGCTTTATTAAAAACAAAATTTGCAACAAAGCAGAGTTAGAGAACGAAGCATTCCTCTATCTCTTCTGAACTCCAAAAATTCACCCTTCCTTATCAACAACCTTCTAACCTAACCCAACCTATTTACGCGTTTAGTCATCATTGCTATTGCTACCGACTTTGAATAGCATTATAGGTAACACACAAAAAAAAAATATTTTCTGAGACTGAATCTAAATTATTTTTAACTTTTAAGTGCCTATTTTAAGGGGCATAGCCGTGCCCAACCTTGCAAATAGTGTACGCCCACTTTTACAAACTTAAAATGTCGTTACTTTTAGATTTCAAGAAGTGTGCCAAGTTTCGTGAGAATCGATCAAGTAGAATCGCGTGAATTATTATACTAGGCTTCAATAGACATTTCCCCGCCCACTTGTTAAAAAAAACATTATTTCATTCGAAGAGCCGAAACTGTATTCCAAGTTTCATGGGAATCGGATTAGAACCACATTTGTTTTGACCAAAATTTTCGTTATTGAAGGAACCAAATCGTTTCGAAATAGATCTATGTTTGCTATAAATATACAGTCTTATTTATAAATATTAATAAGAAAAATTTTGTATGAAAATCTGTTTTGTAAACCCTTAATAATTTTTATAAATAAGGCTGTAAAAGAATTTGAGGTAATTTTTTCTCACATTCCAAAGCTAGAAAAAATATATCATGCCATCTTAAGACGTGATTTATGGCCCTGGAATCATAGGAATTGTTATATATTTATTAAGACGTGATGTGATGTTTTTAAATATTTTTTGCAACTGACGAAAAATACAGCAAAAATACTGAAAAATCCCATTTTTGGGATTTTGCGAAATTTCTTTGGGAATCGCCGGATCGGATTTTCATTTTATTTGCATAAATTATATAATTTTACACGCAAGTAAGAATTTTCAGCCAAAATATTGTTGCATAAAATTTGTATAGCAATCATTTTCCCAAAACCTCTAATGTCTTCTTAGCATTAATTTATGTTAAGAGGAAACTCTTCTTATAATGTAAGCAGATGAGTGTAATTCAAAAATATGAATATTTATATGTTTTATTATTTCAGGTAGACTTGCTTTTAGAAAACTTATACGAGCTTTTTATACATATCGTTACCTAAATATAGAAAGGCCCCCTAACTCATTATTTTTGCGAAATCGTGATTTTTACATTTTTCGCCACATTAGATGTTCCTTCTATCGGAATATACAAACAACTTGATTTCAAAAAACTAATGAGTAATGGCCTTTCTATATTAAGTTAACGATATATTCTTATACACATAATTTGCATTTAAGAATGTAGAAAAATAAAACCAAACTTGTATTTTTTATTTATATAAATTTTATAAGAAAATATAAATTGTTTTTATTCAACACACTTCCGTTGAAGTAAACAAGTTTTAATAGTTAATCTTATTATATATCAGCAACATTTAAATAAACATTGCATGATATATTTTACAATTAAACATTGTTTTAACAAAGATTTTCTTTAACATTACATAGTTGTAATAGTTTTTTTTTTTTTAATTAAGAATTAAGAATTTTCAGCACAATTTCAGTTATTTAACATTAAGAAAAAAAAGGAAAATCTAAATACTAGTTGTAATTTTAAGCAATAAAAATATGATGAATGGTAATAGTTAAACGAAATCTCAATAATTGAAAAAAAAAATCATATAAATCCAAATATATACATCTACCAAAAACAATATAACTCATTAATCTGGTTGTAATTCTGATTTACTCTCCACATCAAGCTCTTCTAAAACTGTAAATAAAGGCTCTTCTTTCACTTTTATCCAATGTCATTCCAAATCGGTTTTCATATCATCACTCTCAAGATAAACGCTCTCATCAATAAATGATTTTTCATTTACCAATGCCGACAGCTCCCCGGCAGTGTAGCCAATGAGCAGCTTTAAGTCGCAGTCAAATTTGTAGGCAAAACGTTTACCGGCAACTTTTGAAATCATATCGCCATCGTAATAGTAACGCAAAGCTCTCGACAGTTTTTCATAATTCATGGCTGGCTTATTTTTCTTTTCGCCCCATAAGCGAGCCACACGTTCTGGATCAGACAGCTTAAATTCACCTTCATTGCCGACCCACTGTATAATTTCCGTATGCTCGCGATCTGTTAAAATTTCTAAAAGAAATTGCCACAACTGCACTTGGCCATTGTTGCCGGAGCCGACGCCATACGAGTTGTGAGTCAAAATACTCGATCCGCCCAAACTGTGTGCAGCAGCATTAAGAGTTTCATGTAAGATTGCTGTTAAAAAAATTTTAAATTAATTGTTATTAGTAGGGAAAGGATTTTCATGTAAATACATGTTTTCTGCCGTTGGTCTTAGATCAGCGTAAATAAAATATCTTTGCGAATCAACAAATTTGTGACGAAATGGCATCGATTAGTTAGTGCATATTTTTGCATATTTTATAATAAATACATATTTTTGCATATTTTATTATAAATGTATATTTTTAATACATTTTTTAGTTTTTTTCATGTTATAAATCTAATTTTAGTTTTTTTTTATTAGTTGTAAAGTATTTAAAAGCTCCAGTTTTTACGACTGTGTGAGAACAAAAAAAAAAAAAGAGGAAAACGAGAAAAATTTACGATCGTATTTTTATGATATTATTCGATATACCTTGGATTAAGTCAAGAATACCAATACCATTGAAACTTAAAAAAATAGCATGTGATAATAGCCCTTTCAAACCCAAAAATTTTTGTGTAATTTTTTCAGCGCTCTCTACTGGTTCCGTATTAATTTCATGTGAATATAAGGTGCTTTTGAAAGCATCCTTGCATGTTTCAGTCTTTAATGAAAAATATCAAATGATATGATACAGATACATCCTATAATAACTAGATGGGGAACGTGGCAGAAGGCTGTCGGATACTAGATTTCTATTAATAAAATTAAAGAAATTTTAAAGTCAAAAAACTTTCTCCCTATTTTCAAAAAATAACGTGTGCTTGAAATGTAAGTTAAATTAAAATGTCCATTTAAAAACTGGTTTTAACGTACACTTGAAGCACACGTTATTTTTTGCATATGGGTGCAAGCTTTTTGACTTTAAAATTTCTTTAATTTTATTAATAGAAATATAGTATCCGAAAGACAGAACAATCAGATTTAAAAAAAAACATTTATTCATTCATGTACGTATGTAAATAAAAGTTCGACTGAACTTTATTTTGTATTCCATATGATTTGACAAAATATTTATTAAGAAGGCATTGAAGCTGAGCTTTATATGTTTTTTAAGTTTTTAATGACAAAATGTTTGTTAAGAAAGCAATGAAGGTGATTTTTTTAAGTTTTTAATGTTATTAAATGTTAAAAAAAATATTGATAAATGCATATTTTATTAGTTTTAAATACATATTTTTATGTTTTTACTGCATATTTTATGTACATAAAACGTGATTTTAAATGCATGAAAATCCTTTCCCTAGTTATTAGTTTTGATTAGCTTTTTATAAAAAAATTAAAACCTGTCTGTGATTTACCTTCTTTTTTCAAATTATGAAATGTTTTGCGCATAATTTTTGGTTCTCTTGCCACCGGCGGCACAATATTGAGAGTTATGGGTTCGGGTCGTCTTATTATCGGTTTTTGTTCAATTTCAGCTACCTTATGAACCACCGATACAAACTTGCATTCCTTTAACAATTGCAAATGTGTCCAGAATATATTACCCGGATCTCTGGGCAATTTCTTGCGAAATTCTTCGTGTGACAAGCAACATAATTGCTTGCCAGTGATAAACCAATCGTTGATATTAACTTCTTTCTGTAAATATATAGAAATTATGTTGCATTACAAAGCGAGCAATATTTATTTAAAAAACAGTTCCTGAAATTTCCATAGTCTACATTACAAAAACTTTAAAAAAGTGACCATAACTAGAAACAAGTTCTTTTGTTATAAAAGTTTTAAACTACTGAAAAATTTGAACTCCTTCAGATAACTTAAATTTTTCAGATCGTTAACATATCTCTTATCGTTAACATATTAGGATCGAAGAACACGACACAAATAAGTAAATTTTCATAACAAGTATACAAGGAATCAATTAGAATCAAGCGATTCCATTTTCATTCTCACTAACCAAACACTTTACTTACCAATTCAAATTCACGCACTGCCCATTGAAACCAATATTTAACCTGTGAAACACTCCATTCTGTGGGATTATCGGGTATTTTGAGTCGCAGCTGCTCCTTGCGAAATTTGCTATCCAAAACCCAATTTAAACAGGGTTTGTCGCTCTGAGCAGCGGTAGATGGTGAAGTCAAGATTAATTCACGTTTAATTCTTTTGGGCTTAGATTCATCTCCAGTATCCCCCTGTGAGGAGCTGTCGCGCATAGCACTTTCATCATCAGTAGAGAAATCTTGTTTGCCGGCGTCTTCGGTTGACAATGCGGCTGAAATTGCAGAAAAATCAACAAAGGAATTTCGAAAGGGTGCCCATAGAACACTACTTACCCAAAGCATCTTCTGTTGGCTTTAGAACATCCAATATATTTATGCGTTTAATAATATATTTGATCTCTACGTTAATTTGAACCAAGCCTTCTCCTTTGACACATTGGTCAACCAAATTTTTATGCGGTTCAAGCTAGAATAATAATGTTCAATAAAATTGATTTTAAAAATTTGTATTCTCTTTTAGGAAAATCAGTCAATTTTACCTCTTGGGTGTCTTGCAGCCAAAATTCGTAGCCATGCAGGCTTAAGCCCACTTTTTTCTCCAATAATTTTCTTTATAATATAAAAATTACAGGGTATGAATTTAAACGTATATATTTTTATGAAAAACCACTTACTGCAATGTCCTTAAAGGCTCCCTGATGTCCATGTGCATGATAATTTCATTATCCACGGCCACATTCGAGTTGCTGTCATCCTGGTTGGACATGTATAAATCCTCCTGTTGAAACAGTTCACTCGACATCATTCCCTCTGAAAAACAAATAAAATTTATAAAATCATAAACTGGACTAGATAAAAATCTTGATTTCCTGAGCATTTTTACGAAATAATGACTTCCGGGCGCATCTCACCTAAATCACCACCACTGCCCAAACGTTGAATTAATTCCTCTGAAAGTTGTGTCAAATCGTTTGTGTCCATATTAAATCTTAAGCTTTTCTTATATTAAGAACTTTACTTTAATAATAGTTTAATCTTTTAATTGTTTGTTAATTTTGGACATATTTCTTTCGCTTTAGAAAAGCTGTAGTCTACTTTGTTTTCTTCCGCAGCTGAATCAAAGATGTAAGCAGCAATTACGCACAGTTGCATAAAATAAGTAGTAAGGATTTTGAGACAACACAAAAACTACAACGAAGTGAGTTTTCAAACCTATATTTCTGTTTTAACAGCATATGCGATACTGAGCTTTCATATATGTCATGAGATTGTTGAACTCGCTAACAAGTAAAGAGGAATACAACGACTACTAGATGGCACAGCAAACAGTTGCTAAAGTGTGAATTTTTTAGGGTTCCGTACACCATTTTTTTCGCTACGCTATCCGTCTCTCGGTGTGTCTGTCCGTCACAGGCTATTCTCATTTTCTCAAGAAACGTAAGAGCTACGGAACTGAAATTTGTACAGCGTATGTAGAACTTTGCCAACAAATACACGAGAGTTAAAAACTAAAGTGTGTTCCAAAACGAGCACCGAAAATTTTTTAAATCCCATGTGATATACATACATATGTACATACAATTTCATATATCGATGGCTTAATATAAATTAGGTCTAACTTGAATTTTCAATATTTTACAGGAAAAGCAAAAAACTGAGGAAAAAGTAAAGCATTTACATGCAGAAATAGTTTTTAAAGTACTGCAATTATACATTGTCGCCCAGAAAACATTAAAAACACGATTTCGAAAAAAATTGAGTTAGGCCCTTCTTATATTAAGCCATCGATACATAGACTAAAGTCCTGCACAAGACCATTTTTAAGACATTTCAAGGCATGAGAGTATGTTAAAAATTTTATAGGGGAACTCTCCCCATACATATATGTATGTATGTAAATAACTACAGTAGTTTTCCGATTTAACGAACATTCGATTTAGTGAAGATCGCATTTAACGAACATCCAATTTTTTTCTACTGAGTACCTTATATAATGAACAAAAATTCTATTTTGTGCTCGGTATAACGAACAAATGTAAAATTAAATAAGAAACATAATTGCTTTCAGAAAGTTACTAAGAACGAATATAAATAAAAATGTACCGTTAGTTATCTTCTTTTGATGGTTTTGTTTGATATCATATAAGAGAAAAGTTGTGGGAAGTAATTTTTGCTGCGAACATCAAAATGGATAAAAGAAATTGATTGTTCTTAAGGGATAAAGTTAAAATTATCGATGATCATCGAAATGGTCTGCGGGTTACAGCTTTATGTGAAAAATATGGGCTGCATAAATCCACTATTAGTACAATCCTAAAATCAAAGGAAAATTTTTTAAGGAATGTTGAAAACAATTATTTTGGGTATCGCAATAGAAGTGCTGTAAAGCAAGGTGTGGTACCGAGAGTGGAAAATAAACTTTTTCAATGGTTCCTCCTGCAACGCAATTGTCATTTTGTAATACAAAGCCAAAGAAATTCACTACAAAATTTATGGAAGATAGTCTAATGCCATGGTTGGCTGACCAGATTTATAAAAAATTTAATTTAAATTTGAATAGATGGATTGAAAATAGCCCTTTACCCGATGAACAAAACGAAAGTGAAGAAGAGCTGGATGGAACTGAAATTCAAGAGGCCAAAATAAAACACGAAGATGTCATTAAGCATTTTTAAATTTGTATTAAATGGGCTCAACAAAACTTAGTAGCTCAAATTAAATGCTTTGGAGAGAGCTTCAAGAAGATGCCATTAAGAGAAAGATATCAATTCCAAAAAAACAGACCAATTTTTTTTAAATAAATTATTTTTGTATTATATTGCTTTATGAATTTTTCTTTTACTGATATTTTAATAAAATACGTCATATATTCTTTTAATAAAATATTAAAAATACTACGAGTATATATTCTTTGAGTTTTGAATAAAACAGCAGGACGCTTTTCCATTTTAACTTAGTACCGGATAAAACGAACAATTACTTTAACGAACAGGCCTGACAATAATTAGGTTCGTTAAATCGGAAAACTACTGTATTAATTATAATGGCTGTCAACAAAATTTTTATTTACTTTTTCTACTTTCATGTCGCAAATTTGGTAACATGTGAAAATGAGTATGATTCACTACGTGTGCAAATGCAGCAAGATGCAAGTAACGAAAGTGGCAATTAGCTTTGCAACTTAATCTAAATCAAAAGTAATTACTTATTAATAAGCCAATTCATGTACATACATACATATATGTATACAGACATCTACATGTATGTATATATGTATGTATGTATATGTAACTATATGTCCATATGAATGTATTATATTTCAAACTGACTTAAAATAACCACACCTAATTCTGTTTGTACGGCGTCGTCTCCATAAACATTATTTGCATGAGCGCTTATTGCGAAAAATCAGGTAGATACTCATTCAGCTTGAAAAATCCCGGGACTCGCATTCATAAAATAGTGAAAGTTGCCTGAAAAACAATCAAATTTGAGTTCCCTACAAGAACGATGACGGTCATTTGATGCATCATCTGATGGCCATTTCTGATGGGTATATAAATACATCAGAAGTATCTATTATTTTGTTACGGGCAATATAAAAAAACTGATGTAAACATTTTTGTACTTGTGATTTTGTTTCTCTCTCATACTTGTGAACTTCATGAACTAGTAAAACATATATCCACAGTATTTAACTAATCAGTACTGATGTAAGAATCGTCAGATCTGAAGAAACGAATCCATATGTAAGCATATTTTAAATTAAATTTTATAAAATTCCTTTTGGGAATTATTGTCGTTATCTTACTTTTTCACAAACATCACAATTGTCTTATTACTTTTATACATTTTAATTTTACAAACCGAACGAACTATAAATTATTTTCAGTAAAATTTAATATTTTAGAATTTTTGACATATGTTCCACTCTAGCATATATGTTAGAGTAGAGCAATTATAATCGCTGTTGAATTGAATGTAAAATTGTTGCAAATGTGTTAGTAAAAAAATGTTGTTTGTGCTAGTTTCAGTCATTCATTTCTTGCAGGGTTTTATATTTTTTTTAACATACATACTTACTTTCTTATGGCAACTTGAAATTTAGAAAATAATAATACTCCATTCGAAACTTTTTCCATAGACATAGTTACATGTAACAGTAGTTCTATTTTTTGCGGAAGCTTTAAAATAACGAAATTCTTTATAGAGGGTCTGTGCCAAACGGTAGCAAAGTACTAGTGTAAGTAAAGGCTCAGTTAGCCGACTGTAATGTAACGTAACTGCAGCAGTAATAAACAGCTGATCGATTTTGTTATGTGAAAAGTAATGAAAATGGTTATAGAGATGTAATGTAACGCAAGCTACTTTTCATATAAAAATATCAATCAGCTGTTTTTTACGTTACAGTTACATTACATTACAGTCGGCTAACTGAGCCTTAAATTTTTGACACTTCTGAGGTGAATAAAATTTCACTAGCCCTGGGGGCTAGTAGAAATTTTGACAGAACAGGTAAATTTTTGACAAGCTGCAATAGAAAGCATGGTATCATAAAATTTAAATCGACCGCCGTCGTTTCGAGCCGTCGCCCAATGCAAAGATTTTTACGTCTTTTAAGTTTAATTAAACTGTGAAAAAATCATTGTTTATTTTAGTTTGCGAAAAATTTTGCATCATATATATAATATTATATAATTTTTTGCTACAAGAATATTGTTTTATATAAAAATGTCCTCTTAAAAATTTGTTGGTAGCCGGCGGCTTGTAGTCAGGCGAAGCAAAACCGCCGCCGCAGCAATTGTTTCATCAGTTTCTTTCTATGCTCAAGTGAATTTGTCAAAATTGTACATTGTCAAAAAAGGTATCATTTGGCACAACAGAAAAATGAAATTTTTTCCCCACAGGCAAATACTATTTTACCATAGTACTTTTCTACCATTTGGCACACGCCCAGAGAAATGAAAGTGTCAGAAAAACATTAAGAAAGCAGCGTTCTTAAAACGTTATAATAAATGATATGTAATTATTAAAGAGAAATATATTTATTTTACATATAAGAGTCAAACCTAATTAGAGCAACAAGCGTTCAGTTACAGCAGGGTACGTATTTTCAATACACCTATCCCTCGATTTACACGATAGATACGTTCCAGTGAAAGTCGTGTAAATCTAGATTTTAAATTTTTGTATGAAAAATCGTGTAAAACGAAAATAAAGGCAGAATCGCGTAAAAAATTGATTTTATTAGGAAATTATATATGTATTTCAACTTAGTTTTTGAAATATCAGAAGCGTTTAATTAAAATCCATAAAAATAAACCTTAAGGGTCTTATTCAAAAAAACTTAATAAAGCTTTGCTAAGCAATGTTAAGTAAAGTTGTATTCAAAAAAAATTATTGTATCAAAATTCTAAAGTAGGCACCCACGTTTGTTAAGGCTACTTTAAGTTGATATTTCTAAAATGTGTATTTTGTACCTCAAATATTTTTGTTAATGTAGCACATATTGATTCATGTTACATCTGAAAATGAAGCTAGAAGTGCTAGCTCTTATCTTAAATTTATTATTTCTGTCATGTGATGGAAAACATCACTAAATTATCCAACTGCTTCGAAATACATAGCAAAATCCATAAAAAAATATTAAAATAAATACAATTATGCAAAAATGTTTTAGTGATGTACATACAATCAAAACAAATCGAAAAAAGCTGGGTATTCAAATACTCGTTTCATTCGAATAAAACAAATTGTGATAATTTTTCACATTTTTTTACTTTTACTTCATGGTTGTGTTTATCTGTTTTCCTATTAAGTCAGAAGCTCATATTTTTTAAATTAGGTTGCTTTACTTCAAGATAATAAAAATTTATTTAATAAAATAAAAAAAATATTTGAATACCCGAATGAAATTATATTCAATTTTGTACATCATAAGCTGTGAAGTGGTTGTTGAACACGGTGGTGTTACCAGTATTTATTATTAAATCACAAAATATTTAAACTTGTCTTTTGCATATGATTTTTTAATAAAGCTATGTTAGCCTTAAAGTGCTTATCAACTAATATGAACTTTAAAGCTAAAGTAAAATATTTTTTTTGCATAAGGGCGTTATTCATTAAACAAAATAAATGTTATTGATAAAAACAAAAACTAAATTAAAAATACCTATAAGAAGCGTTTACTCAAAATACATAAAAAAATCGTGTAAATCGAGGTATTTCATAAATCTCTCAATTTACACGAAAACCAAAATAATCGTGTAAAAGTGAAATCGTGTAAAAAAAGTATCGTGTAAATCGAGGGATAAGTGCACATTAAAATTATATTTTATGTATTTAAATGTGCTGTAAATACGTAACCTACAGTTACTTACGCAACAATTGACGCTCTGATTTAGGTTTGGCTGTAGTTCGGTTACCTTAGTGTTGTGTAAGTTCTGATTTTGCATGAGAGCATCAAAAAACTCGATGTGTGTGTATCAGGGAAACTTAGTTAACTTTAAACTAACTTTAAGCTAACTATTTCGCAACTAGTGCTGACTGACACTTGGATTACTTTCCAATGAAAAAAAAACTAACTACTCGTATTTTAACATTGCGATATCCTAAGTGGTAGTCAATTTTCTCACTCTGCATTAATTTTCAACTAACTTTAAGTTGATTTTGTTTAATACCATGTTCACACTTATGGTTTTAAACGTGTTTAACGCCCCATTCGTGTTTAAGAGCTTAAACTCGACGATTTTGAGATGTTTTACCATACATTGACTTGTTTTGTTAAACATCTCAAATGAAGTGTTTAAGATTAAAACACTTCCTTAAACACGATAATGGAGTATGTTCAGTCCGTTTTTTGATAACTCTGGCAAACTTTGTGTTGTTATTAAATTGCGTCACGTCAAAAATTATTTGGTAAACAAGTAATTAGTTCAAAAATACTCCAATATTTACAAGAACATTTGTTGTTTGAAAATAATAAACCAATAAAAAAGCATAATTGTTCGTAATTTTGTACAAATTCAATAATTTATTGACAAAACGTCAACCTTAAACATCTCAAACGTAATGTGAACGGTTGTGTTTAGTTTTTTAAAACACTTGCCTTAAACACGTTTAAGACCATAAGTGTGAACATGGTATAAGTAAATGAAAATTTTTTGTAGAGATGTAATGCAAAGTAACCTACTTTTCATATAAAAATATCGATCAGCTGATTCCTACGTTGCAGTTACTTTACATTAAAGTCGGCTAATTAAGCCTTAAGGCTCTTACATTCTTATTTTCTTGTATGTATTTAACTGTGCAAAAGAAAAACGAAACATATTTTTGTTTAAAAACTGTGTTAAATAATTAAGACAGTGTAAAATCAGGATTAGGTGTATACGCTTATACGATATAATAATATATTATCATTTGCAATTTACACGTTCCAAATATAAAATATATTAAAATATATCTTTCGAAAGCCTGCTCTTTTCTCCAAAGTAATGATGTCACATAATTAATTTAAATTAACGGCTGCTGTCCATCACTCTTCGACATCAATTTACACTTACATAAATTTTATTATTTTATTTGTGTTGCCTTCAAATTATTTTTATTAAGTACGGCCCATAATGAATCATTTCATTCGGATTAGTCGTTTGGTTTCTTTTTTTTTCTTCCAAAAGTTTTGCCGAAACCAATCAAATTAATTTATGTTTATGTTACATTGTGCATATTAATTTTATGCAAAATATTGTAAGAAAATAAATTTGTTGCATTGCATTGAACAGTTTAGATTTAAATTTATTAACTAGTGAATTAATTTTATGAACAAATTATAATAAATCACGAAAGAAGGGCACATATGTACAATGTTTCTGATTTATTCCTGTTTAAACTTGGATAGGCATTAAAGAAAATTGTGAGAGAAATTTTAATGAAAAGAAAAAATAAAATATAATATATATATTGTATATTTTGCAGGGAATTAGAGCACCTCGTCTAGACCTTTTCTCCTATGGAATCTCAAGATTTCCATGGGTTCTATTATTGTTAGTTTCCGATCCTCCAATATCTTCTGTGACTCTTCAGATTGTGCTCTGAAGTTTCATCATAATAATCACAGAATCTACAACGCCTGCTTCTCTCAATGCCAAGTCTGTTGAGGAGTTTTCTCAACCTGCAATGGGGTTGTTTGGATCCAAAGTATTGTGCCAGAACTAGAAAAATAGGTTGTAGATTTATTCTATAGAAAGTGATCCGCCCGAACCAACAGAATATGCTACCGACATTAATATATTTAGTTATAATTACTAATTAATATTTTCTCTTATAATTCAATTAATACTTTTAGTTGAACATCTTAGAAGTATGTCTGTAAGTATTTCCTTATTATTATTATTGTATCATGTTTTGTGTCATCCGAATAAAGAAGTAAAAAATACCTAAATGTATAGAAATTTAGTCATAAATTATATTTAATTATAAAACATTTGTTGTCATAAAATTTATTTGTTCTCTTTAACAAAATACGAATTCACAAATACTCGTACATGCATTGTAACTAATTTACAAATAGAGAACAAAGTTTACAAGTTCACACGCACGACTCCCGCACCCGCACCCATATCCATAGAGAGCAGCCGTTCGAACCAAACTAATGGGCAACACTGTATTCGATTCTACGTGACTCGCCATAACACCATAACTCTCACCATAGAAACCAATTGAATTTTGGTTTGGTTATGGTTATGGCGTTATGGCTATGTCACGTCTAATTTAAGCTATAAAAGGAGTACAACAGTCAGACATTTCACACAAAATTGATTATTTACGGTTAAAGTATAAAACATTATAAATTAGATATTTTAAGCTGAATTACGAAACTGTCATAGAAACAGTATAATTCATAAAAATAATGTAGAGAACAAAGTGCGATATTCTGTAAGGACTATAGAAAATTAATAAATGCGAAAAGAAATAAAAATTTAATGAGGAATTGATAAATTGGCTTAAAAAAAGATTAATTAGTACATTTTTAATTAGGCATCATAATTATGCCGATAACTACAAATTTAGACTACACGGCATGTAAATACTGATAATTAATTTGAAAAGGGATAATTCCAGCACAGTGTGATGGATGTTTCGATAATCTAGTTAAGATTTTGTTAAAAAAATTTTTAAATGTGGTGTTAAAATTTTCTTTTGAAAATTTGTTTTGTAAACATTTTGTAAACCAAAATTATTTTTGAATTTGTTAAAGTGGCTGAAAACAAAATCTGGCAACATTGTTGTTATATCTAAGGGCTCAGTTAGCCGACTGTAATGTAATGTAACTGTAACAGTAGGAAACAGCTGATCGATTTTGTTATGTGAAAAGTAATGAAAATGGTTATAGAGATGTAATGTAAAGTAACCTACTTTTCATATAAAAATTACGGTCAGCTGTTTCCTACGTTGCAGTTACATTACATTACAGTCGGCTAAAGGCTCAGTTAGCCGACTGTAATGTAAGGTAACTGAAACAGTAAGAAACAGCTGATCGATTTTGTTATGTTAAAAGTAATGAAAATGGTTATAGAGATGTAATGTAACGTAACCTACTTTTCATGTAAAAATATCAATCAGCTGTTTTCTACGTTACAGTTACATTACATTACAGTCGGCTAACTGAGCCTTAACTGAGCATTAACTGAGCCTTAAGATCTTTTCACTTTTCTTATTCCTTCAAAATTTACCGTTTCATCTTTATTATACATATGTATATATTTAAATAAGGCCCAAGGAAATAAAGCCCAAATAGGGAAATGCAATAGGCACAATGAAATAAAACCTCAAAAAAAAAAATTAAATAAGGCCCCAGAGAAAATTAATCAAAAAAAAAAAAAAAAATACCCAATATACATAAATGAAATAAAAGTTTTTAAAATATATTAATTATTTTAAAGTATTATACAATAGTCTGAAAAATATATGAAAAAATATGTGTTGGAAATAATGTTTTGAACTAAATCATAAAGCAAATACACGAACCTTCTAGCATAGACAATAAATAATAATTGTTTTAAGGAATCATAACTGCTGCTTTTTTTTCGTCCATTGACAATACGATACAATCGTCGAACAGAATTAGGACATTAATTTATTATACATCCTTCAAATGAAAATTAAGTTATTAATTTTTATGGGCATGTTCTCTTTATTGCAAAAGCTTTTAATTCTTTTGTTTTAATTTTTTCCAACAAACACATGCCATGCCATTAATTCTGTATCTTAAAGCATATCTTAGTTTTGACTTTTTCATCGCTTTAAGTCAATTTCCTTAAAATGAGTGGAGTAATTTCTTAAACACAAATGTGAGTGCTTTTGCGTTTTCAAAATATCCTTTCGATTTTGGTGTGGGTATTAGAGAGAAAGCAATAAACCAAATTGAATGTGAAAACACGCACATTTTTTCAGAGATATTTTGAAAACAAAGTATTTTAAATATTGCATGTTTATTTACAATGTAAATTTTACATACATACATACATTTATAGCTATGTATGTATGTATGTAAATATGTGGGCCCATATTTGTGTACATATCGAGCCATTTTCTCGATTTTATCGTGAGCGATATGTTATCGGAAATAGACCTTTTTATTTAAATTAAAATTTTATGGTGCAGGCCCATAGTTGAGAATTATCAAAATGCCAAAATTGTTGATAACGTTTAAGATACGGACTTTAAAATTTTATCTTAAGCGACAATTTAAGACAAATTTAAGAAAAACCCCTTCTCGTGAAAAATTTAATTTTTGTCGCTTACGATAAAATTGAAAATAAGGCTCGATATTTGTTTTATTAATACAACTTAATCGCGACTAATACGATGCCAAATATTTTTTTATTTGTTTGCTCTTGTTCTTTTGTGAACTTGAATATTTTTGTTAATCTTATTTTATTTTATCCATAAAGGCTTTAGAATAAACAAGTAAGAGTGCTATATTCGGCTGTGCCGAATCTTATATACCCTTTACCAAAGTGTTTTTATGTAGTATAGAGATAGATACATAAGCACATACATAAAGTATAAACAAAAAGAAAAAAATAATTTGAGATAGTTACTTTTATGTACAAAAAAATTAATTTACAAACCCTAGAATCATTACATTAGATTTTTCTGATTCCTTATATCAATCCAGTAGTTCTTAAAAAAAATATAGAAAGTGTGTTAAGTAAAAAAAGAAAAAAGGAAATTACAAAAAAAGGTTTTATTTAGTTACTTTAATATCCAGAAAAAATGTCAAAGTTTCCAGCTCTGGAGCTGTGGTTTTTATTTTTATAATTTTTTACACCAAACTTTTCTTTCCAACGCGTAAAATATGTATAATCTATAAAGGAAAAGATACAAATTAATTAGACTTAGTTACTTGTATATATCACAAAAAGTGCAAGTTTCCCAACCCTGAAATCATCGTTTTTGATTTTTCTGATTTCTTACACCAATCTCTTTCTTTTAAGATTTTAAGATATGTTTAATTTATAGAAAAAAGGAAAAATTTGTTTTACTAAGCTACTTTTGTACAAAAAAAGTTAAAGTTTTCCAACCCTGGAATCGTCTTTTTAACTTTTTTATTTTGAAATACCAAATACATTCGTACTGAAGTATAAAATAGGTTTATTTTATAAAATAAATAAAAATTTGTTTTCGGTAGCTAATTTTTTAAATCACAAAAAGTGTGGGTTTTCCAACCCTGAAATCATACTTTTTGATATTTCTGATTTCTTATACTAATCTCTTTCTTTTAAGAATATAATATATCTTTAATTTATAGAGAATAAGGAAACATTTGCTTTAGTAAGCTACTTTTGTATAAAAAAAGGTAAAGTTTTCCAACCCTGGAAACGTGTTTTAAACTTTTTTAAATTGAAATACCAATTTTATTTGTACTATAGAATAAAATAAGTTTATTTATTTAAAAAAAATTAAAATTAGTTTTCGGTAGTTAATTTTTTATATCACAAATAGAGTAAGTTTCCCAACCCTGGAATCCTCTTTTTTGATTTTTCTGATTTCTTACACTAATCTCTTTCTTTTAAGAATATAAGATATCTTTAGTTTATAGAGAAAAAGGAAAAATTTGCTTTAGTAAGTTATTTTTTATAAAAAAAGTTATAGTTGTCCAATCCTGGAAACATCTTTTTAATTTTTTGAAGTTCAATTTTTAATTTGAAATATCAATTTTATTTGTACTAAAGTATAAAATAAGTTCATTTAATAAAAGAATAAAAATTAGCTTTCGGTAGTTAATTTTTTATAGCACAAAAAGTTTCAGTTTCCCAACCCTGGAATCATCATTTTTGATTTTTCTGATTTCTTACACCAATCTTTTTCTTTTAAGAATATAATATATGTTTAATTTATAAAGAGAAGGAAAAATTTGTTTTAGTAAGTTACTTTTGTATAAGAAAAAAAGTTAAAGTCTTCCAACCTTGGAAACGTCTTTTTAAATTTTTTAGTTTTTTTTTATTTGAAATACAAATTTTATTTGTGGTGAAGTATAAAATAAGTTTATTTAATACAAATAATTAAAAAATTAGTTTACGGTAGTTAATTGTATATATCACAAAAATCGTAGGTTTTCCAACCCTGGAATCATCCTTTTTGTTTTTCTGATTTCTTACATTAATCTCCTTCTTTTAAGAACATTACATATGTTTAGTTTATAGAAAAAAGAGGAAAAATTTGTACGGACAGACGTACAGACGGACAGACGGACATCGCTTATTCGTCTTCCCTATGCATAAGGATTCAGAATATATATACTTTATGGCTCGCTTATTAATATTTTGGAAATTACAAAAAGGAATGACAAACTTATATATAACCTTTTACCATTTTTTGGTAAAGGGTATAATAACTGCTGAGTATGGGCTTTTAAATCCTCAAAAAAAGTTTCATTTGCTTGTTTTGAACATAAACTTTGTAGACATATTTTATTATGTATTACAATAACGGAACGAATACGGTGGTTTACCGCTTTAACGAATCACATAATGTCAGACCGATTCGTTAAAATAGAATATTCTGTATAATAAAAAAATAACTATATTTTTTCAATTGGTTACTTGTTTTATTTGTATATTTATCAAACATGTATCACATTTATTTATCTTATCTTATAAAAAGGTCTTCTTATAAAATTATTTGCAAAGAAAAGAGTTTGGATACAAGAAAATACTTTGAAATACATAATTTTTTAGTCTTGCTTATTTCTGATATTCTTTGAGGTAAGATTCAAGGACTTTCTGCTGAAGTTTCCAAAATCATCATTGATATTTGTCTTTCAATAAATTAACACTGAAATTAAAAAAATTAAAATTAAAGGGTATTTTATCATTTAATGTAAGAATCGGCAAAATGAAAAAACGCTTAAAGGAAAAAGAACCGCCTAAACCAAAAAAAAGCGCCAAACTAAGAAAATCGCTTAAAGTAAAAAAATCTAAAATAAACGTCAAAACTAAGAAAAAAACACCAAAACTAAAAAATCGCCATAAACCAAAAAAAAGCAATGTGAGTCCGATCACAGAGGAGATGTGTAAACATCTAGTAATGAAATTTTTTTAAGTTGGAAGTACTTATGCTTTTGGTATATTTTTTTTAAATTAATTAATTAAAAGTATCAAAACTTTCAATATTGTAAAGACATATGAATTTGTTGGTTTTTGTTTGTTTTATTAAACTTATTTGGTTAGTAAATGGGCACACTGCAGTATATGTATATTTACTGCATTCAAAATTGCAGTAAGCAGTAAATTTACTGATTACTAAAAAAATTCAGTAAATTTTTACTGCTAATGAAATTTAATTTGCATTGCCAGTAAAATCGTAGGGCCGTAGCAAGTGGCAAAGTTTTTTCATTCAAATTTTGAAACTTTTGTATGAAAAACATTTAGCCACTTGGTAGAATTTCATTATGAATACGGAAATTATTACTGAAATTACGGAAATGACTGAAAATTCAATGCACCTCATCATATAACAAATCATTTAGGCAATTTATAAGAATTGTAGAAATAAATTTTAGTAATCAGTAAAAATTTACTTGTTAAACATTTTTTATTGTTTTTACTGAAACTTTAGTGGTACTGCAGTGCTCATCTATGGTAAATGCCTTTACTTTTACTTTTTAATTTTTAATTCCTGTTGTTCATCGTTTAGTTGTTGTTGTTCTTGTTGTTGTGTACGCATTGCAATTAAAATAAGTTCAGTAAAGTGCGACTTTGACTCGCGCACATTCGGTTTTGATAATTTTTTTTTTGATTTAGCTTTCTTCCTTTTTTAGTTTTTTCAGTTTAAACGATTTTTTCAGTTTTATCGCTTTTTTCTCGTTATGGCGTTTTTTTCTCTTTTTGGGTTTTTTTAATTTTTCGCAATTTTTTTCATTTTGGCGGTTTTTTTCATTTTGGCGATTTTTTCTGTTTTTTTTGGGGTTTTTTATTTAGGCGATTTTTTCATATTGGCGTTTTTTTGTTTAAGGATTTTTTTTTCATTTTGGCGATTTTCCGGTTTTTCGCGATTTATTTTAGTCCTAGAGATTTTTTTAATTTGGCTATTTTTTGTTTTTTGCAATTTTTTTATATTTGGCGATTTTATATTTTATTGATTTTTTAGGTTTACCGTTTTTGAAAATTTAAAGAGTTTTGCTCTTACGGTTTCCAAGATACAGCAAGTTGTCAAAATTACAAAGTCAAAATTGCATTAACTGATGGAACAGTGTATATATGTACATACAATTGTATGTATATTACATGGGAACACCCTTTAGTTTTTAACTCTCATGTATTTGTTGTTGTAGTGGCCAAATGTCTACACATTGTGTCCAAATTTCAAGTCCGTAGCTCTTACGGTTCATTTTCACCTTTGGTGTACGGAAATATACAGAAAAATAACCGGCGGCGGCGCACCGTCGGCTTCGAGCCGGTCGACTTGTTTCTCTGCTTGGTTTTGCTTCTTTCAAACAGTAATACACTCATACATATGTAGCTCACACCGATTTGACAATGCGGTGAAAGAAAAGCAAAGAAATCTCAGCAAAGAAATCAGTCAAAAGATTTTTACCACCTAGCGTATAGATGTTTACACATCAAAAAAAAAAAAAAAAAAAAAAAAAAAATCGGGTTCTTGAATTAAAAAAAAAAATGTCTACATCGGGGAAAAAATTTTTATTTAATATATATATAGTGTTCGTACGGAACCCTTTTTGTGCGAGTCAAAGTCGCACTTTACTGAATTTACTTAAGCACGTATGTATAATGCTGGCGCCATTTTTTCTATAAAAAGAGAGTCAGCCATCTTGTCCTTAAAAAGAGTGCACCATCACATAGTCAACCATTTTGTTTCTATTAAGGGAGTGTTGATGGTTGAATATGTCATGGCAACTCTTTTTAACCTACTTCAAAAAAAGGAGGATGTTATCAATTCGTCTCTTTTTTTTGGTGGTGTTCCTTCATAACTTGCTACATTTAAGATCAATTGTAAAAATTCTTTTTTTGTCGGACAGGCTTCCCATTGGTCCCTTTGTAAAAAGTGGGCGGGGATACACCCACAATTTTTTTAATTTAATTTTATAATATTCTACTTATTTGGTTGCTGTGAAATCTATCCTCACAAAAACATCAATGTGAAAAAAGGCCAAGTTCCTGTCACAAATTCGGCCATCAAAAGCAGTGAGATATAAATTTTGACCAAGTTCTTGTTTGGCACAACACCTATCACTGACATATGCTATGCATTATATACATTTGTAATCGTAAGGGTGTCATATAATTTCTTGATAATCTGCTAATTTGACAACATTGTTACCGATATAAAGAAATGAACACTATTCTTTCTTTTTTTTTAGAAAGGTAAAAATATTGCCAAGTTAGCAGATTATCAAGAAATTATATGACACCCTTACGATTACAAATGTATTTTATTTCTATTGATGATCACTGTGCCAGTTAAAAATGACACAGTTACATAAAATAATGGGTTAGAGCATAATGAGTGTTGGATTGTTCACCTTAAAAATGAAATATTGTGCTATTGCAACGGGTCGACATGTAAAATACAGCGTCAATGTTAGTGGGAGTGATCCCACATATTTTCTCAATATATTTACATATTAAAGTCTTCTTAGCCGAAGTACATAATTCAAAAGGATATGCCCAATGTGTATATAAAGTTTCAATAGGGTTGCTGGTGCTTCAATTTTGGATTTTCCGATTGAGTAAATCAATTAGGACTATTTGTTTACAAAATATCAGCTCTATACAGTATAATATTATGTTAAAATTTTATGGGCCTAGCCCCGCCGACTTATATATCTGTTAGTGCTTATGGTTCATGTAAAGATTTGTAGGAAAAAACTAATGAGGAATACATGAGTAACAGACTTAAAACTGCTAACCCGAAGTACATGAAATCAAAAGCTAAGATTTATGGGTGTAGTCACGGCCACTTTTCAAAACAGGAAATTTTTACTTTGAAAAGTGCAATGTGTATGAAAAGTTTCAATAAAATTTAACTTAATTTTGTGTTTACAATGCTTGCTCCCAACCCCTGATTGAAACTTCTGGTTTCTTAGATTTTTACTAGGGATCTCTGATCTAGATTAATTTGTGTACCAAATTTCAGTAGTGTTGTAAAAAGCGGCTACTTTTGAATACTCATATTACTTGATACTTTTTTAATTGCGTACTCGATACTACTCAATACTTTTTATATGTATTTATGTATGTATATGGGAAGTTACAAATTAATATTTATATTATTTTATTGATAATGCAATATGGAAAAACAAAGATTAAATACAAGTATATTTAAATTAATTTATAACAAATGAAAATAAATAAGTTTGTACATACAAATTTTTTAACGTACTCTTAACACTTCTAGTGCATTAATCTCTTAAATTATCTTCCAAATATTTTTTAATGAACATTTTTTTCTCACAATTGATGTTATTACTTAGTCATTGTTAAAATGTAGAAATAAAATCTTACCGACATTGAAAGAATTTAAAATATTTATGATGTTTGTGAGTACCTGACTTGCTGGTTATATTATATCACGTGCTTTCCTTCCACTATTCTAAAGGGTCACTTTTTCGGTAATTGTTAATAAGTCCCAAATCACACTGTGCAAGTCTTATTGCTAAGCTGATTAGTTTCATAGAGAGAGAGAGAGAGAGAGAGACGAGGGGAACAGCAACGTTTCTTTTCCTTTTCCGTCTCTCTCTCCTTATAAACTAACCAGCTTAGCAATAAGACTTGCATAGTGTAAATAGGGACTAACTGAAGTAGTTTAATAATACATTTTGTAGTACTTTTTTTAGTGGCTGTTTTCGTATCAAAATAATTCCTAGCAGAATTGGTATTTGTTACACGAATTCCATGAGGTTCAGAGTCATATTTGTTTGTAGCAAACTCACATAGTTGTATAATTCTGATGCATTTTAAAGGAAGACTTTCGCTTGAATACTACAAAATGCAACCCTGAAAGTATTGAGTAGTTACTTTTGTGTATTGAGTACCAGAAAAAACTCCCGATATTGAGTACTCAGTACTCAGATACTCAATACTTTTACAGCACTAAATTTCAGCACTCTACTGCGAATTGGAGTTTTAGCGGATACAACTTCTTGCTTTTAAGATTTTTCCATTGGCTTACTCATCTACACTTGCTTGTGTATAAAATTTCAGCACTCTAGCGTGAACTTTACCTTTAAATTTTATGAGCATTGCCCCTCCCACTATTTTAAACTCACAATATTGTTTTGAGCAGCGCTTATAATTCATGCTTAATTTCTTCTAAAATGTGCTAGACCGAAGTAGATTAAACACAAGGCTCAAATTTTATGGGAGTGATCACGACCATTTTTTTAGGTCATAGTTTAAAGTATTGTATACGTGTAACGTATATGCAAGGTTTCACTAAAATGGCTTAAGTTAAAAGCTGTATATTAACAGCCTTATTTATATAACTTATTAAGGCTTTATAAAGGGGTTTTAAGACAAATTTTCATTAAAAATTTATCTTAAAAAGTCTAAATAAGTTTTATTAATAAGGCTGTAAGTTTTCAGGTTCAAACAATAGTAGCGTGGCCCCGACCATTCTGGTTAATTTTTTTGATTTTTCAGATTTCTCTTGTTGGTTTCTCACCTAGACCTAACAAATTTCAGCTCATAAGCGCAACTTTTAATTTTTAATTTTTATGGGCGAAGCCCCGCCCCTCTGACTAAAATTTCCGGGTTTTCAGGGTTTTCTCGTTGTTTTCTCCCCTATACCTACTCGTGTATTAAATTTCAGCTCCTTAGCGCAACTTTTAGTTTATAATTTTAATGGGCGTAACCCCGCCCACTTTTCCAAGCTTAAGATTTTTTTCGGCCACTGCTTATTATTTCTGTCAAGTTTCGTTGCAAACGGATAATAATACATACAGAAACAGTATATCTAAATATGCTGAGCCGTAGTACACGAAAATGGGGTTGAAATTGTATGGGCTTGTCAACGCCCACTTTTTTAATGAAAAATTTTTAGGCTTGCTTTATCGCAGCATGTATGCCGAATTTCAATAAAATGTCTTCCATTAAGCGCCTTAGATTTGCTTTTTAAATTCTAGCCTTTATGGGCGTAGCCCCGCCCTCCTGGCCGAAATTTTCGAGTTTTAAATTTTTTTAGTTTAATGCTCACCTAGATCTAGTTCTGTAGCAAATTTCAGCTCACTAACACAGATTTTAGTTTTTATGGGTGTAGCCCCGCCCCCTTGGTTAAAATTTTTAGGTTTGCAGATTTTTCTGGTTCATTGCTCACCTAGATCTACTCGTGTGCCAAATCTTAGCTGTCTAGCTATAGCGGAAGTGCTTCATCAATTTGATGAGTGATCAGTGAGTCAGTGAGTATGTCTTAAAATATGCACTTTTTGCACCTCCATATCTCCGGAACCTTTCATTGTAAACTTCGCATATCAGATTATATGAATTTATTCTAATTATGATTTAAATTTCATAATTTTGCGGTCGCGGGGAACAAAGTTATGAAGGGGGTAAAAACAGCTCGAATGGCTTCCTGTAAATACACACACTGCGTGCATTGGCCGGAACTTGGCCTGTGCTTGTAATTACACAATTTGAGAGTTGAAAAATGGGCGGGACTATGTCCATTTAAATTTATTTTAATATTTCTTGTCCTTCTCTTTAACCGATTTTTACCAAACTTGCCACACACCTTAAGCTCTAAAATATACAAAATCCTCCATTTAAAAAAATGGGCGCAGTCACGTCCATTTAAATTTAATATTTTATTTTAAGTGGTTCTACTTTACCCATTTTTAAAACACTTAACACGAATACTGAGCTCTGAAAAACACACAATCTTGCATATAAAAAATGGGCGGAGGCACGCCTATTAAAATCTGATTTTATATTTCACGTACTTCTTCTTGTCTTTTTCAAACAAATTTTTGAATTGAAGTCTGTTTTTTTTTGGTAGAAAAGATGGCTGACTATGTGAAGACACACAAAGATCGTTGACTAAGTTATGGCAGGAACTTGTAAACATGACAGCTGAAATATTTTTATTTAACCACCGAGTTTTTTCTTTTCTTTGTAGATCCATTGCCTCAAATAATAACAAATATTTTTCGAAAAAGGATATCTGCCAAGACATCTTTACGAAACACATTTTCTTCACATAGATGTATATTTATTTAGGTGACTGACTCTAAATTAAAAAAATTCCTAGAATTAATAAATATTAATAATAATTCTGAGTAGTATACTCGAATTCATTTACAAAGAAACTGGAAATTAAATGATGTCAACAATATTAAAGGAAAAAAGAGTTGACTTTCAGCAAATATTTGCCAATTTAATAAAACAATTACTACAGTACGCCATGGATATAAGAAACTCAAAATATTACTGAAACATATATACATCAAATGCCATTTTTTGAAAGTAATCATTCTTAAAAATTTGTTATTATTTAAAACAATAATTTTAAATAATAACAAAAATACTTTTGTCGGTTTATTTTGCGTTTTCATAAGAAGAATCGTTTCTATTATAAAAATTAAATTTTCTTTTCCTCTAAATGTCGTTTCAAACTATAATATATGTATGTATGCAAGTATTAAGGAAAATGCAACACTAATATGATGACTGTCATTGGTTTTTAAAAAATTTTAAGCAATAATTGGATCAATACCTGGATTCTGTAACTTTTTGCGAACCGAAAATCGTAATATTTATCGAATAAATATTCTTTTGCGGTAACGATAATGTGATTCGGTAATTTATTTTTTACGCTAGTCTCCAGATTTATCTTATTCACCATTTAATTCAATCCCAGTAAAAAAGACACTCCAAAGAAGTCATGAAAATGTAGAGTTTGCAGTCTGGAAGTAGTTCGATCCGATCTAATGATTTTTACATAGGGTTGTCATTGCAAGAAGTTCTCTTTTTCTATGTCTAGTCACCGAATTAGAAGCGATTTTAAGAAAAATTTCCTTTTTTGTGCTCTATGGTAAAATTTTCATCTAGGAAAAATTTTAAAAAGTTACATATTTTAACAATTCGTTTCTTTTTATACGAATGTAAATTTAAGCAAATAACTTCTAAATTTTAGGCCAAAATTAGTTCATAAATTTCTTTCAAAAAATCGATTTTTTGAACATTTCGGTGAGTATTTACTAAAACTATGGAAAAATTACAAGGTTTTGTGTGATTAAAATAAACTTCCACTTGGTTTTCTGCTTACTATCGGCAAATTAAAAATATAGATTTTTTGGAAGTAATGAAAATGTGGTTCCTTCAGAATGACTTCCATTTTTTTTTTTACTGGGATATTATGTGGTAACTGTGTATAGAATATGTAAAAATAAGCGTAAAGCAATAAGAATGATAAAGAAAAACTCAATGAATTTGAGCTTGTGACTTTATTTTATTTTCCTCCAATCGACAGCGAATATCGTTAAAATATGTTACTGAATAGCAAAGTCGATAAATTTTCGTTATATTTATTATAGCGATACGATTGTCGTAACAAAAGTTACTGAATCCAGGTGCAGGTATGTATTTTTGATGTATCTACATATCGTCGTTCGTAAGTTATTGTGTTCCATATGACAAAAATGTTTTTTTTTGGGAAATCGCTGTTAAAGTTTAGTTATAAGTTACAAAAAACTGAACCGAAAAAGTTGTCGCAACCTTTTTACCAAGAAAACTTCTACAGTTTCTGGGTTTTTCTGTAAAAAAAATTTTAGTCCTTGGAAAAGATTTTAAGAGTAAGACGCGTTTAAAAAAAAATCGTTTTGTTCTATATGCACTTATTTACGAAACTCTCATTGTTTTATAGCATATAGAACAAAATTTAAGAAAGTGTAGTATTTTAAATACTTTAAGTGTATGATGGTTATTTCCCTGCAGGAAATGGAACTAACACAAGACTAGTCACGTGATCGGTCCCCAAGTAATAGAGACCAGTCCGAGCTCTACCATTTCCTTTGATGCGGACCAGTCACTTTTACATGGGGATGGCCTAGGATGGCGTTAATTAATATTTTGTATGCACCTTGTGACTTGTCACTGAACTATCTCATGGGGACATAATCGGTGTGGAATAACATATATTATTTAAAAATGTCATTCCGACACAGCGTTACCACATGTAAAGATTTATCTTATTTTCGAAGTTTTTCGGGATGTTAACAATGCTAAAAGATTTCTTTGTTAAAAATAAGATTTTTAAGAATATGATATTTGGTATTTTTAGTATATTATTTAAGGTTCTTTTGACTAAAGTACTCACATATTTTCTTCTTTCCTTCAACAAAAGTATGAATTATATGCATTCATGTATTTGTCTTATACATGTTCCATTCAGCAAATATATTGTGTTATTTATTTAACTTTACGTTTGTTAGTTCGTTTGAAACAAAATGAATTTTTCTTGGATTTCTAATTTATTAAAATTGGTCCTTGGTGATATGTCCTTTTTTCACCATACACTACTCCTTACTTTTGGTAACACTCCCATTTGCTCAAGCCATAGGACGAATACGTTTGGATCAATTGTCAGCAAATTTTTTGCAAGGCATTATCATATCAAGCACCTTTGCGATCCATCCACAAGTTTTGTGAATGAATCACGAAAGGGCAAGGATGTTGAGCATGAGCCAGTACATCACGTCAGTATTTTGAGGAATGATTAACAATTAAAAAAATGTTTCGTTTTTTTCAACAGAAATTTTATATTTTGACACAGCACATTAACTTTCGGCAAAATCGAGAAACTGCTAACAAAAAATATGAAGAAATCACAACTATCCTATTTAGCAACAAAACAAGACTAGTCACTTAGTAACAATAAAATTTCATTGATATAATCAATAAGAAAACACCCGGACTTAATTAAAAATTAACGGCTTTTGAATACTTTTGAATGCGAATACTTTTGCAATGTTAAGTCACAACAAATAAAAAAAAACAAAAACAAATAATGCAAATAATCCAAGTTAGTACAATCTTTATTTAGTCTTTCATATAGAACAAAATAAAAAATTATTTTTTTTATTAAGTATTTTTGGTGCGTTTTTATTCTATATGCACGAGTTTTTGCATATAGAACACAATAGGTTACGAAGCTTATCACTACAGAGTTGTATAGCACAAAGTCAATGTCTCATATTTCGAAAACTATAAATGATAGGAACAAACTGATTACACAGATCGACAGATCTCCAAAACTTTTCCTAAAAATCAATCTTATCTCAATTTTTTATATTTTGCGGTATAGAACACAATAACTTGCGAACGACGATATGTAGGAGTTATAGTGTGAAAAATCCTTAAGTAAGTGTCTTAAGGATTTTTCACACTTTAACTATCCTATCGTACGACTTTTCAAAAAAAAAAAAAAAAAAAAAAGACAAAACCCTGATCTAGTGAATTGTTGTTGTCTTTTGAACATTTTCATCAGCTCCATCATACCATATCATTGTATATTTTCAAAACTCGTTTGACTAGGTAGTATAGTGAATACCACCATCCTTTAAGACATATTCCTGTATCCACTACATACCCCCAGGGGAGTCTATTTTTGACTACGGGTGTGGCAATCCCGGGGCCCCAGCTAGGGTAATGTAGCTTTTACCGCTGACGGACCTTTGGCTCATTGCCCGTAAAACTTATGTGTTACTACCCAATCTCTGAACATAAACAGAGTAACGGATGTGCACATATTTATAAAAGGAAAACAAATATTGTACGCCCGTTGTTGTCAGCTAGGTGCAGCGTCACCTAGAACTGCCCCTGAGTTCAAAAGACGATAGAGGTGAAGCCCTTGTGGTGGAACTTCGAGGTCTAACCAGAGGCTACTTCTGGTACCACGGGTGCCGGTTGCCCGACAGCTGGGCTGCTTAGAGATAAATGCATTGCGGTTGCCGGAAATTTCTGGTCCAAAATGGCTTTCGACCTGGATACGACCCCAGGACTCTTTCACTCTTTAGTGTCTTGCCGTAGTAGGCACAGAAACTTAGGTGGCGTGCTTGCATTCTTCTCGCGTAAGTGGTCCTCGCTGCTCTGAAGTTCTGAGTGCATGTAGCGGTCGTCAGTTTCCTTTGCTAAAATGCCGAGTTCGTCCTACCCCAATGGGGTATACCCCAAGGGGTTAAAGGGACGATTTTGGTAGATGTGGAGTAGGCACTGGTTATTGGCGACACAGGAATGCGTTCTTTATGGATGAGTGGTTAGCTGTGCCGGCAATGGTTCAGGAATTTTCTTGGGGACCTCGCTTAGGTGTATACACAACACCTAAGCGTGGAAGCCGGAGAATTATCGTTTTGGTTGTGGTTGCTACCAAAATCGCTGGGAGAATAGTCTTGGCTTCCCAGTGTTAAATCAATGCTAGTGGTTGGTCTGACGCGGTCAGCCAGACACTGTTCTAGGTGCTGTTGCCATTCAACAGAGCTGCTATGGGCACGGACATAGCAGCAGAGTTTAGATAGCTCAAAGTACCTCAGCAAGGTACTTGAATATAGAACAGGGATAACTATATTCAAAGATTGCAACCTATGTGTCTTATGGAGTGGGCCATAGGTTCATTCTAAAAGGGTACATGGGGGCGTTGGTCTGGCGTCTAACCCACACCCGGTGCTTTGGCACACGTGAGATAAGGCCGTAACGGCAGGTACTCACGTAAAGCAATTGCACATCTGTATCCACTACATACTGTAGTAATTTCAGATACTCTCATACTAAAACATAAATAACGACGAGTTGCATTGAATTCCTTAACGATGATTGTATTGTGTGTTTACACACAGTTTACAAAAAAGATCTGTCAGACCTCACACACTAGCAAATGTCAACAATGAGGTAATACGATTACAATACATATTTTATTTCTTTCCGATGAATACCAAGAAAATAATATGTCAGCAACAAGTGTATCTACTTCTTGCCATCTTCGGAACACACTTGTAATGTTTTTTTTTTTTAATTTCTTTCCTGTTTTATTTTTTCATAAAATTTTTTTAATATTCCGGATAAATTTTAATTGATTTTTGTGGTATTGTTAAACATTGAATGTATGTAAATGTGTATTTTTCTATGTTCTTCTCACAGCACACCAACCGTACAGTAAGATAAGACACACAACTAATGTCCGTCCATTTTATTATGTTTGAATTGGAGATGAGAAAGTGAGTAAACTTTCCACACTGTGCATCTACACTTTTCATATATTCTATTCCTATAAAATTTCAAATTAAATAACACAGTTCTTATGCAGCATTAATATTATTGAAAATAAAATAAGTAGAACTTGGCATCACTGAATGTCAAAATCAGCTGAATTGTCATGTCTACATATTTTTCGCATTCTGAGCGAAGAGGCAGCCTACATTTTAAGGCCTGGGCACAATGAATCCGTCATATGTTAAACTTCGCGTTTTTCAACTGACATTAACGCAACGACGGAGAAGGTTGGCACAATGAGTACTTTATTGACGGAAGTATTTGAACAGCTTCAATAGGTAGATTCTCCATTTTATTTATTAAACTCAACTTTTTGTATTTATTTCTTTCAGTTGAAAAAGGTGAAGTTTAACGCATGACGGACTCATTGTACCCCGGCCTTTATGCTCTATAACTTGCTGCGCACACATATGCTATTTTTAATATTTTGACAGATAGGAAGGGAACAGGCCCAAACAGCAGAATACATGATAGGAACTTTTGGAGGATTAAGTGTAGTATTCCTTGACCCTTTGAATATGAAAAGTAGTTTTACTATATACAAGTTTTATTTAATCTTCAGGTCCTTTTTTAAAAAACTTGTAACAATTTTATTATTTTATCGATATTTCGCTGCAACGTTGTGTAGATTTTTGAGGAAAAATCGATAAAATAATAAAATTGTCATAAGTTTTTTACAAAAGGACGTAAATCTTAAAGAAAACTTGTATATATTCAATTAAAGGGTCGAATAAACTATTATAATATTTGAAAGTAGGTTTACTTTTAACTTTTTTAAACGTCTTAAATGAAGTGAAGACATTTCAGCTGATTTTGCTTTTCAGTGATGCCAAGTTTTTTTTTCAGAATTCGCATGTGTACCACAACCACAAAGAAAAAATGTTTTTTTTCAAAAATTTTAAAATACAAAATCGATCTAATCCAAAATATAAACAGCTCTTAAATCTAAAATACAAGATCAACTGTTGAAAATTGAACAAAATGGAAAAAAGCACTTAAGAAATTTATTATTCGACATACATATTGTCAGAAGTCCATTCCAATCCGAAATCCATTTGCTGGCGGTTCAGCGTTGTCCATACGCACTCCATTGTTGCTGTAATAAATCATCAGTAGACTGTTCGTGTGTGGTTAGGTTCTACTGATGATTTGTTGCAGCAGCAATGGAGTGCGTATGGACAACGCTGAACCACCAGCAAATGGATTTTGGATTAGAAAAAAACACTTTATTTTAATATCTCCAATAGTTTCTGCCAGGTTTAATTTACACTTTTGAACCTAAGAAACTGCACTGAGTAACGCAAGTTTGATTGAAATTGGTTGAATTGTTTCAGAAATACCGAAGTCGAATTTTTTTAAAATATTTTTTATTACTCAAAACAAGTGGGAAGCTCCAGAGATGGCCAGCAAGTTAAACAGTATAATATCTCTTTTTTTATTTAAATACATTTGACTTGATTTTAAAGAATTTTAAATTATATTTCCTACATTCACGCCCGTGCTGAAGAACTTTGTTGATTTCATGCACATGCGCGCATGCGTGATAGAGAGAAGAAAGGTGTGTGATTCATATAAAATACATGATTGTTGTTGCTGATTCTAATTCAAAGTAGAGAGAGATTAAAACTTAATTAAGTTTTCAATTTTATACCTTTAGAAGGAAAAATTCTTTTCCTGCACGTGTTGGTTTTTTTTTCCACAATCACGCACAATGACGTGAGTGATTTTAAACAAATCAATTAAGTTTATCGAAACTTATGTTTTGAAGGGAGTTGCTTCCTTTTAAATTGATGAAATTATTTATTAAATTTTTATATTCAGATGCGATTTAAGACGAGTTGAGCGGATAATACACCATTTCTATTTCTTAATATTATTTCTGTGTTGTTTTCCTAATTTTCTAGTTTTCAATTACCTATTGGAGATTTTAAAACACTCTTTAGGAAGTTTTACTAATTTCCCCAATAAATTACAGGTTTGATATCTAAGACAATTTGGTTATTGGTCTGGAAACGTTATGCAAGAAATTGCTTAGGATTCTGTCTCGCGACACACACACACTAATCACGCCCACATCTCTAATGTGAACTCACAAGTATTTATTTTATTTGATTTGTGCCCGATGACACTGCCTTTAAAGTGTTTTTTTTTTCTTTCCAAAGTGTTAAATGCTTCTTGAACGGGTACTTAATGTTCATTAATAGCACATTCTTGAGTAAACGAAGGCAAACTTCAAATTATTTTCTTTCATACACAAAAATTTTCTTATTTCATGGGAATGAATCAGTTCAACTTTTCAGCCTGTCTTCGTAGTTAAATGAACTAAATATCAATTTTTGAAGTGCGTTCATAATTTCACACTCAATACAATGCTTTCTTGGTTTGAAGAAAGATACAAAAATTTTGAAATGATGTAAAGGCATGAGTGTCTCTGGAAGTGAAGGTTATCATCACTGACACACTGACTTATTTAGTATATTAAAGGGTGTACAACACTTATCAATTAATTATGGGCTTCTCATATTGTTTTATTTTCCGCCTTATTTTTAATTTTTTTTATTAAGTGACGATGTCATTTGTTGTCTTTGACAACATTGTATTGAACGAATGATTTAATTTAACTGAATTTCCCAAAGTGTTTTTGTGTAAAAAATTCTACGAATGATCTAATTTAAGTGAATTTTTCAAAAAGTTCTTATGTAAAATATTTTAGTGGCTTAGTAGTGATACTAGGGGCACAATTGGCCCAACAGCTGATCTGTCAATGAGATTAAAGGCAGAATTACCCGACTGTAAATGTAGAATTGTAAATGTAAATGTGTCAGCTGATCGAATCTGTTGCATGAAAAGCTATGCAAACGCTTACCTGACTGAAATGGCACGTAAATGTAACGTCTGAACCTGCAGAAAATAGAATTTCATGACGATGTTACGTGACATTTGTAGACAGTGGTGGGATGTATGTATATTGAATGAGAGTGTGGCACAATAGCCCTGATTTGGTACTTTTGTTTCTTTTAATAATTTAAGCTTTTGAGTGGTTAATTTGTATACGTACATGGCATATTTAATAAATTTAGTTTTCTAAAAAAGTTTTTTTTATAAAATCTAACCAGAGTTTGCCAATCGTATGTGTTTATTTTTTGTTAATATACATACATACACATATTTATATGTACATACATATGTATGAATTTGTAAAATATACATACATATGTGCGTACAAACATACATTCAAGCGTACAAAAAACTATTTTTATTTAAAAATAATAACAATAAAAATAAAAATAGGTACGTATAATCAAAATAGTTATAATGATAATAAAAATATAAATATTTTTTATAATTATAATACGTTGTAATGTAAATATGTATATACGGGTATGAAGCTTAAATTGTAATTTCACTAAATGTCAAAGTCATTACAATGTTTGTAAGTATAAAATAATGATTTTATACCATTTAAATAATTTTGGTACTTTTCCCATGCAATCAAAAATAATGTGAAGATGTTGAACTCTCATCAATGTTTCGAACAGCTGTTTTCCATTTTATATGATTTTTCATACTGATAAACACCCAGCAAACAAAAAGTCCTGTATATGTACTAGTCTCCTGCACAAGATATCTTATAAGAACTTTTAAGACATGAGGGATTTTTCAAATGCTTTGCTACAGCGAAATCTTATAAAACAAATGTTAACAACACTGTTTGCAAGAAATTTATTCGAGTATTGTACGTATAAGAGTAAAGAAGAAAACACTTCGTGACGGAAGAATTTGTGATACTAGCTTCTTTTTATGCATAAGCGCGTGTACAAACGTCATGCATGTATGTGTGTATGATTTTTTATTTTTCTGCGCACATGCAAAGGCACATAATAGCTTACCATCTACATATTACACACACACTCAAACGTACAATATGAAAAATAACAAGCATACACAAATCCACAGTACTTCTTTTGAGTGTTTGTTACAGACAAGCTGTCTTGACGTCATCGCTTGGTAACACTAGTATACACGTACACCAATACATCTATCGTGCTTCGCTTACAGTACGACAGCATTTATTATTGGTTTAGTATAATACATGCGACGTGAATACATTTAAAATTCATGGCGTTTTTACATTTCAAGACTGTTTACGCAGCTCTCTAATATGTACATATGTCTGTATTTTTGTTAAAAAATATACATATGTATATTGTTTGTAAATAAAACTAAATTATTATGAGTAGGTACGAACATTAATAAGAAAAGGATAAAACGAGAAAGTAAAGATTTTATTGAGGTGCTACTGCAAGCATACACATTCTTGGAAATTAAAGAGCTAAATACTTCGTCTTTCCGATGAAGTTGCTCAAAATCTGTTCTGGTAATGTACAATGACAAATATTAAGGTTGAGCCTTACAGCTGGTATTAAAATTATTATAATTGAGTTCATTTAAATAAAATAATAATAATAATTTTCAAAACCTCTAGGCGCATTTTCGTTCTAAAAGGTGTTATTTCAAAAACTCAATTAGTTTTTTCCAACAGGCTAAATCTTGCCATCAAAAGAAAGTAAATTAAAATAGTTTCAGCGAAATTATTAAAAAATCTTGGATTAATTAAAACATTACTATTTTATATATTATATACTTATAAGTTCTAATACATACATACCCTGCAGAAAGTGCGAATAGTGAAATTGTGGTGATTTACTAGTGACGTTGTCAGTAGCACTAGTGACCAAGTGTACCCCAGGCAATGGTATCATCTATTGACATTTAACATTAGCTTGTCATTGAAAATCCACCACTAGACTATATCACTACTAACTTAGTAGTTCTTTCGGGACCACATGGAGACATTGGCACCAAAGATTCACTAGTAAATTTTAGGGGCTCTAGTCTACAATATCGATATATCCAATCTCGTTGTCAATAGTAAACTTATAGTGATTTTCTAGTGACATTGTCAATAGTGCTACTGACTAGGTGTACCCCAGCCAATGCAAATGCCTATTGACAAATAACATAGGGTTGTTATTCAAAATCTATCAGTAGACTTTATCACTGTTGAGAAGGTAGTTCTTTTACGACCATATGGAGATATTTGAACCGAAGATTCACTCGCAAATTTTAGTGACCCTCGTCTACATATGTGACAGCGCATAGAGAAAGGGACCTAAGGGTAACAAAAGCAATTTTCACTTTTTTTTTTTTTTTTGATGTGGACAATATCTGAGTATCGAGTGAGACCGATCCCATGCCCCAAAAGTGTTCCCTCCCAGAGATATGCGCGTTTTATGATGTGTTGGTACACCAAAGATACACGTATTTAAATCTTTAAAATGGCTCTCCTGAACAAAACCGGTTTTTACCCTTTCTATTTTGCGCGTCACATATATTTATTTAATATTATTGCACAACATAATAAAAAAGAAAACCAAACTATTGACGCGTTCATTGACAATATCACCAGAAATACACTAGAACTGTCGTCTCTAACGTATCTCTGCTCGCGCATAAAAGGAAAGTTGTCGACATTTTAACTAGTGCAATTGTCGCTGGAGAAAGAGTATTGACATAGAGACATATGGTTCTAGGTTGACTACAGGGTACATACTCGTGTCTATGTGCGTATACATATGTATGTAAATTTCAATCAAAATGAATTTCATGAATTTAAATATTATACATACATAAGTATATGAACTTTCGCGTTTGACTTCAAATAACTCGCAATTTAAAATCAAAAATGCGTGTTTACTGGGCACAATGCAATTAGTATGTATGTGTGTGTGCACAAAGAAGTTTTTTTTTGTGTCGAAAACACATGACACGTTTTTAAGTATTCTATAAGCACTCAAACGTTTACATTTACATTACATTTACATTTACCTTACATCTGCGATTTCTACAGTCGGGTAACAGAGCCTTAATGAATAATGACATGGCGGCATCATTCATCGACTTAAATCCGATGGTAGACTTCGTTCTAAAACCAAGATATTTAATAGATGATGCTTACCATGGCAAGTAACAGACAATTTGTAGAAGGTGACATGCCGACAATACGCGCAAAAATTTTAACTGTCAATTTATTTAGGTACATTTACGGAGGCTTGTCTTGTCACAAACGTTAAGATGGGCGAATAAAAAAATTCAGTTGGGTCCCAAAAAAAAAGGGAACCCAAAATATCCTAATCAACATCAATTTAAAATCAAATTTTAAATACAAATATTTTTATAGATTAATAAGAGAGCTGATAAAGGCATTTGATATGAAATCAGTTCATAAAAAGGGACTTAGGGACTTAGGGTTAATCTATTTAAAACATTTCATTTGTTCAAAGAAAGCTGAAACAGATTAAAAAATAATTCCTACAATTTGTTAAAGTGTATATAAGTATTAACTAAATATAGATACAAAATTTAGTCCTTAAAAGGGAGATTAAAAGAATGTATTTATTTATTTTTGGTATTTAATTTTATGTTGTTTTTAATACACAAGTTAAACCCCTAAAGCATGCAGAGTAAAGACGTGCTCAGTTCCACGTGATTGCACAAGTTTAGGAATTCTTATTACATTCTCGTGGTATAATTGTGTATTAGTGAGTAGCGCAGTGTTTCAGACTTTGCGACATGTTTATACAACCAGGCAGATTGCATTGTCGATCGCATAGTGTGTAGTCTTAAGGTACGGTCACACTCGTCAAACATTCGCCCAAAAAAGCGTAACCAACAAATACTAATGAAAAAAGTTTTGATCCAGACACTTGTTTATCATATTAAACAGTTCCGAACACAACTAATGCACAATGTCATAGACCGAATTTAGGCACCGAAACATTTGGAAGGGAAACACTTAGTTTGGTAGCAATTTACGGGTGGGTAAGAGAGAATCATTTTTGTGTTCGATAATCGGCGACACGCTTTGTTTTCATATTCTTTGCTACATATACATGCATACATGTACAAATATGCTTGTTTTTATGCAGTAATATTGGAATGTCGCCGGCAACATTTTCGTTTGTGTGAACGCGAAGGAAACAACAAAAGAGAAATCCAGATGTTTTCCTTCGCCCGTCTAAACTAGGACATAGAATACAACAATATTGGCTACTCTTTAACTTGAGAAACTTTTGTCTGAATTGAAAGATTTTTCATTAGCATTTAGTGGTTACGAATTTTTGGGCAAATGTTTGACAAGTAATATTATTATTACCGTAGCTTTATTGTTGCGTTCGAAGTTGCATTCGAAGTTTCAAAAATATCGAAATGCTTTGATGTTTATAGGTTGCACTGGTGGTTGCATTGCAGGTTGCAGTGTCTGTGTCAAAATATGCAACATGTAATACAAACGTGTTGGGTAAACACGTTGCAACGTACATATATACCTACTAGTGTCCTGCACAATCCTATTTATAAGACCTTTCAAGACATGAGAGATTTTTTCAAATGCTTTACTACAGCGAAATATTCTAAAAGAATCGCTAAACAACACTGTTGGCAAGACAAAAAACCGAAAAAAATTACTTGCCAACAGTGTTGCTTAGCGATTCTTTTAGAATATTTCGCTGTAGTAAAGCATTTGAAAAAATCTCTCATGTCTTGAAAGGTCTTATAAATAGTCTTGTGCAGGACACTAGTACCTACCATAAGCAGTAAACTACTTGTAAATGCTAGGATTCACCATCCTACACAATCGTGCGACTTTTGAGAAAATACAACCCTGGGATGATAAAGTTTATGGTATGTTTCCACCGACTTTAAATCAAGTAAGTTTAAGTAAATCACTTCAAAGTGTTTCCACCGGGTTTGTGAGTGATTTGTGGTTCGAATTTTTGTATTCAATTTATGCACGTGCCCTATAAGGTGGGCGCAGTAGCTGTAATGAGAATTTTATTCACACGTAGTTGACATTTAAGATTGATTAAATATTCCTTAATGTCATTTTTCGAATTTGTTAGTCACTATTGAGGGATGACCCAGGGATGGAGCTTGTTATTTTAAAATTAACGCAGGGTTGCATATATAAATTGAGTTCGAAAAATAGTATTTTCGACATTATTTAAAATAAATCAAGTACTTTGAGGTGATTTATCCATATGCAAAATGTATGGTAAATCATGTATAAATTAACGTGATTTGCACAAATCATCATGATTTGTCTAAATCCTGCCGGTGGAAACATAATATTATGAACATTTTCAAAAGATCAGGGTTGTATTTTTTCATAAGTCGTACGATTGTGTAGGATAGTGAGTCCTAACCTTAAAGGCCGTGATACACTATCATACAAATATTTTCAAAATACAATAAGTCCTTTTTCACACACGTCAATTTTAATTCAGCTGGAAGAAAAAATAAGATATTTGTATTTCCTTTCCGTCTTTCTTACAGCTGAATTACGAGTTGATCAGCAAGAGTTGACTTGTGTGAACCGTGATCAGATCAGGGTTTTATTTTTTCGTAGATTGTGCGATTGTATGGTATAGTGAGTCATGGCCTTAAGCGATACTACATTTTTTTATTATGTTATGCAAAGTACTGAAACGAACGCAAATTTCATTCGTCTTAATAAAGAGTTAAATTATGTTTCACTTTTTCTAGAAAAAAAAACGGCTTTGGTTTCTTAATTTAAATACAATAAGTATTATTTGATATTTTAATGTTATAATTGTTTTGGCAGTACTTTATTGTGTACTCTAGCACATGTTTAATACACAAATCTACCACAATACTCGTACCAATTTGTATTTGACGTAAATTTAGCTTCTTTCCATTTAGATTATGAGTAAAAAGCATAGGAATTTTTGCTTCCTTTGCCTTTTACCCCATATTTTGTGTAAAAATATCGATTTGTAAATGACGCAATAAGTGCAAAAATCCTGCCCTAGTTTTCTCTTTTCCGCTGATTCGTTAAATAAATACTTGTGTAGTTTTTACCCAAAAACATTTTCTCTCTCTTAAAATAATGTTAACAAAAAAAAAAAAAAAAAAAAAAAGAACTTAGAATATACAAATTGTTGGTGTCGTCTAGAAGAGTTTATAATTAAATACTTGGTAGTCTGGTTTGTGCAAAGCCGGAATCGGATATACTTTAAAGGAGTTACGTTAAAAAATTAACTTTATTGCAGTTTTTAACTACGTATTCCTTAATTAATAAAGATTGTATTATAATTAGAAAGGAAATTCCTATAATATATATTATGTTTTAAGAAAAGAAAAATATCAATGTATTAAATTATGTCTTAAACTGTTTAAAGTTTCCCGGACGTTGTTTAGTGAATTTTATGTTATTGTTTTCCTGCCATCAACGACTATAATAATAATTTAGTTCACGTTTTAATTTTGAAAAAAAGACTTTTAAAATACCAGTTATAAAGCTGCTGTAAACATTGGGTTTACACGTCTAATAATCTTCCATAGTTTTATTAGCTAAATAATCTCCGATATTCGTAAAGATATGTCGAGCCATAACCGCCAAAAATCTTAAGGGACATACATATGTAGTTTTCAAACTTAATTTTTTGACGAAAATCGATTATTTGGGACTGTAAATAAAAAATTTTGGTTAGAAAACGTAGTTAAAAAAATTATGTCGCTTGAACTTTTTTTGACGGTTATGGCTCGAAATATACTCGTATTCGTAGAGGAATATGGGAGATTATTAAGCCAAGAAAACTATGGGAGATTATTAAGTGTGTAAACCCAATGTTTAAATAGGTAAATCTCGATAAAGCAGCTACATACTTCCATATGTATGTATGTATATAACTCGTATTTTAAGAGTCTTCTTCAAAATATACGTACATATCGCACATTCAGTTCAATAGTGACATAACTCAAAAAATTAGTTTTTTGAGTTAATAATGCAGAATAATAATGCATTTCGTATTTTATCTTGCATACAAATTTCATATAAATAGCTTTTACTATCACCCCCTGAGAGAAGAGTATTTGTTCATGCCTTCATTGAGTTGTATGTAAATTGAAAACTTTAAACGTGTTTTCTGCAAAACTAGTTTTTTTGAGTTATGACACTTTTGAACTGGATGTGCGATATGTATGTATGTACGTATGTATGTATGTGTGTTCGAGTTCTTCAAACACATTTTCGTGTTGGCGTTTGGCGCCAATATGACTATAAATAATACAATAATAAATTTATGCTCATTTATGCTTGTATTTAAGTAAATATAAGTAGAATTTAATTTATTTATTTTTAACATTTTACACGAGTATATAAAACCATAAGCAAACGTCTCTTTGTCTGTTTCTGTGCAATAGTTTTGTATCTCCCATATAGCGAATAAATACATACATATGTATAAATACGTAAACTTTACCAGCTGTTTTCCTGTTAGAATTTTGTAAGATTACATACACACATACATACGTATGCACATATTGGCACATACTCATAAAGTATACTTGAAGAATTTAAAACCAGTATTACCATACAAAATACTGGTTTTAAATTCTTAAAGTATACTTTATTTTGACTATGAGTATGCTTTTTTTATTATATGTATTAGTGTCCTGCATACGACATCTTATAAGAACTTTCAAGACATGAGGGATTTTTCAAATGCTTTACTACAGCGAAATCTTATAAAACAAACGTTAACAACATTGTTTGCAAGAAATTTGTTTGAGTATTATAGGTATAAGAGTAAAGAAGAAAACACTTCGTGACGGAAGAATTTGTGATACTTGCTTCTTTCTACGCATGAGCGCGTGTACAAACGTCATGCATGTATGTGTGTATGATCTTTTAGTTTTCTGCGCACATGCAAAGGCAAAAACATGCATTAACATTAGTTGCATGCGGTTAACTACATAATAGCTTACCATCTACATATTGCACACACACGCAAACGTACAATATGAAAAATAACAAGCCTACACTAATCAACAGTACTTCTTTTGAGTGTTTGTTAAAAACAAGCAGTCTTGGCGACATCGCTTGTTAACACTGATATACACGTACACCAATACATCCATCGTGCTTCGCTTATAGTACGACAGCATTTATTATTGATTTAATATAACACATGCGACGTGAATACATTTAAAAAATATGACGTATTTACATTTCAAGACTGTTTACGCAGGTCTGTAATATGTATACATATATGAAAATATGGAGTTTTTAAGTGTTTCCACTTTTATTTTTCTAATGGTCTGTGGAGACGATAAACTAAAAGCTCCAATCAGTGAAATAGCAAGTGTAGTTTTGTTCAAAAAAAAATTCTTTATTAAATCTTGGTATAACAAATAAGCTTTGATTAGTTTTAAATTGTATCAAAAATTAAAAATTTGACATGTATTAATATTGTTTATGAATTGTCTTGAATTAAGCACTTTTATGTTTAAATTTAAATAAAACAAAGTGTCTGTGTGTGTGTGTCATGGAAATTGTTTATTCCTTTAAAAGACCTATCAATATCCTTGACGCCCACCGTGGTTTGTTTTTTATTTTTTTAGACCTGAGACTTAAGAAAACATCACAAGAAAAACTCTAAAAGGTTGAGATTGTACGGTCTCGTAGATTAGTGCACATTACCTCCACGTGGGTTAATAAAGCCCTCAAATCGGTCGTGCAAAATGACTTATGCAGTATGAAATGTGTGGACGTAGCGCCCTCCTAATGAAACCATCTGTCGTTGATGTCCACATTACCGAATTCTGGGGTCGAATCGTTACTTCCGTGAACGTACGACGTCACCTAAAAACGCCATTTTCCTATTATGACATACGTTAAAATACTGAAAACCAATTCAGCTTATACGATTGAGGTATCACTTAATTTGTTTTCGTACGATTGTCGATACGATCACGGATGTGACGATTTGAGTTCTAGCCAAAAGAAGTTGCTTATCACCGGTTAGGTTAGGTTTGACAAGTTGCTGAGCAGAGAAAGTAAGTTTTTAGCTCACTTCGAACCAAATAATAGGTCCCTTGTATTACCTGAAAAAAGAAAAGAGACAGTGAAACAATTATTTATACAAGAAAACAATTAAAAACCCTACTGCGACCAACTTTAATCCATTCAATATCCTAAATGGACATTCGAAATGCAATATCATAATAGAAATCTAAAGATGATTTTAAAACACCTGACGACTGATATCCATTTTGATATAGTTCGATGATTTTTTATTTACATATTTCGTATTTAAATAAATTCAGTAAAGTGCGACTCTGACTAGCACACGAAGGGTTCCGTACGAACACTAGATATGTGATATAATACAAACTTCATCCTATATAATATATAGTTTTGGCATTTTTTTCGTTTTTGGGGTCTTTTCGGTTTATTTTGTTTTGGCGGTTTTTGCGTTTTTTTCGGTTTTGGCGATTTTTTTAAGTTTTGGCTCTTTTTTTAGTTTGACACTTTATTTTCTTGTTTAGGCAATTTTTTTCGGTTTTTGGCGTTTTTTCATTTTGGCGATTTTTTTCATTTTTGCGATTTTTTTCTATTTATTTTTTTTTTTTTTTTAGTTTTGGCGACATTTTCGCGTTTTGGCGATTTTTTTCGATTTTTGGCATTTTTTTCATTTTAGCGTTTTTTTTCACTTTGGCGATTTTTTCAAATTTGGCGATTTATTTTAGTGTTAGAAATTTTTTTGTTAATTTTAGCGATTTTTTTCGTTTTGGCGATTTTTTTTAATTTTTGGCGATTTTTTTTTTGGTTTGGCGATTTTATAATTTTCGGTTTTTTTAGTTTTACCGTTTTTGACAATTTCAAGTGTTTACCTCTTACGGTTTCCAAGATATAGCAAATTGTCAAAATTACATAGTCAAAATTGCATTAACTGATGGACCACCCTTTAATTTAATTTTTTTTTTAATTTTAGTGTTAATTGTTGTAGTCTGTATAAAAATACACTAATTTTACAAATTTCAAGTTTCAATATACATATGTTCATACAATTGTATGTATATTACATGGGATTTTAACATATTTCATTGCTCGTTTTGGAACACCCTTTAATTTTTAATTCTCATGTATTTGTTGTTGTAGCGGCCAAGGTTCTACATACTGTGTCCAAATTTCAGGTCCGTAGCTCTTACGGTTCCTGAGAAAATACCGTGTGACGGACAGACGGACAGCGTAGCGAAAACAATAGGGTTCCTTTTCACCTTTGGTGTACGGAACCCTAAAAATGGCGTCTGTTGACCGCGATATTGAATTTTGAGAACTGACATACCTTAAGTGACCTTCTCGGGGTTAAGATTGACGTAAGAGTCATCAAAATCGGTCCACGCGTTCGGTTTATATAGTGCCGCCAAAGAACACACACATACATACACAGACTGATAAGCACAGTACCCTTCTTTGCGTTGCCAAGTCGGATAAAAAGCTTAATTTATTTGTTCGTTCGCCAAATCATTCCAAATCGTCAGATGTAGCTTCAACAAAATTTCAGAAGCCCCTATTGGAAAAAGTTTTTTTATTTGTAACTTTGTGCAACTGTTCGTTCTATCATGGTTTATTAAGTTCAAACCCAAAGCTTAAGTCCAACTATAATTCTTCTGGAATAATGCAATTTTTGAAAGTATGGGGACTTCATTTTTCTATTTGCCCAATGGAGAAAACGATTTTTGAACGATATACCAGATAGGATTAATATAAACATATATCTCATACTGGAGCACAGTGCGTTATTCGATCATCTGATCCTATTTTGTATAATAGTCCTCAGTTCATTTCAAGATACACCGAATTAATTCATCTCAGATTTTGTTGAACATTTACATGTTGCACGTGGCCTGCCATTTTCTGTACCATCTTGGTGAAATGGGTTCTATGTTACGGATTGTTTCACATTGTTGTCATTGTAATGAAGAGTATGCCCAATCTGATGCCATTTCGTATCTCAGTTGCAACTTCGAGTTCAAAAAATTCCTGGGGCCTAATTCCCGCATTCGATTGCGAGCGAGTTATTACTCGAATGTGCGAGTTTTTTAACTTTTGGGATTTTCGCATTCGGTTTCGAGTAAAACATATTGAAATTTCTAATGACAGCATTCGATAACGTGCATACATTCGAATGCAACCGTTCGTGTTTTTACTCGCAAGCAAACAGGCATTCGAAATCATTTTTAACATTGAAAAAACGAAGAAATAGAAAACGTGTGTTCAATATTTTACTTATTTATTTAAAAATGAATGAATGCACAAATGTACGTATAAAAAAATACAAATTAAAAAATTTCTAGTTGACTTTAAATATAACAAAACACACTGGCTTGGCAAATACATAATGTTTTGCCTAAGAGTTTACTCGGGGAAAATAAAAAAAATCAACCAACTCTGGGAGCACCTAAATAACAAATTAAATGCTTCTGGTCAAGCAATAAAAGAATCGAACATGTGGCTAGTGCTCTATTCTTTAACTTTACACTAATTTATTATTATTAAGTTATTAATAAAATTAAAATGAAAATAACATTTATGTATTCGTTTCTTTTTTCTGCACATACATGCTTACAATTTATTCAGTGTTGTGAAATGAATTTATATATAAATATATTTGCCTTTTTCCAACACTAAAACCAAAACTATTCTATTCGAATGCAATTCCGATCACGAGTGCAGGAATTAGGCCCCTGATTTACTTCTCAAGCATTGATTAATAAATATTTTTAGCCGATTTGTGGTGTTGTTAGCTACCTTCCACCCATACAGAAGAATTGTTTTTAGATTCGGAGCCTGTTCGACTTATCTTATACATATGTGTAGGGGTAGAAAGACCATTCTGGGGGTGCATTGCCCTCCCCAAGAATTGCTGTTGCCCCCCCCTAGAAACATTAAAAATTTTATGTAATTATTTATTTTGTTATTACTCATAAAAATCACCAGTTATTATGCCCCCTAGAAAAAATTTATAGCTACGCCAATGCTAGCATGCCTAAAGATGATCTAGTCCTGTTTATTCATTCTAGCGTCTACATCAGGTTCGGTTCCGCCACCTGCAGTAATCTTGCCTTCTCTAGCATGTTAATGGCAATTGTTGTACAAATTCTTAACGTTTTTTCTTTCCAGGGCTGATTTTGAGTACTGCAGCTTTTTCTGAATATCCTTACTACGTAGTTGGCTTAAGATCACTTAAGGTACGGTCACACTTGTCAAACATTTGCCCAAAAAAGCGTAACCAACAAACACTAATGAAAAAAGTTTTGATCCAGACACTTGTTCATCTATTAAACAGTTTCGAACACAATTAATGGACAATGTCATAGAATCCAACAATATTGGCTACTATTTAACTTGACAAACTTTTGTCTGAATTGAACGATTTTTCATTAGCATTTAGTGGTTACGCTTTTTTGGGCAAATATTTGACAAGTGTGACCGTAGCTTAAGTTTATGTGGCAGCAAGCAAATATTATCAGCACAAGCCAGGTAAATGAAGTAATTATTACTGATTTTCCACTGAATGTAAAAAATCAGACAGTTCTGCTTAAAATTACAGATTTATCTAAATTATTTTTTTTAATTTATATCCCATAGTGCAGCATTAAATTATATAAAATATATCTTACGTTTTACTCAAAAATAAATGACATGTGCACCTTCCGGTAAGAGGGATGAAAATATACAAAATAGTCATTAATCATGTTTTTACTTTAAGTCATGTTTCGTCATAAATAATTTAATCTTGACTATGCTTGAAATTTACATATGACTAAGACAGCAATCTGTCAAAATTAAATTTTGAAGAAATGTTCTAAAAATAAGACATTTGGGTACGTATGAATATACGAGTATTTAGCAGAAAACAGTATGTACGAGGTTTGTTTAAAAGAAAAGGTGAATTTTGATTTTTGTTTAAAAGTATTTAATTATTCATCAATATCCATTTTGACCCCATCAAAGTTATGCCCCTCAGCTATAATGCACTTATGCTAGCGCTTCTTCCAATCCTGCAAAACTATCGATGGTACTATCGATAGTATCGACAGTTTTATTTTAAGTGGACTATCGATATTTTTTTTTCGATGGCGATACTATCGACAAAAACACAATACTAAAAGAGAAAAAATCAAAGTTAATAAAAACGGAATGATGGCGACTGTGTAATAAAAAATGCAACATTCAAATTTCGCCGCCTGGTTTGGTAATGGTTATCATTACATACATATATAAATGTGAAAACAAATTAATTAGTTTTGATTTGTTTCAACATAAGATGTCAGTTTCTATCTACTAGATGCAAATTGCATAAAAATAGAATTATTATGTACCAACGGCTTTGATACATGAAGAAACTTGACGGCGGCTAAATAAAAGGTGACGCTAAATAGTTTGCTTCTCCTTCTGTTAAACGAATACTTTTTAGCTAACTGCAATACTTTAAGTAATGATGAAAGATTTTTTTTATTCCTTTTTAATTTATTTTTTATTGATCCATCTATCTATCTGTTTGCTTTTTCGTTTATTTTTTTTTACAGAACTGTGTATATATGTTTGTTGAATATGTGTATTAAAAACATTGAAACCAAAAGTTTTAAAAAAATCAACTTTCTTTTTACTTTATGGAATGATTAAAAAATTTAAGATTTTATATTAGAAAAATACACAATTGATAAGTTTTAGCCCTTATAGACACGGACACTTTAATTTGCAAAGCCTTAATTCAGCAGGGAGAAAGACAGAAAGAGATAGTATTTATCACTCTGTCTTTCACACACCTGAATTAAGACTTTGCAAAGTAAACTTGCCGTGTGTAAAAGGGGTGGTTCTAAGAATCAAAAACTATCGATAGTATCGATGGCATCAAAAAATACTATCGAAACTATCGAATGGAGCCACTATCGATAGTTTTGCAGCTCTACTCGAAGCATTTCTGAAATGCTGATTTTATATCATCAATTGCGGCAAAACGCTTTCCTTTGATTGGTCTCTTCAATTTTGGGAATAGGAAAAAGTGGCAGGGAGTCAAATCTGGAGAATAAGGTGGTCGGGGGCATGATTAAGGTGTTGTTTTTGGCGAAAAAATCACAAACAAGCATTGATGTGTGAGCTGGTGGCTTAACGTGATGCAGAATTCATGATTTTTTCCACAATTCCGATCGTTTGAGTCGTATTGCTTCACGCAAATGTTGCATAGCTTGTTTGTAGTATTTCTTATTAGCCGTCTTGGCTCATCTGGCTGCTCCCACTGGCATGATTGGTCCTTGGTTTCGACGTCATAACCATATACCCACGTTTCTTCACCAGTTATGAAGCTCAAGGTCAAAAATCGAAGAACACACAAAAACGTGACTAACCTTTTCAGCTGTGAATAACAAACTACTAATCCAAATTGGCTGATAATTTCATTTGTTTAGAAATTTTTCACTTTAGCGACTACCTAAGCGATACCTAAACGGTGTTAAGACTCATTCCTAGGAAGTTCATATGTTCTAGAAAGTTGTTTATTGAAATCTTAGGTACATTTTTGTAGTTGATTGTTTCCTAGAATTTTGAACGGTTTGCTACCTATGGACCTGAACAGGTAAACAAAAATCGATTTTTTTTTAATTTTTCCGATTTTGAACTTGAAGATGAAGTTTATTGATTCTATTTGTTCACAATTTTTTTATGGCAAGAGAGCTACAACTTTGTCTCAGAGGGTAAATCAAAATTCCAAACTGTTTGCAAGATATGAGCCTGAGAAAATGCAAAAATAGAACGGAGGCCAAATATCTTTGGGGACCCATAAAAAAGTGCACGACTTAGGGCAAAACTTTGAGACACGGTTCATTTTTTTTGGTCTTTTATCACGTAGTGGTGTCCGTATATGGTTATACATATTTCCATGACTTAAAAAATTACAAACAGAGTAATGTCAACATGACTAACACATGCCTACCAACATAACAAAAACATTTTAGATAATCGAAAAATCAAAATTCATCTTTTCTTTTGAACAAACCTCGTATGTACATTTTTATTATCATATGCTAGAATGATGTCACTTATTCTGCTTAAATTACTGTGTCACAGACATTCTTATTCACTGTATAAATTAACATACACTCTGTGGGGTTTTTAACAGAGAACTGTTATCGTTGCGCATATAAAAACAAAACAACAAAACATATACGACGAACATGTTAAAAGGTTGGAATAGAAACAGCTGTTCAGTTGTTGTTGTTTGCAGCGCCATCGTATCTGTGAGAATTGTTTCAAACAATCCAATTTGACTTTGTTTTTTGTTGTTTTGTATCCGTTAGCTACAGCACAACAAAACCTTTGTACAATTAAATTTTCAGTCTGCAAATTAAATCTTACCGCGGCGGTTGTGTCAGCGTATTGAAGCGCAACATTTTATTGAAACGAATTTAATTAATTAATTATATATACAATATACATAAACACATACATATGTACTTATTTTAAGCTAAATGAAAAATTTATAATATTTTCAATTAAAATAAGCAAAAATATTTAACAAAAAGTTTAACAGAAATTTGTGTAACGACGTTAAAAAAAAGTTATTTAGAAAAACTGGAACAAAAAGTATCTTACAGATATTTTATTATTAGCAAATAGTGTGGGAGCTTTAACTGAAGGTAAACAAAGTAAACAAAGTAAACAAGCTGCAAGTGTGTATTTTTTTCTGTGTATGTGCGTGTGAGAGTGTTTTATTTTTGGTGTTTATTATCGATCATTTTTAATTACATAGTTTTATATATTTGAATAAATAGAATAGCATAAAGAAAGACAAAAAAAAACAAGTTACTGACGCTTAATCTTAATATTTAATAGAAGTGTATGAAAAAAAATATACAAAAAACAAAATTGTCAATTTGATTTCAAACATTTTTCCAAGTAGGTATAGAAAAAAAAAAATAGAAAAAACGCTAAGCCTTGAATTGGGCCAGAAATTAATAGATCAATTGCGTAAATAAATTATTTTATAAAATTTTAATAACAATAAGAAACAGGCAGAGGTCGTTCTTACATTTTCTGTTTCGCATTATAAAATGAATTTTCTGCCTCATCTATGATTATACAATCACAAAATATAACAAATACAACAAACTGAAAATGAAAAAGGTGAGTGAATAAGCTGATTTACATACATATGTACATATTTTCTAATAGTCGAGATTGATAAGTTGTATCTGCCAAATACCAACGTTTTCTTAGAGGAAATACAATTTGCATAAACCTTTAACAAAGAGCGAAAAAAAATCAATGAATTATTTATTTTATATCTCATTAATTATGCAAATAAAATGCAATACTCATATTTCTCACATTAAAGCATTTGTGTTAGTAGTTTTTTTTTCTAAAGCATTAAATTAATTAATTATATTTGCATATTTCAATAATTTTTTTTTTAATTTTCTACCATATTACAGTTTTTATTTTAACTGTAAATAAGGCGTACATACGTCTAATAAATAAATTGATTATTTGTTTAAATTTATTTTAAATCAGCTTTTACATAAATCATTTGATTTGTTAAACATTACGTGTGTTTAAATGTCTTTTTGGATCCGTGCCGGGTTATTTCAATAATTATAGGTGAGTGCTTTGAATTTCAAATCGAAAGAAGTGTGAAAAAGGCAACTTTTTCCAATATGTCACATTAAAATTTAAATCACGCAAAACGATTTTATTATTGTAAAAAGAAGTGCTTAAGCGCAAAAGATTGACTCATACTGATAATATGTTTGACGAGAAAGTATTTTGTTGACTTAATTAAAAATATTTGCAATTTTAATCATTCTTAGTTCATCATTATGGTAGATCGTAACTTGATAAAATTTTATGTAAAGTTAGTTACCGCTCATGGGATGTGGCGTGAATAATCTATAATAACTTTGAGTCCTGGGGTCTAATCGTCGCTTTCGATAATGAGGTGATTCAATGACGTTTTTTCAGTTTGAGATTATGACATTCGATATCGAACCATATTATTACATTGTTTGATAGCGAATGAAATAATCTCAAACTGAAAAAACGTGTTCGAATACTCTCGTTATCGAAAGTGACTATTGCACCCCTGGACAATATTTGCCTTGCATTATGCAAGTAATAAAATGTATACAAGCCTTGTATTGACATGTTTTGAAAGTCGATATCAATCGAAATTTCCATACAAACACAGATTAAAGAAAAAACGTTACAATGATCTTTAGTCTAATACAACAAAATCGTTGTAGTCGAAGTCGAAATGCAACACTCTTAATCAGGCCCAATTATAATTGCATGAAAATTTGTTCGTTATCGAGTGACTTAATTTTCCGCCTACTTTTCATAAATACATTTCTTTCGGAATTTTTGCTAACATATCGAGCCATAACCGTTAAAATAGCATAATCGACATACTTTTTTACTCGGTTTTTTTTTTGGTAAAAAAAGTTGGTAAAATTAACTAACTAACATGTGCATAAATTAGTAAAGAACAAACGACAATGGCAAGACTATTGTAAATTTAAGGATCGTAACATTGAGCTTTCATTACAAAAAAGCCTTCAGCAAATTGAAATAATCCCCCTTATTGTGAATGGCGTCGTCGACGTCACATCAAGACGACAGAAAACTTTGTCACTTGTATACTCTTTGCCGGCAAAAATTGGATCGTATTGACAATCTCTTACTAATCTATAAGGCTTTGTAAATTAATGGAGCATGTTAATAGTAGTAAATTTTTTTCGACAAAGATTATACAATTGACAATTTTTAGTGTCGTCTTAATGTGACATCCACGACGCCATTCACAATAAGGGGAAATATGAATCAAAACAATTCACATATTCCATTTTGCAATAATGGCTGAATATATAAAGCAAAAATCTACATCAACTGACACCACACACAGTGGACCAAACACAAAAGAACGCTGATGATGAAGGTTTAGTGGCCTTCGAAAACAGCTAGTTGTTCCGTTCAACTACGTGTTTGTCAGAATATTTATTTGTTCATTAATAAATATCAGATGTAATTTGGCTTACAAAGCGATATATACTTTGGCCTGATCAAATCATAAATATAGAAACAAATGAAGTTCGAAAAATTATAATAAAAAAAAAATTAACTTCGAAAATTATGTCAGTTAAGCTTTATGTTTGTTTAGGAGCTGATATAAAAAAGGAAAATGCTTCACTGGTTTCACTGTATTAATGAAATCTATCATTAAAAGTCTGCTAATGAAGCTCTTCATTGTATCAATGAAGAATGATTCATTATATTTATGAAGTTAATTTTGGCGGCTATGTCATAAATAGAATGAAACTATTTCATTAATTTCGCTTATAAATACATACATATTGTTGGTCTCAAGTAGAAAGGCACTAACTCAAATAATTGCAACTTTACAGCAGAAGGTAAAAATATACAGAAACCAAATTCGATCGAAATGATTTCAATTCCGTAATTAGGTTCTTTAGACAACGAAAAACGAAGAATTTGCTCGAAATTATTTAAAAGTGCTCTATAGTCAAACATGACTTTTTCCTTATTGTCACAGATATAATATTTAAGCTATTGTGTTTTTGTTTATAACACGACTATAAACTTTGTTAAGGTAGAAAAAATAGTTTTATTAAAGCATATAAAAGAAAATTTAAGTAGTTGCTAATTTAGGAAAGATAAGAGAATAAATACGATAAGCAAATTTTTAAAAATGTCGTCAGTAATGGATATTATCTATACGTTATTTAAGAATTTTTACTTGTTTAAGATTTCATTTAAGTTTTTTAAATCTTCGAAGACGGGACAGTAACAGTCAAACATAAATAAGAGCGAACTGAGAATCAGGTGACCTCATCAGTCCCAATGATGATCAACTGTCCAATTCCCAATTGTATTGTTTTAAACCCCAACTATCAGAATCTGTTTCTTCCAATACGTTTTATATAGAAAAACCATTTAAATTTACTGTTTTTGGCAGTTGTGGTTATCGTGCCATAGCCGCCAAAAAAGCTTAATTTTCTAACTGATTTTTTGACCCAAATCGGTCATTTGCAATCGTAAATAATCGATTTTCATCAAAAAAACAAGACCCAAAAATGTGCCGGTTAAGCTATTTTGGCGGCTATGGCTCGACAATTTGTTTTTTGTATTGATAAGGTCACCTTAAACGTGCCCTGCAGATAACGCAAGGCTTAATGCTCCAAGTAAGGATTGCTGTTATATTGCAAATTTTATTATGTGTTCCATCTTCGCAACACATTTACGAGCGTTATAGGAAAATTTTAATATGCGTTTCGCACATTCAATTGTGTCTTTTACAGTAAAAGTTTTACTTTGACATTCTTTTGTAACGACTGCCAACTTGTAGATATTTTTTAATATTTTTGAGCTACAAGACTTTGCAAAAATATATTATATATGTACATATCGAAATCGAGTTTGTGATATATTTCGACAAAATAATATCTAATGTATTGAAAAAAATGCAAAAATGTCGATTTCAAAAAACTAATCACTTAGGGCTTTTCTGTATTAAGGTAACTATATATCCTTACTAATAATTATAAATGTGAAAGTGAGTTTGTTTGTTTGTTTGCTACGCTTTCACGCCCAAACCGCTAAGCCGATTTGAAAAATTTTTCATTAATGCAAAGCTACATTAGCAGCGTCAAATGTAGGATTTTTTTTATTCAGTTCGGAACCGGTTTTTTATATTTGGCATGGGCCCGTTCCTAAAAACAAGTTTTTGGGCTGCTTAGGGTAATTTTCACTTAGGGTTTGATTTTTTAACTAGTTTTAAAACCGGTTTTTATGTATTTTTTAAGCAGATCAATGAGAACGGAGCTGCGGGTTTACCCGCTAGTATATATCTAAATTAAAATATCAGATATTTTTACTTGAAACACTCAAAAGCCATCGTTACTGCCTTAAAAGTAAAATAGTAACTATTTTTATATTTAATACAACGATTTGGCACAAATTATATAAAGATTTTTAAAAATTGTATTAACTTGTTCATTAATTATGTTTAGGCTAATACTTACACAGATTTTGCACATGCAAAAATTACTTTGAAGAGTCTTGAACTTTAAGTAGAGATAGAAGAAAATCGTTATTTGCGTAATACAGAAATCAGTGTTGCCATGAATATATTTATCGTTCTGTAATTATTTATAAAAATATATTGGAACTGTTTCAGACAACGTTCTCTGAAATATTTCTTTAATATATTTTAATATATAACAAATGCATTAATTGCACAAATAACACATTCTGAATTTTTTCACCACTTTTGCTCCTAAACTATATATAAAATATAAAATACTAGCTACACCCGGTGTGCTTCGCTACCACCATCGTGTTATCGAATGATGTAAATATTTTGTAAATAAACCGAAAACTCGGATTTTTTAATGCAACATTTCGAAAGTTTTAAAATTTTGATATTTGGATCATCATTGTAAATATCTTCGGAACTACATAACCGATTTAAGAGTCTGATACAGAGAGTTGACAAACCCGATATATCTCGTTTTGAAAAACATGACAATAGCTTTCAAAAAAATATAAAAAAATAAAAATATATATATATATATGGCATTGGTGGTGCAATATGAAAAATGGATTTTGCCACGCCCCTCCACACGCAGACCGAAAATAAAAAATCAGACTTCACAGTGTCACTCGCCTGAATATTCAGAAGATTCCCTGAAAATTTCATCAAAATCGGCTCAACCGTTTTGGAGTCCATACGTTACATACATACATACACACATCCTGTTTTATATAAATAGATTGTAACAGAGAAGAAAATTACGGTTTTCGATATCTAATATTGTATCGAACCCTATTGACTTATTTTTATTTTTATTTCGTTATCTCGGATTTAACATCACAACATAAAATACAAAACTAACAAGTTTTTAAATTAACAATACTTAATTTTTGCAGAAGGAACTTAATTTTGGTTTCAGTCATTAAAACTTCATATCGTTAACTAAAATGCAAAATTAGGTTAGGTTAGGTTAAGAAGGGTGGTGCTTTACCGCACCTCCACTCGGGTCCATTGTGATCCCTTCTGTTGCCCAAAAAGTAATATTTACCCTCCCATTCACAGCCAATAGTGGACCCTATTATCCATCACTAAGCCACCATGATGAAGCCCCTGATGTCCTCTAGTTTACTCTTCCCGACATCGATGAAGTCATGGTTTTGCATATCAGCTGACTATGTGCAATAGAGAGCTGCGTAAGCAGTCTTGAAATGTAAAAACGTCATGATTTTTAAATGTATTCACGTCGCATGTATTATACTAAACCAATAATAAATGCTGTCGTACTATAAGCGAAGCACGATGGATGTATTGGTGTATGTGTATCTCAGTTGTAACAAGCGATGTCGCAAGACAGCTTGTTTGTAAGAAACACTCAAAAGAAGTAGTGTTGATTTGTGTATGCTTGTTATTTTGCATACTGTACGTTTGAGTGTGTGTGTAAGATTCAGATGGTAAGCTATTATGTGATTAACCGCATACAACTAATGTTAATGCATGTGTGTGCGTTTCCATGTGCGCAGAAAAATAAAAGATCATATACACATACATGCATGACGTTTTTACACGCGCTCATGCCTAGAAAGAAGCAAGCATCACAAATTCTTCCGTCACGAAGTTTTTTCTTCTTTACTCCTATACCTACAATACTGAAACAAGTTTCTTGCAAACAGTGTTGTTAACGTTTATGTCTTAAAAGTTCTTATAAGATGTCTTGTGCAGGACACTAATATATATTAAATGCATTAATAGCAAAAATAAGGCATTCTGAATTTTTTCAATATAAAAAATAAAATATTCTAACAGGAAAGAAAGACAAGCTAATCGCTTTGCGAGTTGTGTTGGTTGTTATGTTTGTTAAAAAAAAAATACTCTTTGTCTAAAAAATTACGGGTTTCGGTATATAATACTGTATCGAAATCTATTGATTTTTTTATTTTTATTTCGTTATTGAATGCCAGAATTTGCTCTCGAATTTAATTTCACAACATTTAACAGAAGAAACTTAATTTTGATTTCAGTCATTAAAACTTCATAGCGTTAGCTGAAATGCAAAATTCCGTAACTACAATTTTTTAAATTTTATAGGTGGGAGACAAAACTAAACAAAATGATTAAAGTGACTGAAGTAAGATTTCTTTAGTTGGATTTTTACTTTGGTCAATTTTTATGATAAATGTAAGAAAATTTGTAAAGACATTCGTTTCGATGTAAGACCGTATAATCAATGGAGTTTTGAGTTTGACTATCAAAAGTCATGGTTTTGCATTTCAGCTGACTGTATGCAATTTATTTTAATTTTAGAGTTTAACCAACGACAAATTTTGTATATCCTATTACTTAAAGTTTTTAAAAATTTGGATATTTGCTTCTTTTTTTCCAAATACATGAAATGAAGACTTTATGCCAAATAAATATACTTCGGTATATCTTGTTTCTGAAAATTGTTAGACAATTTTGTTTTTGATCGCAAGAATGCATTTTAATATTAACATAATTTTATGTAATATTTCCTGCTGTTTAAGCATATTAAATCTGTGGCAAAAAGGAAAAGGTGCTTAAGTCGAGATAAGCTAATTTCGAGTTAATAACACTCCTGAAACCTTAATATTCAAAAAAGCTCCTGGGCAAAATCTCAATTATTTTCAGGAATTTTTCATGAAGTTATAGCTCAATGAATTGCTGCTAATATTTTTTCGAATAATGCCTTAGTTTAGCTTATACATACTTTGGTGTATTTCAAATTGAATCTATTATCTAAAGTTTCGTAGAACGATGTTTTCCTGAACGAAATAAAAGTGAACACCGAATTTCCTAATTTCACTGTAAAAGAAATAAATGTCTGAAAAGTGACTTAAAAGTGTAAAAGTGCTCTCCTGCAAAACAATAAAATATGACTTAAGCACTTTTTCCTTATTGCCACAGATATACCCATTTATATGTTTAATTTTATTTAAATTCAAATACATTCAGATATAATTTTCTTTAAATTTTTATAATTATTTAAGTTGAACTTTAAAACATTTGTTATTATAATATGCTCTAGAAAAAGTATTGATTTTTGATTTTTATACCAAGAAGTAAAGCCCAAATGGCCTTCAATTTCAATACTAATGGTAAGTACATTTGCTTGCACAGCACCACTGAGTGCTTGAGGAGGCATTAGCAAAGAAATGAGAAATGTTGAACATACCCCTGCTGGACTGCAAAAATAAAGTTTGCTGCAAGAACTTAATCCTGCGACAGCAACAATAACAAGACATTTATGTAAAATGAAACACAAGGGCATGCCATGACATGCCACACAGACGATTTGATACGAAAATAAATTTAGTATAAAAAGCAAATGAACACACGTGCACACAAACTTTTATAACTCTACTCAATCTAGTGTTGCCAGAACGAATATTTCATAAGATTATTAAGGCCGGGGCACAATGAATCCGTCATGCGTTAAACTTCGCCTTTTTCAACTGTCAGCTAAGTTGAAATACATGTTTTCTCATGAGGTCTGTTACATTCAGTACGTGTCTGTCAACGTAAAGTACAAAATTTCGTCAATTTTTAACTTATTGCGTACGTTGAGTAGTTTGACAGATATTGGTTGGATTTTTTGGTATGTTCTGATTTAGTTTTTTTTTTGTTCTGTGGCAGCAAAAATAAAATTAAACAATAGAAATAAACGAAATAAGTAAAAAATTTGAGTTTAATAAATAAAATGGAGAATCGACCTATTGAAGCTGTTCAAATGCTTCCGTCAATAAAGTACTCATTGTGCCAACCATCTCCGTAGTTGCGTTAATGGCAGTTGAAAAAGGCGAAGTTTAACGTATGACGGTTTCATTTTGTCCCGGCCTTTAATGATATTTAACTTTAATTTAATTTGATGATGTTTTTCTCCCCACTGCCTCCTTAGCTAGTTGGCAGTGCGTTACATGCCGACCACACGAGCAATAATCTTGGCAATTATTGCCGTGGCAACTGTCATATTCGATTGCCGGCACAAGATATTAGCGTGTGGACCGTATGAATATGTGTTAAAATATATATTCAGCAATAAATGTTAAAATACATTGCTGAGCAACAATCTCTTAACACATACTGTCAAATACAAATTATATTAATTTTTTTTCAACGTAAAAATAAAAAACAAAAGTTTTAACTATATAAAACCAATAAAAGTTCAATTCAAAATTAGAAAATGATAAAATGATTGACAATTTAAGCATTTATGTGAATAAAAAGCAAATATATTTTAATATATGTGTTCACCACCTCCAAATACATTGTTGAACACAAGCAATCGGACGTCATAATTCTGCCGGCGTTATTGCTTGTGTTAAGACACATCAAATCGCTGGTGTGGTCGTAGTGTTAGTCTAGTAGTTGGATGGTGGCAGGTTAGATTCCTGCCGGAGACGCTAGGTGTTTCTGCATATATGACAAAGTTACTTTTGTTTGTTTGTTTAAAAAAATCGTGATAAAATTTCCTGAATCACGCGAAGTAGATGCTTGGCCGATTTTGAGTTATTGATGCCAAATCACTTTATTATAAAAGCTCTTTGAATATGACTAAATAAATATCTCAAAATGTGTAGCCATTGGATTTTTTTCTTGTTGCTTTTAGTTTCTATATATATATTCGAATAAATTTCAGTACTAGCGAACAATGTGAACATGTGTTTTCGGGGCATATGTTATTTAACGGTCGGCTATGGCAAATACCCCGATTATGCCCATTAAAATCCTTATAAACTTTTTTTTACGAAAAAAATTTTAAATCGAAGAGAAACATCTCTAAGCTGGCAACACTACCGACCCATACTCATATGCACCCTGAACTAGGGAATAGGTTTTTTTTTTAGCTAAGCCGGTTTAATTTTTGATATTGCACTCGTACGTCAATTCCAACATGCTGTGAGCCAACATGGTGCAAGCCGGCAACAAATACATAAATGTTTTACAACAATGTTTTGGTTTTTGTATGAAACTGCAGCAGCAAACAAACGTACTGCAATGCGTACGTTTGCTGTTGTTTTGTTTTCGTAAACATTGCTGTTGATGTTTATTTTTGTTGTCATTGGCTTTTTGTTTTTGTAATTGCTGTTGCTTTTCCTGCAATAATGTAATTTACACATTAACAATAAACAACATCACATGCTTGGTTTTACTTGCACATCTCTCTTCTTTTCCATTACTTTGAGAATAAAAACTAACTGCAAATTTGGAATGCAAGTGTTTGGTTTTGTTGTTGTTGTTTTTTTTACAACCCCAACGTTAAATTGTAGACAAATAGGAATTTCGGCAAGTGTGCTTTTAAAAAAAAATTTACTGTATGAATATAGTTTGTTGGATAAGATGATCATGATTTCAGATAAGGAGTATTTTTCTTGTTAATAAATAATTAATTTTCTACAATTTATGTTATACAATTATTTATGCTTTTAATTAAGAAAAAGCAATTAAAAGCTTTTTAAATAGATGCAAGACTTTTAATTGGTTATTTTGTTTTTTGAAACTACATATGAGTTATTATTGATAATAATTAATTATAATTCTACTATTAATTAATTAATTAAAAAGTCATAATATCAAAAACAAAATACAAATAATAATAACAATGAGCTTTTCACCATTTATAAAAGTATACTTCTTAAGGCCCAGGCACATAGCATCCGCCTTTTTCAACTGATATTAACGCAACGACGGAGAAGGTTGGCACAATGACTACACTATTGATGGAAGTATTTGAACAGCTTAAATAGGTTGGTTATCCATTTTATTTATTAACTCAAGTTTTTTTTCTTTATTTCGTTTATTTTTGCTGCTAAAAACACAACATACGCAAAATGTTAAAAGTTGCTTACTTTTTATACTTTGCGTTGACGGACACGCACTGAATTTAACATGCCCCATAAGAAACCATGTATTTCAACTTACATAGCTGTCAGTTGAAAAAGGCGAAGTTTAACGTACATACATATGTAGATATCGTCGCTGTTTTAACTAACCGACCTAACTGACATTATTTTGAAAATTGAGTTAAGTCCTTTACTAGACTAGACTAGTCATAATACACATTGTCTACAATTTTCATAACTGTAAGCATTACTTTTATGCCTATATAAGTAAAAAGATTTCTGACGCCGCCGTAAGCATGAATGCATAAAACAACCATAAAAGCTACTCTGCTGTTAAATGTTTAAAATGTTAGTTAGGCCAGTTAGTTAAAACAGCGACGATATATCGGATTCAATGTGCCTGTGCTTTTAATCCGTAAATCGTCGCGTTCCTTCTTAAACCACGTGAGAAAACAAAGAAAAACTTAACTTCTTAAATATGGATTTTAAAATATTTTTTTATTGTTACAAAACATGGCTTTGCGACTCTCTGAAGGGTGTAGAAACATTTTTTGAAAAAGTTTGTTACTCACAAGTGAATGTAGTCAAATTTGTCGCTAACGTGTTTATGGCGCAAGCATTAATTTGCATATATTTTTCGCTTACTTGCTTTTTGTAAAACTAAAAGATCACAAGTTTCTGTATGCAAATTAGCAATAATTCCTATATTTTTCCAAAAACAATTTTATGCTATTAAAAAAATAATGAAACATGTTATATGTACATAAATATCGCTCACTTAATTCAATACTGTCACAAAGTTATGTCCATATCAACGTAATTTTTATGTGAAGTCAAAATAAATATTTTTTTTATTTTATTATTTTTGCTAAAAAATTAATTCAGGCATCGAAACTTATTTGGAGTCAAAATAAATAGTACAGTCAAATCCCGATAATTCGTAATCGCAAGGGACCGGCCATGTCTTGCGAATTATAGGGGTTTTAGATATAGCGGGGTTTCGATTTAAAGGGGTTAAAATAAAATATACGAATTAACGGGGTTTTTCAATTTATTTAGTAAAACGATAAAAAAGCATAAAAATATTGGTAAAAATAAAATGCAAAATAAAAATTTTTTGTTTTTGTAACACCGACAGTGCCTTATGCGTGCTCACACACAAACAAGCAGAAGCAAAAACCCACGCAAAAAATAGCGATAAACAAAAAATCATTCTTTCCATGTTTTTGTTGTTTTTATTACGAATTATAAGTGGTAGTTAGCAAACAATTACGATTTATAAGAGGTAAAGAAGATTTTATTTGAAGAAAATATTACGAATTAGCGAGGGGACCAAAATATATGGAAATTTTACGAATTAACGAGATTTTTTCAAGGGACCGACAGTTTATTACGAATTATCGGGAATTACGATTTATCGGGGTACGAATTATCGGGATTTGACTGCATCTCAAATTCGAAAAATTTCATGTTTTATATATATATATTTTACGGTTTATATGGGAGCTATTATAAGAAGCTTTGATAAGCTTTGAGTCATTTAAAAAAATGTTGGTTATGTTAAAATAATGGGGCTTGGTCCAAGAAATTAATCCTCTACGGGCACGTATTCACCCCTGAAGGTCAGAAAACGAGTTTCGGCTCAGAACGGCTTTTTGTACGAGAGCCGTGTTTACGTATAGCGATAAAGCTTTGGCATACCGGAAAAAAGCTGTATTTTGTTATTGAGGAGGATCATATGTGAAAATTATTTGTGCTGTATATTATATATATATATATATATATATATATATATATATATATATATATATATATTTTTTTTTTTTTTTAATTATTCAAACAAAAGTAACGTTATTATTGATGTTACTGACTTTGAGAACCATAGCGCCGCATCGAAAATTCTGCGATTGGCCACATTTTTTGTTTATCTGAAACACAAAAAATTTGTTTGGTTCGCGACATTAATTAACATTTCTAACTTTAAATCAGCTACGTCCAAGCTATATATGTATATGCACAATGTGCGAACTTTTAGAAAAGAACTTTGTGCTTTCACACCGCCGAGAGCAGTACAAACAATCAGATCTCGGCTTGCTGCTTACTTTGCAAAAAAGCCAGTAGTGCGATTCACTAACTTTTTTTTAACGATAATCGCTTCGTTAAAATAATTATAACGAAACTTTATCGAATATGCTATTCTGTAACATTTTTAATGATATTCGCTGTAGGTTAATGCCAGCTCTGTCGTTATTTAAGCGACAATAATTTATGTGCTGTTAATTTTATCGAAAAAAATCAATAGAAAATATCAGCTGCGTACTATCGTTAAAAAGAAGTTACGGAATCACACAATCGTTATTGCAAGCGACAAAATGTATATACAAAAATTACGATTGTCGGATCGTTAAAAGTTACTGAATCGCACTACAGAACAAATTGTAAGAGCTTTCAAAGCTGTTTATCTCAAACACAAATATCCAAACTATTCTATTTTGCATGCAAATGTCATTTTGTATGGCGCTTAAGAGGCTTTCGAACTGGCCTTAATTAATTTTTTCCTACAAAGTTGTCAAAATAAAAGCCAAAAAATTATTTTCGATAAAATGGCTCTTAAGGGGTTTAAGCAGAGAAGCGGCGAATTGTAGCGTAGTCAACAAATTGATGTTATATATTTTGTTTTACATAAGCCGGGAGGTGTTATAATCTTTTTTTTTTTAAATCATTATAATATTGAAGAGTTTAATTTGAAGCTTTTTATCTAAATACTCGAAACAACACAAAGTGCTTGTCTATTTCATGGTGCTTTTAATCTATTTACTAGAGATGTGCACGTGAGTGTTTTCTGACTCACGACACGCACGCTCACGCAGAAAAATATTTTACTCACGCACTTTCACGCACGAATGATTTTAAACATTTTCACGATCACGCACACTCACGAATAAAATATTTTTAATCACGCTCGAGTGGTTTACAACTTATCACGATCACGCACGCTCACGAAAAAGTATATGTATAATATAATTTTCGTGTTTTTTGGGTTGAAAAATAGGTTCTTACATAATATGTATATTATAAATATGTACATATCTATGTATATTCGTATGTATGCTCGTGATTTTGTAAAATTTACAATGTAAATTAAAACAAAGCAAAGTTAATTTCATATCGTTTTAAATATTCGTATTAGCGGATATAATTTTAACTATTCGAATTCTCGTATATCAAAAAATGACATTCCGCACATGTATGTATGTATAAATACATAATATAAATGTGAAGGTAAGACGTATGATCAATTAAATAAATGATAATCAAATAAATGAGAAAAGCATATTAAATGAGAAAACATACAAATTAAATTTTTCTGTTACGTAACATTTTCAAAGACTCCCCCCACCCCCACCATAACAAATTATAACAAAACTCGAACCCCACACCTCCCCCCTACAGCGTTACGTAATATATGGACGGCCCCTAAAGCAAAAAACATTTTCTGCGGTACAATTCGTCAGTAGTATTGTTGACAAAGGCACTGTTGAATCAGTAGTGTTTCTCAATTGATACTTCCTACAGTGTATCTAAGAAACATACATACATACTTACAAATGTGTATGTATACGAAACAAAATGCTCCAAATTCGTAAAGAATTCGTAACGATTGGTCGACAAAATCTTCCGATTTCGGCACCGAAATATTACCGAAATCGTAACAATTTTTGTATGAAATGGTTGAATGGTTGGTACGAATTCGTTACGATAAGTCGGTAGGAATTCCTAACGACATGTAGGTACGATTTCTTTTTGCTTTTATAGCAGAGTACCGCTTCACCGTTATGTTGCTGCTATTGTCGAAATAATTTGCACATACTCACGTTTTTTAATATTTGTTACAATCCTTTTTTTTTATCAACATATACATATTTATTTAAAAAAAATTTCACAGACTTTTGCTTATGTACTCAAAAATCAAAGTTTTAATGTTTAAAAAACAATTTCTGAGAAACTGCCGAAATGTCAACGAATTCGGTACGACAAGTCTGACTTCAGAAAAATCGAAACATTTTGTTTGGGGGTATTCATTATGTTTATAAGCTCATACTACCATACATATTACTATACATACATATGTACATATATGCATTTATTATTATAAAATAATTTATTTCAAATGATTGAATACAGTTACATATGTACCTATGCAGGAATGTTATCTCGTGAGAGCGTGAGAATTCGTACGTGATTATTAAAAAAAGCTCACGCACGATCACGCACGAGTAAATTTTTTTCAGTCACGCTCACGCACTCACGCGTGATTAGTTATAATATTTGATCACGAATCACGTGAATCACGCGTGACTCACGCGTGACACGATAAAATCACGACATTTGCACATCTCTACTATTTACTAACATATAATTTTTTGCGCATACAACTTATAATGCGAGTAAAAGTACGAGTCCATGTTTGGCCACTTATGCGGACATATACGAACAAAGATGCACACATGCATGCATACAGGCATAAATACATACACATGTACATACATATGTATGTGTGTAAATGCAATGTTTGCCAGAGCATGTAGTTGCAGTTTTGTTTTTGCTGCTAAAATGTTTGATAATTTTTTTTGTATCTAATAGAATTGAGTGTTTGTTGTTTGTTGTATTTGCATTGTGTAAACGACCTGCTTACTTTATAATTTATAGTTTAACCTAAATTTTGTACATTGATTGTATGTAAAATTCTGTGTTGTTTTTTTTAGAAGTAAAGAAATAAAAATATATGTATAGGGTGTTTTTTTCAGGGGTATAGAACTTTGAATTGAAATAAAACACAAGAAAATCGTTTTAATGTCCATCAATTTGGCTTTATTGGAAGGATAATTTTATGCCATTAATGTTTAAATATGATTTCCGGCATGTGGCCGCCGCGGCTGGCTCGAATAAAGCCAATTCTACAGGTCCAATTTTCAACCACTTTTTCGAGCATATGGGGCCGTATGTTGGCAATAACGCCACTAATGTTGGCTTCCAAGTCCCCTAACGTTTCTGGTTTGTTGGCGTAGACGAGCGACTTCACATATCCCCAAAGAAAATAATCCAATGGTGTCAAATCACACGATCTTGGTGGCCAATTGACAGGTCCATTCCGCGAAATTATGCGCTCATCGAATGTTTCCTTCAATAAATCGATTGTGACGTGCGCTGTGTGGCATGTAGCGCCGTCTTGTTGTAACCACAACTCATCCACATTCATGCCATCCAATTCGGGAACAAAATAGCCGGTTATCATGGCTCTATACCGTGCACGGTGGCGAATCGATTCATTCGGGTCCTCTTCAACACTTTGCTCTACAGCGGCAATTGTTTCTTCGGTGCGCACTGTTTGACGTCTCTGCGGATGCGTATTATCACATAGAGTAAACGTAGTGCGAAAACGATCCATGGTTAACCGAATTAATTGCTCTGATGGACGATTATGTCGACCATAAAATGGACGGAGCTTGCGGTAAACTTCGCGAACTGAACCATTATTTTCGAAATAAATTTGCACGATTTGCAAGCGTTGTTCTTCTGTCAACCTGTTCATGATGAAATGGCAAACCAAACTAAATATTAATCACTTGACAGCTGACAAAATGGCCGCCAGTTAAAAAAGTGATGCCAACTTAAAGTTCTATACCTCAATAAAAAACACCCTTTATATAAAAAATAAATTGCATAATAAAAGGTTCTTTTTGTTGTTTGATTTTTGTTGAATTTTTTTTTTGTATTTGGCATTTTTATGTGCTAGTTTTTATAAGAAGCAACATTTTCCAAAGAGATTTTAAAATTTTTTAAATTAAGGGTGGGTAAATGAATTTGAGGCAACGAAGTAAATGGGTGGTTGATAAAAGGAGGCTAATACAAAAATTCGGATATTACCAATTTTTTTAATTTAATTAATTTATGCTGAAAATTCATTGGACAAAACAAAATATTTTTTCAAAGAAGAAGAAAATTTTTAACACGATTTTTAATCCAATGAATATAAATCAAAAATTCAATTTTTTGCATGTAAAATTTATTCTACTTCCTGGACACAATTACTGGAATACTTTTTTAAATTCTTTGGGTGCTCTTGTAGTATTGTTATTTGCACTTGTAGTATTGTTATTTTCAATTACATAATTAAAATTTTAATTTTAGTAAGACTTAGGATTTTTTTTTGTAAAGTGCTCTTAGGTATATAAAAAACTACATTAAATTATTCCTAACAATTTTTATATTAATTTTTTTATATATCAATTTTATGTAAAAAACACTTAAATATTTCACGTTTAGCACATACAAAAAATTTTATTAATCAAAGAAGAAGCTTTTATTTCTTGTTGTGTTTTTATCAGCAGCGAAGTTCAAGCACCTTTTGAAAGTTAAAAATAAAAATAAGGAAATTTACTTTAATTTTTTTTAATCTATTTTAAGAATTCAGAAAGCAGAAAGAGCAAAAAACATAGAAAATCCTTTTATATGAACAACAATAGTAACATTAGTGTCATTCATTCAAGCGTACCTTATTTACTTATACTCTTACTTTACTATATACGAGGGGTGGTCAATAAGTCTGTTTAAAATTTTACAAGAAACAATGAGAATTTAAAAAAACGTAGAGTGTTGAAAATATGAGAACCTGCAATCAGCGATTTTTTTTCGAATCCAAAATTTTTATGAAATAGATTCTTATGTGCAGTTTGTAGTCTTGCAGAGTTTTTATTTTTAAATTAAAATTGATTTACTTTAAAATTAATTTCTCAAGTCAGGATATAACTTCGCTTTTACTATTTTTTTGCAAATTGACATTTTCTAAAAATATCGAACTTTTGCTTCAATAGCAGAAAAGGAGTTTTAAGTTTGGAAATGAATACCTTTTTCTTCTACAAAGAGTTGAGTATACAAGGTATTAGTATGAAAAACTCAGTATATAATTTTTTGATAGTTATGTCCTTTAATATTTGAAGTGACTAAATTTATATATTTAAAAATATAATGCTTCAAATTTCTTTAAATATATTCGAAATTGTTTAACGTTTTTGTTTTCTAAATTTCATTTCGAAATAAAATTTGTATATTAAGTTTACGGCAACACTGGCTACCATATGGTTGCCCTCTTCTTTGGATTTGGGATTTTCTGATTATCCCTTCTTTCCCGAAAATGGGGTAAAATATGCCAGAGAGTTTCCGAAATTCCCAGGGAAATGTAATTCTTAAGCAAATTTATCTTTTTGATTAAAACAACAAGTGAAAATTTTCGTTTGTTTAGTTAACTAAAGCAAATAAACTTCTGCGTTTTGAAATAAACGAAATGCGCAGTTCAAACTTTACAAATGAGATTTTAGAACCTTTAACGCACTTAAAAAATTCAATGCAAAGATCTGATAAAAAAATTAAATTTTAATGGGAGTGACTCCGCCCATTTCTTAAATGCAAGATTGTGTTTCAGAGCTCAGGAAGTGTATTAAGTCTTGTGAAATGGGTAAAGTAGAACCACTTAAAATAAAATATAAAGTTTTAATGAGCGTGACTCCGTCCATTTTTTTAAATGGAGGATTGTGTCTAGTTTAGAGCTCAAGATGTGTGGTAAGTTTCGTAAAAATCGGTTTAGTAGAACCGCGTGAAATATTGTAATAAATTTTAATGGGCAAAATCCCGTTAATTTTTTCAACTTTCAAATTGTGTAATTACAAAATCCAAAGGTGTTTTATAGGTTTCGCAGCAATCAAATAAGCACAATATCATAAAATTAAATAAAAGTGGGACCAATGGGAAGCTATACTCTCTCAAACAAAAAAATAATTTTTACAATCGGTCCAAAATGTAGCGAGTTATGAAGTCACACCCCCTTCCCCCCCAACAAAAAGACGAATTGGTAAACTCCTCGTTTTTTTGAAGTCGGTTAAAAAGAAAATGCTAGATTTGCAATTAACATAAGTTCTTTTAGCAGCTCCTTGAAAAACTTGAAAGCTTTGTTACGAAAGAATATGCTAAATCTAGCAGTGAAAATGCTAAATTGGTAACAATGACATGTACATTGCAAATATGTGCCCTTAATTATGAAAGTGGTATAAGTCATATTATTGAAGTTTTTTAAGATTAATTTAAGATTTCGAAGCAAAAGTGCATATGACTTAGACCACTTTCTAAAAATATGTATTTGTAAATACTTATTGACTTCACCTCGTGTTGAAAGAATATTTTGTATCGTTTATTACATTTTGTTTGCTTTTATTATTTTTATTTTTGAATTTTTATATGACCAAAAAAAAAGAGTTGTGCTATAAAATACATATATCTGTAGATGCTTGTACGAGTATGAAATATACAGCAGTCAGTAAATTGTGTCCGTCTACAAGTCAAGGCAAATTGAATAGTTTTAGCAAGTACACGTATTAATGTCAGAATTTCAGCTTGAAAGTAAAAGAAAACATGTAAGCCAATTTATATTAAAGAGATTTTGGTAAAAAGAAAATAAAAATAATGCATAATGGTAATAAAATATTTTTAATTGTGTGTAGTCAAATCAAGACGTCCGTTTACACTGACTAAACAATTGGCGACTGTTGGAATATGTTTGGACGGCTTAAGTTTACAGATTTTAGTTTACTAATGAAGGTGGTTTAACCCATGAAATTTATAAGAAAAATCGTTAGTTAAACCACAGGCTTTAGTTAACTATAGACTGTGAATTTGGATCTAAGTGGTAGAGACATTTGTTAGTTTTCGTTGATGAAAGAGATTTCTTAAAACCTTTTTTTAATGCAGCCTTAAAATAGTGGGAATTGGCCATAACAATTTTGAGAGCTTGAAAGATATTTCATCCGATTCTGTGCCTCATTTCTGCAACTTGTGAAATGTTTTCGAATCGAGAACAATTAAATAAGTATATTGAATGTCATATTGGTAGGGCTATTCATATTCAAACTTAAATAAAATTACAAAAAATATTACTCATTCCACGTTTCACAAATTTCTCAATAATCTTTTAGACTCGAAAAGTTCGCACAATCGTTACAGAAAAGAGTGTCGTTTTAAAATGACAATTTTACATTGAAATGGTAATGCGGTATTAGGATAACACAGTACATATTCAATGTAAAATTTTTGGTTGTGTGTAGAGAAATTAAAAGAATGGCTGTTATTAACATCATTTAGTTAAGAAACTCTTTAACCGATTCTTTCAAGTCCGATTAATTTCTAATAGGATCGCAGAATATTGAATACTTTTTTCAATATTCTTTACACTTTTAGCACTTTTTAAAATCCAGGATGTGCTTAGAGCTGCGGTCGATTTATTACCGTTTGCACTTGTTAATATAATGGGGGCCGCATTACAATTGGTGACTTTCGTTAGTAATAAATATTAAAATAACTAATAACAGTCAATTTTTAATAATTCTAAGAGGGGCAAAAGCAATTCCTTGGGGGATGGCAATGTCGACCCCCTTGAATGGCCTTTCTATGCCTATGTCTAGAACTGGAAGTTGATATACTATATTACATATTTACATATGCTGTCGTCTCGAAATTATTCAGGTCAATTATTAGCTTAAGTTAATTTTTTAATCTTCAAACATTCATAATGTGAGTTGTAGAGTGTGTGGACTAATAATAGGAATCATAAAAAAAAACTAGCACGCTTCAATGCCTAAAAGTCTGCTATACGTAAATGAATGTAGACACAATTATATGAGTGTGTGTAACAACGATAACCCGTAGCTGCTGTATGCTGTTTGCGATAAAAAACCAGGAAGGGCTTTGACTCAGGCAGACGCAAATAACAGGTGTGTGCACACAATTAGTTTGCAAGATGAAAAAGAATTACATTGATTTTGGTATACATACTATGAATATACATACATACATACATACTATGAATATATGGAAATAGATCTATGTTTCTAACACACGCACGGGTTTTTGATGCGCTTGTGTAGTCACTATGTTGAAAATCCATAAATTGGGTTATTTATTGTTACGCCATCCAGCATAATATTAAGATTAGGCCCTTGCGACTGTTTAATGTTCCCAAATTTGAATAAAAAACAGGAAAAAGGCTGGACTGACTGTATCGAACTTAAAGAATACTTTGTTGAGAAATAAATAGCGATTTCGCGGAAAGCAACTCATTTTATAACTGCTGGGATTCTGCTTGCAATTTTTCGTCTCGTATCCCATTGAAAGTACTTTTACAATACCGCGTGACTTGGAAGATATCAGACTAACAAACTTTCCATGTAATTTTTTTTTAAACAACTACAAACAACTTTGGCTTGTCTGCCCAAATATCCAGAGTCTCCGGTATGAATCGAACCTTCGATCCTCGACTACTAGACTAGTATGCAGCCTACTAACCAAGACGACACCAACACTTCTGTACAGTTTATTATTTGTACAGTACAGTTAATTATTTTCAGTTAATTATTTTTTTTGTTTTGTACAGTTAATTATTTTCAGAGTCACAAAACTATTTTTGAAAATAGAAAACCTGCTATAAGTTTTCTCCCTACTTTAAGTTGGCTCCAAAATGGCTTTTAGACTCACAGCCAACATTTGAATGCATTTGTGGTACGAATACAAAACTAGAATAAAGCGAGCAAATAAATTGATACACAGACATACACACATACGAATGTTTACATTATTCTATTTATCCTTTTAATGGATTTTCCCGTTTGTTATTCCTCTTTTACTTTCCCCAAAAATTCTTTTGTATTTATTCTAAATGTTATTGACATCTGTCAGCCACACGATTGTTGGTCGTCTCAATTACTGTTTGCTTTATCACTGGGATAACAGATAGAAGCGTTAGTGCATTGCGGCTAGGGATACCAAAAAAAAACCGGGATTCGGGATTTTGAATTTTAAAAAACGGGATCCCGGGACGGATCGGGATTTTATAAACTAAAATATATTAGACAATCTCATTTATTAGCTTTTAGAATTATAATTTATTATTAATGTAAGTATAAGTATTAAAAAAATTCTTAATTCATGAGAAAAAGTTAAATTCATTACAGAACCAAATAAAACATTTTTAATGTATTATTGGTAGGAATAATTTAAAGTAATACGGAAGTAATATTTGTATATTAAGTCGCATCTCTTAAGAAACTTCTTAAAAAAATTAATGCATCTAGGGTGGCAGCCGACAATCGAGATCTTATTTTAGTGCAAACATAAGCTGCTGACGAAAAACAACGTTCGTTTGGTATTGTAATTGCGCTATGAAATAAGGCCCAAGGAAATAACGCCCAAATAAGAAATGAAATAAGGCCTAATAAAATAAAACCCAAAAAAAATTAATTGAGGCAAAGAGCAAATTTATGAAATAACACGCAATATAAATGAAATAAAGCCCAATTAGAAATTCCTTAATTTTGTTGGGCTTTATTTCATTTTCCTATTTGGCCGTTATTTCCTTGGGTTTTATTTGATAGCGCCAAGCGACACCTCTTTTTGTGGGCCAAGGAAGTTAGTAATTTTTAGTATTTTTGGTTGAGGTGCAACCTTCTCATGTCGTTTTTGTAGCTGAATATCATGGGTCTCTAAAAATATTTAAAACATTTTATTTAAAATATTTATCTGACAAAGTATACTTACATTAATATGTGTCAAAAGATCTTTGAACCTAGAACCTCCATAAAGTTTTTAATACCTTTTTGCAAAATTTGCTTTTTGCGTGCGTAGTTCCATTATCATCCACTAAAAAAAAAACACCAAACCGAGCTTCCGACTTTGATTTGTGTGGTACAAAATTCATTACTAATAATTTTTTCGCCTACGACTTCTTTTTATAACCAGTAACAAGAATTTGATTCATGGCTACTATGATTAAATTTCAAATATTCAAAATTATTTTTAACTGGGAAACTCATGTTTATTTACAAACGTAAACATAGTTGCATTTAATAAAAAAATTTCAGATTTTTAATATTACCAAAATCCCGGGATTTCTGCTTAAAAATCCCGGGATTCGGGATTCAGTTTTTTAGAATAATCCCGGGTTTTCGGTATTCGGGATTTCGGTATTGGCATCCCTAATTGCGCCCAATGAAAAAAAACACAGTTGGTTGTTCTGTATGGTACATTCATTAAGGGAATAAAGAATAAAGTTTAAATAGCAATAAATTACACCCGCACTTTATTCCTTTGAATTGTATGACTGTTTATTTCAATAATGCAATAAGAGAATTACTGCCCGGTTAGACTTTATTATCACATTGAAAACATTAAAAAATAAAAGACAAACGCGTGTCAATAAATTGTAAAACAATTTAAAATTTTCTGATTTTCTTACATTGATCCTCTGCGGTTTTCAAATTTATTTCCATTTAATTTAAAAAATTTTGTAGTTACATAGATATGTACATACGTAAATAGCGCTAAAGCTTATATTTTAAAAACTGCTAAATTTAAAACATTTTTTTTGACTCTTAAACGCAATTCGCCCTGATTGAAATTATCACCAACATTTTTTAAATTGTATCTAATTTAAGTTAAAATCAATAAATATCAAAACCATAAATATGTTATTGACTGCCAATAAATAAAATAATAATAAAACTACATTTTTAATTAAACTTTTTTGTCATGTTACATTAACTACTTTTCCTAGAATGAAGTAAATAAATAATAATACGAAAATATAATAATAATTTAACACTGCAATGGTTTTGTTTGAATTAAATTTTTTCCAATGCAATTTCCTTGTTGTCTTAGGTGCGCATTGTTATTATCGGGTTTTTGCTAAATAAATAAAAATATTATAAATGGAGGAAACTAATTTTGTAATTAGATAAACAAATGATAAAATAATCAATATGTTGTTGAAAATATGCGTCTGTGTTCTATTGTACGGGAATAATAAGAAAATTAACGTTGACTAAACACTAGAGTTTGATATGAGACTAATTTAATTTGTCTCAAATATACTTATAAAATCACAAATATTTTTTTTACTCTTATCAGTTTGGTGGAGGAGTTGAAATGTATTTATAAATATAAAATTATTACACAAATGTTTTTTGTCACTAATAACTTCAATAATTGCAATATGAACATGAATGGGAGGCAAATTGCGCCATTCGATATCGAACATATATGCATAAAATTTTAATTGTATTTGTATGGGAATTTCCCAAAATATTGAATGCCGTTGTTTGTATATAAAATTTTAAGATTACGTTTTGCCAAACCACCGAAAATTTAATTTAATTTAAGTTTAATCGGCCAGTTAGGCGACTTTAATAGAATATAACTGCAACAGTAGGACACAGCTGATCGATATTCTTAACACTCATGTCACTATCTATCTTTCTAGTTGTTACATTTTTATACCCTTTAACAAAAAATGGTAAAAGGATATACATATATAGGTTTGTCATTCCGTTTTTAATTTCCACAATATTAATAAGCGAGCCATAAAGTATATATATTCTGGATCCTTATGCATAGGGAAGACGAATAAGCGATGTCCGTCTATCCGTCTTTCCGTCTGTCTGTACGTGAAATCGGTTTACCGAAGCTCCCAGAAAAGCTAGAGACTTCGGTCTTGAACTGGTGTGTCAGATATAGTCTGAAAAAGATTGGCATTGAAAATCAGCATAATCGAGCAGATGATTTCAGAGCTGGAAAACTCAAACTTTATTTTGGCATACTAAAGTAACTACCGAAAACTAATTTTTATTATTTTTTTATTAAATGAACTTATTTTATACTTCGGTATGAATAAAATTGGTATTCCTAATGAAAAAAATTAAAAAATTAAAAATTAAAAAGACGTTTCCAGGGTTGAAAAACTTAAAATTTTTTTTATACAAAATTATACAGAATTAACTTACTAAAACAAAATTTGCCTTTTTTTCTATAAATTAAACATACCTTATATTCTTAAAAGAAAGAGATTGGTATAAGAAATCAGAAAAATCAAAAAGGATGATTCCAGGGTTGGGAAACTTACACTTTTTGTGGTATTTTATATACTATATAACTAGGTCTAATTAATTTTTTTCTTTATAAATAATATATATATTTTACGTTTTGGAAAGAAAAGTTTGGTGTAGAAAATTATAAAAATTAAAACCACAGCTCCAGAGCTGGAAACTTTGAACTTTTTCGGGATATTGAAGTTGCTAAATAAAAATATTTTTTAATCTGATTTTTTGATATTATATGACGTGACGTCGTTTTTGACAACTGGATTAAGGGTAAATGTAAAATATTTCTTAAATATAAACCCCCATATTCATAAAAAAATAAAATGAATCTGAAATTCATTTTAGGAAAATTTTGTATGGAAAATTTGAAATAAAATACATTTCAAATTCGTTTAAAATTTTATGAATATGGGAGAGAGTGTAGAATAAAATATTCAACTTATTGCGAATATCAAAAAAAAAAAAAAAATATTTAATCGAAAAATACAGAGAGGTCACTTACTAAAAATTGCACTAGAGCAAAAAATTATAAATTTTTTCACAAAACATATGCATATGTGCTTATGAATGTATCTCTATACTTTATATACGCACTTTGGGGAAGGGTATATAAGATTCGGTACAGGGTCAAAAGTAATCACGCTAATGGAACACGTTATAGCTTTTGCAAATGACCAAGTGTTAATTCGGTTTTTACTTGTGAAGTAAACAAACGCAGAAGACAAATAGACAAGCTATGAATCGGTTTACTCCTAAAAAAAAAAAAAAAAAAAAAACGCGGAAAAAATATCAAGTTTTTCATAAAAAAAAATTACAGAAAAGAATATCAGGTGATTGCTTTTGCTCCACCCTGTACATATATATATAAGACGTACGATATATGTAGCTACCCACTGTAAAAATCTTACATGATTTTATTTACTGTTTCGCTGTCTTTGTGATATAAGAAAAACAATTTTATACCTCTACTGAGGACTTGTAAATTTTTGAGTTGGCCCCGAAAAATTTATTTTTTATTTTCTTCTTCCAAAAATAATTAAAATTTTTGTTTGAATTAAATGACTTTCCACGTTCCATTTTTAATCACTGCTTTGCTTATGTTTACAATTGAAATTGTTGCAGCTGACGCTAATGACAGAAAATAAATTTTCTATATGAGATGATGTAATTTAGCATTTTCCTGCCTTCTGCACACTTAAGTTAAAATTTATTTGAAATTGTCAATCAATTTTACTGCCTAAAGTATGTATTTGTAATATATACTAGATTTTTTTATCCTTGCTTTCACTTTGCCATTTATTGCTGCCATAACTTATGACTGAAGTTATTTTAAGCATAAAATTGTCAGACTGTCAAAAACACTCCCTTTAAATAAATAATAAACTATTTTATATGCGTAAGAAATTAATTAATAAGTGTGTGAATAGTTTTATATGCTGCAGTCCTGTGTTGACAAATTATTTGTTTTAGTGGCAAATGGGTGGTAGTGGTGGCAGCTTAGGTAACCAACCCCAGTTTTATATAAGACATTTAGTTGTTTATGGTTGCAGTCACTTCTTTTGCTGTTTTAAATTTTCTTTTAATTTGAACCCGAAATCTAACACTCAGAGGGTGCAAGGCTTGAAATAGAATATTCATTTAGTTTTTGAGGATTCCAGATTAGACCATTTGTTTGAAAGAGTTGCGAGGCATAAAGCAAAAATATATAAATCCTTTGCTTTAATTTTTTTTAAATTTTTGTTTTTAATTTGAGACTAGAAGCCAAAAAATTGCACACAAGTGTAATGGAAACTAAAAATTTTAATTCTCTGTTAGTTCTTACTGGGATTGTATAGCGTTGATGTCTTCTAAACTTTCTTTGAAAGAAAAATTTATTTGCTTAACAAATTCAGTTTTATTGATACCAATGTAAAGTAGAAATATTTGAATTACTAAAGGTACCAATACACTACATGTTTTTGCTTGTGTTTTTTCAAGTTTACAATTCACATGTTTTTTTTGTGTCTGTCAAACTTGATTAATTTACATACGGTTTTTAATTTTTGGTCACCAACTTGTATGTACAATTACACGTGACATCGGCCATGATTGTTTACAACAGCTTTTATTATAACATTAAAGCCGCTGGAAATTTCTTTGGTAGCGTTGCTGAAGTGCCGGCGTCACAAATATTTATTTCAGTTTTTTTTCTTTTTAATCTGCAAAATATGGAGCTTGTATCAACACTTGTTATATACTTTATATCATTGTTATTAAAATTTTAAAATGAGATAAAAAATAATTAGTTTATCACTAATGCAAATACTTTTAACGGACGGCTAATGATATCGGAGACATTCAACCGTCGATAAATGTTTTCACATGGCATAGACATTTGAAAACACATGTGTGAACACAAGAAAATAGAACATGCTCTAATTGTAAATTTGTCTTATGTTTTTGCTTGTGTATTTTTACACAAGCAAAGTTTTTGAGATCACCAACTACATGTTTTTACCGAATTATCTAAAATTTGACAGGTGCAATGTAAAAAAAATGTAGTGTATAGGCACCTTTATGGAATGTGATGTGGGGCAAATGTCTACTTCCAGCACATCGGCAGACTTCCGCTTTTTTCACAAAATCTTAAACCTCACTTTATATGCAACAGCTTCCCAAGCTTTTTTATATGTCTTTGAAAATTCCATTTCCATTTGAGTTTCCATTCGTAAATTATATTTGAAAAATATTTCAAGAATGTTGCAAAACAATTCTAATTTTTTTGTAAGATCTTCTGATAATTCAGGGTTACTTGGCACTCATACGATCTCAGACTTTACGACTGTTTTGAAAGTTGCAATTTTATTAATAGCAAACGCTAACACGCTCTAAAAAGCAATACTAGCGATAAGCATATGAATTAAAACTTCAGCGCACTTTAGAAATAGAAAACAGCAGCATCTCTTATGAAGACAAATGATCTTACATGTCGTAGACTGATATAGCGACGGACAGACACATTTTACAATTTTTTTTTATAATTCAAATGTCAGATGATCATTTTTAAAGAATTTACTTAGAACTATTTATGTACATATGTTTTCGTATGTGCAAACTTATAATCTAGCAAAAACGCAAACCAATTTAAAATGACAAATGATGTTTTGTCCGCTTTGGACAACGATTTAATGTGTTTGTTGAAAATACAACATATGCCTCCTCTAAAACCGTGAAACGCCAGCTAAAATAAATGAAATGAATAAAAGCAGTGAGTGGCTGGCTACCGTATCTGGCTACTATTTCGAATATATTAAAAATTTCTATTCAGCTGTCATAACAAACACACTTTTTAACGAAATTTAATATGCTCTTGTATTTAAATTTTTTTTTTCAATTTAAACCAAATAAATCTGTAGGGTTATTTATTTTTCGGTTTCAAAAGTAAAGTTAAATAAGACACACATAAAGCTATGATCCTTAAAGTTTCTTAAAATTTCTGTTTAATCTTGCCAACTCATTGCTCAGGAGATCTATTATGGCACCCATAATAACTTCGTAATGCTCCACCAGTGGCCACCACTTTCGAACCATCGCTTTTATAATAATATCGCTTCTCCACACGCAAAGTTTACTTTGCAAAATCCTAATTCAGCTGTGTGAAAGACAGAGGTAGTAAGTAGTATAGTCTCTTTCTGTCTTTCTCCCAGCTGAATTAAGACTTTGGAAAGTAAACTTTCCGTGTGGAAAAATGGTGCAAGTCCTAAATATTTTTAATAATTTTTTCGGTTGTTAAACGATCCATACTCATAAATGGCAAACATGACACTTCAGCCGACAGCCACATAACAGCTGACAGCCTTGTCAGTCCGGCTATTTCGAAACCAGTAAATGTTTAACCCTATATGTACACACGTACATACACAAATAAATAAAAAAATTATAGTTCCTGAGGATAAACTAGTTTTTTAATTTTAATGTTAATGACTGTTTAAATATACAGAGAGTTGAATATACTTCTTATTAAAAAAATATGTTTATTTATGTATATATGCTTCGAAATATGAATATTTAATTATAAATATATATGCTTCTGCTAAGTTTTGTAAACAATAAAAAAAAAAGAAAATCAAGAATAGTTGAGCATATCGTCCCTACCACGTCAAACTATCCCATATGCAAAGTTGGTTTTTTAGATTCGTTATCTTGGTTCCCTAATTTTAACGATATCCCTCGTTTCAAAATGCTGAAATTCTCACGGACGATAGATAACCCAATAAGAAATATTTTAAGCCTGGCACTTTTAGGAATACGATGACTTTAAATTCATAATTGACGGGTCTTCGCACTCTTCTGAAAAGTTCAAATTTGCATATTGGATAGTTTGACGTAGTACATATGGACGATATGTACATATTGAGCCATTTTTTTAGCAAAAAATTAAGTTTAAAAATTATTTCGCTTAACCTTTTTTTTTTGGCGGTAATACCACGATATTTATGTAGTAAGTTTGCTCGTAATAACCTGAACATAAAAATGAAGATAAAACAAGAAATGTATAACCATAGCCAAAAATTCATTTGCCGACGGTAGGTTACTAATTTTATATGCAATATCAGAACGAAAATTCTCGTATTCCATTATACAAAAAGTTGAAGTTAAATAAAGGCTATTCCAATAGGGACTTCTGAGCTACGAAGGTTGATAGCGGCCATATTGTTGAAGCTACATATAAACATATTATCTAGTCTGTTGCTGATCACGACGGATGAACATTTTGTTATTAACGCGTGCAAATGATAATTTTTTTTAACCAAAATGATTGCTCTATTCGGACAAATTGTGTCAAATTGTGCTAGCGATAGGACTATTCGAAGTATAGCGGATAAATTTGAGTCCATTGTTTTAGTAAAAAAAATCAACCATTACCCAAAGGTCGACGAACCATGACAAAAATATCGATACTGTCCGTAAGAGTGTGCAGGAGAATCCAAGGCTATCCGCTTCATGTCGATCACAAGAGTTCTGCCTTTCACAGACCACAACTTTCCAGTTTTACTTTGTGACTAGATATTATATGCGTAAATAATTTAACTGACCCAGTTGAAGGTAAGCGACCACAGACAACGACGTAAAGTCGCTGAATGGGCCTTGGAGCAGTATCAAACTGACCCTGATTTTCATGGAAAAATAATCTAGATGAATGAGTATGTCAAAAAACAAAATTGTCGAATTCGGGGCGATACTAATGCTCATAAAAGCTAAGAGTGTTCAAAACATACCGAAAAAGTTACTGTTTAATGCGGATTTTGGGCTGGCGGCGTCATCAGTCAATATTTATTTGAGAACGAAGTTTGAGAAGCCATCACCGTCAAAAACGAGTGACTTCTTTTTACTAGAATTCTATGATATATACACATACTGACATCATCCATCAAAGTTGCGATGGACATTTGCACGGCTTTATATTTTATACATAATGGCATCAACAAAGCTTTTTAAATGAAGAAAAATTTCCATGCTATCTCACAAATACTTTGGTTTATTTAAATTTAAAGAAAACAAATGAGAGTGCTATATTCGGCTATCCCGAATCTTATATACCCTTTACCAAAGTGCTTTTATGTAGTATAGAGATACATACATAAGCACATACATAAGGTATAATCAAAAAGAAAAAAATAATTTGACCTAGTTACTTTTATGTACAAAAACAAATTAATTTTAAAACCATAAAATCATCATTTTAGATTTTTCTGATTCTTTATACCAATCTAGTAGTTCTTAAAATATATAGAAAGTGTGTTAAGTGAAAAAAGAAAAAGAAAACTCAAAAAAATGTTTTATTTATTTACTTTAATATCCAGAAGAAGTTCAAAGTTTCCAGCTCTGGAGCTGACGTTTTTAATTTAATAATTTTCTACACAAAAGTGTTCTTCCCAAAACGTAATTTATAAAAGCAAAGATAAACATTAATTATACTCAGTTAGTTTTATATATCACAAAAAGTGTAAGTTTTCCAACCCTGAAATCATCCTTTTTAATTTTTCTGATTTCTTACACCAACCTCTTTCTTTCAAGAATATAAGATATGTTTAATTTATAGAAAAAAAGGAAAAATTTATTTTAGTAAATTACTTTTGTATAAAAAAAGTTAAGGTTTTCTAACCCTGGAAACATATTTTCAACTTTTTGAAGTTTAGTTTTTAATTTGAAATACCAATTTTATTCGTACTGAAGCATAAAATAAGTTTATTTAATAAAAAAATAAAAATTAATTTTCGGTAGTTAATTTTTTATATCACAAAAATTTTCAGTTTCCCAACCCTGGAATCATCCTTTTTGATTTTTCTGATTTCTTACACCAATCTTTTTCTTTTAAGAATATAAGATATGTTTAATTTATAAAGAAAAGGAAAAATTTGTTTTAGTAAATTGCTTTTGTATAAAAAAAAGTTAAAGTTTTCCAAGCCTGGAAACGTCTTTTTAAATTTTTTATTATTTTTTATTTGAAATGCCAATTTTATTCGTGGTGAAGTATAAAATAAGTTTATTTAATAAAAATAAATAAAAAATTAGTTTACGGTAGTTAATTTTATACTTCACAAAAATTTTAGGTTTTCCAACCCTGGAATCATCCTTTTTGTTTTTATGATTTCTTACATCAATCTTTTTCTTTTAAAAACATAAGATATGCTTAATTTATAGGAAAAAAGGAAAAATTTGTTTTAGTAAGTTACTTTAAAAAAAATAAAGTTTTCCAACCCTGGAAACGTCTTTTTAATTTTCTTAAATTTTTTTTAATTAGAAATACTAATTTTATTCATACTGAAGTATAAAATGAGTTTATTGATTAAAAAATTTAATAATAACTACTTTTCAGTAGTTATTTTGCATGGCAAAATGAAGTTTAAGCTTCCCAGCTCTGAAACCGTCTGCTCGATTTTGCTGATTTTCAATACCAATCTTTTTCAGACTATTTCTGACATACCAGTCGAAGAACGAAGTCTCTAGCTTTACAGACGGACAGACGGACATCGCTTATTCATAGGGAAGACGAATAAGCGATGTCCGTCTGTCCGCATAAGGATCCAGAATATAATTACATATATACTTTATAGCTCGCTTATTAATATTCTAGAAATTACAAACGGAATGACAAACCTATATATACCCTTTTACCATTTTTTGGTAAAGGGTATAAAAAGACTTAGATCGAAGTTATTTAAATTACATGGGTTTGATCATAGGTTTGTGTCAAAAACGATTGACTGAATGAGTTCAACCCAAGTCTAGTGATAAACATCGCTGCTAGACTTGGATCTAGACTTGGGTCGAACTCATTCACACTCACTCACAGAAAATTTTGCATATCCCTAGAAAATCTAAATTAACTGTTTTCGTCTTCTTAAAGCAAATCAAATTAATTAATAAAAATATTTTCATTTCTAATAAAAAAAAATAATAAAAAAAAATCGATGTTTTGAAAGGTTACCTACCAGAGTAGCAAGCCGACCAAAAAACTTCGGCGGCGGCTGAGAGACAAATAATTTCGGCGGCGGCCGATTAGTTTAAGCATATAAAAAAATTATTGAACCCAGTCCGTTTCTAGCAAAGTACGTGAATTATTGAATCATCACGTTGTAATATTATTTATTTTGCAATAGTTTGAATATTTCAGTAATTGATGTCCCAAATGCCAATAAAAATAACTTCGTAAATAATTTCCTAAACCATAGAAACTAGACTATACATAAATTGCATTTAAGCTTTCCGATTGAATTAAAAATTAGTTACTTTATTGCAACACTGCTATGGATGAATGAATAAAATGCTTTGATCAAATAATTGTAAAAAGTCGCCTGACTGCTTGAACAAAAAAGTCTATGTGAACGTGCATGGATTTGAGAAGGGACACCAATAGAGAACTTAAGTATTGTAGCAGCTACGTTAGTCCCGGTTCACACACTTCAACTTTTGTTGGTCAACACGTACTTCAGGAGAAGGAGATATTTGTACTTCCTCATCCGTCTCTCTTAAAACTGAATTACGAGTTGATCAACAAAAGTTGAAGTGTGGACTTACCATTCATATACACATTCTCTTTCTATGTGGAAGCAAAATCAATTATTTTTCAGGGACGCTCGCTATTATATTCAATACGAAATATAAATAAAAACTATAAGCAAGTTGAGTAGACACAATATTAAACATAATTCAAAAAGTATAAAAAAAGAAGACAATATATCGGCTGAGTACTAAGCCGCCAATAAGCCGAGTGGTTCGGCGGCGGCTCGGCTTGTGGATAAAAATCGGCTGGGCGGCTAGCCGCCAGCCGCGCCGTTACGGCTTGCTACTCTGGTTACCACTGGGTAATATTTTTTGAAGTCAGCAGACTGCTGTTGTGCACACACACGGTGCAGACTGCTGTGGTGCACCGTGTGAGGAAACCATGAAACCTTTGTATTTTAAAGTATCCTTAGTCCCAATTTACACTATGCAAGTCTTATTGTTAAGCTGATTAGTTTGTTAGGAGAGAGACGGGGGGAAAAGAAACGTTTCTGTTCCCCTCGTCTCTCTCTCCCTAAAACTAATCAGCTTAGCAATAAGACTTGCATAGTGTGATTTGGGACTTATTAACTATTTGTTAAAACCATTAGATTTTTTTAATATCTTTGAATTCTTGTCTCAATCAACGCATCATGTAACAAAAATTAGTTTTGAATTCATGTGTATAATATTTCTATAATTTCTATTTAATGGGACGCCAATTTCATTGTTAAAACACTTGCATATGAAACCATTAGTATACACACATATGTATTCGTTTAAGTAGCATGTGTTCTATTTCTCATCACGCACTGTATATTAGAACACACATTTTACTATTTTTCAATTGATTTCAATCAAGTTTCGGTTTTTGGCTTTTCTTCGGTTGCATGACACGCATGCGTTATTGCCATGAAAGACTGTCAAAAATTTGACAGATGATAGTGAGTCATTTACATAATAGAAATTTTAAATGAATGTATAATTAAATGTTTCACTATTGGTCTAAATTAAAATGTTAAGGGTCTTACCATAGATAAAAGTGTCGATGATAATCGTTATAGAAGATAATAGAAAAAAATTAAATACTCGCGCATAAAGGAAGTACGGCTTTTTAAAAGGGCGCAGTAGTGTCACGAATATATATATAAAAAAAACTGACAATATAGCTTATAATAAAATGCATTTAGTAACATTTATTTACACTTGTACCCAAGTGTCATTCAAGAGGAAAATTTATGGTAAATTTTTACGATTACACAAACTCAAAAGAAAAAAAATTAGAACATTTAGTGGTAAATTAGGTCAGTCTGGTAATAAATTTTTTTCTGGAGCGTAATTATTATCAGTTTTTTTTTCTTTGATAATAAAAATTTAACTGGCTGCCGTGGGCCAACTATTAAAATTAATTAACAGCATTTTTCATTTTGTTAAACTTTACTTAATAAAGTGTTGTTCTGTAAAAATTATAATTCATAATTTATCTTGAATAGATAAACAATTTTTCTTATGATTCATGTAGAAAATATGATATTTATAAACCTAATAAAGCTGCAAAGAATGTTAAAAAGAGTATCTTTATTTTGTATAGAGATAAAAAACGATCATATTTCTTTTGATTCCACTAGAACTAGAGCGTTTAAGTAAACAGTCATTTATTTGCCAAGCGAGTTGATTGTGTCGCTATTGTTTATTGTATTTTTTAGCTCTGGCGAAAATATAATCTTAGGGCTAATAAATCAGTGAAAGTTTAAACGTTGAACTAAACTCAAATTTATATATGGTTTAAACTCAACAGGAGTAAATCAGTGAACCATTCCTTATGTGTACTTTAAAAAATAATATTGTGGCAGCACTAGAATAAATATCAAAAAACATCTGTTTTCCAGCAGGCTATCAATTCTTTGTACAATCAAAAAGCCAAAAAATTTAATAAGTTTTAATTAAAGATCGCCAAAGTTTACTGAGAAAGAAATTGTATATGTATATTCTTGGCAAAATAGAATAGTATAAAAGAACAATAGAGTGTAAGAAAACAGATCGAACAATATCTGAAGAAAAAGTAGAAGCTTGGAAAAGAGTTGAGTGCTTTTTGAATGCAAAACATATGGTCTGTAAGTAAGAAAATCATATGGCTTTTATTGGCAGTTTAAACGCCCAACTTTAGGCGTTTACAGCTGGTTTAAATAATCTACTGAGATTAACTTAAACTGATTTATTGGCCGTTACTCATTAAATTGCAATACATTTTTTAGTAAACTTATCTATACATTTTCAGTTGAATTAAATTCAGCATTTTATTTATTTACTGAGTCACATTACTTTTATTGATAAACGAATAGGACACCTACATAAATTTAGATAGTATTCATTTGAGATTCAAATTAATATTACAATAATATAAGATACTTTTTATAAAGGTACATTTTTAGGGGGCATTGAAAACTATCAAACAAACTACTCAATCAGTGCATATGTGTGAGTGTCATTTGCTTGTCGCTTGAAAGCAGACGTAAAAGTAAACATGTCATATAATGACGACAGGTCTTTGGATGATAATTTGATGTTATTAATTACTTGTGCAATGTTCTTAAAAAAAACGAAGTAATGAAAGGAGAAACCTAGTTTGGAGGAAAACTTGTAAATTTATCCACGAAATTTTTTAAAGTAAATTGAAATTAAACTGCAAGGATGAGTATAGCAATGTTCAATAAAATGCAATATAAATTTTTCTTCGCCTGCGTACTTCTGCTTCGTTAACAAGAACCACAAAGACCCCTTTTCCACACGCAAAGGTTAATTTTGCAAAGCCTTGAGTTTGTTGGTGAGAAGTTGCTTTGTTCTTCGTTCTCGTTACGTTACGTTAGATACTTCGTGGTTTATTTTAAATTTGTCAAATTAAGCTTTGCATGTGGAGAAGTGAAGCAAAGTTTAGAAGAAAATTTAATAGGCTTTGTCAAAGTAAGCTGTGCGTGGGGAAAAGGGTTTGAAGAAAAATTCTTACAATAAATCAAAACTATTTGATTTTAATTAACACTGCCGACAACGCATACGAGTAAACAGAATATTAGAGTGCAGACACTAAACATATTGATGAGTTTATTTGATCGTCTCCAGCTGGAAGCAGGGACGGGAAAATAGGTACAATTGTACTTTCTTAGCACTATTTGAAAATCAAGAGTACTAAAGCAACTTAGTGACCAATTTGTGATGATGTAGAAATTATTTAGTCTTTAAGAAACGACAACATACATATGTAGGTTTTGTTCGAAGGTATTATAAATAAATAACAAAAATTAAGAATGAGACATTTTTGAACTGTAGTGAATTTTAATCAGAAATAATTTCTTAGAGTCGAAACACAATGTTTGCGGTGAGGTGCGATTTCTTGTTGCGGGAGAGAAAAATAAACATAATACAACGGAAGACGGCAACGGCAACGGCAACGGCAATACTTGTCATTGTTTGTTTAAATTTTTATTAATTTTTTTGTGCATACATTTTTATAAAAAATTTACTCTTTCTGTTAAATATTTTGTATGGCAGTAACTAAAAACAAAAAATGATTAAAATTTTATACATTCGCAGATATATTTGATAATTTTTTTAAGCTTTTATATTTTATGACAAACATTTTTGAACTTCAAAATCATGTTTTTTGTTGTGAACACCGCCAATTATTCAAAAACTATGGCAACATCAGAAAGAGAAAGAGAGTCAAAAATTGAGAGAATAAGAAAGTCCGCAATGAAAATAAAATAGATTTTAAATTTATGCCGTTCCGCACTGCGGGTTTTTACTTCAAAATCGTATGAAAAACCGCACCGTAATGCATTCTCGTTGCATTGTGTTCAGACTCTTATTCGGGCATAAGTTCAGTAATTTCAATTCTTATTAAATGAAATATTTTATTAATTAATGTGAGTTTCTAAAGAAGAGAAGAAAAATTAAACTAGACTTTTTAGCTGGGGGAAATACCGATATTTTTCTGTGCATGTCTCATTCCCCCATGGGGACGCACCACCTATTGACAAGATTTGTCCAAGAAAAAAATTATTAAATGGTTTTAAAACAAACTTAAGTGAATATAGAAAATTTAGATTAAGAAATCATTAAAGATATGATAAATCATCAACTCTGGCAACACTAGTGAGGATTAATATCATATACCACTTTTACATACGGAAAGTTTACTTTGCAAAGTCTTAATTCAGCTGTGTGAAAGACAGAGGGAGGAATAATATCTCTTTCTGTCTTTCTCCCAGCTGAATTAAGACTTTGCAAAGTAAACTTTCCTTGTCTAAAAGGGTAATATCGTTCCTTAAAAAATTTTTTTTTTCTCAAGATAAAATGCGTTATAGAAAATTTAATTTTTATTTATTAAATGTTACAACTACAATTACAAATTAAATCGCAGCTTGATTTGACGAGCATAGTAATACCCCTTTTACACACGGAAAGTTTACTTTGCAAAGTCTTAATTCAGCTGGGAGAAAGACAGAAAGAGATATTATTCCTTCCTCTGTCTTTCCCATAGCTGAATTAAGACTTTGCAAAGTAAACTTTCCGTGTGTAAAAGGGGTGTAATTAAACTTTTAGACACGCAAATTTTACTTTTCAAAGTCTTAGTTCAGCTGGGAGAAAGACAGAAAACAAAAGTATTCCTCCCTCTGTCTTTCACACTGCTGAATTAGGACTTTGCAAAGTAAACTTTGTGTGTCTAAATGGGGTGTAATACACATTTTAGACACGCAAAGTTTACTTTTCAAAGTCTTAATTCTGCTGGGAGAAAGACAGAAAGAAAACGTATTTATTTCTTTTTCGATTAAGGACAAAAGTGCGGTAAAAATATTAAACGTACCTTACATTCACTTTCTGTTTAAACAAAAATCTATTAACTTAAACACATATTGAATACCGTAGAGAAAAATTATTTAGAAAAAAAGGTGATTAGTGATGGATTTTTGTAAGCATTTTAAAATAATGTTTAACTTGAACATCTCTGCTCTATGACACTATTGTTATTAATTTTCTTAGTTGTTGTAAGCAAATTTTTTTTATTGAGATTTTATTTACCAGCCCAGCAGACGTTTACTAGAAATTGTGCCTGTCATTGGTGCTTGTATTCTATCAGTTATTATTAGATACAAATCTATTGTAAACATGCCACAATAACAAGAACAAGCTTATAAAAAAAACGATGTAAAATCATTAATTAAACGCCATCAATTAAGAAAACCAAATTCCTTATTTGCCACTGTGCTCAGACTACTGGATGCTGCAAGCAGTGTTGCCAGAATTTCTAAGGATAAAATCTGCAAAATTTAAGAAATTTTCACGAAAAAATCTTCAAAATCTTCATTTAATTTTTAAAATCTTCAAAAAATCTTCAAAGTAATTTTTAAAACAACTCTTTTTATATTTTATTTCAAAAATTTAAATGGATATGAACGTATAGGTAGATGTGTAATATGAATATTTTTTCATTAACCCATATTCATAAAATTCAAAATTTGTTGAAGAAAAAAGAATATAGAATAATATCTCTTTTCTCTTCTCTCTTACAAACTCAAGACTGCGAAGTAAACTTTGCGTGTGAGAACCCCGTCTTTCTTTAGGAGAAACGAAATGCACAAATAAAATTTTTTTATAGTTATGTGAAAATAATATAAAATGAATGAGAAAAGAAAACACGATATTTAAAAAATTATACAAAAAGTAATTTAATTTGTTGAATAAATATCCAAAGGACTTAGAAGTTTTGTTTTATTCAAGTTGACTGAAAATTCTGTCCGCATTTGCAAATGAATGTAGTAAGGACATTAGATTTTGAATAAACTTAGGGCTGCAAAAACGTAATCAGAATAAGCTCGTTTTATATCAAAGTTACTTCTTCTTTTTCTTTAATGATGTCTTCTAAGTTCAAAAATTGTAACTCTCTGAACTATGAGACACACAAAAGAAGCAAGAAGTAGTAGGAGTAATAGGAAAACTGTAAAAAATTCACTATCATTCGAGTTGAAAAATTGCGTTTTTAGGCCAAAAATCTTCAAATCTTCATTTCGTCTTTTTGGAGGGTAAAAATCTGCAAAATCCAGATAAATCTGCATTTCTGGCAACCGTGGCTGCAAGTAATAATTATAGCCTACGAGTATAAGAGATGCCAGTAGGGTGTGGGTCTTGTAAATCCCGGCAATCGGGGTTTTAAGTCCCAAAATACAATTGAAATAACAACTTTGTAACTTTTTTATTATAATTGAGGCGCTTAAAAGCAAAGCGATACAGGTAACAATACTAAAAAAAATTTTGTTAGATGCAGCATTTCGCACTTAATACTAATACCTAGCATTCCTTAAAAAATCAGACCAGTATGATAACTGAAACTGAAATATATTGAACGAAAGTCTTACTACTAGCAACAACTTAAAGGGAAAAATAAACGATGAAGTTAAATTACTCAGAATCATAGTCTACAAAGTATAATCACAGACTACGAGGAATCATAGTCTATGAGTATAAGAGATGCCAGTAGGGGATGCGTCTTGTAAGGTTTAGGGAACGGGCTTTTTATGTCCCAAAATACAATTGAAATAATTATATTTGCTGGCAGCTGGATATCTGCATTAAGCTTCCTTAGCTAATTGGAAAAGGGTATAAATAAATAATTAAAAAGCACAAATGAAGTCGAGTGTTACAATTTGCAGTTCAAAATCTTGGTCTAAATCAGGCAGACTTGTTGTGTTTTAGTTCAACTAGATTCTCTCGGTTTATCATTCGAATTTCCGCATTAAACACAACATGAAAGAAATGCCAATTTAAGATAAAAAAACAAGCGTTGGCTGAAGTATTTAGCACGTTGGCTACAAAACCGAAGGTACTGGGTTCAATCTCTCTATCGAACAGCCATTAAATAATAACACCACACATTTGACTGATGTGCATTAGTGTCCATTTGTGTCAGTTGTTGTAGGAAAATTCAAGTGATGAAGGCATAGTCACTGGTCATTGAACTATACCGACTTCGGCAGATACTAATCCTAATGTAACTTCAGAGCGCCCTCCTTCGTTGTGTAGCAGAATCATCGGCGAAGTAAAATAACTAATAAAATGGCTACTAAACACAGCTTCAAAAAGTTTAATACGCCTCATTTAACACTAGAGGCGCTGCAACACTGCATTATTAAAAACGTCCAAAAAGCAGAGTTGTTAAAGAATGAAGATTTTCTCTGTCTTCACCGCCTGTCTTCTCGGTCACTATCCCTTTCCTAAAGAAGGTAACACTTAGTAATAGTAGTAGGAATTCATTGCCTGAGTGTTACTTCTCTTAAAAAAAAAATAAACAATAGTTAAGTCACTTTGTAGAACTGAATCTAGATTTCATTTAAAACCAAAAATTCCCAAAATCTCAGAATTTTTCGGTAGAAAAATATTTTCATTGATGAAAATCAAAATAACAAAATATTCCAGTCAATTTATTATCTCATGAGATAGAAATTATGGCGATAAACATTTAAACATTTAAATGGACTTTGTAATACCCTTCACAGTCAAAGGGTGCTGCCAAATCTATCAAATGATTTCAAAAAGTGTAACAAGCGCTGTGAAAAATTAGTTTAATAGCGTGTAGGAACGTTAAATAGAAAAAACAAAATAAAAAAAAATACTATATAAAATAGAATTAGGTCAAATTGAAACGAAAGAGCAAAAGAAAAATATAAAAAAGAAAGAAAGAACAAAAACAATGCCGTAAATTAATCATTTGAGTTTTTGTATTATAAATATTCATTAATTTAAAATACAGAACAATAAAAATATATAAAACACCCTGAGGCGTCATCAAAAATAAAAATTCACTTGACATTCCTTTAATTTATGCCAGAAATCCGACATTTATCTAACACAGAAATTATACCTAGGAATTATATGTTTTATATGTTCACTTTTTTAAGAAGTTTTATTATTTTTTTTTTTTTTTTTTTGGCAAAAACTCAGCAACACCAAAAATACTGCTAAAATTATTTAAAAAAAAAGATAAATTATTATAAAATGTTAAAGTATTGTTGTAGTTAATATATTTAATAAATACGAGTAGATCAAACATAAGACACATAGACCACAGCAGGCTACCGACTGCAATCTTTGAAATATATAATGAGTTTATATAAAAACGAGTATTTTGTTGGCGACAATGAGCAATTACAATGCTGCCAATAAAATACAAAATGTCAAATTAATGATAGCCTAAAATTCTTCAAAAAAACCGACTTCAGTGCAAAGATCTGATAGAAGAAGATAAGAACAAGAATTAAATTTTAATGGGCGTGCGTCCGCCCATTTTTTAAATGCAAGATTGTGTGTTTTTCAGAGCTCAGGGTGTGTGTTAAGTGTTGTAAAACTACTTAACTAACTATTTAAAATAGAATATCAAATTTTAATGGGCTTGATTGACTTCGCTCATTTTTTTAAATAAAGGATCGTGTCAATTTTAGAGTTAAAGGTGTGTGCTAAGTTTAGTAAAAATCGGTTAAGTAGAAACGCGTGCAATATTATAATACATTTTAATGGGCATAGCCCCGCCCATTTTTTCAACTTTCAAATTGTGTAATTAAAAGAACCAAAGGTGTTTTATAGGTTTTCCAGCAATCAAATAAGTAGAATATCATAAAATTATATAAAACAAATGTGTGGGCGTATCCCCGCCCACTTTTACCTATGGACCTATGGGAAGCTATACCCTCTCAGACAAAAAAAAAAAGAATTTTTTCAATCGGTCTAAAATGTACCGAGTTATGAAGAAACACTCCTCTCAAAAAAATAAAATAAAAATTTAATTGTTAACCTACACGCCTTTTTTTTTAAATTGGATATTATTTAACAGAAATAACATTTAAAAATTCAAATAACGAAATAAATTGTTTAATTTTTATATTTTTACGTGATATAGGTACATTTTAAAGAAATATTTTTTTTTTATGAATGGGAAAAAATTTAAGGTGGAACCATTGAAATAAATATGTAGTGTGATGTCACTACGTGTTTTAAAATAATTAAGCAGCTGGCTGCAGAGAGACAATTGCAGCTAGCGGCATTTAAAATCTTGTAGCTTGCTGTGGTAAATGTGTTTAGTGCATCAAGTTTAAAATGTTTTATAATTATTTTCATAAATGAATCTTCGAAATATTGTTAAGCATCTTATCAGTAATTATTCTCACAAGTTTAATTGAATATAATAATTTATTGCAGCACGATAATGATGTGAATAAGGTGAACATGTTTAAAATAAAAATGATTTTATCTGATGTAGACTATGTAACAAGGAATGTAGACAGCTGAAGAAGAAATTAATTGATTAACAAGTTAATTGAGTTTTATTATTAACAAATTATTGTATACATTTCATGACCAAATTAACAAATACAGTGGAATCTCCCTTAACGGACACGTCCTATAGGCGAACACCCCCTTTAGGCGGACACTTTTGACAGGTCCCAACAGCTCCATAAGCAAAGCGGGCAGTCCCCTTGTGCGGACACATTTCAATGGTCCCTTCGGAGTCCGCTCAAGAGAGATTCCACTGCACATATACATATATTTTAATTAATGTCAAATGATCTTTGAGGATCTTTTACGGTTACATAAAAGAGAGAGAGAGAGAGAGAGAGAGAAAGACAGGCATTTGTTTATGTAATTTGTAATTTCAAAAGTGTTTAAGCGTCTGAAATATTTTTTTTTACAGAGAATGAACAAAATTAATTGATCTCGTTAAAAGAATTTTTTATGAGTTTTAACTTTAATTAAGGTTTTTTTGACATGAAATTTATGTAGATGAAAAAAAAAACTAATTGAAAGTGGTGTTACCCAAAACAAATTTGAATATTACTGATATTTTTAAAAATATAATTAATAATGTCCAAAAGGTTAAAAATAGTATACACAATACTAAATTTTACGCTTGCACAAGGCAGTTGCGCCACCTATGAGCTTTTTTTCATGTTTTCTCAAGCGTCTGTACTTGAAAAATAATATTTTCTATTTAACACACTGACTGAAAAATTTTGTTAAACCTTTTGCTAAGTGTATGGTGCAAAATTATATCGATGGTCTCAAGTAGAAAGGCCCTATCTCAAATAATTGTAACTTTACAGGAGAAGGTAAAAACATAATAGAAAGTGTAATATTCAATATTTTACTTTTTTTGTAAAACTGCTTGTAAAATCGTTATTTTTTACACTATTGTAATAAATTTTGGTGACGATGGTTATTTGTGTGAAATGTATTAGAATCACTGAAAAACTCAATTTCGCAAAAAATACGTGTTAGGGCCTTCCTACTTGGGACCATCGATATGTATGTATGTATCCATGCAACCTGCGGACAGATACTAAAATTATATATGTAGCTACGAGTACATCTGATAATGTTCAACGAAAATTAATAAAAATCATTTATATTCTTGCTGCTTGAATAATTTTTTTATTAATCAAAGAAATAATTGTTGACCATTTACATTAAAAAAAGTTTTTATAACAAGACTTGAAGAAACTTTCAATCGATCTACAATCTATGTAGATTCAACATAAATACATGTATATTGGTGAACTTCTTGCAACAGGCGCAATGAGGTCAAGTCCAACCTTAGCCATTGAGGCTTTGATGGGACTGCCAGCCATACAGATATTTATAAGATCTTCTGCGGCAATGGCGGCTTACAGGATGAGTCTAGGGAGCAACGGACACTTGACAGTCCTGAGTACAATACGCAGCTTAGGGCTGCTAGGAATGTCTAGTGACAGGATAAACTCTGAACAGAGGTTCGACAAGTGATTAAATATCGCAATTCCACCAAGGACATTGCGGGACGAAAACGGTCCCGCTGTGGATTACAGAAGTTAATGTTGGTATACAAATGGATCCAAAACGGAAGATGGAGTTGGTGCTGGCGTCGCAAAAATCTTTGTGCCCATGGGCAAATGCCCTACGGTATTTTAGGCAGAAATGCAAGCCCTCACCAAATGTATTGATATTAATTTTAATCGGGGCATTGGCGGCGCGCATATACTGCATACCTAGCCACAGCGGTCAACCGGGGAATGAGCAAGCGGATGAACTGACCAGGATGGTCTCTTTTGGTATGTTTATGGGCCGTTTTGTGGTGAAAGTCGGTCGACTGTAACATCTTTGATCAAAGAAGATGATAGTTCGACCGCTAAGGAAATCTGGCTGACTTCTGATATAAGGCAGGCGAGAGCATTGATGCAGCCATTTTCATATAGTGGCATCCTGAACATTAATTGGAATAATTTACGGCTTATTACTGGTTTTATTTTTGGTCACTTTAGACTGAACTATCGTCTGTGAAAAAGTAACCAAGTTCGTTCACCCTTGTGTCGTTTATGCTTTGAAGATGACGAGACAACGGCACACATTCTTTGCGAGTGTATCGTCTTATGTAACAGTAAAAGGCTTGTTTTTCATTCAGATTTTCTGTGTTCAGATGATATTAGGCGGCCTTCTCCAATATCGGTGTTGACTTTCATTGTGACGTCTATAGAGCTTGTTTTGATTTAATTTACAGATCTATGGCAGATCAGCGTTGCCTGAACTAGTTAGCACGTTGTCTTTAAAACTAAAGGTCCTGGGTTCGAGCCCGGTCTCCGGCAGTTATTAAATAACAACACCTTATAGTTTTCTGATGTGCATTAGTGTCCCTTTGCATCAGTTGTTGTAGAAAAGTTCAAGTGATGAAGGCATATTCAGTGGTCACTGAATCATACCGGCTGCAGCAGATACTAATCCTAATGTAATATTAGAGCGTCCTCCTTACTCGGTATTGTGTAGCAGAATCATGGGCGAAGTAAAATAACCAATAAAATGTCTACTAAGCAAAGCTTCAAAATTTAATACGCCTCATTAACACCAGAGGCGCTGCAACACTGTATTACTAAAAAACCGTGCAAAAACCAGAGTTCTACAAGAATAAAACTTTCCTCTTCCTTCACCACCTGTCTTCTCTATCACTGTCACTTTTCTAAATAATGTAACATCTAGTAATTCTGGACGGCATTCATTGATAGAGTGTTACTTCTCCTAAAAAAAAGAAAGGTCTCTCAGGTGTCGCAGTGCCTCCCCCTTTTCTTTGTAGTGACGAAAAAGATGAAACTTTCTCGGTCAGGCTTTTTTGATTTTTATTTTAAGCCAGATAATGACAAAAGCATTAAGTACGCATTGAGTATTGGCCGTCAAACAACTAGGAATGCCCACAGCTAAAAATAAAAACACGCTCATTACTAAAATCAATTGACTGTATGAGCAATAATCAAGTAAAAATAAATACACATGCGTATATAGAGAGCTATTTTATTTACACTTATGCATTAAGCATGTATTCAAACAGCCACACACACACACACCCCTACATATTTTCAATCCATTTTATATACCAAAATGTATGTATATTGTTGCGAATGTTGAATAAATATCCCGAATATTATGCGTATATTTCTTTTGTCCGATTAAATATGCATAGATTCAGTTTAAACATACTCAGATTATAAGTATGAGAGATAGTCAATGCTCATGTGCCTTTATATTTTTAGTTGTAGAATATTTTAGTGTTTCGCATAAACAAAGGAAGGAATCGGCTTTAGTCATATTTGCTTGAGAGAAAATATGTAAGCGTACGAAGTTTTTGCGCTAAAATTATGATAATACGCAATTACTAAAATTAAGATAATTTTTTTTATAAATTTTTTTTTCAGTACTCATTGTCATTCTCTGTTTTAAACAAAAAGCGAATGCGATAAATTAATATTGCCCTAAATATATTAAGCAAATCTAAAAGCGTATGAAAGTACAAGTGTTTTTTTATATGTACTATGTATATAAAATAAAATGAAATCGAAATTTAAACAACAATTCTGTGAGTAAAAAAATTATTTTAAAGCCAAACAGGACTAGACACGTACATATGTATGTATAATAAAAATATTTTTATTAAATAATCCTGAGGAGCGTGTAATATTAATATGTGCAAACAAAATATTTTATCGCTTTACCAAGGAGCGGCAAACAGTGATGCCAAGTTTTTTGGCTCTAAAAGCACATCAAAATTTGGAAAAAGCACAAAAAGCGTAATTTTGAGATCCAAAAAGCGTAAAAAGCACTAACGTGAAAAACGAGCTTTATGTTTAATATTTTCTAAGCTATTATCTATTTCGGCAATGATATCAGTATCCTTAATGAAATATATCAGACGAAAAAGCTATGCTTTACACTGAAAAAATAAAAAACACCAAGTTTTTATTAAAGTAATTTTAGGAAATAAACAAATTTCTTAAAAGCACTACTTAGTGCTATTTCTCAGTTTGGCACTAACGCTCAAAATTTGGCGTTTTGAGTCTTCAAAAAGCACTAAAAATAGTGCCAAAAGCACCAAGTTGGCATCGCTGCCGGCAAACACATTTCTGGCATAGTTTATTGAAATAACACAACACTCGTAATTGCAAGCATTCGTAATTAAGCCCTTAAGCAATTCAACCAAATTCAGTGTTCTTATTTGAATTTTTTTATTAAGCTAAAACGTCTTTCTTTTGCCATATTTACCATAACGAATAAAAGAACAAAAACTCTGCACGAGTTTCTCTGTTCAAAGTTCTTTCAACTTGTTAATACAACAACTTTACAGTTTTTTTTGGGATCAACATTCAAAGAAATGTTGCGAATACAAAGAGTTCCGGTACGGTACCACCATAATAATCAAAACGAAAGAATACAAAAAAAAGAAAATAAAATATATAAAATTCTAATAAAATCAAAGTTTATGGTCTCAAAAGTCTGACTAAATAAACAAATGCTAAATACTCATAATAATCAGACGAGGTACAAACTGCAAACCTGAAACTAACATTTGCAACTTGTCAACTTGTTGTGTTCACTCTCAACGCTAGTCCATAGTTCGTAAGGCCCCTCCAACAAGTGGCGGCCAGAAAACGTGACTAGAATTGAAAAACTATAGTACCATTGCATTTGCTTCTTTTGTATTATTTTATTTTATTTTTTTTTTAAGAAAATAGCAAAAAGTTGTTTAAAAGTTATGTAATTATAAAACTAGAATAATAATAAAAAAGTATTAGTTGTCAAATGCCGCCGTTATCTTTCTAATAAATCATTAAAATATTCTTAGAGAAATGAATCTATTATGTTCGCTTAATGATTTAAATGACTTCTTCCATGGGTTATTGACTTAAAGAAAATATTACATTAAACTAAATTTCAGTCCTTTGCCGACCGAAATCGTGCAATTTTTAATTTTATTTCATATAAAAAAGAGAACTAAATATTTGGAACAGTTACCAATATGCACTAGAGAAAGAAAATAAATAAATGGTCCGCCAGATAACTTTTTTTTTTTTTGAAAATGCTATAAAAAAAAACTACTGAAGCGTCGGCTGTGTGGCACGTAGCGCCGTCCTGTTGAAACCAAATGCTGCCAATATCCTTCTCTTCAATTTTTGTGAATAAAAATTCGTTCAACATGGCCCGATAACGATCGCCATTGACTGTAACGGCCACTCCTTGCTTATTTTCAAAAAAAAAAATGGCCAATTATGCCTCTGGACCAAAATCCGCACCAAACAGTGACTCGTTTTGGGTGCGCCGGCTTTTCAATGTATGCGTGCGGGTTTTCTGTGCCCCAAATGCGACAATTTTGCTTGTTTACATACCCGCCAAGATCAAAATGAGCTTCATCTGAAAATATGATTTTTTTCTTTTTTTGGAAAAATCGGCATCTTCTGTAAGTCGATCGCAGACCCACTTAGCGAAGCGAAAATGCATTGGATGGTCAGTTGGCTCTTTCAGCCGAAGGATAAAACTAATTATCTGTCAAATCAGGCATGAGCTAAATGTTACCATTCACGAAATAAGCACTAGTTGAAAAAAAAAACGTTAGGTGGCGGACCCTATACAAAAATAAATTTGGATACTCTAGAACATATGGAATCTTTTTTATACTTGTACATATTTATACCCATTCATTTTCATACTTGCACTGCTTACTTTATTCCATACCTGTATGTATCGATACTCATTCTTATTTATAACCTACACATACTTATCGTTATACCCTGGACTTGCAACACGTTCTATTTTGAAATATTTTGTTTGATAATTGTAGACACAAAAATTTCTTTTTGTAGTTGAAGTACTAATTTTTTTTTTGTTTTAACTAGTTTTATAAAAAATTTATGAAAATTCTTTTACCCTTAATTCGTATAAGAATCCATTAAGCATTTATAGTGGAAATCGGACCGAAGAGTGTAAAAACGTTCAATTTCAAATAAATCTGAGCTGTCATTAGACTTAGTGAAAGGAGCAGCTTAAGATTGGGAAAAAATGTTGAAATAAAATTAGCCTGCTCTATCCCAAAAAAATCGTAACCACTTAATATTAATGAAAAACCTTTTGAATCCGACACGTGGTTATATAGTTCAATTTGAAACGCTGCGCCAAGAGACCTGAAGACCGTTTAAGTTTTCATCAACCATGACCATTTTCTGGACTCAAACTATCTCCAAAAATAGACTTTGTGCCTTAGCAAGCCATCAACCAGTTGATATTGGTATAGTGGATCGACCACACTCTGCCCAGATCGCTTGATGATATCACCAGAAGTGCCATTGATTGGAATCCTCAAGGAAGTCATAGATGAGGTAGTCCAGCACACACATGGAGGTGAAAAGTAGCAGACGAAGTTAGAAAATGGGGCGAAATCAAATTTGTAGCATTTGATAAATCACAATTCAATTGTTGAGGCCATATGCTTCTCATACCCCTTTCCTGACTGGCAATAAATATGTTGACAAATATAGCAATAATGACGTCAGAATAACGCGACAATATTGCTGATTACTTTACTTATGTTAAGGTTATGGGAAAGATCAACAAGGAAGGTGCATGGCATAAATATGCATAATTCTGTTGTAAATGTCTGGTTAATCGAACAAATTTTGGTTTTTTATAAACTTATGAGGGCGGATCAACAAGTCCGTGACTTTTTTAATAAAACAGTTTTTTGCAAAACAAAAATTAATTTTTCAACTTAATCTTCTTTCAACTCAATACACTTAGTCCACAATTTCTACAGGTTTTGTATCCCTTCCAAAAAAATAGGATTTTCGGGGTCCTCAAAATAAGCAAAATTTCATCGTTGGAGCTAAATGTCTTTCTACCGAGCCATTTCTTTAGGTTTGGAAATAGGAAGTAGTCACTAGGGGCTAAATCCGAAGAATAGTCCAATTCAAAGAATTTGCGATTGAGATTGCACACATGTGCACTCGTGCATTATATTGATGAAAAAGAACTTTTTTCTTGGCCATATGGGGTCGTTTTCTCATCGGTCTAATAAGTTGTCATAATATTCGCCGTTTACCATTTTGAAGGTATTCGATGTGGATTATCCCGCGTGCATCCCAAAAAACTGTTGCCATCACCTTATTGGCCGACAAACTCACCTTGGCCTTCTTCGGAGCAGGTTTACACTGCTGCTTGGTCTCCGGAGTACAGTAATGGATTCATGTTTCATTCACAGTTACAAAACGCCGCAAAAACTCATTCGGATTGAGGTTAAACAACTTCAAACAATCCTTTGAAGTTGTCACACCTTTACTTTTGTGGTCAATTGAGAGCAAACGCGGCACCCATATTGCAGACAACTTTCTTAAACCCAGCTGATCATTTAAAATCGAAACCACACTGCCATGTGAAATGCCTATGGTATCAACAATCTCACGCACTTTTACTTTTCGATCGGTCAATACCATATCGTGGATTTTTTCGAAATTTTCGGGTGTACTGACCTCAATTGGTCGTCCAGAACGTTCAGCGTAATTTTTACTTGTGCGACCACAACGAAAGTCAGTAAACCACTTTTTTACAATTGAAGTCGAGAGTGCAGAGTCCCCATAGTATTTATCGAGCTTTTCCTTGGTTTGGTTGACGGTTTTTTTCCGCAAAAAATAACATTTAATGAGCACACGAAATTAATTTTTTTCCATTTTCTTCTCAAAAGGCGTGGTAGTCTATTATCAACGGCTGCCAAACACAAACTAAATGACACAGCCTGTTCAAATTCAGATAAAAGTCAACTGACAGTTGCCTCTTGACACTAGCGGTGTTGCCATTTCAATCAAGAGGCGGGAAATTTAAAAAGACACTGAAGTAATAACTAGAGATGTGCAAATGTCGTGATTTTATCGTGTCACGCGTGAGTCACGCGTGATTCACGTGATTCGTGATAAAATATTATAGCTAATCACGCGTGAGTGCGTGAGCGTGACTGAAAAAAATTTACTCGTGCGTGATCGTGCGTGAGCTTTTTTTTTAATAATCACGCACGAATTCTCACGCTTTCACGAGATAACATTCCTGCATTTATTATTATAAAATATATATAAGTATAGTAATATGTATGGTAGTATGAGCTTACAAACATAATGAATACCCCCCAAACAAAATGTTTTGAATTTTTCTGGTCAGACTTGTCGTACCGAACTCGTTAAGACATTTCGGCAGTTTCTCTGAACAATTTTTTTAAACATTAACTGTCTAATTCATAAAAAATATTTTAGGTTTATTACAGGTTTATTTGACAAATTTCCCATAGAAATATGTCAAATAAGAGCTTAATAAACTTGAAATATTTTTTATGAATAAAGGTAGAGGTCCATAGCTCGTTTTTCGCGCGTTACGCTTTCTATGCATCTGTCAAAAAAGTAGAATCAATGTAATAGTATGTTACAAGTTACATAGCAAAAAGCGGAGGACGCGTAGGCGCGTTTAAAGCAAAAAGTAGGTCTACTTTCTACTTTTGTACGCGTTACAAGCACCATGAAAGAAAGTCAGCTGTTCTTGAAAGCTAAAGATGTTAAATAATACTTTATTTCTTACGTTATCGATAAATATTATTTTGCCATGGATAATTTTTTTCTTTTTTTTCAATAAAAAAAATTTCTTAGTAAAAAAAAACTTGTTTAATAAAATATGTGATTTTTTTCATTAAAGCGATGTATTTTAAATAACTTCTCACCACACTTTTCTCAGTAACAAATTTTACATATTAGTTATCGATTACTTTTACGTACTGAGTGTCATATCCGCTAAATCTGTATTATTTACTTTGTGCGCATTACATATTTTTAAACAATAAAATGGAAGAAAATTTAATAAATTAAATATACAAAATCGACTAACTCCACAAATTCTTTTAAAAACTCGATTTCAGTCTCCATTTTTTCTTTATAAGTATTTATAAACAAACGCACACAGCTGATCAAAACAAAAATAAAATGGCGCATGAAAAGCAGTGCATGTAACTCAACGCGAACAAAGTATAGAATGAAACAAGAGAATGAAACGCGTGTAAAGCATTACGCGCAGAAAGCGACCTATGGACCTCTACCTTAAGGCAGTAAAACTTTAATTTTTGAGTACATAAGTAAAAGTCTGTGAACATTTTTTTTTTAAATAAATATGTATATGTTGATAAAAAAAAAGGATTGTAACAAATATTAAAAAACGTGAGTATGTGCAAATTATTTCGACAATGGCAGCAATATAACGGTGAAGCGGTACTCTGCTATAAAAGCAAAAAAAAAAAAAAATCGTACCTACATGTCGTTACGAATTCGTACTGACTTATCGTTATGAATTCGTACCGACATATCGTTACGAAGTCGTGTCAACCATTTCATAAAAAAATTGTCACGATTTCGGTAATATTTCGGTGTCGAAATCGGAAGATTTTGTCGACCAATTGTTACGAATTCTTTACGAATTCGGAGCATTTTGTTTGATGGGTACATACAGCTTTGTAAGTATGTATGTACATATGTATGTTTCTTAGATACCCTGTAGGAAGTATAAATTGAGAGACACTACTGATTCAACAGTGCCTTTGTTAACAATACTACTGACGAATTGTACCGCAGAAAATGTTTTTTGCTTTAGGGGCCGTCCATATACTACGTAACGCTGTAGGGGGGAGGGGTGGGGTTCGAGTTTGGTTGTGATTTGTTATGGTGGGGGTAGGGGGGAGTCTTTGAAAATGTTACGTAACAGAAAAATTTTAGAAATTTTTATGTTTTCTCATATAATATGCTTTTCTCATTTATTTGATTATCATTTATTTAATTGATCATACGTCTTATCTTCACATTTGTATTATGTATGTATACATACATACATGTGCGGAACAGTGATGGGAAATGCGGCACAATTGTGCCATTTTTGGCACTATTGAATGTTGCTTGTCACTGTGGCACTCTCGCTTTTTGTCCATTAAATATGGAAACTTTTCTTTTTGCGATAATATGTACTCTTCTTGTTGTTTTACGTTTTTAAGTAATGAAAACTTAGTAGGATTTGAGGCTGACATCTGTTCGGTTCTGATAGTTAAAAGTAACAGTTTGTCCGGAGACATTGATGATCTATTAAAATGAATATATAAATTTGTTGGTAACAGCTAATGTCGTAGAGATAATTTTATAAATGTTTAGAAATATTTCAACTCTTGAATTTAAGAAATTTTTAAGTATTCCCCAAACTGTTGGTTGTCTCGTCAAGTTGTTGCAGATAGAGTCTTTGAACAGTGAAATATTTCTTCACATTTTAAAATTTCAGTCATAAAACACAATGATAAAACACTATTCATATTAAATAGTTTAAGGGATAATATAAGCAAAATGTATTTTTATGTAATGTCCTTGAATTATAGAAATTCAATCTAAAAATGTGAGACTACATATAATTTTAAAAGGGGTTTTTTATTTCGTCAATTATGTCGAAATTTTTTGAACAAAATATATATTGATGATATTCTTTTTGACAATATAGATCGAAATCCTCACCATCTTCTAACGGAAATAAATTATTGCGACACTGAAATTGAACTAATAATAATCAAAAACTAATGTTCCTAGCAAAAAGTTGTAGAATTAAAAAATATAATTAAAGTCTTCTTAAATTAAAAGTGAATACAGATCCATATTAGACTTTCAAGACTTAAAAAATTCAAGAGCTTAAATGTGAGTGAGTTGTTGAAAGACATGGAGACGTAAACAATAGTTTTAATGAAAAAATTTTAAGTAATATTTATCGAACCTTTCAAGGTATTTATTTTATTCTCTATTCTTCATCAAGCGTGGAAAGTATATTTTTAGCTCGAAATTTGATCAAAAGTATATATGCAGTTATAAACTTTAGCATCTTTAATACATGGTAAAGATTTTTGAAGTCTTACAATAGATCTTGTTCTAATCGTAATACATATAAAATTATGAACCAAAAAAGCAATAAAAATTCTACTATACCGATTTTTACTAAAATAAATAGCTAACAATTATTAATATTTTTAACGTGCACGAATTTGTACAACTCGACAGTATATATTTACATCTAATAAGAAAAATTTATTTTATCATTTAAATTAGTTTTGGGATATTATAGTCTTTAAGCATGTCCTTTAGAATCATTACTATAACGTAAAAACTCTTTTTATATTTGTATTTCTTGTAAATAAGTACAAATTATTAATATTGAGCATTATTATTTTCGATTTAGGAGAAGGTTTTTGCGAGTACATATGTACGTTAATTTTCACTTACGATAAATCTTATAGCATTTTTTTTAAAGTTATCAACAGTTTTGCAATTTTGATAATTAAAAAGTTAATTTTTTACTACATGTCGCTCACGATTAAATAAAAAATAGGGCTCGATATGTATTAATCTGTATATACAACTAATTTTAGAGTGCATGTTTTGTGTTATTCGTAAGTGTTTTTAGTTATAAACACAATAAATTATCATTCAAAAACCATATTTTGAATGAACATGAAGTGCCAACATTAAAATCAAATTAAATAAAAAGTAGTTTGGCACTATTCAAGTGATTTTGGCACTATTTAAAAGCAGATTTGGCACGAAATCAAGATTTCCAATTCCCATCACTGGTGCGGAATGTCAATTTTTGATATACGAGAATTCGAATTCGAATATTTAAAATGATATCCGCGAATACGAATATTTCAAACGATATTAAATTAACTTTGCTTTATTTTAATTTACATTGTAAATTTTACAAAAACACGAGCATACATATATACATAGATATGTACATATGTATATGTAAGAACCTATTTTTCAACCCAAAAAACATGCAAATTATATTATAAATATACTTTTTCGTGAGCGTGCGTGATCGTGATAAGTTGTAAACCACTCGTGCATGAAAGTGCGTGACTAAAATATTTTTCTGCGTGAGCGTGCGTGTCGTGAGTCAGAAAACACTCACGTGCACACTCACATCTCTAGTAATAACCCACTCTTGCATTACTGTATAAATTCTTTTACAACACACGTTTTCAATAGGCTGTTTTCTTTTTCCAGCTTATTTTCTCAATTCCACTAATATTACCTAAATGTCAAACGCAATACAGATAAGTCGAATAAAAATTAACACCGAGTTTGACGTTTCATGTTCGCAATAATTTTCGACGAAAAACTGTTGTCAATTTTGCGGCAATTGTTGCCAGCGCTGAGGTGTCTTCATTGGCGGTATAAATTTTTTGACATTTACTGCAATATATGTTAATCAATTTATTGCCAATCTTGACGGGGAGATGTATGAGCGACGGGTAATCAAAATTAGCGCAAGATTTGAATTTGTCGCCATTAGATTTGGCAACCAAAAAAAATCGACAGCTGACGGTTTAGGATTAGCAAAAATGGAGCGTTACAGGATAGAATAATAGATACGAGTAAATATTGAACAACTGCCGATGGCGACAAATTCAAAGCTTGCGTTGATATTGGGACACCCTATTGTAAATAAAACAGCTGTTCTATCATATCAAAAATATTTGTTTAAATTGTCTAAAAGGTCTTCAGAGATGAAATATAAATATACATACTTATATAAATAAAGAAATATAATTTTTGATCGAAATATTTTTTTATCACCTACAAAATTTATGGACAATTAATTGCACACAAACTCTCATACGAAATAAACATTGCTAATCAGACAGACATACTCGTATGTATGTATGCATGTATGTTTATTTATATGTATGTATGTATGTGTATCTGTAAAAATTCATTTGTATATATGAATTATATTTAAATATAAATATTTTGAACAAATGGAATTATTTTTTACGATTCATTTCACCTTCAAAAAGTAAATTTTTACGACTTCCAAACAGCGTCAATAATCAACAAGACGACGGTCTAAGCAAACAGATTTTTTTTCGTTTAAAATTTATTTCTGCAATTGCACAATCTCCTCAAAAACAGAACAAAAACATCATAAACACGTGCCTTAAAATAAGACAAAGTAATTATAATTTACACTAATTTAAATAGAATTGAAAATGATATTGAAACTTGCAAGAAGGTACAAAATCAGAGCTGGAAAACCTGTACGATAATAATATATATATATAAATAACATTAAAGGCTAGGACTCACCATCCAACACTATTGTACGACTATTGAACAAATATAGCCCTGATTCAATGAATTATTTTTGTATTTTGAAAATGTTCATAGACTGCATCATACCAGGGTTGTAAATACATATTTTCACAAAATTCGTACGACTGTGTAGGTTAGTGAATCCTAGCCTTAAACAACTAAAGTAAATATGAGGATAGGGCAATTGGTCCGTGACTTTTTGAATTAAACATAGCTTTTTGGATAAAAAACCATTCTATATTTTTACGTAGTCTCCTTTGATTTATATGCATTTTGTTAAAAGTGTCTGCAATTTTTTTAAACATTTCAAAATATACAATTTGTCGAGGTCATCAAAAAAGGCATTTTTGTTAGTGACATGATATCATCGTTCAAGTCAAATCTCTTTCCAATGAGCCACTTTTTCAGGGTTGATAGCAAGAAATAGTAATGCGGGGCTAAATCGGGAGAAAACGTCGGAAGAGGGAGCAATTTGTGCACAATTCATGTATTTTTGCCATGGAAACTGCACATGTACGCATCCTTTTATTGTTTTGCTAGAAAAGAGTTTTTTCCAGTCACTTTTTTAAAATCCTCTTTAAATGGACCCAATAAGTTGGCATACATAACATTCGCCATAATATTTTTCGAGAAACCCACTGTTTTGGCTGTTGTGGAGTCTCTGGTGTCCACGGTAACAAAATGGCTTAAAAACTCATCCATATTGCGGTTGAACAACACCACGCTTATGGTCGATTGTGAGCAAAGGCAGCATCCATCTTGAGGAAAGCTTCCTCAGTTTCTTCCACTTTCGATCTCTGATCGGTCAACACCATTGATTAATTGTACCACGTTCAACTTGTTACTATGAGCCAATCCCAGGTGCGCTGCTTTTAGCATCCCTGATGTATGATGACAAAAATTATTTGCGAAAAAATTAGCACTGCAAAACAAACTGCAGTTCAATTGAAAATAAAAATTAGAACATTTAATTTGACGGTCAGTCATGTGATATGTGTTTTTTGTTTACAAAATTGTTTTTATTTATTTTTTCTTATCATTTTTACACTTGAAATTAAGAAAAATTTATTCATAAGTTAAAATTTAAAAAAATAAATGCTGACAAAACGGAAAAATGAGATTCGAATAGACACTCATGCGTTCAATTCAATTTGATTATTTTTCTTGCTGCTTTTATCAAAACAAAAAAAAAAAAGCTGAAAGATATACATAAACAAATGACAAAAATCGAATTTAAAAAAGTTTTGTAAATGATATTAGCTTTGAGTGGCACATCATGACGACAACGATGATGATGATGTTCTATTTCCTTCTTTCTATTAAAACTTCAAGTTTATTTGCTGCCAGGCGACCGAAAGTCGTGATGAGGTTATAAAAGTTTATTTCAACACATACGCTACGTTAAGTCATGAGTTTGATAAACTTGCATATTCAGCAATAAAATTTGCAGTTGTTTATGATGAAAAATTTCTTGCAGAAATATGTAGATTGTTAAGCAAATTTACAAGCTTAAGGTTACCAGTATCGAATTGCTCCAGGAGACCATAATTAAGTTTTGATTGCCTGAATTAAAAGCATAAATTCCAAATTTCGTGTAAGGCTTGTAAAAAGTTTCGGCTGCTTAGGCTGAAACAATTTGCAATGTCCAATGCTATCACTTTGCTAAGACAGCAAATAGTTGCTACTTTTTCAATTCTCTGTCGGTAGCGCCGCCAATATTTTGGATATTCATAGTGACATACTTACATATTTACATACATATGTACGTATTAGATCCCTGCAAAAGACCACTTGAAAGAACTTTTAACACATGAGATGTTTTTCAAATGCTTCACTACCGCGAAATCTTCTGAAACAAACGCTAAACAACACTGTTTGCAAGAAATTTGTTTCAGTTATTGCAGGTACAGGAGTAACCAAGAAAATACTTCGTGACTTCATACACACGCTGTATGTATGATATTTTATTTTTCTTTTCTGCGCACATACAAACACCCACATGCATTAACACATCGCCCTGCAAATAATATTGGAGTACGTGGTCCAATCTAGATGAAAGAGACTAGTTACATCATGATCCAATGTAATGCAGTCATGGATCATGTCGTTTTCATACAAGCATTCAATGCTGTACGATAAGTGTTCGTGTTGTATGCGAGTAGTCTATAACTATTCCATATGGAGTAGTTTTGGGGTTACTCCGATGTAATGCAAAGTTGGACCATGTGGTTCAACCCTAGGACATCACAATGTTAAATCGACCACCTTTTTTCATATATTTGGAGTAGTTTTGTGGTAATCCTACTCCTCTTTGAACTAGTCCATGCATGGGCTACATCTTACACACACACACTCAAACGTACAATATGTGCAGTAGTAAGCATGCACGCATCAACACTGCTTGTTTTGAGTGTTTGCTACGTACAAGAAGTATTTGCTACATCCCTTGTAAACACTCATACACACGTACATCAATACATCCATCGTGCTTCGCTTATTTAACGACATCTTTTATAATTAGTTCAGTATAATACATGCTACGACAATACATTTAAAAAAACAAGACGTATTTACATTTCAAGATTGTTTACGCAGTCCTCTAATACGTATGTATGTCTATAGTATGTGTGAATGTACTTAAATATATACTTTCATTGTGGCGGCTTCTTGTTCGTTCATTAAATTACGTCGTTTTTACGTTCTATAGGTTTGCGTGTCAAAGTTTAAGGTCACAGTGGTAAACTTTATATACATATGTATGTATAGTTTCATTATCGTTTCTTTCTTTACTTTAAACATGTAAAAACTTAATGACATTTCGACATACAATTGGGAAATAAAATTCTTTATTATTTTTCAGTTAGTAGTTCACTAACATACACATATACACACACACATAAATACTTATATGCACAACTTAAAAATAACATGAAGCTTCCTTACAAAATCAATAGTAATCTAGTTAATGTAGTTAAAGTCTAGTGAGTCAATTCCTTCTGCTTCCATAGTTGATATAGTGTTGATATATGTGTGCAGTTAAAATGTTATTTAATTATGCTTAAAAACATTAAATGCAAGTTCTTTTTAAAAAAGTACGTTTTGCAAAACGTACCTTCTGTAAAACAGTACTTTTTACAAAAATTAGTACAAATTACCTTTTAAAAAATTTTCCTTTTTATTATAAAATAAAAGAAGTACCTTTAATAAATTACTTTCTTTAAAAGTTTTACCTTCTATAAAAGATTACCTTCTATAAAAGTTCTTTTTATAAAAGTATCTTTCATTAGAAGTAACTTTAATAAAAAGTAACTTGTATAAAAAGTACCTTATGTAAATGATACCTTTATAAAAAGTACATCCAAACAACTTTGTACGAAAATACCTTCGTTAAAACGTACCTTTTATCCAAAGTACTACCCTTTATTAAAAGTACTTTTTACTAATAGTTTTTTTTTCACAAAAACTACATCTCAGAAAAAAGTATATTTAACGAAAAGTACCTTCTACACAAAGTACACTTGTAAAAGGAACAAAATTTTTCACAAATTGTTTTTAACCTTCTTTTAAAAGTAGCCTCCTTTTAAAAATACCTTTAATAAAAGTAATTTCCATAAAAAAACCTTACATGAAAAGTGTCTCTTGTAAAAGGTACCTTTAAAAACAATACCTTTTTCAAAAAAGTACCTTTTATAAAAAGGACCTTTTATAAAAAGTACCTTTTATAAAAAGTAACTTTTATAAAAAGGACCTTTTATAAAAAGTACCTTTTATAAAAAGTACCCTTTATAAAAAGTACCTATTATAAAAAGTAACTTTTCCAAAATGTATCTTTTCTAAAAAATACCTCTTATAAAAAGTACCTCTTATAAAAAGTACTTTTTATAAAATTACATTTAAAAGATAATTTTTATAAAAACTATCCTGTATAAAAAGTACTTTTTTATTATTTCTCAGAAAAATAACATTAACAAAATGTATCTTTTTCACAAAGTACCTTTAACTTAAGTACCTTCTGTGTAAGGTAGCTTTAATAAGAAATAATTTAAAAAAAGTGCCTTTTATGAAAAGCGTATATTGTACAAAGTACTTTTTATAAAAATGCCTTTAAAAAAGTAACTTTTATAAAAAGTACCTTGTATAAAGTGTAACCTTTATAAAAAGTTCTCTTCGTTTATGGTAAGTTTTATAAAATGTGCCTCTTATAAAATAACACTTTTATAAAAAGTATTTTTAATAAAAACTACCTTTAATATAATATGATCCTTATACAAGTTCATATAAAAAAGTACCCTCTATAACAAGAACCTTTTCTAAAAAGTACCTTTCATTAAAATTACCTTTCATGAAAAGTACCTTTTATGTTTTCATAACTTTTCACAAAATTACATTTTTTGCAAAGTACTTTTCATGTATAGTATTTACATTTAACAAAAGGTACCTTTTATAAATATACATATATAAAGAGTGTCCCAACGAGAACGCAAGATTTAAATTTGGCGCCATTCGAAGTGTCATTGTTTGACATTTGAACAATTGCTATTGTTTGCTAGTAGAAGGTACGAGGTTAATAAAAATGAAGCGCTACACGAATGAACAACACATTCTCATTGTGAAATTGTTTTACAAAAATGGTGAAAGTTTTGCGGCTACATTTCGCAAATTTGCGATCCATTTGGGGTCACAATAATGCTCCAAAAGAGTCAACTGTAAAGACATTAATGGATAAATTTGCCGAAACTGGGTCTGTTAGTGATGTAAAGACAACAACGCGCCTTCGACCAGGTCGATCGACCGAAAATGTCGCAGCTGTCAATGGTGTTCGGTATCGTGAAATGATAACCAGTTTTTTCGTGCCTAGAATTGAAGACATGAATGTGGAGGGCATGTGGTTTGTACAAGACGGCGCCACATGTCATACAGCCAGAGAAACAATTCAATTGCTACATCAGTCATATCCCGGTCGTGTCATTTCGCGTTTTGGAGACCAGAATTGGCCGCCTAGATCGTGCGATTTAACACCATTAGACTTTTTTCTTTGGGGTTTTTTGAAGTCGATGGTTTACGCGAATAAGCCGACGACGACTCAAGCCTTAAAAGAGGAAATTGGACGCTGCATTAATAAAATACCGCAGCATTTATGCAAAACGGCCATTGAAAATTTCATTAAAAGATCGCGTGTGTGCCAGCAAAGCCCCGGCGGCCATCTGCCCGATTTGCTGTTCCACACATAACCTCATTTTGTCTACTTTACGATATCATAAGGTTTCACGATTTTGTTTTTTTAAATATCTGTGTTTTATTTAAAATTTAAATCTTGCGTTCTTGTTGAGACACCCTTTATTAATAAATTGGACAACAACAAGTAAAGTCCAAAAATGTACTACTATCTACTTTTGACTTTGACTGTAGATGATGTTTGTGGACTCTTTAAGAAATTTCTCAAGTAATAAAACTACTTATTACTATTCAATTGATGAATCGAATACAAATTGAAAGAATTAACAAATATTAACATACTTTTGAGCAAAAGTTTTCTGTCACTCACGTTTTTTTTCAATACGAGTATCAATTGATTTGTCATCCATTTACATACAGATTCACAACGTTGACCCAAATAAATGTGTGCTTCTAGGGCAATTATATGGCGAAGAGGAAAAAATAAAACTCAAAAGTTTTTATGAATTTGTGATAAGATACAAAATCAAGGTTAACAAAATCATTATTATTAATAAAACGCATGATTAATAGTGGTGACGGTGACACGACTGCGCAACCTTAAACACGCATTTTAAGAAATTAAAAAAAAAATTAATGAAAATTAACGATTGGAAATATTTAGTAATTTAAACAAATCGTAAAAAGAAAAGTTTAACAGCCTTATTTATAAAACTTAAAAAGTCTTTATAAAGGGTTTTTAAAACAAATTTTCATACAAAATTTTTCTTAAAAAAGCCTTTACAAAGCCTATTTAATAAATTTTATAAATAAGGCTGTAAGAATTCAATGATTCTTTATTTTTGAAAGAAGAAATCGATATATCATATTACGAGCAATCAAAGTTGCTTAAATTCAATTGCCATTCATTCATCTCAAGGTTTCTTTTGTAAAACTGTCAAGTTTGATTTCTCAAATTAATTAAAAAACAATGAACCCTGTTTTGTTTTGTACAAAAATTGATTTTTATTACATGATTATAAAATCATTAATTTCTTGTTTTTATTGTTTTCTAAACGAAAAGTTGCTCTTCGATTTTCCTACTTCAAGGTTTTTTTTACACACACAAGGTTATTGATTACCAATTTGTACGAAGAGCACTTAAAGGGTTATTTGCTTGAATTATTTCAAGTTAAATTACAATTAATAAGGGGTAATAAACGTAAGGGAATTTATGTATTAATTTACATGAAATTGTTCAATTAATATTTTTATTTTATTTTTATTGCTTTTAAAATAATTTGTTTGAGTTTTGGAATTCTAAGGGCGGGAAAACTGGTGGTGTATTGTTCCAATGTCCGGCAAAACAAATGCTGCAGTGTTAGGGAAACCAATTGAAAACTAAGGACAACTTGCAGTGTGTCTACTTTTGAAGTGATGGGGGCTGTTTGAGTACTTAGGTTTTTGATGTGTAAACATCTATACGCTAGGGGGTAAAAATCTTTTGACTTTGATTTCTTTGCTGAGATTTCTTTGCTTTTTGCTTTTGCTTTGCATAGTCAAATCGGTGTGAGCTATGTATGAGTGTATTAGTGTTTGAAAGAACCCTGCAGAAAGTGCGAATAGTGAAATTGTGGTGATTTACTAGTGACGTTGTCAGTAGCACTACTGACCAGGTGTACCCCAGCCAATGGTATCATCTATTGACATTTAACATTAGCTTGTCATTGAAAATCCACCACTAGACTATAGCACTACTGACTTAGTAGTTCTTTCGGGACGACATGGATACATTGGCACCAAAGATTCACTAGTAAATTTTAGGGGCTCTAGTCTACAATATCGATATATCCTCTCTCGTTGTCAATAGTAAACTTATAGTGATTTTCTAGTGACATTGTCAATAGTGCTACTGACCAGGTGTACCCCAGCCAATGCAAATGCCTATTGAAAAATAACATAGGGTTGTCATTCAAAATCTATCAGTAGACTTTAGCACTATTGAGAAGGTAGTTCTTTTATTTAATATTATTGCACAACATAATAGAAAAGAAAAACAAACTATTGACGCGTTCATTGACAATATCACCAGAAATACACTAGAACTGTCTTCTCTAACGTATCTCTACTCGCGCGTAAAAGGAAAGTTGTCGACATTTTAACTAGTGCAATTGTCGCTGGAGAAAGAGTATTGACATAGAGACATATGGTTCTAGATTGACTACAGGGAAGCAATACCAAGCAGAGAAACAAGTCGACTGGCTCGAAGCCGACGGTGCGCCGCCGCCGGTTATTTTTCTGTATATTTCCGTACACCAAAGGTGAAAATGAACCGTAAGAGCTACGGACTTGAAATTTGGACACAATATGTAGATATTTAGCCACTACAACAACAAATACATGAGAGTTAAGAACTAAAGGGTGTTCCAAAACGAGCAACAGAAAATGTTAAAATCCCATGTACTATACATACAATTATGTATATACACTTGAAATTTTAAAAGTTAGTGTATTTTTATACAGACTACAACAATTAACACTAAATTTAAAAAATTTAAATCAATGGGTGTTTCATCAGTTATTGCAATTTTGACAACTTGCTGTATCTTGGAAACCGTAAGAGCAAAACTCTTGAAATTTTCAAAAACGGTAAAACTAAAAAATCAATAAAATATAAAATCGCCAAATATAAAAAAATCGCCAAAACGAAAAAAGCACCAAATTAAAAAAAATCTCTAGGACTAAAATAATTCGCGAAAAACCGCAAAAATCGCCAAAATTAAAAAAATTCTTAAACAAAAAAATCGCCAATATGAAAAAATCGCCTAAATAAAAAAAACCCCAAAACAGAAAAAAATCGCCAAAATGAAAAAAACCCCAAAAAATAGAAAAAAATCGCCAAAATGAAAAAATCGCCAAAATCAAAAAAAATTGCGAAAATTAAAAAAACCCAAAAAGAAAAAAAAACGCCAAAACGAGAAAAAAGCGATAAAACTGAAAAAAAAATCGTTTAAACTGAAAAAACTTAAAAAATTAAGAAAGCTAAATCAAACAAAATGATCAAAACCGAATGTGCGCGAGTCAAAGTCGCACTTTACTGAATTTATTTTAATTGCATTGCGTACACAACAACAAGAACAGCATTAACTAAATGATGAACAACAGGAATTAAAAATTAAAAAGTAAAAGTAAAGGCATTTACCATAGATGAGCACTGCAGTACCACTAAAGTTTCAGTAAAAACAAAAAAAAAATTTACTGATTACTAAAATGTTTTTCTACAATTTTTATAAATTGCCTAAATGATTTGTTATATGATGAGGTGCATTGAATTTTCAGTAATCAGTAATGTCCGTATTCATAATGAAATTTTACCAAGTGGCTAAATGTTTTTCATACAAAAGTTTCAAAATTTGAATGAAAAAACTTTGCCACTTGCTACGGCCCTACGATTTTACTAGTAATGCAAATTAAATTTCATTAGCAGTAAAAATTTACTGAGTTTTTTTAGTAATCAGTAAATTTACTGCTTACTGCAATTTTGAATGCAGTACATAAACATATACTGCAGTGTGCCCATTTACTAACCAAATAAGTTTAATATAACAAACAAAAACCAACAAATTCCTGTGTATTTACAATATTGAAAGTTTTGATACTTTTAATTAATTAATTTAAAAAAAGATACTAAAAGCATAAGTACTTCCAACTTAAAAAAAAATTTCATTACTAGATGTTTACACATCTCCTCTGTGATCGGACTCACATTGCTTTTTTTTGTAAAAGGGGACTTGTAACTATAAAACGTTGATGACCTATCAGAGGGTCAATATTTGATTTGATAGTCCATGATGTGTCTTATATCTAATCTTAAAGTACTTGTCCACTATCGGTTACTAAAACATAAATTTTTTTACCTATTAGCATTTTTAAATGATTAATGTGATATACGAGAATGTACCTTCTTTTCACCACTCATGACAAATTCTGTTCACACACAAAAATATTCCTGCAATTGGAAATAGAACCAAAAATCAAATAAAAGTATATTTAATTCATTAATAATAAAAAGTTTTATTTAAAAATTGAATTACAAAGTTTAATTAACTCAATTACATTTTTAATTGATTTTTGGTTTTATTTGCAATTAATATTTTTTTCTGTGTTGACAGAGATTAGTATAAAGAAACTTTTCTAATTTTCCATTTTAATCGTATGACCCAATAACTTGACGCGTGAGACAACATTCAAAGCAGGATCCTGGAGTGGGGGAATCATGTTCAAAGAAGGCGAAGAGAGTCCCATCTGCACAGAAAAAATAATTCATGCAATAAACAACTTTAATTGAAAATAAGACCAAAAGTCAAATAAAATGTATTTAAGTCATTAAACGTTTGTTTAATTAAATAAATAAATTTAATTAATTAAATTTTTAATTGATTTTTGGTTTTATTTTCATGTAAAATTGTTTATTGCAGGAAAATTTTTTTCTGTGTGCAGGAGAGGTTATGTATCCTATTTTTTGAGATTTACGTGGAGTAATTATTTATTAATTATCTTGAGAAAGGAAGAACTAACAACCACGATTATAATGTTGACTTAGGCCCAATAATTGACTTCTCAATTATGTGTCATTTATCTTTAAGTGTCTCTTAAGTACCGAATTCATTTTTTCAGTATAAAGTTGAGAGCAATTTAAATGCCCAACCTTGTTTATTTAAATCACACTTAAGTCTTACAAGCATACCATATGTTATTGTGATTGTGTGTGTTTATTGAAAATATGTACATGAACATCATGTGGTCGTATTAAAAAGAATTTCGCTTAATTTTCATAAATATATAACATATACAATGCATAGTATCATATCATGGAATAAATAAATAGAAAAATGCGTTCTGATGCTCTTTTGGTTTCATAAAATGTGTTTTTATGCAATTTTAATTTTCTACATGTTGATAACCTAACTTTCTTATTTACATTAAACATCTGTTTTCTTTTAGAACTATCAACATTTCACAGTGCTACCACACTTTCATAGTATTTAAGTCATCATTTAATTTTACGACTGAAAAAATGAAACTGCAATTAAGTGCAACTTAAAATTAAGTGGCTATTAGCTAAATGACACTTAATTGAGAAGTCGATTATTGGGCCTTATTGTTGTTTTACACAATTGAATTGATTTGTAGTTAAATACGGCCAGGTTCTGAAAACCATTTCGTTTTGAAACCGACAAATTTTAGGGAAAAAATCAACAATAAATCTTACTTACTGCAGCTTTTTATTTGGTTTTAAGATCTCATATGCTTTAGATACTTTATCCGAACTTATTTTTTTATTATTATCTGATAAAGAGAACACTGTTTTCCGTTTTTGAAACTTTGTGATTTCATGTAGTCTTTATTATTATTAAGTAGCTGGCCATTATTCGACGATTGTAGCCGTCATGTGGTTGTGCAGTTGTCTATCTGTACACGCTAGAGCTCTTGTTTTTACCCCATTAAAGGCGACGACCCTCGTATTCTTTTATATTTTACTTTATCTAATAGGGGTAAAACAACTCTTAGGGCCAATTTCAACAACTCTATTTAAATATCAATTCATATTTAAATGTCTATTTTGATTAATTTTTGTATGGAAAAATTATTTTTAAATATGAATTGATATTTAAATAAGTTGGTGAAATTGGCCCTTATACATGAACATATACATATATATACATATTTATGTTTTTGGGCTAATACTTCTTATTTCCCTTTTTTTATAATTGCCCCTCTTACCAACCGATTTATGTGAGTCGTACAGCCACCCCATTACAAATTCTCAAATGGTGAAAACACGTTGTTAACTGTCAAACTAATCATTTTTATCACTCATTCATTAGATCGTTCGATGATTTAGTCATCAAACAAAAAACAAAAAGTCTCTGCACAAAAATTTCAAATCGGATGGTATATGCCGTTTTTGGAGGAAGAAACACTTGGCGATATGCGAGTACAAGAGCTAAAAATAAACTGTCGCACAAAAGGCCTTAATCGAAATTCAAGAATAAATTCATTGATGAATTTAAATTTGATTGTTAAAGCGAGTGTGTGTGTGCTAGTGTATATTTTTACGATCATTTTAGTGCTCATACACCAGGTTATAATTTTTATTAATTTTTTATTTATTTTTTATTGTTATTTTTATCATACATACATACTTACAAAAAGCACTCCTAATAAAATAATTTGCTGACAACTGCTTAGAAAATTGTGTGTACGTGTGTGTTGTTTTTGCCAACCTACGCCTAAGTGAGTTTTCAAAAGGAAGAAAAACTTTTCTACAAAATTTTGTCAATAAAAAAAACAGTTTAATCGTGACTTTCATGTCGTCTAGTTGGATGTTTGATGAGGGAAATTAGTGTGTACTTTTGAGCTTGATTTTTTTTTTTTTTTTTTTTGATTTTCCTGCTTTTCGGGTTAAAGTGAGTTTTTATAATACTTATGTATGTACGTTATTTTGATAACAGGCAGAGATAAAAGCATTATAACTAAGGGCTAAGAAATCAGTGCAAACTTGAATTTCTATGTAGCTTAAACTCAGCAGTGGCAAAGCTTAAATTAGACGTGACATAGCCATAATGCCATAGCCATAACCAAACCAAAATTCAATTGGTTTCTATGGTGAGAGTTATGGCGTTATGGCGAGTCACCTATAATCAAATACAGTGTTGCCCATTAGTTTGGTTCGAACGGCTGTTTTCTATGGCTATGGTTATGTTAAATCACTGCACCGTGTGTTATGTGTAGTGTAAAAAATAACAACAATGGAATAAATTTAAAAAAATCAGCTGCTATCAATTCTTTGCTTAAACAAACAAGCAAAAAAGTTAAGAAATGAAGATCGCCAAATTTTACTGAGACAGACAGATATTAACTTTTTGCTTGACGAAGTAGAAAAGTATAAAAGAACAATAGAGCGTAAGAAAGCAAATTGAACATTATCTGAAGAACAAGTATTTGTACCAAAAAATCAAAAAACCCGACTGCGACCAACTTTGAACCATTAAATATCCTAAATGGTCATTCAAAATGAAAAATCATAAGAGAAACCTAAAGATGCTTTTTTAAATACCTGTCGACTGATACCCATTTTAATATAGTTCGCCGACTTTTTATTTTTCCGTATTTTCCGTATTGACAACTGACATATCTTTAAAACAAATCGAGATTAACTGCCAGTTTATACAAACCATGTAAAAATTCGATTGATGTAAGAATTATCAAAATCGGTTCACTTGTTCGGTTTATATAGTGCCACAAATGAACACACATACAAACATACAAACATACATACATACATATATACATACATATGTGGACTGATAAACAGAATACCTTTCTTTGCGTTGCGCAGTCGGGTAAAATAGTTGAGTTCAATTTTAACGCAAAACATATGCTGCTATTTTCATAAAAAATTATTTTAGTTTGCAAAACAAATTTCGTGTGGAAAATTGTTTGTTAAACCTTTTATAAACCTAAATTAATTTTATGAATACGGTAAGAAAATCATGTGTTCTGTATTGGTGGTTTAAATGTCCAATTTTATGCGTTTAGGGATTGTTTAAATAATGATTAATTGGTTGGCTGGTTTAAACACATTTTAAACCAAAAATACATAGAGATAAACTTGCACTGATTTTATAACCCTAAAGGTGGAAGTACATACCACGCGTTACGCGGCAACGCTTTTCTGGCTTGTTAAACGTTCAACGCTACACAAATGGAAGGTTACACACCACGCTTTTGAAAATTTTTTAGTTGTAAATCCTTTGCCGGCTATTTTTTTTTGCATTTACGTTGCAGTTTTCATTAAACATTTATTTAATTTTTGTATCCATTGTTTAATAAAAAAATTAATTTCTAATCATGTTTGTGTATGTTAGTTTATGAATCTGGCAACACTAGCTGTCATTTTGTATACAACGCGTGAAAGTTGAAGAATGTTCAACTTTTGGCGAGTTACGCGCGTCGCAAACTTCTCTATGTAACTTGCCTTATGAAAACACACTATTTCAACTTTTTTGACAGACGCGTGTGTCGCATTAGCGCATTGAACGCGTGTTATGTACTTCCACCTTAAGGGCCAATATTACAACTTAAAGTTAGTTAAAAGTAGAATTTTATCGGACGTATAGAAAGCTTCTCATTATTGCAAATTGAATTTAATCTACCAGGTAGGATAAACTTGCTTGTAACTTATCGCTCGCTTTATGTTAGAGTAAAATTTTGCTAATGATAAACTTGTTATACGTCCGATAAAATCCTACTTTTAACTAACTTGAAGTTGTAATAATGACCCTTAGAGTTTTTATGTATTAACTTGATGGTTTGCTTGCTAATTTGCGTAAGCAATTATTTAAACTTATGTGATAAACAATCTTCTCTTGTATAATTTAAATGAATTGGGTGCTTATCGCTTAGTGATAACTGATATATCGCCTATTTACTTCAACAACGTTATAACTGGAAAAATTAAATTTTTGAGTTAATAATGCAAAATTAATCCGCATATCATTGTTAATACTATGAAGAAATTTCATGGAAATATCTTCGATCTTCAAAGAAAAACGACTAGTTTTTGTTCGGTGATTGCTAATGCAACACTGGGTCTTGCATTAAAACTGTTTGACAAATGAGAAAAAAGTGAGCTGCGTGTGTCAACGCCATCCGATTTTAATAATTGCAATCTTAATAATAAATATGTGGCTAAATAATTAATAAAAATATATTAATTAATAATTAATAAAAATGTTAACATAAACGTTATATTAATTTCGAAAATTCGTGCACTCAACACAATTGCAATGTAATGGAAATATTTCGAAATGTTTTGTTCTAAACGACTTGTTTTGCTCATACAAAAATTAAAACTCTTTTGCTTTAAAACTTTTTTATTAGAGTTATGATGTTGTGTTAGTAAATGAGCGGTATGTATGTACATATATACATATTTCATATTTTTACTTTTCAAGATAAATGGTCCAACACCCTAAGTTTTTCTTTATAAATCAGTGCCACTTTGTTGGCATTTAAACATTTATTTATACCTACAAAAGAAAAATATGCTTCTTGATCTTGAAATAATAAATAAAAATATATATAAATTTTTAATCTAAAAATTATAAGTGCCAACTTTTTGTTATTCTATATGATAAGCCCACATAGACAAAAATAACAGCAGCAAAACATAAAAAAACACACAAAACACAAAGATAAATAAAAAATAACCAAGGCAAAAAAGGAAAGAAAATATTAAAATTAAAAAATTTTTGCAAAAAATAATTATAAATAATTTATTTAAATGTGTTCGTTCAATCAATATTGCTTGAAATTATTAATAGTCATCATTAAGTTTTCTTTTCAAATTCAATTATGTATTTATATACGACTTATACATAAATCGCTAATTAATCAACAAATTAAAAAAATTATAAGTGCAAAAAAAAAAAATTGAGAAATGTGTGGAAAATATTTTTTAATTCATAAAAAAAGTAATTCATATAAAAATTAATGATTAATAAGCCTAATTTTCAGTAAGTGTGTAAATAAAAGCACTTAAGAAAATCAATTGAGAGCGCTCAAAAGTTATTGATTTATTGAATTGAACAGTACACAGGAAAAAAAATTTCTGCTTTAAAAAATATTAAAAAATCAATTCAAAATTAAATTGTGTCAATTAAGCTTTTAAATTAAGTAATTTAGTTATAAAAAAATTTTAATTGACTCAATTTAATTTTTAATCAAACTTTTAAGCAATTAAATTTTTCAACAAACCCCAGTAAAAAAAATGGAAGTCATTCTGAAGGAACCACATTTTCATTGCTTCCAAAAAATCAATATTTTTAATATGCCGATAGTTAGCAGAAAACCAAATAAAAGTTAATTTTAATCACACAAAAGCTTGTAGTTTTTCCCTAGTTTTAGTAAATACTCACCAAAAAGTTCAAAAAATCGATTTTTTGAAAAAAATTTATGAACTAATTTTGGCCTAAAATTTAGAAGTTATTTGCTTAAATTTACATGAAAACACTGTTTCGCGTTTAAATTCGTATAAAAAGAAACGAATTGTTAAAATATGTAACTTTTCAAAGTTTTTCCTAGATGAAAATATTACCATGGAACACAAAAAAGGAAATTTTTCTTAAAATCGCTTCTAATTCGGTGACTAGGCATCGAAAAAGAGAACTTCTTGCAATGACAACCCTATGTAAAAATCATTAGATCGGATCAAAATTTGAACTACTTCCAGACTGCAAACTCTACATTTTCATGACTTCTTTGGAGTGTCTTTTTTTACTGGGACGTTTGATTGACTCGAGGCTAGATTTTGTAAATACAAATGACATTTTCTTTCCGAAATTTGTATGAAAAAATAAATATTTTTGTAAACGAATTTTTGTTATTTTTCATACAAATTTTAAACGTTTAGAGATGAAATATGTTTACAAAATCTTTCTATCAATTAAATTTTTAATTGATTACTTGTAGTAGCTTTTCGTGTTTTGAAATTTTATGCGTTTTTCTTTGGGGCTAAAGCTTATGCCAATCATCCACAATCGATTCAAATATGGGATTCGTTGAGCTAGCGAGGATATATAGGGTGGTTAAATTTTAAGGGCCTATTTTAACCACTTTACATAATAGTGTTTTCACACTGAAAGTTAAAACCTGGTTTTAACGTTAAAACCATAAACAGCTGATTTTGCTTTCACACTGCAAGTTTGTTAAATTCAGGTTTTAACTCACAGGCTGTCTAATAACTTTGCTCAAAATAAAATAAATCTCCTGCCGAAATGCGTGTATTTGTTGTTGCATTTTATCTGATTTTTAATAACACTTGTTGGACATAATGTTCAACCGTTTTTGTTTGTATGAAAAACTGAGATATTTCACAATGCGCTCTAAAATAGAAATTATTTTATATTTTGTAAATAAATTTTTTTTAAATTATGGAACTTCCTATACAGAATAAATAAGTGCTTGGAAATATTGTTAATAATATAAAAATGAACAAATACATTATAAGATAAACCTTTTTTATAGGCAGATTAATGTCAATCATATTGTCCATTTTCACTTTCCACAGTTCAATTTAAAATATTTTCGTTGTTTTCCTTCCAAAAAACTCTTTTTTCCATAATTTTTTGATTATTGTTGCTGCTGCATTAATTTTTAAGTTGAAAATTTTTCAGGCGCCATCTATACTACTACCAGCTGCTGTCGGTCATTTCAACTTGGCAGCACTGAATTTATCACAGCGAAAACAAGGTTGCATTTCATAAAACCAACTTAAAACCAATTCAAAAATGGTTTTAATTTGGTTTTAACAAAAACAATTTGTATGGTAAAACCAGGTTTTAACAGTTGGTTCTAACGTTAAAATCAACTTTTATTAAAACCATGTCAGTGTGAAAACACTATAAGGCTGTTAATTTGTAAGTGCAAAGCAAATCAAAATGTTCACGTCTACAACAAAACGTAGGTAAATTTGTATTCAATGCACAAGGGTGGTTAAATTTTAAGGGCCGATTTCGCAAATGTGAGAATTGTTGAGGCACAATTTTCTGAAAAGAATATGGTCGTATCAGTGAAGCTGTGGCAGCCATTTGGCTGATATTATTTTCCATTATTAATTTCATAACCTTCTCTTTATAATTAAAAAAAAAAACATAAAATAAAACCTTTTATTGGAAAACCCTTTTATAATTAAAATGCCCGTGTTTCGTGGTTTGGTAAGCCAATTTACAGTTACAATATGCAAAAGACATACATAACTCAAACCTTCCGTTTTTCGTTTTCTATATGACGTCATAAGTACACAGCACCAAAGGTAGAGCTGGGTCGAACTCGTTCATTCGTTCATTTTTGCAACACACACCTATGATCAAACCCATGTAATTTAAGTGGGTTTTATCATAGTTTTGTGGAAAATAACGAATGAGCGAGCTCTAACCAAAGACCGCTTTTTCGCGGATCAGTTCATATTTTCTTAATTTTTAGGGTTCCGTATACCAAAGGTGAAAAGGGGCCTATTGTTTTCGCTACACTGTCCGTCCCAGGCTAATTTCTCGAGAACCGTAACAGCTACTGACCTGTAATTGGGAGAGACTATGTAGAACTTTAGCCGCTACAAAAAAAAGACGTGAGAGTTAAAAATTAAAGGGTGTTCCAAAACGAACGAAATATGTTACAATCCCATGTAATATACATACAATTGTATGTAAATAGACACTTGAAATTTTTAAAATTAGTGTATTTTTAAACAGACTGCAACAATTTACACTAAAATTTAAAAAAATTAAAATTAAATGGTGTTCTATCAGTTAATGTAATTTTTTGACTACGTAATTTTGTCAACTTAATGCACTTATCTTGGAAACCGTAAGAGGCAAACTCTTGAAATTTTCAAAAACGGTAAAACTAAGAAACCCCAAAATTATAAAATTGCCAAACCGAAAAATATCGCCAAAAATCTAAAAAAAATCGCCAAAACGAAAAAAGCACGAAATTTAAAAAAAAATTCTAAAACTAAAATAAATCGCCCAAAACCGAAAAAATCGGCAAAATAAAAAAAATCAGTTAATGTAATTTTTTGACTACGTAATTTTGTCAACTTAATGTACTTATCTTGGAAACCGTAAGAGGCAAACTCTTGAAATTTTCAAAAACTGTAAAACTAAGAAACCCCAAAATTATAAAATTGCCAAACCGAAAAATATCGCAAAAAATCTAAAAAAAAAATCGCCAAAACGAAAAAAGCACGAAATTTAAAAAAAATATCTAAAACTGAAATAAATCGCCAAAAACCGAAAAAATCGTCAAAATAAAAAAAAAATTGCCAAAAACGCCATCCATATTAAAATAACGCTAGAAATCGAAAAAAAATTCCAAAAGTGAAAAAAATGCAAAACTACATATTATATAGGCTAAAGTCAGTATGGTATTACATTGTATAATGATTTATAAAATAAATCGAATTTTGTGTTGCTGGATCTTAGTAATTATATTATTCAATATTGTTTTGCTTCTTTTGATCAGTTTAAAACAAACAAAAAATGTAAATTTGTTTTTTAATCTATATGATTCGGACCCTTTTGGTTCATCTTCAGGATCCTCTTTGATTATTGATTTTAAGACAAATTTGATTTTAAGACAATAATCAAAGAAGATCCTGAAGATGAACCAAAAGGGTTTGAAATATATAGATTAAAAAACAAAGAAAATTTATTATTTGACATATTTTCAGAAGTGTACATAAAATAATTGAAATTTATTTGCTGGTAGTTTAGCATGTCTATTTACGTATTTCATTGTGTTTAAAGTCTACTGATGATTTGGTTGAAGCGCCAATGAAATACATATATAGACATGCTAAACTACCAGCAAATAAATTTCAATTATTAAAAAACAAATTTACATTGTTTTTTTATTTTAAACGGATCAACAGAAGCAAAACAATATTGAATAATATAATGGTATTACATATCTGGTGTTCATACGGAACCCTTCGTGCGCGAGTCAAAGTCGCACTTTATTGAATTTTTTTTAAATTTTATAGGAGGCAGGAAAAACTTAGCAAAATTATTCAAGTGAGTGAAGTAAAATTTCTTCATTTCATTTTTCATATTTATGATAAACTTTTGAAAATTATTAGAGACATGTGTTTCCATGTAATGCCTTCTTGTTAATTAAAAATATGATTTTGAATTTTTTGTAAGTTATGTGGTTTTGCATTTCAGCTGACGATACATAGATTTATAGAACTTTGTACGTACTTGGTTGACATCTTGATAAAAAAAAACATGCAGCAAGATAATCAACAACAACGATATTTGTTGTCTATATAATCATTTAAAACCTACTTAAAGATAAATACACAAGTTTTTAACAAAATTTTATTATTTGAAACAAATAGTGTTGCTAGTCTCACAAACTTTTTTGGATTTCGTTTCTAAAAAAACACACGTTTCTTGTTCCTAAAAAAAAATTTTTTGGCGTAAATAAAGGGGGATTATTTATATTGAAGAAAAAATATAAATCAAAGATTTTTATCTTTGGGCAGAAGTGTGAATATATAAAGAAGACATAATCAAAACTAATTTGTGTCAGATTAAATGGCTAATTTTGTAATTAACAAAAATACATACACACAAAAAAAAAAAACAATGTGAGTCCGATCACAGAGGAGATGTGTAAACATAATGAAATTTTTTTTTTTAATTTTTATTAATTTATAATTTTAATTAATTAAAAGTATCAAAACTTTCAATATTGTAAATACACAGGAATTTGTTGGTTTTTGTTTGTTATATTAAACTTATTTGGTTAGTAAATGGGCACACTGCAGTATATGTTTATGTACTGCATTCAAAATTGCAGTAAGCAGTAAATTTACTGATTACTAAAAAAACTCAGTAAATTTTTACTGCTAATGAAATTTAATTTGCATTACTAGTAAAATCGTAGGGCCGTAGCAAGTGGCAAAGTTTTTTCATTCAAATTTTGAAACTTTTGTATGAAAAACATTTAGCCACTTGGTAGAATTTCATTATGAATACGGAAATTATTACTGAAATTACGGAAATTACTGAAAATTCAATGCACCTCATCATATAACAAATCATTTAGGCAATTTATAAGAATTGTAGAAATAAATTTTAGTAATCAGTAAAAATTTACTTGTTAAACATTTTTTATTGTTTTTACTGAAACTTTAGTGGTACTGCAGTGCTAATCTATGGTAAATGCCTTTTCTTTTACTTTTTAATTTTTAATTCCTGTTGTTCATCGTTTAGTTGCTGGTGTTCTTGTTGTTGTGTACGCATTGCAATTAAAATAAATTCAGTAAAGTGCGACTTTGACTCGCGCACATTCGGTTTTGAGCATTTTTTTTGATTTAGCTTTCTTAATTCTCTAAGTTTTTTCAGTTTAAACGATTTTTTTTTCAGTTTTATCGCTTTTTCTCGTTTTGGCGTTTTTTTCTCGTTTTGTGTTTTTTTAATTTTCGCAATTTGTTTTCATTTTGGCGATTTTTTTCTGTTTTTTGGGGTTTTTTTCATTTTGGCGATTTTTTTCTGTTTTTGGGTTTTTTTTTGTTTAGGGGATTTTTTTTATTTTGGCGATTTTATCATATTGGCGATTTTTTTGTTTAAGGATATTTTTTAATTTTGGCGATTTTTGCGGTTTTTCGCGATTTATTTTAGTCCTAGAGATTTTTTTTAATTTGGTACTTTTTTTCGTTTTAGCGATTTTTTTTTTGTTTTTTGCGATTTTTTTATATTTGGCGATTTTATATATTTTTGATTTTTTAGTTTTACCGTTTTTGAAAATTTCAAGAGTTTTGCTCTTACGGTTTCCAAGATACAGGAAGTTGTCAAAATTACAAAGTGAAAATTGCATTAACTGATGGAACACCCATTGATTTAAATTTTTTAAATTTAGTGTTAATTGTTGTAGTCTGTATAAAAATACACTAACTTTTAAAATTTCAAGTGTATATATGTACATACAATTGTATGTATATTACATGGGATTTTAACATTTATCGGTGCTCGTTTTGGGACACCCTTTAGTTTTTAACTATCATGTATTTGTTGTTGTAGTGGCCAAATGTCTACATATTGTGCCCGAATTTCAAGTCCGTAGCTCTTACGCTTCATTTTCACCTTTGGTGTACGGAAATATACAGAAAAATAACCGGCGGCGGCGCACCATCGACTTCGAGCCGGTCGACTTGTTTCTCTGCTTGGTATTGCTTCTTTCAAACACTAATACACTCATACATAGCTCACACCGATTTGACAATGCAAAGCAAAAGCAAAGAAATCTCAGCAAAGAAATCAAAGTCAAAAGATTTTTACCCCCTAACGTATAGATAGATGTTTACACATCAAAAATTAAAAATTAAAAGAAAAATATGCCTACTTAATTTTTAAATCTCTTTGAACTTATTTTGGTTTCTTTGTTTGGTTTGGAATTTGGAATTGAAGATACAGGGTGGGCCAAAAGAAACCAAGGGGTGTAAAAGTTTAATAACTTTTTTGTTTATTAACTTTTTTTTATTTTTTCTTTCAGATTATATAATATACAAAATGGAAATTTTTTTACACTAAGTATGAAAAATTATGTCTCTTAAATGACCACCGTTTTCAGCTTCGCACTGATGGGCTCTTTTTAGAGCATTTTTCAAAACTTGTGGCTGTAGCGTTCGAATTTCTGCAACAATGTTTGCCTTGAGTTCAAGTATTGTGTCTGGCTTGTTCACATACACTCGCTCCTTCAAAAACCCCCAAAGAAAATAGTCGGGTGCTGTCAAATCTGGCGATCGCGCTGGCCAAATAATTTCCGAATTTCGAGAAATTATTCGCTCTCCAAAAATTTGACTTAAAAGTGCCATTGTGTCTCGGGCAGTATGGGCAGTGGCTCCGTCCTGCTGAAACCACATACCAGGTCTGTTTTCAAGAGCAGGACGTAAAAAATTTTCTATCATAAACCGATACCGCTCTCCATTTACGGTTACAGCACTTCCATCTTCATTCTCGAAGAAGTAGGGCCCAATGACATTTTCAGATGTGATCCCACACCATACTGTACACCTGATGGGGTGCAATTGGCGTTGTTGAATGGCTCTTGGATTTTGAGAACCCCAGAACCTACAGTTCTGCTTATTAACAAAGCCATTCAAATGAAAATGAGCTAAAAATAATTGATCTCTGGTTTAAATAATAAAATTCTATTGTTCTGGTTCTCTGTTCAGTTGTGAACCTCTCCATTATAAATTCTCCAAGTGTTGTCTATATAATCTGAAAGAAAAAATAAAAAAAAAATTAATAAACAAAAAAGTTATTAAACTTTTACACCCCTTGGTTTCTTTTGGCCCACCCTGTATAAGCCAAATTATGTGTGAACATTTTTAAGGAACAAATCACAAATTCGGTAAAGTGCGATTTTGACTCGCACACGAATGGTTCTGTACGGCGCTTTTTTAGATTTTTTCTCCGGTTTTTGGAATTTTTTTTCGGTTTTTGGCGATTTTGTTAGTATTTTTATTTTATTATTTAATTTGTTGTTTAAAAATTATCACATGCAATTTGGCTTCTTCAAAAATACGAACTTTGGCTTAATTGGAGCGAACAAAAATTATTCATATATTTTTTAAGAAAAAAATAAAAAAATATTAGTCATCTTAGTTATTTGAAAAAAAAAATTAAATACTATTTAAAAAACATGTTTTCTTTTATTTGCAGTTCGTTGAGGAGAGGCATTTTAACCTTAAAAAAAGAAATTAACATCCAGAATCCAACGCCTCCATCAGCTGAGATTTTTATGATTTAATGCAGTTTTGTAGCCAGTGTGATGGTTAAATGGAAAAAGCGAAACTTGTTGTAAAACTTTATGACCACATAAAACTGCAACACACAACAAAATACATTGAGTTGCTGCTTTGTCTGGTCCAAAACCAAAAAAAAAAGAAAAAGCAAACCACTTGTAAAATGCAATAAATACTTAAAGTCCAACAAAGAACTTTATTTTTACCAGAAACGAATTCATAAAAATAAGTTTAAAGTTTTATAAAGTGCAGCTAGTTTCGATTCGAGAAGAGTTTACGCCCACACATGCACACACACACATAAAAAAGGCAGCGAATACTCGAGATAAGTGTTGGAATCAAATTCGAAATACGAGTACTAAGAAATTAGCCAAGGAAAAACCAATAATAATATTGTTGTTAATATTTTCTTTAAAAGCATCTTCTAAAAAGTAACAAAGTTTTTTTTTTGAAGAATATTGTGTAAACAGAAAAGTATTTTTTTCTTTGTGAAAAATTTTCATTGTGAAATTCGCGTTCAAGTGTTTTTTTTAATTTTTTTCTTCTAATTACAAGTGTTGGTTTTTGTATTTACAGAGTTCCAAAGCAAATGTTTACTACAAAATATTTTAAGAAATAAAATAAAATTTTGAAAGTGAAAAAATCTTAAAAAAATAAATATATTTTGTAATTATAAACTGAATTTGTAACAAAAAATCGGTAAAAATTAAAGGCAACAAGTTGTATTCATTTGGCACCATGGAGGGAGGTTATGTTAATGAAGGTAAGTTGTTTTCTTTTTACATTTTAATTTTCATTTACTCAAAAAACGTGTTTTATTTTGTTTTGCCTAATGATAATTTATTAAAGTTTAGTTGAAATTTTTTACATCTTTTCCACATGAATGAAATATATTTAGCATACACAATTCGTATCAGTTACTAATCAATTGCCCTTGAAGGGGTTTCATACTGTAATACAAGTCTTACGATATTCATTCGATTTTGTTAAATTACATCAAATGATAATTAATACAAAATCGCATGGAAAACCTTCTCACTACATTCTGCTTCTACACTATCACTATTGAAATAGAAAAATGAGAAATTCCTGCACGGATATATCTATAAAATGAAACAACTTTGAAAATATTTTTTTGAACTAAAATAAATAAAAAGCCAAACTTACCAAGTAATCCAGCAAATTAAAAAAATTAACTATTTTATATATATTTATATATTTTCAAAGGAAATATTGCCCAATTTTCCTGACAGTGAAAAAGTAAACAACATTGAACAATGCTGCCACCACATTACACAATTTTCTTGTTTGTACAATAAAAATTAAAAGCCTCCTATTTTAAATAGCCGGGGAATGCGCAAATACGGGAGAGAGTAAAATCTGGGTCAGCTGTTTAATGTTTACATTTTATTCTGCAATAAAGCAAGAGTTCAGCAATAGAAATTTAATAAAAATTTTAGTTTTCATTCCCAATAAGATAGTGTGTTAATATAAATATCTTTTTTGCTTAAATAAAAAATGAAATAAAAATCGAACCATATAGAACAATGCGGGATAACTTAATGCTGAGAAAGTGGAGCTAAAAATGCCCAGGTGCAGATGCGAGTCAATTAAAATTCCAATGATTGTATGTACAAAGGAATTTGTAAATTTTATAGTTTTTCTTATCGGTCTTGATATTAGAGGAAGACAAATCTTCGATTTACTTGCTATGTGAACTATGTGAAAAGAGGCGTGTAATTTTATTGTTTAAGTATTTTTTTTCTAAAGGCAGAAGTAGTTCATGTTTTTGAAGTTGATGTGAGCAGGCCTTGGATAAAAATGCCTAAAACAAGAGAGAAATATACCATTCCATAATTCATAAATAAATGAATATGCCATTGTTTTATAACATTTATTAATTTGATTTTTAAACTTTTGCATTAGTTCTCTTCAAAATGTTTGGGGAAAAAACTCTCAAAGTTCTCCCTCTCCATCATATTTAGAATACCTACTTATTTCTCGGGGATTTTTTCTCCCTCTCCCTTGGGAAAATTTTAATTCATAATAGGAGGAATGGGAAAGGGGAAAAACTCCCGGCTAATTGATATTCATAATTGTGCTGATTAATTTAATTTGCACTTTTAAAAATTGTAAAGAAAAAATTACACATTGTTTGATATACACAAGTATATACACAAGTATAAACAATTTTTAACCAAAGTTTATCATTTCAAAAACTACAGAATCGAAATACTTGTATTAAAAAGCTTTAGCATTTCAGCAGAAGGATAAAATTTGTCACAACAAATTGAATTATTTTTAAAGTGTGTGCTTATTCTAAGAAGTGCTTCCAACAAGTCATATTGCATTTTGTTACGTATTTTTGTTTTGGTAGTGTTCATTATTGGTTAATCTGCCTTGATCTTTATTAAAAACAATTCACTTTTAATATTAACACACATTTTTAGACTTGCCAGACGCACATTTCTTAGCTAAAAAAAAACAATTCTTGATACCATCACTTATAAAAAAATCCCAAAAAATTCCTTAAAATTTGGTCATCATCCCCAACAAATCCCCAGATCCCTAACACGAAATTTTCATCCCCAATCGTGAAAAAAATCCCCAATTTGGGGACAAATTCCCTAAACTGGCGACACTGGCTGAATAAAAAAAAACAAGCCACGACGTTTTTCGGCTTCTTGTCCGAATGCACACGTATATAACACCAACAATCAAAATAAACAACAACATCAACACATGACCAGGTTTAGTCAATCCAACAAGCAAGGAAAACACCAACACAAATAAATGACTTTAAATCAACGCTGCACACAAAGAGAAAACCGAGAGTAATGTATAAGTGGATGTGTATTCATTTATAGAAAAAGCCGATTGATGTTCGGCACTCTAGAGTTTCTCTGGGCTGCTTGGCATTAAATGATATTTTAAAATGTGCGGAATTGATAAATACAATGTTCAAGTTAATGACAAATATTATTGAAACTAAAATTTTAGTCAATAACATGGTTTTATTGAAAATAATTCTTGTCTATTTTCTTCTGTGATACCAATATATTGTGGCACCTTCTATTGTGTATGTACGGGTGCATTGGCTGTATTATTGTACAATTTAAAAAAAATTATATTGCATATTTTTTAATGAATTATTTAAAGTTTTCTTTATCTCTAACAACTCCTCGTACGATTTTGTCTTTAACATGTCAAACAGCCTTGCATTTCATACAAATATATGAATTCCTTAAAAAAATGATTTTCCGCGTGCAACTTGTATTGTTTATGCTACAAAAATATCACTCTCTGTGGTTGACTGTTGACTGACGAAGTTCGTGTTCATACTATTTATCAAGCCAAAATTTGAGCAAAACTGTCCTATAGTGTTTGCTTCGTTGTTAAATACGAAAAGTTGACTTTCACTCCTTTTACACATGAAAAATTTACTTTGCAAAGTCCTCATTCATCTTGGTGAAAGACAGTGGTAGTGATACTTTCTCTTTCTGTCTTTCTCCCAGTTGAAATATGACTTTGCAAAGCAAACTTTCCGTGTCTAAAAGGCGTCTTTGGAAAGTCTTAATTTAGCTTTGAAAAAGACAGAAAGAGGAAGTATTCCTGCCTCTGTGAAAACACTAAATTGAGACTCTTTTACACACGCAAAGTTTACTTTGCAAAGCCTTAATTCAACTGGGAAAAAGAGAGAGAGAGAGGAATACTGTCCTATCTTTTGGAAAGTAAACTTTGCGTGTATAATTAGGTCTTACTTATGGTTCATGGTTTATTGGTTGGTTTACGTGGCTGCCTACTACACGCAGGCATTCCAGTAGAATCTAGATGATTCCTTTTTGGAAGGACCACTACACTCATCGGTGTCAACCTATGTACAACGCTATCTAAGTATTCTGATAAAAGACCTTGATACTTTTGCATCATTCGTGCAAAATATTTTTTATATGGTTGCTAAATTAAAAAAAAAAGTTATAGCTTTTCCCCAACCGAACAACTTTGTTTTCGGACTATTACACTTTTCCATTTGATTTAATTTTTTGACAGATTACTAGAGTCCTTTTATCTTCTAGAAAAAAGTGAAAAATTTGTTTGTTTTTAAATTAGGATTCCTATGTTGGCTGTTTAATTCAGCTGGTAGAAAAACAGAGGTATTTGTGTTTCCATCTCCGTCTTGCTTACAGCTGAACTACGAGTTGGTCAACAAAAGCTAACTTGTGTGAACCGGGACTTTAGAAGTTATAATGAGTTTTTTATAGAAGGTGACGACTTGCATTAATTGCAATCGCCGTACGATTTTGTATTCAGCAATTAAAAATTCCAATTTCGATAAACATATTGATTACAATGTTAAACATTTAGTTGTCAGGATTTCTTCGTTACATACTTGCCATGTCTGACTTTTAGGAAAAAATTTGTTTGTTATAAAATAAACCTAAAATACTTTTTAGGGTTCCGTAGGAACCCTATTGTTTTCGCTACGCTGCCCGTCTGTCCGTCACACGGTATTTTCTCAGAAACCGTAAGAGCTACGGACCTGAAATTTGGACACAGTATGTAGAACCTTGGCCGCTACAACAACAAATACATGAGAATTAATAATTAAAGGGTGTTCCAAAACGAGCAACACAAAATTTTTAAATCCCATGTAATATACATACAATTGTATGAACATATGTATATTGAAACTTGAAATTTGTAAAATTAGTGTATTTTTATACAGACTACAACAATTAACACTAAAATTTATAAAATTAAAATTAAAGGGTGTCCATCAGTTAATGCAATTTTGACTATGTAATTTTGACAATTTGCTATATCTTGGAAACCGTAAGAGGCAAACACTTGAAATTTTCAAAAACGGTAAAACTAAAAAAACCGAAAATTATAAAATCGCCAAACCAAAAAAAAAATCGCCAAAATTAAAAAAAACCGCCAAAATTAAAAAAAAAATTCTAACACTAAAATAAATCGCCAAATTCGAATAAATCGCCAAAATGAAAAAAACGCCAAAAATCGAAAAAAGTCGCCAAAACGTGAAAATGTCGCCAAAACTAAAAAAAAAATAAATAAAAAATCGCCAAAAAAATAAAAAAAAATCGCCAAAATGAAAAAACGCCAAAAACCGAAAAATCGCCAAAACAAGAAAATAAAGTGTCAAAACTAAAAAAGAGCCAAAACTTAAAAAAAATCGCAAAACCGGAAAAACGCAAAAACCGCCAAAACAAAAAAACCGAAAAGACCCCAAAAACGAAAAAAATGCCAAAACTATATATTATATAGGATGAAGTTTGTATTAAATTACATATCTAGTGTTCGTACGGAACCCTACGTGCGCGAGTCAGAGTCGCACTTTACTGAATTTATTTGTTTTCATTACTCTAAACATTTTTATGTTTAATAAAAAAACTGTTTTATAATAATGTGCAACGTACACAGACAACATTAACGCATATTAATCACACAAAAAAAAATATTGCACCATAAATTTTTTCAAATAAACATCTATGCATGAATAAAAATTAGAAGAAAAAACAAATTGCTTATGAGAAAAATTATTAGCTAAACTCGTACGTATAAAACTTGCCCGCTTATTATTCTAAGCATTAAAAAATCATTACACGAATAACGTATGTAAAACTAAAATCTGCCCACAGTTTTCCGCTTAGTTTGGGTGATGCTAGTGACGTAGTTACCACCTTATTCATAAGCCAGTGATAAATATGTTTACATGCCACCATAAATAAATACCACGCATGCCACAAATGTACATAAATATACGAGTATTAAAAATATTGTGTTCCTTGTGCATTTATTTGTTGTTTATTTAACATTATTTTCTTTAGCTTTTCTCTCTATTAATCTATTTATATTAAAGCTTTTCGTTGAATTTTTTATGAAAACAAAAATATTTTTCTGTTTTCTTAACAAATAGTGCTCATTCAGACATTCGTGCATATACGCAAAACAGATGTCAATTCTATAGGCACCTTGCGCTAACGCCACAGAGACCCTCTACACTTTGCCCCACATTTCGAATTAGAAATATTCAAAGTCAAAAATTTTTTTTTTTTTTACAAAAACAGAAAATGCATTAAGGAAAATAGAATATACACATAATTGGTCACATTTACATAAAAGTTTTCAAAACTTCACATGTATTTACATTCATATAAATTTATTTCAAATTATTTAGACTGCAGTCGAACAACCTGCTGCCCGCCGTAAATGGAATTTATAAATTTTTAATAAAAACTTTGTATTAAATACTTTTGATTCTTTTCTGTTGATTTTTCAATTGTTTATAGTTTCTTATACACTTGGACATATGTGTGTAGAAATGTATTTAAATTTTTTTAGGAGGAAACCCCAACCCCCAAAAGAAAAAAACTTTTATTTCAGCTTTAAAATATTTTGACATTTTACTATTTAGTTTTGCTTTATTAAATTTATGAAATTTTAATTTACATATGTATAATAATTTTAGCCAAATTAATTATTCAAATGAAATAGACAAATTAGCATTTAGTCATTTTGTTTGTTCAATACATTAGTCATCATCACTGGTTGCAGTTTTCAAAGTGCATTTTTCTCTATTTCAATTTTTATTTTAAATTTTTTAAAATGATAAATTATTTTATTTTACAAGTTTATATTTTACAAGAGAAAAATGTTTCAAAATGACGAAATCAATATTTATAAAATTTCTTGTAATTGTTTCTTTTAATAAATGCTACTTTTCTATAGAGGATTCAGATGCCATAATAGGAGTGGAAAGTCCAGGTAAATAATTGAATTTGATAAATGGAAATTTAATTTATTAATTGCAAAAAAACTAGAAATTTAGATTTGAAATAAAATGTTTATTTTATTGCCTCAACTTCTGGCTTTATATCTCTGAAACTACTGGACAAACTTAGAAATAATGTTTGCACAGATTAAAAATAATTTTGTTGGGAAATAGAAAAGCCTTCGCAACCAGAGAATGACAATGAGTACTCAAAATAATATACTTAAGTAAATAGTTTACTGACTGCGTATACTCCTTAATTGCAGCGCAAACAATTTGTACGCTTACATATTTTCTCTAGGACTAAGCCGATTCAAACATAAAAGAGCATCTCAATTTCGTTTATGCAAAAATATAAAATACGCTAAAATAAAAAATAAAAAGGTGCATGAGTATCAAACGCACTGACTATGTTTATACTCAGGCTATGGATATTTAATCGGACAAAAAAAAAATACCCTGATACTTGGGATATTTATGATGAATAAATTTGAAATTTATTTGCTGGAGGCTTAGCGTTGTCTATATGCATTTCCTTGTTGCTGTAACAAATCATCAGTAGACTTCAACCACACATTTTGAACGTTCACAAACCTCTTATCTTATGCAAAGACTTTCAAAAACTGTTTGAGAATTCACAAATAATAAGGGTTTTCATGAGAATGTTCAAAAGTCTCGCAAACTGTGCAATTCTGCATTTTTACACTCTCGTAAATAAAATTTCAAAAATTGTATAGAAATTTATTCACACAAACCTGTGCAGTTGTGTATTTTGTAAGCAACAACTTCATGCTTTTTTGGATTTCTTTTTAGACACACACACACTTTTTTAATATTATAGAAATAAATATATTTTTAAATTAAAAATTGCTTGAAATTTTCTTATTTTATTTTTATTAAATGAAATTTCTGACGTTTGTTTCAAATTTACATACACTGTTTGCGCAAAAGTTCAAAAGGGGCTTCATGCAAGTTTGCCCAATTGCACAAATCGCAATTTTAAGACTTCTCATGAAAACCCTTAATAATATTTTTGAAAATCACTAAAGAAAACTAAGAAACTTATGCAAAACCCAGCAAATAATTTATATTCGATATGAATCTATTCTATTTTTCTACACCTTTATATAATTAGAAATTAATTGTATAACAATAAAAGTAATTATAAGGCAAAATGAAAAATAAAATCTAAATTTACAGCCTTATTTATAAACTTATTAAAACTTTAAAAGGGTTTTTTAAAACAAATTTTCATACAAAATTCTTTTTAATTTTTATAAATAAGGCTGTTAACATTTAAGAAATTTATTATTCGACATATTATCAGAAGTTTATTTATTACACTTTATTTATTTTATTTTATTTTTCATTTTGCCTTATAATTACTGTAATTGTTATACGATGGATTTCTAATTGTATAAAGGTGTAGAAAAATAGAATAGATTCATATCGAATATTGGTTCCTTTGGCTTCTTATAAGGAGCATAGGGCATCGAAATCAGTTGGTTTTTATTTTTACTTGAGGTTTCGTCAATCTTTGCTTAATTTAAGTTGAGTAGCTGACTGGGCTTCTGCATCCGATCCTGAATATGGGGCTGTCAGTACGTCAGGAAGACAGTCGACAGTGGAGATTTATCCGCCACCGTTTGTGAGGGTTATACCGCCAATGGTCGGTCGTCAGAGCCTCGTCAGCTAATAACAGGGTACGGCACGTGTGGGGGAGGTTGACAGTTGTGCAGGAGAGGCTGTGGGGGCGCATCACTACACCATTAGTACCCCAAAATCTGGCAATGTACTGTCAATTAAAAATTGCTAGCGGAATGTAGATTGTCAGTTCACACGGTTGTTTAAAATTTGTCAGAAAATCCTACAAATTTATTGCCCCAAGATTGTATGACAACAAATTTATCTCACAAAATCACCAGTCAAAAAATTGTCAGTTCACACAGTTGTCATATGCAGAATTTGTCAAATGTTTTGCTATGAGTTGCCAGACTCAAAACATTATTTAGAAACTGTCAGTTATCAATGTTTTGCGCTTGTGTTAAAAAGTAAAAATATAAATTATTATGTATCAAAAAGAAGCAAATATAATGATTATGGTTGCATTTATTTTATTATATTTTGACACTTTTCTTTTCCTTTAAAATCAAGCTCGTGCAGTGTTGCCCATAGAAAGAATTCCCTTACAATGACGCAATTTTCAGTTGCATAAGCTTTGAACATTTGACAATAACAAAATATCTGACAAATTTCAATCAATAATCGGATTGAAAGATGTTTGACAATTTTTTGTCAGCTGGTAGTCTTGCAATGGACTGACAATGCTTTTTCTGGTAATGATATCACACAAAATATTGTCAGTGTATACGTTTGTAAGAAATTTTTAGCACATTTTGCTGACAATATTGTAAGACCTGACAAACGGTTTTTTTTCTTGCTTAAGTTTCGTGGAAAAAAAACTACTAAAACTACATCAAATCAAAATAAAAAAATTAATGAGCGTATTTCAGCCCACTTTTTGACAATGGGGCCAAATAAAAACTATACCCCCTCAGAAAAAAAAATGAAAAAAATTTTCAAATCGGTCTAAAAATAACGGAGCATTGAACTAACACACATAAAGTCGGTTAAAAATGGAGTACAGATTTGGACTTAGCGTCCCAAAGAGCAAATTTCGTTTTGTTCGTTAGGTTCCCGATGACGAAAAAAATCTATTGAAATATGTAAATTAATTCAGTTAATAAACTTTAAACCATTTAGTTTGTATGACAAAGATTTTGTGAATAACATTATCAAAAAAGTTATTAAAAAAATCAATAAATAAAATTTTTATCGAGTAAATAAAATATTCTAATAATATCAGTGTTCATATACAACAGCGAGTCAATTCTATAAATTCGAAATATTAAATACTAAAATCAGAACAATTTTTATCTCAACTGACACTTAAATGCATTTCTCTCAGTCGATTAAAACGTCCTCGTATTGTTTGTTTGCTGTCTTTTATAAAGACTTTTATATTAATTTTTTTTTTGAAACATCAGCAGAACCACATTTTTTTCATAATAATATAGGAATCAAGGCATTAAAAAAATTAAACAAAAAATCTTTAACGATGAATTAAATAAAATTCGTTTTCATTGCAACCGGCATGAAAACCTTCACATCCCAGCAAAAAATTACACATTACCATTAGAACTACTTGCCATATAATGACTTACTTTTCTGATTGCCAATTTTCATTACTCGCTTACAAATCACATTACCTAAAATTTAAAAAAATTACGTGCAAGTTGCTAAATGAAGAGAATGATTTTTTTTAGCCGAAATAGATTACGTGAAATGTTGACAAATAAAAAAAATGTAAGTACTTCTCAAGAATCGATTATTTTATTCTCACGCCTTGTTAAAACCACTAAGTTGGTAGTCCAGTAGGGAAGTGCTTCCACCAAAAATGCTTAATTCCAAACTCGATTACCTTTTTTGAAATTTTTTGCTGGGATGTTAATAGTGACGCTGATGATCTCATACTTGAGCATTTTAACTGATTTGCTGCAAAATGAAAAGACCTTGAAAAAGTCTGTCTTGAAACTGCATAATTTTAGAGGTTCTTTTTTTTAAATTTCCTAGAAGCACAAAAATGGTCAAAGTGAGTTTAGTGTTGAAAAGAAAAAACTTTTCTTAAAAATGATAACAAAAACCAAAAAAATCCAAATTAAAACTTGTTTTGTAAAAATCTCTCATGTTTAAACTTAAACAAAAAGCACGTTTTACTTAAAATACATACAAAACTAAAGGGTGTCCCAACAAGAACGCAAGATTTAAATTTGGCGCCATTCGAAGTGTCATTGTTTGACATTTGAACAATTGTTATTGTTTGCTAGTAGAAGGTATGAGGTTAGTAAAAATGGAGCGCTACACGAATGAACAACGCATTCTCATTGTGAAATTGTTTTACCAAAATGGTGAAAGTTTTGCGGCTACAGTTCGCAAACAGGCGATCAATTTGGGGCCACAATAATGCTCCAAAAGAGTCAACTGTAAAGACATTAATGGATAAATTTGCCGAAACTGGGTCTGTTAGTGATGTAAAGACAACAACGCGCCTTCGACCAGGTCGATCGAACGAAAATGTCGCAGCTGTCAATGGTGTTCGGTATCGTGAAATGATAACCAGTTTTTTCGTGCCTAGAAATGAAGACATGAATGTGGAGGGCATGTGGTTTCAACAAGACGGCGCTACATGTCATACAGCCAGAGAAACAATTCAATTGCTACATCAGTCATTTCCCGGTCGTGTTATTTTGCGTTTTGGAGACCAGAATTGGCCGCCTAGATCGTGCGATTTAACACCATTAAACTTTTTTCTTTGGGGTTTTTTGAAGTCGCTGGTTTACGCGAATAAGCCGACGAGGACTCAAACCTTAAAAGAGGAAATTAGACGCTGCATTAATAAAATACCGTAGCATTTATGCAAAACGGCCATTGAAAATTTCATTAAAAGATCGCGTGTGTGCCAGCAAAGCCGCGGCGGCCATCTGCCCGATTTGTTGTTCGACACATAACCTCATTTTGTCTACTTTACGATATCATAAAGTTTCACGATTTTTTTTTTAAATATCTGTGTTTTATTTAAAATTTAAATCTTGCGTTCAAGAGCCAAACTTTTTTTGTTGAACACAAAGACCCAAAATTAATTGTAGTTATGCATGTGAGGGCTTATTTCGCTTTTAAGTTTAGATTTTGGATCATTAAAGAATATCATAAAGTTAAACAACAAGTTTTTATCTTATCAATTACTTATCAATTAAGAATTGAAACCACCCACTTTTTCATAAAATTCACTCACAGCTTATTTAATAATTTATTTTATTAATATAATCCACACTTGAGAGGTTTATTGATCTATTTTGGAAGAATTTTTTTCAGTGATTTTGTTTTCAATCATCAAGATGGGTCTAATTTAAAAAGCAAGACCACACAACAACATAATATTATATATTTTCAGCGATAACAGTGTAACATTTCGTGGACGAAAAAAACATTAAGTAATTCAATTAAAGTTGATATACCCAAAATTTTCGAAGCTACTGTTTGGCTTCTTAGAAAAGAAACTTTAAAATAATCTTAAAATGTACTTAAAAAAAGTACAAAGTATATTAAGTATCTTAAATAAGTATCTTTTAAAAATAAAATTTTTTAAAAGCACAATTGTTAAACTCCCTTACACGCAGTGATGGGAAAGTTGGTACGATCGTACTTTTTTGATACTATTTGACATGAAAAAGTACCGTAGTACTCCCGCAACACATTTGATACTCTCACGGTATGCATATGTATATTTTGCCAAGAATTAAAATTCTTTTTCGACAAATTGCACGGAACTTTATTACATAGTTAAGATATTTTAGAAAAGTGTAATCCTTCCCTATTAAATATAAACGAAAACCTATTTGGCTCAATGATATTTTTTGTAGCACAGAAGTTGACCTATACATATGTAGTCACGAACCATGTTAAAACAACTATTTTATATCAGTTTAAAGGCAATTGTAAAAATGTTGTAGTAAATTCTGTCAAGACCTGAGGACAAAAGTGGATTTTTACAATGAAATTTTAAATTAGTTTAGTAAGTTTCCCCCTGAAAATGTTTTACCTGGTACGACCAACAGCATTATACCACTTTTAATTACAATGTTTTCCAGCAAAAAGCAAAATTTTGAAAATATTAACAACCAATATAAAGCATTGGCTGATATGGACGAACTGAAGCCATTAACAACAGAAAATATATGCAGCTTCTGGTCTACAGTGGCTAAAACTAAAAACGCTTCAGATGAATACATGTTTCCTGATAAATTGAGAGTAGCTCACTCCTCTGTAAACGTGGAAACGATTTTCTCTTACCAAAATCTCATGAAAACAAACAAAGAAACATGCTTTATGTTTCAGCAGTATCAAGTCTTATCCAGGCCAAAGATTTATTAAAGTCTAAAGACTTGTAACTTCAAAATTTTTACCTATGTACACACATATATATTTATATTTGCGGGTTGATTCGTTATAACCTAAAAGAGTTCGTGATTGGCCAACATACCACCAGGAAACATACGATTCCGGAATGCGTGCTGAGCATCGTTGATCAACAATCAATCGGAATTTAAATTTGCAAGATCTTACGAGACAAAAAATACCATAGACTCGTACTAATAAGTACGACATCTTAAACTTTTGCCATAGTGTGTGATAGATTTAGCTTTTCCGATAGAGATGCTTCTTGTTTGATTACTGCCTTATTTATGGACATTGGCTTTAAAGAGTAAAATAGGGAACTAATCATAATCATTGTGGATAAACATAAGCTAGCTCATGAAAAAATTAAAAGCAGGGAGTACTTCCGTGGAAGAAATAATAATGATTCGAAAATGGATTGGAAGAGTTTCAATTAAAACAATTTTTTTGAAGAGGAATTAAATTTTCATGTCGAGAGATGCGGTATAGGGTTTGATTTTAGATCCATGGATTCATCGAAAAATTTTCTCAAAATTTCGAGCAGACTACGTTTTTGCTATGAAACTTTTGAAAAAAATTTACCCCCTCTTAATGTATACGCTTTGTATTCTTTTTTTATATCTTTGTAAATATGTAAATTTTATGTAATTTTTTGTTAATAAAACTTAAATAGCTCACAAAGCGATACGAACTTTAGCCTGTTCAAATCATAAAATCTAGAAGCAAATGGAGTTCGAAGAATAATAATTAAATTAACTAAAAAATTAAATAAAATAAGTATACTTGATAGTAACAAAGCAAAACAGTTTGTCTTAAGTAGAACAAAAAACAAACAAATTAACTAACATGTGCATAATTAGTAAAGAACAAACGACAATGGTAAAACTGTTGTAAATTTAGAGATGGTAAAATTGAGATTTCATTACAAAAAATCTTTCAGCAAATTGAAATACGATGAATCAAAATAATTCACATATTCCATTTGCAAAAAAGTTGCGTATATAACGCAGAAATCTACATCAAGTGGCACCACACACTGTGGACCAAACACAGAAGAACGCTGATAATGAAGGTTAATTGGCCTTCGAAAACGGCTATCTTTTCCGTTCAACTATGTGTTGTCAGAATATTTACAACTAACTTTGATGTTATTTGTTCATTAATAATTATCACATGTAATTTGGCTTTCAAAGCGATGCGAACTTTAGCCTGTTCAAATCATAAAATAAAAAAAAAAAAAATAATAATTTTTGGTACTCTCGGATGCAGAAGCCCAGTCAGCTACTTATCTTACATTAAGCAAAGATTAACGAAACCTCCCTGGCTTGAAGTAATTGGATGAAGAGTATTTCTACATACATAAGTATTTTCTCTTTAGCTACATTGATAATTCATATTTAATAACAGAAACTTATGTGTAATGCCGGCAAATTTTAAAATATCAATCCAAAAATAAATAAAAACCAGCCCAAAAGTCTTTGATTAAAAAAAAAAAACTTTTATTTCATAACATGCTTCTCTATCTTTAATATTTTATGTGATTCACTTAGCACACCAACATTTACGCAGAACAAAACAGAAATCTTTTTAAGGCATTTAATGCCCCAAAGAGAGCAAGGCACATCAATCAGGTACCCGCGGTTCTACAACAAATATTACAACAGCAACAACCACATGTAACTTGTTGGTATATATTACCTTCTTACTTTTCAAAACAGGGTAGCATCGTCAGATTGCATGTTTCGTATAGGAAATGTCAAACACCATACAAAACTGAATATTCGAAAGGTGTTTATAGATACCCAAACAAAAGCATGCTTTTAGGCTTATACCTACACAATCCAAATTTGACATTTAGATTGGTATAATGACATAGTCACCTGGTGTAGTGCTGCCACCTAATAAATGCGCCTTGAAAGAGAGGAAACTGACACATGAAATTGACATTTTTATGTTAAATTGTCAATTTTCTATAAAAATGACTTATATGCACTAGCATATGACAGGTTAACGTAAAGTACACGTACATACATACATACATATACATAAGAACATATGTGCATGTAAATAAATTCTCGGAGTGCGTCTATCGCAGTCGGAGTTACCGTTGAAAAATTTCAAAAAGTTCACAAAAAGGATCTTGAAATAAAAAGAGGCGCTCGACTTTACTAGAAACAAAAATATCAATATTTCTATTTTTAATATGAAACATAAATAATAATTCCTTAATTGTAAAAGAAATCATACTAATATTATAAATATGAAAGTTTGTGCATTTGTATGCTTGTTACCTTATGCAAGCCACACACTTTGCGGCCGTAGGTACTCGTGCAACACTTTGGTTTACCGAGTTGTGTATTTTGTGCACAAACTATACAAAAACGTGTACAACATTAGTGCACAAATTCATTTGATGAAAATTGTTTTTGAGTAAACATGACATCGGGTACTATGTCTCGTATTGTAATCGATGATTTTTTGATGCAAAACGAAGAAGAAGAACGTTCAAAAGGAGAGAAAAAATGATTTGGGCAAAGAAAGTTATTCTAACAAAACACTTTTGAAAACACTATAAGAAAGTACATCAAAGGACTATAAAAATTTCATGTGGATGACAAATGAAGTATTTAATGACGTTTCGTCAAGAGTTTCCTTGCATATACATACAAGAGCAATATGCCATAATGAGGAAGGCTATTCATGTCCGTAAACTTTTAAAAAATTTAATAAAATCACTTATTTCTACTGAATTCTCCATTTTAGATGCAAATTTCAATCCGTACGTGACGGTTTTTATATGACCACAACGAAAATAAAAACAAATTGAACAAATGAAGTTCTACAACATATTCTTAAACTTGACGATCGAGACACAACTTCATACGACGACTCCACAAACTTTACAATCTCATACAAAACCAGCTGATGTTGTACCAATGGTCGTAAAGTGTGTAGCTTGCTTTATAACGAAAGAACCACTGAAGGGAGTTTAATAAAATTCGGTACACAGACTGATCAGCGTGACCATTTGATAGACTAAAGTGGCAAATTGCCACTTTTTCGACTGTCTTGCCACTTTTTGTGCCCTTTTTTTTGAAGGGAATTATATAATAATACATTAAAAATAAGAAATTTTAGTGTAATTATCTCGTTTTTTTAATGTTGCCACTTTTTTTTTTTTGATAAATCCCCTAATTGGTGCCACTTTTTGAAAAATGTCATCGGTCACCCTGCATAGGACATTCCTATCGCGAAAATGACATGAGCCCAATCCACAATCTTGTGCAAATGGTCTTGTATCGTTGCATGTGCAAAGTGGTGTAGTATATTGATACTCAACACTAAGAATTGTTAAGTGGTGAGTATGAATACACTATACCATTTTGCACATGCCCGACGCAAGACCATTTACACAAGATTGTGAATTGGGCCATGGTTTAAACCATTATGGGCTTGCATTGTGGCATAAGCGTTGAAAAGGTTCAAATTTATGTATTTGCATCACAACGGTAACGCTCCTGCTGACAACTCTGCCATTAAAACAGCAGCAATACCAAGTTTTTAATATGCATATACATATACATATGTAAAGGGTGTCCCAACAAGAACGCAAGATTTAAATTTTAAATAAAACACAGATATTTAAAAAACAAATCGTGAAACTTTATTATATCGTAAAGTAGACAAAATGAGGTTATGTGTGGAACAACAAATCGGGCAGATGGCCGATCTTTTAATGAAATTTTCAATGGCCCTTTTGCATAAATGCTGCGGTATTTTATTAATGCAGCGTCCAATTTCCTCTTTTAAGGCTGTCGTCGTCGTCGGCTTATTCGCGTAAACCATCGACTTCAAAAAACCCCAAAGAAAAAAGTCTAATGGTGTTAAATCGCACGATCTGGGCGGGCAATTCTGGTCTCCAAAACGCAAAATAACACGACCGGGAAATGACTGATGTAGCAATTGAATTGTTTCTCTGGCTGTATGATATGTGGCGCCGTCTTGTTGAAACCACATGCCCTCAACATTCATTTCTTCAATTCTAGGCACGAAAAAACTGGTTATCATTTCACGATACCGAACACCATTGACTGTTTGCGCTTGACCTGCGTTTGAGCGACATCATCACGTACAGCTGCGATATTTTCGGTCGATCGACCTGGTCGAAGCGCGTTGTTATCTTTACATCACTAACAGACCTAGTTTCGGCAAATTCATCCATTAATGTCTTTACAGTTGACTCTTTTGGAGCATTATTGTGACCCCAAATTGATCGCAAATTTGCAAACTGCAGCCGCAAAACTTTCACCATTTTGGTAAAACAATTTCACAATGAGAATGCGTTGTGCATTCGTGTAGCGCTCCATTTTTGCTAACCTCATACCTTCTAGTAGCAAACAATAACAATTGTTCAAATGTCAAACAATGACACTTCGAATGGCGCCAAATTTAAATCTTGCGTTCTTGTTGGGACACGCTTTATAATTTGACATCTCTAGCTTTTACCTGTTTTTTAATATATATAACACTGACTCATGTGTGATCGAATTTTGGTTTCGTTTTAATTAATATTCACAGAAGAAATTAATTCTATTTTAAATCCAATTGGCAAATTTTTAATACACAACATTTTTAAATCAAACCATTTCAAATTAAAAATCATCAATTTATGTATATTAAGGCCATTTGGGACACAGAAAAAATTATTCCAAAAGAATTTTTAAACAAATATTTGTTTGAAATCAAACTTAGTTTCAGTAAATATTCTGTACTGTTCCAATAAATTAATTTGTACCAAAAAACTGTGTAGAGAAGAAACAGGCCACGACGTTTGTCGGCTACTTTTCGGCATTTACATGTATACAACACGATTAATTTAAAAATAAACAACAACAACCGCACAACAGCACGTTGATCCTATCAACAAGCAAAATAAACACCAACACACTGAAATAACATTTTCTCTCAGCCGAATTCTGATTAATTTAAATTTTTACAAAATTTTTATCAGAATTTACAAAATTATTTGTAGGACCGCATTCAAATAAAATATTTACTGATTCAACGAATTTGGTTACTGAAAATGAAATTTAGTTTTTTTCTGTGGAATTAGGATTGTTAGACCAGCCAGATTTGGCATATATGTTGCCAAGAGTTTTTCACATGCGTAGCGGAAAACTGCAATTGCAAAGTTATTATATCCCCAATACTATAGCGCATGTGTGTTTTTACGCAACTAATTCAATTATTTTCAATTCACTTTAATTTCGTAAGAAAATTTCATTAACGAGCAGGTCAAGGGCTCTACTTGTCAGTATAACGAAAGTGGTAAAAGGTTTCATAGAAACAACAGGCTTAAAAAGAGGGTCAAATTAATACCTTCACAACGGTAACGCTGAATGCAGTGTAACATGAGCGACTTGTGCATAAGTTCAGTGTTTGAATTAACTTCTTACCCATTTATGGAGGCATGAAAAGTGTTAATTGTTTGTTGTACATGCCACAAAATCGATGAACAGATATAAACCCCAACAATTTGTACTGCCGTTTATGGCAGTTTTTAACAACTCACTTAGCACACTTGGCCATTATCCAAAGATGTCATAATGAATCAGACTTTAAATGCAACACTCTGGAAACTTTTTAAAGTATTCGTTTATTTAATTTTGTGTTTTTTGTTTGCTTGTCGAAACTGAGAGTTAATAAAAAAAACAAAAGTTCAGTTCAAGTGCTTGGAAATGCACTTTAAATATGTATATGCTGCACTATCCAAAATGTTAATATATGAATTTTAAAAGGACATGATATGATTTTTAATAAAAAGTGAAGGTTATGCGACTGTAGTTGTAATTGTAAATTTTCTTCATTTGTTCATTTTTTGTTCTCATTAAGAATTTACTTCATGTGGGAAATTAAAGTTTTCACTTGAACTAAGATTACAGATATTTAAACATTCCAAGGCATAAATAATGAATGAGTGTGAAGCATTTGCACTGAAAGAAAATTTAAATTGAATTTTAGAAATCTAGTTCAACTGTTTCTTAATTAAAGTAAACATTTAAGTGTTGTTTTATATTTCATATGATTAATATTTTTTTTTTTAGCTATTTTAGGGTTAAGCAAGTGTTGTTTATAAACGAGATATATCCTAGTGTTTAAATATTGCTGCCAAGCTTAATTAACTTTACTAATTTTCTTGAAAAATTTATCACTTTAATTGAAAAACACCTTTTGTAATAGACAAGTCAAAATCGAACTTAAACCTAACTAAAATTATTCATTTCTGTCTACTGAGGGCGTAATATTGTGCACTAACTTTGAATTTTCAAGCATATCATGCATGATCTAACACACCAAATAAAAATTTTGTTTCTTCTAACATCTAACAGTGTGATTTGATTGTAAATATATACAACATGTTTACTTGACTTACTTTTTCATTTCGAATGATCTGCCCTCCTACTGGTTTCTTTTATTGTTTCAATGTATTTAGAACGCAAGGTGCGTGCTATAGATTTTATTTTTATTTTCTTTGTGTATTGAAATTAAATAACAATTTCCACAAATTCTTAAATTATGTTCATACACAAATATAGTTTTTGTCGGAAGGAGAATATTGCAAATTACGACTAAGTCATCATTTAAATCGTTTGGTATGCAATTTAGAAGTCGTCAAATTTTTTTAATACATATGGCTTTCGTTGCCTTATTTTTACCCTTCACCACCTTCACCTCCATTCCATCACCACCCTAATTTCCAAAATATTAATATGTGAAACATAAAGTGGCCGTTAATTGTATGGAGACTTTTTTTATTTCTTCTTATCTCACCCCCAAAATCGGTTCAGTTTTATGTAAAAAAAATTCAAAAAAATTTCATACCGATAAGTTGCGTTTTAGGGGGTGCGTCCGGCCCTCAAAGTTGGCCTTCAATCCCATTTTTCAATGTAATTTGTTGCATATGACTATCTTTTTAAAAAATCATTATACAAGAATAAAACATATGGCAATATTTTAGGTCTTCAAGTCAATATTTTAAGCATGTCCAATAACAGCTTATATATATTAAATTATTTCACACATTTACATAAAGTCAAAATAAAACTAAACAAAACAAAAACAAACAAAAAATTACATCGAATATATGGGCTTGTGGGCCAACTTTGAGGGCCGTAGGCACCCCCTAAAACTCAACTTATCGGTATGAATTTTTTTTATATTTTTTTTTTACATAAAACTGAACCGATTTGGGGGGTGAGAGTAGAAGAAATAAAAAAAATAGATAATGGCCACCCTAATATACATACATACATATGTATATTCTGGGTTCTTATGAATAGGGAAGACGAATAAGCGATGTCTATACGTGAAACCGGTGTTCCGAAGCTCATAGAAGAGCTACAGGATTCGGTGTTGAACTGGTTTGTTAGAAATGGCCCCAAATAGATTACTATTAAAAATCAGCAAAATTGGAAAGACGGTTTCAGAGCTGGAAAGTTGAAACTTTTTCTTTGCACACAAAAGTAATTAGCTAAAACTAATTTTGAGTTTTTTAATGTTTCAGTCAGAGTCAAATTAGTATTAAAATTCAAAATAAATAAAAAAGTCGTTTGCAGGGTTGGACAATTTAAACTTTTTTGATATATAAAAGTAACTGAATCAAATTATCGTTTTTCTTTTTTATGCATAAATTATACATATATATTTTATATTAAAAGGGAAATATTTTAGTAAAATAAATCAGTAAAAACTAAAAGGATGATTCCAGGGTTGGATAATTTAATTATGTTTTTTGTATATAAAAGTAACCAAGCCAAACTATTTTTTTCTTTTAATTTAAAATTAAATGCAATTGAAATTGTAGAAAATAAAAAACACACCTCCAGAGCTGGGAAGCTTATACTTTTTGGGCACATAAAAATAACTAAATAAAAATAGTTGTTTTTCTGATAATTAAAAATATTTTGTACAATATACAAATATATGTATAATTAGAAATCCAGGGCTGGAAAATTGAATTTTGTTTAGTATATAAAAGTAACTAAACAAAACTAATTTTTTTTCTTTTTAATTAACCACATTTTATAAATAAGGAAGGTCCTCACTCCAGAATTTTTTTTTCTAATTCTTCAATTATTATATGAGTATGTAATTTAACCATAAAGATGGGCAACCATATGGTTGCTATAGCATTACTAGAGGAGCTTCTTTGACTTAAAAAGGAAGCAGGTTTTTCTTTCATGTAGGTTGTGACTGAATAAGGCGTAACTTGAAGGGCCCTTTTAATTGCAATAGAATGCAGTTTTTCTTTGTAAATAAGAAGGCATGCAAGTCTAGCATTGGATGTGCACCAACAACAACGCAATTATTTACTCACTTTTTTAAAGCTATATTGTAAGCATTTCTATATTGCTGTGAATTCAGTGCAGTTGCAAAGCTGCGAAGGAAGCGCATTTAGAATTTCTGGCGCAGAGCTTCTACGCGAGGAATCCCATATAAAAATCATGCAAAATTTCATGCATCGGGTAAGCGCTTGCCTACCAAAAGATCATTTATATAGGTGCTTCCAACGAAGCATCATTTTCTGCTGTGATTAGTCTTATGAAGCTTTGTGATATGTTGCGTATTAGGCACAAATGCAAGCGTTTAATTAGTTTAGGTTGCTTGCAGAGGTTTTAAAATCGAAATTTGTTTAAGTATCATTATCCCCAATTCTAATTAGTAGTGGGTGCATACCAGACCATCAATTTGGTTTTTAGAAGTCAGCATAGCACCATTGAACAAACTCACAGATTGGTTCAATTTATAAGAATAACTTTTGAAGAAAAAAAGTATTGTTCTGCGCTATTTATTGACATTTCCCAGGCATTTGATAAAGTGTGGCATGAAGGCCTAATTTTAAAATTGAAGACTTACTTACCAATAAACATTTTAAATCTTTTGGAAAGTTACATTATTTCCCGTAAGTTCACTATTGTGGAAGGAGACTTTACGAGTAGGCCTGAAACTATTTCATCCGGTGTACCACAGGGGAGTATACTGGGACCAGTTTTATATTTGATTTATACTTGTGATATGCCTGTGAGCAGTAGTATCCATACTTCCACATTTGCCGACGATACAGCCTGCCTTAGTATGCACGAAAACCCTGATGAGGAATCCCGCAAACTCCAGGAACACATTATCCAGATGGAGCTTTGGTTAGACTTATGGAGAATCAAGATAAATGAACAAAAGTGTGTTCAAGTAACATTTACCTTGCGAAGAGATACTTGTTCTCCCATTCGGATTAACAATCAAGTTGTTTCTTAACATTTACAGGTGAAATATCTTGGTATACACCTTGATCGACGACTTACATGGAAACACCACATTGATTCTAAGCTATCACAAATGAAACTTAAATTAACTCAGGTACATTGGCTGATTGGTAGAAATTCAACACTTAGCCTAGACTGTAAACCTTTAATATACAAGTCGCTTTTAAAGCCAATATGGTGCTACGGAATTCAACTATGGGGCACTGCTTCAGCTTCAAATGTAGAGAAAATTCAACGAAGGAAAAACAAAATTTTACGTATGATAACATCGGCTCCATGGAACATCAAAAATTCAAATATACATCGTGATTTGAATATGCCACTAGTGACTGAAGAAATTGCAAAATACGCAGGCAAATATCTAACAAAACTCGAGTCACATCCTAATCCGCTTGCTCGTAATATTTTGAACTTTACTGGACACATCCGCTTAAAAAAGAGAGATACACGGGCTCTAATATTCAACACTCCAGATGATGAAGCTGCTTGAAAACACTTTTTTCCTTTTGTTGCTTATCACTACTTATGTATTATTAATAACTATCACTAAGCTTATGTCCGACATTGTTTGGGCCTAATAATTATATTTTAGATTAGGATTTGAATACTTATTGCTAGTTTATATTTGAAGATACAATAAATAAAAAACATGCATAAAAAAAGTATCATTATGAATAGTCATTTAAATCAGTTTTCTATGTCAGGATCAATATGGTAAGGGATGGCAAGATTTTTAATTTATATTGTATATAAATACATATGTATGTATGTGCGCATGTGAATAAATTGCCACTAGAAGTTGCAGATCTCTGTTAAAGTCGTCTCTAATTAATTTCTCCTCATTCATTTTTAAAAGCGAATATATTAATAATGTAAGAAAATTATTATATTGAAAGTGCATAAAAAAATCTTCAACTGTTGCTAATATCGAAAATAAAATATACTTATGTATGCATGTATGTACATAAGTACATAAGTACATATATACTCCATACGTACTTCGGTGTAGCGTACATAAGATTCGGCACAGCCAAATATAGCACTCTTACTTGTTTTGAACAAAAAAGTTTTATATTTTAATTAAAAAAAAACTATTTGAGAGAAATGTTGCATTTTTAAAATAAAAATGCAAAATTTTAGTTGCAAGTATGTATACATTTTTGGTTCAGTGTACAGACTCAGTCAATCAGTGAAATGTATGCTTATAACATTTAACACTTTTATTTTATTTACAAATTTTGTTTGTATTAATTTCATAAGTTTTCACAAGAATCATAACTTTTGATAAGCATGTGTGTATGTATAAACGAATAAAAAAAATTAAAGCAAATAAAACATTTTTGTTGGCACAACGTTACTAATGAGAATATTGTATCTTTTTTTTTTTGCCACAAGCACATTGAACACACATGTGTGAAAAATTCATCATTGACCTTGATTTAAAGAAAATCATGGTGTTAATTAAAAAGAAAAAAGAATAAAAAAAATGAACTAAAAACCCAATAAAAACAACAGAATAAAAAAAAATTTGATTTTAATGACATTTTAATGGATCAATAAACACTTCCGATAGCAAATTATTTTTTAGAACTCATTCCTTACCTTTTTTTCTGTTGAACTTTTTTTTAGAATTGCTCCCCTTGTAAAATAATTTGAAATGCGCATAAATTGTCTATAGTTTTATTGCTTTCAAATTGTTTTTTGTTGTTGTATAAAAAAATATTGAGACCTTCAAGAAATTGTTGCTGTAATGGAAATTAATGTCTCCGATATTTAAGCTAAATATATTATGCCGAGTACACATCTGGCATTTTTTGTGTTGTCAATTTGTGGTGCCATTTTGAAAATGTGTGTAATGCCGTTCACAATATGTTTTTTATATGGAAAGAAATGCCACACAACGAAAAATATCGGAAAAGGCAAACGTTGCCACTAGAACACCCCTGTAGGAAATGGAACTGACACAAGACTAGTCATGTGACCGGTTTCCAAGTGATAGAAACCAGTCCGAGTTCTAACACTTCCTATGAAGCAGACCAGCCACTTTTACTTGAGGATGGCCTTGGATGGAGTTAATTGATACTTTGCATGCACCTTGTGACTTGCGACTGAACTATCTCATAGGGACCTAATCGGTGTGGAATGATATAAATTAAGTATAAATGTCATTATCACATTTACCTCTAACAATTAAAATTTATAGTTTTTTTATTGTTACCAGTGCAGTTATATTTCATTTTTAATCAGGGGTCTAATTGTCGCTTTCGATAACGAGCTTATTCGATCACGGTTTTCAGTTTGAGATTATGACATTCGTTATCGAACAATGCAATAATATGGTTCGATATCGAATATTATAATCTCAAACTGAAAAAACGTGATCGAATCAGCACGTTATCGAAAGCGACGATTAGGACGCAGAATTTATTTTTGAACTCGAACTGCATGACAGGTACACAGGTGCACACCCACTCGACCACAGGGCCACTCATATTTCAAAAGCATAAATACCAGTTAAGATTAGATTAATATATAAGTATATTTATGGAACTGGTTCCAGAGTCACATTGGTGGGAACAATGTTCAGTGCCGTTTTTTTTACAATACTAGACCGAGTCCCAATTAAATTGACAAAAGATCAAGACGATACATCACGAAAATGGTGAATATATAACCATTTATACGATATGTCTTTTTTTTCTACCATACCCTACTCAGCACTTTTGGTAACACTCGCATTTCCTCAAGTCATAAGACGAGTACGTTTGGAGCAATTGTCACCAAATTTTTTGCGATGTCACAAAATGCCATAGTGTGTACTTGGCATTACATGTCGCTAAAATAATTAAAATCCGTCACTGATTTCTCTAAAAAGCTTTTTCTCTTTGTTAATAAGCACAAATTGCGAGAGATTTTTTTTTTAGCGGGAATTGAACTCGTAGTAAGCTCTCGACTGACTTCTTTTTGCAATTATATAAACATCTGTTAGGATTTTTCCATACCTTGTTGATTATTCTGGTCCCTAATAAAGCAATAACTTTTATAACTTGCTGATAATTCCCGTCCCTAATAAAGCAATAATTTTTTTAAATATTATTGAACTCATTTCCAGTCACATAATAAGCGCCCACACTTGGTTTTAAAACATTTTAAGGCTTTATGATTGAATTTTGCCAGCTTATGATTAATGACTATTATCTAGAAAAGACACCTCCATTATTTTTGAATAATAACTTAGCGGGGATTAAGTGTTGACAACACTGTCTTAAAGCAACAATTTCATAAATTTTTAACATTAACCACTACAACAAGAGGCGTAGTATTAAGATTAGACTTGGGTCGAACTCGTTCACTAGTTCATTTTTGCCACAAACCAATGATCAAACCCATGTAATTTAAATGGGTTTGATCATTGGTTTGTGGCAAAAATGAACTAGTGAACGAGTTCGACCCAAGTCTAATTAAGATTCAATTCAAAATTAACCTGTCCCACGATGTCGACAGAAAACTCTCGATCTATTGCCTACATATGTAAGTATATTGAAAAGAAAAACAAATTTTTCTATTTTATTGTTGTTTTCAATACAAGTATTCGAGCGAACGTTTGCTGTCCACATCGTGGGACACAGGCCGTAAAATTTACTTTCGCTGGTAACTATTTTATTTTCTTTATAAGCCTTTGGCTAACATTTTCTTTAAATTTAATTAACAAACTAATATTTCAATATCTATTCATTACGAATTAACGAATTTACGGCTTATCAAATTTTTATATATACATTTTATTCTCCATGTAACTTTCTCATTTTAATTAGCTGCCATAAAGTCTGAAATGAAGCTTTTCTTTGTAACTTAATTAAAGATTAAAATTTTGAAAGCTTCTGTTTGCATTCATACCAAATGCTTGATAATTAAATGCTTATAAATATGTATCTTCAATACACAAATAATACCCCTTTACAGTTACGCCTATTAAAAATATTTAATCTGTTTGTTTTCCTAATGTGGGAGTTAGTTGACAAACATTTTTATAATTTTCTATAAAAACAAAAAAAAAAGTTTATTAATTGTTGTTATGTTGGCAGTAGGGATGCCAATACCGAAATCCCGAATACCACAAACCCGGGAATATTCTAAAAAACTGAATCCCGAATACCGGGATTTTGGTAACATTAAAAATCTGAATTTTTTTTATTAAATGCAACTATGTTTACGTTTGTAAATAAACATGAGTTTCCCAGTTAAAAATAATTTTGAATATTTGAAATTTAATCATAGTAGCCATGAATCGAATTCTTGTTACTGGTTATAAAAAGAAGTCGTAGGCGAAAAAATTATTAGTAATGAATTTTGTACCACACAAAACAAAGTCGGAAGCTCGGTTTGGTGTTTTTTTTTAGTGGATGATAATGGAACTACGCACGCAAAAAGCAAATTTTGCAAAAAGGTATTAAAAACTTTATGGAGGTTCTAGGTTCAAAGATCTTTTGACACATATTAATGTAAGTATACTTTGTCAGATAAATATTTGAAATAAAATGTTTTAAAATTTTTTAGAGAGAGATATTCAGCTACAAAAACGACATGAGAAGGTTGCACCTCAACCAAAAATACTAAAAATTACTAACTTCCTTGGCCCACAAAAAGAGGTGTCGCTTGGCGCTATCAAATAAAACCCAAGGAAATAACGGCCAAATAGGAAAATGAAATAAGCCCAACAAAATTAAGGAATTTCTAATTGGGCTTTATTTAATTTATATTGGGTGTTATTTCATAAATTTGCTCTTTGCCTCAATTAATTTTTTTTGGGTTTTATTTTATTAGGCCTTATTTCATTTCTTATTTGGGCGTTATTTCCTTGGGCCTTATTTCGTAGCGCAATTACAATACCAAACGAACGTTGTTTTTCGTCAGCAGCTTATGTTTGCACTAAAATAAGATCTCGATTGTCGACTGCCAGCCTAGATGCATTAATTTTTTTAAAAAGTTTCTTAGAGATACGACTTAATATACAAATATTACTTCCATATTACTTAAAATTATTCCTACCAATAATACATTAAGGGCCATTATTACAACTTAAAGTTAGTTAAAAGTAAGACTTTATAGGACGTATAACAACTTTATCATTTGCAAAATTTTACCTTAACCTAAAGTGAGCGATAAATTACAGGCAAGTTTATCCTACATTGTAAGTTAAATCCAATTTTCACTAATGGAAACCTTTTTATACGTCCGATAAAATTCTACTTTTAACTAACTTTAAGTTGTAATAATGGCCCTAAAAATGTTTTATTTGGTTCTGTAATGAATTTAACTTTTCTTTTCATGAATTAAGATTTTTTTTTAATACTTACACTTACATTAATAATAAATTATAATTCTAAAAGCTAATAAATGAGATTATCTAATATATTTTAGTTTATAAAATCTCGGAAAATCCCGATCCGTCCCGGGATCCCGTTTTTTTAAATTCAAAATCCCGAATACCGGGTTTTAAAAAACCTAGTCCCTTTTGGCATCCCTAGTTGGCAGACAAATAAACTCAGTTAAAAGTTTTATATTGTTGTGAGTCGAATTTTAGAGCTTTATCTCGTAAAAAATATTAAAAAGAAATAAAAAATTAGGTTTATGTGTTTGATTTAAAACTATGTAAATAATCTTGCTTTCACTTTTAAAAATGAATTGAAAGAAAAAAAAATATTCTAGAGTAGAATATCTAACAAGAGGAATTTGTCATTTAAAAATAATAATAACAAAAATTTAAAATTTAAATAGCCCTCAACAACGTCCAAATGGCTGGACCTATTTTATTTAGGTTTAGGCTAGAAGATCTAAGATTTAGTCACATTTCAAACGAAAAAAAAAACCCAATTTAAAATCGGTCTAGCCGTTTCGGAGCTACGGCATCAAAGGCACACACATTCAAGAGAATACATTTAGAAAAGATGTGATATCATCTAAACGCTTTAACCGATTTTGTTCAAACATGACTAAGAATACTACCCATCAAGTCACTTTTCAAACCGATAAATCGGTCCAGCCGTATGGTGTGTAAGTAGGCTTGTACGAGCACACATATACGTAGACTTATACTAAAAACTAAAAACAATTTTATACTTTTTTTTAACTCTTTCTACTTTATTTTGCGACGATCTAGACGTTTTAGCTATAAGATGTCGAAAAATCATTAAAACTGAATTTTTTTGCAAGCAGTGTTGCCATAGTTTTTTTTTTCAAAAATCTTCAACTGGTTAAAAAAAGACTTTTTAGTAATTTTTCTGAATTTAAATTAAAGTAAAATATATTTTGTTTCAAGTGAACTAAAAAAAATAAAAAATTAAAAAAAATATTTATTGCACAAGAGTGACTCAGCAGAATGTGTGCTTGACCATGTGCATGCAGACTTTTGTTTGGTTTTATTATTTTCTTTCCTCTTGTACATTGATTAAAACATTGTTGAAATTTAATGGAAAGAAATAAATAGTTTTACACTATGTTACTTCTTTTCATATTTTTGATGAATCATGTTGAGATGATTAAAAAAAAAATATTTTGCAAAATTTCTTTTCATTGTCAAAAAGGCAAAGATAATTTTCGTGAATTGATTTAATTTAAAAAGTGCTTCTTTAATAATAAAAAAAAAAACAGAAATATTGAAAGGGTAACATCACTACCACTGACATACACATTTGCTGACTGTGGTGGCAACAAAAAAAAATTTTTAAAACAACTCGAACCATGGTCATGGCAAATGCAAACAACTCCGTCACCAATTTAAATTATTTATGATTTGCATTTTAATTTAACATTTACAAAAACTACGAGTACTAGTACTGTTTGTTTATAGCAATTATTTATAAATGCAAACAAAATGTTTAATTTTTTAAATAGTTTTGCATTTTTAAGTGCAACAAGTCATGAAGAAATGACGTCAGCATCAATATTTGGTGTCTTTAAGTACATAAATATGAATATTAGTGGAAGCACATAAAAACCATTTCAATATGTGTATGCATTAGTAACTTCATTGAAGATTTTGTTTCGAAATGTGCTTATATAAGGGCTGGAGTTCGAGATAGGTGAATAGCGTTAAGAAACTTTTTATTTGTTCAATAATTTATGATATTGATGGATTGATTTTCAGTTTTTACTTACTTCTAATTAGAGGTTAGCCTTGGTTTAGTAGAGAATTTATAGGCGAATTATTTGGCAAATATTTTTGTTGAACGTTTGAAAAAGGGATATCTGCATTTCTCGCATGCTTTTTCCGAAAGAGAAAAAAAATAAGACTTACACAGATTTAGAGTGAACATTTTCCATTAAAATATTGCTTGTGGGACTCTATATAAAAGATGTGAACTCATTTTATACCTAAAATAATAAAGTTACATGGTAATCGTTGCTGATTCACCAGTTAAGTTTCTGATAATAACAAAAATTAAAAATTTTAAAAACCCTCGATGTATCTAGAAAAGATGTGATATTTTCTAAGCGAGTGGACCGATTTACTTCAAACATGAGTAAGAGCACTTTCGATTATTAAGTCAAACAGAAAAAAGTAAATCAAAATCGGTCCAGTCGTTTGGTATGTACGTGGACTCATATAGATACACAGATACAGATACACAATACAAACTTATAAAACCTTTTCTTTGGTCGGTGGTTTAAAAAAAAAAAAAGACTGGGATCAGGACGCAAATTTTCGCAACTCCGATACACATGCACATAGAAAAAAATACCAATGTAAAATCAACATGCAAAAGTGTTGATTGGAAGTCATATTAAAGTTATTAGAAATTATATGTTGTTTAGGTGTGTTGGTGTTTATTTGCTTTATTTAATATCTCTTAAACTAGAGGGGCTAGAAAAGTAGAAAATCTATTTTCGTAATCAGGGAACAAAAATACAAAGGATTAGTTATACTATGTTAAAAAAATATTATCAAAAAAATTTTAAGGACTAAACTAAAAACACACGATTTTTAACATCATTACAATAACAGTAATATATCCTGATATATTCAACAATGTCACTCTATCTACATGAAAGAGATTTTTGTGTAGATAAAAAATCCAGAAAGAATTTTTAAGTTTGGAGGACCATTCTTGAAATATTAACGGAATAATACAAAAAATGGTATAAATTATGCAAATGATAAATGCCAGTGTATCCCTAAAACTAGAGCTGATGGGAAAAAACTAATGACGCCATCGTGAGGAGATCAAAATACATAAGGATGATTTAAAAATCATAAAAAATCTCTATTTTGTTGTGCAGTGTAATAAATAAAATGAGATGACAACATTAAATTAAATTCATGTTGTGTCAATTTGAAACAACTTTGATTCAACGTGAATGTTAAATCAACATGAAATAAATTTATTTCTTTGTTGCTATTATTTCAACTTTACAGACAATTTGTTAGTAATTAATTTACACGGAAGGCTAATAAAACCAATAACCAATACCCTTCTTGAGTGATACTGCGACTTTGATACAAAAATTAAAAAAAAACATTGCTTGCCCTTTCAATCGTTTATTTTCGTTTGAATATTGTTTTAAAACGATTTTATATTGAAATGATAATAGGGTACTATGGTAATACTGTTTTAGCACGATACTGAGACTAGAATACGCGCGATTATATTTTTTAAAGAAAGTAGCCATCAAATAAAGGAACCTTTAATTACAAACACATTCACTCCTTCACAACTTCTAATAAGATAATATTTAAAAAATATATAAAAAATATTATCACATAGATAAGGTGAATACCCCTAGTGTTTAAAGTATTTAAAATCGACTACAAAGCATAAACGTTTATTCATATCTATGTACGTACATATGTATGAGCTGTCAGCATTAAAATATCCATAAATATTTTTCTTCAAATACGATTTCTTAATGGAGATACTTATGTACCTACATGCAAGCTAGAAAAAAAGTTTGTTGTCTTGACGCTGATGTTTGATACTTAAATTGTTATTGACACATTTGAATGCTTTTTTAAAAACCAAATTCACGCATTTGTTAACAAAATTCTAATTTTATTTATGTATATTTTTACCATTAATTTTCCACCTATGAACGAACGACTCCAGTGTTCTGGCGTTTATTTCATACGACTGCACTGTAATTAGTGACGACTTTGCATACGCGTCAAAAACAACCGTTTCTAATTAATAGAATAAATATTTAGAAACGCTATGAATAAAACTTTATTTAGTATGTACTTGTATATATTTAGAATTTATTAAGTTATTTCTGGAAAATATTTATGTATGGGTGGCAAAGCAACAATATAATTTAAGCGCCACAGGCCAAAAACAAGTCTTGAAAAATTAAATAATAAATCACTTATCGTCAAACATAGGAAAAATTTAAATATTTTTTAACTGTTTTCGTTACATTAAATCAGCAAATAAATAATTTTTATGGCAAAAATAAATTCTAAAATTGGGTTAAAAGCTTTTTGATGTTGCTGTTGCTTGCTCTTTTTCAAAACCAACTACGAGTATTTTTGCCACGAGCACACAAAGTCAATAGCAAGCAAACTATTGAAATATTATAATAAATTATATAAAATTAAAACTTTGTTATTTATTTTCAAACAAAATATATAATTCTGAATCATTATTAATCATTTATTAAACTAGATTTTTAAATCATTGTATGAATTGGGCCTAATTCAATTATATCTTTTTAACATATATTCATTTTAAATTTAAATTAAGTGCACAGTCGTTTTCTATTTAATCTACTTTAAAGTGTGAATTTTGTTACCAATTTGAATATATAAAAAGTTTGAAAAATAATTTCCAGTTCATTGCAAAATCCTCTTAAAAGCTTAAAAAATACACTTTTGTATGGTTTGATGGTTTATATTTTTATTTAAAGAGTCCAAGCAACAAATTTGTATCAAGTGTGTCAGTTAAGCTATGTACAGACGGATGTCAGATCTTACAATATTGCCAGTAAAATGTGCTAAAAATTTCTTACAACCGTGTGAACTGGCAATTTTTCGTCAGACGACGTTGCCAGAGAAAGCATTGTCAGTCCATTGCAAGACTAGCAACTGACAACATATTGTCAGACATCTTACAATCGTGTGAACACATTGTAAAATTATTGCCAGATATTTGTCAGACATTTTAATATTGTCAGATGTGCGAAGTTCATGCATCTGACAATGGCGTCATTGTAAGATAATTCTTTCTATGGGCAACACTGCACACGCTTGATTTTAAAGAAAAAGTTTATAATAAAATATATGCAGACAAAATCATTGCAATTGCTTCTTTATGGTCCATAATAATTTATACTTTCACTTTTACATTTAACACAAACACAAACGATAAATATTTAACAATGGCCAACAAATGGTTTAAGTCTGGCAACGCATAACAACAGATCGAACAATTTGTGCATATGACAACCGTGTGAACTGACAATTTTTCTACTGACGATTTTGTCAGATGAATTTATTGTCATACAACCGTCTAGCAATAAATTGTAAGATTTTCTGACATCCGTGTGAACTGACAAGAAATATTGTGCTGGCAATTTTCGATTGACAGTACATTGTCAGCACATTGCCAGATCTGACAATATTGTAAGATCTGACAATCGTCTGTACATAGCTTTAGTTTAAAAAGCCATAAAATTTTATTCTTACCTGCGGCCTAGTACAATATTTCCCAGCAAAAAATGTCAGTCTACTTCAGTTTATGCGGAGGAGTCTTTATAAAGACAACTTTCAGTTGTTCACCTAAAAAGCACGAGCGTTGTTGAATAATAAGCATACCCCGATTGTAGTAAAGTATGGCAGAATTCGCATTTAGTTAGGAGTAAAATAATTATAGTATTTTAGTTTTGCCTATCGATACTCGTGTAATAATTCCTAAAATATTCTTACTTGTCAGAAGGTTAGGAAAAGTTGTTTTTAATAATAATAATAATAATAATATCTCCAAAAATAATAATAAACATAATGGGACAGAGTTAACTAACAATAGTGACAACAAGTCTCAGAGTGTCTCAAAGCACATAAATTTGTTTAACGCTTAAGATTCATAGGTCTTATTTTATAAAGATATGTATAAACGTGGGATGGCCTTATAAATTCTTTTGCAAAAACTATAAAGAGAGGCCTGGATCATTTAAGGTTAGCAACAAGCAAATTAAGAAAAAAAATGGAGTTTAGTTAATAATTGGCCTTGCCCAACACCCTGCAGTCCAAATAGAATTTTTCGCATAAAATGTATCAATACCAAGCAGAAGGCATAAAACTCGAAAAATACACTATTTATAATAAGAAAAAGATGCATGCGGAGTTTCATCAAAATCGGTCACGCCCACCGTCCACTGCCTATATAAGTTTTTTATTTTTTATTTATCATTCGTAATTTCTTTGACTACGTCAGCACAATCCAAATCCTGTTTGATTGACTCATGTTATCAGCTGCAATATCTGATGAAATCAGTAAGTGACGAAAAAAGTCAGTGTTTGTCTAAACTCTATTGAGATTCCTAGAAAACATTAATATTCACATCCGAAAATCCCCAGAATAATTTTTTTTTTTAATCTAAAATGGACTTTTCCATCTGTATTTTATTATGTTTTATTTAAAGAGAAATGCTATATTTAAAAAAAATTAATGAGAAATGGTGTTATTAAGACAATTCTACATATACATATGTAGCACTGGATTTAGTGAAAATATAACTAATTTCTTGCTTAGCACCCTTGCATGCACCTTTCTTAAATTTTTCAAAAATACAACCACAATTTTTCGAAAAAAAAAACAGAAGCAGATTTCATATATAAACAATTCTCTACGAAACTGCATCATTCGATCTTGGGAATTGACAGTTAGAAAAATATAATTTTTGACACCAAAATCCCTCTGGGCTACCTACATACCAAAAGTATATAGTAGTTCCGCTGCCGTGCCGGCCCGCCTAGTGGTGTAAACATATTTAATTTTTCTTAACCGTCCTACATTCAATGATAGTTAAAAAAAATAAATATATTACAAACAAAATACTGCATTGAAATCATAAGTTATAATATCGTTCGAAAATGCAGTGCTTTAATTAGTGATTTTTTATGGGAATTGTTACAATTTAAGTTTAAAATTTTTTAAACGCACTAATAATCCCAAATTAATATTTTACTTATTAAGTAAAATATTTTTTTTTATTAAAAATACATTGAAATTGATTATTGAGGGGCTTAGCTGGATCCTATGCGCATTTCCCTATTGCTAATGCAGATCATAGGGAACCTTTATCCAAAGCTTCTTAGAACAACTAGAGTTATTATATTATAAACTTTCATTTAAACAAATGAGAAGCTCATAACAAATAACAAAGTTAAAGCAACAACTCAATAATCAACATGTTTTTTATTTTCTTACTTTACCATTGCTACATTGGCTGACTTTTTTCAGCTTCAAATTGTAGTCGCAAGAGTATGTAAAAGAAAATAAATATAAATAACAACAACAGCTATTTAACAATAGAGTGTTGCCACGCAAGTATTTTTCTGACCGGGTGCAGTCAAGTTAATAATTAGTGTTTTTTTATGGGAATTGTTACAATTTAAGTTTAAAATTTTTTAAACGCACTAATAATCTCAAATTAATATTTTACTTATTAAGTAAAATATTTTTTTTTATTAAAAATACATTGAAATTGATTATTGAGGGGCTTAGCTGGATCCTATGCGCATTTCACTGTTGCTAATGCAGATCATCAGGGAACCTTTACCCCAAGCTTCTTAGAACAACTAGAGTTATTATATTATAAACTTTCATTTAAACAAATGAGAATCTCATAACAAATAACAAAGTTGAAACAAGAACTCAATAATCAACATGTTTTTTATTTTCTTACTTTACCATTGCTACATTGGCTGACTTTTTTTTTTTTTTTTTTTTGCTGGGTTGCGCCACAATAATAAAGCGTTACCAGCTTCTGCAGGTTAAATAGATGTTTGTCTCTCTAACGTTTTAAATTGTAGATTTTATTTTGAGTTTATCAAAAAGAGCGGTTTCTTTCAATAATTTTAAAATAATATATTAAAAAAAAAAATAAATAACTGAAAATTCACCGTAATATTTTCATTTTGCAATTTTTATTAGAAATCATTGAATAAGAAACTAGATAAAATTATGCATTCGATTTAACAACTTAAGCCTTAAATACAACTGGTACGAAGGCAAAATTTGTGCACATTAAAATGCACACAATCACTGCGTCATGGAAATTCGTAATTCTAAACGAAATGTACGGTTGTATATTTACGTTTCTTACGTTGGAAAAGGAGGAATAAATTGGAGCATACAAAATAGTTTTACGTTATTTTAAGATGTTTGCCATACTCGTACTAATTATATATATTAGTTTGAATTTTCTTCTCAAAAATATCTTTCCTTTGATACCCATATCATGGGGGTGCATAAATAATAATAATCCCTTAATTTGGGAGCAACCGCAGTTTTGAGGCGGCCGCCATTTTAAGTTTAGAATGATTTAGTTTCATTTTGAGATACATATCTTATTGAAACCCTGTTCGTTTGATACCCACATCATTAACCAACTAAAAAATGGTTAAACACACATAGAACGGAGCATCTGAAATGGGTGAAAACCTGTAACCGATACCAAGCTGGACCAATTTTTCGTCTCTGAAAACCCCTAGACTGTTGTTTTGTAAATAAATCGGGGCTTTTCGTGTTTGAGTGTCAAAACGAAATATAAAACCAGAAATTTTAGCTTGAAAATGTACCGCGTTACCTTAGCACCGTATTACCATTTTATTGTAAATTTTTTGTTTTTGTGTCATTTTAAAACGATCCTGAAACGAAAATAGTACGTCATTTTTCCATTAAACTTTAAAAGGCAGCAAACTGCAAACCTTTGTCTTTGGCTTATAGTTTATTAGTTTAATTTCGCACAACTTGTAGCTTTATTAATTGGGCTTGTTTTTGATGTGTAAACATCTATACGCTAGGGGGTAAAATTCCATTTCACAATACAATCACAAATCGGTGTGAGCTACATATGTATGAGTGTATTAGTGTTTGAAAGAACCCTGCAGAAAGTGCGAATAGTGAAAATGTACTGAGTCGCTTTTGACTTTATCACCAGTACTACTCTACAATTATTCCCCATACAATACTTTATGCTATAGACATTTAGCATGTGCTTGTCATTGAAAATCTACTAGTAACACTAAAACAATTGACTAGGTAGTGAATTCATAGTTCTTATGGGAACATGGAGACATACCAACCAGACATTTACTGGTACATTTCTATACCTTACGTACATACAAATTTATGTATATTGACAAGTTGTTGCAAAATCCACCAGGAATACACCACATCTGTATCTTTCTCTATTTCTTTCATACTGACGAATAGAAGAGAAATTGTAGACAATGTAACTACTACTAGAATTTTAGTGTTGACATGGAGACACTTGGCCCCAGTGTGACTGCAGGGAAGCAATACAAACTTATTTACAATATTGTAAATACATAGGAATTTGCTGGTTTTTGTTTGTTTTATTTAACTTGATAATTGCTTTATTAGGGTTCCGTACACTAAAGGTGAAAATGAACCGTAAGAGCTACGGACCTGAAATTTGGACACAGTGTGTAGACATTTGGCCACTACAACAGCAAATACATGAGAGTTAAAAATTAAAGGGTGTTCCAAAACGAGCAACGAAAAATTTTAAAATCCCATGTAATATACATACAATTGTATGTAACTATGTTACATATGTACACTTGAAATTTTAAAAGTTAGTGTATTTCTATACAGACTACAACAATTAACACTAAATTTAAAAAATTTAAATCAATGGGTGTTCCATCAGTTAATGCAATTTTGACTTTGTAATTTTGACAATTTGCTGTATGTTGGAAACCGTAGGAGCAAAACTTGAAATTTTCAAAAAGGGTAAAACTAAAAAATCAAAACAATATAAAATCGCCAAATCTTAAAAAGCGCCAAAAAAAAATCGCCAAAACGAAAAAAAGCACCAAATTAAAAAAAATTCTAGGACTAAAATAAATCGCGAAAAACCGGAAAAATCGCCAAAATGAAAAAAAACCCTTAAAAAAAATCTCCAAAATGAAAAAAATCGCCTAAATAAATAAACCCCAAAAACAGAAAAAATCGCAAAATGAAAAAAAAAACGCAAAAATGAAAAAACCAAAAAAAACAGAAAAAGTCGCCAAAATGAAAAAAATCGCCAAAATGAAAAAAATTGCGAAAATTAAAAAAACCCAAAAAGAAAAAAAAAACGCCAAAACGAGAAAAAAGCGATAAAACTGAAAAAATCGTTTAAACTGAAAAAACTTAAAAAAGGAAGAAAGCTATATAAAAAAATGATCAAAACCGAATGTGCGCGACTCAAAGTCGCACTTTACTGAATTTATTTTAATTGCATTGCGTACACAACAACAAGAACAGCAACAACTAAACGATGAACAACAGGAATTAAAAATTAAAAAGTAAATGTAAAGGCATTTACCATAGATGAGCACTGCAGGTACCACTAAAATTTAAGTAAAAATAAGAAAAATATTTTAACCATTAAATTTTTACTGATTACTAAAATTTTTTCTACAATTTTTATAAATTGCCTAAATGATTTATTATATGATGAGGTGCATTGCATTTTCAGTAATCAGTATTCATAATGAAATTGTACCAAGTGACTAAATGTTTTTCATACAAAAGTTTCAAAATTAGAATGAAAAAAACTTTGCCACTTGCTACAATTTTATTATGAATACGGCCCTACGATTTTACTGGTAATGCAAACTAAATTTTATTAGCAGTAAAAATTTACTGAATTTTTTCAGTAATCAGTAAATTTACTGCTTATTGCAATTTTTAATGCAGTACATATACATACATATCGATGGTCTACTAACGCAACCTCGTAACTTAAGAACTACTACTTTTCAGGAGAGTCAAAAAATGATTTATAACAAGTATTTAAACATTTTTAATATATGTTTTTTTATAATCTAATTACTTGGATGATTTTTGTTAAATTTTCAATTAAATACTTGTAAATTTTCATTAAATACTTGTTATAAATAATTTTTTGTCTCTCCTGAAAAGTAGTAGTTTTTAAGTTACGAGATTGCGTTAGTAAACCATCGATATACTGCAGTGTGCCCATTTACTAACCAAATAAGTTTAATAAAACAAACAAAAACCAACAAATTCTTATGTATTTACAATATTGAAAGTTTTGATAGTTTTTATTAATTAATTTAAAAAAATATACTAAAGGCATAAGTACTTCCAACTTAAAAAAAATTTTTCATTACTAGATGTTTACACATCTCCTCTGTGATCGGACTCACATTGCTTTTTTTAACAATTAGCCTTATTTCTAACCATTTGACATAATTTCCGTCTAAATCGTACTCAAATATTAAAGTGGCTGAAAAATGATTTGTGTATATTTTTTCTGTTCTTTTTTAGCTGGTTGCAAAAATAAGCCTAAAGTAAGGCGAACAATTTATATTTATAAATTCATTAGTTTGACGTTAAAAAGCAAAATTTATATATATGCCAAAGATGGCATAGTGAATAAAAAGGTATTCACTCACGAGCAAGAAAAGTTACTTGTGAACAGCCCAGGTTTTCTATTATGTTCATACATGCTCACGTGAGTGTATGGAAGATATAGTCACGCTCATGAGGTTTTGTTTTACTATATATTGACACTTTATTGCTGGACTTATTATCATGCATGACATGCTGGATTCATGTTCACTGCTTTGTAATAAATATGTGCTAAATCTTTAGTTATGTTTAAATTATGACAATTAATCATCTAATTTTTCCTAAACATATATTTCCCGTTTTGAATAGTCAAATGAATATTTTGCAGCCAGCACTTGCTTCAAAATAAAAATTATAAAAAAAGTATATGTACTCGTATATGAATGCGCTTGTACACTTTTTTTCTGATTTGGCTTAAAGCCAAAAAAAAATTTCACTTTAGCAGTGACATTGCCGCAAGATTTTTATAACAAAATTGTTTATGATGTTTGCACTTCTTAAAATATATATTTTTTTATATATTTTTGCTGTTTTTGTTGTTTTTTTTTGCGAAGAACAATGCATTTACAGCCGAAGAAATAGTTTTAAAGGTTATTTATTTATTATTCTACTTTGAAGTGTTTTATTTTTAAATTATTTGTGTGTGAATAAATTTTTAAAATACATGCACACTGATAGTTAAACAAATGAGATGATTTAATAACATACGAGGTGTGACCAGGAAGACTCTGTGAAATAGATTACGCATGCAAGAATCAGCCGAGGTTTTTAAAACAAAGTCAAATTGCAAGAAGTTCTTTTATTTTTGTCGTTTTTTTAATATATCAGTAAATATTTTTAAAAACTGTTCTGAGTTTTATTTTTTTTTCTCTAAAATTTCTGCTTAAAAATAGAATTTAACCGCGGTTGTTTATTAACAAGCTAGCGAAATTACTTAAAAATTTATTAAAGCTATCGGCGATATACTAGCTGGAAATTGGAGATGTGATCGTGATTAGTTTTTACTCAAGCTCATCTTAAAATATTCTTAATAATGCACGATCTTATTTTCAAGTTTCAACAAAAAGGGAATCATGAGCAGGGAAACTTGAGCTCACGAGTTTAACTTTTTTCAAACTTTATTTTTTTATCACGCTGATACATACTCACGTGATTGAAACCACAACTTTCTAAAAGCACTTGAGCGGTATTCAACTTTTAATCTGCGTAGTCGGTGTTACATTTGTCAGGGGCTTGCAAAATTCTACAAAAATTAAAGGAGTTGGCAAAATGGATGCCACGTTCTCTTAAAATATGGATAATAATATCACCCATGCGACTTAAGATCTGTACAGATGCTTGTCAAATCTCAATTTTTATCTCACAATGTTGCCAGTTCATTGCAAACATACCAGTTGGCAAAAAGTTGTCAGATGTCAGACAATCGTGTGAACACATTTCGTTGCCACTTTTAGACAGTTTACTATTATCAGATCACTGTTACAGAATTGTTTTATTGGCAATACAGTTTGGAAGGAAAAAGCTCTAGATTACTTTATAGTTTTCATTTAACACAAACACAGAAGATTGATAGTTCATAATTTCTGTCATATTCTTTGAGTCTGGCAATGCCTAACAATAGATACGAAAATTTTTGCATAACAACCATGTGAGTTGAAATTTTTTTTACTGAAATAAAATCGCCTGGAAATAAATTGTAAGTTATGCTGACAAATTGGATACATTTGTAACAATAAATCATCTACTGGAATTTTTTTATTGTCAGTACATTGCCATCACTTTGCGAGATCTGACAATTATATGAGATCTGACAACCGTCTGTATAGAGAGAATAATAGCAACCTTGTCGTGAATAGTTTTTTTTCAATCATAGACACCAGGTGCCTGTTTCTCAAATCTCAAAAGTGTTGTAATACAAGTGAAACGGTTGTGAAAATATATCATTTTCAAATAAAAAAATATATTTTCACAATTGTTTTACTTGTATTACAACTCCTCTCAATTTTGCGAAACGGGCCCCAGAAATTAAACTGCTAGGTTAACGTTTACATTCAGAGAAAATATAATACCATACGTGCTCGATAATTATAACATCGGAACATACATATGAGTATATTACTGGCTTGTAGGAAATGTTAATCGATTGTCAACCAATATTAACTAAATGAGACTTTTTTCAAACATTATATGAGTGGCACGCGATTACGAATTAAAAGTAATGTGCCGGGAAATCAGAAATATGCTCTAAAAAAAGGGTTTTATGCGCATTCAATATGCACTAAAAACTTGAAAATATGCACCATAAAATAAAAAATTTGTTCTTAAAAATTACATACATTTTTTTATTTATAAATGAAAACAAATTGTTTTAAAAAATTTTAATTCAAATTGCACATATTTATAATGAGACAAAAATAAAATAAGAAAAGGAAACAATAAAAAATTAAAAAAATAATAATAATAATTTGGGTTGAAGTATACGTTAAAAGAAAATTTTTGTTTCTTTGAAACCGCAGTAAAAATTTAAATTCAACTTTAAAAGAGACTACGGTATCAGAATTAAAACTTTGGAGCTGTATTTTGGACAAATAAGTCAAGCTTTTTTCTTATAATTGTTATTGCAATAAACAACAAAATATTGACCTTGATTTTCACATCTAATGTTGCTTCTAAGTTTACACTGATGCAATCGGGACAGAGTTCGTCACAAATATCAAAGGCAAATTTTTATTGAAACTAAAGTCCGTCATAACTGTTCATAATGAATAAGAAAAATGTATACATATATTACATGTTCTATTGGAAGTGAGATTTAGATGGCAAAAAAAAGTTAAAATTTTGACCAACAGATAGACGAGTTGTAAGCATATTATAATAAAAAAAATTATATAAAGTATCAAAATATGCCCTTTAAGCATCAAATATGCTCTAAAAATTCAAAAAATGCTACATATGTAAGTGTAAGACTGAGATATGCAAAAGCATGCTTTAAAGGGTAAAATATGCAAGAATATGCACTAAAAAATCGATGCCAAAATTCATAAAAATTTCTGAAACGGATAAATATCTTATCTTCACATCAATACGCCACACAATAAAAAACATGCAATTGCATATTTGCGGTTTCCCTGGTAATGAGCTATTTACACCTGGACAGCGCTGCCCTTAAGAAATTTAAAAAGTCTTTAATTTTAATAGTATAAAAAGTGTTGGAAAAAGGAAAAGATAAAGTTCCCATTAATTTTTTAAACACGGAAATTCAAAATTTTATACATGAATTTTATTCATAAAAAAGTTATATCCAGTAAATGGAAACTACAGAATCAAAAATTAAACGATGTTTTTGGAACCGTTCAAAATCGTACGTAGAGAAGGTCCTAGAAATTGGAAAAATTAAAGGAAAGCTAACCCAAAATATATGTGAAATAGCATATCTTCCATATGTTTTTAAAAAGACTTATAGATCGGACCTCATGCATATCTCATAATATTTTATCACATGAAACAGTTTTGTGTGTCTTGAGGTTAGATCACAAACGTATATGAATCATTCTTAATGTGTTACGAAGGCTGACAAGTATTATGCAAAGAATTTGGTTTGTGGCTTATATAAAAGTATTCATATAAATACTTTAACATATTATATGATTATATTAATTGCCTCTTTAACTCATCAAGATTTAAACAGGCAATACGAGTACGTTAACTATTTTTTCGAGATTTTTGTGTTACTTGTCTTTCTTTTCAGTGTCGTTGTGTTCATATACCCAGAATATTTAGTAGTCTAACAAACTGCAAGCAAGTGCCAAATATTTTATTGTATTAAACGTGCAAAACGGCTAATGAAATTATAAATTTATGGCAAAGCTGGAAATGTATTTGCATAATAATAACGGACGAATGATTCACAGTTTGTACATAAAAATTAGAAGAAAATTTGAATTGTCTCATTTAGAAATAGATTATATACGAGGCTTGTGCAAAAAGAATTAAGTTACATTACTCAAAATATATATGTACATATTTTTTTTTAAAGAAAAGTAACACTCAGGCAATTAATGCCTACTACTATTACTAGGTGTTACCTTCTTTAGGAAAGGGATAGTGATAGAAGACAAGGTGCTGAAGGAAGAGATAGAAGAAAGCTTCATTCTTTTACAACTCTGCTTTTTGCACCCTTTTTTTTAATAATGCAGTCTTGCAGCGCCTTTTTGTGTTAAATTTTGAAGCTATGTTTAGTAGCCATTTTATTGGTTATTTTACTACGCCGATGATTTTGCTACAAAATACCGACGAAGGAGGGCGCTCTGATGTTACATTAGGATTAGCATCTGTTGAAGTCGGTATAGTTTAGTGACCAGTGACTTGAACTTTCCTACAACAACTGATGCAAAGGGACTCTAATAATGCACATCAGAAAAATGCGTGGTGTTGTTATTTTAATGACTGTCGGATACAAGGATTGAACCCAGGATCTTGAGTTTTGTAGTCAACGTGCTAACTACTTCATTCAACGCAGTTTTGTGCAATCTAGAAACTACACGCATTTCACTGCAGCCTTAAAATGGTACTTCTTATATATAATGATTTTTTTTCTATCCTCACAGCTTTTCCTGTAGGCATCTTGAGCAATTGCGACTTTTGGCTCCTTAATTGTAGCAGCCTAGGTTTGGAGCTTTCTCCAATTTTTTCAGCAGCTATCAATAGTAAATATTTACATAATTAAATCTTGGTAAACAAGCAAATAATTTATTCTGTAGGTGGTTCGATTGATTTATTTAGTGCAATTTTCCCTTGCTGGAGAGTTTGAATGAACTTGAGGGAATATTCAATAATGATGTCATTTCTAATATCTATACATACTCATGTTAGTAAATGTATAATATATATCTAATTTTCAGCTCTACTTTGCATTAATCAATGTGAGTATATTTTCTCAGCTGTAATTAAGCCATGAGGAAGTGGTGTACTTTAGCTGATTCGTAATAAATATGTATGTATGCACATTAACCCTCGTCTGTCAACTAAACAATTATTTCAAGTTCAAGGGCACGGTCACACTTGGCAAATATTTCATGATAGACAATCTGCCAATTTTGTTAATTATTTCTTCCGTAGGTCCCGGTTCACACACTGCAATTTTAGTTTAACAAATTTTTACTTTATGGGTGAGATACGAAAATATGATGACTCCCCTTTTCATTATCTTCTCTCTCTCTCTTTCTTTCTCTTGCATGCACTCAAAACTTTCTTCAGTAAAATTACCGTGCTTAAACCTTGCATACATATGTATATAATAATATACAAGTTGGAGCAAAAGTAATTATTTAATTTCAATTTGCTGACATTTTTTTTTTACAGATGGCGTCAAATGTCAGTGTGCTCTAATCATTGTTGCTATTTTAGTATTTTCACTGCTAGATTTACCATATTCTTTCGTAAAAAAGCATTAATGTTTTTAAAAAATCTGCCAAAGAACTTATGTTAATTTATAATTTAACATTTTATTTATTTTTTTCTTAATAACATTCTAAAAGATACTTTGGCCCAATTTAGCGTTCTCCCATCATAATTTTCTATCAACGCTAGCTCCAATATTTATGATGTAGATGCATACATATCGTTAGCTTAATACTTATTTTAAGTTGAGATTTTTGCATTTTTCGATGCATTAAATATTTTTCTATCGAGCTATACAAGAAGCCCAATTTCAAAAAACAATGACTTAGGACTTTCTATATTAAAATAGCGAAAGGAGAGAGAAAACTTATACTATTTGTATTTTGTTTAATCCGTAAATATCGTATTTACACTTCGTCGTATACCGCTTATATAAAATTGATATTTTGCTAATCTGATAATCTCGCACTTACTTAGACCCTGATAGTTTTTCATAATTTGTGGAAATTACTTTTATAGTATATATATGAAGTTGTCGTCAGATATTTTTAAAACCTTTGCAATTTTGCTTTGTTGCAACAGTGCAAATTTTGCCGTGAACACCTTTACTATATTTGAAAATATTATGGAATTTCTGTTTAGTCCTGTAGAATGTGGATGAAAAGAATGTCGTATTCTTATAAATGACAAAAAAGAGCTTTGCTTTCATAAAAAGTTTATTTCATATCATTTGCATCAAACACCGAAGTTAACCGTATTACCCCAGTACTGTACTACCATTCCAATGTAAAGTTGTTAATTTCACGTATAGTTTTAAAACGATACTCAAACAAAAATGGAGCCGATTATTATATACGAGTGATATGCATGTGTTTCTTTAAAATTAAAAAATGAGTTTGAAGATGCGTTATATATATAAGAATAAGAACTTTTTAGATAACAAAGAATTTAATTTTTTTCCAAAGATCTATGGCTAAAATCTGCTATCAAAACTTTTTAAAGGAAACTACATTTTTTTACAGAACTAGTTAGCGAAGTTTTGACACTTTGTTTTTACTTTTTAATAAAAACTTTTAACAATAAAAAAAATATCGCTCATTTACTTCAGAACTAAAAAAATCTAGTTTGACAGAATATGAGTTTAAAAGTTTTCAATTTACACACAACTTAAGAGGAAAAGAACATTCTATTTTGCTTTCAAAAGTTAAGTAAACAACATATCATCATTAACTCAAAAATTTTATTTTTTGACTTATGGCGTTGTTTGAGTAAATAAGCGATATGTTAACAACAAACTAAAAAATAAATAAATTGCTCACATTATAAAATGCACAATATACATTTTGCACATTTACAAGAGTTGACGTGACTAACTTTGTTTAATAAAATATTTGCGCACCGTCTGACCGGTCCTAACACTTTCAATAGCATGTTTAATTACTTAGTAATTAAAAATGAACGTTTATTAATTAAGAAATTATCAATTGCAAAATATGTGTATATGGGCGTAATAAACAATATAACAAATATCTAAAAAATTTTCAAGATATTTCAATTAAAACGTGATTAGCCAGCCGGTGAAGCAAATAACACTAACAGACGGCGATAACAAGATTCATGAATGATTTTTTTTTTAATTTTATTTTTCTTTTAAATTTTATTTTAAATTATTATTTTGCTTGTTTCTTATTTTCACAAAACTTTTGCTAATATCAATAAGAAAACTGCTGCTCATGTAAAGAGCAGTTGATGGAGAAAATAATGAGAACAGTAAAAAAATAAGTATTATGACAATATTTCCAGTTCACTGAAGTGGATAACAAGTTTCTGTATAGCAAATTATTGTAATGTATGTATGTACATACTTGTGCGTCTTGTCGTGCAACTGAAAAAGCAATAGAAGCTACATATCTTTTCTTAGTTAATACATATTTATTATATTTATTATTAATTGTATTTAGTTGAAATGTTACGAATTTACAATTCAAGAAATGATTTTGCATTATTTTTTATTCTTCTGTTATTGGAGATGTAAGTGGTTTTTTAACCCACAGTCGAATCGTCTAGAAAATTTTTATGAAAATCGCTCAAAAAAATTAGTGCTTCTCATATAAATTTTCTACTCAAGTCGGCGTTCTGGGTTAGGGAAATAGGCTGTTAATACATAATTAATGTGATTTTCTTTAAAAAGGCAATATAAGTTAAATTTAGGTCAGTTAGGGCCACATTTACTGTCATTAGTTAATTACACTAGTTTACAAAATTATATTTTTTTCATGTACATTTGATGAGAGGTAATTTTCCTTATGTATTTTCTTCCGCTGAATTCGAAAATCAAGGTTAAATTTTTTTTTATGGAACAGTTTTCGTGATATTGAAATTTTTTCATTGTCAAATGTATATTTTCGGTGTAAACAAGTGTTATTAGTAAACTAAAATTATAACTATTGTTTAACTAATACTTCATATTCACAGTGCATTGTTTAACTATTTGTTAACCAATGACATTTGGCAGTTTAAGTAATGGTATACAAAGAGCTGTGAACCAAATATTATTGGTTAAACTATTGCTATTAGTTAACTAATGACTGTAAATTTGGGCCTTATCTATTTTGAATGAGCTTTTCTTTTAATATGGAATATTATTATATGACCGTCGCACTGTGGGGAAATAAAAATTAGTCTATAGTTCTAAACGGATAGTTCAATTTATTGGAAACTTCACACAGACCTTAGCGGGTTATACCCGAGCTTACGTTCTGAATGTTGTGTTCTTTGGGAGACTAGAGCCACAGTGAGTGTAAATAGGGCGCCTTGACAAAATTAAAATTTTAAAACGGTGAAAATTTTTTATTTCTAATTCGATTTTAAAATTAATTAATTTAGTTCTCATGAATTTTTCTAATTATGATTTGCAGAAGAAAAATGTTATGCATGTGGGTTATATCTATAATTTCGAAGACATTTAAAGTTAAGACATTAAGTTAAAATTTTTATCTTTTGCTTATCTGGGTCTGGTTTTTTGCGGATATTCATTCACTTATTATGTTTTATTTTCAAGTACTTAAAATATTTGTATATATATATATATATATATATATATATATATATATATATATATAATTATATATAAATAAAATATATAATTAAAAAAAGGGGTGTTATAAGTTTGTAGTATGTGTCTGTGTATCTGTGTGTCTGTCCGTGTCCACGTGCAGACCAAACGGCTAGACCGATTTTGATCAAGATTTTTCTCTTTGAAAGGTGACTTGATCGAGAAGGTTCTTAGCTATGCGTTAAGAAAATCGGTCCATCCGTTTAGAACATATTACATCTTTTCTTACTTACTTTTTCATAAGTAAGGATTTAATTATTTGTTTATTATTTTTTCTTTCATTCTAAATTGACTTCACATTCACTATCAATGTATGCATACCGTGTGATAGCTTCGAAACTTTCCTACTGTAAAAGTCAGATGGCGATGTCAGTTGAGAGAGAGAGAGAGCGTTCTATATTGAAATAAAAAAATCATGTGATGTCAACTGTTTTTTTTTTATCATCCCAATTGAGAAGGGTGATTTGTAAAGGGTGATCAACAATAACGCAAGATTTAAATTTGGCGCCATTCGAAGTGTCATTGTTTGACATTTGAACAATTGTTATTGTTTGCTAGTAGAAGGTACGAGGTTAGTAAAAATGGAGCGCTACACGAATGAACAACGCATTCTCATTGTGAAGTTGTTTTACCAAAATGGTGAAAGTTTTGCGGCTACAGTTCGCAAATTTGCGATAAATTTGGACTCACAATAATGCTCCAAAAGAGTCAACTGTAAAAAGATTAATGGATAAATTTACCGAAACTCGGTCTGTTAGTGATGTAAAGACAACAACGCGCCTTCGACCAGGTCGAACGACCGAAAATGTCGCAGCTGTACGCTCAAACGCAGGTCAAGCGCAAACAGTCAATGGTGTTCGGTATCGTGCAATGATAACCAGTTTTTTCGTGCCTAGAATTGAAGAAATGAATGTGGAGGGCATGCGGTTTCAACATGCATACAGCCAGAGAAACAATTCAATTGCTACATCAGTCATTTCCCGGTCGTGTTATTTCGCGTTTTGGAGACCAGAATTGGCCGCCTAGATCGTGCGATTTAACACCATTAGACTTTTTTCTTTGGGGTTTTTCGAAGTCGATGGTTTACGCGAATAAGCCGACGACGACTCAAGCCTTAAAAGAGGAAATTGGACGCTGCATTAATAAAATACCGCAGCATTTATGCAAAGCGGCCATTGAAAATTTCATTAAAAGATCGCGTGTGTGCCAGCAAAGCCGCGGCGGCCATCTGCCCGATTTGTTGTTCCACACATAACCTCATTTTGTCTACTTTACGATATCATAAAGTTTCACGATTTTTTTTTTAAATATCTGTGTTTTATTTAAAATTTAAATCTTGCGTTCTTGTTGGGACACCCTTTATATACATATGTTTGCAACTTTTGACAGACCTCTCTAGTTGCATATGAGTCACAAAACTGTCAGATGTAAGAAAAATATAGTTTGAAACCAGCTTTACTATTTACATTTTTATATGCAATATATTATATACAATACATACTTGATAAAAAAAAAATTATTTTATTAATAAATATTTCTCTTTGTTTAATCTTTTTAGGTAAGATTCTAATTTAAGCCCGGAAGCTGTGAAAAATAGCAAGTAATAACCACCAACAGTCCATATTGGGTATGTTGAATATTTTGAATTAACAATATTGTTTTTAATCCCGCAGTAAAACTTTTTTCTTACCACATACTGTTAAAGCGGTCAAACATGATCGTTACAAGCGTCAACGAAAAATTATGCATATACTCGTATGTATGTACATTGAACGCATTGTACATGAGAATACATTAATAAACGTTAATAAGAATTTTACATAAATTTATATATTATAGTTACAGTAATGTTTACAATAATAGCAGCAAAATTTGTATTTTTCTTTAAAAAAAATTAAGTCAGTTAATTGTACTCTGAAAATTTTATGCGATATGCATAATTTTTTTGGAAAATAAATTGAATAATATTTTTTCAAATGCAATAAAAAATGTTGCTAGTGTTGGGCACACTGCTGCAGATGTAAGTGAATACTCGTATATGAAAACGCCGCAAAGTAAATTTATGTAAAACGTTTTCAAAATCATAAAATTAAAATTATATTTATCAAAAGATATACATATAGTCACCTAAAATCCCAAAGGCCGTAACTACACGTTTTACTCTTTTACAGGAGAAGCAAAAAAACTTGTTAATCTAAGACTATTATTATTATTGTTAGGTGCCAAATTAAATAATGAATAAAATCGATATTTTTGAACGTATGTGAGTAAAGTTTTAAGGCAAGATTTACTTTGGTTGATCACATCATAGTCAATCAAAAAGTCCATTTTGAGTTTCTGGATGATGCGGCCTTTTGGATTTTAGGTAACGATATATAAAATTTAAACTCAATTTAACAATTATTGGAATACACTTGTACTTACAAGCGGTTTGATGTTACATTAATGCACTCTGTAACTATTCAGGCATTCAAATTAAATTGAAATGAAATGAAGTAGAATTATTTTTTTTTCATTCATATAACCATTAGTTATTGAAAAGAAGGTCACCATTGACACAAAATGACACATTTATTCAATTAACCTTAAAACCCGAAAAATATTAGAAGTAATAATTTATTAACAAGAAGATTTTCTATGTTATAAAACGCTTTCAAGTACGCTGTCTGCACTATGTGAAAATGTTCAAAAGCTTGGAAAAAAATCGTTAGCGAACACCTGTAAAAAATTAACAAAATCTAAAGTGACAAATATGACCACTTTTGTATACAACGAAAAAGAATTTGAAATATGCTGCAAATGTAAATTGGAATCCTACTACAGGGTGTCTTAAAAGAAAATGTATATTTAGTGGTTCGTTTAAGGAAACACGATAGCCCAATGCAATTCTCAGATGTACATAATTTAATGCCTGACGGAAAGTTTTCGTGGCGGTAAGCTCCGCCTTGTAATTTTGCAACTTTGGTTTTGTTCTTAATTTTGTGCCTAAACTGACCGTCTGAACTAGCTGCACCCAAGTCTAATTGTCATTACATTAGGATCATCACTAACAGACTGATTAATGATTATAAAAGCTCAGTTATCCGACTGTAATGGAATGTAACTGTAAGGCTAGGAAACAGCTGATCGATATTGTTATGTGAACCGTAATGTACAGAATCTTACATTCCGGTTACATCTCTATAACCGTTTTCAATACTTTTCACATAACAATATCGATCAGCTGTTTCCTAACGTTGCAGTTACATTCCATTACAATCGGCTTACTGAGCCGATGATCTTTATCCTACCAATTTTGATTTTCCGATCTGGTGTTGGACCTTTTAGACTTTTTGCTGATTTTTCGAATGCTTGGTATATCATTTAAGTAGAGATAATCCGTAATATTGCTGAATCTTCCACACGCTACGAACGCCAAATTATTAGTTTTATAAAACAGTTCTGCTCCAAGAAAGGCTCCATAGCGACTTAATTGCCAAAAGTCCCGTTATCGATTGAAAAACCTTGCACTCTCCTGAAGTTGTAAACTTCATTTTGACACACCCTGTACCTAATTCGTTTTATTCATGAATCTCAAACAAGAATCTTGAATTTTTGTACTGTCAACTTTATAATATTTCAAAGTACGTCTGTCCGAGGCTACAAAATAATTTACTAAATCGATATTTTCACATACTCGAATGTTTTTAAAGCAATTTTTGGTAACTGATGTATGTATGTATAGTTTTTTCTTAAAATAAACTAAGTTTAAAGAAGAGAGAAACTGGAAGTAAGTTAATGCCAAAAAAAAAACAAATAATAATAAAATTATATAATTAATTTTATTAAATAATTTCTAATAAAAACATGTATTTCAAATTATATATAAAATTAAAATCAAACTTCCGTTACAAACAACCACAAATCACTAATTCCATAGAAGTTCAACTAACAAATTTTAAAACACGTTCTTCTTTTCCCACTTGTTATCATCATATTTTTATGATTCATTCTGTGGATCATATAACCATGTTAATATAATTAACTTTTATTAACTAATAGCAAATACAACAATACAAAAATAGAAATAGCAGCAAAAAATAAAACAATAATATAGCCGGCAGCAGTTCGCCAGTCGGTCACACGACCATGATTAACATGACTGAAAAGTTAGAAAAAAACTCAACAACAGCAACAACAACAAAATCTTACGTCATTTATGTTATTACCGATTCAGTTACTTCATGTACTCGCCTCTGGCAACAAAGCTCAATGTATTTAATTTTGGCCTAAACTTGTGTTTGTACCCCTTTGCATTTTCTAATTGTATTCAATGGGAATAGTGTACAATGCACAGTGGGTTGCACTGCAATGAAATTGCACTGAAGCATGTACTATTGAGATGTTTGTATTTTTGTAAAAAAAAAATAAAAATAAAAAAGCGTATTAAAGCGTATACATTATTCAGGATGTTTCAATAAGACGTTTCATTTTGAATAGCCTGTCATTTTAACAGTTGTCACTACTCGAGCTAGAACTACTTGACAGATGACAAGTAAAAACCACGCCATTAATAAAAGTGAAAAAATACACTATTCAACAATGGATTGAAATTATTCAAATTCACGGTTACAGTTCGCAAAACTTGTACAAGTTTCCTTTATTTTATTGCAAACACGCCATGATTTCTAACGTCAACGTCTTTCACAAACAGCCTGTAAAGCATTTTGGAATCGTCGTGAAGCACCTTTTCGACCAGCAAATGTGAAACTGGGGGACAACGCCAATAGCCGCTTTTACTTTGCCACATTATGGAATCCACATCTGTGGAATTCCAATTCCATCACAGTAAACAGTTGAAGGATTCAACAACACGTACAAATCAAAAAAATTCTTTAGTAATATTGTCTGTTATATTCGAGCATAGTTACGCGTGCTATTCATTTAACGATGAGAACCATTTCTAGAATAATGGGTACGTCAACAAAAAAAAAATGATCGAATTTGGGAGAGTAACAATCTACATGAGAACCAATAGCGTGTAAAGCATCCCAAAAAAGTTACTGTGTGGTATGAATTAGGGACTGGTGACGTCATCGGTCTATATATCTTGGAGAACGACGTTAGCCTGGCCATCACCGTCAACTGCGGGCGGTGATTACCATTTTCTGCTCAAAACGTAATCGTATGAACTCCAACAATATCTGGTTTTAATAAAAAAGCGCTACGTTCCACACATTTCACTCCACGTTGGATATTCTGCAAGAGTGTGATGTGAACTAACCACCGAGATTGTGCGAATTGGCACCGGTAGACTTTTTCTTGTGCAATTATCTTAAATCGTAGGGAAACGTGAATAATCCACGAATCACAGTGGTCCTCAAAGTCAAAAATTCAACCTGCTTTATGCGCCAGAGTCATGAAAAATTTGACATTGCGGATGCTCTCTACCCAGAGGATCCGTAGCGGACATTTAAAAGATATTATATTCCAATTATTATGGCATCAATAGGTCTTTCAAACGAATAAAAAATGTCGATGATATCTCCCACACGGTTTGTTTTATTTAAATTTAAACATAAAAAGTGCTTATTGAAAGACGCTATCGTTATGAAGAACTTGAACTAGTGCACTTTATGCAATAACAGCAGATAATATTGTTGCTGTAGCCCATAGTGTTAAAGAAAACCCAAGTTTGTAAACTTCTCGTCCATCTTTGAAGTTGGGCATTTCACATAAAATATTATATCGCATTTTGCATAAAGGCTTCGGTCTTAATGTTTTCAAAGTTGAGCTAATACATGAACTTATGTCTACTGACAATCAACAACGTCGTGTCTTTCCTGACCGTGTGATTTTTTGAATGGCCGATCACAATTGACCACCGAGATCTTGTGAGTTAACACCTTCAGACTTTTCCTTTAGAGCTATATAAAAAATGTTCCAAAATCGATTCAAGATGTCAACGATAAAACTCACAAGTAGTCGATAACATACTGCTCGCTCTAATTTGAAGCAAAAGACGGCAATTATTACTCATATATCCAGATGAATCTCGGACCAAGTTTTTACCATCTCGGTAAAAACGATGAAATCCAGGAATAGACAGGACACTCAATTGCCATTTTTGATACATCTCTCTGGGATCTTCTCTAAACAGGTAGAAAACATGGACCTTATGGTTAAGATGAATTTGTGGTGATTACTAACCAAGTCTAATGGTGTGTTCTTTTGTAAAAATAAATTCAAAGGGAAGAAAATAAAATTCTAGTTCAATATGAAGTGGAGATATGTTATGTGTTCTTTTGTAAAAATAAATTCAAAGGGAAGAAAATAAAATTCTAGTTCAATATGAAGTGGAGATATGTTAGAAGGGAGTTCTAAACCATATAATTTCTCAAATGAATCGAGAAATAGCTTCTTATAACATTTCTCCAAGGACCTACTCACCCTTGGAGAAATATTATGATGTAATCCACATTTTGGGCGAACTCCAGGTGGTGATTATAGCTTATGGAGAAACGGGATGAGAGAAGAAGCAGCACAAAAGAAAAAGAGACAGGGCAAAAAGTCATATTGTAAATCTAGTATTGGACATTTTTTGTGAAAGGCCCCATTGTGCAGTGTTTGCATTTAACATAAATTTTCTGTCTAAGAGAATTCCCTCAAACTGCATTAAAACGGATAAATTAAGCAAACATTTCTATTTATACTTAAACTCATTTTTAAATTGGTAAATGTTTAAAAATCTTTACTTGACAGCTGAAGGCGTAAGACATTTCGCATAAGAAATGTAAAAGAAATAGTGATAGACAAAACTGTTTTAAAAGAAAACATGACTTGTTGTAATTTGTTACTTATTTACAAGCAATTCAAACAGCTTTTCATTAATTTTTTGTTTGTTTGAGTAAAACAAAACCAACAGAAAAATCAACATGTAGTAGACTTTGTTAACATAAAAATCAAGGTGAATATCGAGGCCTATACTTGAGCATTTGTAAAAAAAGAAATACAATTTTTCAAATAAACTCTACAAAAGAATAAATCATAAACTTAAAAAGCATTTTTAGAAAAATTAAAAATAATTTTTTTTTTAAATAAACTGTGTTTATACTTATAGGTACTTTATATACAAATAAGAATTTATATCACATTCAGTGAATATAAATTATAAGCTTTGAAGAAAATTCATTCCGAAAATTTAAAAAAAACCCAACCCCAACTGGGCATTCTTTGGCGCCGATTTATCTCAAGAAATTAACTGTTTTGACTACCATCTGGGGCCTAATTACTGCACTCGTGATCGGAATTGCATTCGAATAGAAATTAATTTCGCTGGCAAGAAATTTTCTGATTATTTATATATAAATTTATTTCACAACACTGAATAAATTGTAAGCAAAAGCATATGTTTGTATATATGTTTGAGTGCAAAAATATATGTATGTACGTACATACACACGTATATGCAGAAAAAAGAAACGAATATACATAAATGTTATTTTCATTTTAATTTAATTAATACTTTAATAATAATAAATAAGTGTAAGGTTAGAGAATAGAGCACTAGCCACATTTTCGATTCTTTTATTGGTTGACCAGGAGCAGTTGATTTGTTATTTAGATGCTCCCAGAGTTGTTTGATTTTTTTATTTTCCCCCGACAACTCTTAGGCAAAATATTATTTGCCAAGTCAGTGTGTTTTGTTATATTTAAAGTCAACTAAAAATTCTTTAATTTGTATTTTTTATACGTACATTTGTGCATTCATTCATTTATAAAAAAATAAGTAAATATTGAACATGTGTACATTTTCTTTTTCTTCGCTTTTTCTATGTTAAACATGATTTCGAATGCCTTTTTGCTTGCGAGTAAAAACACGAACGGTTGCATTCGAATGTATGCACGTTACCGAATGCTGTCATTAGAAATTTCGACATGTGTTATTCGAAACCGAATGCGAAAATCCCAAAAGTTGAAAAACTCGCACATTCGAGTAATAACTCGCTCGCAATCGAATGCGGGAATTAGGCCCCTGGTCTCTGGTGTGTTGTGGTTGAACCACGTTTTGTTCATGCTTACAAAATGGCTCTAAGCCTCTTCCATATTGCTGTGGAACAACGCCAAACAATAAGTTGTTACACGATTGCGTTCGTGGTTGATTATGAGCAAACGTGGCACCCATATTTCCAAAGCGCTTGGCAAGATAAAGTATATTTTTTTACGCGAAATCGATTTTTTTATTTGGCTTAACTTTCGCGAAAAGTTCGGTAATATTAATTGTGTGAATACCCTTATCATGACATCAGCTTCTTCTGTGCCCTGTGTTCAAGATATTTAGCAAAATAAAAAGTAAAAATAATTTTTAAATTGCACTATAGAAAGTGCCATTTGAAAGACTTGAAGTAAAAATAAAAATATAAAAAAAAAATTACGCGCTTAATGTACAACTTATCACCTCTAGCACATAAAAACATTAATTTGTACATACATACATACAATACGAGTTCTTAATGCAGGCTATAGACGTTACTAAGTTTCAAAAATTTTGAATTTTCAATATTTCACTAGTATGACAGCAGCATGATACACGCTACTAATTTTATACTTGTACAAAATATCGTACGATTTGGTAGTAACGTCTGTACAATGCATAAGAGTACCTGAGAAAAAATAAATAATGCAATTTTAATGTCATCAGAGATACTTCACGTATGTAAATTCTCATTGCACAGATTTGTTTGTATAAAAAAAAATCTTCACCTTAAGACATGATTTTGCATCTTTTTGCGTATTTAAAGAGATTTGTCTTGAAGAGAAGACAAAAAAAAAACGCAGATGTCAAAAGGATGTGGGCGTGTAAGATACAATCGACCAAAGACAACAACAAGTTAAAATATGTTCCAGGTGTGTATACACTGCTACGCAACCATAGAAGAGAATGCATTTGAAAAACTGAATAAATAAACTACATAAATGATTTTGTTGCATGGTTAGTGCGAATGTAAAAAAATAATTGTGTACGTACATATTTCTCGAGAAATTTTGCAAGTCTTTTTCTCCTTTGGGAGGTCATTAAAGTTCGCTTTTGCTGTTCACTTACGGCAATTAAACATTTAGCAGTTTTTTTTCCAGGCAAGCAACCATATTAAAATTAAATCCATATGTTGCATGTACTCTTGGCACACACAGGGGACAATTTTTGTTGTTCTGTTTTTGGTTCCAATGAATTTTATGACTTTTTCCTATTAAATTTAGGTTGTGGCTTTGTAATTAATGTTTAAGGGAAAAGTGTGTGAATTTTTAAGTTTTGCATAAATTTTATAAAATATGTATACCATGTGATGACTTTACTGTTGCTATGGCGAGAGGATACAAAGTCATCAACTGTCATAAAAAAGCAGTGCTGATAACTCAATTATCTAGAGAAAAAATTCTATATATGAAACCATCTTAAGAAAGCTGAGAACTCATTAAATACATGTATTTTTTTATCTTATTTTATTTTTTTTAAGACAAACACAACTCGCAAAGCGATTATTTTGACTGCGAAAAACACCCAGGGTTTATGGTGGGAATCGAACCCACGACCTCTGGACTGAGAGGCTAGTATCGCTACCACTCAGCCACAGGGGCACCCTATCTATTTTGACATGCGCTGTGTTGAAAATTGTATATTTTTTAGAAATCTCAGCTTCTTCATATTAACGACATTCAATTGTTGTGCAAAAGCACCACTGTGGTGCTTTCACAGTGACTCTTTCAGGGTGCATCGACGTTTCGACAACCTGTTAAGGTTTATCCTTAATGCAAATTCGGTATTTCGACTGTTTTTAATAAAGAGAAGTAAGACCCAGGCAGTGAATGCCTACTGATACTACTATGATGATGTTACCTTCTTTAGGAAAGGGATAGTGAAAGGGAAGACAGGTGGTGAAGGAAGAGATAGAGGAATGATTCATTCTTTTACAACTCTGCTTTTTGCACGTTTTTAATACTGCAGTGTTGCAGCGCCTCTGGTGTTTAAATGAGGCCTATTAATTATTTTTGAAGCCGTGTTTACTAGACATTTTGTTGGTTAATTTACTTCGGCGATGATTCTGCTACACAACGATAAAGGGCGCTCTGATGTTACTTTAAGATTAGTATCTGCTGAAGTCGGTATAGTTCAGTGACCAGTGACTATGACTTCATCACTTGAACTTTCCCACAACAACCGATACAAAGGGACACTAATGCACATCAGAAAAATGCGTCGTGTTGTTATTTAATGACTGTTAGATACCGGGCTCGAACCCATGACCTTCGGTTTTGTAGTCAACATGCTAACTACTTCAGCAATCAATGCTGACATGTTGTGCGCTCATTAAAAACTTATGGATGGAATTTCCAATGAATGAACATAAACCTATAAAACCTAAGATTCCACTTTTCTCAAATAATTTTATATTCTGATTTGACTGAACGCTGGACAGTAACGAAAATAATCTACCGGTGTTTCATAATCTTCCTGGCAATCTCTTCTCTCTATAGTACCATCACAACACCCATCCGTGGTGAGTTAATTCTTTAACTCCGTATGTCCTAATGCATTGTATTTGTCAATGTCTAGAACAGGGATGATAAAGTTGGTACAATTGTACTTTTTTTGGTACAATTTAAACCTTAAAAGTACGTTGGTATCCCGTGACTCATTTGGTAGTATTTGAAAAATTTGCGAGAACCTAATATTTTTTTTTATACAAAAAATAAATAGCGATAATTTAAAGTATATCGAGTTTGACAGAAAAGTGGCGAATTTGATTTGTTGTTGAGAGCGACTACCTTGTTAGATATGCATTACACTTATTTGTTTTATTATAAAGAACTAGATCTAACTTCACCGGTGTTTCGTTTTCAATATGATAGCGCGCTATAGCGTCGCCTTCATTTATTTTATCTGTTGTATTACTTTTCTTATTAAAAAATATTCCCAAAAGAAAATGGAAATTATGATACTATAAATAAAGAGTTTCGAGCTTTGAAAAATTAATTGGATGAAGTAATGTTTCCGTAGCTTTCAAAAGTTATCAATAGAATTTGCCAATTCCAAACTCACCAGCGAATGTGGAAAGAAATTTTCATAATTAAAAGGAAGAGTCGAAAGTCTAATACAAACAAAATACACTTCGTCACAAAAATTTATTGCAATGGTATAAAAAATAAAACTTTTACAATCATTTTTACAAAAATATTACAGGGGGTCTACTGTGCAATTCGAAACGAAAGAAATTGCTTTCCAGTTTGAATGCTTATAACATGTGAATTCGAAAGCATTTACTTTCGTTTCGAATTACAGAGTAGACCCAAGAAAGAATGTTACAGTTTCTACTGTGTTTTTACTTACCTTCTGTAAAATAAAAATTATTTGAGACCAACGATAAGTTTTTTTCCACTATGTCGAAAGAAACTTCCTGCGAAAGAAGACTAGTGTCTCGAATTCTAATAAATTTAAATTTTTGTGTCAGTGATGCAGATTAATCCTCATATAGTTCTATTTTTTTTATACAAAAACAAAATTTTCTTATTTCATTAAGTTGTGTGTAAATTAAAAACTTTAAACTTGTGTTCTGGCCTACTAGTTTTATTTTAGTTATGACGTTATTTGTGTAAATGAGCGATGTGTTTTAAATATATAATAAAATAAAGTTAAGACAAAAAACCGAATTTAGTACTATTGGGGTCGAAAAAGTACAATTTTAAATGCTAATTAGTACAAAATTAGTTTTCTCATTTATCATCCCTTGTCTAGAGTGATTGTCTCTTTAATATCGGAGAGTTATGCAAATATCTGATACGTTATTCTACAGCCCATGGTCTGAGTTCACTTTAGAATTTTTAAAAAGTTTTAGCGTGATGGTGTTCATTGATAATTATCAATTATAATGACGTCATCGTAATCAGGAGATAACAATACATAAGGATCGGCCGTTTTTATTTAAACATCATAAAAAAAACTATATTTTGTTGTGCAGTGTAATTATATAATATATAATATTATATATATTATATTATATTCTTGACAAAATTTCCTTTTTGATTTATTATAATGTAATTTTAAATAAAGCCAAAGCGAAATTGCACCAGGTGGCCTCGATAGCTCAGCTAATTGTTTTCGCCACATACAGTTTTCGCTACATTTTTTTGCATCCCAGGCACGCATTTCTCAAAGCGAATTGGAGCCGCTATAATGATATAAATATGCCTTAAAATATATAACTTTACAATAAATTTCTTAAATATATTTTTATTTATAACTGCAAGGATTTCATAATTATTTTTTTAGTAATAGAAAAATTCTGAGGTCTGAACCCCCAATGAATTTTTCGATGTAATAATAGTCTAACCATTTGCTAATTGAACCAGACTCGGTTTAGTAGTCATGTATTGTACAACAACAAAAAATAAAATTTGGAATATTTCTAGTGGTTCCCAAATTATGATGAATTTACGTTTGAAAAATATTGATATTAAATTAAAAATCAATAGGTGGTACAAGAAGATTTTTTGTTTGTTTTAAGTTCATGCGACAGAGGGTGGAAGAAACTAAAGGCCCAACTATAATATGAATAAGCTGGCTTAAGCTAATGACAGAATTGAACGATAAGTCTGTAAAATGCTTAAACAATTCAGATGTGACTTTTAGGTGGCCATAATGTACTTACATGCACTTAAGTATTCTTTAGCCACAGCTGCACATCTAGGTATTGTCAATAATTTTGTAGTAATTTTGTTTCTTCTCATAACTCCTAAATGCATGCAATTCAATCAAACTAACTTGAAAGAATGTCCTAATCTATTCAAAATTCACATATAAATATATCCATCACCTTATTACTTGTTTTATTTGTTTTGCCCACTAAAAAGCACAACAGTGAATATACATAAGTAAATACATGTGTATGTGTGTATAGGTGTATTGTAAAAGAAACAATGAAAATAAAAGTTTTGCTTTATTTTCCGAGTTTAAAATAAGAAACAATAAAAAAATATTTAAAATCAATGAATATTTTCTGCTGCTGCTTGTTTGAGTTTAAAAGATGCACAAAAAGTTTTTCCTTACGGAATGTGCGTTCAGTTTGGCACTTTACTTACTTGGGAGCCACACGTTCAATTTTTGACTTTCAATTCTATTCAATTTTCAATACACTCACACTTTTTTCACTAACACAATCAAACTTTTTGAATTGAAAACTAATTAGATTGATATCAAATTCACCTATCCATTTATATGGCAATTTAGTTTTCAATTTGAACGGCTGGTCACAGCACACATTGATTGAAGCTACAAATTTGAGTTGTTTCTTCGTCGGTGGTAGTAATTTAAAAAATGAAATTGATTAGCAATTTGTTTCACAGCTATCAATTTCAAAGAATTTTGACACACAATATGTGTGATGGAATTGAAAGTGATTTATTGAACGTGTGGCTGCAGTGTTAAGCAAATGACATTTGACGAAAATTGACGAAAAGTTTGTTAAGTACATTATAGTTTGCCACATACGTTTTATATGTAACCGCACACTTGCTTAAGCTAGCTTATTCATATTATAGTTGGGCCTTAACATAGCGTCTACAACTGCGATTAACTCTGACATAATATTTGAGAGAACGTCGGCAGAATAACAAAAATAAAATGCCGATATTTCTCTTCATCTCATACAACAGGAACACGTAATTTCAGTTTTCTTATAACATTTCATTTAATGCAAATTCTCATCGAGTTAACATGTTTTATTTTTGTGTAATTAGTTATTTTATTTTGGCATTTTCACACAAAATTTAATTTATGAATCAATTAAGCACATTTAAACATACAAAATCCCAGAAATGTTGTCCAAATCATTGTTTTTCATTTATTTTAATAAACACTCACACATGCATACTAATTTACTTTCAAATACGTGTGTTTTTTGACACTTCATCTCATAGGATTGTTGTTATAGGATTTCTTATAACAACGCTCTTATAAAAAATCTTATAAGACTGAGATAACACTAATTTGAAGTCTACACGTAACATGATTCGCTCTGCGATTGAATTTGACGCTCTTATCTTGCATATTATGTTAGGTGTAGACCCTATGTTATAACAACGCTCTTATAAAAAATCTTATAAGATTGAGATAACACTAATTTGAAGTCTACACGTAACATGATTCGCTCTGCGATTGAATTTGACGCTCTTATCTTACATATTATGTTAGGTGTAGACCTTATGTAAGATAATTAACTTTAGCTAAATGAGAAATGTAGATACATATGTATGTATGTATATAAACAACCCATATGCATCAATTAATCAAAATGCACTCAGCACAGTGCTTCTACTGTAGCAAAAAACCTAAACACAAACGAATCTAATAACACAATAATAAACATAAATAAATTAGGTTATCTCAGACAATAAAAAAATGGAACAGAAAATATAATAAAACAATACATAAAACATGTTTAATGAGTGCACAACACGACATCAGTCAGTCACCTAAAAACAAAACGAGTACATACAATTTATTTTAAAGGCGTAAATTCATTAAACAATCAACAAACAGCAAAAGTATCTAATTATCTATTTTTTTTTATGTTTCTAACAAAATAAAAAAGTTTTTTTGTTTGGCTTGTGCAACTGGTTGACAATCTAGCAAATAAATGATTGTTGCATCTAATTGTTATTTATATAAACGATTGCAAGAGTTTTGATTTACGATAAGAGCAACAATGCATTGGTGCAAATGTTTTAATAATTAATAAAAAGTAAAAAATAAACTAAACAAACATTGAATATTTAAGATAAAAGTGAAAAGTAGGAAAATCAGAATTCATTATAAAAAAATGTGGCACCACAGAGCCACAGGGTATTGCAACACCGAAAATTTTAAATAATCAAGTTAGTAAACGACTGCAACACTGCATTTACACGTACAACTATTTGTTTGCAAACAGTAAATACGTTTTAAGAGCAAAAATGTCGATGGGCTTGTCGAAGGTATCTTAAGTTTTTAGACACTTTTCGAGCAAAGAAATTTCCAAGGAAGTACTTCAAATGCAGCATAGCATTTATAATGACATCAACACAAGTTTGCCCTTGGGGCAAGTTCTGTTCGTGCTGTCTGTACCCTGATGTCTTGGAATACATATTATCTTGATATTTTCACAAATTTTGTATGAGTATATTTAATTTTTGGATTGAAAAACGGTTTGAGATTGAACTTTATGATTTCTTAAGGCTTTGATAAATTTTCTATACATTGCAATGTGTAAAGATGCGGATTGATGGTCTGTTGTCAGTTTGCTTGAGCCATTATTTCTGCAGTATCCGTGATATTAGTCTGAAGCACTGTATTATCATCCGGCAGGCGAAAGAACTTATGAACAATACTCTAGCCAATTACTTACCAATTTTTTACCCGTCTGTATATAGGACAAATTCCAGGGTTATTCTCTATTATTTTGGCTTACTGATGTACATATTCATTAAATCATCAAATGAGCTTCATTCAAAAAATTTTTTCTTGTGAAATTCGGCATCAAAAGCAGTTTATTTTGAGCTCAGTCATGAAATGGCCTACGTGTACGGTGTTTGTGACGAAATGACACACCTTACTCAGCATAAAACAAGTAACAGCTGTTAAGGTTCCAACAGACATTTCATACCATAATGCCTCAGTCACACCCTTTGCTATAAAAGAAAAAAGTAAAAGACCACAAATAAAACAAATATCTCTAATCAGCAAACAGCTGTTTATAGTTACGCAGAAAAACCAAAAGTCAGTTGGTTTCCAATGTTATGTCAATGGCGTAACGGGGGGTCTCCATTAGCCATGAACTTGCGTGTGAGCATCATATCGGTATGAGGATATGTCTAATTAGATCGCTTATGTCCATGTTTCGCCCATGCTCTGAAATCGATACCCGAACAAATGGCTTAACATAAATGTTCGCCATGATATTCGACGTCTGCAACTATTTGCCATAGAAAGAAAAGAGACAGAACAAAATTGGTAAGTATTCCATCTCTAGTGCCCCACCGCAAAATATTTTTATAAGGCAGAAAGAGCATGGACATCGCATGTATTTACCTCAACAAAGAAGTTTTTGAATTTTTTACAGTTGCTTCGCCAACTCATGTTCATGTTATGTTTAAGTCAATGGCACATAAGGTTGGTTCCAATATCTCTAAATAAAAGTAGTCGATATTTCTACACTGAAAAAAGTGTTGCAATATGTTACGAAATATGCACTTCGTTATGTCGCACCATTAAATTCTTTTCTAAAATGTAAGCAATACTTATGTACGTATATATAGGAGAGTTTTTTTCCTTCTCCTAAAATGTTGCATGGATTATTTTCAAAGTAGATTATTGTGTAAAGGGGCCCATACACTACAACAGCATGCATGCGAAATCAAGTGTTTGTGCCAGCGTTTTTGTCGTGTATGGGCGTTTTGTACGATTGTACGGTTTGCTGTAGCGATGTCAAATAGAGTTTGATATTTTGCTGATGGTACCAGCTTGCTGGTGTGGTATATGGTGAAATTAGCTCAGTTGAGTAAAGTTGTCATGGAGTAAATATGCATTTAAGAAATATAATTTGCTGAAACATATGTTTCAATGGAAAACAGAATTTTAGCACTTTAGTTATACATAGCTGCTAATTTTAACAACATACCAATAATAATTGCAACAAAATATGTGTCAATATTCAAAACCACCCTCCCCGCAATTTTTTAAGAAATGAATCAATGCATATTAAATGTGCCTTGAAATGAATATTGTACCAGCTTGCTGGTATGTTGTGTGGTTCGAGCATGAATGCTCAATCGCTTGATTGTGCGTGCATGCTGTTGTAGTGTATGGGCCGCTTAATACATACTCGTAGTTTAGTACACTCATAAATTAAATTACCTTTTGCTCAATGCGTATGATATGCTTTAAAATATTTTATATAGTTCCAAGCAAACTTTCGGCTTCTATAAACGAATATAAAAGCTCAATAATCAGTAGTTTGTAGTTGACTTTTATCAGATAAGAAAACCTAAATAATTTCTTTCACTTACAACAATTTATGAGTTTTTTTTATTTCGAACGCATTTTATTGGCTTTGCTTGAATAAATAGTGAAATATTTTACTGATAACAAATTGAGCAAGTTATTTATTAATGTTTTTAACCCTTAGAAGAAAAATGTAATACGTATTGACGGTATTCGGTGCTTGATGCAAATGGTTTTGGGTAAGTGTAAAAACAAAATATCGTAACTTCTTCTTGTTGTTGAATTTTAAGGAAAAGCTAAGATATTCTGCATTTACAAATACGCAAGACCATTTGCATTTAACACTGAATACCGCAAATGTAATGATGAGTACACATTTGGCATTTCTTGTGTTGTCGTTTTGTGGTGTCATTTTCACAATATGTTCATATTCATGTTCATATTATGTTTTTTATGTGGAAAGCAATACCATACAAGGAAAATTATCGGAAATGACAAACATTGCACTATGCACACAATATGCATAAATTTGTCTTTAGTTAATAACAAAATTAATGGCGTTTTCTTTTCTGGAAAAAGTGTAAAATTTTTTAACTTTTTATTCAAAAATCTATAATTTAGCGTTCGTTTAAAGAAAAAATTTAAGTTTGCAAGGGATGATACAATAATTCCTAATAAAATGTACATTTCAGAAAATCATTTTATTGCGAATTTTCATTGAAAAGTGTAATAAGTGTAAAAATTTTTTCCACAAAAGAAAATGCCATAAATTATTATATTGGTGGTAAGCAATAGACACCTGCATAAAGCCATTTACAAAAACTTTTAGGACATGAGGGATTTTTCAAATGCTTTACTACAGCGTAATCTTCTAAAACAGACGCTAAAGAAGACTGTTTGCAAGCAATTTTTTTTAGTTATTGCAGGTATAGGAGTAAAGAAGAAAATACTTTGTGACGGAAGAATTTGTTATGCTTGCTTCTTCCTACGCATGAGCGCGTATCAGGGACGGTATTGAGAATTTTAAAATTGTACAAACCACACTCAAAAATTGTACTTTTTTTACCTTAATTGTACTAAAAGATTTTTTAGTTCAAATTACATATTTTTATTTATTTTTATTAAAATAATCGAGCCAGAAAATATACAAATTTGTAATAGCATGTGCTCTAGCATCCAATTATTTGGATATTTACGAATTCACATTGTTTGATTTTCTTGTTGCGTTTTGCTTTCGCAAGACTGCTTTCAAGTGAGAAGTATATTTGAGTTTCATTGTTCAAAAGTGAAAATTGATACATGCAATCGTTTGAAAAGAAATGCGGCGTGTAACTGGGAAGATTCCTTAAATGTATTAAATTAGTCATTGGTGTACCAACTTGTCCATCCCTGGCGCGTATACAAACGCCATGCGTGTACCATACACACACACACACTTTGTGTGATGATCTTTTATTTTTCTGCAAACATACAAACGCACACATCCATTGTGTACGCTTGCTTTAAAAAACAACCCTTAAACACATAAAAGCTTATCATCTACATCTAACACACACCCTCAAACGTACTCGTACAATATCCAAAATAACAAGCATACACGCATCAACACTACTTCTTTTGAGTGTTTGTTGGGAACAAGAAGTCTTCGCGACTCCGTTTGTAAACACTCATATACACGTACATTAATACATCCATCGTGCTTCGCTTATTAAACAACATAATTTATTATAGTTTAGTATAATACATGCTACGACAATACATTTAAAAAACAAGACCTATTTACATTTGAAGTTTTTTTACGCAGCCCTGTAGTAAGCAAGATATTCCCATGTTCAGTCAATATCTGCGCCAATCTGGAATAATTGCTTAAGTCGACGTAAGCAAAGAAATGGTTTTCGGTATTTTTGACGCTACCTCTAAAGGGTACGACTCACTATCCTACATAATTCCACGACTTGTGTAAAAATGCAACCCTGCTCTAATGAATTATTTCTGTCTTTTGAATATTTCCATAAACTCCATCATACCAGGGCTGTACTTTCTGAACATTCGTACGAATGTGTAGGATCGTGAGTCCTAGCGTTAAGAGCTTAAAATGCTCTAACGCATGATTCTACTTTCGTCTGATATTTTATTTGCATATAACCACTGGAACTTCCAAGTGGAGCATAATACACCATAATAAAGCTAAATTTGCTTAAGTTGACTTAACGATAGTTCCATATGGCCATTGCCACATTGCGATAACAGATTTGTCCCGCTTGCACATAAGGCCTAAAAAGGGCAAAAACAGTCAATTATTGCTAAAAGTTTGATATCTGATTTTATTACAAGAATTTTTGGATATTAGTTTGTTTTAAATTCATTTTTCAATTAAGTCTAAATTTCTTATAAGTTCTGTGACAATAAGGAAAAAGTGCTTAAGTCATATTTAACTGTTTTTCAGGTGAGCACTTTTAAGTGTTCAAGTCGATTTTCAGAATTTGTTTTCTTTTACAGTTAAATTGGAAAATTCTCTGTTTAACTTTAGTTTTTTAAGCAAACGTCGTTCTCTAAAGTAATACACTTAAGTTCAAATATACTAAAAAATAACCTCAATTAAGCTATTATTCCAAATTAGATTGGAAGTCTAAAAAAATAAGTTGCAAGTCATGGTGCTATAACTTCCTGAATAATCACATAAATTTATTGAGATTTTGACCAGGGGTACTTTCGAATATGCAGATTTCGAAGGTAGCATTAACTCAAAATCAGCTTATCGCGACTTAAGCACTTTTTCCTTTTGCCGCAGAGTTATACAATATTCTTCATATAATTTTCTTTGGGATTTTGGCAGCTGGCAGGCAGTAGTTGCGGTTACAAATGTAATTAAGCAGTTTGTAAATAACTGAGACCTAGTTAAAAAAAAATTCTAATATTTTTATTCATTCGAAAAGCATAAATAAATATTGAATTTTTATTACTTTTTGAAGGACAAAACACATTCGGTGTGATCAAATAGAGCATTCTTATTTATTTATTTTAACAACTTATAAATAAGTATGAATTTGATTTTTACAACATTTTATCGATATAAAAATTAATACCTATTCTAGGAAAATTTTATGCGAATAAATCATTTCGTTTATGTGCATTAACTCTTCAAATCGCTTATATTTATTTAAAATGATTTAATCAAACGAGAAAACATCTGCTTGATTTGAACAATAAATGACAATAAAACCAACAAACATGTTACAACTTCAAACAAAATTTGAATTGTATTTAAAAAAAATATACCTTTTATTCTTTTATTTAATACTGAGAACCTTATTTATATGTTTTTCCTAATTTATTTTTCCCCAAAAATAAAAACATTTTTAAAGTAAAAGACCTTGTTAAGAAAAAATATTTCAAAGACATCTTAACAGCATTAAAACACAAGCGTCTACACCCGCATATTTATAAAAACAAATATATTTGATATTTGATTAAGAAATACTTCAACGTCTTGTAAATCTTGCTTGGAAAAAATACTTAAGAAACTTAAAAAACAAGCCTTAACAAAAATATGTGTGAAAAGATAATTTATGTGCCCAAAAACAGAATTGTCAATATCAATGTCAAGGTGAATGAGAAATAACCCGAGAACCAACTTCAGCTTAAAAAGCCAGTTACATAATTATTGCCTCAGCAAAATAATTGGCTTATTACTTCTATTTGATTTACGTGTGTACATTCAATTTAAAAAATCACGTTTTTCTTTCAAACAATCGAGCAAAATAATCCACAGTAAAATTAAAAAAATTATTTTGGCTTTAAATGTACAGTCAACTCTGGATAACTTGAAACTCGTTAATATGAATCTCAGATCCTATATAATTTGAACCCCCGGTTATTTGAATTTATTTGAATGGCACTTAGATGGCAGTCTACTGTCACAATTAAATATAAAAAAATTACAGTACAAGCTCGATTTCTGCAACCAGCGATTATTGCAACACTTTAATTAGCGTAACAGGTAATTTTTTTACATTACAGTGTTTGTAAGTGCAACTTTTTTCAAACTAGAGCCCAACTTTTTCTCTTTTAGTAAATTTAAAACGCATTTCTCTCTGAATTTAATGAATTCAGAATTCTTTTCCTCTACCAAGATTGTAAAAAAAAACAATAAAAATAAATTTCTTATACATATATTTTAATTAATTAAGCACGAGGTCAATTTTATAAAAACGTTAAAAAGTTTATATTTTAATTATTTAAACAACTAACAATATAATATTTTTAAAAAATTATTAACACCAATAATTCGCTACTTCTTTTAATTAATTAAAATATTATAAGAAATATAATATAAAAGGTCAAATAAAAACTATTGTCAAAAAATTTAAAAAAAAAAATGACATGAGTAGAACCCAAATACGCGCAAAATAAAATATGCAGACTGGTTTTAAGCTTCAGTTGATGTATAAAGTATATTTTTATAACTTTTTAATCACATGTAATTATGAATTTTTTATGTTTAACTATGAGAAATAAATTATTTTATGTTAAATTATAGTTTATTTTGTATAAAGTTTTTAGTGGTCGATTATTGCAACTTTTCGGTAAAAGCAACAACCTCGATTTCCTTTCGGTTGCGCAAATCAAGCTCGTACTGTAAATAGTGCTTGTTTGTTGCAAGCTTTTCCTCATCTGCAGAATTTAGAGCTTGCGTGCAAATGTTCTTGCGAAATTATGAATCCAAATTATTAGCCCAATTCACAATCTTGTGCAAATAGTCTTGCATCGTTGCATTTGCAAAGTGGTATATTATATTCATACTCACCACTAAGAATTGTTAAGTGGTGAGTATTAATATACTATACCATTTTGCACATGCAACGATGCAAGACCATTTGCACAAAGATTGTGAATTGGGCTAATCTTGTGCAAATGGTCTTTCATCGTTGCATGTGCAAAATGGTTTGGTATACTGATACTCACCACTTAACAATTCTTAGTGGTGAGTATGAATATAATACACCATTTTGCACATGCAACGATGCAAGACCATTTGCACAAGCTTGTGAATTGGGCTATTATAGTTTTTTTTATGAAATCTAACGGCCAGGCCAGCCTTTGTGTTTTGCAGCTTAATCTGACGATCGTTATGATTTTAACAAAGTATCAATTTTTTTTAGTTTTAGCAAGTATTTCGCGAACTGAATTTCAGTAAACTCGTAGTTTTTAGTTTTTATCAAAATGATTTTATTAAGCTCTGATTTTGTTTAGATCTCTCGATTATTTGAAATTTTTTTCAAGTCTCTGGATTGCAAACTATCGAGTGTCGACTGTAAATTAATTTTCGAGTGAAAAGAGTTGGTAAATTAATGTGAAGTATTTACTTTACAAACAATCAATTTGTCCACAAAATTTTTAACAAAAGCATTGAGTTTTAAATGAATTTTATAAAAATGTTCTTCATAAGTTGATTGTTTGCAATTTTATTTTTTATTTTTTGTAAATTTTGTGCATGGAAAGTTATCCAGGCATATGAACTTTGTGCCGCAAAATTTTTGACGAAAATTAATGAAATTTAGATGCCCTTCGCTTGCGCAAAGTTTACTTTGCAAAGTCTGCAGTTTTCAAGTGGATAATGTTTTATTTCAACTTTCGTACAGAGTCTTTGGCATGAAAGTTAAAGAGGGGAGCCCAATAGGAAAATATATTGTTTTAACTCTTGTATAGACACTTTGACAGACCTGTACTTACATTAATTAATTAATTGGCACCAAAAAAACATTCCATAGAGAAAAACTTCTTGATTCTATTAGGTTTTCTTATAAATTGTAAACTATAGGGATTTCTTATTGATTTTATTAGGTTGCCTTATTGATTTTTTTAAAAAGGTTTTCTTCTTGATTTTATTAGGCTATCTTATTGATTTTTTCAATAAGGTTTTCTTCTTGAATTTATTAGGTTCCTACATATATGATTATGTGTAAAGCATCTTATTAATTTTTTTAATAAGGAAATCTTCTTGATTTTATTAGGTTTCTTGTTATTTAATTTATGTATGTATGTACGTACATTTATGTATGTATGCATGTATATAAATAAACATAGAGACAATTTTTTAATGATCTTTTTCGTTTTTGTTCCGTAATATCTCTGCTGCAGAGACTTCAATATTCATACCCAGTTAGCCAAATCGTCGCAGACGACATTGGGTAGTATGAATAAAAAAAAGTATTTGCTTTTTACTTAAAAATTTGTTTAAAAATACAAAAAACATACACATATTTGGGGTTTTCAAACAAATTTTTAAGTAGAAGGCAAATACTTTTTTTTATTCATATTACCCATTGTCTTCTACGATTAATGTACGACATGTCACAATTTAAAGGAAACAAATCGAAAAATCGTTACACTATAAGGACTTTGCTATAGGGGTCTTTTTGGACATCGAAGGCGCTTTCAATAATGTCTCTACGGACGCAATTATGGAAAGTGTTAATCGTTCCGGGGCTAACTTGCAAGTCAAAAACTGGATAGGCAACCTATTGAAATGTAGAATAGTATCTGCGGAATTAGGCAATGCCAAGGTAAACAAAGAAGCTAAGAGAGGAACTCCCCAAGGTGGTGTTCTATCGCCACTTCTTTGGACGCTGGTTGTAAATGAAATTCTCATGGAATTCGAGGGTAAAGCAGCTAAGATTACAGCATATGCGGACGACATAGCTATCATTATAACTGGTAAGTTCCTCGATACAATTAGCTCCCTAATGGAATCCTCGTTGAGGGATATTCATAGATGGGCAACAAGGGTAGGTTTGAACTTAAACCCAGGAAAAACTGACCTTGTGCTTTTTACTAATAGGAAAGTAAAGGAATGGAGAACACCAAAGTTAGACGGTATATCGCTCTCGCCCAAAACACATACAAAGTACCTGGGGGTTATTTTGGATAGTAAGCTGACGTGGAGGTACAATATAGAAGATAGAGTTAAAAAGGCCACCATTGCTCTATATGCATGTAAAAAAATGCTGGGCAAGACATGGGGCCTTTCACCTACTCTTACGTATTGGACATACACAGCGATAGCTAGACCAATTTTACTCTACGGAATACTTGTATGGTGGAGGGCGACTGAGACAAAATCATACCTGAAAAAGCTGGAAAGTATCCAGAGGCTAGCAGAGCTCTGCATCACTGGAGCTTTAAAGAGTACACCTACTGCAGCCTTAGACGTTATATTGGACCTTAAACCAATAAAGCTAATTGCAGTGAACGTGGCATGCAAATCAGCTATCCGACTAAGGACAACAGGTTAGATGTCGTACAGATCATTTGGTCACAGCAAATTACTAGAAAACATGGAGTGTAGCTCGGACTACATCATTCCAGTGACGAACTTTTTTACCAAACCACAGATCACTATAAGTGAAGAAGGCTATTTGGAAAGTCTTAATCATAGTGGTTCTGGTTTTAACTTTTTCACTGATGGTTCAAAGATGGATAGAGGGGTAGGAGCTGCGGTTTACTGTCGGGAGCTCGATATAGAGGAATCTTATAAACTTCCTGATCATTGTAGCATCTTCCAGGCGGAAATCTATGCTGTCAAAATGGCAGCAGAGTTAGCCTTCACCTCTCTAACTATGGATGCGCGTGTAAATCTGTATATAGACAGTCAAGCAGCTATTAAAGCAATTTCAGCTGACTGCAATTACTCCTCGGTTGTGCTCCTGTGTAGAAAGGCCCTGGATATGTTATGTACTGGTAGACAAGTACATATATTCTGGATCCGGGGACACATGGGGATAGAGGGAAATGAAATGGCCGATACACTGGCCAAAAGGGGAATTCTATTACCGGCTGAGGTAACGGTAAATATCCGAAAACCAATTCAATACCTTAAAGAGATCATACATTCTAATATGAGGGAAGAAGCGGAGAAATGTTGGCGCGCGACGAAAACTTGCAAAACTTCTAAAATCATGTGGAGCTCCTATGATCACAAATTGACTAAGTTCCTTTTATCACTAACTAGAAGCAACTGTAAGCTTCTAGTGGGAGTATTAACTGGGCACTGCTGGACAGCTTCGTACGCTGTCAAAATAGGACGAATAGCCGACGGTACCTGCAGGAAATGTAAGGAACCCGGAGAAATGGAAACAATGGAACATCTACTGTGTCACTGCCCGGCTTTAAGCCGTACTAGATATAACTATCTTGGTGCTTACACTTTTCGTAGTCTTGAGATTGTATCGAGAGTAGAAATGTGTAGGTTGCTAAAATTTGTTAAATCTGTGTGGGAGTCATTCGATACAGGCACCACGAACTAGGCTGCCATACTAACAGGTTCTCATTTCATTTGCTGGTATCGCTAAGGATCAATGCCGGTCTATGCGAGGTCTTGGACCAACCAGATAAACCTAACCTAACCTAACCTAAAGGAAATCGTCGACTATGTCAAATGTTTTGTCATCAATTAAACTTTTTTGAGGACAATCTGAACGACAATGTCCCCCGTTTTGTCTTCAATAAAGCCGTGTTGACGACAATCTGAGCGACATTGTCGCTCATCTCGTCTTGTGTAACCTCGCCTCCATTTGTATGAAATATTCGTCGACGATTTGTATGGCGCTGTCTTCAATATGTCTTGTACGACTTACCATTGTTTTGTACCCGTCGTCGAAGATGTTTTAAAGACGTGGCTAACTGGGTATTTATGTATTTTTGTATATGTGTTGCCGCTCATAACTTAACTTCTTTACTTTACATACATACATATGTACATATGTATGTATTTAAATTAAACTTTTAGTTGAAAGTGAACCAGTGCGAAGTGAACAAGTCGAAAGAACAATTGATTTTTCCACTAACATAAAATATAAACTAAATTAAAATAAAACTAATTATAAATTATTAACTACCCAATATTTATAAGCAAATATGTAATTAAAAAATTCAAAAAGATACTGCTAACAAAACTTACTTATTATTACTAGTTATATTGTGTGTATTCCTAAGTAAATATATATGTAAATGAAAATAAATAAAATTTTCAAATAAAATCAATAAGTATTGTGTTTTATTTTTGAAAAAATCAATAAGATAGCCTAATAAAATCAAGAAGAAACCCTTATTGAAAAAATCAATAAGATAGCCTAATAAAATCAAGAAGAAAACCTTATTGAAAAAATCAATAAGATAGCCTAATAAAATCAAGAAGAAAACTTTATTGAAAAAATCAATAAGATAACCTCATAAAAACTACAAGATTTCTTCTTGATTTTTTTAAAAAGGTTTTCTCTATGAAATTAATAAGATTTCCTTATTGAAAAAAAACCATAGAGATTTCTTATTAATTTTGTTCTATTTTATGAGGTATTTATTAGGCACTGTTTTCTCTGTGTTGAGTTTTAAATGATTTTTATAAAAATGTTCTTCATAAGTTGATTGTTTGCAATTTTATTTTTTATTTTTTGTAAATTTTGTGCATGGAAAGTTATCCAGGCATGTGAACTTTGTGCCGCAAAATTTTTGACGAAAGTGAAGGAAAAATAGCTCTCATTTTTGCCCTCAAAGTAAGTTTTGCATGCGCGAAAATCGTGTCTTAAAGAAGCCAACCTCAAGTGGATAATGTTTTATTTCAACTTTCGTACAGAGTCTTTGGCATGAAAGTTAAAGAGGGGAGCCCAATAGTAAAATATTTATATGGTTTTAACTCTTGTATAGACACTTTGACAGACCTGTACTTACATTAATCACTTTTTAAATTTCATATTTAATGTCACAAGCAAATTCAGCTACAGAAACGCCCAGTTAAAAATTTAAATGTGCACATGCTTTTATATTTAAATAACATTAAGATTTTACGCATAAATAAATTCACTGCCAAAACTAATATCCAACTAAAAATGTGCATAAATCAAACAAGAGATGATTGGATCGTTGCATGTGAATATATGAAACCAAAGTCAAATACATAAAAATATTTTGTAATTCAAGTTCAAAGTCAAAAAAGGGTCGTATTCAAAAAAACTTAACAAAGCTTTGAAAAGCAAATTTAAGTAAAGTTGTATTCAAAAAAAAATTATTACATCAAAATTCTAAAGTAGGCACCTACGTTTGTTAAGGCTACTTTAAGTTGATATTTCTAAAATGTGTATTTTGTACCTCAAATATTTTTGTTAATGTAGCACATATTGATTCATGTTACATCTGAAAATGAAGCTAGAAGTGCTATGCTCTTATCTTAAATTTATTATTTCTGTCATGTGATGGAAAACATCACTAAATTATCCAACTGATTCGAAATACATAGCAAAATCAATAAAAAATATTAAAATAAATACAATTATACAAAAATGTTTTAGTGATGTACATTCAAACAAAATGAATCAAAAAAAGCTGGATATTCAAATACTCATTTCGTTCGAAAAAAAATAAATTGAGATAATTTTTCTATGTTCATCATATTTTTTTTTTTACTTTAACTTCATAAAAATGTTTATCTGTTTTGCTTCCATGTCAGAAGCTTATATTTTATAAATTAGGTTGCTTAACTTCAAGATAATAAGGGTTTTCATGAGAATGTTCAAAAGTCTCGCAAACTGTGCAATTGTGCATTTTTGCACTCTCGTAAATAAAATGTCAAAAATTGTATGGAAATTTATTTACACAAACCTGTTAACTTTGCCCAACAATTTTCACTCGTAAACTTAAGCTGTGCAATTGAGCATTTATTAAACAACAACTTATTGGTTTTTGTAGCTTCCTTGAGCCATTTTTAGATACACACACACACTTTTTATTTTTATAGAAATATATAAATATGTACATATTTAATATAAAAAGTGCCTGAAATTTTATTTTTTTATTTTTATTATATTAATTTGTTTGACATTTCATTCAAATTTACTTAACTGTTTGCGCAAAAGGGGCTTCATGAAACAATTCTCGCAAGTTTGCCCAATTGCACAAATGCCAATTTTAAGAGTTCTCATGAAAACCCTTAATAAAAATGTATTTAATAGAATAAAAACTTAGTTGAATACTCGAATGAAATTGTATTCGATGTTGTACATCATAAGCTGTGAAATGGTTGTTGAACATGGCGTTACCAGAATTTATTATTAAATCACAAAATAATTAAAGTTGTCTTTTGAATGCAATTTCTTAACAAAGCAATGTTAGCCTTAAGGTGCCTGGTAGCTACTATGAACTTTAAAGTTTAAGTAAAATATTTTTTTGAATAAGGCTGAAAGTCTTTAAATTATAAAAAAATATGAAAATATATGCAAGTGAGTTAGAGAAAGATTGTTATTAATACAAAAAGCAAATGGAAATTAATAAAAGAATTAAAAGAAATATTCCCCCTTATTGTGATTGGCGTATGTATTTCGACTTTGACTACGACGTTCTTGCAATAGAATAAAGAACACCTCAACATTGAAAAGTTTCAAATTCACCTATCCATTTATATGGCAATTTAATTTTCAATTTGAGCAAATATCTACGTATTCAGTTTTTTTTAATGAAGAAGTTCGCATATTTGAGCTTTCCGTTTTCAAATATTTTTGAAATAATTAATTTGGCAACAAAACACACAACACATGGTTGGATAATTCCTGCAAGTACAAATTTTACTACCAAGAATTTGTAAGAATTTTTTTGTCTGTCAATTTTTTTTTTCTCTCTTTTGCCGCTCTCTCCTTGCAACCATTTTGAGTTAATGAAGTAACAGTAACAATAGTTAAAAATTCGTAACAATTTTTGATAAATGAACAAACCTAATGAAAGATTCTATTTGAGATTGTCTTTTCAAATACAAATTTAAACGATACAACAAAGCTACTGAATTGAGCAACTGTAACAGGAGTGATTGCGCTATTTCCGCAAAGTCAACAACTTTTTGATCGAATAACTTTAAACAACTTTTGATAAAATGCAACCCTGAACTAATGCCATTACATTTTCTAAATCCAACAACAACATACCAGATCAGTATTGTTGCATTTCCTCAAAATTCATATGATTATAATAGAATACGGAACACCAGCCTTTAGCATAATTTTTTGTCTCTTTTGTCTGTTGTATGCATCATTTGTTGAAGCAAAACCCTGATTTTATAACACATGCCAATTTTTTGTTTACAAAGAAGTAAATTTAATCATTTAGATGTGCATATCAGTGATGGGAAAGTTGGTACGATCGTACTTTTTTTGATACTATTTGACATGAAAAAGTACCGTAGTACTCCCGCAACACATTTGATACTCTCACAGCTAACTCAGAAATGCATTCAGAAACATATATGCATATGTATGCATATATTTTTGCCAAGAATTAAATTTCGTTTCCGACGAATGACACGAAGATTTATCAGAGCAATTATGAATAAAATTCCGCGTGAGATTTCTCTTGGAACAATTTCAAGCAAGCAGAAAATAGGAAAAACAAAAAAATCTAATTGGAAAAATGAGAAATCTAATTGGAAAAATGAGAAATCATAATTGCCCTGTATCAAGGCGAATTCAGTATCCGGTGACCTCTTGCTTCCGGCTGATTATCAACAGTTGATGCCCCATTGAGCTATTTGAACCAAAATATCAAAATAGATACATATTGAAACAACTGTTGAAACAACTGTTTAAAATCAGTTTAAAGAAAATTGTAAAAAGTTTGTATAAAATTATGTCAAGTTCTGAGGGCAAAAGTGGACTCAAATTTTGCTTAGAAATCTTCTGACAGATTGGTTTTGTAGCACATAAAACTACATGTTGTTTTTTGTGTTGTTGTATTGTACTGAAGAGTTCACCTGATACTGAATTGTCTTGCCATATTTGACTCAATGATATTTTTTGTGGCACAGAAGTTGATATATATACATTTAAACTGATTTCAAACAGTTGTTTCAACAGTTGTTTCAATATATATACAATTTTCTTTAAACTGATTTCAACCAGTTGTTTCAACAGTTGTTTCAATATATATCTATTTTGATATTTTGGTTCAAATAGCTCAATGGGGCATCAACTGTTGATAATCAACCGGAAGCAAGAGGTCACCGGATACTGAATTCGCCTTGATACAGGGCAATTATGATTTCTCATTTTTCCAATTTATATATATACATATATATATATATATATAAAATTATGTCAAGTTCTGAGGGCAAAAGTGGACTTTGACAATGAAATGTTGTTTGGTTTAGTAAGGTTCCTGCTGAAAATGTTTTATCTTGTAAAATCAACACCATTATACCACATTTAATTAAAATGTTTCCCAGCAAAAGCAAAACTATTAACAGCCATCAACATTGGCTGATATGGGAGAACTGAAACCATTAATAACAGAAAATATTTGCAGTTTCTGGTCTACAGTGGCTAAAACTAAAAACGCATTATATGAATACATGTTTCCTGATAAATCGAAAGTAGCTTACGGAATTTTGTCCAAACTTCACTCCTCTGTAAATGTCTAAAGGATTTTCTCTTACCAAAATCTCCTGAAAACAAAACAAAGGAACAGGCTTTATGTTCCAACAGTATAAAGTCTTATAAAGGCCAAAGGTTTATTAAAGTCTAAGTAAAAACTCTTGTTGTAATTTTACCTAAGTATGCAAACACATATTTATATTAAGCCATGTCGATTTGGATGGATAAAAAAAAATTAAAAAATCGTATACATGTATCATGTCGAGAAGTGCGGTATAGGGTTTGATTTTAGACCCATGGTTTCTTCCGAGAATTTTTTTGCTATGCGATTTTTGAAAATAAAATCCATCCGCCTTAATGTATACGCTTTGTATTCCTTTTTATTTCTTTGTAAATGAGTTTTAAATAATTTTTTGCTAATAATAGAACAATAATTTTTGGTACTCTCGGGATCAAAAAAGTACTCAAAAGAATTTTTTTGATGCCGAAATGTAAATCTCATTTCCCATCACTGGTGCATATTGAACATTACTGTCGTATAAATTATGGCTTAGTAACGAGAAGGCACATCCCAAGTAAAAGGCGAAGTAAAAATGAAACTTTCAACAAAGATTGGTAAAGATACTTATAGAAGCAAATCATTCACCAGGTTCCTTATGAAAACCATACACAACGACACACACGTAACAGGAATAGAAAAGGCGTGTAGCATTACAATTTTATTGATACCACTTAAGAGGTGGACAGACAGACAGACAGATCACCATCGATCGCTAAAATCATCATCATCGTCATCATGTCAAGTTTAAGGCAAAGAATAAATACATACATACATATAATAATTGTAATTAGTAGTGTAATGCAATATTATTATTATCATGATCGCATACTGGAAAAAATAAAACAAATGTTTGTAGGTTTATATTTCAGCCATTTGGTTGTAAAATAATCTTTTTGCTAAATATTAAATAACTTTACAGTTAGTTTGAATTATTGGTTTTCACAATAAAGTTGATTGTACTCACTCGCTCCTCGCTCACTCACTCACGACTGTTTGAATTACATACTCTTATAAAATTTTAATTGCTGGCAATATGTGTGCATGAATTTGTTTAATTGCCAGCGTTTATTGAACTGTTTTGTTCTTTTTTTTTTAATTATTTGCGGTCTTTTATTATTTGAAATCAGTTCATTGTTTATAGTTTTTTAATTTACTGCAACATTTGATATCTGCACATCTGCCGATATTTGATTTGCAATTATTTAAACAGATACTCGTCGTACCGTAATTATTTTCATTTTGTAAATATTTAGTTTCTTAACGTTTGAGTTTGGTTTGTAATTGATACGTTTGAGGTTCTGTGAATTGGAAAATTTGTTCAATTTTTATTTTTGTATGTGGTCTAGAGGTTAGAGGTTTCTTGTTTTCTTTTCTTCCCTTGCATGAAACTTTAATAACTTATTTTTTATTTTTTGAATTATAATGACATCAAATTTTAATAATTTTATAGTTTTGAATTTAAACAAGCTGCAGTAATGTGTATTATGCTTTTGAATTAATTTTATTTAGCTCATAATGGTTCGTTAATTCTATTAATTTGATGAATTTCAATTATTACAGTAGTTTCCGATTAAGCGAGCTCTTACTTTATTGCAAAGGCATGCAATTGAGTTAGTGAATTAATTAAAGAAATATGCTTATCATAAATCAATTAATTAATTTATGGTATATTTTAATTTCATTAAAAGTCATGCATATTAAAAAAAATCAATTAAGCGGAAATTACTGTACTAAATAGATGTTTTATTGCTGTCTTGTGGATCTAAAATTATTATTTTTTATTTGACGAGTTATTATTTGAACGTCTCCATTTCTGATTGACAAAAAACATAATTTTTCTTGTGATTCCTGTTAATTATGGGGAAGTGCGAGGACAGACAAAAGCGAAAATACAAACGGTGATTGACGTTCTTATTTGTGCGTCTCCTTTTAAGCGAGAAGCGCAAGACACTCGCGCTAATTGGCAGGTTTATTTAATTTTAGCAAAGTATCGACACGTAGAAGAAACAATCTGATGGAATGACCAATTCTTTGAGGTTTGTATCTTTCTTTCTCTTCATTCAATATGACATTTTGTACTAGACATCAATGTGCGATCAAGTCTTCATCAACACAAGATCGACAGTGACGATTATGATCAATTCATTGTCAAATAAGAAACGCCTAAATAATTTATAAATTTCTATATCAACAACTCTCACTCTTAGAAACATTTTCAGTTGGCCCTCCTATATTAAAACTACGGGTATTTTGTTATTTTTTCCAATTATGACATTTACAAAATTATAAATGTTTTAACACAACAAACTCTCAGGTATTTTTCAATTATCTTGAACGTTTTCCAATTTTTTTTAGCAGGTATTTAGAAATCTCGTGACTAAAATACTTTGAAAAATTATAACGATAAGCCACATTTCATATTTTTATGAGTGTGACGTTGTTGCTTGGTGTATTGTAGTCGTAACAAAAACTTAATTATTATTTTATGTCGGCATATTTTTTTTGTAACAAATATTAAATTCACATAAAAACAGCCGCAGACTTTACAATTTTATTTTCTTTTAGTTTAATTAAAATTACGAAATACTCGTAGTCATTATTAAAGTTTATTACTTAAAACCTAAAAACTGTTTATGTTAAGGCTGTTATTTATATTAAAAATTTAATTTAATGTGTATCTTTTTAATTTCTTATGACTTTAATTGATTAAACTTCAATGACAAGTGGAGAAAAAAAAAGAATTGCCAAAATTATGTGCATAGTCTTATATGTATGTATAAATATTTGTATTTCAATTTAAAGTCAAAAATTAAGACTGCAGTTTTTTCATATATTTGCAAAATGAGGTCAGTGCTACGAGTACAAAACGCAAATGTTTGCTTCCTTGTGCTGCAGGCATATTTATTGTCAGCTTAACATTTCAGAAAATTTATGAATCCAGATTGTTTATTTATTATTAATTTTTTTGTTTCTGCCTTCTCTTTTGTGACCTAAATAGGGACAGATTGTCAATATTCTTAAGTGAAATTTATTGTTTGTTTTAATTAATCATTTTAATTGTGTTGGGACTTTACTTTAAATACAAAGACAAATATTGGCAAAAGACTTAAAAAAGCAAAAGAGATTATTTTTTTATTCCTGTGATATAAAACATATTTATTTTGTATTTTATAGGAACAAGATAATTAAATAAAATTATGCTCCCGAAATAGTTGCAAATAAAAGTTAATTTTACCATTATTTGAGATCTTATTAAAAAAGTTTCGTTTCTTTTATTGACAAACAGATAGTACGATAATAAAAATTATATGAAAATAAATTAAATAACATTGTTCTAAAAAAAAATTTTAATTGAACGCTAAAGTGAGCATAAAAAATTTATAAATTATTTAGTTCCAGCTTAATTCATAAATCATTCTTATATTTCCTGCCTACAGAGCTGTTTTACATTAGAGCAAAAATCAAAAATTGGCGGTACTGGTGATATTTATAATATCAAATGTGCTGCCACCGTTTTTTATTCTCTCAGATTTGTTTCATACGAAAACTTTTACATACATGGCTTTAGTTAAAATAAGTTCGGTGAGAGTCTATAATATAATAAAATGAAATTTCGATGGGGGTGGCACCACCCCATTTTCTAAAAGCAAAATTGTGCTATTACAGGAATCCAAAGTGAGCACAAAGTTTCCTTTTGGAGCCTTATGATAGCATTATATTTCATTTGGAAAAGTGGGCGTGGCCGAGGCCATTAAATATTGCACATATGCATGTGTATATGTGCCCTTAATAAGGAAAGTGGTCTAAACCATGTATTTCTTTGGTCGAAATATTTAGTAGATTACGTTAGGAGCGTTCTATGTTCTAGTGGGCGTTTAAAGGAACATGTATGTATGTGTATATATATATATATATATATATACAAAATAAGGCCCTTACTTTGAATGCGCCACGCTGTTTAGTATTTTAAATTTTTTGAGCTATCAAAACTACAGGATTTTCGTAAGTTTGTAAACCTAGAAAACTATTGATCACGCAATTCAATACTTTCATTTGAAAGGTCTCAGACCAACCGATGTTCAAGTCTAGATTCTAATATGAGGGAGTCTGCTCCCTTGAGGCTGTATGAACTGCAAAACTGCAGAAACGATTACGAAAATCTACAAAATGTTATTAAATGAAAGCCGAAATAAGAGGCATTTAAAAAAAATGCTAAGCATCGCGTATTGGCCGAAAATTTCAAGATAAGAAATTTGCGAGTAAGATGAGTGACGCGTTTGCTTGCAGTACAACATAAATAGCTTCGTAAAGATGTTTCATTCGAGTTTTCTATGGATTCGTAACCATGGAAAAAGCATCAATCCACCGAGATAAAGAAACAGTAAAAGCAGTAAACATGTATAATGAGAGAATCATTTCCACAGAAAGAGGATTCAGTTACATCTGCAGGCAAGGTCATGTCGTTTATTTTTAGAAATACGCGTAGTACAATTTGTATTGATTTTTTTTTATTTTTTTTTCAACAAGAAACAACAAGCAACGGCCAATTTTATGCCAACTTGTATTTGGGCAAACATTTCTATGTGAGAAAAAGCGAATGAAAAGAAAATGCGAATGTCAAACAAAATGAATTCAGTACTATAAGCTATTATGTTCTCCTTTATATTCCTCTTACCTCTTTCTTCTATAAACTCAAGAGTTGAGCAACTAAAATTAATGTGTGTGAGTCCTGTGTAAATATTTATCTACCTTCTGCAATTTTTTGAAGCATCGAATATTTATTTTTGTGCAGAAGATTTTCTATAAATCATTCAGTTTATACTCAATTTAATATCGAAAGTGTTGCCGCTTTGCGTCCATTTTTGCTCAGTAAAGTCCTATCTGAGCCAATGTTTTGAAACCAACTGAACGATAGAAAGTAGTATTCAGGATATTTCAACTAAATCGAGTCACCAAAGTACGCAGCAACTAGAACTTTAATTTGGAACGATTTTTCATCATCTCGCATCAAATTTAGTTTGTAAACATAGCCGAACCCGGCAAAAAAATTTGACGCGAAATGACGGAAAATATTTGCAAATTAAAGAAATCCCCGTCGGAAGAAAAATACATCAACTAGAACCCAAAGGTTTTGGATAGCAGCCTCTTAACATTAAGATGTTGTAAGAAGAAAAAAAACGTCCAATCATCATCGTTTGCACTATACGTTCGCTAAACGAGGTGAAAATGAAATGAACTTAAAGCTACTTTTTGTTGCCTTATTGCAACATTAGTTTTAGTGATGTCGTATTAGAAGTGAGAAATATACACAACAGATTCTACAGCAAGCGCTACATGTAATAAAAACTATTGTCAGAATTATGGCTGGCCGGAACGTTAACATTTTAATGACAAGTTAACCGAAAATTAATTACTCCTACAGCAAGGCGAAAAATACCAGACAAGTAATACCAGTGCAAGTTATTGCATTGGACTATTTCTTTTGAGAGTACGTAAAATATATAAAAAAACAGCTTTATGTGAATTTAAGGATTACATTATGCCGATTGCTTAAAAATTATCGAATATTAGACTTCATCTTCAAACATCAGTGCCATAAAGTTTTCTTTCGTAATAAAACTGTCACTTTTCTACGCACGCAATTAATTTGCTTAAAGTTGCATATTGGCTTAGCTTTAAAGCTTTATAAAGCGTTTAAAGTATATCGAATTTTATTGCAGTAGCAGCAACAGATTACTTATAGCCTTTAAAAGTTTATTGACTATTAATTTTTTTTAAGTTCTTACAATTTCAATGAAATTTAATTATTAAGCTGCCTTTAGACCGCACACATTGTTTTTATTCCAAACAATTTATGGCCATGGCAATTTCTTAGATAAATAAATATCAAAAAAAAAAAAATAAATAAATACACTAAATTGCTTATTTTTTGCAAACTAAGCGGAAATGTAACTCAACATCGTCATGTCAATCAAAAAAGCAGAAATGGAAAATAAAAACCCAAAACGATCAGTATGTAATTTAACCAACCACAACAATTCAGCTGTTCGTATTAAAAAAAACACACTAATTGAAAATTGATCTTTTTCGCAAAAAAGCAAAAAAAAAATATGACTCAAACATCAACAAAATACATTAACGCGTGTCGCATTCACATGATTTTTCAAATAGAATTTCATGTTCGAAACGTCACGGCTCATTAACGATTTTTTAAACGATTTTTTGTTGTTCTTGTTCTTTTTGAGACTTCAGTGTGAGTTGCATTTAATTTCAAAATAAAACGACTATTATTACACTGCATTTAATTTATTTAATTTATTTTTTTTATTATTTATTTCAATTGCAATGCTGATGGCGCCTTTGAAAATAAAAAAATCTATTTCAGTTGAATACTAAAACAAACAACTTACAAATGAATATTGCGTTAATTTAGAAAAAATTTAAAGGAAGGAAAATATTTAGATTGAGGGTTCACCAGTCTAAAAAGAGAAATTAAACGCAAAAAGATTTTTTGGTCTAAGTGAAAAGAAAATTCAAACTTATAAAAAGCATTGTGTTGCAGCTAAATTTAGTTTTGAGTTCATTGAACTGATTTGTAATGAGTGATTAGTAAATGTAGAAATAATTTCTTGTGGTTATTGAGATTTATATTTCACGATAGGTTTAATATTTATATAATTTCTAAATTCCTTTCTTTCCTTTTGTGCTCTCAGCACAATTATATTTCAAATCGATGGTCACACATCCATCACACGGTCATGTCCACTTAAAATTGCAATAGCGCGAAGAAATAAAGGAGTTTTCTAAGCAGAAACGAAATGTATTTAGATACGCTTAAATACCAGAAAACAAATATTCCTCGTATAAATATATTACACTTGAGGTAAAATCAAAGAGATAATAATCTTTATTACTAAGTAAAGTGTTCGGCGTCTTTGTATGAAGTTGTGTCTCTATTGTACAAAAGACTAACAGCCATCCCTAAACAAGGACGGAAAGCGGAACGTTTTTTTCCGCCGAGCTTTAACGCTGAAATGCCATACCTAAACAAAAGCATCAACGTTATGTCAAAAACAGGGTTATCAAACAAATAAATAAAACAACTCTGATTATTTTAACTGCTGCACGGACGACATTGTTGCTTGTGATTTGTTATTAAAATTTTGTTACATAAATTTTGTTACTTAAATTAAAATAAAATAATTAAAGTTTGAAAAAATTAGTTATTTATAAGATTTGAAGAACTTGCTTGTGTTAAGGATGATGGCCAGCGTTGCCATATTTTCTTCTCAAAAACCTTCAAGTAGGAAAAAAATTAAAAATCTTTTTTTTTAGTGATTTTACTCAATATATATTAAAAAAAAAAATTATTTTGTTTCAAATGAACTAACTCTACATGAATAGTATCAGTCAATTGATCGGAAGTCATGTAGGATATATTCATCATTGCGCAGGACAAAGTTGCTATCACATTATTAAGGGCAAAATGAAAAATGTGATGGGAACTCTTGTGTATGTGTGATTTGGCATCTCTCTATAACTAATGAATATAACATTTAGTCAAACCGCTCACTCCAGTACTTTTTACTAATCAATGATAGTATAAATATTAATCAAGTTTGACTGATCATAATTGACTAATATATCCCCCACAATTGAGCTAGCATACATGATTGATATACTGGCAAAAAATATAATTTTTATTATCTTAATTGTTTTTATTTTAAAAAGTCAATTCAAAATATACAAGCAAATAAAATATTTAAAATTAAAGATAGAAATAAACAAAAACAGAATAACCTAGGCGGTATCCAGCCCTCTTCAGACCTTTTCACCTCCAACGCATCTTGCTTTTTACATATATCTAAAACTTTTAAAAGAAATAAATATCGAGCCTTATTTTCGATTTTATCGTAAGCGACATGTTATCGAAAATAGACTTTTTTATTGAAATTAAAATTTAATGTGACTACCCATAGTTTAGAATTATCAAAATGCCAAAATTATTGATAACTTTTAAGATACGGTCTGTAAAGTTTTATCGTAAGCGACATTTTACGTACAAAAACATATTTGAAAATTGAGACATTTTTAGATTTTTAATTGAACTATAGTGAATTTTTAATCAGAAATAATTTTTAGTCAGGCTTAAGTTCAGTAATTTCAATTCTTTTTATTGAATGAAATATTTTATTAATTAATGTGAGTTTCTAAAGAAGAGAAGAAAAATTAAATTAGACTTTTAAGCTGGTGGAAATACCGATATTTTTCTGTGCAGCAACGCACTTCATCAGCACCCTAGTCTATCTACTTAGGTAGAGATTGTTATTAACATCAGCTATTTAACGTAAATTCTAATGAAACGGAATGTGAGAAATGATTAATGTGGTGATCGTAAAATATAAGCAGGAATAGTTAAACATACGTAGGTAGAGTAATATAACTTCGTGCTAACCTAAATAGAAAAATGAAAAAAATGGAAAAACAGGGGAAATAAATAGTGATACTTACATATGTATTTACCAAAGGTAAATCAATAATTGTACACAACAATCATTTCTCACATTCCGTTTCATTAGAATTTACGTTAAATAGCTGATGTTAATAACAATCTCTACCCAAGTAGATAGACTAGGGTGCTGATGAAGTGCGTTGCTGCACATAAAAATATCGGTATTTCCCCCAGCTTAAAAGTCTAATTTAATTTTCCTTCTCTTCTTTAGAAACTCACATTAATTAATAAAATATTTCATTCAATAAAAAGAATTGAAATTACTGAACTTAAGCCTGACTAAAAATTATTTCTGATTAAAAATATTTGAAAATTTTAAAAAACTTTCTCCTTTTCAATTTAATTTTTGTCGCTTACGATAAAATCGAAAATAAGGCTCGATATATTAAATTAAATTTTGTAAATTTCTTTTATTCACTATTGTTCTTACTTATATTTTTTAAGACTTATAAATTTTAATTTTCACAGACAGAATGATTTGTATTTTTTTTTTTGTAATAAAATTCGATTTTTGAAACTTTTGGCATATTTATATTAGATGTCCCAATCTAACATACATACATATATGCTAGAGTGGAGCAACTATAATTAATATATAAATCCATCATCGCTTCCGATCAAATGACCAGTCAATTGGCTGTCACTATTGAATTTAATGTAAAATTGCTGCAAATGTGCTAGTGAAAAAATTCTGTTTTTGTTAGTTTCAGTCATTCATTTCTTGTAGGGAACAAACGTAAAGGTAAATAACACAAAATATTTACGGAGTAGAACATGTATAAGATAAATATATGTATGCACATAATTAATACTTTTAATGAAATAAAGAAGAAAATATGTCAATACTTTAGTCAAATGGACATTAAATGATATATTAAAAGTATTAAATATCATATTCTTTTTTTAAAAAAAAAGAAATTTTTTGGTCTTTTTAACATCCTGAAAAACTTTGAAAATAAGATAAATCTTCACATATGGTAACGCTGATGATGGCAAACTCAAGGCAATTGTTTTCTTTTGCAACTAACTTTATTGTGAAACGCGATGTCAAAATCGGATTTTCCAAGAGTAAAGCGTTGCCGCCGCGTTATTTCGGTATGCTACATACAAAATGTATAGACATTAGAACTTTTGACAGCTAAAAAACGCTTGCCGCTTTTGTTTAGGGATGGCTGTAAACAGTTGACTTGTATCGAACTCGTTCATGGGTTTGATCGTAGGTTTGTGTCTTCAATGATCGACTGAACAAGTTCGACTCAATTCTATTAAAAGGAGTTGCCTTTTTGGCAAGTTGTACAGAGTCTTATATAGTTTAGACTTGTGTCTAACTTTTTCACCCGATAATTTTAGTAGTAGACTTGGATCGAACTCATTTAGTCGGTAATTTTTGACACAAATCAATGATAAAACCCATTTAAATTATATAAGTTTGATCATAGGTTTGTGTCTAATATAAAACACTGAATGATAGAGCTGGGTCCAACTCGTTCAATTGTTCATTTTTGCCACAAACCTATGATCGAACCCATTCAAATTACATGGGTTTGATCATAGGTTTATGGCAAAAATGAACGATTGAACGAGTTGGGCCCAGCTCTGCTGAACGAGTATTAAAGAGTTGGACTAAGCTAAACTCAGGGCTTCGTAAATATTAGACTTGGATAGAACCCTCTCAGCAGGTCGTTTTGGACACAAACCAATGATCAAACCCGTTGAAATTATATGGGTTTTATCATAGATTTGGGTCAAAAACGAGCTACTGAAAAAGCTGGATCTAAAATGAACGACTTGGACGAGTTGGACCTAGCTCGTTTAGTTTGCATTGCATTAAGTTTTGCAATATTGCATAATATCACTCTCGTACGAAAGCATTTGCATTATCGAAATCCTTCGACCTTAATGTCTCTTTGACACATTTAAAATCGAAAAAGCTTCCTTTAAAAAATATTTTGTATATTTGTTTACATATTTACTTTGTTTTAAATGGAATTATTTCTTTTTGTCTATTATAATTCAAAATAGAAATTCCACCACTAGACTAGAAGAAATAATTGAGTTGAATGTTTACTTATGCAAAATAAATAAACACATTGAGAGTGTAAATTTTCAAAGAAAAATTTTAACGTTTGATAAAAATAAACACTTTAGATGGCAAAGCGCATCACAGAGTTAAATTATGACATACACAAACAAATATAATTAAATATTATACAACAGTTTAAAAAAAATTATAATTGCAGACATTAAACGTCGCAATAAGAAAGAAGTGCTTAAGTCAAATTTTACTGTTTTGTTGGAGTTTAGTTTTAAGCTTTCAAGCCGATTTTCAGAAATTTTTTTCTTTTACAATTAAATTCGGAGATTTGGTGTTCACTTTTATTTTATTTAGGAAATAATTCTTTTACGCTCTATAACTAATACATTTAATTTGAAACATACCAAAGTAAAAGTTAAATTAAGCTATCTTATTCCATTTATGGAAATAGCACAAAATACTCGTAATTGAAATTTTTCCAGGGCTACTTTTGAATATAAAGATTATGGGACTGCTATTAACTCAAAATTAGCTTATGTCGACTTAAACTGGAAGTTGAAAGCTTAAACTTAGTCGATGATTTATTCCTTGTTTCTTAAAACATAACTTTTGGTGTTTGTCCTGGAAAAGACTATGACACAAACCGATAATCAAACCCATCAGACTTGGATCGATTAGTTGGTTGGTTGGTTTACGTGGCTGCATTCAAGTAGAATCTTGATGATTCCTTTTTGAAAGGACCACTACTCTCATCGGTGTCAACCTATGTAGAACCGTATGTAAGTATTATGATACGGTGATCGTTACTAGATCCAACCCGTCGCCTTGAGATATCTGTTAAGGTCACTCAACCCAATTTTAGATAAATCTGAAAGATCGTCTGGCACATGCCTGCCTAAAAATTTGTGCCTAGATGGACATTCGCAAATAAAGTGGAAGATTTTCACTTCTTTGGTCTTTTCCCGACAATTTCGGCAGAATTCATTATTGAACAGACCTATCCTACTAGCATATCTGCCGACCGTCGAGTGCTCCAGCATAACTGCAACGAGCCTCGAGATGTCCCTACGGTTTCTATTTGTTAATTGTATTGAGCGCCTATCATTGTAGCAAGCCCACATTTTCTTAGCCACCTTGCACATGATTATATTGCGCCATCTGCATGGGATCGAACTCATTCAGTTTAGACACAAACCTATGATCAAACCAATTTAAATTACATGGGTTTTAGACTTGAATCGTACTCGTTCAAACCCATAAAATATAAATGGGTTGGATCATTAGTTTGTGTCAAAAACGAGCTACTGAAAGAGTTCGATACAAGTCTAATGGGTTTGATTAAAGGTTTGTGTCTAGAACGAGCTACTGAAAGAGTTTGGTACAAGTCTGTATGGGTTTGTTTATAGTTTTGTGTCTAACTCGTTCACTAGTTCATTTTTGCCACAAACCAGTGATCAAACCCATGTAATTTAAATGGGTTTGATCAGTGGTTTGTGGCAAAAATGAACTAGTGAACGAGTTCGACCCAAGTCTAGTCTAAAATGAACTACTGAATGAATTCGATACACGTCAAAATATTACCGTCAATGAAGACATAAATAACATTTTTAATAAAATAAAAGTTAAAATTTTTTATAAAAAATTTTTTTTATACCGAAAATTAAAAAAAGGTTCAGAATTTAATGAAAATCTTTGTTTTTGAAAGGTTTTAAGTTAAAGCTTTTTAACTTATTGTGTCTATGTAAGAGATTCTCAATATCATTTTGATAGTCTTTTTTAACATGGAGTTTTTTTAAGCTTTCTTTCAAGGATTTTTTTTTGGCTGAAGGTGCTAACGAAAGTGCATATAGACGTTTCTTAATCGGTAATAAAAAAAAAATTATTCACATTGATTTTTTTAAATTAAAAATTTTTATAATAAATTTACATAATTTAACTACCACGAATGAGTAAGTAAAAAAGTTTAAACGATTACATACTAAAAAATCAATCCTAGAAACATGAAAAAAATAATCTTAAGGTACTACCCACACATTAGCAATATTATTGTGCAATAACCCTGAAGGAAATGTCGATGGTGATAATTTACTGAGTCGCTTTTGACTTTGTCACCAGTACTACTCTACAATTACTCCCCATATAATACTTTCTGCTATAGACATTTAGCATGTGCTTGTCATTGAAAATCTACTAGTAACACTAAAACAATTGACTAGGTAGTGAATTCATAGTTCTTATGGGAACATGCAGACATACCAAACAGACATTTTTTACTGGTACATTTCTATACCTTATGTACATACAAATTTATGTATACATATTGACAAGTTGTTGTAAAATCCACCAGAAATACACCACATCTCTTTTCTCTCTTTCTTTTATACTGACGAATAGAAGAGAAATTGTAGACAATGTAACTACCCTGCAGAAAGTGCGAATAGTGAAATTGTGGTGTACCCCAGCCAATGGTATCATCTATTGACATTTAACATTAGCTTGTCATTGAAAATCCATCACTAGACTATAGCACTACTGACTTAGTAGCTCTTTCGGGACCACATGGAGACATTGGCACCAAAGATTCACTAGTAAATTTTAGGGGCTCTAGTCTACAATATCGATATATCCAATCTCGTTGTCAATAGTAACCTTATAGTGATTTTCTAGTGACATTGTCAATAGTGCTACTGACTAGGTGTACCCCAGCCAATGCAAATGCCTATTGACAAATAACATAGGGTTGTCATTCAAAATCTATCAGTAGACTTTAGCACTATAGAGAAGGTAGTTCTTTTACGACTATATGGAGATATTTGAACCGAAGATTCACTCGTAGATTTTAGTGACCCTCGTCTACATATATTTATTTAATATTATAAGAAAAACAAACTATTGACGCGTTCATTGACAATATCACCAGAAATACACTAGAACTGTCGTCTCTAACGTATCTCTACTCGCGCATAAAAGGAAAGTTGTCGACATTTTAAGTAGTGCAATTGTCGCTGGAGAAAGAGTATTGACATAGAGACATATGGTTCTAAGTTGACTAGAGGGTACTACTGGAATTTTAGTGTTGACATAAACACATTTGACCCCAGTCTGACTGCAGGGAACTGATGTTGTACAATAAAATTGCGCGTGTGTATATTATATTAGTGTATTGTCCAATACACTGATTCATATATTTAATTTTTTTATGAAGATGTATGCATCTAGTTTATATTACAAAAAGTAAATTTTTAAATTTCTTAAACGCACATATGTAAGTATGTGTGTAGCTTTTTTTACTTTTATGTATATAATAAGAAAAATTATTCCATATACATATATTTTTTTACGCAATTTATTGTACAGTGTGGAGCAAAACGACAATAGTAATAGCCAGGGACAAGGACTTCATGCACTTAAAAAAGGTATTTTAGGCGCTTAAAATATGACATTAAAAACACAAAATATGCACTAAAAACAATAAAATATGCACATATTTTAAAAATTTTTTGTTCAAAGAAAAGTTTTAAATTCACATACATCTAATTAAAGACACAAAAATATTTTATTTTCTCAAGAGGTGCGTGTACATGCCTTTTATATTAAGTTTGTACACCATATTATAAATGATATAACGATTATTTCTGCATTATTAGCTCCAAACACGAATTTTTAAAAATTGTATTTTTTTATACTTTTGAATGTTAAGTTCTATCAATTTTTTTTTTAGAAAGAAAGAAAGCTTTTGTGCATTGAAGAAAGGCTCAAATTTAAATAATTTTTATATAATGTTACATATTTAGTTAACTCAACCATTACAATTTATTGAATTCTATCTATTAGATTTTTTTAAATCTGTAATTTTTAAAAGCAATATCAAGTTTCCGCAGAATTGTTTAACTAGTTTCGGCTTTAATAGCAAACGATTTCCTTTTGAAAGCATCAAAATGACAATGTTTATTATATTTGGTAGGCGTGTGTGGTTTTGCATTCCTTCTACAATTCTAAAACAATGCAAGCGAATGAATTTGCCAATTGTTTTGCATTAATAATTTGTCAATAATTTTTTTTTTTAAATTTTAGCTTTTGAGCAAATATGACACAAAAACCATGAAATTATACCAAAATATGAGACAAAAATATGCATATATGACCAAATTATGCAAAAATATGCATTTTCAATAAAATATGCAAAAATATGCACTAACAAATCGATGGCATTTTCACGCAAATTCAATGTTCAATGTAAAGATATTTCGTTCTTGCCACTATCAGGCTTAAGGAAAAAAACATGCATTTGCATGAAACCCCTGTCCTTGGTAATTGCAATAAAGTACTCAATAATATTGAATAGTCTATAGGTGCCGGGGTGAATGTAAAATGTTTTTGGAAGCAACTTTTAGCGATATGTATTTGAAAATAAAACGATATTTTAAATTCATGATATGAGTTGGATATTAAATAATTTGGTGCTGCGGTAAGTTTCAATATATGTAAAACATATCACTGACACAGACGATTCTATTTACTTTAATTGAATATTTTACAAAATATGATGTTCACTTTCATACAAATGGGGTTATATACATACATAGTAGTTAAGTTTATTTTACAAGTACAAGCCTTTTTATTTTATGTAAAATAAAATTGACCTTTGCCACCACTCATATTTAATTTCATTTTCAATCATATTTATAATACATTAAAGCATATTTTAATAGCGAAAATTGATCCTTGACATTCTTACATAAATTTCGCTTTAAATTTACAATGCATTTTTACTTCTTCTGTCTCTTTTTCGCGCTACAAATTAACTTTCATTTGCCATTATTATCTATTTCATTTTCTTTCATTTGCAGCAAATCATAAAGAATCATTACAATCACTTCACGCATTAAACAAATCACATATGGAACACACAACCCCGTCAACGCCACAGCCACCATTAGCTGCAGTAAGTGAAATGGATTTAGCACCCACACCCGTAAAATTGCCTTTCTATGAGGAAGAATCTGAGCAATTGGCACCGGCTTATGAGGCCACGGTAAAACCTTTGGAAAAACAAAAAAAGAGTTTTATGCAAAAGTTACGCGATTTCAATTGGCGCAATGATAGACACAAATTTCGACAAAAGTTTTATTTTGAATATTATTCTAAGGAAAAGTTTAAGGGTATGTGTGTCCGTTATTATTTTAAAAATTTCACCAAATTGCCTTTTTGCGTTTTTGTGTAGTTTTTTTTTTTTTTTTTTTGTATTACTAATTAATTATAAAAGTAGAGCCACCCACACACGCAACATGTGGAAACTAATTCTGAACATTTCACTATTTTTTTTAATTCAATATATTTTTTTTTTTTGTATTATCTAACACCTTCAACTTTTTAGAATACTCGTCGTATAAACATTTAGTTAAGAAAAAACCGAAGTTTTTTATATGCAGCATTATTTTTGAATTGAATTGCAGAAACATGCTGCTGCATATTGTTTAATTTTTTTCAAAGAAAAAAGAGTACCGGCCAATGGAAATTTATTAAAATGTACTTCAAAAATAAGATGATTTATCCTGTGAAAGACAGCTTTTATTTTGCCGCCGTCAATCATGCTTTTGTTGCCGAGTTTTTTTTTTATAAAATGTATTTTTAACAAAATTTTTTCATTTGTTCACCTGTTGCCTTCAATGTTTATGTTTGATTTTATTTTTTTACCGATAACGTTTCAATTAACCAAATTAGTTTGCTTTTAAATGTTTTCACTTTATTTGAAAATTAAAATTTAGTTTGTGTTTATAACACGAATTTTCTTATATCTTTTTCTTAAAGAAAATTTTAAATAAATAGTTGTTTAGCATTAAATGTTTAACGTAGACTAATGACGACTGCTTAATTTATTAATACGTTTATTATTTAGTTTATTAAGAATTTAGTTGTATACATGGCATGGATTTTTTTTTCACAAATAAAAGACTAACAGCAAAATAATACTAACTTAAAACTTAAGAGCTTTATTTCCAGCATGTTGTAGAGAGAAAAACGTTCTATTGAAAATTTGTATTGAAAAACAATAATAAAATAAGAAAATTTGCTTTTGTTTTCAATATAAATTGTAAACCGAACGTTTTATTTCGATATGGTAAAACAAGCTCCAAGGATTGTTTAAAAACCTTTTTATTTTCTTTTTTTTTAAAGTTTAAAAGAAAATAACGACCTGACCACGATGTCCACAGAAAACGTTCGACAGAAAATTTGGTTTTGCTTTCCATAAAAGTAATCTATCGAACGCACAGTGGCGACTTTTGCAAAATAAGTGGTAGTAAATCTGGAATTTATAAACTACTGATTGGAAGTCTATGTATATGAACATCCGTAGAGGAGGACTCAGGCTTTATAACACATGTCTTGGCAGCCTTCTGGCTTAAGCTGGACAGGAGTTACAGTGGGCCTAAGTTGACCAAATGGGACTCAAAAAAAAAAAAACTTCTGAGGCTTGCAACTTTTACAGCCTGATCCACGATATCGTCAATGTTCGACTTGTCGCACACTTACATTTGAAACAACAACAAAATATTAAAATTTGTTATTGTCTTGAATGTGAGTGTGCGACAAGTCGAACGTTATTGACATCGTGGGTTTGGCCATTAGAAAAATTATCCGATTTTTATGGGATGAAGCGTTTTGAGCTAAGCTTAAAATTAATAAGAAGTAATGTCCCAAGATGTGTTTTCGTATCTCCCATAACTTAGAAGATATTTGATTTAAGACAAAAAAAAATTTTTTTTTGCCTTAACTTTGTTTAGTATTTCAACTATAACTTTTTAGAATGTTGTTGGATTCTAAATAAAACGACAGCATTCAATTTTTGACAAAATTTCAAACAATAATAAGTAAAAAAAAAAACTTATTAATATCTTCATTCCTGAAGTCGGGAAAAGCCTAAGAACTCAAAATTTAAAAATTTTGCTGAAAAATTCATCATTTTTTAAGAAAAAGTTTCTTCAATATTTTCAATTTTGTAAAAAACTTTGTTTAACAAATGCACTTTTAAAACACATAATGCTAAAAACAGTCTATTGAGAATGTGCTAAGAGCCAATTATTTTGTGTTTTGGACATATATCCTACATTCTGCAGTGTCCGAAAATTGGCAAATTTAGTAATATTTTTTGTGAGTGTCCGGATTAGTGAGGTTGTACTGTATAAGAAAACTTGAGTTCCATACGCGCCAGCCGTGTCAGCAACATGTTCAAAATCATATTTACACATTACTGACATTAAATTATCTATAAAGTTTTTATTGGTACCACACTAATGGTAGAATTAATCAATTCGTATAGTGTTTTGTTTAAGTGGTCGTATAGTTTAAATCTGGATTAAGCTTATATTAGTCGTGACATAGCCATAGCCATAACCAAACCAAAATTCAATTGGTTTCTATAGCAATGTCTATGGCGAGTTACCTATAATCAAATGCAGTGTTCCCCATAAGTTTGATTCGAACAACAGTTTTCTATGGTTATGGTTATGGCACATCTAATTGAACATTTAGTTAGTAAAAACGTGAGGTTGCCACAGATTTCTTACTCACATACGTTACGATACATATTAAGTAAACAGCAACATGTTTTATTTGTGTTACAGATTTTGTCAGCTGATGCGTTAACTCGCGATACGAATCGACTAATTCTACCATAAATATTCAGTGGTTTTGTGATTGAGTTCAACTCTGAATAATTGGATATTTAAAAATGGTTCTAACTTTCATCGCAAGAAAGTAAACATATGTTGTAGATATATATCGAGCCTTATTTTCGATTTTATCGTAAGCGACATGTTATCGAAAATAAACTTTTTTTTATTGCAATTAAAATTTTATGGGCCTACCCATAGTTTAGAATTATCAAATTGTAAAAATTGCTGATAACTTTTAAGATACAGGCTGTGAAATTTTATCGTAAGCGACAATTTACGTACAAAAACATATTTGAATATCTTAAAAAAAACTTCTCCTGAACAATTTAATTATTGTCGCTTACGATAAAATTTAAAATAAGGCTCGATATGTATGTATATTTCCCAAAATTATTAAATGTTACTCATTTCACCTTTTCTGAGATTTTATTTCTAAATGGAATTAGTGCGCAAGAAATTAACCCAATTCCTTTATGCTGGTATCATTTCAGCTGATCATTAAAGTTCATTGCCACCATTTGGTTAACAATTGTTTTACTCCAATGTATGAGTAATTCAAATTTGCAATTCACTTGTAGTGATACCTGCCTAAATACTTACATTAAGTACGCAAACTCATTTTAACCCAAAAACCAAAAAATAAAAAAAGCAACACGATCAAGTACTCATATGATATTTTGAATAAATAAATATGTGAGTGTATATAAACAGAGTAATATTTATACACTGTTTTTTTTTCAAATAAAATATTCTTAGCACGTGGGCACCCTACTTACACAATTATCTACATGTAGATACATATATACATATGTATGTACATACCCTCTAGTCAGCCTAGAACCATATGTCTCTATGTCAATACTCTTTCTCCAGCGACAATTACACTAGTTAAAATGTCGACAACTTTCCTTTTATGCGTGACTAGAGATATGTTAGAGACAACAGCTCCAGTGTATTTCTGGTGATATTGTCAATGAACGCGTCAATATTTTGTTTTTCTTTTTTTATTATGTTGTGCAATAATATTAAAAAAATATATGTAGACGAGGGTCACTAAAATCTACGAGTAAATCTTTGGTTCAAATGTCTTCATATGGTCGTAAAAGAACTACCTTCTCAATAGTGCTAAAGTCTACTGGTAGATTTTGAATGACAATCCTATGTTATGTGTCAATAGGCATTTACATTGGCTTGGGTACACCTAGTCAGTAGCACTATTGACAGTGCCACTAGAAAATCACTATAATTTTACTATTGACAACGAGACAGGATATATCGATATTGTAGCCTAGAGCCCCTAAAATTTACTAGTGAATCTTTGGTGCCAATGTCTCTATGTGCTCCGAAAATAACTACTTAGTCAGTAGTGCTACAGTCTAGTGGTGGATTTTCAATGACAAGCTAATGTTAAATGTCAATAGATGATTACATTGGCTTGGGTACACCTGGTCAGTAGTACTACTGACAATGTCACTAGTAGACAATTTCACTACTCACACTTTCTGCAGGGTATTTATAAACATATTTACATATATCTAAACACATAATTTTTCACACTCAATTTCAGAAACTTTCCTCACACAAATACCATCGGATAAAGTAGGAAGAATTATGCAAAAATATAAGAATTAAATCTTATTTGAAATGTTATAAAAATAGAAAAATTTGAGATTTGTATTAGAGATGGCCCCGTGAGTGATCTTAGATCCGCAACTTAGCAAACAGATGGGCATTTTCACGAGAAAGTCCACTATTTTGTGCAAATAAGCTTGTATATCAGAACAATGTGAATAAATTTTTCTTAAAATTTTACCTGATGTAGAGTTGCTGACGGCCTATACAAATATATAAGGAAGTAAACAAAAAAGTTTCGTTTTCTTTAACCCTAGAATATTATACTTATTTTTATATCGCAAACGTCATACTTCGTCGAATCGAGCCAATAAAAAACGTCTTGAGCAAAAATAAGTACGAAAATAGATTTATTATTGATATTTAGCTAGTTTTTAATTATCATATAACGAAATTCATATATTTCTTTTAATCGTTTAACGTAAAATTAACATTTCACAGACTTCTATCAATTGGCATTTTTTCTTAAAACATAGCATCTATAGCATCAATTGTATGAAATATTACACATTTTTTTTCATTAAGTCTTGTAGTTTCTTATAATAAATTTATTAAACTAAAAAAGCAACATTAGTTTCGAGTAACTGATATTAGCGGCTAACGCTATACGAAAAACGAAACAAAAACAATCACAAAGAATATGTTTTAAATCGAAAATAAAATCGCGCGTCGTCATTTCAACGAAGTATGATAGTGCAGGGTTAAAAAAAAGACAAAAGAATAATTGTTTGTTGTCGCACGCTACAAAAAGTTGACATTACTGTGGAAAGCTTGTATGAGGAAAAAAATTTTTCATTATTAAATTTGTTTTAATAGAAAATTTCAACAATTTGATGAAATTGCAAAATTATTAAAAACAAAATTATTAACACATACATACACTCATACATATGTACATACTTAATAAATAAAAATAAAATGGTAAAAATTATGCTAAACTCTCAATAGAAAATTTTGCCGAAGTCAGCATCAGAAAAGCAAAATTGATGGGAATTTTTGGAAATTCATCACAGAATTGGCAACACTGAGGGTGGCGTTGGCTGAAGTAGTTAGCACGTTGAATACAAAATCAAAGATCCTGGGTTCAATCCCTGTACCCGACAGTCATTAAACAACAACACCACGCATTTTTCTGGTGTGCATTAGTGTCCCTTTGTATCAGTTGTTGTAGGAAAGTTCAAGTGATGAAGGCATAGTCACTGGTCACTTAACTATACCGACTTCAGCAGATGCTAATCCTAATATAACATCAGAGCACCCTCCTTCGTCGGTAGTGTGTAGCAGAATCATCGGCGAAGTAAAATAACTAATAAAACTGGCTAGTAAACACAGCTTCAAAATTTAATACGCCTCATTTGACACCAGAAGGCGCTGCAACACTGCATTATTACAAAAAAACGTGAAAAAAGCAGAGTTGTAAAAGAATGAAGCTTTCTTCTATCTCTTCCTTCACCACCTGTCTTCTAACACTATACCTTTCCGAAAGAAGGTAAGACCTAGTAATAGTATTAATTGCCTGAGTGTTACTTCTCTTAAAAAAAAAATATATGAGTCCTAGAATGCCTGTTACTAATGGTGTTTTCTTTTCTAAAAGAAAAGTGTAACATATATGCTACATGGGATTTGGCAACATTTTTAAATTCTCACCTGATTTTTAAGAAATGTTGCATATTTTATGTTTACAAAAGAACAATTTTCCAACAAGTATCGGCATAAAACGATCACGAACTAGAAAATTATTTATTTTTTTCATAGACAATAACAAAAACAGCTGTTAATATAATGCTGCACTCATGCCCCTTTAATGAAAATGAGTGTTGAACATGTAGCATTTTTCTTCTTTTTAAGGGTAACATCATGGGAAAAGAACGCGTTCAATTTTTAAAATAATACATACTTTTCAGAAAAGAACACAAAGAAATGTAAAAGGCAACATAAATGCAGCATATTGCTCAGAAAAGAAAACGCCATAAGACTAGTACTCACTTTCCTACACAATCGTTCGGCTTTTGAGAAAATGAGTTGTTATTGTCTTTTGAAAATGTTCATAAGCTCCATTAGATGAGGGCTCATTTTATTTTATTGGTTCATTTACTTCGCCGATGATTCTGCTCCGTTGAAGCCCATAGAGTTCAGTGACCAATGTCAATGCCCTCATCACTTGAATTTTCCTACAACAACGGAAACAAATGGACACTAATGCACATCAAAAAAATATGTGGTGTTGTTATTTAATGACTGTCAGAGACCGGGCTCGAACCCAGGATCTTCGGTTTTGTAGTCAACGTACTAACTTCTTCAGCCAACTCCTCCCTCACCATCACCCTCATCTAAATTTAATTATGTTTCTAATCGTTTCGTTAATTTTTATTGAACAAAATTTATAGTTTTTTTAATTTCGTACCAATATGTACGACTATATAATTAAATCAATTATTCGACGCATCTCCAAATTAATTGAAACGAAATATGCTGCGATTTTTGTACAAGTTTTTGTTTTACTTTTTTATGTTTGTATGTTTAGTAACTCTCAAATACTTTTTCTAGAAACTGAAATATAAAGATATGAGGTTTTTTAGCTTTTTTTCAAATTACATTATAATTAAAGAAAGAAAAAGATTAAAGTTAATAACATCATTTTGGTAATAAGTGCTTAATATAATTTTTTTTTAACTGATTTAAGCATTTTGGTGATTAAAACCAAGCTTTTATTTTTTCTTTGCATATTTACAAATAATTAATTTTCAAACAGCTGTTGTGTGATAAATTTAGTTTCAATAGTGCCTAGTTTTCTTTTCAATCTCTGTAAAAAGTACGGAAATATCGATCATATCCAGAGGAGGGGAAAATATATGTGTGTATAGAAGTATGTGTGTCTCAACCTTCTTCAAAAAACGCATAAGCATATATAATGAATACATGCTTATGCATTAACTACCTTATATTCGCGTGCCATCTCCAATTTATACTCAAGAAGCAATACTCAAAATCAGACAGTTATTAACGTGGTCAACAGCAATCCAAGAAAAAAAAAATTAAGTAAAAAACAAGAGAAAAAATTACTGAACAGGTACCCAGCAAAAAATTTCAAAAAAGGTAATCGAGTTTGGAATTAAGCATTTTTGGTGGAAGCTGTTCCTTACTGGATTACCAACTTAATGATTTTAACAAGGCGTGAGACTAAAATAATCGATTCTTTAGAAGTAGTTATGTCTTTTTTTTTTGTAGGAATTAATTATATTTTCCGTTGTGGGAAACACTTATTTTTTTCTTGATTGAACGAACTGCTTTTTTAGGGTTCCGTACACCAAAGGTGAAAAGGACCCTATTGTTTTCGCTACGCTGTCCGTCTGTCCGTCACACGGTATTTTCTCAGGAACCGTAAGAGCTACGGACCTGAAATTTGGACACAGTATGTAGAACCTTGAACAACAACAAATACATGAGAATTAAAAATTAAAGGGTGTTCCAAAACGAGAAATCAAATATGTTAAAATCTCATGTAATATACATACAATTGTATGAACATATGTATATTGAAACTTGAAATTTGTAAAATTCGTGTTTTTTTATATAGACTACAACAATTAACACTAAAATTTAAAAAATTTAAATTAAAGGGTGGTCCATCAGTTAATGCAATTTTGACTATGTAATTTTGACAATTTGCTATATCTTGGAAACCGTAAGAGGCAAACACTTGAAATTTTCAAAAACGGTAAAACTAAAAAAACCGAAAATTATAAAATCGCCAAACCAAAAAAAAATCGCCAAAAATTAAAAAAAAATCGCCAAAACGAAAAAAATCGCCAAAACGAAAAAAATCGCCAAAATTAAAAAAAAAAATTCTAACACTAAAATAAATCGCCAAATTCGAAAAAATCGCCAAATGAAAAAAAAACGCCAAAATGAAAAAAACGCAAAAAATTGAAAAAAATCGCCAAAACGCGAAAATGTCTCCAAAACTAAAAAAAAATTTATATAAACAAAAAATCGCAAAAATTAAAAAAAATCGCCAAAAATAAAAAAAAACGCCAAAATGAAAAAACGCCAAAAACCAAAAAATCGCCAAAACAAGAAAATAAAGTGTCTAAACTAAAAAAGAGCCAAAACTTAAAAAAATCGCCAAAACCGAAAAAAACGCATAAAACGACAAAACAAAAAAACCGAAAAGAACCCAAAAACGAAAAAAATGCCAAAACTATATATTAAATAGGATGAAGTTTGTATTAAATTACATATCTAGTATTCGTACGGAACCCTATGTGCGCGAGTCATAGCCGCACTTTACTGAATTTATTTAAATATGCCGTTGTTTGAGTAAATGGAAGGTCTTGGTTAAAAACTCAGTTTGATTAAATATACATATCGCTCATTTACTTCAATAGTGGCATAACTCAAAAAATGAGTTTTTTTAGTTAATAATGCAGAAAGATGCGGCATTTCGTATTTTATTTTGTGTAAAAATTTCATATAACCATCACCTCCTGAGAGAAAAACATTTTTTCATTTCTCCATTGAGTTGTATGCAAATTGAAAACTTAAAACGCGTTTTCTGCAAAACTGGTTTTTTGAGTTGTGCCACTATTGAAGTAAATGAGCGATATAATAACTTTTAAGAAAAATTTAAATAATTTAAAAAAACTTATTGTTTTACTACGAAATACACCATTTTGTAAAGTTTCTTTTATAAACTCAATTGAAGTGGGTTATATTTTATTCGTATCAGTGCCTCTATTGTTACTTATAAATACTATATTTAGAAAAATTTCAATTGCTTTCATTGACGAACTTTTATGAAAACCGTAAATGAAAAAAAAAAATTATTTAGAACTACTTATATTTAAATAATTATTTTCCAAAATGTAAGTACTTATTTTTTAGTTTAATATAAATAAGTAGGCAATTTAGAAATATTTATAATTTATTTAAAATAACTACTTATTTTGGCAATATTTTCACGTCTTCTTTTTAAACCCAAAGAATATGTTCAACTTCTGCTTCCTATTTTTAAAATTTTGCGTAATGTGTTTTGTAAGCGAGTACTTCAATTTGGCAATCTAAAAAGTAAGTCATTATATGGCAAGTAGTTCAGATGGTAATGTCTAACTTTTTGCTGGGTAGTGTTCCCGATCTGCCCCTGCATCCAAGTATTTTTCTGTTAACTATGAGAGAATATTAGTTGCTGGGAATTTGGAAATAACAAATTACTTCTTCACAATGTGATTATACAATGGGGAACACAAATAACAACATGTTTGTAAATACTTTGTAGTTTTTACTCTTTCAACTTTCTTTAGACGTACAAATCGTCGGTTGGTTTCTTGATGTATGGAACAGAAATATGTTTTCGAGAAAATCGATCATAAGTTTTATAAAAATATACGATAGAAATTCTTGTTTAATAATAAAAGTAATAGATTTATATATTTTTTTTATTCAAACTTAAAGTTGGTAAACTTCTTACATCCAACATGAAAAGTTATTAGGACTTAAGAAAAAAATGACAAAATTTTTGTCAACGCATGTCACAATCATAATAACAATATTGTTAACTCCGTGTTCAAGTAGGTTAAATTACTATATATATTTAAGCAGATATAAAAGGTGAAGATATCAGTTTTATGCATATAACATGACTTTTATGGGAAAAATAACGAAAGAAATAAAAGATAGTTTGAAGATATTCAATAAAAGGAATATTATTAATAAAAAAATTATTAATTAAAAAGGAATTTTTTATTAGCATAATCATAAATATACTTCAAAACAGATCTTATAGTTTTGTTATTTTGCTTAAATTACGTTCTTTGAGTAGAATATGCATCATAACAGATGCGAATAATAATGTTAATACTTTTAATTACTTAGGAAATAAGCCTGATTTCCCAAAAATAGTCGATTGCCTTAAAACAGATTTTACAATGTTCAACAATTGTGGAAATGAAGCAATATTGCAGCTCTATATTTTCTGATATATTGAAGATATCGGAAAATTGGTAACGAATTTGGAAAGAGGACACATTATTCATATATAATCAATCAACAACTTAATTTTTTTTTAAATGTTCCATACATCAAACCAGAAACCAAACGACGAAATAGCAAAAGAAATACACATATACATATATACTATATACATGTGGAATACGATTGACCTTACAGGGCATTTGTGTTTGGAACTTCCTGCTCATTTCAAGCTCAAAGTGCTGGAAAATTCATATATCTTTGGTGTAATCAAAAAAATAAATAAATAGATATCTGTCTAACCATTTAAGCGATTTATATATTCGGTATTCGACGCAATTTCTCAAATAAAACAAATCTGTTTGACAAGGACTTTTGGAAAAATTAAAGCAGAGCTATTTTTTCGAAATTTTTTCTGAACAATATCTCTTGAAAGAATCAAATGCTTTTATTCAAATTAACAGAAGTCATCGTTATTTTTATAGTTCAAGAAAAAAAAATGTTGGTATCGCCCTTTAAGCCAAATTACATGTGTTAATCTTTAAGGAACAAATAACACCAAATTTAATTAATTGTATATATACTAGGCTTGTATCGAACTCATTCAGTAGCTCGTTTTTTACACAAACCAATAATCAAACCCATGTGATTTAAATGAGTTTGATCATGGCTTTGTGTCAAAAACGAGCTACTGAAGCAGTTTGATAAAAATATAATAGCCCAATTCACAATCATGTGCAAATGGTCTTGCATCGTTGCATGTGCAAAATAGTATAGCATATTAATATTCACCACTTAACAATTCTTTGTGGTGAGTACAATATACCTTACCACTTTGCACATGCAACGATGCAAAACCATTTGCACAAGACTGTGAAGTGGGCTAATGTAAATTAAATAGGTTTGAAACAACTTTTGATTCGAACATGAACGAACTAGTTCAAAAAGAGCTGTTTGACACAATTCTAGTGCACAATGTGAGGTGTTAGTTGATGTAGGTTTGTGTTTTATATACTCAGTTTTCAAAACAATTCACATATTCCATATTCACTGAAAACTGAGTATCCAAGGGTACTCAAAATTGATATTTCAGTCTCTTTCTCCAAATAAAACGATTCAGTAGGAAAGTAGCACATTTTGCACTAATATAAATATGTACACATTTACTTATGTAATTAAAAAAAAATTACACATTTAAAGTTTGTGCTTTTATGAAAAATAATACAGACTTTTTATTATTGGCACAGACCTTTTAATGAAAAATATGCTACCCAATTATGTTTAAACAACTTTTAACTTGTTCCTTGCTCATGTAACATTTGTTATTATTTTACTTATTTAGCAAAATATTTTTTATTAAACATTGATCCGGATAAAACCCTCAATAATCAATGTTTTTTTAATAAAAAATATTTTAATAAGTAAGTAAAATAATAATTTGGGATTATTAGTTCGTTAACAAATGTGATTTGTAAATGTTTAGCTGAAACAGAAGAGCTGATTTCGAAATTTCGAAATCCTCTCTCCCTTGCTACGGCTCTCACCATATTTGCTAGCGGAAAATGTCTAGATTTAGTAGAATATTTTAATGTTTACTACAAAGAAAATTTTGAGATTTTTGGGACTAAAAAATGGGAAATTGGGGATAATGGATTAGCAACAAACTTGAAGCCCTGTGTAAAGTGCTAAGAAAACGAGGAAAAGAGTTTAATGACCGCAAATAACAGCAACAAAAGATTATAAATAAAATGCTGAGGGGGGCACTTTCGCAAACTGGAAATTCATATTCTTGTAATAATTTAGTAATAGTTAATTTAAAACATTCATTCGATTACTTGAACTGAATTACATGTTACTATACAAAGGCAAAAAATTCGCCTATTAAACTACGAGTACTTTTTGGCGCCAGAAACCTAAACCTAGAAAAATCAATTGCGAGTAATTTGTGCTTAAAGCTTTAAATATTTTAAATTGAAATATTTTTCTTTTAATGTTACAGAAAACTGATGCTCTTCACATATTGCAAATGTCGTTCTTCATTAAATTTTATTGCCAAATAAAATTAAAATTATTGAAATTCTAATGCAAATAAAAAAAAACTTCTTGAAATAAATGTCATTTGCTGTAAACTAAAATTGCAAAAAATTAAGTAGTTTGTGTAATGACGTTTGAAAAAAAAAACAATTAGAGAAGACAAAAAAAAAAATAATAATACTCGTAATAAATGAAAACTATTATTGCCTCACAAGTTGTGTTATAAAGTTTTCCATGCAGCCTGGATTTTAATGGAAAAACTTTGTGAAATTATTATTAAATTTTTAACACTATTTTCAATTGATTTAAATTATAACTGATGGGCATTCAATTAGAACCATTTTCTTAATGCACGAAAGCAAATTGAATACAATAAATATAATTTTAAATGAATAAAAAAATTCTTTGCAAATATTCTAATTTCTTTTGGTCTTATATGCTGATTTCTTTGCAGGAGGACAACTTAAAACGAAAAATGGCCAGAAATATGTCTTCAATGGCAGACCGTCGGGTATATTTATATCGAAAACTTGTGCCACATTTACAGCGATCATAACAATTCTGGCCATCATATTCACCATCTTGATAACATATTTCGTGACAGTCAACACTATACCACAAGGGTGAGGCTTAATTTTCTTTTATTTTAAATAATTTATGACTAATTAAAAAGGAATGAAGTGAGCAAAATGGCAGCAAAAGTAAAAATATATCTTTTTAAATCAAACTTTAAATTAATGAGTAATAAATAATTTTTTTTTTTTTTTTTGAAGATTTATTTTAGTACTTATGCCATTTACAAATTTTATGCCATTTCTCTGGCATTAAAGAAAAAGTGCTTAAGGCATATTTTACTGTTTTGTAGGAGAACGCTTTTAAATCTTCAAGTCGATTTACAGAAATTTATTTCTCTTAGGCCCGAATTCACACTCTTCAGTTAACTAATGAAGGCCGTTTAACCAATGAAATTTATAAGAAAAATCGTTAGTTAATCCACGGGCATTAGTTAGCTATAGACTATGAATTTGGACCTTACAGTTAAATTGGAAATTCGGAATTCACTTTTATTTCTTTTAGAAAAACATCGTTATATAAGCTATAAATAAAATATTAAATTTTTCAATATACCAAAGTATAAGCTAAATTAAGCTATAACTTACTGAAAAATTTCACAAAATAATTGAGATTTCGCCCACTGCTATTTTTAAATATAATTACCAAAGGAGTGCCCTTAACTCAAAATCAGTTTGTCTCGACTTAAGTACTTTTTCCTTTTTGCCATAGATTTGTAAGTATTTTTATTTAATACACAAAATTTTAGTTTTAGTTTAAGTATTTTTAATTAGAGTTTTTAGTAACAAAATACCTAATGCCTGCTTTTCTTTTCAGTTGCACAAATGGTCATAGTGCACAAAATGCCATACAATCGCAACCGCAAAATACAAGTCCAGTTGCTACAGCCAGCATGTTGGGCATGCCCATGCCCAAATCAAAATATAACAGCAAGCCCGTTCCCGTAGGCGATATACCGCCCGATAATGATATATTTGGCGAGGATCAAGGCAAATTTACCAATCGCAAATTGCAGTTGTATGAAGGCTGGTTACCGCTACATTACAAGTAAGTCGAGGACAACGGTCAACGGCGCTCATTAAAAAGCGAGGAATTTTTTTCTCATTTATTCATTCTGATAACACAGTGCAACAGAGTTATTTTTTTTTAATAATAAAATTCTAACAATGGACTACAAGAATTACAAGGGTTATGAGTAAATTTCTATCCTTCATCTCAATCCATAAACGAGAACAAAAGTGTATATTAAAAAAACCTTAACATCAAAATATATTCCTCTAAAGGGGGTCATATCTAGGCGCACGGCAGTGCGCCAGGCCAAGTTCTGGCCAATGCACGCAGTGTGTATATTTACGCGAAGCCATTCGAGCAGTTTTTACCCCCTCATTACTTTGTTCCCCGCAATCGTAAAATTATGATATTTAAACCATAATTAGAATAAATTCATATAACCTCACATGCGGAGTTTTACAATGAAAGCTTCCGGAGATATAGAGGTGCAAAAAGTGCATATTTTAAGACATACTCACTGACCACTGACCACTGACACACTCATCAAATTGATGAAGCACTTCCGCTATAGCTAGAGAGCTAAAATTTGGTACACGAGAAGATCTAGGTGAGCAATGAACCAGAAATATCTGAAAACCCAGAAATTTTAACCGGGAGGGCGGGGCTACGCCCATAAAAATTAAAGTTTGTGCTATTGAGCTGAAATTCGATAGAGAGCTAGGTCTAGGTGAGAAATAAAATAAAAAAATCTGAAAACTCGGAAATTTTAACCAGGAGGGCGGGGCTACGCCCATAAAAGTCAGAATTAAAAAAGCTAATATAAGGCGCTTCATGGAAGCTATTTTATTGAATTTCGGCATATATACTGCGGTAATGCAAGGCTATAAATTTTTCATTAAAAAAGTGGGCGTTGACTCGCCCATACAACTTAAACCTAATTTTAATGCCCTGCGGCTCAGCATATTTAGATATACTATTTATCTAGCTATTATTATCCGTTTGTAACGAAACTAGACACGAATAATAAGCATTGACCCAAACAAAATTTGAATTTGGAAAAGTGGGCGGCGTTACGCCCATAAAAATTTAAAATTAAAAGTTGCGCTAAGGAGCTGAAATTTGATATATAAGTAGGTCTAGGTGAGAAACCAACTAGAAAAATCTAAAAACCCGAAAATTTACGTCAGAGCCCATAAAACTTAAAAATTAAAAGTTGCGCTAAGGAGCTGAAATTTGATATACAAGTAGGTCTAAGTGAGAAACAAACTAGAAAAATTTTAAAACCCAAAAATTTTTACCAGAATGGGCGGGGCCACGCTAATATTGCTTTGAACTTAATACTTAATATACAGCTTTTTCAAGCCAATTTAGTGAAATCTTGCATCACCTTAAAAATTTGGTGTGATCACTCCCATTAAGTGTTAGCCTTGTGTTTAAGCTATATTGGTCTAGCATATTTTAAAAGAAAATTAGCATGAATTATAAGCGCTGCTCACAACAAAATTTTGAGTTAGGAATAGTGGGAGAGGTAATGCTGATAAAATCTAAAGATATAATTCGCGCTAGAGAGCTGACATTTTATATACCCTTAAGTGTAGCTGTGTAAGCCAATGGGAAGATCTTAAAACCAAAAAATTTTTACCCGGTATGCGAGGCCACCACATTAAAACTCCAATTCGCACTAGCCAGCTTAAAGTTGATACACAAATAAATCTAGATAATAGATCACTAAGAAAAATCTGAAAACACAGAAGTTGCTATTAGAGGGCGGAAACAAGCACTTCAAATTCAAAATTAACATACATTTTATTAAAACTTTTCATACACATTGCACTTATCAAAAATAAAAATTTTTTATTTTAAAAAGTAACCGTGACTTCACCCATAAATCTTAGCTTTTTCGTTCATATACTTCAGCTTAGCAGTTTTTAATTCCAAACTCAGGTATTTGTTATTAACTTTTTAATACCGAACTTTGCATGAAACATAAAAACTAGCAGATATAAAAGTCCGCGGGGCCAGGCCCATAAAAATTGTACGTTATATTATATTATAGAAGGCTGAGATTTTGTACACAAATAGTAATTGATGTACTCAATCGGAAAATCCAAAAATTAAAAGCACCAGCTACCCTATTGAAACTTAGCATGCACATTGGGCATATCCTTTTGATTTACGTACTTCCGCTAAGCAGACTTTAATATGTAAATATATTGACCAAATAGGCGGGGTCATTCCCAGTAAAATTTACGCTGTATTTTACATGTTTCTTCCAGTCGACTGTTATCAAATTGCATACACACTGGCGACCCGTTGTAATGACACAATAGTGCATTTTTAAGGTCAACAATTCAACACCCATCGCACTCTTACCCATTATTTTATGTACCTCTGCCATTTTCAACTGGCACAGTGATCATGAATAGAAATAAAATACACTAAAAATTTTAAGTTTGAAAAGTGTTATTATAGAAATCTTTTCAAAAAGTAATCAGATCCTCACAAAAACATAAATGTGAAAAATGGCCAAGTTCCTATCAAAAATTTCGGCCATTAAAAGTTGTGAGATATAAATTTTGACCAAGTTCTTCTTTGCCACAATACCTAACACAGATATATATTATGTATGATAAAAATTTGTAATCGTAAGGGTGTCATATAATTTCTAGATAATCTGTTAACTTGGCAATATTTTTACCTTTCCAAAAAAGGAGAGAATAATGTATAAATGTTTTTTTCTTCATTTTGATAAAAATGTCAAGTTGGCCGATTATCTAGAAATTATATGACACCCTTACGATTACAAATTTTTATCATACATAATATATACATATCTGTGTTAGGTATTGTGGCAAAGAAGGACTTGGTCAAAATTTATATCGCACAACTTTTAATGGCCGAAATTTTTGATAGGAACTTGGCCATTTTCACATTTATGTTTTTGTGAGGATATAAATTTACAAAAAAGTTGAAAATTGCACTATGGCAAGACCGTTGTAGATTAGAGATGGTAAAACTGAGCTTTCGCGCAAATCTTCATGTGTGGCGGTCTTCGAAAATAGCATGTTGTTACGTTCTGCTAGTGTTTGTCAGTATATTTACAGTTAATTCTTAATATTATTTGTTACTTAATAACTATCACATGCAATTTGGCTTACAGGGCGATACGAACTTTAATCAAATCATAAATATAGAAACAAATAAAGTTCAAAATACAATAATAAAACTAAGCGCGATTTAAGAAAAATTCTATATTATTAAATATAAGTTACATGTGTAACTCTAAGCATAGAACAAATTATCTTCAGTTGTATTCTTAATCAACGCTTTTTTTAATACAACATATAAATTTCATTAAGTTAGTATGTAATTGATTCAACAATTTTCTTAATTAAAATTATGTAATGTTTTGCAATAAATTTGTTTACTAATTTTTGCTAATTTTTGGATAAGCAACATCTAAATGCATTTCGTTTCTGCTTAAGAAACTCATCGGTAGACTTCAACCAAAAAAATTCTTGAGACAAGCTAAAAAGCTTCATATATTAATAGAGAAAACTCTCAAAATATCATTGAGAATTACGTACAAAAGCATAATTAGTTAAAATACATCAAACAAAAAGTTCACAGCAATCATGTTTATCAGATAACAACTGTGAAGAAGTATGTATGTACATTAATATATTTAATTATTATAATAATTTCTGCCAAAAAAAAGCCGACTTCAATGAAAACATTTGATAGAACATTTTCGAAAACTGGAAGTAAACTCTTTCACACCAAAGAAATTTTGAAAATTTGTTGGTTAAAAAGTACGTGAAAGGAAACGTTAATATTTAATGGGCGTACCTCCGCTCATTTTTTTAAGTGCAAGACTGTGTGTTTTTCAGAGATCAGTACCTGGATTCAGTAACTTTTATTACGATAATCGTATCGCTATAATAAATATAACGAAAATTTATCGACTTTGCTATTCAGTAACATATTTTAACGATATTCGATGTCGGTTGGAGAAAAAAAATTAAGTCACAAAATCTAATCTGTTTAGTTTTTCTTAATTATTCTTTATGCTTTTCGCTTGTTTTCACATTTACTATACAGAGATACCACATAATATTGAATTAAATGGTGAAGAAGATAAAGCGGGAGACTATCGTAAAAAAGAAATTATAGAATAACATTATTGTTATCGCAGGCGAATAAATATGTCGATAAATATTACGATTTTTTATTCACAAAAAGTTACAGAATCCAGGTACAGGGTGTGTGTTAAGTTTTATAAAAATCGATAATCATTAAATTTTATTGGACGTGACTCTACCCATTTTTTTTTTTTTTTTGTCTTTTTAAGAGTTCAAGGTGTGTGGTAAATTTCGCAAAACAAATAACTAACAAAGTCAAGAAAAAAGTAACAATTGTCAAAAAAAAAACAGACCAATTGATAATCTCCTCCTTTTTTTGAGGTCAGTTAATAAAAATATTTTAATTAATCATCAAAGCACAAGCGCCAACATTAAAAGAACACGTGTTGAAACAATATCACTACAATTTCTATTTTTTACTTCTTTTTTTTGCACTTGTGGCACTAATACCCACCTGCAATGATATTTAATATCGTGATGAAATAAGAGCAAAAAGCAAAAAAAAAATTTAAAATCCAAAAAAAAAAAAACTCAAGTTGTTTATTACTAGTCAAAAAAAAAATAATAGTAAAATTCACGTATTTTACGAAGCAATTTTAGCGTTGTGCAAAGAAGCGTTAACATTGCAAATCGTTTGAGAAAAATTAATTCTTAAAGAAAACACGGGTGTGTTAACGCAATTATAGATAAAAGTATTTGTACGAATTAAATTTGAGTAAGAAAATTATAGAACAGTAAAGTGAGTTTCTTTTTCAACAATATTGATGTTATACTAAGTCCTCTGCTCAGGAGTGGGAGACCATTTAAAATCTCAGCAGACATAGACGCCTATTTGAATTTCGCCAAAAAATACTTTTGATAAATTTCTTGCTGTGTACATTTACTGATTTTTTTCAGTGTCATATTAATTTTCTAGTCAGAGTTTGAGAATCATTAATTACAGTTTTGTATCTCCTAGAGCTTTAGGCAAAAGTCTGAACGCTTATTACACCCGTTACAGCAATGTTAATTAAATATGGCGAGATTTGACTATTTTTCCCCCATTTTGATGTTTTTTAGGTGTTGGCAATGTTATTCCGACGTGGCGCTTTTTTATTCGTAAAGTTGACAATCTTTTCGATTTAGCCAGTGTTCCGTGAGAGCGATTTTCCCCATATTGGCGATTTATTTCTGTACTGGCGATTTCAGCTGATTGGCGGTTGTTCCCAACTTGACGATTTTTCATAAATCCGCCATTTATATTTCCTGTGTTTTATTACGTTATTATTATTTTTATACGTTAGCTGTTTTCTTCTCTCTGGCGAATGCAAATACACTAATCTTTAGAGCTGGGTCCAACTCGTTCAATTCAAATTACATGGGTTTGATCATAGGTTTGTGGCAAAAATGAACGATTAAACGAGTTGGACCCAGCTCTACTAATATTTTGGTTATTTTTCTCTGTTTGTTGATTTTTTTTCTTTTGTTTTTGACGATTTTTATGTATTGAGGATTTTTTTCGCTTGAGCCAAAACTGAATAAATAACTCGAAAAAAATTTTCAAGATAAGAAGATGTAAGTTATATTTATTTTCTATATTAAGTACTTAAGAGTAAAATCCTCATGTATGAGCCAGGGCTTGAAAGTATATTTCGGAGTCAATCAATAGAGGGCAAAGAAACTCAGTCAACTTTTCTAGCGGAAAAGTGTGCTGTGCTATACGAAAAGTGTGTTGTGACGCAGTCAACTTTTCCACAGAAGAAAAGTGTTCTGTGACAGTCAACTTTTTCTATACGAGAAGTGTGCTGTAACAAAGTCAACTTTTTCGATAGGAAAAGTGTCAAAGTCAACTTTTCTATAAGAACATTATGCTGCGTCAGAGTCAACTTTTCTATTGGAAAAGTGTGATTTTCTATAGGAAAAGCGTGCTTTTCTATAGGAAAAGTGTGCTGTGATATTGTCAACTTTTCTTTAGGAAAAGTGTAATGTGACACAGTCAACTTTTCTATAGAAAAAATATGCCGTGACACAAAATTAGAAAATCTTTTCAAGATGAATGCACTTTTTGCGATATACGAAACAACAACTTGTTTGCTTCAACTTTCAGCTAATAATCAATATGTTAAAAATTTTTCGTGCACACCCTTTATTTGTATCTGAAAATTTAATAAAATGCAATAGAATTCAGACAAGAGCGAGTGCATTGTCTAAATGTCATGATTTGAAAATGTTAAATTGTAGTGTATTGTTCTATTCGTATCTTGTTATTGTTGCTAGTGATGTTGTTTGTTATTTTTGCTGTTGTATTGCTGACATACATTATTGGCAACATGCCACAGCTGTTTAAGCAATGAATGCAGGCTACTTTGAGCAAAACGAAAAGAAAAATAGAAATAAAACTTTAAGCGCAGGGCGCTTAAAAAATTAGTTGTGTCTTTTTTCACAATAAAGATTTTCTTTGATCACAAGCATATCTTCTACACGACTTTTTTATTTTTATTTTTCAAACCAAATACATACAAGCGAAAAAAAATGTACAAGTGAACGCATGCCTTTGACAGCTTGGCTGCAGTCAACAGCAGCAAGTAGCAAATAATTATGATATGTGTGCGCTTAACATTTGAGCATTTGAAATTTCCTAATGGAATTTCTTTCTTTCTATGATTAAAGATCAATGTGTTTTCTCTACAAAGAGCACGCACGCGTGAATCTGTGTATTTATTAAACAATTTATTTTCATACTTTAAAAGAACAAACCGCTTAAATTATCAAGGCATGCTTGGTGAATCCGTGAAGAAAAAGTCAGTTAAGAAATCTTGTTAGTATTAAGGCAAACTTACTGATGGTTTTCAATAGCTCTTACAAAATCTAACAATGGTTAATAGTTGCTGTGTGTTGTTTAATAAGTTTGAGTTGCATGGCGATCATACTCGTGCACATTACAATTAAAGATGAAAGCAGCAACCAGGAAATACGCTTTTTTGCAATGCAAAGAGAATATGGTTGAGTTGTGCAGAAATTTCATATTATTATTTCTGTCCATGTTGGTATTGTCTGCACTGGAATGTTGCTACTTCTAAATGGGTATTACAGAAGTGGTATACAGTGACACGTAATGGGTTTTGGTTACAATGGGCCGTGAAGAAGAACAAAATAAATTTCTTTGACGAAAGCTTTTGCTTAGTTTGACAAATTGTTTTCTCAGGGTTATGCTTTTAACAAATGTTGTAAAATACAAATAAACAATAGATAAATATATGTATTTGAAAACAAAAAGCAAAAAAAGCAACAAAACTACCTTGGCTAAGGTCAAACAAAGTGTTGCAGAGGCTCTAGACTTCTTCGAATATATTTTTAACCCACTTCAAAAAATGAGAAGGTAATCAATTCGTCTGTTATTTATTTTATCTAGGTGTATAACTGTATAACTCCATGATTTCTAGACCTAGCTCAAAAATCTTTTTTTTTTGTCTTAAATGGTTTAGCTTTCATGTTGATGCCATTTTCAAAGAAAATGCCCAGTAAATTTTTTTCTTTGATATTATGTACTTTTACATATCGGATTACTATAATACTTTGCCCACACAAGCTCGATTTTAAAAAATGGTCGGAGCCACGCCCACTGAAATTTACTACATTCTATGTGCTTCTGTTAAACAGATTATTACGAAACTTAAATGATACGATCTAGCATTTTAGAAGGTGGGCGGAGTCACGCCCATTAAATTTTATTATGAAGTAATATTGAGCCCTTATTTTCGGTTTTATCGTAAGCGACATGTTATCGAAAATTTAGTTTTTTATTGAAATTAAAATTTTATGGGGGGCCTATCCATAGTTAAGAATTATCAAAATGCCAAAATTATTGATAACTTCTAAGATACGGGCTGTAAAATTTCATCGTATGTGAAAAATTATGTATGTAAAACAAATTTGAATATTATAAAAAAACCTTCTTCTGAAATATTTAATTTTTGTCGCTTACGATTAAATCGAAAATAAGGCTCGATATGTATTTCTACTTATCCGATCTCTAGGAAACTTAGCCAACAGTTTCCATTTTAGTAGTGACATAATATTGTTTCTGAAAAAGTGGGCGGGGCCATGCCCATACAAATTTAATATTATATTTCACGTGATTCTACTTTACAAATTCTTAAGAGACTTGACACACACCTTGAGCTCTGAAAGTGGCTTTATCTTGGATTTAGAAAAGTAAGTGGGATCACAAATATTTGTAAAAGTGGGTGTGACCACGCCACTAAAAATTTTAAATTGGCACTAAAACGTTAAAAACAAATCTTTAAATAAATTCAATAGCCTTCAAGAATAAGCACAGTAAATTTAAAAATAATTAAGATTCAGTTAAATAAAACATAATTTTAAGCGCTACCTGTAGTGCTATTCGAAGTCGGTGCCAATCAGTCTGATAAATTCTCCATGTACATCAGCTACGTCCAAACACACAAACTCTGATATTTACGTTTGAGGTAAACAGCTTTGAAAACTCTTGAATTCGTTCTTGTTTCTTTGCAAAGTAAGATCAAGCATCGTAGGCCCCGATATATGATTTGCTGTTAAGCTCTCGCCATTGTGTAAGCACAAAAGCTCTTTTTCAAAAGTTTTTACATTGTACATAAGACTAGGAGGTAGCTGATTTACATATTTATGCGCTTACTTATCATTGTTTTTTGTTGAATAAAACATTTTGATATGGGTTAATTATAGTGCTATTCGAAGTCGGCGTTCAAAATAAGTAAACGCATAAATGTAGAATTTGCTAGACTGATTGGCACCGACTTAGGTAGCCTTTTCCTTTTTCCTTTTTTTTCCTTTTTTTTTGGGGACTAAAATAATTCCAAGTCGTTACACTGTTTGGCGGCTTAATAATAAAGAAAGAAAATGGCAAGTAATTCTTGGTGATCATTGATAAGAAATATGTAAGTATATATGTACATATGTATAGTGAACAAACAGTGGTATTATAAATGCTTAAACTCACTCATATTGCACGTCAAAAAGCAAACTCGCAAACCAAACAAAAAAACAGCATAAGGAAAAGCCACAACTTTTTTTAACTTTTACTTATTCGTAGAAGTTCAGTCTTAACATACAAAACGTAAGTGCTTAACCACACCGTAATGTTGCCTCAAAGCAGCGATCCTTAAAGTTGTCTACAATAAACCCAATATAAAGTTAGAAAATACAGTAGTTTCCACTTAACTGATTTCTAATTAATTAGTTTACTCCTGACTAAATTAAAAAAAAAAAAAAATTAATTAGAAATAATTTCTTATTCGGACTTAAGTTCAGTAATTTCAATTCTTATTGAATGAAATATTTTTTATTAATTAATGTGAGTTTTTAAAGAAGAGAAGAAAAATTAAACTAGACTTTTTTTAAAGCTGGGAAAATACCGATATTTTTCTGTGCAGCAACGCACTTCATCAGCACCCTAGTCTATCTACTTGGGTAGAGATTGTTATTAACATCAGCTATTTAATGAAACGGAATGTGAGAAATGATTGTTGTGTACAATTATTGATTTACCTTTGGTAAATACATATGTAAGTATCACTATTCATTTCCTTTGTTTTTCCATTTTTTCATTTTTTTATTTTTTTTAGCACGAAGTTATATTACTCTACCTACGTATGTTTAACTATTCTTGCTTTTCTTTTACGATCATCACATTAACTATCTTTTACTTATTCGATGTACCGTCGCTACATTCATGTTAGTAAAGGGTGTTTTTTATTGAGGTATAGAACTTTAAGTTGGCATCACTTTTTTAACTGGCGGCCATTTTGTCAGCTGTCAAGTGATTAATATTTAGTTTGGTTTGCCATTTCATCATGAACAGGTTGACAAAAGAACAACGCTTGCAAATCGTGCAAATTTATTTCGAAAATAATGGTTCAGTTCGCGAAGTTTACCGCAAGCTCCGTCCATTTTATGGTCGACATAATCGTCCATCAGAGCAATTAATTCGGTTAACCATGGATCGTTTTCGCACTACGTTTACTCTATGTGATAATACGCATCCGCAGAGACGTCGAACAGTGCGCACCGAAGAAACAATTGCCGCTGTAGAGCAAAGTGTTGAAGAGGACCCGAATGAATCGATTCGCCACCGTGCACAGCAATTGGAGCCGACTAACCGACTATTTTGTTCCCGAATTGGATGGCATGAATGTGGATGAGTTGTGGTTCCAACAAGACGGCGCTACATGCCACACAGCGCACGTCACAATCGATTTATTGAAGGAAACATTCGATGAGCGCATAATTTAGCGGAATGGACCTGTCAATTGGCCACCAAGATCGTGTGATTTGACACCATTGGATTATTTTCTTTGGGGATATGTGAAGTCGCTCGTCTACGCCAACAAACCAGAAACGTTAGGGGACTTGGAAGCCAACATTCGTGGCGTTATTGCCAACATACGGCCCCATATGCTCGAAAAAGTGGTTGAAAATTGGACCTGTAGAATTGGCTTTATTCGAGCCAGCCGCGGCGGCCACATGCCCGAAATCATATTTAAACATTAATGGCATAAAATTATCCTTCCAATAAAGCCAAATTGATGGACATTAAAACGATTTTCTTGTGTTTTATTTCAATTCGAAGTTCTATACCCCTGAAAAAAAACACCCTATATTATAGTACTGGATATTATGTTACATTGTTTTTGCTTTCAACAGCTGATTTTGCTTTCCAGCATTATTAAGTGTGTTGCCAAGTAGACATATTTCCGTCACGTGCTTTTAAATGAGACATTTTTAGATTTAGTTGAACTATAGTGTATTTTAATCAGAAATAATTTCCTATTCGGACGTAAGTTCAGTAATTTCAATTCTTATTGAATGAAATATTTTTTATTAATTAATGTGAGTTTTTAAAGAAGAGAAGAAAAATTAAACTAGACTTTTAAGCTGGGGGGAAATATCGATATTTTTCTGTGCAGCAAAAATGTCTCATTTAAAAAAAAATGTTATTACCTTTGTGAAACAATTAACTAAATATCGCATAAGCTATTTATCCGGTTAATTGCAGCAAGAACCATTATGTTATTATTATTATTATTTTTTTAAATCAATTAAGCAGAAATTACTGTAATTCAAGATTTATCATCAATTTACGAGCAAACCAAAATGTATCTGGTACTTATTTAATTTAAAAAAAAGTATATAAAATGCAGCGGGTCTATAATGAAAAAAGTTTGCCGACTGCTGCTTTAAACTAACAATGACGTGATCATCAGCAATTAATTCAAAACTTTACGAATTGATTATTTTTTTAGTATTGCTTGCAATAGCTAACTTAAATAATTACAAGTTGCGATGATGGCGATCGCTTGGAGTGCTACTGTTTGTCACGATCATAAACATATTCGTTCCCTGGCAATTTTCCTCATGATGAGAACATGATTTTTTCTTCTTCTTCTTCCTATTCTAGAGTTTTTCTCTGGAAAGATACCAGATCTATTTGTTAAAAAGCTGAGCTGACTAAACTGCAAACATGCAAACTAGTAATTTAGAAATAATTTTGTATCATGACACCTTTTAATATTTCATGCTTATGACGATCACTTAATGGCGTTTAATAGACAAGACATAATGACATCATTTTGCGGTAATGGCAAAATGAATTGGTGTAATAACTCTCAATGAAGTGTTGATGCCATTAAAATTATATACATATATGAATGTAAGAGTATGATAATAATAGGGAAATTTAAAATTATATATTTCAATTTAAGGGTGTAGCAGAAAAAAATGTCATGATTTAAGAAAATAAAAAAATTTTGATGCCGAGCTAAACTAAAGGTATCTTATGTTCAATATTAATCCGGTAATGAATTATTTTTTACATGCAAATTAAATTCATTCAAAAGATAATTGAATAGAAATTTCAATCATATTTGTATTGTCATATGTACTCTGAGTTAAACAAAACTTTTTTCTGATTATATATGTATGTACATATGACTGTTAATTCGTATTTTAAATTTAGTGAACTAAAGGGTGTCCCAACAAGGAGGAAAGATTTAAATTTTAAATAAAACACAGACATTTAAAAAACAAATCGTGAAACTTTATTATATCGTAAAGTAGACAAAATGAGGTTATGTGTGGAACAACAAATCGGGCAGATGGCCGCCGCGGCTTTGCTGGCACACACGCGATCTTTTAATGAAATTTTCAATGGCCGTTTTGCATAAATACTGCGGTATTTTATTAATGCAGCGTCCAATTTCCTCTTTTAAGGCTTGAGTCGTCGTCGGCTTATTCGCGTAAACCATCGACTTCAAAAAACCCCAAAGAAAAAAGTCTAATGGTGTTAAATCGCACGATCTAGGCAGCCAATTCTGGTCTCCAAAACGCGAAACAACACGACCGGGAAATGATTGATGTAGCAATTGAATTGTTTCTCTGGCTGTATGACATGTGGCGCCGTCTTGTTGAAACCACATGCCCTCCACATTCATTTCTTCAATTCTTGGCACGATACCGAACACAATTGACTGTTTGCGCTTGACCTGCGTTTGAGCGACATCATCGCGTACAGCTGCGACATTTTCGGTCGACCGACCTGGTCGAAGGCGAGTTGTTGTCTTTACATCACTAACAGACCCAGTTTCGCAAATTTATCCATTAATGTGTTTACAGTATGACCCCCAATTGATCGCAAATTTGCGAACTGTAGCCGCAAAACTTTCACCATTTTGGTAAAACAATTTCACAATGAGAATGCGTTGTTCATTCGTGTAGCGCTTTATTTTTGCTAATCTCGTACCTTCTACTAGCAAACAATAACAATTGTTCAAATGTCAAACAATGACACTTCGAATGGCGCCAAATTTAAATCTTGCGTTCTTGTTGGGACACCCTTTAATTAAATATGAATATATAAAAAATAACGAAGTTTATTTATTTGACATTAACTCTTTACGTCCCTTTAACGTGAACTTTAACTGACAGTTCTTCATACAAAACTTGCCGATAAAGTTCCTGTTACCTTTTAATTGCACATTGTGAAAAGGCCCGTTAATGTATTATTTGGGTTGAAGTCTATCACACAGAAAAATTTCACAATAAAATCTACGTAAATAAGTATAGTTTAGTAAATCTCTGTAATAGGTTTGTTTCACGTTAATTTAACATGATTTACAGTAATCTTGAAAGAAAATTTTTCATTTTGAAATAACTTTATTTTATATTGATTTAACAGTCCAGTATTGTTAAATCAAAATTAAGAATCATGTTGAAACCAAATTATTTCAAATTGGAACAACGCAAATTCGATACTGAAATAACACGAAGAACCATATTGGATCAAAGTTATTTCAAGTTGAAACAAAATGAATTTAATTTAAGGTGATGATTGTATTTTATTAATTAATTAACTTACATTAATGTGTGCAATGGCACAGGTATCAGAAAATTGTTTATATGTTAGCTTCCCCGGCCAAGATTCGAACTCGAACTTATGGCGTGGTAGTAAACGCGCTTACCATCGGACTACAAGACTAGTACACTGCCTATTGGCCAACAGCAGTAAGTTTTCGCTGGTAATGCAAATTTTTTCGGCTATTTACGAACATCAAAATAAACAATAACAAAACAATATCAAGTCACCCAACTAAGCACAGCACAGCATATTATTTCTTATAAATTTAATATGATTTGCAATCAAAACTTTTGCATGATGATTTTAAATTGATATTTCTCTCTGTGTGATGTTGAAAATTTCCTTAAGCAGGAACGAAATGCCTATAGATGGTATTTAATTATCATAATCAGTGAAATTCGTAAATATAAATATTTTAAATATATTCCTGATTTGAAAACTTTTGAACTCGTTCCATTAAATGGTTGCATTATATTGAGTACAGTGCTGATTTCACGATGCATGAGTGCTTATGCCAAAAATTTTCTAATACAAAGTACTCGTACAATTGCGAACGCCTCAATTTGAAATTCAATAGAATTAGCTCATTGAATAAATACTTACATTTATTTCTACATTGACCTTTTTCACTCATTATTGCCAATTGTTTGTTGCATCGAATGCAATTTAGAAATTACGTCAAATACTTCACACAAAAATTCAAATAAGAGTGAACAAAAATTTGCTCACTTTTGACTGATTGACATTTTGGCATTCGAAATATCGCAGCAACAATTTTAATTGCGAATCAGTGTTAAGAATTTTTAAATAACATTTCCGGTATTTCCTAAATAGAAAATTTTGCTGATACATTGCAATTTCTATTTCAAAAATAATTATTTTTAAATAACTCTGTTTAATTACATACAGCATACGTATGTATGTAATTGCATATTGTTATTTATTTAACTCATATGATTTAATGGTTTTTAACGCTGCTGCTGTTGCAGTTTTGGAAACAGTATTTTTGCATTTGTTTGCATTTTGCACATAAAACAATCGATGGCACAAATTAAAATAAATATTTTTTCAACTGTCTGCTTAATTGAATATAAATAATATTTATTTACGGACATACACATTGCTTTTGCTAAGAATATTTGCTGCTTTCATTGATATTAAACGTATGCAGTATGTTGTTTTTGTAAGCAAATAAAGAAAGAAAACTGAAGGATGCTTGGAGATTTTATGGTTATTACATCCGTATTTATTTAGACAGATATGAAAGATGGAAAAAACTTGCTCGAATGTTATTATTGTACATTTTGGTATTATATTTATACTAACATACTGCAGACAGATAAATATTCACATCTGAATTTACATTTTCTTACCAAAAATATAAAACTATGTCTGTGGAATATTAACACAAATACAACCTGTTGAAATTTGTATTAAAAAAAATCAAATACAGATTAACCGTGGATAGATTACCACCTTCTGGAAGTAGCAAGATGCCTTTTACCTGTCAATGCGGCTACGGTATTGTTACACAATTAAATACAGCGAATGAAATCAAATAACTACAACACTGTAAAATGTAAGATGCATGCATTAAACACATTGACCACACCAGACTACACAAACACATGACTACAAATGCCATTAAAATGCCAGCTACTTAATTATTTTCGTAATATTTAAATATAAATACATATTTCAGTCGTGCCTCCTCCAAATACTTCACATTTATAAAAATAAAATTATTCTTTTAAAATTTGCTTAAATCACGTAAAAGCATAAAAATGCATCAATTTCCTTCTTTGCGAGAATTTTTGGTATGCTCTTTCTGTCAAATAATATAAAAAAGTTTTAAGCTATCATTCATTCCACATTTTGTATTATATTTATTGGCAGGACTATATTTGCTCATTGTAGCCAACAAAAATAAAAATTACTTTAATTGTACTACAATGACAAAATCAGCATGTCGTCAAAATAATCATTCTCATACAAATACATATATGTATGTATTTAATGAATTTTTGGCATATTGTAGTCGATAGCCTGCTGTGGTGATTGTGTTTAATGCCTAAGTACCAGTAAAAAAATATATGGATCAGTTTAGTTTTAAAAAGTGATAGACGTGTTATTAAAAAAAAAACGAAAAGGTACGGGATAGTAAGAAATTGTTAAAAATGTGTCAAACTTTAATTTTTAAGCGTCATTTAAGACGACTAATTGAAAAAGAAATTTAAAAATTCTCAAATTGTAATTGTAATGCTCTTTTAGGAGTCCAAAACGGTTACTCCCTTTATGGTCTTTTAGGAGACAAAAACGATTACTCCCTCTGTCGTCATTTTCAAGATCATACTCCATAAGGAGCTTAAAAGGAGTACTCGTATCTGCGGACATGGTGTGTTAAAAATCCCTTATTCGCAAAGGAGCGCTCCAAGATTACTCTTTGGATGATCCTATTTTTTACTGGGTATTCAACACGGTGTTGCCAACACAAAACAAACGCTGTGTAGTTGAATATAACGGTAATGAATCAGTCGGAAGTAGACTTGGGTCGAACTCGTTCACTAGTTCATTTTTGCCAGAAACCAATGATCAAACCCATGTAGACTTGAGTCGAACTCGTTCACTAGTTCATTTTTGCCACAAACCAATGATCAAACCCATGTAGACTTGGGTCGAACTCGTTCACTAGTTCATTTTTGCCACAAACCAATGATCAAACCCATGTAATTTAAATGGGTTTGATCATTGGTTTGTGGCAAAAATGAACTAGTGAACAAGTTCGACCCAAGTCTAAACCCATGTAATTTAAATGGGTTTGATCAGTGGTTTGTGGCAAAAATGAACTAGTGAACGAGTTCGACCCAAGTCTAAGCCCATGTAATTTAAATGGGTTTGATCAGTGGTTTGTGGCAAAAATGAACTAGTGAACGAGTTCGACCCAAGTCTAGTCGGAAACACTCAACAAGATTGCTCTATAAATAGGGCTTTATTTGTACTTGATAAAAATAGTATTTACCAAATACAATAGTTCATCCTAGAACCTTATGCGTGGTGAAAAAAGGTCGCTAACACCAACCCGAAAATAACAGTCATATGGTATTAGCTTCGACATACATACATATCGAACACTAATGCCCATTTTTTCAGTTGGTAATCAAACTGTAATTATTTTTAAGTTCTAATTAAATACGCAATTATGTTTTTGAGTGCATATTTAAATAATAATTAAATACTACTTAAGTTTTATGAGCTTACCATATGTTTTTATGCGTGTGTGTGTTTATTGAAAACATACACATGAACATCATGTGGTCGTATTGAAAACATCATGTGGTCGTACTAGAAAGAATTTCGTTTAATTTTCATAAATATATAACAAATATTTACAATTCATGGTTTCATATCATAGATAAATAAATAGAAAACTGCATTCTGATGTTCCTTTGGTTTCATAAAATGTGTTTTTATGCGATTTTAATTTTCTGCATTTTGATAACCTAACTTTCTTATTTATGTTAAACAGCTGTTGTTTGAAAAGTCTTCCAAAATAATGTGAAATTTTGCAGTGCTACCATACTTTCAACGTAATTTAATAAGAACTTTAATTAACCACTGAAGAAATGAAATCGTATTTAATTACAACTTAATTTTAAATAAAAATTAGCTAAATACGTACTTAACTTTTAAGTTACAAACTGGGATTAAATCATAAACAGTCACAACTCCAAATGATCAAAGTGATTTTGCTTTTTTTATAAACCAGTTAATTGAACAAATCTCTAACTACTACAACAATTTCTTTTGCAATACAGTCTTCTTGAAGAATGAAAAATACCATTATGCATGTTTTTCTGTTACATACTTGCGTCATTTGTACACTATCAACAGTTGTTTGCAACCACTCAGCATCTGAAATTGTTTAAAGTTCTGACTGTTTATGATTTAGTGTGCGATATGTACACACAAATCAAGAGAACTTTTAAACGCTAAAAATTCTGGATGGGAGGGTGTGGAAACCTGCTGGATCACCCTTAGTTAGACTAGAACCTTTTTGTAGACAATCCAAGAGGAGATATCGATGGAGATCAAGAATGTCAGGGAAGACCTGTGGTTCAATCTCCTAGGATTGAAGCATGTAAAGTTAATGATTGGAAGGTATAACCAAACATGTTTTAAAGCTCTCATTGACTTCAGTAAAAATAATCTAAGAATGCTCACCGAATTTCTCACAGGCCATTGCAGGTTGAGAAATCAGCTCATGGCATTAAGAGCAAGAGCCGGTGCAGGTTCTATGATTGTGATGAGCACATTCTGTGGGACTGCGAAGCTTTATAGTACAAAGGATGTAGCCAATTGGGCAAGTAACTCTAGGAAAGTTGGTAACTGCCAATACTAAAACCTATGGAAATCTTCAGATTCCTCAGGAGAGTGGTCCTAGATGAGATGCTCTAGCATCTGGCAAGGATACATATTGTGTTACAGATTTACATAAGCACCTGCCATTATGGTTTACTCTCACGGTGATCTTAACATATGCTGAATTTGAGCGTTTACCATCGCCCCTATGCATACTTAGAAATCACTATGATATCTCTAACTATGGGCTGCTAAGTTCGAAGTCAGAGCATCATCTGTTGAATGACAATAGCACCTAGAATAGTGTCTAACTGATTGCATCAGACCAATAGTTTTCATTGATTTAACACTGTCGATCTAAGAATATTCTCCCAGTAATTTTGATAGCAAGCAGAGCCAGCGAATATTGTTGCTCACACTCACTGCGTGTTTTCCAAGAGAAGGCCTCTCCAATCAACAGCACATCGTCACTATTATGCCATTCATCATCTACTTGCCATGGTGAGCATCATCTATTTAATATCGAAAGGTTACACGAGGTCCACCGTCGTCTTTCCGTAATGGATGATACGGACACCTTACCACCCATAAAATCCTCAGAGCAGATCTGTTGTCGCATCACCGATGCCCATAATACCAGTATTAAGCCACTGGTTAGACGTCGAAGCTTCACCCCGAAAGGCTTCACCTTCATCGTCTTTTGATCTCAGTGTAGTTCCACGTGATGCTGCGCCTATAAAGCAACGTAGACAGCCAATTTTTTTAAACAAATATTTGCACATCTTTTCCTCTGTTATGCCAGAGATTGGATAGTAACACATAAGTGTTATGAAATAAGAGACACCCTTACACAAGGCCAGTTATACAATAGATCTTTTTGATTGCAGTGTCTTTGGTTAACCTACAATTTAAATTTCTTCACTTAATTATTGAAATTACATTTTTATGCCAAGAGGGAATGTCCACAGTTAATTTTATGTATTTTTTTATTCTTATTAAAAAGAATTTCTGTAAAAATGAATCATGTTATGTTAAATTTTTGTGATAAGCTCATTTTCAACTCTGTTTTACATAAAAACATGTATCTCTCTCTCTCTCTTTACTTACAGATTAATTATTGAGCCCAATCTCAAAAAATCTCTCAACAATGGCAGCGTTGCCATACACATAACACGCGATAAACGTGTTGCCACCTTTGAACCCATCGTATTAGATGTCAATAATGTTACGATCTCAAATGTACGTATAATAAGAGCACAGAACCAAACTAGTTTGGAAGAAGTTGAATTGGATTTTGATAGTGAATACGGTGTGGATAATAGCACATTTGTTATAACTTTAACAAAAACCATAGCAGAAGAGAAAGACTTAAAATTGGTATTAAGCATGGACTTTGTAAGTCAAATTACCGATACTTTGCAGGGAGTATACAAGACTAGTTACATAAATGTAGATACCGGAAAGCAAGAGTAAGTTGAAGAAAACTATTTAATACATATAAAAAAAGAGTGCTAAGAAATATTTTAATCACAGATGGATGATCAGCACTCAGTTCTCTCCTATCGATGCACGCAGAGCATTCCCCTGCTTCGATCGTCCCGATATGAAGGCCAACTTTACTGTCAGTATTATCAGACCCACCAGAACTTCAATGGCTTTGTCCAATATGCCTGTTTATCACACCTCGTAAGTTAGATTAATTTATTTTATGCCTTTAATACTACATTTATTAACTTGGTTTTTAAAATTTAGCATTCAACGTCCGGGCTTTACCAGAGATGATTTCATGCCCACACCAAAAATGCCTACCTACCTCTTAGCTTTTATTGTCTCCAATTTGGTTAAGTCTCACTTTTCTGATATGGAAGCCAACTTAGTGCCTCGTGTGGAAATCTGGACCAGACCGGAAAACAAGGACATGACCCGTTATGCTTATTCACTGGTGCGCAAATTTTTACCATATTACGAGGGTTACTTTGGTATCAAAAATCGTTTGCCTAAAATTGACTTGGTGTCTGTGCCAGATTTTGGCTTTGGAGCTATGGAAAATTGGGGCTTAATAACATTCAGGTTGGCGGCACAAGGCATTAGCGAATAAAAAAAATTTTTCAGGTTTTAATACTCTAAACTTTTCAGAGATTCTGCTCTTCTGGTACCGGAAGACTTGGAGAAAGCCTCGTCCTCCGAACACATGGAATATGTGGCTCAAATTGTGGCCCATGAGCTGGCTCACCAATGGTTTGGCAATTTGGTTACACCCAAATGGTGGAATGACTTATGGCTTAAGGAAGGTTTCGCCTGCTATATGAGTTATATTGCTTTGAATAGCATTCATCCAGAATTTGAAATTTTGGACACTTTCAGTGTATTTGAGTTCAAAGAATCTATGCAACATGATTCCGATAATAGTTCCCATGCCATATCCTTTGATGTAAAGTCCACCAATGACATTAGACGCATTTTTGATCCAATTACTTATTCGAAGAGCACCATATTGTTGAGAATGTTAAATTCAATAGTGGGCAATGAAGCTTTTAGAGATGCAACCCAAAATATGTTGAAATCGTTTGCCTATGAAAATGCCGATCGTGATGATCTTTGGCAGCTTATGACCAAACAGGGACATCTTAAGAAAACTTTGCCTCTTGATATGGATATAAAGACTATTATGGATACTTGGATTTCGAAGCCTGGCTATCCGGTAGTTACAGTAGAAAGACGTGATGCTGATTTGATAATTACTCAGGATCGTTACCTTCTGCCCTCCAAAAATATGTCGGACAATAGTAAATGGATCATACCGATTACGTACGAAACAGATGAGTTGCACAAGGGCGATAGCATACCCACCCATTGGCTTATGGATAATGGTCACGAATTGGTTATTATGGATGCCTTTACTTCTGACAATAATTCCGAAAATGTGGTTTATCTCAATTTAAATAGACAGGGTTACTACAGAGTTAATTACGATATGACTTCCTGGTTGGCCTTGAAAAAGAAATTCTCTTCTTTGCCACGCGTGACTAGAGCTCAACTTTTGGATGATGCCTTGCACTTGTCACAAGGCGAATATTTGTCTTATGATATTCCCTTGACATTCTTGATGGAAATTTTCACTGCCACTGATGATGAACTCCTGTGGTCGGCCGCTCAACAAGGTTTAAGTTATTTAATTCATATGCTAAACCGTGAACCAGCCTATGAAACATTTAGGGTAAGTTTAGAAAGTTATTGTAGTTATTTTTGACATTTAAGATAATTTGTTGTTGTTGTCGTTAGGCCTTTATGAAGTTTTTGGTAAGACCTGCCTTTGATCGTTACGGTTTACAAGAACCTGATAATGAGAGCCATATACAACTGCAACATCGAGCTCTGGTTGCCAAGTTGGCTTGCAAATTTAAATACGATCGTTGCTATAATGCTGCCCATATTAAGTACAGAGAGTGGATGGCTGATCCAAAATCAAATCCGTGAGTAACTCTATTCAAATGATATTAAATAAACAATTTTTACACCTTTTGAATGAAAATTAGCTTGTTGTGTTAAGTTATACACGTGAGATTATTTGACATGCAGAAGTCAATCGTGCACTTCGTTTTTTTTTTTTTTTTTTTTTTTTTGTAATTGGCTCTAGGTTTCGAAATATGTTTTTATATGTACAATGAAAGTAGTGCACGAAACAAAGAGGCATAAAACGAATTTGACTTTAATCAAAAGATAATTCTTTACCATCCTTCTTTGAATACGATTATCGACATATAATAATTTTGACTGAATGGAAGCTATTGTATTTACGCTAAAGTAGTTTTCAAATTCACGAAGCCTAGATATTTACTTGGGAGATTCGACGAAAATATCCTGCGATTTCCTTTAATATATCCTCTATTGAATTTGATCATTTAGCGCAAATTGCATTTTGTGTACATTACATTTTCAAGAGGCATTTTATGGTGGCTAGAATATAATATTGGGAAGATCTGGTCAAAAGACCGTCACTGCGATACCTGATAAATATTTTGTGCCATTTTATATTGGCTAATTACAGAGATGTGTGTGGAGACCGCAGAACAAAAGGTACTTTTTTGTTCATTTGAAATTTTTGGGAAATCGAGGTTTATTTAAAAAAAAATTGCATTAACGTTTTACTTATCAATGATGCATTTAACTGTCATAAGTCACCAGAATAAATGTTAAAGATTTTTGACATAAAACCACTTTTATATTGGTAAAAGTGCCTTTTGTTCAAAAAAGCAAAACAGTACAGTTTGTTAAAAAAATGCGAAAAAAATGTTTTTTGCCTCCTCATGTGTTACCAGAGTGGTTTTTTTTTGTGGGAAACAAAAACCCAATACAATTATTAAAAGAACTAGAATTAAATTTCGTTAATCATTTTAAATTTACGTCACTGTAGTTTTAAGCTTTTCAAGGGACTTACTGCAAAAAAAATATCTAAAATATATTACACACTGCCCTTCCATTCGCTGAATGGTGATAAATATTATTAAAGAAATTTATTTTAACATTATTCAAAACAAAATGACAGACCGTTAAGTTCTTTTACTAAATTATAAATTATATTTTATATAAAAAATGAGGAATAATTGTGTAGTTTTTCATTCTTATTGAATAAAATATTTGTATTAATTAATGAGATTTTATAAAGAAGAGGAGAAAAATATAACTGATTAAGCAATTCCAGATTCCAGATTAAAATTCATTCTATTTCAATTAAATTTAATATGTGTCATTTACATCAAAAATTTTATTTAATTTTGTATCATGTTTAAAATGTCATGAAAATCAGCACATAAATTTTTCTGGACCAAATTATACATGTTACAAATATAAACAAATGGTAGCACTGTTGCTTTTGGTTTAATACCTTAAAAAATCTATCCATGCCACATTATTTAGTGTGAGGGAATTGGCTAAACAAATAACTTTGATTTACCCTGTAACAGTGTGCTGTGCAGCTAGCAGCTTTCTCACCTATGAAGCAAACCTCACAACCATGGACGAAAGAAATTCACCATTCTTATAAGTTAATTGTAAGACCCCAAAAAGTAGATAAATTTGTTGGTGAATCGTATGCCCGGCTAGCTCAGTCGGTAGAGCATGAGACTCTTAATCTCAGGGTCGTGGGTTCGAGCCCCACGTTGGGCGCGTTTCTTTTTTACACTTAAAATTATTGTCCTCCCCTAAAATTGTAGTATGTGGATATAAACGAAAACTGGTTATATATTTATGTTTGGCTTTGTAAATGTTTTGATTCGTTGAATTAAAATTCAATTTATATTCTTTTTTCTATAGCATTACACCTAATATGAAACCCACAATTTATTGTACCGCCTTGGCTGAAGGTTCATTCCAAGAATGGTATTTTGCATACAAGCAGTACAAACGTACAACAAGTGCCTCAGAAAAGGAACAAATTCTATCATCTTTGGGTTGCACCACGAAACCATGGTTGTTGTCTAAGTAAGTTTACTCTTCAAAATTAACTGCATATAAAAACACAAAAAGTAAAGGTTCTACCGAGATTTGAACTCGGATCGCTGGATTCAAAGTCCAGAGTGCTAACCATTACACCATAGAACCGTGTGAACACCAATTGCCAAAAATTCATTTTGGTTACCAATCTAAAATACTTATTACTCTATTACACAATTTCACATATTTACTATTTGCAGATACTTAAATATGACAATTAACCCTACCTCGGGAATAATGAAACAAGATGGAGATCGTGCTTTTAGGGCAGTAGCAGAAAATCCCATAGGTTTTGAAATCGCCCTAGATTTCTTGCAAACAAATATTAAAGAGATAGCAGAATAGTAAGTCAATTTGTGATATCTCCTTAAAAAGCATTAAACGAACTAGACAATTTATTTCTTTCTCTAGTTTTGGCGATGGATTTTCTACTTTAAGCTCTATGATCAAATCCATTACGACATACATGAGCAAAGACTATCACAAAGAACAGTTGGAACGTTTTAGAGAAAAGTCCAAGAAACTGGGCTTAAAGTCAGTGGTCGCTGCAATTGATTTAGCCATGGAACAGGTTAACAATAATATTTACTGGCGTAGTCGTTCGTATTATAGTTTGAAAGGCTTTTTGGAGGATATTGTACGTGAATTCCAAATAAACATATTTTAAGCTCTGATCAACGAAGAGAATAAGCAACAGGAAACGATGTTTTTATTAAAAGATTTCAAAATTTTCAAATGTTTGCAAATTCAAATTATCAGGAAATTTTTGGTGTGCCAGTCTAAGATATATCTGCAAAATTTACACCATAGACTTTATTTACGCAGATGTTATTATATTATTTTCTGTTAATTTTCATAATCTAAACGATTTATTTGCGAGCACAGTGATATAATTTTAGTTTATTCAAACAAATTTTAGTATTGAGCTTTTAAGCTAAATATATTTTTTTGATAGTTTAAATACACACACACACATCTATTTTTTATATAAATTATTTATTTTTGTTTAAATTTAAAGCTTTTTTATATACTTTTCGTCATTTTCATTCTTTGGTTTTATTTCGTATTTTAAGTATTGTTCCTATATTAATATAAAGTTAATATTAAGAATAAGAAGAAAGAGAAGCATTATTTTTGTGTCATTTATTTAAAAAAAAAACTATGTATGTTTAAATAACAAAATCACATTAAAATGAAATGCTGCTAATGTAAAATGTTAATAGTTTTAAGTAAAAGAAAATCATAATAAAGTTTCTCTTGAATTGAAGAATAAAACGAAAATATTGTGGCAAACGAAAATAAAAAAGGAACTTGAAATAACAACCAAAAATATTAACTAAATAAATACATATTCAACAAATTACTACTAACTGCCGACAACTATTTAAATACATTTTTTTTATTAAATAAAATATAAAACATAATTTGTATAAGTTATAAGAATAAACAATTTAATCTTTCATAAATTCATTTATTTATTAATAAGAGAACATAAATCTAAAAACTAAATAATCATAAAAATAACTCCTCATTTATATACAAACGCATTTGAATATTTTCGATTTAATTGTTTTAAAACATCAAATTCGGCTTTTGTTTTTAATTTTACTTTGTAAATATTGTCTTATACGTTTGGCTTACATATGTACATATATGTTAAAAATAAATTGACTTATATACATAAATATATAAAATAAAAATAGAATAAAGAAAGGCAGCCTTATTATAAAAGTGAAAACTATTATAGAAATATATAAAAGAGAATACCTGAGTGTCCTTAAATAAATTTCACAAGAAGTAACTTATCTTAATGATGAAATAGAATTAAAAGTAACCTAATCGAGCTACAGATGAATATTATTTTATAAATTTTTATGAAAGGAGTATAAAATTAAGCAATTGCCTCAAATTTATTTTAAGTCTCTTGTTTTTTAGCTTTTTTGCACATTTATGTTTATACAATTAATATAATTTAAGTCAATCATACATATAAAGATAATAAAACAATAAAAATAAAAGTAATGAATTTTAATTCGGATTTTGTAACTTGAAATTGAATTAAATTGTAATTAAGATTTCAATGTTTTTAATTGTATCATCTACTGGAAGTAGTAATTGAAAAAAAATAAATATAATTCGATAAAAAATAATAAAATACAATAATATTATTTTAGTTTATTTGGTCGAATTTCAATGATCATAAGATTTCATAGCGAAATACTTAACTAATGGCATAATAAATCTATTGAGTTTAATATCAAGACGATATCGAATCAACCCTGTAAAACGCTTGGTCTAATGGTGGAAAAAGCCCGGCTAGCTCAGTTAGTAGAGCATGGGACTCTTAAGCTCAGGGTCGTGGGTCGAGCCCCACGTTGGGCGATACTTCTGTTTCTTTTTGTGCTCTTAATAAAGACAAAACAAAAGTAGCCATTCCATTCTCTTTTATTCACCCTAGAGTTCAGCGATATTTGGAAACCTGTTACTTTTTCACAGCGATTGAATAATCACATATCACAACTGTGACTGAATTTATCAAGTAACAGGTTTTGGAAATATAGTTCTTTCATACAAACTGTGAATGTTCTTGTATGCTTACTTTACTGTAAATGAAGCTACCACATTAATTTTTTTTATACATTCAGCTTTTGTCAAGAAAAAAAATCGTCAAATCGTGTCAAATCGTCTTTTCTGGCAACTATGTACAGCTTACATTTTCATATTTGCAATTTTATTGTCTCTCTCCCTGTTATACGCCAATTCTCAATGTATGGATGGGGTTGATTGCTAATTGTTTATTATTGTCGCTCTTCTTATTAGTATTTATCAAGACACCAATACTAATAAATACTTTTGAAGCAGAAGAGCTGAAATGTGTTAAATCGTGATCACAGTCACCGTTTAATTTCACTGCTGTTCTTCTTATTAGATTTTCTCAAAATAACAGAACTGCTACAAACAAAATATTGCTAAACTGTGATCACAGTCACAGTTTAAAAGAACAGCGATTTAGAAATCACGTTCACAAGGAGCAACATTATTAAAAAATCACGCTATCGCTCATCACTAATTCACCCCCACCCCTCACAGCAATTGTCTTATTTACATATATAGGTATAGGATAAAAACAAACTTTGCTAAGTTAATTTTACGTTTTTACCTTAGAAATGTTTTTTGTTCACATTATTATTTGAAAGGAAAACTTTAAAAAATTTCGTTCGATAAATTTTTTTTATAAATATGTACATAATTTACTTTTGTTTAGAGAATTCTATTGAAATTTTCTTTGCAAATACAACTTTCAGCAATAAAAATAGGCAAGTAAGCAAAAAAGTCTTAAACAAAAAATTATTACTCACGACATTCATTTTGAATCTTTTTAATGTATATTAGCTTATTACATACATATCTATACATATCTTTCAAGAATTTTTGGTTGAAATCTATTGATGGAGTTTTCCCAGCAGAAATGGAAACCATTTGTATGTGCTTAACAAACAACAACAAAAATTTCTTCTATTAATACACAAATATACAAAAAAAAATACAATAATACACCCCAGCACTTTCATTTTAACTTATTGATAAACTTTAACAGTTAATAAGCAAGAAGCACTAAAATTTAAAAGAACTTTTATTGCATGTACGGCGTTAAAAATACATTTCTTGGGACTTAGACAATTAAGAGTTAATGCAGTCTTCAAACGCCAAAGAACTGTTTTATCATTTGGACACTCATACCATTTCCTGGTTGCGTGGTGAGTTAAAGTAAGAATTATATGCCCACACGATAAAGGTGTGTGTCCTTGCTATTATAAGATGATTCACCTCTGAGGTGATTAATGGTTAGAAACAGTTATTGATGTTTCTTTTGATAATAATACTCACTCACAACTTAATAGACTTGGGTCGAACTCGTTCACTAGTTCATTTTTGCATGGGTTTGATCATTGGTTTGTGGCAAAAATGAACTAGTGAACGAGTTCGACCCAAGTCTACAACTTAATATAAAAATTGTAAATAAATAACTTGAGAGTTACATATATGATGATTGATTGAGAAGTTTTGTTGTAGTTTTCCTACATCACATTTGACATTTTCTTGATATTGAAATATTTCTCGATGCCGAATGCTATGATCTTACACTACGGATACTCTTGGATATCGAATGAAATGATGGGGCGACTTTTACTCTATTCCAGACAACCATACTTTTAATATTTCTAAATCTATAATCTTCATTAGTTAATTAAATTAATAATATATACCGTATTCGTTATATACATTTTTTTTTTATCATGGAGTATTATTTGAAAATTATCAGAAATTTCGTTTAGTGCATCTAAGAAAAATATAAAAGAACCCATCATGTACACTCGCCGGTTTCTTGTTGAGCTCTAAGTGCAAGAGCATTGGAATTGAATAAACCTATGAAATGGTCACCACTTTTAAAATTATTTTTGTTATATGTGCTCTTAATTATGAAAGTGGTCTAAGTCACATTCATTTTTGCTTTGAAATATTAAATTAATCTGGAAAAAAGTTCAATATATATATATATATATATATATATATATATGTATATATATATACATATATATATATATATATATATATATATATATATATATATATATATATATATATACATATATGTGTGTTAAATAAACTTATATTATTCGAGACTAGAACAACTCTAAATTCAAATGTTGCATAATATTAAAATATATTTTGATATGTTAAAATGTAATTTACTAAATATCTCGACCGAAGTATTCCTTTTCACTTTCATAATTAAGGGGCACATGTGCAGTGTGGGGATTTAAGAAATAAAAGTGGCTCAAAAAAGGGGATTTCTTCAACTATTTTAGAAACCAAAATTCAAAGTAAAAACACGATTTTGAGTTAGTTTTGTTAATTTTTTCATAGATTATATTTTATTTACAAGTAATAATTGAAAAACATAACAATTTATAGATAAAAAAACTAGTTAACAATATATGAATATCTTATGTGTATAAGAAATACCGAAGTATATTTATTTGACGTAGGATGACGAAAATCTTTCCAAATTAAAGAAATCTCCGTCAGAAGAAAAATCATCACTCATATTTATTTTACTGTTTATTATTTAGTGTGCCATATGAAGTTTTTTTAACTTATTTCAAAAATGTCCGAGTTGAAATCTACTGATGATTTTCTTAAGCAGGAAAGAAACCAATATAGACGTTGCTTAATCGAAACAATAAGCATGTAGTACATACATATCGTTACCTTAATATAGAAAGGCCCTAACTCATTTTTTTCAAATGGAAATTTCTGCATTTTTTGGAACATAATTGTTCTATCGAAATATACAAAAAACTTGATTTAAAAAAAATTGAGTTAGGGCCTTTCTATATAAAGGTAACGATATTTATGTATAATATAATCAGAAATTGTTGTACTTTAAATAAATAATATATGCAAAATTTTCTGATGCTTAAATTTTTTGGATATGTGGCTATATATTTCTTGACAAGATCTTCTGTTGAACTCCAATCTTCCAAATCAGCTTCCAACAAATTTAATCATAGACAGTTGCTTATTTCCTCTAATCAACTCAAACTTTGTTACAAAAATGTCAGCTTGCATAGGCTGATATAAAAAAATAGTCTGTCATCAGCGTTGTAAACTTTTAAATTTTAAAAAGCATTGAAACCAGGAAAAAAAACGCGTAATTTAAGTAAAAAAAGCACTAAATTAAAATTTTTTTGTTTTATAACAAAAAATTTGCATATAAAAAATATAGAAATCGGTTGACCTTTCATTTTATCCCTGAAACTTCAAATTTGAAGCATCCGATACACATTTTGATTCTATGAGAATCAGCGAATTCTAAAGTCAACCTTTTTAGGTTATTATAAAAAATGTTATTTTTTTCGTCAACGAAGAAACAAATCACCTGAAATTAGTCAAATTAGCAGCTAATGTCTTTTTGACTTGCTGGTTAGATTTTGAACTCGATGGGATAGTAGTTAATTTTTTTAAATTAGTCAAATTAGCAGCTAATGTCTTTTTGACTTGCTGGTTAGATTTTGAACTCGATGGGATAAGTAGTTAATTTTTTTAAAGTCAAGACTTTCAAAATTTCATTTTTATTAAACAACAATGCTGTGGAAACATTCTTTCACAGCAAACGCAATATTAATAACAAAGTTACAAAACTAAAAAAAAGTAATTTGCAAGTTAACCAAGTTATATAAACTTAAATTATATGTACTATTATTTTAGAAAAAAGGAACGAAGTAGGTTATAAATATGTAACCTAAAACGGCAGCTCTATTAGCAACACAATTTTCTCGTTTCAGACCGCTTTTATATCAAGCCAAGTGCAAAGACAATTTTTTAAGTATTTGAGTTTTAAATAAAGTAATAAAGGTAAAAACGTGATCAACTTCTGCGTTTAAACATTGAAGTTTGATAAGAATGCAATTTCGATAATGCCCCAAACGAGTTTATATCAAATGAATCGTAATAAGACTTTATTTTTGCCTAAAACTCGATAGCGAACTCAAAGTTTCTCCATTGCATTAAGTGAATTATTCTCTATTTACAGTATATACTAAAAAATATTTCGCTATTAGACTATACTTGCATTATGTCTTCTTTGTCGTGTGGCAAAACACTGTTTCCATTAATTATGCTTAACACGTGAAAGTTTGAGAATAAAATGCACGTATTTCATCAACCAAGTTTTGTACAATCTTATTAGAATATTTTGAAATGTTCCATTTAACTTCAGTGCTTATGTTTTTTTAAATGTTAGACTTCTTCAAAAAAAAAAATATATATATATTATATAAGGAAAATTCTTTTTGAATTTTGGGTTTAGTGCCACCGCCAAGAAATAAAAAGCACCAAAAATTAGTTAAAAAAAAGCACCGAGCACTAACTTCAAAATTTTTCGCGTCGAAAATTTCAAAAAGCACTAAAGACGGTGCGAAAAGCACCGAGTTGACAACGCTGGCTGTCATAAGATATAATACTAATACACAAGCATATTGCTGCGAAAAAAATTAAATCAAGTAATGCTATTTCTAAAAAGGGGCAAAAAGGGTCAAAGCGTAACAAAAAGTAGCAGATTTAGCTGATTTTAAAAAAGTGTCACTAAAAGTATCAAAAATGTAATAAAGTAGCAAATTGATACTTTAGTAGCACAAACGGTCACGCTGCACATGTGTATGTATAATCATGATATATCAGGGCAATGTACCCGGCTAGGCTAGCTCAAGTCGGTACGACGGTCGTGGTCGTGGGTTGATTTAATTTTGGTTGCACACATTGAGCGAACGATTTTTTTTTCTTCACACTTTTCAACATATAATTTTCTTTATGAGCACGAAATGCAATATCAGGCGATATTTCATTAAAGTCCGTAATGAGAATTATTATTATATACAAAACTAACAAAAATCGCAACATTTTGAGCACATATAAAGCTCCAAGGTTCTACCGAGATTTGAACTCGGATCGCTGGATTCAAAGTCCAGAGTGCTAACCATTACACCATAGAACCATGTAGCACACTTGCATACACAGAAGCTTAACAGAATGAAATCATTGATTAGACAATTTAAGCAGACGTTTTACAAAAAGCACATAATAATGAAAGTGATTTGAGATCGACAGATAATCACTTGTTTCCTTGTTTTTGAAATGTCTAAGTCACACTGAAAAGCGCAAAAAGTAGAATTTTTATAAGTTTTGAAGTCGTGGAACAGGCCTGTTTTGTTCGATTTACAAATTACATATATTGAAAACAAAAACATATAATATTTAAAAGTTGTTTACAATATAAATTGAAGATGATGGGGCTTCAGGTTTGTCCCTCTCATCCAATTAAACGAAAAAACTACTTTTCGACTCCTACGATGAAAGACCGAAGCTGAGGTTCTACCGAGATTTGAACTCGGATCGCTGGATTCAAAGTCCAGAGTGCTAACCATTACACCATAGAACCCGTTAGCGAAAATTTGCCAAAAATAACACCTAAGCCTTGATGTACGCATGTACAACCGAATTTTCATATGACCAGGATATTTAAAAATGTTTTATTATGAATATTGTTGCCATTTTCGTTACTTTTAGTCATTTTTATAGGCCATTTATACCAGCACAAAATCTAGCAGATTTTAGTTAAAATCTTTATGAAAACCTATACCGTTTAGACCAAATTTTTTTTGACATTTTCAAGATTTTTTATCCAAAACGAAACCCAATAACCAAAAAATTTCCAAAAATACAACCAAATAACTGCAATGTAGCTAAGTCACACACATTTTTAAGCAGACCGTAGCAAATTCACTCATCTTTTTTATAAATATGTTGTACAGGGTAGTAAAAAGTAAATTAATATTATTAGAGTTTTATTAGATTTCTTACAAATCTACTGACAAAATATATTTTGTTTTGTATGGGAAATCTAGTAAAAAGCAGCAAGATTTAGCTCGAAATCTCGTTAGTACTAGATTTCGAGGTAATGTAAATTCCCTATTAAGGAAAAATCTGCACAAATTATTTATACCATTAATAAATAAATATATCGAGCCTTATTTAAACTTTCATTTAAACAAATGAGAAGCTCAACAAATAACTAAGTTGAAAGAAGAACTCAATAATCAACATGTTTTTTATCTTCTTAATTTGCTACATTGACTAACTTTCTTCAGCTCTAATTTTAGATGGAAAAAGTATGTAAAAAGTATGAAGTATTTGACTCAAACTAATTATGTTAAACAGTTTGCAATCAATCCAAAGGGGTTTTCATTAGTATTTAGTGCTCACGCTTATTTGTGCAAACATCTGTCAAGTGTGAACGTAACTTAAGTAGGCTTTTAAAAGATTAAATGTTAAAAATAGTTCATTTAAAATTCATCTTGGCAACAACAAAGACTTTTTAAATGAAGTTAATTTATATCTTTTATTATGTAGAATATTTCTACGTCGGTGTGACATTTTTTTATTGCGCATGGAATGGATGATTCATTATTTTTAGTCTATTATTAGTTCATCAAAGTTTTCTTTAACAAGATAAAATATAATTCAATGAATGAAAATTTACTGAACAAAAGCAAATAAGAAAGAGTATATAATTGTATTTAAACTTAATTAATATGAGAAATTTTTTAGATTTCTTTTCCTTATTTCAAGTAAAAAGTTTTTATTTTTATTGCGAGTATTTTGATTTATAATAAAAAATAATAATTTTGGGTATTTCTTCTTCGCCAGGTTCTACCGAGATTTGAACTCGGATCGCTGGATTCAAAGTCCAGAGTGCTAACCATTACACCATAGAACCGCTTGGGAATTCGGCGGCTAAATAAAAATTCGATAATATACAAATATCCATTAGTATTCGGGTATAAACATAGATTAAGGGCTAGATTTTGTGAATACAAATTTTTTTTCGTTATGAAATTTCTATGGAAAAAAATTTTTGTATAACGAATTTTCGTTATTTTTCATACAAATTTGAAACGTTTAGAAACGAAAGTTTTACAAAATCTGCCTATAAGAGTCTCAAAAAGGTCTTATTGTATCTGATTTAAACATGTATGTATGTAAATACTAAGCCATACTGAACAACTCTTCGAGGCAAACTTATGGGCAACGCTGTATTTAATTATAGATAACTCTATAACTATAACGAAACACCTATAACCATAACCAAGGCGAATTAATAACAGGTGATCTTGACGGCTCAGGTGTGGTAGAAGCTAGACATTCGCACTTAAACAACAATTTATTATTTGGTTCATCACTTGTATTTTTTATTTGTAAAAATTAAGTTTGCTTGACATTTATCTAACAAAAATTACGAAAAAAGATTTTAAGTTGAACTAAAATATTTCTGTATTACACATAAGGGAATTTTATTAAAAAGGCACTTATAAAACTATATACATACATACATATGTATGTATGTATAGGTACTATATATATTCAGCATCTATATGGTAATGATTTTGCACCAACTTTCTCCATAACTGAAATTGCAAAATTTGTTCCCATTTTACAGGCCATACATTATACATCCTAAAACACTGGAAATGCATAATACATTTATTTATGCACACATACATACATATAATCAGATAATTTTTGTCTTTGTGTACTTGTAGATAAACGTTCCATGCGTTTTATTTTTAAATTATTATCCATTTCTCTGCCTGGTGTACATAAAACCACAACCATTGCTTAGCGATTTGCACCCACTTAGACCCTTATTAAAGAGTATAACAAAAAGTATCGAAGCCTTCAATTGTTTTAAAGCCAACAAGGATATAACGGTTGCAGCCGGCTGTTCATCCTCGGTACAAATAAACTTATTCCTCAGGCTTCCTCAGCATATTTTTAATACCCATACCAACTTAATGCAATTCCGGATAGTAACACTATGGTTTGGGGGACACATAAAATACTTTTTTTAAGTTTCTTTGTCTTTATTTTTCTGTTTATTAATTTTTATAACAAAACGCTCAAAAAATACTTTTTTTTTTTCTAAAACACAACAGCTTTTTTTAACATCCCAAGTATATATTCAAAAATTTGACGTGAGTATACCTTATATGAATTTGCCTTGGTCTCAACTGCTCATGAATTTTTTTTCGCCGCTTATAATTTGAATATACTTAAGATGTCAAAACAAATTTTTCATTAATATTTTTTTTACATTAAAAGTATGAATTTCTAAAAGCGAATTGAGTCGAGTATATCTTATATGAATTTGCCTTGATATACCACCGTAATGTGTATTCCAAAGCACATTCATATAAGGTATACTCACGTCAAATTTTTGAATTCGCTTTTAGTATTTTATATACTTGGGATGTCAAAAAAGCTGTTGTATTTTAGAAAAAAAAGTATTTTTTGAGCGTTTTGTTATAAAAATTAATAAACAGAAAAATAAAGATAAAAAACTTTAAAAAAAGTATATTATGTGTCCCCCAAACCATAGTGTTACTGCTCCGGAATTGCATTAAGTTGGTATGGGTAGTAAAAATATCCTTAAGAAGCCCGAGGAATAAGTTAATTTGTACCGAGAATGAACAGCCGGCTGCAACTGTTATATCTTTGTTGGCTTTAAAACAATTGAAAGCTTTGATACTCTTTGTTATACCTTTTAATAAGTGTCTAAGTGGGTGCAAATCGCTAAGCAGATGGTTTGTAAATCACTCCATGCAATGGTTGTGGTTTTATGTACACCTGGCAGAGAAATGGATAATAATTTAAAAACAAAACGCTTGGAACGTTTATCTATAAGTGTCGTATATAATGGAATCATGAAAGTGTGGCACACCCAGGAGTAAATACACAAAGGCAAAAATTATCTGATTATATGTATGTGTACATAATAGTCTCCTGCACAAGATATCTTATAAGAACTTTTAAGACATGAGGGATTTTTCAAATGCTTTGCTACAGCGAAATCTTATAAAACAAACGTTAACAACACTGTTTACAAGAAATTTATTTGAGTATTGTAGATATAAGAGTAAAGAAGAAAACACTTCGTGACGGAAGAATTTGTGGTACTAGCTTCTTTTTATGCATAAGCGCGTGTACAAACGTCTTGCATGTATGTGTGTATGATTTTTTATTTTTCTGCGCCCATGCAAAGGCACACACATGCATTAACATTAGTTGTATGCGGTTAATCACATAATAGCTTACTACCCTATCGGAAATTTGGCTAACTTTAAACTAACTTTAAGCTAACTATTTCGCAACTAGTACTGACTACACTTGGATTACTTTGCAATGTAATCAACTGACTATTTTAACATTGCGATGTCCTAGGCGGTAGTCAATTGTCTCACTAGGCACTACTTTAAGCTAACTTAAAGTTGACTTTTTTAAATCACCTGGTAGTCAGTAAATTAAAAATAAATTCTGTGGCTCGAACATGGAACATCACAAGTTGCGTACTCAACGCGCTACCACTCGGCTAAGCTGCCATCTAAATTAAACAACAGCAAAATGTTAATATAAAACTGAAATGAGTTTAAAAGTAGCTGAGAATAAATTTGTTGGCTCTCATCAAATTCGATTACGTACTCAACTTTAGAATTAATTTTGGGTTTGTTCTGGATGACTTTGCAGCTAGCTTTTAGTCAGTATAAGAAAAGTTAACTATAAGTTAACTATTTTTGTAGTCAACCACACATTCTCCGACAGGGTATCTACAATTACACACACACTCAAACGTACAATATGAAAAATAACAAGCATACACTAATCAACAGTACTTCTTTTGAGTGTTTGTTAAAAACAAGCAGTCTTGGCGACATCGCTTGTTAACACTGATATACACGTACACCAATACATCCATCGTGCTTCGCTTATAGTACGACAGCATTTATTATTGGTTTAGTATAATACATGCGACGTGAATACATTTAAAAATCTTGACGTTTTTACATTTCAAGACTGTTTACGCAGCTCTCTAGTACATAAATAAATGTATTATGCATTTTCAGTGCTTTAGGTTGTATAATGTATGACCTGTAAAATGAGAACAAACTTTGCAATTTCAGTTATGGAGAAAGTTGATGCAAAATCCTTACCATATAGGTGCTGAATATAGTACCTAGGTATTAGTGTCCTGCACAAGACTATTTATAAGACCTTTCAAGACATGAGAGATTTTTTCAAATGCTTTACTACAGCGAAATATTTTAAAAGAATCGCTAAGCAACAGTGTTGGCAAGTAATTTTTTTCGGTGGTTTGACTTGCCAACAGTATTGTTTAGCGATTCTTTCAGAATAGTTCGCTGTAGTAAAGCATTGGAAAAAATCTCTCATGTCTTGAAAAGTCTTATAAATACTCTTGCGCAGGACACTACTAGGTATACATACATACATATGTATGTATATAGTTTTATAAGTGCTTTTTTAATAAAATTCCCTTATGTGTAACACAGAAATATTTTAGTGCAACTTAAAATCCTTTTTTCGTAATTTTTGTTAGATAAATGTCAAGCAAACTATATTTTTACAAATAAAAAATACAAGTGATGAACCAAATAATAAATTGTTGTTTAAGTGCGAAAGTCTAGCTTCTTTCATTACGCGAATACGATGCACAAAAGCAGAACCTTAATTTTTGTGGGAGTTCTTAACAATTCGTTTTAACACCCCTTTCCTGTTGAAAGGGAAAATAAGCTTATTGTGCACACAAACACAATTATTATTTTTAATTCCTTACGCGCATCCAGCACAGTCAAAATACACAAATTACACAATTAATAAATAGTTTCTTCTTTTTCACAATTTTATGGTTTCAATTCAAATTTAAAAACAATATGTGTTGACAATATACATATGTATGTATGTATGTAAATAATTTTTGACATCCCAAGTATACAAATGTACAAGAAGCAAAAAATAGTCACCTGAGCCGTCAAGATCACCTGTTATTAATTCGCCTTGGTGTATCCTGTTGTTTTTTGTAAATTTGCAATTGTTGTAGTAACGGTTCTACCTTCTTTTTTATGCGCTTTTCCAACCCTGGTAACCCTTGGATACTGGAAAAATTGTTTGATTATTAAAACAAATTCAAAAAAATATAAAGTAAAAGAAATTAAAAAATAAATAAAAATAACAAGGTTATGGAAAATACCAATAAAAAGACTCTTCTAGAGCGCTATGGCATTCCCCTGCATCACTTGGATTTCAAATACATAAAAGATTGCAAGGATGGCAGGGAAATGGAAAAAATTGTGCATATTTTGAGGTCCAACGAAGAGGGATATTTTCCTGACTTAACAAAATGTGCAGAGGATAAATTAAAGGAACTGAAACCACAAAGTCGGCTTTTCAGAGTGGAAGAGCAAATAAAAGGACGTGAGGCTCTGGAGCCAAGTGAATTAAAGCCCATTTATGTGAGTTTAACATTTTCATTTCTTTTATTCGAATAAAATTTTAAGTCATTCAATTAACCCTAGGAGTGGAACTCAGATATAAAATTAACGGATAAAAAATTGCAAAAACTAATTAAAGCAGTTAAATACGAGAATTTGAACGATTCTCAAATGCCTGCCATACGTAAAGGCGGCACCATTTTGCAAAGCCAAAATGTGACAGAAAATTCTACAATTTCTAGAGATAATAAAAAGGAAATTGGCACCTGTGAAAGAATAAAGTCCACAGACTATAATAAATGGGACAAATATGATGCTGAAGAGGAAGTATTACGTCTGGATTTGGCCGAAGAGCGTCAACAGGAAGAAATTGAGCGCAAGAACCGTTTGAATATGCAAAGATTAAAAAAACAACCATTAACAATAACCGAAATAAAAGAAGACGAGTTTGAAGCCGCTTTTTTGGATAAATGTTTAAATTTATCGGATATAGAAAAGGAAAAAATATCAGAAAAGTAAGACCTGAAATGAAAGTACATATCGCACATTTACTTCAATAGTGGCATAACTTAAAAAAACCAGTTTTGCAGAAAACGCGTTTAAAGTTTTCAATTTGCATACAACTCAATGGAGAAATGAAAAAAAAATTCTTCTCTCAGGAGGTGATGATACAAGCTATTTATATGAAATTTTTACACAAGATAAAATACGAAATGCCGCATCTTTCTGCATTACTAACTCAAAAAACTCATTTAGTTTGCCACTATTGAAGTAAATGTGCGATATATCGAGCCATAATCGCAAAAAAAGCTTAATACGGGATTTACACTATGACTTTTTCCCCTGCCTTTTTCCTGAATTCTCTTTTGTGTTGCTACCCCTTTGATCGCCTTTGTACCCCGTTTGTCAATAAACTCTAGAAAAGTCATAGTGTAAGTCCCGTATAAGCGACAAATTTTTTCAACTGCTTTTTTTTGATGAAAATCGATTATCTACGATCGTAAATGATCGATTTTCATCAGAAAAAACTAAGCTCTAAAATTATGTCGCTTAAGCTTTTTTTTTTGCGGTTATGGCACGATATGTTGACATGTAATAAATTTACAAAAAAAAAAATTTAATTTCAGTTACCGTTTACGTGGCAATGAATATTTCCGCTCCAAAGAATACGAACTCGCCTTAAAGGAATACACTTGCGCTATTCAATGTTATCCTGAGAAAGCTGTGGCTGCCTTAAATAATAGAGCTGTAACTTGTAAGTTTTTAATAAATTTTGTTAAAAATTAAAAATTTCCTGTTTTTTCTTTTAGATTTTAAGCAACAGAGATTTTTAGATGCCATACAGGACTGCGAAGCATGTCTTAAAATAGAGCCGAGTAATTTGAAAGCTCGGCTGCGTTTGGCAGAGAGTAGTTACGCCCATGGCAGAAGAAAAGAGGTAATAAAAAAAGATTACTATTGTGGGAAATTATTAAAGCTGGAAACTAAATTTGAACCGAAAAATTAGTCCTAACTTGAAATTCTCTTATTCTCTCTTACTCCTTTCGTTATGGTTATTTTTGCTCCTATATATACCCATATAGGGTCAGCTTTTTGACCTATTTTTACAAAAGATAAAAAAATAACTTATGCAAGGAAGATCTAAAGTGTTTAAATATTCCACGTATATATTTCTGATAAATATAAGTTCCGTTCGAGTACTTTTTCAGTAAAATCGGTAATGATTTTGGTATATAAATATGAGAAAAATTATACACATGAAAATAATTCACAATAATGATCTATTCACTTTATTAAAATTTAAAAACAATCGTATGTGTTCTGTATTCTACGTGAAATTCAAACGTGCCAATGAATTACCATATAATTGTTATTGTTATAAATAAAAATTTTACCAACAACAGTTTTATGGCATTTCCGCAGGATTTAATACGAGTATCACGTTGAGTACAGAACATACCCCGAATATAAGTATTTCTGTACCTCGTTTCTGTAAGATGAGAGAAGTTTTCGTATCGAAAAATTTAAATAATTGTCCTTTTCTATACAGGGTTATTCAAATAAAGACTTTAATAATTTTACAAAAATAATTAAAAAATATTTTTTTCCTATTTATTCTATATTTCACAGGCTGATAAAAGTTTTTTCAGCTCGGAAAATTCTCACATTCGTTAGTCCCCGTCTATACAGTGAAACATTTGCTGCAAAACTTTTGAGTTTGTTGATGAACGGGGAAAGAGGAATGGAAAAGGGTACTTTGTTTCCTGTACATGCAGTTCTTTTTGAGTACGTCATTCTCGTCTCATTTTCGTGTGGACACGAATGCAGTTTCAAAAGAGAAATCAATAATGTTTTGCAGCAAATGTTTCACCGTATGGATGAGGACTTACAGAAACGAGGCACTGGCGTCAAACTTATTAAATAAATGTTGTATTGCTTATTGTTTTGAAAATTTCATCAAAAACTAGAAATGTTTGTTTCCCATTGCCTTTGTTTGCTTACATTTACAAAAAATATATGGCTTCGTTTTACTGGATTTTAGTGGTAAAAATTCCACTAAAAATTTGCATTTATTCATGCCATTGTTCTCTCGCTAATTATTTCGCTATTGTAATAAAAATTTTCCACAAATACTAATCTCATATTTTTACTGATTCAAAAGGTACAAGTTACTATAAAAAATATTATAAAGAAATATTTTGTTAAAAATTTTCGTTATTGAAGGAACCATATCGTTTCGAAATATACCTATTTCTGTTACAAATATGAAATTTAAGGATTTTTTTTTCTCAAATTCCAAAGCTGGAACCAAAATATTTATTATGCCACCTTAAGACAAAATATGTATTTAAATATTTCTAATACTATCTGCGCCCAGCGAAAAATAAGAAGAATACAGCAAAAATACTGAAAAATCCCATTTTCGGAATTTTGTGAATTTGTTTTGGGAATTTGCCGGGAACTCAAAAGCGAATTCTATTTCTTCTTAGTTTGTGTGTATTAATTGCATGTAATATTTCTTTATAATGGCGAAATAATTAACCTAAAAACGGCGAAAATCTACTGTTTTAAAAATTTTAATTTAAATTTCGTATAACTTTTAAGTTAATTGTGATTTTTATCAGGCATGTTCGGTAAATCACAAGGTTTCAAATCACTTTGTGATTTTAAAACCTCAATTGTGATTTAATGGTGTTCTGAAAATAACAAAAGTTTTAACTTTTCGATGTGATTTCACCCTTTCAAAAACACAAGAAAACAGCTGATGTTTTGTTTTGTAAATGCAAAATCACAAATGCAAATCACAAAGCAAATAACAACATTTCTCGCAAGAGAAAGTGTCTTAAATTTTTTCATCATTTTATAAATTCTTTATAGAAAATTGCTAATTTTACTATAAAAATCAATAAAAAAGATATTAAGTTATTCATTTAATTAATTTATTGCGAATTCCAAAACGAAGTGATTGAAAAAATAAGCAAGTGATTTCAAATCGTCAGGCATTAAGCTGACCTGTTTAAAATCACAAAAATTAAAAAAGTTTTGTGTACAGAACACTTTTCTTGTGATTTCAAATCACTTTCACAAAAAGTGATTTTCAGAACATGCCTGTATATGTACTAATTTTCCGATATTACAAATTTTGTTCTTTTATTCATAATGAGTTTCTTTTTCTAGATCGAAAAAGATTTGACTTCTCCATTAGCAGAACTGTGTACCAAGGTTGATAAAAAGCCAAAATTTTAATTTGTTCTCTCTAATATTTCCTAAACTGTAAACGGAAACCCATAAATGCAGTAAACTTTATTTAGTTCTTGGATGGAAAAAAATCCACTTTCAAAAAATCTTTTTTATCAGATCAAAAACATCAGCTTGGCATCGGCTTGTATGTTTCATTAACTGTATTGTGACCTCTTTGGGGCTATGTGGGTATGTCCTTTTTAAAGAAATATAGTCCAAATTCCAGACTTAAGCTCTGTGGCAAATTCTCGAACGCTGCATGAAATTTCATAACAATCCGACAGCTAGTTTAAAAGCTGCAGAATTATTTCCATTTTTTTTTTACAAAATTCCCACAGTGTATTGGGTACTTAGGCCCCACTCGGTACCAGAAGGCACCAGCAGATCGAGCTAGAAACTTAAGAACACATTTATGGCAGCAAACCTCTTATTTTAGACAGCGCACATTGTATATCAAATAAAGAAAAAAATTTTGCGACCAGTCTACATAGTATACACACGAACGCAATCCAATAAAATTTAGTAAAACATATTTAAAAAATCTTTTGACTTCTCGAACGCAGCTAATCGCCTTTATTCCAGTAGTCGATATCAACGTCACTTAACACAATATCAAAAAATTGGGGCTTGTTTATTCGCTCTCGAGCAAAATTTTGTGCTACTGACAATCTATTTCCGTTCCCTAAGGTCTAGAAAATAGCAATACCGTGCCAGGAGTCAGTTGTTTTCGACAACGGGTACCTTATGCACCCCCAATGTTTATGTATTGTGTTAAAATGACGTCGATATCGACAACTGGAATAACAACAATAACAAGTTAAATGTAAAAAATTTATCGTGTGAGGCTGGCTTTAAAGTATTTACTAATTTAAATTTCCCAAATTTCTCTATTTTTAAATATTAAATCATACACTAAACTTTAACTCTTATTATCTTTAACAGTCTTATCAACTTTATATAAATGTATTAAAACTAGATCCGGGAAATTCTGTTGCCCTGACAGCCACCACAGTGTTGCGTAAACAATTTGAAGATTTGCCACCACCGAACGCTACACGCTTACAAATACAAGAAGAGTCAAGCAACATTAAAAAAGACCCAGTGAAATCTTCAAACTCCCAAATAACACCAGAATCAAAACCCAAATCGTTTAATTATGATTTAGCCGATTTGATAAAACCAAATCGTTTAGTACCAAATAAGCTGGCTAAAGCGGCTGAGAGTATGGGTAAAAATATTACAAAAACTCAAAATAATACAAATATGCTAAAAATCGCAAATAATAACTTACAAGAAAAGCACAACAGTAAGGAGAATGGGGAAAGGGAGCTACGTTTGCCCTCGAATAAACTGGCGAAAGTGGGTAAAAAGCTTATTGAAGAACTTTAATGTAAATTTTATTTAACTATGTATATAATTGACTATATAAATTTGTACATACATATCGTTACCTTAATATAGAAAGACCTTAACTCATTATTTTTTTGAAATCGAAGAACATCTAATGTATCGAAAAATGCAAAAATTTTGTTTAAAAAAATAATGAGTTAGGGCCTTTCTATATTAAGGTAACGATATGTATGTACATCGCACTAGTTCCTCTGAAGAACGTCAACTCAAAATTTAAAATTTTTTAGTATGGGAACTATACTATAGGCAAATAATTGTGTTTAATTTCATATCGTCACCTAAAATCCAAGAAGCCGCAACAACCAAAAAATTAAAAATATATTTTTTGATTTATTATGATGTGATTAACCAAAATTACATCACAATCAATCAAAAATTGTATTTTGAATTTTTTGGTTATTACGCCCTTTTGGATTTTAGGTGACTCTTATACAAAAAGGGATAATTTTTTTTTTTTTTTTTGAGAAAGAGTAGAGAAAATTATGCCAAATTTTTATAGATTTTTACGACTGTATATCGTTTTCCTGCAATAAGTAAAAATTGCATATTTTTGTCTTGACGTTCTTTAGAGGTACTACTGCGATATAATAAGTGCATGTGTACTTAATTAAAAATACATATATAGTTATAAAAATAAACACATTCTAATACAAAATATTGGAGTTATAACAGTTTGATTTTCCATGCTCATTCCTTTCCAAGAGTTTTCTTTATAAACAGCCCCACTATATGGAACGGCCTTTGTTCAAATTTATGCTTCATTTCTTTGCTAATGGCAACTTGATCTCCATTCTTGCGGTTAATTAGTGTAACACAGACATCGGCCGCCTTAACTCCCACATGACTGGTGAGTGATGCAAACATTGTGGCTTCCATTTCAATGTTGCGTATGCCCTTTTCGTAGCACTCTTGTATAAATGACATTTTATCACTTTCGTTATACTGACAACTGGCGCCATCTATGCGTCCTTGACCTGCTCGTTAATGCATTTTCTTTTAAAGAAAAAAAAGTGAATTGAAAATGATTGAATTACCTTCGTAAAAACACTCAGCCGCCATAGTGTTGGCTAAAATAACATTGTAATTGCAGTTTTCCGTTACGCATTTCAAAAGTTCTTGAGCCACATGAGTGTCAAATTTGGCTGGTCTCACAACCCTGTTGCCCAAAATGGCCTAAATGTATAATTTTCAATTTGCAAAATTTCCGAATTTGATACATCATATAAACCTACAGCCTTATGTTTAAAAAATACTTGGCATGAAGTTAACACATTCATGATTTATAAAACTGTTTATTATTATTGTAAATGTGCTGCTAATATTTTGCTAATGTTTTGCCAATGAACTGCTAAAAGTTTGCTAACTTCTGAACTAACAGCTGATAAATCTAATGTCAACAAACATCTTTAACAAAAGTTGATGCAGGTACCAAGAATGATAAAATAAAGATTACGCCACGCGCAAGAATAAAAATATATTTCTGCGCATGATGGAATTCTGACGTCACTCAGCCTGTGTTCTCATTGGCTAGTAAAATTCAACTGTAGAACTATTACACACTAACTCACATTTCATATTTGCTCCTTTTTCTTATCTCTTTATTTTTATTTTGTTCTTTATTTTTCTTAGTTTTGCAGCTTTTATGCATTAAACACATTCACCACAGCAAGCTACCGACTACCAAATGTCAAGGATAGAATACACATGTTTATATGAGAATAATTCTTTTGAAGACAGCAAGGCAACATGGCGACAGGTTGTTGTCTATGCTGATATTGTCGTTGTAGTCCAATTAAACTAATTTCTATTTCTTTGGCTACAATGAGAAAATTCAGTGTTGTCAGTATAATACAAAATGTTGAATGCAATTATTTTGTGCAATTATTTCATCTATATAATTAATAGGCGAACATGTTTTTTGTAATCCCTTTTACACTGGTACCACTGCACCGATTTTAAAGAATTTTCCGTACAGATGTGCAGAATCTATATTTTATTGAAATCGGTTTAGTATTTTGGGAGCTATAAGCGTTTAAAGTTGCTACTACTACATGCACACATATTACACACGCATTTATTAGCTTACAAGTAAAAAAGAAACATAAAATGAGTGTGTGTGTGTGTGTGTTTGTAGTATTTCTCTTGACCTGAGATTTTTTTTCTCTTATTTGTTGTATGAAACCTGTAACACCTAAAGGAAGAGACTTGAATAAATTGAATTAGCTTGGTTGAAGGGATTTTGTTTGTTTTTTTAATTTCATGTGGCTGTGTTTTAATAAATTTTTTATGACGTTTAGATAAATTTTCTTTGAATCTTAATAAAATTATTTACATTTTGATTCTAGAATACGGGCGATTGTGTCGTCCGTTTGGTATATCTAGTATTATTTAAAAGGAAAAATGTCCAAAAATTGATGTAAAGAATAATTTTGTTTTTGTACTTTTACGTGAAATAAGTAAATTTTAAAAGAGTAATTAATTTTTATAAATGCAAAATATATAAAAGTGGCAATACTGAACAATGTATTTGTACCAGGGAAGGAAAATGACTTCTTGGATTTTGTATCAACTATGAAAACAAAATGTACTTTTTAGACCATGAAGGTACGATTTTTGTTTTTAATATTTATTAATATAAACAGAAACGTAAAAAAATGTGCATAAAAATTCAAAAAAAACAGAAACTTAACAAAAATGTGTATAAAAATAATAACATAAAAAAATATTAAATATTACATTCATAGATAGGTACATTCGTAGATTCGACTATTATATTAGAGATTAAAATAAAACACACACAAAAAAATTAAAGAGAACATAGGCAAAATTAATGTTGCCATATAGTGCAACATTGACATTTTTAAATTGTACCAAATAACTCGCGGTAGTACCACGGTACTAACAAGGTCAAAAATGTACCATAAAAAGTACAATTGTACCATGATTTCCATCCGTGATTTGTACTTGAATATCAGTTGCAGATGGTGCTGCTGCCGTCTCCAAAATAATTAAGTAGCCGGCAACGAGGCGACAAATGCTGCTTGCAGCATTTGAAGTCGTGTGTTCGTGTAGCATGCCGTGGTGAATGTGTTTACTGCATTAAGCAACAACATTTAATTTTTTCTTGGAGATCTCTCTGAGTAAATTAATCACAGGGCTGCCAACTACAACAAAACAAATAAATTTTTTGCAAGAAATTATAAATTATAAATGCTGCTTGCGGCATTTGAAGTCGTGTGTTCGTGTAGCATGCCGTGGTGAATGTGTTTAATGCATTAAGCAACATTTAATTTTTTTCTTGGAGATCTCTCTGAGTAAATTAATCACAGGGTTGCCAACTACAACAAAATAAATAAATTTTTTGCAAGCAATTATAAATTTCACATATGATACAGACTTGGTAACCTTTGCGAGGGGACTACTACGTCATCAAATGGTAAATCATGCGCAAGGCGTAAATTAGAGAAACAAGTCGAGGCAAAATTATCGGTGACCGGCGGCGGCGCGCCGAGAGAATTTTCGGCGGCGCAAATATATATGAAAATTTAAAGAGAAAATAAAAATTGAAACTGAAAATTGATTTTCAAAATTTTTTTTCGGAAATTTGTCTTTTGGCTGGTTTTGAGCCGATGCTGGCCGATACAATCGGCGGCGGCTTGATATACAGAAAAATAACCGGCTTCGAGCAGGTCGACTTGTTTCTCTGGGCGTAATCTTTATTTGATCATTCTTGGCAGGTACAAATAAAATAAAAAGTTGATTTCGAATTATTTTTCTACAACATCCGAAAGCATTTTTTTGCACATAGTCATACTTTTTATGGTCATTACACATTCAGGCAGAAGTGCGTGTGTACTGGCCCTTGTTTTTTTTTCGCAACGCACAGTGGTGGATTTTTGCAAAAAAAAAAAAAATGGTAATAGTTCAGCAGTTTCTAAACTGTCCCATTGTTGTAAAATTTCATACAGCATTTGCTTATGAGTTTCCGGGAATTCCCAAAAAAATTTGCGAAATCTCCAAAATGGGATTTTTTCAGTACTCAATAATTTAATATAACTACATAAATATTAATTATTTTTCGCCAGGCGCACACAATATTTAAAAATATATCATGACTTTTGAATTTGAGAAAAAACGTCCTTAAGCTCCATATTTATAACAAAAATAGGTGTATTTCGAAAGGATTTGGTTCCTTTATATAAAGAAAATTTTAAGCAAAATATTTCTTAGTAATATTTTTCATAGGATTATCTTTTAAATAAGTATAAATATGGGGTTAGTAGTCTTGGAATTTTTTTTATAATTGCGAAATCACTAACAACCTCTTTTCTGCAAAAACGGCGAAAAATCAAATTTTTTTAAAATATTAATTTAAATTGCGTATAACTTTTGATTAAATTGTTCTTTTGATACCAATTTATTTATATATATTAAAATTTTTTTTTAAGTAAACAAAAAATTTCGTCTTGCAAATCAGACCAGATTTGACTTCTCCATTAGTAGAATGGAAAAATAGCTAAGTCAACAGAAGCAGCTCGATGAGCAATATTAGAAGATGACGGAGGGTTAACAGGTTGCCCTGGTTGGTAAAAAAGTTAAAGTTTTAATTTTTTTCTGGAATATTTCCTAAAGCCGAGATCCCACTATCGGCACAATGTACCGATTTCCGTAGGCTTACTGAAATAAAGTCAGAAGTAAAGCAGCAAAATGGCTCTATTTCTCAACGAATTGAAAAATAAAGACGTGATTGCACCTCACTGCAGTGGTAATAAAGCCATATAGCCTTATTTAACAATTAATTGATAAATAAAGCCATTTTGCTGCTTTACTTATGACTTTATTTCAGTAAGCCGACGAAAATCGGTACATTGTGCCGATAGTGGGATCTCGGCTTAAGATTCGATGAAAAACATCAGCTTGAAGTTCTTATTAACTCGATTTGAATTTTTCATTAAATCAAGTTGGCCCATTTTGAAGTTTTGTGGATCCACCTCCTTTTAAGATATAAGACAAATGTAACAAACTTAAGCTCTGTAGAATCTCCTCAAATGCTGTATGTAAATTTTATTAATCAAACTGCAGAATTATTTAAATTTCTCACCAAAAATTCCGTCACTGAGCAACGCCTTCCAATCTTATTTGCCAATGGGATGTGCATAGAAACGTAGTAAAAAAATGCTAATGAGTTGCTAAATCAAATCGACATGCTAATTAGCAGCTTTTTGTATGTAGTGTATACACTATTGCAAGTTTCTTCCTAATTTGCTTTTTTAGAACTTTTATACTTTTTTACTTACGATTTCATGCTCACTCCTCAAATAGCCATTGTAAGCATTTTTGGTGACTACCACGGTGCCAGGCTCTACACCAATGCCTCCACTCGTACCTAAACGTATAAATATGGGATCCCTACACTTGGCATAATGAACTAGTTTCAAAAGTTCATGTAGGATAACACTCATCGAGCTCATGCCCACACCATGCGAACAACACAGAACCGGGCCCACCTTTAAAAGCAAAAATATACTTTTATATTCTAAATTTTCTTATTTTCAACACAAACCTTATAGATGCCATAGCGACTGTCTGCCGCACTGATGTTTAACAATTCCAAGTTATCATGTTGCAGCATTAGTAGATTCTTTAGGTATTTGGCCAAATCGTACATTCGACTCTTAGTGCCACCCATGCAAACAAACTAAGTGAAGAAAATTTATTATTAATTTTGTAAGGAAGTAGTAAATGTTAAACATAAAAAATTAGGGAGCTTATTTTAAACACTTTAAGGCACTTATTTTGTAAAAGGCTGAACGCAACGACTAACCATTCTACAGAATCGTGAAACTTGTGAGAAAAATACAACCCTGGAATGATGGAGTTTATGAAAATTTTCAAAAGACAGCAAGAGTTCATTAGATCAGGGTTGTATTTTTCAAAAAGTTGTGCGTTTGGGTAGGGTAGTTAGTCCTGAGCATTAAGCGTGACAAATTTTATATGGAAAAATGTACATTGCAAAAATTAAGCTTATTCATTATATTGTTAGTTAAAATACAAAAAGGTGTAACTAACAAAAAATTCAAAATCAAGTTTTTGATTGATTATTATGAATTCTATAAAACTACATGTCTGGACAAAACACTTCTGCGACGCTTTTATGAACAAAAACAAACTACACATTTTTTTAGTTTTTGCTTCTCCTGTAAAATTATATTTCTGTTAGTTACGACTTTTTGCATTCTAGCTAAATTTATAAAATTTGTCAACACTTAGCGTTGCCTTTTATATAATAAGGATCTTAATTTGTATATAAAGTTTTTATACTAAAAACTGAATTTATTTTAACCCCCGACCAAAAAAAGGGATGTTGTAAGTTTGTAGTGTGTGTCTGTGTAACTGTGTGTCTGTACGAGTACACGTACAAACCAAACGGCTGGACCGATTTTTATTTAGTTTTTTCTGTTTGAAAGGTGACTTGATCGAAAAGGTTCTTAGCTATGTTTTAATAAAATCGGTCCAACCGCTTAGTAGATATCACATCTTTTCCAGATCGGGGGTTTTTAAAATTTTTAATTTTTGTTATTAGATCTAATACCTTGACATCACCAAAACGTGCTTCTATATCGTCTGTATTTTTGGTATCGGGAATATTTATATCAATGTGATACAAGAAATCTGCATTCATCGTAGCCAAATTCGGATTTTTCAAAGTAATCAAGCTAAGATAAATTTTTTATTATGAATTTTTTATATCCCTTAATATACAAATTAACTTACCCCGAATTAGACATATTTTATAATCTTTAAATCTGAAAAATATGTATTAAATAAAAATTTAATTTTTTTAATTTTTATTTTTGTGACAGTGAAAAAATACTTTTAGCAAGACTTAAGTATAGACTTGGGTCGAACTCCTTCACTAGTTCATTTTTGACACAGACCCATGATCAAGCCCATGTAATTTAAATGGGTTTGAGCATCGGTTTCTGAGCGAGTTCGACCCCAGTTTGCCTGATTAGATAATCTTGTTACATTGGGAAATTCGATTACACTCTAAAAAGCGAAAGTTATCTATAAAATGTTATATTTTGAGACCTTTTGGATAAAAAAAATTTTTTTAACTAAAATATATTTATTTGCAACGATTTGGTAATCTCAAAGGACTTGAAATTATTGAAGAGATCAAAATTCATAAAACACAATTTCGATTTTTTGCAACAGTTTGTTCGGAATTCTATTTCCTTTTTAGTCAATTTCAATGTATTTTCAAGAAACAATTACAGATTTTCGTACAAAATTTTTCTTATTATAAAGCCTTAATAAATTTTATAAATAAGTCCTTTGATAAATAAGGACTCAAATAAATAAAAACTTTTGTTTGAACTTAATTTGCTCGCTTTTAATTTATATTTAATTTTTTTTTCTTATTTTGTAATTATTGTTTAAATAGAAAGTGCATTAGAGACCTGCGTTAACAGTCTTAAAATGTAAATACGTCATTTTTTTATATATATTCACGTCGCATGTATTATACTAAACCAATAATAAATGCTGTCGTACTATAAGCGAATCACGATGGATTTATTGGTGGACGTGTATATCAGTGTTAACAAGCGATGTCGCCAAGACTGCTTGTTTTTAACAAACACTCAAAAGAAGTGCTGTTGATTAGTGTATGCTTATTATTTTTCATATTGTACGTTTGAGTGTGTGTGTGTGTAATATGTAGATTGTAAGCTATTGTGTTTAAGCGCGTACAACACTGCTGGCCAGAGAAGCGCATGAGTGCCGAACATCAATTGGATTTTTGTACAAATGAATGCACATACGCTTATACATTACTGTCGGTTTTCTCTCTGTGGGCAGCATTGGCGTACAACTAATGTCAATGCATGTGTGTGCGTTTGTATTTACGCAGAAAAATAGAAGATCATACACACATACATGCATGATGTTTGTACACGCGCTCACGCGTAGAAAATAAGCAAGTATCACAAATTCTTCCGTCACGAAGTGTTTTCTTCTTTACTCTTATACCTACAATACTGAAACAAATTTCTTGCAAACAGTGTTGTTAACGTTTGTTTTAGAAGATTTCGCTGTAGTAAAACATTTGAAAAATCCCTCATGTCTTAAAAGTTCTTATAAGATATCTTGTGCAGGACACTAAAGTGCATTGCATTACAATGCAACTTAATATAATTTTAGGATTTTTTATTAAATAAAAATATGAATTTTAAATTTGATTATTTTTTTAAATTTGGTAACTTTTTAAAAAATTTTGGTTTAAAAAATGTGAATTTTTTTTAATTTTTTTTCTAATTTTTAACGGTTTTCTGACTAAAAGATGTTTCAAGTTCACAGAATTTTCCAAAAGGAATAAAAGTATTTAAAAAACAACGAAATCTGAATAATATAAATTGAGAGTTGTAAATCCAGTTGAAGCAAACGTAGTAATCATTTCAATTTGATAACATAACAAATAAATGTATGTAAATAAATAAATAAATTATTGCTACAGAATTCCATCTTATATATTTTTCTGGGCAAAATTACAAATAATAATTCGTTTTTTTATATTAAAGTTACTTAATGTTTAACGCTAAGTAAATAATATTTAAATTATTCTTAATTACATACAATGTTTACTCACACATTCGTTATATTTTTTTTTTTAAATTTATAATCCGTTTTCTTGATAAATTTTCAAAATAAAATAATTCTACCCTCTTAACACTGCAATGGTTGCGTGGTGACTAAATTGATTAATGGAATCTCACCGCGGTAGAACTCATTTCTATTCTCTTTCAAATACTTTTTTTTATGTTCTAATCAGTGATGGGAAAGTTGGTACGATAGTACTTTTTTAAAACTATTTGATATGGAAAAGTACCGTAATACTCCCGCAACACGTTTGATACTCTCACGGCCAGCTTAAAAATATAGTCGGAGAAATTAAATTTCTTTTTCGACAAATCGCACGAAACTTTATTAGTAAAGACATTTTAGAAAAGTGTACCCAACCAATCACAATTATATATAAACGAAAACCATATTTGATGCAATTTTCTGTGGCACAGAAGTTGATCTATATGTAAAGAGAAATCATGTTGAAACAACTGTTTCAGTTTAAAGAAAATTATAAAAAGTCTACATTACATTCTGTCAAGTTCCAAGAGCAAAAGTGGACTTTGACAATGAAATATTAGTTTGGTTTAGTAAGTATCCCTCTGAAAATGTTTTATTTGGTAATTATACTACTTTTAATAAAAGTGTTTCCCAGCAAAAAGCTAAATTTTTAAAATATTAACAACCAATATAGAGCATACTATATTGGAAGAACTGAAGGCATTAACAACAGAAGACATATGTTCATATGCAGTTTCTGGACTTCCGTGGCTATAACTAAAAACGCACTGGACGAATATACATATGTTTCCTGGTAAATCGAGAGTAGCTTATGGTATTTTGTCCATACCTCACTCCTCTGTAAATATCGAAAGGACTTTCTCTTACAACAATCACATGAAAACAAAACAAAGGCACAGGCTTTATGTTCTAACAAAGATTTATTGAAGTCTAAAAACTGTTTTTGTTATTACTTTAATATTTATACCCACCCAGACAGAAAAAGACAATCAGCAGGATGTTGTTACGATGGTCTGCGGGTACAACTAACATCAGTATAACATATCTTTACCAACATTATAATTTACTCATAACATTAAAATTATAACGCCGAATGACCGTCCTCCAAATCTTGTTTTCAATGTTGTTACAATACTCTAAATACAAATTTATAAGGTCGTCGCAATGGAAATTGTCAAACTTAAGTCAAACTTTTGTATTTACGGCATTGAAGCAGTATAGGACTGTTGTGAACGGGGTATTTGGGAAACTTAAGTAAAATTTTTGTATTTAAGGTGTTGTAGTGGTATAGGACTACTAAGAACACGGTATTTGAAAACACAAAGTCATATTTTTGTGTTTGTAGTACTGCGGTGGTGCAAAATTTTTGTAAGAGTCGTAATTTTGTATTTACAGTGTTGTGGTGGCACATACTTTTTGCGCATTGTTATGAATATATATATATATGCTTTGTCTTCATTTTCTTATTTATTTGTAATAAATTTTATATAATTTTTTGTTAGTAAAATTTAAATAAAAAATAGGTTTCTGGTACTCTCGGGTTCAAAAAAGTACTCAAAAATTTTTTTTTGATACCGAAGTCCAAATCTCATTTCCCATCACTGGTTCTAATCAAAACTGTTCAACGTGCGTGTCAAGAGCAGGGTTATCAGATTTATTTTAATCTAAGCTGTCAATGCTTTTAAAGCTCCGTTCAGACTATTATACAAGTATTAATACTTTCATCACATTTTACGATACAGAAATCTAAATACATTCGTTGCGACTGTCAATAAATCCAACGTAAAATCACATATTGTGTTCAGACCATCACACTTCAAATAAAATGTGTAATACAAGCAGATAACAAAACAGCTGTTCAATGAAAATGTCGGTGCTATTCATTGACTAGCGGTGGCAAAGCGGTTTCATGCAGGCGGGGACGTGCCGGCACTTGAAAAAATTTAGCAGTTAAAAATATTCTATGTAAATAACAGAAAAAATTTAAGAAAAGATATTACAAAAACGTTAAAAAATTACGTCAACGAAATATACTTCCATACGATTCACTTATTCAAAATTTTGAGCCGATATACATATGACAAAATATTACATCAATGACGACACGCTATCGGCGGCGAAACAGCCGACTTGGAAATTTGGTTTGTGTGAAAATGCAACCCTGATCTAATGAAAAGTATTATCGTTTAGAAAATTTTCTAAAAACGAAAAAGTCTTATGGGATGTCAACATTTTTATCGTATTATTTGCCACTTTGATGAAATTTTGCGTTGAGACTATCACACTTGCACGTATTATTTGAATTTTTGACAAGTATAAATACAAAGTATAATAGTCTGAACGCGGCTTAGTTGGGAATCGCCAATATACATTAAATGCAGTGTGCACACTTAATTTTTTTTTTTAATTCGGTAGAATCGAAGAAAAAATTCGGTAGATTTGAATGAAATTCGGTAGAATTTTTTTTTATTCAGAGAAATATAAAAAATAACAATTCAAAGAAACATTAAAAATAAAATATATGTACTTATATATAAAGGGTAAGTGCAAGGAGTATCAAACTAAACAGGTTCCAAAAGTGCATTCAAAATTTCACATGAGATTGGAAATTTAACTGCCATAAACAATGAAGCATTTCCATTAAAAAAGTGTCATCCCCAGTTATTTGCCCTTACCCTTTATATAGATATGCTATGCATATATAAAATATTATACATAAATAACAAGAATTCAGTTTTTGTACATAGGTTTTATAAAGCTACTAAAGTAACTTTTATTTGACAAACATTTGTAACTACAAAGATTATATGTAAGATCCATTTATGAATTTAAACGTTTGTGCAAAAATTATTAAATCATTGGTAAGAATAAATATTTCATCCCCAAGGTACAATTCTTTGGCAAATATTAGGTTACTTATAGTTTCAGTTTTTAACCGATTTCTTTGTTCTGTTTTAATGATTTTCATGCCAGAAAATGACCGCTCTGCGGCCGCACTTCTATGTGGCAAAATAGGCAATTTACACATATGTATATCGACTTAAATTACTAAATAACAATATTCGGTAGAATTTGTAGATTGTTAAATTCACAAACATATTCGGTAGAATCTACCGAATATCGGTAGAAGTGTGCACACTGATTAAATGAGTTTTGTTTAAGTTTCTTTCTAGTGATGTGTATTTTGTTAATAAAATCCATGAAATAAAATAAATATTGATATGAAGAATTTTAGTTTGTTGTTCAGCTTAAGAGATTCTTTAGTAAAGTTCAATCAAAAACTACTTGAGAAAAGCTAAAAAAAATAATCTGCGTGTGTACGAGTCAGTGATGGGAATTGGAAATCTTGAATTCGTGCCAAATCTGCTTTTAAATAGTGGCAAAATCACTTAAATAGTGCCAAACCACTTTTTATATAATTTTGATTTTGTCACTTGATGTTCATTTAAACTTTGGTTCTTGAATGATAATTTATTGTGTTTTTAACTAGTAACATTTACGAATATCACAAAAAACACAGTCTAAAATTAGTTTTATATACACAGTAATACATATCAAGCCCTATTTTCCAATTAATCGTGAGGTACATGTAGTAAAAAAATTAAATTTTTTGTTATCAAAATTGCAAAATTGTTGATAAATTTTAAAATACAGGCTGTAAAAGTTATTGTAAGCGACAATTTACGTATTTACCCGTAAAACATGTTTGAATATTATAAGAAAACTTTCTCCTAATTCGAAAATAATGATCGATATGTATGCATGATATAATAATAATATGTACTTATTTACAAAAAATAAAAATACAAAAACATTTTTTTCGTTATAGTAATGATTCTAAAGGAAATACTTAAAGACTATAATAACCCTAAACTTTTTCTCATTAGATGTACCTATATACTTAGTGAAAACTATATAATTATAGTTTGTGATTTTTTTATGGTTAATATACTGTTCAGTTGTACAAATTCGTGCACGTTAAAAAAAATAATAATAATCGTTAGCTATTTATTTTAATCAAACAAAGATTCTGTCGATATAGTAGAATTTGTATTGCTTTTTTGGTTCATCATTTTATATGCATTACGATTATAACAAGATATATTGTTAGACTTCAAAAATCTTTACCATGTATTAAAGATGCTAAAGTTTATAATTGCAGTCTATTTAACATTTTACTTTTCATCAAATTTTGAACTAAAAACATACTTTCCACGATGAAGAGTAGAGAATTAAAAGAATGACTTGAACGATTCGATAAATATTACTTAAAAATTTTTCATTTACTGCCAGTTTATAGAAGCCATGTAAAAGTTCTCGGCTGTCTATTTATAATGAAAACAAAAACAAATTTTGAGGGCTTTGTTTTTGTTTTCAATATAAATAGCCAGACGAGAATTTCGACATGGCTTCTATGAACTGGCAGTTAAACTTTTGTTTACGTCTCCATGTCTTTCAAAAACTCACTCATACTTAAGCTCTTGAGTTTTTTAAATCTTCAAAGTCTAATATGGATTTGTATTCAGTTTTAATTTCTTCACGTATTTTATTTCGTTTAGAAGCATTTTTATCAAAAGGAACAGTATTAGTTATTTGTGTCTCCATTTAGAACATATTCTGACTCACACTTTGGAAAGCAATTCAGATAATAGTCCTTGAAGTTATATTTAATTTTCAAATATGTCACAAAAGAAATATAAGAAGACTTTAATTCTACAACTTTATGCTGGGAAAATTAGTTTTTGATTATTAATAGTTTAATTTCAGTGCGGCAATAATTTTATTCCGTAGGAAGATGGTGAAAATTTCAATCCATATTGTCAACATGAAGAGCATCAATATATTTTTTGTTCAAAAAACTTCGAAATAAATGATGAAATCAAAAAGCCATAACTTACTATTTCAAGGACATAGCCTAAAAATAAAAATACATTTTGCTTATGTTATCCGTTAAGCTGTTTAATATGAATATAGTTTTATAATTGCATTATAACTGAAAATTTTATAATGTGAAGAAATATCTCAATGGCTTCCACTGTTCACAGACTTTATATGCAAAAACTTGACGAGACAACCAACGGTTTGGGAAATACTTAAGAAAGAATTTCATAAATTTCAGAGTTGAAATATTTCTAAAAATTTATAAAATCATTAATTTTAATAGATCGTCAATGTCTCTGGGATAACCGTTACTTTTAACTATCAGAACTGAACAGTTGTCAGCATCAAATGCTGAGAAGTTTTCATTACTTGAAAACAGTGTGCACACTTCTACCGATATTCGGTAGATTCTACCGAATATGTTTGTGAACTTAACAATCTACCAATTCTACCGAACAAGGCCTGAAATCTACCGAATATTGTTATTTAGTAATTTAAGTCGATATATGTGTAAATTGCCTATTTTGCCACATAGAAGTGCGGCCGCAGAGCGGTCATTTTCTGGCATGAAAATCATTAAAACAGAACAAAGAAATCGGTTAAAAACTGAAACTATAGTAACCTAATATTTGCCAAAGAATTGTGCCTTGGGGATGAAATATTTATTCCTACCAATGATTCAATAATTTTTGTACAAAAGCTTAAATTCATAAATGGATCTTACATATAATCTTTGTAGTTACAAATGTTTGTCAAATAAAAGTTATTTTAGTAGCTTTATAAAACCTATGTACAATAACTGAATTCCTGTTATTTATGTATATTATATTATATATTCATAGCATATCTATATAAAGGGTAAGGGAAAATAACTGAGGATGACACTTTTTTTTATTGGAAATGCTTCATTGTTTATGGCCGTTTAATTTACAATCACATGTGAAGTTTTAAATGCGCTTTTTGAACCTGTTTAGTTTGATACTCCTTGCACTTACCCTTTATATATAAGTGTATATATACATATATATATATATATTGTTATTTTTTATGTTTCTTTGAATTGTTATTTTTTATGTTTCTCTGAATAAAAAAATTTTCTACCGAATTTCATTCAAATCTACCGATTTTTTTTTGTCGATTCTACCGAATTTAAAAAAAATTAAGTGTGCACACTGCTTGAAAATGTAAAAAGTACAAGAAGAGTACTTATTTCTTTAACAAGAACATATTCCATATTTAGTGGACAAAAAAAAAAGTGGCAGAAAAGGAGCGAGAGTGCCACAGTGCCAGGCAACATCCAATAGTGCCAAAAATGGCACAATTGTGCCACATTTCCCATCACTGGTACGAGTATGTAAATAAAAAAAGCTCTCAAAATATATTATTGAGAATTACGCAAAACAGAAATGTTCACAATAAGTCACCCCTATTCTGCGTTTCGATTCGAATCGAAAGTTTCTCCGTTTGGCAACTTTGGTATTCTGCGTTCCGTTCTTCGATTTCTCTTTCGATTCTATGTATTCTGCATTTCGATCGCAACTACGTTTTTGTAAGTTGTTATTTTAGTGGCGGAGTGTTTTCAATTTCAATCAAAACATAATGCAAGTATTAAATGAAAGAAGGTTTACTGCCAGTTCATAGAAGCCATGTGAAAATTCTCGTCTGCCTATTTATATTGAAAACAAAAACAAAGCACTCAAAATTTGTTTTTGTTTTCATTATAAATAGACAGCCGAGAATTTTTACATGGCTTATATATATAAACTGGCAGTTAATTAATGAACTAAACAGCTTGTTTTGTTTTTCTGTACTGAAATGCAATTTTTATTTAGTTTATAACATCTAGAACAGTATAAAAAGTTGACATACCTATCTAATGGCAACGAAAAACGATATTGTCTACGGATTTAACTAAATTTAAACAAATAAACTTTATTTTTGTGTTACAATTATGTGTAAAAAATTAAAATATCACCTCCGGCGCGGCAGGATTCTTCACACTGGATAAGTTTGGCCACAAATACCTCTTGCTTATCTCGTTTTTTTAACGCTCTGTACTTTAATTTGCAAGAATTTATTTAATAAAAATTTTCACAATATTTAATTATTATTTGTTTTAATATTAAATCACTGTCTTCTTGCACTAAATTTAACTTTTTGCTAAAAATTTTGCAAAATTGCTTAATTTTGCTGTTCCTATTTCACCCGTTTCATAGCAAAGCAGCAGGTTTTCTTTCGATTCAGTTTTTTGGCAGAATACCTCTTTTCGATCCGTGCGTAACTGAATGCGGGAACGTAATCGAAATACACATATTATATACAAAGAAAAAAATTTTCCTGCAATAAATACGTTCAATTGAAAACCAAACCAAAAATGGTAACAGTTTCTCCCCTGCGAAGCATCTTCCACGATTTAAATATGAACTCTTTTGCGATTGAAAATGCAGACGATTCACAATAGACTCCTCTACGATAGAAAAGGCTAGCTGGGTATATGAATGAGGAAATATATGAATTTATATTAATAATATCCATTTTATATTTTGAAGAATAAATTTGTTTAAAAATTACTACAGGGTGGGCCAAAAGAAACCAAGGGGTGTAAAAGTTTAATAACTTTTTTGTTTATTAATTTTTTTTTTATTTTTTCTTTCAGATTATATAGACAACACTTGGAGAATTTATAATGAATGAAAATAATAAATGAAAATCAGAAAATAAGAAATGAATAAATGAAATCAACTTTATTGAAAATTTGATTATGAGTGATGAAGCTCATTTTCATTTGAATGGCTTTGTTAATAAGCAGAACTGTAGGTTCTGGGGTTCTCAAAATCCAAGAGCCATTCATCAACGCCAATTGCATCCCGTCAGGTGTACAGTATGGTGTGGGATCACATCTGAAAATGTCATTGGGCCCTACTTCTTCGAGAATGAAGATGGAAGTGCTGTAACCGTAAATGGAGAGCGGTATCGGTTTATGATAGAAAATTTTTTACGTCCTGCTCTTGAAAACAGACCTGGTATGTGGTTTCAGCAGGACGGAGCCACTGCCCATACTGCCGGAGACACAATGGCACTTTTAAGTCAAATTTTTGGAGAGCGAATAATTTCTCGAAATTCGGAAATTATTTGGCCAGCGCGATCGCCAGATTTGACAGCACCCGACTATTTTCTTTGGGGTTTTTTGAAGGAGCGAGTGTATGTGAACAAGCCAGAGACAATCCTTGAACTCAAGGCAAACATTGTTGCAGAAATTCGAACGCTACAGCCACAAGTTTTGAAAGATGTTATGGAAAATGCTCTAAAAAGAGCACATCAGTGCGAAGCTGAAAACGGTAGTCATTTAAGAGACATCATTTTTCATACTTAGTGTAAAAAAATTTCCATTTTGTATATTATATAATCTGAGAGAAAAAATAAAAAAAAAGTTAATAAACAAAAAAGTTATTAAACTTTTACACCCCTTGGTTTCTTTTGGCCCACCCTGTATAATTAAACAATGGTATCATTGTGGAAAAAAATGTCACGTTCAAACGTATTTACCAACATTATAGATTAAAAAATAAATAAAAAAACTAGATTTTTTTTGCCAAGCCAAACGGATTTGTAATTGTTACGTAAAACTCTAAAGCTTCGATCGCACTATTGGCTCACTGAAATAAATTCATAAGTAACAAGAAAAATTTGCCTTATTTCTTAACTAATTGAAATATAATTACATAACTACACCGCACTGTATTACTAATGATACTACTTATGACTTTATTGTAGTGAGCCGACGAAAATTGGTACATTGTGCCGATCGTGTGATCCAGGCTTAAGGTTAATTGCAATACGAAACTATGTTAGGCTTTGCTGAATTTCTCCTTTATAAGCGTGAGCATGAAAAATACTTCCATTTTTGTCGCATCCGAACCGCTAGTTGTTTTGCTATTTTCTTTGATCCCTACTTCTATCTGCTATCAACTTTAATATACAGGGGTGTTCTGTAAACCGCGCGTTTTGACATCGTGCAATTTCCAAAATCAGCAACGGAAATTATGCGATTTCAAAACGTGCGATTTACAGAAAACCCCTGGTAGATTCTAGTGCTCCCATTAAGTTATAATTTAGAATGAAAACTAACCTAAAAATGTTTTTGTATTTTGTTTGTTTCTGTTTCGAAACCAGAGAAATACCCATAATATGGGTATTATGCTGTTTTTAAATGTTCAACAAACTTGTTAAAGTCAACTGTAATGTAAATATATATAAAAATAAATACAGACGACATAAGCTAACTACAACGTCGTCGTTAAAATACCTACTTGATAGAAGCATTCAACTTTTTACTCAGGGCCTGTTTGTCAATATCGACAACGTTCGACCACTAATTACTAATGAAAAACAGTTTGATTCAGACACGTATTTATTAAGTTAAACAGTTTCAGTTTAAATCAATAAATACATGTCTGGATCAAACAGTTTTTCATTAGTAATTATTGGTTACGCTTTTTTGAGCATTTGGCATACAAGAAATGCCGGATGCAAACTCAGCCTTAAGGCGTAAGTAGGTTACGTTACATTCCATTTCTATAACCATTTTCATTACTTTTCACATAACAATATCAGTTACATTATATTACAGTCGGCTAACTGAGCCTTTATGCATTTTAAGTGAACAAAGTCATAACTCAAAAACAAATGTGATTTTGAGTTTATCTTCGTGTCGTTATTCACATTGTTTAAGTTCAAAATTTTAAACTAATTTTAAAAACTATATTTTAGTTATGGGTTTTTTCCAGAAAATGAGCGATATGTATTTACTTGAGAATTATGAGAAAGTGCATTTTTATTAATCTTATTAATTTTAATATGTAACAGCCTTATTTACAAAACTTATAAAGTCTTTATAAAGATTTTTTAAACCAAATTTTCATAAAAAATTTTTCTTAAAAAGACTTTATAAAGCCTTTTTAAGTTTTATAAATAAGGCCATAAACAAATAAAAAAAAAATACATACACACATATGTATGTATATATGGAGCAGACGATAGACAAAGGAATATTAGTAAAAATATGGGCATGTTCCACTGCCCTACAAGAATACTACTAGTCAATTGACTAGTCATTTGACTAGTAGCGATAGCCGATACTTCGGTCACAGTCCCCAGTTAGTTTATTAGGGGATTGGTGAAAAACATGAGCAAAACATTTGTGTACGTGTAATTTTTATCTCTCTCTAATTTATTAATTTCACTTAATTAAAACACATATATCTGAACTGCTTACTCTGCTTCTTTTTTTGCCAGTCACTGACATTGGTTAACTACAATGTTTACATAGAAGCTGGTAAAATGTATCTTTTAAATAAATAAACATAACTTTTATGTCATTTTAATTGTTTTTTATTTCAAAAAAATAAAGAAATAAGTAAAATACATACATATACTACATATACAATCCAAAACACGAAAGAACGTAGGTGGTAGCACTCTAGTCTTCTTCACGCTTTTTTCCAGCTTCAACACACCTTGCTTTTTGTAAATATCTAAAAAAATTTCAAATTCCCTTATGCAGTATTGTTGTTACTTAACTTTCTTAGCACTTGTATAAATTTTAATTGCACACACCGAACGAATATTATATTTTACAATAAAATTCGATGTCTTAAAAGTTTTGGCATATGCACATTAGATGTTTCACTCTAACACACATTTTAGAGAGGATCGACTATAATTGATAAATGTGTCGGTCATCTCTACCAGTCAAATGACCAGTCAATTGGCCGGCACTCTTAAATTCAATGGAAAATTATTGCAAATGTGTGTGAAAAAATATCATTTGTTAGTTTTAGTCATTCATTTCTTGTAGGGTGAATGTCGGATTTAGCAATGTTTTTTGTTAAAATTCGTATTTTCTTTTTGGTTTCACAAATATGAATTTTTATTTGATATTTTATGTTGCCAAATGCATCGGTGTCTACATTTTTGTCTGTCTTATTTCGTTAAGAGTAGTCATTGTGTGCCGTAATGTTGAAATTCGGGAAGTAAATAAAATAAGAAACGAAAATGGTTCCAATTGAAAATAACGAAAATTGGAGAATTTTTTTCAAATTAATATACAGTACAACTTCGACAATCCGGACACATATAGTTTTAGGCTCGTTCGGATTAACGAGTTGTCCGGACTATAGCAGCTGAAAATATTGAAATAATCTAAGGGATTTAAATACATACATACATACATATGTACATATATATATACATACATACTTTGATATATAAAAAGACGAAGTTATTTTGTGCAATAACAGCGAAAAATGTAAATCAAATTACGAATAACAAAACAAAACAAAAATTCCCGTTAACTCGCATGTTTTGCTTGGATTTCAGTTTTTGTTCTTGCATAAATTTTTTTTCCGGATTGTGGAGGTAAAAATTTTAAATTGTCCGAAATGTAGAAGCGTCCGAATTACTGTAGTGACCGGACTGGCGCATGTCCGGACTATCGAAGTTGTACTGTACATACATATGTATTTGAAAAAAAGTTTGTTTTTGCTTAAGCACAGTCTATTTGCATTTCGTTCACGCTTGTAGAACTCATCAATAGGCTGCAACACAAAAGATTTTTGAAATGAGCTAAAAAGCTTCGTTTGTTTATAATATCGCGCCATAACCGACGAAATAGCTTAAGCGACATAATTTTCGAACTTCAATTTTTGACCAAAATTGATTATTTGCGATCGTAAAATTCGTCGATTTTCGTCAAAAAACGAAGTCCGAAATATGTGTCGCTTAAGCTATTTTAGCGGTTATGGCTCTATATGACTCTTACCCCCTATTTCTACAACGCATATGGTCGACTTAAGTATGAAATTTTTATGGAAAGCATCTTTAATAGATTTTGCGTCTATTTTATTTTCCACTACACGAAAAAAATTAAAAAAATACTTTATGTCAAATAAATATATGTACATACTTCGATATATCTTATATAAATTAATATATGTATATATGTATGTAAATATTTAGCAGAGCTACATATGTATATGATATAAATTATTATTGTTACAAAAAAAATATGAATATATTCAGTAAAGTGCGACTCTGACTCGCGCATGAAGGGTTCCGTACGAACACTAGATATGTAATTTAATACAAACTTCAACCTATATAATATATAGTTTTGGCATTTTTTTCGTTTTTGGGGTCTTTTCGGTTTTTTTTGTTTTGGCGTTTTTTGCGTTTTTTCGCTTTTGACGATTTTTTAAGTTTTGGCTATTTTTTTAGTTTTGACACTTTATTTTCTCCTTTTGGCGATCTTTTTCGGTTCTTAGCGTTTTTTCATTTTGACGATTTTTTTTATTTTTGGCGATTTTTTTAATTTTTGCGATTTTTTTCATTTTTGCGATATTTTTTTATATAAATTTTTTTAGTTTTGGCGACATTTTCGCGTTTTGGCGATTTTTGGCGTTTTTTTTCATTTTGGCGACTTTTTTCATTATGGTGATTTTTTCGAATTTGGCGATTTATTTTAGTGTTAGAATTTTTTTTTTAATTTTGGCGATTTTTTTCGTTTTGGCGATTTTTTTTAATATTTGGCGATGTTTTTTTGTTTGGCGATTTTATAATTTTCGGCTTTTTTAGTTTTACCGTTTTTGAAAATTTCAAGTGTTTGCCTCTTACGGTTTCCAAGATATAGCAAATTGTCAAAATTACATAGTCAAAATTGCATTAACTGATGGACCACCCTTTAATTTAAATTTTTTCAATTTTAGTGTTAATTGTTGTAGTCTGTATAAAAATACACTAATTTTACAAATTTCAAGTTTCAATATACATACATATGTTCATACAATTGTATGTATTTGTTTTTCGTTGCTCGTTTTGGAACATCCTTTAATTTTTAATTCTCATGTATTTGTTGTTGTAGCGGCCAAGGTTCTACATACTCTGTTCAAATTTCAGGTCCGTAGCTCTTACGGTTCCTGAGAAAATACCGTGTGACGGACAGACGGACAGCGTAGCGAAAACAATAGGATTCCTTTTCACCTTTGGTGTACGAAACCCTAAAAAAGCAGCATATGTATGAAAAATTAACAATATAATATAGAAACATTGATTAGAATACCGCCATAGAAATAATAAAGTAGCACCCCTTTTACACACGGAAAGTTTACTTTGCAAAGCTTACTTTCTCTTTCTGTCTTTCTCCCAGCTGAATTAAGACTTTGCAAAGTAAACTTTCCGTGTGTAAAAGGGGTATAGCTTATATATGTTTAGTAGTTCTATATTCGTTAAACACACAGAACTGATGTTTCGATTTTGTTTCCACCATTTGTATTAATAATAAAAAGGAAACATTACCAGAAACAGATGTTTCTTAACATGTTCCTTCATCTGTGGGCAGCACTCTATCTTTGAAGTAGATCTGCAAGTTGTTACGAGGCCAGCAATAAATGCACAAAAAATTTTTATTACTATATAGCAATTATGCATATACATATTTGTATTAAAAAAAATATATTGTATGATACTTGGTGTTGCTATTTTCCCAAGTGTGTGCGCCTGTTTCACTCATCGCAAGAAGTCTGTATGTCAAGAATATAAGAGATCAGATCGGATCTCCCTTAAGGTAAATTAAGGCATTCAATATCCATTGAAATTTTTTAAAATTTTTGGTAGATATGCAGTATTCTAATTTGTTCTCAGGTTCGTCCACAAAACTTGAGCAAGAAAACTTGTGGTGTTCGACTTGTGAGAAAGTGGCTTCATTCGTTCATTCATTCGCTACAAACAAATACAAGTCAAAATGACCTACGTTTCTTTTATATGTATATCTTCAAAACTGAGGAATTAATTCATAGAGAAATTAATTATCCATTTTAAAAATAGTTCGTCAAAATTAGTTTTTGTGTGACTTGTCTGTAATTCTGCGTTAATCATCAGAAAGTCTCATGAGATGTGTTACATAAGGCTTGCACTAAACAAACCTTTCTTCACGTGTTGGTTAATAAATCGTGCTTAGTTTAGGAAATATTTTCCCTAAGCCCAATTTATAAAAAATAAAAAAATAAAACAATAAGCAATAGAAGTGGCTAGAGATGGAAAACTATCGATGGCAGTATTTATACAATCGGAAGTTAATTTTTTTGTGACATACTTGGAAAAATTCGATATTTTTAGTCATTAAAGATAGTAAAGTTAGTGAAACTTTTGATAGTCTTGCAGTAAAGTTTTTTAAAGTTTTTTAAACTATTGACAACTTTCGATAGTGATAATAGCGATAGTTTTCCACCTCTAGAAGTAGCTTGTAAACATCTTATATATACGTATAAAGATAGTCACTAACGCTTTTCAGCTTATGGCTTGAAATTGATTTCCTAAAAAAGTTTTTTATATCCAATAATTCACCCATGGTGTAATTATACAGGCAACCATATCTGTGTGAAGAACCGAAGAATGTCAAAAGCACAAAAATAATTGTACTAAAACCAAAACAAAACGAAGTTTTTGACATTCTATAGCTTCAAAGCACATAGAGCAAAAAATTATCAGCTGAAGTAGCGCTGTCACCTAGTTAGATACACCTTGACCAAAACAGAACGAAGTTTTTGACATTCTACAGCTACAAAGCACATAGAGCAAAAAATTATCAGCTGAAGTAGCGCTGTCACCTAGTTGGATACACCTTGACCAAAACAAAACGAAGTTTTTGACATTCTACATAGACTTGTATCGAACTCTTTCAGTAGCTCGTTTTTGACACAAACCTATGATCAAACCCATTTAAATTACATGGGTTTGATCATTGGTTTGTGTCAAAAACGAGCTACTGAAAGAGTTCGATACAAGTCTAATTCTACAGCTACAAAGCACATAGAGCAAAAAATTATCAGCTGAAGTAGCGCTGTCACCTAGTTAGATACACCTTGAATTCACCCTTCAGTAAAACAAAATTTTATATTGTTTCCATATAAATTTTTATGCGTTTTTAGTATACAGACATATTTATTTTTATACTTTTAATTCTTAATTGTACAATAATAAATTCAAAAATACATATTTATATATACGTACGTGTATATTGCAATAAAACATGTTACTTTATCAATTATATTTGTATATATAGTTTTTGGGTTAATGACAAATCGAGATCTATTTTTTCGGATTTATGTTTTGGTACCTTTTTTTCCTTGAAATTTGAAACATTTGAATTTCTTACATTAAAATTGATTTGATTAACAACATTTAGGATTTAAGCAAAAGTTTTTTTTTTATACAACAGTAATTTTAATCGATATGCTTATAAGTTATTATATATCTATGCATATTTAGCAATTTGGTAACAAAAAACAAAATTTCACCGTGTTACAAAATGACACTTACATACATATAGTTTATATAGGAAAAATAGACTTGGGGAGGACTCATTCAAACTTTAGTTTTGACATTTATATTAAATGGGTTTGATCATGGGCTTATGTCAAAAACGACGTACTTTATGTTCTCGACCAGAATCAAGTGAAATTTAAACCATAACACGAAGGTTAGGGGCCTACATGAGTTGGCAATTTTGTTAGTTTTAGATATTCCATTAGGTTCTAAAAATAGAAGTTATCGACTTGATATATTTTTTTTTACCTCGTGGACCGAAATATTTCTTTTTTATTCATTTGTAATATACAAACAGTCAATTTGTCTATAATATTTTAAAGAAACCTCTCAAAAAATTTTGTACTTTTCATAGAGAATTAATGTAACGCCGCTGCACCTTATGCCTCTCATTGCATGGCCTCGGCTTAAAGGATGTCAAATATGTAAAATAGTTGCAAGAAAAAAATACACATATGGGTCATATCTACCCATTGTAAACATTTTACATTATGTGTTCTACTCTTTCTGAAAATAAAAACGGGGGTTTACCTTTCATAGTTATGGCCACAATTCATTTACATATTTAAGAATTAATGAAAAATTTAATTGAGCGAGCCAATGTAACTTTTGAATTAAAAATTTATTTGAGTCAATTAAACTTTCGTTTAAAAATTTAATTAATTAAAAAGTTAATGTAAATTTTTAATTTATTTTGTTTTCATTAAAAGTGTTGCTTGGAGAAATATTTTTTTCTGCGTAGTTGTTGCTAAGTAAGTCTCTCCATTCTCAAGTCTGAATTATGTCATCAGGGTGCAGATCTGTAAACATTTTATAGAAACTAATAAAAAAGAAGCACAAAGTAATTTTCATTAAGAATTTCAAAACTCTTTGTTTACTTAGATCATAAAAGCAGCAACTAAGAGTCTGTTTATGACCACTTCAATACAAAGTTTACTACAATTTTACTACATATTAACATTTTATTTAATATTTTTTTTCTTATATTTTTTTTTTTGAGATTTCTATTATTATGGCATACGATTTGGTATAAATGTCTTACGGGAAGTTAACAATTTACTAACCAATAACTGATAGTTTTATCGAATAAAATATATAATTTGCTACATACTTTTATATAAATGTATATTTAATATTTTATAATTAATTTTAGATAATTCGTTGCTTTTTTTAATGCATTTGTTATGGGATTTATTATGTTTGGGACTCAAAATTATGAATTTAATTGTATGTGTTTATTATTATATTTAGTACTAGAATTTTTCCGCGACTTTGTTCGCATCCAGAAAGAAACTGAGTAGACTTTAAACTGAATTTATACAAATTTTATCAAAAACAGAAAAAATACCAACAGCACAAAAAAATATCCATTTTACCATGTTCCGCGTAACTTTCTTATTTTTTTTCTTCCATATTCTTCTTCTCCAGACAATAATAAATAATATACAAACCAATAAATAACTGGGGCGTAGCAGCCCCAACCATTCACGCGTGATGTCGTGACAAAAAAGGGAATAATTTTTATATACTCGTATATAGATTATTATTTCGCGCCAAAAATCTATCCAGCCGTTTGATAGATATGAGGTAATAAATAAATTTATAAATATACATATAGGGTGTTTTTTTGAGGGGTATAGAACTTCGAATTGAAATAAAACACAAGAAAATCGTTTTAATGTCCATCAATTTGGCTTTATTGGAAGGATAATTTTATGCCATTAATGTTTAAATATGATTTCGGGCATGTGTCCGCCGCGGCTGGCTCGAATAAAGCCAATTCTACAGGTCCAATTTTCAACCACTCTTTCGAGCATATGGGGCCGTATGTTGGCAATAACGCCACGAATGTTGGCTTCCAAGTCCCCTAACGTTTCTGGTTTGTTGGCGTAGACGAGCGACTTCACATATCCCCAAAGAAAATAATCCAATGGTGTCAAATCACACGATCTTGGTGGCCAATTGACAGGTCCATTCCGCGAAATTATGCGCTCATCGAATGTTTCCTTCAATAAATCGATTGTGACGTGCGCTGTGTGGCATGTAGGGCCATCTTGTTGGAACCACAACTCATCCACATTCATGCCATCCAATTCGGGAACAAAATAGTCGGTTAGTCGGCTCCAATTGCTGTGCACGGTGGCGAATCGATTCATTCGGGTCCTCTTCAACACTTTGCTCTACAGCGGCAATTGTTTCTTCGGTGCGCACTGTTCGACGTCTCTGCGGATGCGTATTATCACATAGAGTAAACGTAGTGCGAAAACGATCCATGGTTAACCGAATTAATTGCTCTGATGGACGATTATGTCGACCATAAAATGGACGGAGCTTGCGGTAAACTTCGCGAACTGAACCATTATTTTCGAAATAAATTTGCACGATTTGCAAGCGTTATTCTTTTGTCAGCCTGTTCATGATGAAATGGCAAACCAAACTAAATATTAATCACTTGACAGCTGACAAAATGGCCGCCAGTTAAAAAAGTGATGCCAACTTAAAGTTCTATACCTCAATAAAAAACACCCTTTACAAGATACGCACGAAAAACGTAACCCTTCCTTGGTAGTCGGGTAAAAATATTTCAATGAACATATGAGCATTCAGTATTTTACTTTTCTTTTGTAGAATATTTTACCGGAATTGTTTTACCGATTTAACTTCCTCCCATCATCACATTATGGCAACACTGCTTTTCATGCTTGCATTTACTAATAAAAAGTGTTACCGCTTTTTCAATATTTAATAGCGGATATAACAAATTGGAAAACAAGGAGTTTAACACATACATATTAGAGGCCTGGCCCCGCCCACTTTTTCTAACATATTTAATTTGGCAGAGTTCCGCCCTCTCAGATCAAAATTTTTTTTTTTAACATTTTTCTATTTTTTGCTGGAATCCTTTTCATTAAAAATAAATTTGTATGTTAATAATAATAATATTCCAGGTGCTTAAACAGCGCATATAGATTTTCTTTCGAATTGAAATCTGCAACCTGTATCGACTTCTAGTCAGTTAAAAAAAAGTGCATTTTGTTCGTTACGATCACTTTGTCCCAGTTAACACTAGTCAAGTCTTATTGCTAAGCTTATCACTTTTTCTTCTTTGAACTTTCATCGGCGTTCACACAATACAAGTCTTATTTTTTATGCATAGTTTTGTGTATACATATGTGCTTTTTTAACATTACGAATGAGATAGTAAAACGTATTGACAGTATATGAAACTGAGTACTCGTTTCTTTTCCCTCGTTTATCTCTCTCTTACAACTAGAGCTGAGTCCAACTCGTTCATTCGTCAATTTTAGACACAAACCTATGATCAAACCCATTTAAATTACATAGGTTTGATCATAGGTTTGTGTCTAATATGAACGAATGAACGAGATGGACCCAGCTCTACTACAAACTAGTCAGTTTAGCAATAAGACTTGCATAGTGTAAACTAGGACTAAGTGCATCTGTCTTTCTTCTAAGAAAGTCATATTGAGCAATATTTAAATTAAAATAAATAACAAATTTTTATGCCGGGTTTTTGTTTGTCGTTGGTCAAGCAATGTCTATATCGTTAGCTAAGATGCAAAAAGGTGTAACTAGCAAAAAATTCAAAATCGTATTTTTTTTTTTTTTTTGACAAAATTTCTGCTATGGAAAATTATGCTTTTATTACAAAGGGACTTAACTAGTTTGCTTAGTTTTTTTTAGTTTTGCGTTTCTCTTGCAAAACCATATTTTTGCTAGATACGCCTTTTTGCATTTTAGCTAACGATATTCATTTCATTTCTGATCAAGAAAATCGCCAGAAAAAATGCTTGAGTAATGCTGAAAAACTATGTATGTTTATAGAAAAACACTCACAATACACAAACATAACCAACCTCATCCCATCTGTCAATATCAACATCACTTCAACACTATACGAAACAGTTTAGGATTGTCTACACGCTATCGAGAACAATTTAGTGCTATTGACAGTCTATTTCTGTTCCATAAGGTCTAGAAAATAGCACAATTCTATTAAATCATTAATCAATTGTGTTCGACATCGGTTGACAAGCCAAAGTTGTTTGGCATTGGTTCTCTCGTTCGCAATGTCAACGCTGAATTTATGCTTGAAAAATTTCTTCGCATGATCGCAAATACAATTTTCTAGAAATAAAGTTTAAAATTGCTGCATGAACTTGTGCATCAATTTAATTGGCACTAACTTCCAGCACAAGAAACTCTGTACCCTCCTTCTTTCGACTCAAAATCTCTCTCTGACTCACCAGCAAAGTCAAGGTTCACACTATGAAATTCTTCTTTGTGAAATTTTCATTAATTATATTTTACACTTTCATTCACGTGTGCTTATCGAATTTTTTTACGAAATTCTGTTATTCTGAATGTATGTACTGACGTTACATCGAATAAGTAGATATATGTATGTAATTAATGTGATTATCGTAAAAAATAAACATTTCTTAGGTAGAGTGATTTAACTTCGTGCTTATCTGAACAGAAAATGAGAAAACGCATGAATTAAGAAAACAAGATTGCGCTTTGCGCAGGTTCTTTGTTTTATTTTCTGCCTGTGAATACTGTTGCCAGAATTGACGATTTCTCTGCATTTTGACGATTTTCACCTCTCAAAATACACTAGTGACGATTTTAGGTCCAGAAATGACGATTTTTCTAAATTTAAAATATATGCAACTTTTTTTAGTATTGCATTTTTAGAGTTGGTTTTTTGTTATGTTATAATTTTTTTGTGTTCAAAATGTTAAATTCTGATATTAATACATAAAATGTTTCTATAACAAAAATGCTAATTATTTTTTTTATAAATTATCTGTTTTAAAAATAAATATATATGTACGTATGTGAATTCTGATTTCATTTTAAGTTTTTTTAACTTTTATTTTTAATTTTAATGGTTTTCATGTTTAGGTAATATACATACTTATATTTAATGTATATGTGTATATTTGTTGAAAGCATAGTTAATAAGTTTGAACCATTGTAATAGCTTTTGTAATAAAACAATTAAAATACAAAAAAATTGAATATTTTTGATTTGACGTTTTTTTTGATGATTTTCTAAAATGACTTGACGATTTTGACGATTTTTTGCACAGAAATCTGTAGTTTTTGACGATTTCACCCCTAGAAGTTCTGGCAACAGTGCCTGTGAAGTAGATGTAGAATTTTGTTGTAAACAAAGTACATACCAAGGCGCATTTATTAGGTGGCAGCACTACACCAGGTTACTAATGTCATTATACCAATCTAAATGTCAAATTTGAATTGTGTAGGTATAAGCCTAAAAGCATGCTTTTGTTTGGGTATCCATAAACACCTTCCGAATATTCAGTTTTGTATGGTGTTTGACATTTCCTGTAATAAACATGCAATGTCACGATGCTACCCTGTTTTGAAAAGTAAGAAGGTAATTTATACCAACAAAGTACATGTAGTTGTTGCTGTTGTAATATTTGTTGTAGAATCGCGGATACCTGATTGATGTGCCTTGGTACATACATTTGTTTGTGGAATGTGCTCTCTCTCTCTCTCACAAAAAATTTTTACAACAAACTCACTTGTGTATTCTATGTTGACGTACTTAGATGCGCAGTAGAACAATTTTTCGTACAGCTGAGTGCGTAATCTTGTTTTCTTGATTCATGTTGTGAACCGTGACAAAGACAGACTAGAAGCAAAAAAACTGAAGCGTGTCTGCTTCAAATGTTGCTTGCAGTAGCGAACAAGTTTTTATGAATTAAATTAAAAAAAAATCAACTAAAAATCATAGTAAAACTAAATAATTTTTCTGGCTTGAAAATAAGTTTTATTTTGTTACTTAAAACAAAAATTACCTAAATGCCTCTCTTGTCTATTTATAAAAAAAATATAATTAAACTTATTGTAAAAACAGCAATAGAGGGAAAATCAGGGAGTAAAAGGAAATCAATGATACTGTGTCTAAAGTCATGTACAGACGGTTGTCATCAGATCTTACAATATTGCCAGTAAAATGTGCTCAAAATTTCTTACAACCGTGTGAATTGACAATTTTTGTCAGACGTCGTTGCCAGAAAAAGCATTGTCAGTCCATTGCAAGACTAGCAGCTGACAACAAATTGTCAGACATCTTACAATCGAGTGAACACATTGTAAAATTATAGCCAGATATTTGTCAGACATTTTAATATTGTCAGATGTGCAAAGTTTATGCATCTGACAATGGCGTCATTCTAAGAGAATTCTTTCTATGGGCAACACTGCACACGCTTGATTTAAAAGAAAAAATTTATAATAAAATATATGCAGACAAAATCATTGCAATTGCTTCTTAATGCTCCATAATAATTTATACTTTCACTTTTTACAATTAATACAAACACAAACGATAAATATTTAACAATTTCTAATAAATGCTTTAAGTCTGGCAACGCATAATAACAGATCTAACAATTTGTGCATATGACAACCGTGTGAACTGACAATTTTTCTACTGACGATTTTGTCAGATGAATTTATTGTCATACAACCGTCTGGCAATAAATTGTAAGATTTTCTTACAACCGTGTGAACTGACAAGGAATATTGTGCTGGCAATTTTCGATTGCCAGTACATTGTCAGCATATTGCCAGATCTGACAATATTGTAAGATCTGACAATCGTCTGTACATAGCTTTACTCGCATGATACAATTATAACAGGTACATGCACAAGCCCAGCCTGTTAACGTATACAATGAAAATAGTTGTCAAACTTTGTTTACAAGCTGCGAAAATGTTAGTGTATGTGTGTGAATAAAATGATTACAGTGTTGCCAATGAATTTACACATCGCTGTGTCTCCAATTATATATCGAAGAAAATTACACTATACATCTTTTGTGTAAGTTGAAATGAAAGCAAAAATAAATAAAAATAAAACATAAAGTAGAATTACACACAGATTATATATGAATGTAATTACATGGCCTACATATGAGAGTAATTGCACACTCTTTGTAATTACACACCTATTGGCAACACTGAATAACTATAATCATGCAGGAATGCCGCGTCTGCAATTGTACTTTAGTTACCCTGTAATTGTTATTTTTAAAAACAAAAGGCATCTGTTTCTGACAATTATTCGTTTGTTTATACCAACAAAATGAATGTGTTTTTTGGTGTTGTAATTTTGTTGTAGTTGTTCATGTACCTAGTATAATTGTACCATGTTTACTCGTATATTAAAATATATGTGTGGCAATAAGGAAAAGGTGTTTAAGTCATATTTTGCATATTTGCTTTTAAGCGTTAAAGTCGATTATCCGAAATTTATTTCTTTTACAGCTAAATTGGAAAATTTTCTGTTAACCTTTGTTTTTTTTAAGCAAACACCATTCTACACACTATTATTATTACATTCAAGTGGAAATATGTATACCAAAGTGTAACCTCAATTAAGCTGTTATTCCAAATGAGATTAGAAGTCTAAAAAAGATAAGTCGCAAGTCATAGTGCTATAACTTCCTAAAAAATCACGCAAATTAATTGAGATATTGACCAGGGGTACTTTCGAATGTGCAGATAGATTACGGAGGCACCATTAACTCAAAATCATCTTTTCTCGACTTAAGCGCTTTTTCCTTTTTGCCACAGATACATATGTATGTAAGTAAACGGAATTTATGGAATATTAATTATATGTATACATACGTATTTATATTTATTTATAATTTATACTAAAGAACATTGAAGCTAATAATTATTTGTTAGAAATTAAAAATAAAATAGTAACAATTATGCTAAAAATGCATAATCAATCATTAATTAACATTTTTTTAAAATAATAATTCATAGATTAAGAGCCAATTTCACCAACTTATTTAAATATCAATTCATATTTAAAAGTAATTTTTCCATACAAAAAGTAATGAAAATTGACATTTAAATATGAATTGATATTTAAATAGTGTTGGTGAAATTTGCCCTAAATATGTATGTGTATGTTTGTGCCGGTCCAGGCTTGCAATTTTTGTTGTAGCAACTTTTTGTTTTTTAGTGCAAAAGAGCGAGAGAGTAATACAAAAAGTATATATTTCTATTTCAACACTCTAACACATATGCAAGAATTGCTGCAACAAAAATTGCAAGTCTGGACGGGGACTTTGTATGTTTGTAAATATTTTACTTTTAATTTCCATATATTACATTGTAATTCGTTTATGTTATAAATATTGTGTTATATAATTGTATAATAAATAGCGCATTTAAAGTTAATTTAGAGGAATAAAGAACGTATTTATAAGTATGTGAAAGATTACAACTTGTATAACCTAGTGCATTTTGATATTGATAATATAAATTTATTTTATTAAGGTAGTGATAAATTAATGTGTGTGTGTGTGTGTGTGTGTGTGTGTGTGTGTGTGAGTATGTCCATTGAACCTGAAGATAATTTAACTACAAAAGAAGAATCTTCTTTATACATGCACTTTTTGTCGTTTGTTTTTTGGTAGTTGTTGAGGTTCTTTGTTCCATTTGTTTATTCATGAGCCTGAGATTCTTGTTGTACCAATTTAAAACGCCTGGGGGATTTTATGGAGCCTTGATGGCCAAAAAGAGTTTTCAACAGACCCTTTTGGGTTAATACTTTGCGTATGTAGCGTGCTACCAAGATTTGGGGACGCTGTTGCCATTCATTCATCACTTCTTTGGGGGCATTGACCTGGAATTTTAAAAAATAGGTGAGTATTAGTTATTTTTGATATAATAATAGTATTTTTTTTTTCTTTTAAGAGTTTGCTTATTTATTTGTCTGTAATTGTCAGAAGCGCATAATTTTCTTTATTATTACGCAAATATGTCATGAAGTGGTCTAATTCAAATGTTTTCAAAAGTCAAGTATTAATTTCTTAATCGGGCTTAAGTTCAGTAATATTTCAATACTTTTTATTAATTAAATATATTTAAATTAATGTGCACTCAAAATATTCCATGCTTAAAAAGACGAATAATTTTTTCGTAATTTAATTTTTGTACAATAAACGTTTTATGAAAATATTTGTAGCTTGTGCAGGAAAACAGATTTCGTAATTTTACGAATTTCGTTAAGTTACAAAAATTTATTTCGTACAATTATTTTTGTATATAGTACCACATTTTTCGTTTATTTTAAAAAATAAAAATAAAATTAGAAATTTCGTAAAATAAGCAAATTTTGTTTTCTTATCATTTTCTTTGCAGTACAAAATTATTCTTGAATCTATAAAAGTTTCGTGAATTTTACGAAAAAAATTTTTGAAATATGAGAATAAAAACTGTTGTTTTGTTTTATTTTGTAATATTTTCCCAATTTATTTTCCTGTCACTGTATATGTTGTACAAAAAATTATGAAATAAATTTCAGCTCAAATTAAAAATTATTATACATAACTATTAATTTAATTATTATTTTTCGAACTTCATTTGTTTCTATATTTATGATTTGAACAGGCTAAAGTTCGTATCGCTTTTTAAGCCAAATTACATGTGATAATTATTAATGAATAAATAACACCAAAGTTAGTTGTAAATATTCTGACAACACATAGTTGAACGGAACATAATTATTATTTTTTATGCTGAGAAAACAACTGGGACGAACGGTAAATCTCCTCCAGGCACACCAACAAATAATACGTAACAGATCTTATAATCAGCGATGCCAATTTAGGGCGTTTTAACTATGCCAAGCGCGCTTTTTTTCCGTCTTAGCGCGTTTAATAAAAAAGCGCTTAATTAGCGCGTTTTGAATAAAGTCAATAATACCATTTCAGTTCCATATTTTTAACCCCCGACTAAAAAAGGGGCTGTAATAAGTTTGTAGAGTGTGTCTGTGTATCTGTGTTTCTGTGTATCTGTGTGTCTGTCCGTGTCCATGTACAGGTCAAACGGCTGGACCGATTTTCATTTAGTTTTTTCTGTTTGAAAGATGACTTGATCGAGAGGGTTCTTAGCTATGTTTGAAGAAAATCGGTCCAGCCGTTTAACTTTTTTTGTATAAATTCAACAATTTTCTAATATCAAAAACTCTGATAAAATTTTTTAAATTAGTTAATGATTCAGCTGTCGCAAACAAAATTCGCTTGACATTGGTTAGAATTAAAAACGCATTTTAATACTGTAATGGCAAATATTTTGAAATTTTACAACTAAAAATATGTACTACATACAATGACCCAAGAAATTAACGTAAATTACAAAGCATCTACTTCAGCTGAAGTACAAAAAGCATTTGAATCGCAAAACTACTCCACAATTTATATGTTGTTACAAAGTTTTACAAATAAATTAAAAGTAAAAACGAAGGATTTCGATTATTTGGAAGGCGATTCTGATTCTGTATTAAATGATTTTAGTTTATTAAAACATAATGTCGAGGAAGCAATATTGCAAAATCTGAAAAATTAATTGTGATACGAGTACTAATACATACATACATCGACTTTTATTGAAATTTAATTTAGCGCGTAGAAAATAAATAAATAAATTGCATTTAAGAAATTTATTATTCGACATATTGTCAGAAGTTTATTTTAATTTGAAATTTATTTGCTGGTGGTTCAGCGTTGTCTATATATTTCATTGTTGCTGTGACAAATCATCAGTAGACTTCAACCACACATTTTGAATAGTCACAAACCTCTTATCTTATGCACAGACTTTCAAGAACTATTTGAGAATTCACAAATAATAATATTTTTGAAAATCACAAAAGAAAAATAAGCGAAGTAGGCTTTGAAACTAATACAAAAAACCCATTCAAAATGTGTGGTTGAAGTCTACTGATGATTTGTCACAGCAACAATGAAATATATAGACAACGCTGAACCACCAGCAAATAAATTTCAAATTAAAATAAATAAATTGCTATAAATATTTGACAATGCTGTAACTTAGCGCGTTCTAGCGCTTTTTAAGAAGGGTAGTAGCGCGTTTGGATTATAAATAGTTGGCATCGCTGCTTATAATTGACAATTGAACATTTGGTTATTGCTTGTGCAAACAGAGAGAAAATCTTTTTTCGTCGTTCGTCGGCGTAAAAATAGAAATAAATCTATAGCAGAATTCATCACGCTCGACCAATCGTTCTACAGCGGTGTGGTGCTAGTTTTCATATAAACAAATGTGTTTTATTGGAAGTTTGCAACGAAAAATTCCTTGTTCCCAGTTTGATTCGTGCGTTTCAGTGCAAAATATGTATGCCCTACAAACATTTGGAAGATATCTTGCCCAGAAGATATAAATACAATGTCTTATTTTTAACATTAAAAAAAAAAATCATCAAGGCAATACTTTTTCTATATTAAAATATTTTCATTTCAGTGAAACTTTTTGAATGAACACTTCAAAATGTATTGACTATTTATTTTTTCCTTTAACAAGGTATTTTATGTCATTAAATTGTTGCATTTTTTTCAGCCTTGCGTTTTATCACATGCGCAGTAAATTTATAATATCAATATGTTTTCAACTAGAAGATAAAAAAATATTTAATTTAAAATAAAAACAATCAGAAAATTTTCAAAACATTATGTCAGGAAATTTCTTTTTATACTGAGGACCCCCGTGATGATAAATACCTGATTTACATTAAGCATTTTTTCATGAACTTTCATGAATTTTGTTGCACGCAACTTTTTCTATTTGCTAATTGCAGCGCTATAAAAGAGAATTTTATATAAAAAAGGGCGTAGAATGAATCTCTGATGCATTTTTGATAACTTTTTTGATATGAGTTGCTCCTCCAAGCCTCCTATTGACAAATAAAAAAATTTCATGCAACTAATTTCATGACAAAAATGCTTAATGTAAATTAGGTAAAATGGAATTTATTTGACCATAAAAAATTTCTTTAAATTTATTTATATGTATATACATATATATTTTTCTTCTTTCAGATAATTTAGCAAAATTGTAAAATTGTACTTTAAGAGATAATCTATCGTTATAAATAAATTATCTTCCTAAAGATAATCTGGCAATATCATGAATAATTCTATTAGATGATTATTTAGCAATATCACAGTTTCATCTTCTAGAAGTATTGCATTCGTATTTCTTTGAAGTATCGCCCTGGCCGCACAAATTCTCCCGAAGGGGGAATCTTCCGCAATACGAATTTGATTGTTGCCGCAATAATATTTTTCTTCCAAGCAATACGATTTCGAATCATTTTCGTATTACTTTCTCATGTTTTAGACACGGCAGTTTTTCTTGAAGCAAGTCTGAGTTTAATGGAGAGAGAGGAAAGAAGAAAGAAGAGGGGTACTGACTTGCTTGTAGAGAAAAGTTACTTCAATTCTCTTTTGTTATTTCATTCGCAGCATTAAAACAATAGGAAAATTGAACAAGAAACCGTCTGAGTGTAAACAAACGAGCAGTTTTAAAATAGAATTGAAGATAACTTCGTCAAGAAAAATTGCCAAGTCTAAAACATGACTTTGCTTGTAGGTTGTATGTATGTACGAGTATGTGTATGTGATGTATGATAAACCACATTTTTCGTTTATTTTACCTATGAAATATTTTGAGTGTGATTTTCTGAAGAAGTAAACAGTTCTGGAGTCCGATTAAAAATCTTTAAGCCTTGATTAAAAATTCATTATAATTCAATTATCACGATAAATAATTCAATATTTACGATCATAAGTAATCGGTTTTCGTTGAAAAAAGAAGTTCAAAATATATGTCGCTCAAGCTTTTTTTTGGCGTTTATGGCTCGATTTGTTCACCATTATTACATTTTTGAAATTCGTATTTACTTTGACAAAAATAAACTAATGAAAATTTATTAAATATTTTTATATTTTTTATATTAAATTTCGCTTTATTAAAATAAAATAAAATATTTATGGTGCTTGAAAGTTGGAATGTGAAAAATCAACATTTTAGAAATAAAAAAACATGTTAAGGGTTGATTTTGTAAATTGAAACAATTTTTTGTTTTGAAAATTTTATGGAAAAAAATATACATACATATGTGGGAACGAATTTTCGTTATTGTAATACAAATTTTAAACGTTTAGAAACAAAAAAATTTGCCTTGTCAGCCTGTTTAGATGCAATTTTTTAAGATTTGGTCACTTCTGATTGTTATTAATGCGTTAATTTAAGGTATCAAATATTAATACAAATATATTATAGTTTTACTGTCTATTTTATTTAAAGAAAACATAACTTTGCGGTTAGGAATTTATATTGAAAACGACGCCTTTCGCACTTGAAAAAAAGCATGTAGGAGAGGAGGTAAAGAAACTTTACGGCCTGGTTCACGATGTCGACAAGAAATTATCTGTCGCTTAGTTATATTGAAAACAAAAACAAAATAAGAAAAATTGGTTTTGTTTTCAATTAAAGTAAGCGATAGATAGTTTCTTGTCGACATCGTGGGCCAGGCCGTTAATTTTTTTTTTTTTTGATGTGCGAAAGGCATCGATTTTAATTTAAATTCTAAACGAAAATTTTATATTTTCTTTGCAGGCTAATTGTTAGTAATGGCTTCTTTAGTCAAATCTTATCGTGCTGTTGCATATCAGCTGACAAAATCCATAACGTTTAATAAACATGTTGAATCAGCATTGTTATGGCTTATTGAAAATGCATTGCCAACGTTTGCTACGTAAAAATCAATAGAAAATATACATTTCTTTAAGTGGCTTAGAATGACCACTAATTAGTAATAAAAAACTGTTGAATTAAGACACGTATTTATTAAGTATTTGCTCCAGTTTGAGAAAGTTTATAAATTTTCGACCGCCTTGGGATTAAGATGTAATTTCCATATTAAGAACAAGTTTGGAAAACTTATGTAGAAATCTCTCAAAACTATTTGTGCTTGTCATATAAAATGTATAAGCAAGTTGACAGCTGGTAATGTGGAAACCTACACGTACCGTGGCGGGAAGTTCTGGTGATGGACTGTGCAAGGTCAACCATGTGCCATATTTTCATTTTTAATAGGAATTTTTTGTTAAAAACCTTTGTGAAATTAAATAAATGTTTGCTTGCAGTTATGAAGAAATTTTCTGGTTCATCCCAGTTTGATAGAAGAATTTCCCAGAAAAGTTATTTTAGAAATAGCTTCTTTGAAAACTGTTATATTGCTTTTTAAATTTTAATAGATTTATTAGGCCAGTATTCATAAATGATCTTTATTATACATGATAGAATTGGTTTGAAGAGTGGTTTAACTTTAACAATTGCTTATGATTGAATACCAGTGTAAATATTTATTTCTTGAAATAAAAGCCTAGAGTTTACTTACCTGATCGCCATTTAAACGATTAAGCAATGCAACACATACAACAGCAGCTTTGATGCCTGCATGATATGTGAGAGCGGCAAAAATAGTGCTTTCCATTTCGATATTCACCACACCATTCTCGCGCAACTTTTCCAAATATGCCATTTTATCGGCCTCGCTAAACTCACAAAAAGCACCATCTAAACGCCCTTGTCCTATCCAAAACAAGTTTATTAGTAATTTTAAAACTTTTTATATAAAATTTAAAAAAAACTTGCCCTCATAAAAGTCATTGGTGCACAAGGTTTTACCAATAATCGTGTCATAGGGATCATCTTGACTCGCTAGCGATTTAAGTTCTCTGGCCAGTTTTTTATCCAGTTTGGCGGGACGATGTATGGTTTCACCCAAAACAATCTGTTTTGTTTTGTAATTAAGAGAAGGAAACAAATTTATATTATATACGTACATATATAAATTTTTTTCAAATTATTTTGAAATTTTGTAGATACTTACAAATTCATGTGAATTTCTTAGTTTACCATCCAAGGCATCTTCGGTGATGATGACAGTACCACCCTCAACACCAATACCACCACAAGTGCCAATACGTATAAACACGGGATCATGGCACTTGGCATGATACATGAGTTTAATCATTTCATGCATTAAAATGCTCACAGAGGGCGTTCCCATGCCGTGACTGACGCAAAGTACTGGACCAACTTTGTACATGGAATACCGATACGAGTAGGCACTAATGTCCTGTAACATTGTACCTGCTGGTAGTTTGTAACCGATTTCATCCATCATGAAATGTGCAAAGTTTTCCATGCGCTTTGGTGTCCCGCCCATGCAAACGAACTGTTTTTTTTTTCATTGTCAAGGAAATATTTTAGAAAACAAAAATGAAAAGAAAACATTGAAAAGATTAATTAGAAAAAAGTTCAGTGAATTAATATATATTTATAACTACACATGTATATATGTGTATATGTAAGTCCTAGTTTACACTATGCAAGTCTTGTTGCTAGGCTGATTAGTTTGTTAAGAGAGATAGAGAGAGACGAAGAGAAAATAAACGTTTCTGTTTCCCCTCGTCCCTCTCTCCCTAAAACTAATCAGCTTAGCAATAAGACTTGCATAGTGTAAACCAGGACTAAATAGTTTATATAAAATAAAGCTGTAGAAGTGCAGTTTTGTTTTATTTTTATTATTTATTTATATTTTTTTTTAGTTTCTTATCTCCATATTATGTGATTTTTAATTTTGATCATTGTCGATTTAATTAATTAATTATTATTTTGTTTTTATTTATAAAATATTTATTTTTTGTTGTTGATAATAAATTTAGTCAACATCAATTTAAAATTATACATCGCGCCACTTATGACGTTTTTTTGTTTGAATTGTGTTTGAGATTATTTTCTAAAACTTAAAAAAATAATTATCATTTTCATAAAACGGGACTATTGCGAATAAATCTTAATTCAAATGTTTTTTTGTTTTTATAAAAAAAGACAATTTGTGCCAGAACTCAAAAATAATTAATCAGGGTCAGCTTAAATAAGGATCAGGCAATTTTAAAAATAAACGACAGCAAGACATTTAAAATTGTTAATTAATATTTATTTGTTATTTAGAGTCTTGTTTATAAAAATTATTAAGGCTTTATAAGGACTCATTAATAAGCAAAGTTTTGTTTAGAAATTTGTTTTAAAAACCCTTTATAAACCCTTTATAATAAATTTATGAGATTTTTTTTAAATGCTTATCTAGGCTTTTCAAATGGTACTAAAATGTACAATATTTAATATTTTTTAGCTATTTTGTTCCTTAAATAAGTAATCTTTTTTTTTTTTGTAAAAAGTGCAAACAACAATTTCATATAACAGTACTTTCTGGAAAAATTACTTTTTAAAAAGATAGGCTTTAAACAAAGACATTTTTAGCAAGTACTTTAGCCAAAGCTGCTTTTCATGATATGTGTGCTTCGCAAAAAGTACTTTTGAATAACCACTTTATGCAAAAATTTAATCGAACAAAAGATATTTTTTTGTAAAAAAAAAACAAATTAAAGGAACTTTTTGCTGCTTTAGAAAAATAAACTTTTGTAAAAAGTTCCTTTTGTACAATAAGCCATTGCTAAAAGTACATTTTATAAAAAAAAAATCCAAAACAAAATACTTAAAAAATTGTTTTTTTTTTCAAAAAAGTACTTGTATTAAGAAACCTTTGTAAAAAGCACCGTTTGTAAAATAAGCCATTACTAAAAGTGCCTTTTATAAAAAGATTTTTTTCCAAAAAGTACCTATTATCAAATAAATACCCCGAAAGGAAGGAAGCTTATTTAAGAAATAGTTTATTTCAAAAAAGTAATTTTATTAAAAAAGAAACTTTTGTAAAAAGTATTTTCTTTATAATAAGCTATTGTTGAAAGTACCTTTTATAAAAAAAGACTAAAAATAATTATCTTTTTACAAAATACCTCTGAAGATAGTTTATTTGAAAAGATTTTAATTTTAAAAACGTACTTTTAAAAATTGCACCTTAAAATAAAGTACCTACCTAATGAAAAGGTGTCTGTTAGAGAATTTCTTTAAACAAAATATATTTAAAATTTTATGTAAAAAATGGCTTTTAAGAAAGAACCTTTTGTAAAAAGTACCTTTTGAAAACAATACCTCTGGAAGACTGGCTGTTGCTAAAACTACATATACAAAAAGTACTTTTTTTTTAAAGAAAGTTTAATAAAAACGGCTTTTTGCAAAAAATGCTTTTCTTGTAAGAAAGCTAGCCTGTAAGCAAATCACTTTTGCATAGAGTATCTTTTAAAAAAATTTTTTTATATGTTTTTATACATATTGAAATTATTTAATGTACCCTTTAAAAAGTACCTCCTAACAAAATATATACAAAAGGAGAATAAAAAAAAATATTTTAAAGAAGTACATTAGGAAAAAGTACCTTTAAAATTAAATACTTTGTAAAATTATGCCTTTTAAAACACTTTATGAGAAAAGTACCTTTCACAAAACAAATTTTCAAAAAAAAAAAAATTCTTCAAAATAGTATATTTTGAGAGAAGGCAAAATACCTCTAAAGAAATTTTATTTCAGAAATAATATATATTTTTAAGAAAGTTCTTTTACAAATAGTACTTTTTTAAAAGGACCTACCTACCTTGTAAAACAATGACTGTCTTTAACAAAATATGTATATTTTAGAAGCTACTTATTCCAAGATATACATATTTTGTTAAAGGCAGTTTTTTGAAATTTACTTTCTTCAAAATATACATATCTTGTTAAAGACAGTTTCTTGTAAAGTACTGTTTTACAAGGTAAGTACTTTATTTAAAATTACTATTCTTAAAAGCACTTTCTTAAAAGTGTTATATATCTCAAATAAAATTTTCTTAGATATATTTTGTTGAAAGAAAGTACATGTTGAAAAAAGTACCTTTAAAAATAGTACCTTGCAAGAAAGTTCCTTTTGTGTTGGGTATTTTTCTAAAAATTGCTTTTGTAAAAATTATCCTTTTCAAATTTACCTTTTAAAAAGTACCTTTCAAAAAGTATCTGTGAAAAAAGTACCTTTTAACCAAATACCTCTAAAAGAAGTTCATTTCAAAAAAGTAAATTTTAAAACCGTATTTTTTATTAAAATAACTTTCAAACAAAGAACTTTGTTAAAAACAGTACATTAAAAAAAAATTGTCTCTTAAAAAATACATTTTCAAAAAGAAATTGTACCTTCTAGAAAATTGTTCTATGAAAAATAAATTTTAGTAAAAGTATATGTAAGAAAGCACCAAATGATACATTTTAAAAAAGTACTTTTGAAAAAATTCCTTCAGTCAAAAGTAATTAAAAGAACTCCATTTGTATAAAGTACCTTTTAAGCCTCGTTTGTAAAAAGTATCTTTCGTATGCATACGCTGTAAAAAGTACTTTTAAGGGATACATTTTGTAAAAAGTAATTTCCTAAAAGATACCTTTTGTAAAAAGTATATTTTATGCCAGTAACTGTAACTTAATAATTTAAAAAAAGGACTAAGTGCCCTTTTCACAATGTGCAATTAGAAGCTAACAGAGACTTTATAGGCAAGTTTTCTATGCAGAACTGTCAGTTAAAGTTCACGTTAACCCTTAATCATACATTGTGAAAAGGGACGTAAAAATCATTTTATTTATTTTCTTGTTTTGCCACAGAATGTACTAAATTTTAAACTTGTTATATGTCATTTTACAATTAAATTAATGATCTTCAGTTTTAAGCGTAAAAATCACGTTTTTCTTGACTTTTAAAATTTTTATTGGAATTTTTCAACGAATTGGGCGATTTTCAATAAATATAAAATTATATTTAATATTTATTTAATTGTTACCTTTTAATTAAAAAATTCCATTAAAAATACATTTGAAATTGCAAGGGTATAAATATAAATTAACACAAAATTTAACAAAAATAATATTTCGATATAATTTTAAACTAAAAAAATAATAAATGCGAGTACTCGTATGTATATTATTGTATGGGTTGTATAAGAAAATATAAAAAAAGTGTTCTTGATATTTGGCCATATATTTTCGTTTGTTTGTCCTTGCTTAGGTGAATATTAACAACAACTTTATCGATTTCGAATAATCACAAACGATATCATGTAGTCAATACGCCCTAGTGCGTATTTCAAATTTTTTGACTTTAAACTGATAATTTTGTTCAATTTTATTAATGGACTATTTATCAGACCTGTAGGTGTCAACTAGAGTTTGCATACTTATCTTTTTAGTACATGTATATAAGTGTGTATATATGTACATATATATTAGGGTGATGGACTCGGTTTTACAACCGGTTTTAAAACCCGGTTTTACCCCAATACGGTTGTCGGTTTTTTCAAAATGTTGATTTTTCGAATGTCGAATAGTCCGGTTTTTTTACAATTTAAAAACCCGCTGAGTCGAATACTTTTTGATTTGTACATTTTGCATTAAAATTAGTTTTTACTATGATAAAACTTAGACCAAGGTTTTCTGTTGATTTTTCTTACTATTCTTTTAGTGTAAAAGTTCTAAGAGGTTTTTGAGCATGGCCAACATATACTGAAACATGAAATTTATGCGAAATTATTTAATGAGGTGGTATCAGAGGCGATTTATATATATTCTGCCTTATCGTGGTTGGCGTATTTCAAATATGACTACACCCAGAGAAAAAACAGCTTAAAATCAATAAAAACCATATTGAATTAATAAAAAATATTAACGAAAGTCTAGTCATGTTGAAATTTTTTATTTCAATATGGAAATATATTAATTTACAGTATTAATTTTTTAATTTTATTTATTTTTAAAGCTGCATTCACCCATTGTTTCCGAACAAAATTTTGGTCCGGACAAAATATTTGTTATATGTAGTTTGACTTCTCTCTTCTTGAGAGAGAGAAAATATTTTTTACGAACAATTCTCAGTTTGAATTGGTTTAATTTTCTATTTTGTCCGGACAAAATCGAAATGAGCTGCCAAGTATTTTAATTTTTCAGCCAAAGTTGAACTCGGCTGCCACATCATGTTATATGAATAATAAAAACACAGAATATACTTGTATTAATTACAATAGAAATAAAGCAAAATTGTAAAATAAAACATATGTATATGTACATATGGAGTTGAACGAAAGAATTGCATTGAACAATTAAAAAGACACAGCGAATTGTAATCATTTGCCGATGTGCTGCCACTTGTAAAATTAATACGCATCGTTTACACACGTATGTATTTCATATGGTAGCTTTGATTTTCCAGACAAAATGTTCGAAATGGATGAACCGTGCTGCAGCAAACTCTCAGGAAAAAAATTTTTGTCTGGACAAAAATATGGAAAATTATTGAATTAATGTGACGCGTTCTTATTTTTTAGTTGCAGATTTTCCCTGAGTGTACGACTTTTTGTTAATAGATTAAAGAAGACTTCAACAGTTTTTCTTTGATCTATTACCAAACAGTCGAAGTCGTATTTGAAATACGCCACCCACGATAAGGGAGACTATATATAATGTATGTACTATGTATAAGTATATGAAGTTAATTTTTATGTTTTACCTTTAATTTTTGTATTGTTTTATAGTATTTACATAAACTTTTAACTCAATAATTTTCTTATTTAAAAAAACCGGTCGACCGGTTTTTTCTGAATTGTAAAAACCGAAACCGGATTTTTCATAATTTCAAATATTCGAACTATTCGAAAACCGGTTTATGGAAAAAGTCGAATAATCGATCACCCTAGTATATGTGCATATGTGTATCTTTACTGACTGATGATTGGCAATTGAATTGAAGTGCAATTAATTTTTGTACTTTAAAACACTCATAAAGATATTTAAGTTAAATAAATTAAACAAAAAAAAATCACCTTAACATCGCCAAACATTTCGTGCAAGTCATGCGACTCACTGCCCAAGGCCAAATGATATAAAATATCTTGATCCATAAGTTCAATATTGGGATTACGCAGTTTAACTGTGCCATCAGAATATCTGAAAGTTCAATAAAAAAAAAATAGCTCCATTAATTAATGTTATTGTTCATGAAATGAAATGTTTTTTTTTGAACAAACAAATGCTGATGAAGGTTGCAAATAAAATAAATAAAAAATTCCTAAAATAACAATAAAATATTTCGATTAAACTATGATGATTCACTTTACTTTTTTTTGACCCATTAACCGCTAAAATGAAACCAATGACGATAATTAACAAAAAAGTTTATTTTTAATTCCATTGTACTCAAAGTTAACATAAAGTAATGGAAAAATTAAAAAAAGTAATAAGTGGGCGGAGTAAGGAGGGTGTATTCAATTGAGTACAGCGGCGGTTTACAGGTGGTATTTTTCAAAACATGATTTTTCAATACATAGTGTTTTCAAACATTTTTTGCACTGCCAGCGAACTCTTGCATGGCATACGACACATCTGAGTTGATTTTCTAACTTTTTGGGGTAGTGCCCTATACCATCTTGTGGCAACCCTAGGACCAATGAAGACGATAGTCGAGCTTTAGTTTGCGTATTTTGCCGTAAATAGTATCTTGCAATGTAACGTCGGAATAAAAGCTGATCCATGTCATCATTATGAGTCTTTACATATAACCGCCAAGCGTTTGCAATAGCCATATCTATTATGTAGGTGAACAAGACCCACCACCATTTCTTACCTCGAATGGCAATTCTGTACAGCGAAATTGACTGATCCAGCTCATCCACTCTCGACAATTATGAACTTCATTTAAAGAAATAATTGATGATTTTGGGAGTCCCCTCTTTATTGTGAAAAACACACAAGTATGCTTTTGTATTTCTGGGGAAACAACAGTGTTGCCAGAATTCGCATGTGGATTCTGCCGCTGCACTCAATTGAGTACAGATATATCTAAACTACGATAACTTTATAAAAATGAGTGGGAGGCAATTTGTTTCTACTTATTTTATAAATAAAAATGCTTTAGTTTAGGAAATTAAGGTACAAAATAAATTAACAATACAGTAAAATTTATAAAAAGTGGAAAATATATACTTGTCACGTCACATCAATTTTGCACCAGACTAAGAGTTAATTTTTTAACAGTCTAAATATTTATCGACAGGTTTTCGTTCATTATTTCAATAGACTATGGTTCAGATTTAGCTAGAAACGCCAATTAATTACAAAAACTTCCAAATATGCAAAATTGTCACCTTTTTTTGGCTGTACTCAAGTGAGTACAGCGGCGGGTAATGGGTTAATGTGAAGGAATTTTAGCACAACGACTATTTTTTAATTATGAACTATTTTTTATAATAATGAACTTTAAATGAAAGTATTTTCTTTTCCATGTGATTTATTTGTTAAAGTTGAATGTATAACTCAATTATTTTATGCAGTCACCAATTCAGTCATGCTTATTCGACTTTAATAATAACCATCAAAATTAATAGTTGTCATATACATAGTTGTTGGGTTACTGTATTAAATAGCTTTTATCATATTTTCTTTCACATCTGTCATTCCGTTCGTTACGTGCGATTATAAACAATATTTATTTTTATTATCATTGTGGATAGAGGAATCAATTTGACAATTTCGATTTATGCCACTGTTTTAGATATATTTTCTTTAAGTTTGTTATTGTAAAATTAACAAATCCGCTTTGAAGTAATTGAACTATATGGCTATTATTAAGAGTTTTTCGTATATCGAATGCCAGACTTGTATTATAAACTGACAGCACCCTCGAAATTATCGTTGAGAGAAAAATTCTCTGTCCAACACAATTTTGCTTAGCAATTTTTTGTTTGTCCTTAGGCACCAAAACATTAAGCTCTAACTACAGTAAACTCCGATTATAGAAAGCTCAGGATTAAGGGAACACAGATAAGTATTGTATGTAGTTTTGCATTTTGGGAAGAACAAAAAAGTTATTTCAAAAAAAATTAATCCTGTTTCAACTGTCTTGATCTAAACTAAAAACAGAACAGTTTAGTTCATTGTGCGCTAAAGTGGAAATAAATTACACACGATCAAAATGTTTGTTTGTCAGTTTCATGTATTTGGAATCAATTTTTTTTTTTTTTTGCACATGCTGGATGATCCATCAAGCATTCATTTGATTATGTGCTGTCAACATCATGTGAATGTCTGAATATCAATGACGCTATTTGGAAGAGGCAAATATGATTGTTTATTACTAACAATCTTCCAATGCTCGCCATTTTGCGTAAACTTTCACTCGTTTAACAATCATCAGAGTAATGCCAGGAACACAATTGCGACGAACAACGAATTTCATCCACGTCGACGAATTCGTCGATAAGAATTCGCTGCGTAAATTCGTCGTTTGAAGCACAATAACGACGAATTTAGTCAGCGAATTCAGCTATTATAATTGATAAATTTGGTTATTGTCAGTGCGACCATATTAGCCTATTTTGGGCTAAATTTAGCTCATTTCTTCTGGATTTAGCTTTAAAATTTTCATTTAGCTCTTATCTTGTTTTTTTTCAATTCAAATTGCGTGTTATCTAAAAATGTATTAAAGACATAAGTGATTTAGCTTAATTTTATTTTAAAATCTGGTCACACTGTTTCTTGTGTATGTAAAGAGAGTGAGAGAAAATTGTTTTTTCGTCGTTCGTCGGCGTACAAAATAGAAATAAATCTATCTCAGAGTCCGTCACACACGACGAATTGCGTTCTACGGCGGTGTTGTGTTCATATTCATATTAACAAATGTGTTTTATTTATTATAACGAAAGTTCGCATCAAAAAATTCGTCGTTCGTCCCAATTGTGTTTCTGGCATAGTTCGTAAACGACTCATTGGAAGAGAAAAATTTAATTTTACTCCAAAAATTGTTTGGATGATTAACAAAAGAATCGCCAAAACATCACGCTAATCAAATAATCTTCTAAATGCAAGCTGGGTACCGAAATGTACATATGTACACATGTATCTAGTCCATGGGTGACCAAGATAAAGTTAAGGTTGTGTAAGTGAGCGAAAAAGATAAACACACAGGCAGAAACAATTAATAAAAGTAATTCTTATATGATTTTTTTTATGAAAGAATTTTTTTCTAGAAAACCGTTTCAACAAAAAGTAATAAATAAACATTATTATTCACTTTAATTCCGACTAAAAACCAATTTGTATGAGAAAATAATTTTTAATTTTCATGTAAGCAAAAGCATTTTTTAACATAAACAGCATACATAATAAATTTCTCGCAGTGCGTTTGAGAAAAATGAGTAAAAAGATAAGCAAAAATTTATCTCAGATAAGACTAAGAGAAAGAGAATAAGAATACGCGTGAATTCGATTTGCAAAAATTTGCTACATGATGTTCACACTAGATTCTAGTCAATGCTACCATAAGAATAAATAAATTCAGTAAGGTGCGACTATGACTCGCGCACATAGGGTTCCGTACGAATACTGGATATGTAATTTAATACAAACTTCATCCTATATAATATATAGTTTTGGCATTTTTTTCGTTTTTGGGGTCTTTTCGGTTTTTTTGTTTTGTCGTTTTTTGCGTTTTTTTTTTGGTTTTGGCGATTTTTTTTAATTTTTGCGATTTTTTGTTTATTTAAATTTTTTTTTAGTTTTGGCGACATTTTCGCGTTTTGGCGATTTTTTAAATTTTTTGCGTTTTTTTCATTTTGGCGTTTTTTTCATTTTGGCGATTTTTTCGAATTTGGCGATTTATTTTAGTGTTATAATTTTTTTTAATTTTGGTGATTTTTTTCGTTTTGGCGATTTTTTTTTAATTTTTGGCGATTTTTTTTTTGTTTGGCGATTTTATAATTTTCGGTTTTTTTAGTTTTACCGTTTTTGAAAATTTCAAGTGTTTGCCTCTTACGGTTTCCAAGATATAGCAAATTGTCAAAATTACATAGTCAAAATTGCATTAACTGATGGACCACCCTTTAATTTAAATTTTTTTTAAATTTAAGTATTAATTGTTGTAGTCTGTATAAAAATACACTAATTTTACAAATTTCAAGTTTCAATATACATATGTTCATACAATTGTATGTATATTACATGGGATTTTAACATATTTCATTGCTCGTTTTGGAACACCCTTTAATTTTTAATCCTCATGTATTTCTTGTTGTAGCGGCCAAGGTTCTACATACTGTGTCCAAATTTCAGGTCCGTAGCTCTTACGGTTCCTGAGAAAATACCGTGTGACGGACAGACGGACAGACGGACAGCGTAGCGAAAACAATAGGGTTCCTTTTCACCTTTGGTGTACGGAACCCTAAAAAATTAAATGTCTTAAAATAAATAAATAAATGGACACACCTTCTTTATATTTGTTTTCATGTGAGTCGTGACGCATTTTAAGAACTTTTTCTTAAGTAAGTTATATTTACATATGTGACAGCGCATAGAGAAAGGGACCTGAGGGTAAAAAAAATCAATTTTCACTTTTTTTTTTGTTGATGTGGACAACATCTGAGCACCGAATGAGACCGATCCCATGCAACAAAAGTGTTCCCTCCCAGAGATATGCGCGTTTTATTCAGTGTTAGATACACGTATTTAAATCTTTAAAATGGCTCTCCTGAACAAAACAGGTTTTTACCCTTAGGTCCCTTTCTATTTTGCGCGTCACATATATGCATAACTCGTACATATATGTACATGCATTTATGTATTTTTGTTATTCATTCATAAACGCGTAGTAAAAGATTATTTAATATTTTGCTCGGAAGAAATTTTGTTTATTTTTAATTAAATAACATAATATATAAATATACTCAGGTTAATAAGGTCAATGTCGCCCGCAATGTTTAATGATGATAAAAATTCATTCAAAAATAGCGGATATTTTTAATTAAATTACACGCTTAATCGAGACTATTGTTTATTCATAGCCAGGAAAACCAGAAATAAGTATGCTTTAACAAATTTTATGCTAAACCACCTCACACTCTTATACTTATCAACTATAAGTTTATACACATAAATACATATGTACATATCGCTCATTTATATCAATAGTGTCACATCTCAAAAAACTATTTTTGCAGAAAATATGTTTAAAGTCTTCAATTTACACACATATCAATGCAGACATGACAAAATATTCTTCAGTCAGGAAGAAATAATAAAATTAAAATAATTAACTATAACTAATAAAAATAAATATTAACTAAATATAATACATTTTTTGAGTTATGACTCTATTGACGTAAATGCACATAACAAAGAGTTGCAAATTACAGCATTTCTTAAATTTAAGAAATTTATTATTCGACATATTGTCAGAAGTTTATTTTAATTTGAAATTTATTTGCTGGTGTTTCAGCGTTGTCTATATGCATTTAAATGTTGCTGTAACAAATCATCAGTAGACTTCAACCACACATTCTGAATAGTCACAAACCTCTTTTCAAGAACTATTTGAGAATTCACAAATAAGAATATTTTTGAAAATCACAAAAGAAAATTAAGCGTAGTAGGTTTAGAAACTACACAGAAAAAAAATATCATCGAATTGTAACCAACAAAATAAATTGTTAATATTTAATTTAAAAATTAACAATGATCATTGTTGATATAACAAATTTTAATTTTTGTAGTCAATTAAATTACTTAACAAAATTATTTGTTAAATTATATCATAACGGAATGCGCACATGTAGAAGAAACAAGAAATCATATTTTGTGTGTATTCATTATTAGCGTATCTAATAAAGTGTTGCTCTCTAGCTGAGAGGTAAGTAAGTTGGTTTATTAGTTTTGAGGTTGCCGGTTCAACTCCGCCCAAAGACATTTACAGCCTTATTCATAAAAAATATTTCAGGTTTATTAAGCGCTTATTTTAATCCCTAATATAATAGTCGAATCTACGAATATACCTTTAAATTTTTAATATACCTTTTGAATGTAATATTTAATATTTTTTTGTGTTAAGTTTCTGTTTTTATTGTAAACTTCTGTATTTTTATACTAGTTTTTTTACGTTTCCGTTTTTATTAATAAATATTAAAAGTTGGTACCGTCATGGTCTAAAAAGTACATTTTATTTTAATAGTTGGTACAAAATCCAAGAAGTCATTTTCCTTCCCTGCTCTGTTTATCTGTTCAAATTTGTGAAAAATTTTTATCAACATTGATTAATTCATACGAAAAATTTGACATGTAAACAATATTAACTGACGCTTGAAACTATGCTACAATTTCTTATATTTGTGGAAACACCCCAAGTGTTTATTGTAAATTTCACGCGGAACAAGTACCACTCATATTATTTCGCATGAAATCCCAAGGTAAACATAGCACTATTTTTAAAACATTTTTTAGGGCTCTGTAAACCAAAGGTGAAAAGGATCCCCAATGTTTTCGCTATACTGTCCGTCTGGCCGTTATTATCTCGAGAACCGTAAGAGCTACGGACTTTAAATTTTTACAGAATATGTAGAACTTTGGTCGCTACAAATACATGAGAGTTAAAAATTAAAGGGTGTTCCAAAACGACCAACGAAAAATATGACAATATACATACAATTATATGTATAGACACTGGAAATTTCCAAAGTTAGTGCATTTTTATACAGACTACAAAAATTAACACCAAAATATAAAAAATCTAAACTAAAGGGCGAAATTAAAAAAAATTCTAAACCTAAAATTAATCGCCAAGAATCCGAAAAAACTGCCAAACTGAAAAAAATCATTGAAAATCCAAAAAAGCGCCAAAAACCGCAAAAAATCGCCAAAGCGAGAAAAAAGCGCAAAAACATCATAAACGCCAAAAACGAAAAAAACGTTAAAACTAAAAAACGCCAATTTAAAAAAAAAACTCAGGACCGAAAAAATACCAAAACGAGGAAAATCCCCATATTAAAAAAAAATTATAAAACTAATATAAGTCGCCAAAAAAATCCGATAAATCGCCAAAACGGAAAAACGCCAACATTAATGCGCCAAAAGCCGAAAAAATTTCCAAAATCGAAAAAGCGCCAAAAACTTCAAAACTAAAAAACGCCAAATTCAAAAAAAAACTCAAGGCCCAAAAAAAATTTCAAAACGAAAAAAGTGCCAAAACTATATATTATATAGGCTAAAGTTCGTATAGTATTACATATCTAGTGCCCCTACGGAACCCTTCGGGCGCGAGTCAAAGTCGCTGTTTACCGAATTTATTCCTTTTCCTCTTGATTTTAGCGAATGCAACTTTGCATACAATTTTGTTACTCGCATTATTTTGAGATCTCTATTGTAATTAAAAACTATATATATGGTACCGAAAAAGCGTTAAGCCAGCCCCGTGTAAAATTTGTGATAAGTGTAAATAATTTTAAAACAAATTCAATAATATGTAGACAAAAATAAATTAGAAAACATAAACTTTGTTCATTCTTTATAAATAGGATTGTTTTGCTTGCTGTAGCGCACTTTTAACTAAAAATTAACAATACAGACGTTGCTGTTCTGACAATTTGCCAAAGAAAATTTCTATATAGAGTTAAATATAAAATATCAGCAAATAAAAAATAACCAAATACTTTTAAAATTCGGAAGGTCATGACTAAAACACGAGACGTGCATACATACTTCACAGACGATGATCAAAATTATATATTTACATTGTTTTTAACATTAAATTATTTAAAGTATTTTTTTTTCATTAATTTAAAAACATTTTAAATTACAATCTCATTTATAACAAAAATATACTTATAAGTTTTTAATTTGCCGGCAAACAATAAATGTAGGAGTAAATTGCTTTTACTTTACAGAGAGCTTGATTCCCTATACCTGATTCCTAGGATCAATTATAGGCAAGAACTGTTGATAGTACTCGTAATCAATCTCATACGAATTTGCAAGAGATGAAATATACATATGTATGTACATCACAAAATTACAACCACACTAAATAAAAAAACTAGACTCTAAAGAGGGGATTTACAGTCTTCATTAGTTGAAAAATATTTTTAGTCACAATAGGGAAACAATATTTGTGTTTTACGCCCTGTACAACGATGTCACCAGAAATCGTTCGATCGACAACAATAATATTAGAAATTTTTTTTTGTTGTTTTCAATATAAGTATTAGACCGCAGAAATCGTGGGACAGGCCGTTAGTTTTTAATTGTTGTTGGAACTATTGCTCAATATTCTCATCACAATTTTCTTCAATAATATTGTAAAGTCTTTCAACTAGATTTTTATTTCAAATATAACTTTAATACCTGGTAATTTTACGAACTTCAGCATAGATATCCTCGTCCTCATCATCTTCAGTATTTACTAAATTTGCTGCATTGCTATTGCTGTGTTTGTGTTCAAAATAGGACTTATAATCGTGATGGTGATCTGCCTCATCAAGAGAAATACCGGTAGGAGGCATATTGTTTAATTTTTTTAAAAACTTCTCACAAAACTAATATCACAGCTAGGAATAATTTTAATAGAATTACGAGTATGGTTTTTGCTGCCTCTTTTAGCTGGTTAGATTTTTTAAAATTTTTTCTGTAATACTTTATTTAATTGCTTTCAATATTTTTATGTTATACATACGAAATAATAAGAATAACACAAATTCACGCAAACGTTTTACATTCGTTGAAGAACGAAATTGAACTGATGTATTCCAAAGTGGTTTGTGATCTTTTATAAAATTAAATGAAAAAACAAACACATGAGGGTCTCTTTTAAATGTATGATGCATTAAACACATTCACCACAGCAGGCTACACGAATACACGACTTCAAATTCCGCTAGCAGCATTTGTCGCCTCGTAGCCGGCTTCTTAATTATGTTGGATACGGCAGCAACACCATCTGCAGCTGATATTCAAGTACAAGTACATAGTTCAGTATTACCACTTTTATATATTTTGCATTTATAAAAATTAATTACTCTTTTAAAATGTATTTATTTCACTTAAAACTACAAAAATGAATCAATTTATTCTTTACATCAATTTTTGGATATTGTTTCTGTTAAATAATATGAAATAACAAAATCATTCATTCAACATTTTACACTGAATTTCCTCATTGTAGCCAAAAAGCCAAAGAAATATAAATTTGTTTAACTGGATTACAACGACAAAATCAGCATAGACAACAACCTGTCGCCCTGTTGCCTTGCTGTCTTCAAAAGAATTATTCTCATAAATTTATTACACACGAGATCAATTGTGCTGGCATAACATGCCAGTTTGTAGGTGACAGAGGCAAATAGAGTGATTTTGTGGTTGGCATAATCTTTCAACCAGGCACAACCCCGCATCATCGGCACCAAGGCAGATCAATCAGGTATCCGCATTTCTACAACAAATATTACAACAGCAATAACCATATGTACTTTGTTGGTATAAATTACCATATTACTTTTCAAAACAGGGTAGCATCGTCAGATTACATGTTTCTTATAGGAAATGTCAAACACCATACAAAACTGAATATTCGATAGGTGTTTATGGATACCCAAATAAAAGCATGCTTTTATTCTTATATTTACCTTCACAATCTAAATTTGACATTTGGCTTGGTATAATGACATTAGTCACCTTGTGTAGTGTTGCCACCTAATAAATGCGCCTTGATCGGTACAAAACCAATACACACACAACTTAAAATACAGCAAATGTTGAAATAATACAAAAAACACTAATACACACAAATCTGTGTGTACATATACATTTTTATGCCAGATAAATTAGTCTCGTGTGTTCTACAAAGAAAAAAAATTGTGCCGGCATAAAAATTACTCCCGTGTGTGACAGGCCATATAAACTTGTGTATTCTATCCTTGACATTTGGTAGTCGGTAGCTTGCTGTGGTGAATGTGTTTAATGCATGAAGCTAAATTTTATTTCAAACAACTAAACTGAGTAGATAAAATTATTTATGTACAGTGGTTCAGAATTTAATTCGTGCAGTTGCAAACCAAACTTTTTTAGATTTATGTTACGAAAAGTTGCAATGATATCAAAAAATATCTCTCAATACAATTTTTATAAAAATATGTTTTTGTCTAAAAAAAAGTTGGTTTTCATATTTTTATATATTGGACCAATACAAATATATGTGACGTTCTCCGAGAAAAGGGACCTAGTGTGTCAAAAAACGGGTTTGGACTGAAGAGTGGATTCTGGTAAAAGGGTGTAGCATCAGATGAAATGAGTTAGATTTCTGATAAAAATTTATTTACCCCATAAAAACGTACAAAACAAACTAGGGTAAATCGATAAAAATGAAAAAAACATTAAAATTTTATATTTGTGATTTGAACAGGCTAAGGTTCGTATTGCTTTTTAACCAAATTACATGTGATAATTATTAATGAACAAATAACACCAAAGTCTGTTGTAAATATTCTGACTAACAACACATAGTTGAACGGCTGGCTGTTCCGTTCAACTATGTGTTGTTAGTCAGAATATTTACAACAGACTTTGGTGTTATTTGTTCATTAATAATTATCACATGTAATTTGGTTTAAAAAGCAATACGAACCTTAGCCCGTTCAAATCACAAATATAGAAACAAATGGAGTTCGAATAATAATTAAAATTAACTAAAATTAATAGCCATGGGCCTGTGGCAAAAATTAAATAAAAATATACTTAATAGTAACAAACCAAAAAAGTTTGTCTTAAGTAGAACAAAAAATAAGCAAATTAACTAACATGTGTATAATTAGTAAAAATAACAAAACGACAATGGTAAGACTGTTGTACATATAGAGATGGTAAAATTGAGCTTACAATACAAAAAAGCTTTTAGCAAATTGAAATACGATGAATCAAAACAATTCACATATTCCCTTTGCAATAATGCTAATTATATAAAGCAGAAATCTACATCAACTGACACCACACACAGTGGACCAAACACAAAAGAACGCTGATGATGAAGGTTTAGTGGCCTTCGAAAACGGCTGGCTGTTCCGTTCAACTATGTGTTGTTAGTCAGAATATTTACAACAGACTTTGGTGTTATTTGTTCATTAATAATTATCACATGTAATTTGGCTTAAAAAGCAATACGAACCTTAGCCCGTTCAAATCACAAATATAGAAACAAATGGAGTTCGAATAATAATTAAAATTAACTAAAATTAAAATTTTATTTTTTAAATGCGTTTTTCTCAAAACTTCATTTTCATATACTAGGTCCTTTTTCTCGGAGAAGGTCACACATGAATAATTCCAGTCACAGCTTATTTTGTGCAGTGTTCTCAGATTTGGAAAAAAAAACTCATTTCATATCATTATGAGCAGTTTTCCGTTGTCGGAGATCTTCTTAGTATTTTGTATGGCCTCCCTTCTGTTTAATTACGTCTTTAAGGCGCTTGATTACCCCTAGAGGCAACAAGTTTTTTAGGTCCACTCCTCGACCAGGGTGTAAATTATGGCAATCAATATCAATCAATTGCAGAAATAGTACTCCGTCTACCTTGGGAAAAACATTTGAAATGTATCTTCAACATTTTAAGTTTTCATGCGAAATAAGTAGAGCGCCACTTGTTTCGTATGGAATTTACAACAAACACATGAAGTGTTTCTACAAACATAAGAAATTGTAGCATAGTTTCAGGCGCCAGTTAATATTGTATACATGTCAAATTTTTCCTACAAATTAATGAATGTTGATAAACATTTTTCTCAAATTTAAACAAAGTACTATGCTTAAGGTTTAATGGTTTTGTTTTGCCACTGCACGAAATAAGTTGTGTATCACTGTATAAATATGTATTAAACAAAATACAACAGTACAACAAACAACTAAGTGAGAGTGAGAGAGAATACTAATACATTCGCAGAAACTCGCAATGTAATAAGAAAGCTAATGTACGGAATGCAGTTAACTGTATAACAGAATGCTGTTAATCACACATGCATGCAAAATGCATATACATATGTATGTATGTATGAATGTATGTATCCTTAAATAGGAAAGTGTTCTAAGTCATATTGTATGTAAATACTTATAATTTTGTATCCAAATCTTATATAAATATTAAAAATCTTAAATAAATACATAATTAGGTTTGTATTAAATAAATGCTAAAGAAGTTTTCATTAGTCAAGATTAATGAGTATGTATATATAATTAAAATCTTACATTATATCAGTATAAGTATGTATGTACTTTTAATTTATTTAAAATCTAAATAAATAAATAAAAAATTTAAATTTTAAATGTAATCCATTAAATATCTAGTAGACCTTTTTCATTTTTATGCGCATATGCAGTGCGCAAAATTAATATTCGTACAGCCTTTAAAATAGAAAAACTCGTGTGTGTAATAAAATAAATAACTAAGATATTCCTATTTAGCTAAATAAATCAAATAGAGGAATTCTCTAAATAATTTTAAGAAACAAACTACAAAATTATTTTTTTTTAATAATTGCATTAGTCTCTAATCCGATTTCTTAAAATAATTTTTGTGCTCAAATAAGAATTTTGTTTTTTAAAAGTAGTTGGTTCTCCTTTTCTGTATAAGTAATGTATGAGAAACCTTTGTATTTAAAGAATAATACATCCACATACAAAATTACAAAAAATTAAGTTAATTTATATATGTTTGTATGTATCTATTATTCCGAAGCATTTTTTTTAGTTGATGGTGTATGAATAAGAATTTTGCATACTGTACATATCGCTCCTTTACTGCAGTACGAGTATAAGTAAGTAATTTTTGAATATTCAATTTACATACAACTCAATAAATGTAAAAAAAATATACAAAATTATTTTTTTTTATACATATATGAAATTTTCACACTAGATTAAATATACATACATATATGATAACAAAAACGATTTTTTCTACATTATTAACTTTAAAAATGCATTTTTTGAGATATGTGTGTGTTGCAATAAAGTAGCGATATGTACGTATGTACTAGTGTTGTCATTCGAACAAAAATTATTCGAATATTCGAACAACTTTTTATCATATTTGTTCGAACGAACAAAAATTTTCAATTTAGATTAAAAAATATTCGAATCATTTTTTTTTCGAATATTCGAACAATTTCCTTAACTACTTTATATAAAAAGTATTTTATATTCCATTATTTTTTAATTTGTTAACAATATGATATTAAGTAATCAAATTACTCCAAATTATAAATATTTGTGTAAGCTTGTTTGTATGTACATACATATATAAACATACATATGTTCGCTAAACTCATGTTTTTTCTTTCTGGGAAAAGGTAATGCTTCTTTCATATAATTAGAAGGTGTCTGATAGTTTATGATAAAGAGATTAGAAAAAAACTGATTTTCTCTAATCAAAAGCGTTAAAAATCGAATTATTGAACGACGTAAAAAAAGCATTAAATACCAACTTTTTAAAATATGTACGTCACAAAAAGATAAAAAAATTTATAAGTTTGTAGTGCGTGTCTGTGTATCTGTTTGTTTTTACGAGTGCACGTATAGACCAAACGGCTGGACTGATTCTGATTTAGTTATTTCTGTTTGAAAGGTGACTTGATCGAAAGTGTTCTTAGCTATGTGTGCAGAAAATCGGTCCAGCCGCTTAGAAGGTATCACATCGTTTTTAGATATATTCTGTTGATCTGCGTGGTGTCTTTGACGCCTTAGCTCCCGAACGGCTTGACCGATTTTAATTTGCCTTGTTTTCGTTTGTAAGGTGACATGATCGTATATCTTCTAATTTATACTTGAAGAAAATCGGTTTAGTCGATTGGAAGTTATCTTAAATTTTCTTTATATTAATTTACTCTCTTCTTTTTTGCGATTCTGCTACTTTAATAGTATAAGTGGAAAACAGAGTTCTTAACTTATATTACAGCGTCAACTGCGGCAAAGGTTCTTAAGTTTGTTATTAATATTTCTAAATCCGTTATTTAAATCATATGTTTTTCTTGCGTAATAAATAATTTTTCTTTTTTTAATAAAAAAAATTAAACTAACACACATACGTGTCGTTTTTTGCAAACTTTTTTAAGATGATTCGAATATATTTTTTTATTCTTTGTTCGTTCGAATATTCGAACAAAAGTTCAAAATTATTTGTCTGTTCGAACAAGAAAAAAATAATGAAATTTTATTCGAACAAATATAAAAGACGAATAATTAACAACACTAGTATGTACGTAGTATGAACATGTTTGAATATTTGCTCGTTGCTATCGCAGAGATAAACCTTAAATAATACGTATCGCAAATTGCATGTCTACTAAAGAATGCAGTATGTACATAAATATGTTTAAGTAAACCCATTTGCAAATAAAAAACTGTTGCTTTTAAAAATTAAAAGTGCAACCTGTTTATTTTATTGTTGCGAATTGATACAAAGAGGCAAAGAAGAATGAAAAGAAGTTCTTTTCCACTTCAAGTATAGACACAAGTTAAGGGTCTATTTCAGAGTGCAAGTTCAGGTTTGGAAGTGTTTAATGAAGCATTTGCACTAGTTTTAGAAGTACCCTACTCAATGTGCAACACTCACATACAGTCAAAGACTAAAGTTTAAATACACATCCGAAAATCTGTAGTTTGATGAAAACTAAAGCTCCTCTTAAAATTTGTCCAATGCAGTTATATATCTTCGCTGCTACGTTATGTACATATGGACAATTCCATAGAAATGTCAATTGTCAAATGTCTCTTACCAAAGGCAGAGCTACTTGCGTTCTATAAACGGACATAATATCGTATGTTCCAAAAACATTACTTTTCTGTCGAAATGCTCATGTATGTACATATCGCTCATTTACTCAAACAACGTCATAACTAAACGATGCGACGTTTCATTGACAGCATAAAATTTGCCGTTTCAGAGGATGTTATTGTTAATCATAAATTTTTTAGAAGCATGCTTAGAATTTATTTGCTAGCAATTTCTTCCTTTTACACCCAACTTTCACTATATCCCAAGCATGCTCTATACCATAGAGATAGATATAGTATATGGAATTAAAGTTTAGTGGTTGGGGAGAGATATAAAGTTGCTGTGGAGCATAATAAAGCGTCCACTGTTTCACTGAAAATACAATGTATATATAGCATATTCTTCGAACTATTTTCTTGTTTGGAAAATTCAATTAATTTTAAAAAGACATAAAAGTCTTGTACAGACACTATCAAATGTACAATCATTTGCTATTCACTTGCAAAAATTCAAACATTTACTGCCAAAGTGTGTCATAACACAGTCGTTCGCCTTTTTTGTGCTTTGACACACTGAAAAAACTTTTCTATAAGAAATGTTTGCTTTGACACACTCAGCTTTTCTATAAGGAAATTGTTCTGTGACACGGTCAGCAATCTTTTTTGTGAGAAAAGTTTTCTTTTTTTAAGTGTACCCTAACATACTCAACTGCCATTTCTATAAAAGAAAATCTGCTATGATACACTTAAGTCAACTTTTATATAAGAAAAATGTGCAGTGATATAGCCATAGCCGATAGCCCTGACAGCTAGCGCTCCTTAAACCTTTAGTCTTAGAATTAATTCGTAAGACTAAGTCAAATAAATAAATAAATAATATATAAGAAAATTTTCATGTGACACAGTTATCTTCTACAAGAAAAGTGTGTTGTGATGCAGTATTTTTTTTATAAAAACAGTGTGCTGTAACACAGGAAAGTGTGCTGTGACATAGTAATTTTTTTTCTATAAAAAAAGTGTGCTGTGACACAGTAATTTTTTTCTTTAAGAAAATTGTGTTGTGGCACAGTTATTTTTGTTATAAGAGAAGTGTGCTGTGACACATCATCACATCATCTTCTCTATGATAGAAGTTTGCAGTGATGCAGTGCATGTCGTGCAACCAAATAAAAAAACCGGAATGCAGGTTTGAATTTAATTTTATTTTACCTACTGCAGAATGCGAGGAGAAAACTATTTAATTTTGAGTTTATTGTTTCTTAGGAAAATGTTCTTGCAATTTTGCATAAATTTAATTTTTGCTATATATGTAATTTTTCACGAAAAATTTCTTTTATTGTCCTTTCTTTTCTACCTCTATCTGCAATATAACAGTTATGTACATAGTATGTCTGTTTGTATACGCATACATACATACATATATGTAAGTAAGTATGTATGTAGTTGTACCAATAGGCAACAGTAAAGCAACAGCTGTTCTTTTATTACTTACATTGAAACGCTTTAAAAGGCAGTTTTCTATTATTTTTATATGGTTTATTTATGTTTATTGCCTTTTCAATCATGACGAAAGCATAAAATATACTCATATGTAAGAAAAAGCGGTTTGTCAGCATTAAACTTGTAATATTTAAGGGCAATGTGAATGATTTGAGATCTAAGTATATGTGTATATGTGTGCGTATATGCCCAGTCGGATTTTTATTAGCTAGCTCAAAATATGGGTGACTTTTTTATAACTTATTTACAACTAGCATGTTAACTAATTCATAAATGATACAGATGTGAGTCAGTTGTTTTTTGCACAACTGTCTTCTTCCGGATAAGTATTGAACTAACTTTAAGCTGACTCAAAACTGATGCAGATATTAGTGAGTTGTTTTTGTACAACTAACTTCTTCGATAAGTTTTGAGCTAACTTTTAGCTAACTCAAAACTGATACAGTCAAAGTTCAGAGATAAGATGTCAGCATAAAATTCATGTTTATAATAATTCTGTGCCGCTTATATTTTATATGGCGCGATGGCAAAGTGTTAAGCATGATGGCTGACAAACAAAGTGATCACGGTTCGATACACGTTCTCGTTTCTTAAAAAAATAATTTAAAATTGTTTAAACTTTAAGCTGATTAAAAAGTTAATAAATAAAATAATAAGTTAAATCATAATTAACAAAAATAACACTTTTTTTTATTTTATTTGGCACAAGCTAACAACTCATGGTTAGTTCAAAACTGATGCACTCGTCCTGCGGCCACTCAATGTTAAATCTGATCGCTTTTAACATGCAGAATGGGTGCTGATTTTAACCACATCTGACTAACTTTTGGCTGATAACTAACTAGCTCTGAGTTAACTCAAATTCCCACTGGGTGTGAAAAATTCCCATACATATGTATTCATGTACAAATGTATTTATTTATCAGAATGGTACAATTATACTAGGTACATGCACGACTACAACAAAATTACAACACCAAAAAACACATTCATTTTGTTGGTATAAACAAACGTATAATTGTCAGAAACAGATGCCTTTTGTTTTTAAAAATAACAATTACAGGGTAACTGAAGTACAATTGCAGACGCGGCATTCATGAATGATTATAGTCATTCAGTGTTGCCAATAGGTGTGTAATTACAAAGAGTGTGCAATTACTCTCATATGTAGGCCATGTAATTACATTCATATATAATCTGTGTGTAATTCTACTTTATGTTTTATTTTTATTTATTTTTGCTTTCATTTCAACTTACAAAAAACATTTGTAGTGTAATTTTCTTCAATATGTAATTGGAAACACATCCATGTGTAATTTCATTGGCAACACTGTAATCATTTTATGCACACACATACACTAACATTTTTGTAGCTTGTAAACAAAGTTTGACAACTGTAGGTATTATATACAATAACAGGGTGGGCTTGTGCATGTACCTGTTATAATTGTATCATGCACAGAGCGATCTTGTTTTAAAATTATACTTTACTTCTTATTACAGTATACAGTCAATGACTAAGGTCGACATACATCATACAAAATATTAATATCAGAGATGATATAGCATTATTAAAATAAAATTTTCTGGCAATATTAAAAAAAGTAATTTGTGTTTTAGAAATAATTTTAGTATTTCGTAGGTCGCACAATGTGAGCTGTATGCTTGAGGTCATTTACTGCTGGAAAATTTAGCCATATCCAACCGCTTACATACTTATGTACAAATCGCACACTCACGACCCAAAAAATCCGAGATGTTCACGAGTAGCAAAAAATTTTTCATGCTGCACAAATGCCTCAAATATGCAACATAAAAATAGGCCTAGCTATTATTAAAGAACACTATTTGCAAAAAAATGTAAGTGGTCTTTCATTTTGAGTTGTGACTGTTTATGATTTAATGTGCGATATGTCTGTATTTTTATTGAAAAAATGAAAAAAAAAATATTAAATGAAAAAAATTAACATGACACGTCGGAGAAAGTGTGAAAAACTTATCAACTTCTTTGTTGTGGTGAATACGTGCGATGTCCATGTTCAGGCATATCAAAGTATTCGCGGAAGTGCAATAGAGATGAAATATTTACCAGTTTGGTATGTCCCTTTTCTTTCTATTGCAAATGGTTGTGGCGAATTTCATGATGAACATTGTTGCTCAGCCATATGTTCGGACATCGATGTCAGAGCATGGACGAAACATGAACATGAGCGGTCTCCATTAGCCATTTGCAAATGTCCTACAACTTCATGGCTAGTGGAGACCCCTAGTAAATCTTAAATTAGACGTGTCATAGTCATAATGCCATAGACAAAACCAAACCAAAATTCAATTGGTTTCTATTGGCAATGGTTATAGTGTTATGGCGAGTCACCTATAATCAAATACAGTGTTGCCCATAAGTTTGTTTAAAACAACTGCTTTGTTTGATAGTGGTTATGTCACGTCTAATTTAAGCCTAAAGGCTCAGTTAGCCGACTGTAATGTAAAGTAACTGCAGCAGTAGAAAACAGCTGATCGATATTGTTATGTGAAAAGTAATGAAAATGGTTATAGAGATGTAATGTAACGTAACCTACTTTTCATATAAAAATATCGATCAGCTGTTTTCTACGTTACAGTTACATTACATTACAGTCGCCTAACTGAGCCTTAAGAAAGTCTTACTAAAATGCAGTAGACTTGTGCCATTTAGTTCATTTCAGTGACCGGTCATTTTAGTTCATTATTTATAAATGAACTAGTTCGTTCATTTAGTTGAATCGCTCTTTTTAGTTCAATGAACTAGTTAGGCCTTTTTAGTTCAATGATTTTACATCTGCATGCATATGTATGTATGTAGATATGTTGTGGTTTTTGACAGTATTAAAAACACAGATCTGTGATTAAAAAACTTTACAAAAGCCAAAATTAATTAATTAATTAATAAATAAATTTGCTTTATAAAGTGTTTATAAAACAAATTTAGTGTGAAAATCATTTTTAAAAATCTCATAAATCCAAAATATTTTTGTGAATAGGTTAGTATATATAAGTGTTTGCTTGTTTATTGCATTTATGGTAGTAGCCATCGATGAACAACCCAGTGGACCACGGCTTTCGTTAATGATATCGATTTCGGATATACCTACCTCGAACATTTATCGTGTAAAACTATCGAGAGTGACACTCAAAAATGAATCGAAAAATGTTCACCCGTCGCTCAGTTTTGTCCCAAAAAACCTTCGATCTCGAATTTCGTTAGCAATATCAAAAGTGAGAGATTATCGAATTAATTTCGATACCGCAAAAATGCAGCAGAAAAAGTAAAAAGTCATTTTTTTTATTTATTTATTTTAACTTACTTATTACTTTAATTTTATTTATTTGTTTAATTCCGTAACTTCCGCTGCAGGCGTTGAACATGGCACCGCGATTTTAGCAGACTAACAACACATCCACTGGGCTATCGTGGCAAATTTTTTTTCATTCAATAATTGCTCATATGTAAGTGTGTGTTCTTATCTTTTTATACCCTTTACCAAAAAATGGTAAAAGGGTATATCGTTAACTTAATACGAAAAGGCCCTAACTCATTTTTTAATATTTTACAGGAGGAGGAAAAAACTAAGTAAAAAAAGATGCAATATTGATACAAAATTTTTTTAAACGCAATTTTTATTTAAAACACTTTACATAAGCACATAATATTGCGTTTAAAAAAATTTTGTATCAATATTGCATCTTTTTTTATTTAGTTTTTTCCTCCTCCTGTAAAATATTAAAAAATGAGTTAGTTCCTTTTCGTATTAAGTTAACGATATATAGGTTTGTCATTCCGTTTGTAATTTCTAGAATATTAATAAGCGAGCCATAAAGTATATATATTCTGGATCCTTATAGTTACATAGGGAAGACGAATAAGCGATGTCCGTCTGTCCGTCTGTCTGTCTGTCTGTACGTGAAATCGGGTTTCCGAAGCTCCCAGAAAAGCTAGAGACTTCGTTCTTGAACTGGCGGATCAGAAATGGTCGAAATAAGATTGTTATTGAAAATCAGCAAAATCGAGCACACGGTTTCAGAGCTGGGAGACTTAAACTTCATTTTGCCATACAAAATAACAACCGAAAACTAGTTTTTAATCATTTTTTATTAAATAAACTTATTTTATACTTTAGTATGAATAAAATTGGTATTTCTAACTAAAAAAAAAATAAAAAATTAAAAACACGTTTCCAGGTTGGAAAACCGAAATTTTTTTGTTTTCAAAAGTAACTTACTAAAACAAATTTTTCCTTTTTTTATAAACTAAACATATGTAATGTACTTAAAAGAAGGAGATTGATTTAAGAAATCAGAAAAATAAAAATGATGATTCCAGGGTTGGAAAACCTACGATTTTTGTGATATATACAATTAACTACCGTAAACTAATTTTTTAATTATTTTTATTAAATAAACTTATTTTATACTTCACCACGAATAAAATTGGTATTTCAAATAAAAAATTCAACTTTAAAAATTAATAAGATGTTTCCAGGGTTGGAAAACTTTAACTTTTTTTCTTATACAAAAGTAACTTACTAAAACAAATTTTTTCTTTTTTCTATAAATTAAACATATCTAATGTTCTTAAAAGAAAGAAATTGACGTTAGAAATCAGAAAAATAAAAATGATGATTCCAGGGTTGGAAAACCTACGATTTTTGTGATATATACAATTAACTACCGTAAACTAATTTTTTAATTATTTTTATTAAATAAACTTATTTTATACTTCACCACGAATAAAATTGGTATTTCAAATAAAAGACTAAACTTCAAAAAATTAATAAGACGTTTCCAGGGTTGGAAAACTTTAACTTTTTTCTTATACAAAAGTAACTTTAAAGTAAAGAAATTTTTCCTTTTCTTTATAAATTAAACATAGAAAAAGATTGGTGTAAGAAATCAGAAAAATCAAAAAGGATGATTCCAGGGTTGGGAAACTGAAACTTTTTGTGATATAAAAAATTAACTACCGAAAATTAATTTATTTTATACTTTAAACTTATTTTATACTTTAGTACGAATAAAATTGGTATTTCAAATTAAAAATTAAACTTCTAAAATTAAAAAGATTTTTCCAGGGTTGGAAGACTTTAACTTTTTTTATACAAAAGTAACTTACTAATGCAAATTTTTCCATTTTGGGAAACTTACTCTTTTTGTGATATAAAAAATTAACTACCGAAAACTAATTTTAATTTTTTTTAAATAAATAAAATTATTTTAACTTCAGTACGAATGAATTTGATATTTCAAAATAAAAAAAAATTAAAAAAATTAAAACGACGTTTCCAGGGTTGGAAACATTATTTTTTATACAAAAGTAACTTACTGAAACAAATTTTTTCTTTTTTTACTACAAATTAAATAGATCTTATATTCTTAAAAAAGATGGTGTAAGAAATCATAAAATATCAAAAAGGAGGATTCCAGGGTTGGGAAACTTACACTCTTTGTGATATACAAAATGAACTACCGAAAACTAATTTTTTTCTATTTTTATTAAATAAACTTATTTTATGCTTGATATCGAATAAAATTGGTATTTCAAATAAAAAAAAACAATTAAAAAAATTAAAAAGACGATTCCAGGGTTGGAAAACTTTAACTTTTTTTGTACAAAAGTAAGTTATTAAAACAAATTTTTCCTTTTTTTATAAATTAAACATTTGTTAAATTCTTAAAAAAAAAGAGATTAGTGTAAGAAATCAGAAAACCAAAAAGGATGAGTTAACGGTTGGGACACTTACACTTTTTTGATATATATAAAAAAAGTAACTAAGTCTAATTAATTTTTATCTTTTCCTTTATAAATTATATATATTTTACGGTTTGGAAAGAAAAGTTTGGTATAGAAAATTATAAAAATAAAAACCACAGCTCCAGAGCTGGAAACTATGATTTTTTTCTGGACATTAAAGTAACTAAATAAAACATTTTTTTTAATTTCCTTTTTTTTCACTTAAGACATTTCTATATTTTTTAAGAACTACTAGATTGGTATAAGTAATCAGAAAAATCTAAAATTATGATTCTAGGCCTTGCAAATAATTAGTTTTTTCTTTGTACGTAAAAGTAACTATGTGCTTATGTATGTATCTCTATACTACATAAACGCACTTTGGTAAAGGGTATATAAGATTCGGCACAGCCGAATATAGCACTCTTACTTTTTTTAAACTTACAGTGCTGTCATGCATTGAACTTGGTATCTTTTAACTAACAGGCTGACACACTTCCATGCAGCTACCGTCACACATTCGAAAAACTATCGAGAGAAGTGCGAAGTTCGGAACTTTAGCGAACATTCGAATTTTTTTAGATTTGTGAACAAATATCGAACAATTTTTTTTTCGAAAGTTCTTCCCTTTAGTGAATATTCTTTTTTATCGAATCTCAGGTCAAGTGGGAAGAACTAAATATTACATTCATACATGCATACATATGGATGAGTATAGAAGCAAAGCACACAAACAGAAAGAAGTAAAGCAAAACTTTGAAAACATTTAGTTCATTTCCCAAAAATTATAACATGATACAATTATAACAGGTACATGCACAAGCCCACCTGTTAATGTATACAATGCAAATAGTTGTCAAACTTTGTTTACAAGCTGCAAAAATGTTAGTGTATGTGTGTTAATAAAATGATTACAGTGTTGCCAATGAATTCTCATATGGCTGTGTCTCCAATTACACATAGAAGAAAATTACACTACACATCTTTTGTGTAGGTTAAAATTAAAAGAAAAATAAATAAAAATAGAACTCAGATAATTCAAGAATTTAATTACATGGCCTACACATGTCAGTAGAAATTACACACTGTCTAACTACACACAGATTGGCAACCCTGAATAACTATAATAATACAGGAATGCCGCGTCTGCAATTGTACTTTATCTGACAATAATTCGTTTGTTTACACCAACAAAATAGATGTGTTTTTTGGTGTTGTATTTTTGTTGTAGTCGTGCATGTACCTAGTATAATTGTATCATGAATTATAAGTTAACAAGAAAAATTTGTTATAGAAAAGTTCGACTGTTATCTATCTATCTCTCTCTTAAAATTGTATTGCATTACCTTTAATATAAAAAATGAAAATAAATATTCAGCTGAGAAAATTCGCACTTATTTCAAATTGCATCTCATTGGGCGCATTCATAAGACGTAGCTGTTGAGCTCAACAGTTGTGCAAATGCTAGCAACTGTTGGCCACAACAGCTACATCTTAGAAACGGCTTGATGGATATAATTTAATTTTATATCTTTATTTCGCTACTTCAACGCATTTGTAATATAAAATTTAACAAATATTTGCTACTGCCACCTAACAAAGCATATAAATGGCAAAGCTCTATTCGATCAGCTGTTTATGCTGAGCAAAACATGTTGACTACAGGTAGCGAAAAAATTTTGTGATGGAAAACTACTCAACTGTTGAGTGGAGCGGAATTACTCAACTGTGCGTTTCTAAGACAAATACTCAACGGTTGCGCAACAGCTACGTCTTATGAATGCACCCATTGAGTGCACATTCATTTCCATATTTTTTTTTTTTTTTGTCTCTGTTACGAAACTAAATTTACTTTGAGATGTATTAAAATATTTACATAAAAATACACACACGCGCTGCTTAAAAAAAGTTCAACATTTCATTCACAAGTTAAAAACTGATGACTGCGCTTAATGAATGGCAGCAAGTGGGATTCACGTACATATGTATATATATATTCAAATAGCGAGAGCATTTAAGTACATCCCAACAAACCACCCCATAAGCTAAATATAACTGCACTGGAGAAAAAGCTTGTCATAAACACGTTTTTGTAAGATGGCAGCACTGAAGATAACATATTATATAAAATAAATTATAAATTATATATAAATTTTCATTTTAAATATGCATAATAAATACAAGCATGATTAGAAAATTATTTTCCTGGAAGTATATTCTATAGTTAGAATTCTAAGCTTGTTGTATATTAAAGGCTAGCAATATTATCGCAAGGGTTCAATTTTCTTTTAAAAATAATTGTTAATAAACCTTTCACAATAGTATTCACAGCACTTTTCTAAGCTTGAGGTTTATTGTAGTAAGTTTGTTATAAACTCTTTCCATAGCGTTTTGGTTTGTTGGGATAGAAGTTCGTAGGTTTGAATATAAATATGTATGCACATAACAAACAGTCCAGAACAAAATAATTAATATATTGAAATAGAAGCCAGTTTTACTTATTTGTCATTTATGATAAATGATTTCATAATATCAATTTAGGAATTTCAATCTATACTTTCGATTGGTCAATAAGGAAGCAGAGTTTTCAATCTACAATAAATTTCCGATTTAACGAACAAAATTATTTCCCCTTTTCGCCAAATTGCTATCGTAAATAATTTTTTCCTAAAAATGTTTTCCTTTTTTTGAATTCCCCTTTATCATGAATAATATTTTTAACAGGGAGTTTTTAACTTTTCTCTTGGATTTATTCACTTTATTTTTGCAGGTGAACTGAATTATTACATCGCATAATTTCGTTAGATTCCTTCTAATTAAATATTAAAAGTTATAAATATATATTTTTAGGAGAAGTTTAATAATCTTCATGATTTTTAACAATAATTGCCTGCAACACTTTTTTTCATGGAGTATGAATCTTTTTGGTTCACACACAGCAAATTTTATGGCGGTGCAGGTGGTATACTAAAGAATTTTTTAAACTGAATGCTTAAAACACTGCTTTATAGTTTAAAAAAATTAGTTTAGAATCCAAAAATTGTGTGTTTATTATTATTAAACTTAAATATGATTGATTTTCAACTAATTTTTAAGCTCAACATACATACATATATATCACTGATACTGATTGCGAGAAAAAAGTTTTACAAGAGATTCACGATAGAGTTTTACCCTTTGGGGGGAATGAAAATTTCATGGGAACAAAAATTTCTCTTGATATTCACGACAGGGGTTATTATTATTAGTCCCCTTCGTTAAATTGAAATATTGGTATTTCAGGAATCTGTAACAAAAATAATTAATTTTGAAACATAGGAAAACTGTTTATTATTGTTTTCTGTTTCAAGCGAAAAGTTAATGGGTTTCTTCCTATCCCCTCTAGGCAATCTTTTTTCCTATACATCAATGGTATTTGGTTCTAAGATTCTATCGACCCCATTGTTGTCATTTTAGTACTTCACCTGCTGGACTTAGATTCTCTGGTAAAAAAGCATTAATTTTTTTTAAAGATTACTAAGAAATCCATGTAAATATAAAATCGATCGTTTCATATTTCATATGTAAAACATTTTAGCAGAAATTTTGTACCGCTTTGTCACTTTCTGGTAACACTGTTGGATATGTTTCATGGCGTTTTTTTTTCTGGAAAATGTGTAATATTTTTAACTTTTTATTAAAAAAAAAAATACACTTCAGCGTTCGTTTAAAGAAATAATTTCAGCTCGCAAAGGATGATACAATAACTTCTAATCAAATTTATACATAGAGTCGAATCCGCTTTTGCGCAACACGCTTTACTGAAAAAAATCGGATAGCTGAAAGCGATACAAATCCCTGCACTGATTTTAAATGCAGCTAGTCTTATTCACTTCGCTTTAGCGAAACATCGCTTATTGAAAATATCGTATTACTGAAAACCAAAAGCAAGCCCACAACTACGTTTTATATGAAACTTACTTCGCTTTATTGAAAAAATAAACAATGACAAATTTATTTATTAGAAATCGATTGCATAACTTAAGGCTGAAAAAATTGTGCATGTTTTGCCCGTTAAAAAATTAAATGGCAAAATGCATTTGTGCTTACGTACTTTATTGTATTTTTTCTATTATATTGTCCATGCAAGTGTTTAGACATTTACCGATTCTAAGCAGTACGCTTAGTTGTATTAAATTTCAGTAATCCAAACTACGTTTTACAGAAAAAATAGGATAACTGAAAAAATTGGGTTTTGGTTATTTCCAGTAAAGCGGAGTTGACTGTATTTCAGGAAATCATTTTCTTGCGAATTTTCATTGAAAAGTGTAACATGTGTAACATTTTTTTGCAGAAAATAAAATGTCATTAGTCCTTTCCTGTGTATTATTTTCTTCTTTTTCATCACTTAATAAGTTCCTTTCAATTTAATCAAAATCAATTTCAGGGCCATGCATACATTATTTATATCAGATTTTGCGAAATATTCTTTTGCGTTGGAAAAAAATCCATTTAAAAAATAGTGAAATATATTTATTTGGCGTTGAGGTTGTTCGTCTGTATCTAAGTCCCAAGAAAAAAATTCTTGAGAAAAGCTAAAAAAATTTCGTGCGTTTATAGAAAAATTTTTTAAATATTATTGAGAATTATATATATAAACAAAATAACTTAAAAAGCAAAAAACAAAAGCATTTTAAACAAATTCGTAAAATAAAGTATTCGTTAAATCGAGACTGTATTTTTTTATTTTTGTTTATAAAAAAGAAATGGCTTTTATTTAAATTACAATAAAAAATTGCATTCTTTTAAATTAATTTTCTTCCACTGACTCGCTGCACAAGTACATGTTTGCTTTTCTGACATTAATATGATATAATAGTCATATCTGTGCTCTACAATGACTCTCACATTACGACATTAAATGTAAATGACATTTGCTGTAATGCTTAAAAGTTATTACACATGCAACTTTGCTCTGTTATGTGATAGTAAGTGAAATTATAGTCAAAGTTAAGGTACACTATTAAAAAAATGTATATGTACATACATATACATATGTGACAGCGCATAGAGAAAGGGACCTAAGGGTAAAAAAAATCTATTTTCACTATTTTTTGATGTGGACAACATCTGAGCACCGAATGAGACCGATCCCATGCTCCAAAAGTGTTCCCTCCCAGAGATATGCGCGTTTTATGATGTGATGGTACACCAAAGATACACGTATTTAAATCTTTAAAATGGCTCTCCTGAACAAAACCGGTTTTTACCCTTCGGTCCCTTTCTATTTTGCGCGTCACATATACCTACATATCGTCATCGAAATTGCACACCATTTGAATAAAATAAATAAACTGTATTTTTTATTGTTGGGTTAAAAATTTTATGAAGAAATTTTAACTCTACGACTTCAAATACCGATTTTATCAACATTTTAAAAAACGATCGATTTACACTTGTGACTATTTTAATGATACAGTACAGTAGTCACAACTCAAAGTTACGCCGGGCTTACATCTGTGTGCCATGTGCCAAAGAAAGCGTAACCACTAATTACTAATGCAAAACTGTTTGATTCAGACGTGTATGTATTGATTCAAACGGTTTCCAATCATGTTGGATTCTATAAATTAGTTATGTATGAAACTGTTTGACTTAATAAATACGCGTCAGAATCAAACAGATTTTGATTAGTAATTAGTGGTTACGATTTTTTGGGCGCATGGCTAACCTGACCAGACATCCCGCTTTAGGCGGGATTATCCCGTCTTTCGTAGGTCGATCCCGCTTTATCCCGCTTTTTAGAGTTTAGAAATTTTCAATATCTTGTTCTATTTTTATTAAAATGTCAGTCATAAAAATTCATTCCAAATATTTTTTAAGCGTAGTTATTGCTTAAATAGCCGAAACGTTGTGTGCTTTGCTACACCCCATAAACGTTCTGAGATGAAAAGAAAAATTTTTTATTTTACTCTATTTTGAATAATATTTGTTAATATAAATGACACACTTTTTTGCTCCATTATTGACCCTCTTCTTTTATAACACTATCATCTTTACGAAAATATTTAAATTTTTTTTTACTGTTTTGGTTTCCAAGATATCGTAAAATTAACGTTGCTTCTGTATGGGAAGTGCCACGGCAACTTTGGGCATTAAAAAATTAATAGCCTATTGCTCCTTCTAGGCCATCAGCAATACGCTGCGGGCAAATCAGCAAAATCAGTAGACTGACTATCGACAGAGTAATCCCTACAAAATTTCCCCCTTCTCACTATATTTTTTCCCAGATATCTGAAAGTAAATATTTTTCTTTATGAGAGGTTTCACACCTATATGTCTAATTCGAACTTTTTTGTAAGACAACGCACACAATAAAAATAGTTTGACGTGTCTTGCTGAAAGATATTCCAAAACAAACAAACAAAATAGATATTTATATGGGAGGTGCCATATTAAAAAAAAATAGCGAAATCGGTGCAGCCGCTCTTAATTAATGCGAACGATATTTGGTTTTTTTTCATATAGGTAGATAAATATTTATGTTTATACATCTTTTTGCTTATTTAAAAGCCTTTCTTTTGAGTTGAAAACTGTGTTTCCTAAGTATAAACGAACGTGTATATATGCATATTGCACATCCCGCTTTCTAAAAGGTATTTATTGTAAAATCCCGCTTTTTCGCGTTATTTTCTTCGAAATCCCGCTTTTTGATTGATCATGTCCCGCTTTTTGTAAAAACCATCTGGTCACGTTACGCATGGCATACATAAAATGCCAGATGTAAACTCAGCCATAGTACTGGAAAATAAAAATAAATAAAAATATTTGAGTTACTTGTATCGTAAAAAATTTGTCATAAGTCTGCTGTATCATCATTTTAAAACTAAAAAATCACATATAGTCACTAACATACATATGTATCTAAGTAAATGTATATGTACATATGTATGTATGTATGTACAATGTACATATCGAGAGCCTATATTCAAAACACGTCAACTCAAATTTGGTCAAAATGAGTTTCCGATGGCAAATAGCTCCTCTATGCAATCAATATTCATCTGTATTATAAATTTCGAATCAAAAAAATTATTGTTTCCCTGTTTTATATCAATTTTTCTTATTCTGCTATCTCCAAAGTATAATTTTTTTGGTGAAAATAAATGCTAACTCCCATGTAAATTTCCAGTATTTTCAAAAAATTTGTAATTTATAAAAATTACAATAACAAACTTTTAATATATTAGTACGAAGGGTATCCGATAAAAAGAAATTGGTAATGCATGTATAACTTTTAAACTGTTAATCGAATAGAAACATTACGTATGGACCGATTATAGTCAATGACATAAGCTTTCGAAATTGATAATTTGTAGTGACCCTGTTACACTAGAGAGTGAGCTAGAGAGTGCTAAAGCTGACCACCTCGAGATTGAAGAGGCTTTCAGTCAGGCTTATGTTAATTTTTTTAAAGTATTTTAAGTTTTTTCTTGTAGCTTTTCAATTCTTATATCTAGTATTGAGTAAAAGATTTCACAAATTGGTTAAAAAATAAATAAATTAAAAAAAATCATATTTTTTCCGACAAAATATGCTAACTCTAAGAAAATATTTTGTTTTTTGATCGACTAAAACATGCTATCTCATAAAAATACGCAAACCAGTGCAAAATAAAATATTTTTTGCAATCCTATAAATTAGTACATAATTATATTTAAACCATATTATAGAAGGCATATCATTTATTTTTACAATACTAAGCGAATTAATTAGTTTTTTCGCTATACTGAAAAGTTAGCTTTTTTGAGTTGACGTGTTTGGAATATAGGCTCTCGATATGTATATCACACCATATGACTACTTTTACAAATTTCAGTTAAAAAATAATCCCAAACAAACAAATAACTCCAAGAAATACAAGACCGAAAAAAGTGAGACTTTGATCGCAACCGCTCACGTACACAAAAATTTTTATGTGCAACAGAGAGTGTGTGCGCGGTCTGAGTCATTTGATATTTCATTTATGTAAAACCTCTCACGTCACACGTTTTACTAAATTTGCTTATGTTTGTGTTGCTGATAAAATTTGGTCATTACTTTCAATTCTCGGTAAAAGAAACTTCATGAAAGAAACACACATGTTAAAAATAATAACAAAAAAAAAAAGAGAAAAAATTAATAAACAAATACTACTTGAGCATATTGAATTAAAGTCAGGCCCCCTTTTTTATGAAGGTTTCACGACAAAAGTAAACACAAGAAAATAAAACAAACAAAACTACGTACGGCCTGAATAAATAAACCATTGGCAGACACACTTTAAGGCCGTTGTATATATGTATGCATAAATCAAACAAAAATAAAAGAGAATTACTCGTAATAAAACAACAACAACAACAACAAAATACTATAGCTTGCATTTAGTAACTTTGGTGAGCAGGGTTTGCGATGTGAAGCAAACGGGAAGGAATATTTTATTTTTAAACAAAAGTTTAATTGACTTAAGTACATTTTTAATTGATTTTTGGTTTTATTTTCAAATAAAGTTGTTTATTGCAGGAATATGTTTTTCTGTGTATTATATGGTGGTCAACTTAATTTTGAGGTATAGCAAATAACCTTATTTGATAGTCTGGATTCAGTAAATTTTATTACGATAATCGTATCGCTATAGTAAATATAATTAAAATATATCGACTTTGCTTTTCAGTAACATATTTTAGCAATATTCGTTGTCGGTTGGAGGAAAAAAAATTAAATCACAACCTCAAATTCATTGAATTTTTCTGTATTATGGTGAGTAAAATAAAGTAGGACACTATCGTAAAACAGAAATTACGTAATCACATTAAAGTTACCGCAAACGAATAAATATGTAGATAAATAAGACGATTTTCAGTTCGCAAAAAGTTACAGAATCCAGGTGCTGGTCTGAGTAACTGTGAAAAGCTTCTGCTCTATTTGTGAGTTGTAGCTAATAAAAGGGATTTCACCAGTTATTTGGTATGCCAGCTTAAGCGGCCCATACACTACAACAGCATGCACGCACAATCAAGCGATTGAGTGAGTATTCATGCTCGAACCACACAACATACCAGCAAGCTGGTATAATATTCATTTCCCACAAAATTGCGGGAAGGGAGGTTATGGATTGTCACACAGTTTTTGCTGCAATTATTATTGGTATGTTATTAAAATTAGCAGCTTTGTATAACTTAAGTGCTAAAATTCTGTTTCCCATTGAAACAAATTATAGGCCTGACCCACGATATCGACAACGTTCGACTTGTCGCACACTTACATTTGAAACAACAACAAAATATTAAAATTTGTTTTTGTTTTGAATGTAAGTGTGCGACAAGTCGAACGTTGTCGACATCGTGGGTTTGGCCTTATGTTTCAACAAAATATACTTCTTCTAATTTCACCATATACAACACAAGCAAGCTGGTACCATGAGCAAAATATCAAACTCTACCTGACATCGCTACAGCAAACCGTACAATCACACAAAACGCCCATACACGACCAAACCGCATGCATGCTGTTGTAGTGTATGGGCCGCTTTAGCAGTCGAGCTTACTAGCGCCATCTTTGAACACCCTGTCCGCTATATCGTACCCGAGTACACTTCCGTGCCTCGGTACCCAGATTAGTTCCAGGTTAAAATTTCCCGTAGTCTCATGGATAGACATTCGGCATTCCTTAACCTGAATTGACGTACTGTATACATGTATTGTATATTGTATACATATACACTTGGTAGAGATTTGATTTCGGCTTTTCGTGCGGTGAATATTTCAATATCCTCATTGTATATCATTTAGTGACTTAGCCAATTTACTACCTCTTTTATTGCTCAAACTTCAGCCTGATTATCTTGATTGAAATTGATCTTCTATACAAAATGAGGGATAAAAAGTTTCCTACTCACACTTTTATTCAACTTCAATCCGTTTGTGAATATATCAAGCAAGATTTACTTTATTATTAATGCAAGCGTGTCATATTCGCTGAAATATTCTATGGAGAAACGGTTTGGATGAGCACTAGTCTATATATTCCCGAAAATCTCCTAATTGTTCTAATAACAAACTCGTGGCCAGAGACTGCCATTTTTGACGCATTGGTTGCTTGTAATCTAATCACTGAATTCATTGTCAGACTTTGAACCATAATATTAGCTGCCATCCAGTGCTTTGTTGTGAAAAGGATTTTGGCAGCTATGGTGTTTTAATTAGTGCTGGGATACTATCGTTAGTACTATCGGTAGGAAAAAATATCGTTATCGATATTATGCAGTTTCTAACACCTAAGGTGTTATAATATTTATTTAACTGACAGCACAATTTTTCAAAAACTGTCACCTAAAATAATGTTTGTAGATATGTACATATTAAAATAAACATAAGACTATATACTTTCAATAAAACCAAACTAAATTAAAATAGATAATTAAAATAACAAAAATTAAAAATTTTAAAAACCCCCGACTTTTTTCAGAAAAGATGTTATATCTTCTAAACGGCTGGACCGATTTTCTTCAAACATAGCTAAGAACTCTCTCGATCAAGTCATCTTTCAAACAGAAAAAACTAAATGAAAATCGGTCCAGCCGTTTGGCCTGTACGTGGACACAGACAGACACACAGATACACAGACACACAGACACACTACAAACTTATAACACCAATTTTTTTAGTCGGGGGTTAATAAAGGGAAAAAACTAACTGTAACCTGATACAAAATTAGTTATATTTTTCTTGCTCAGGTACAAACGTTCAGTCGATAGTAATATCGATAGTATTGCTAGTGAAATCTGAACTATCGATAGTAGAAAATATCCCGGGATAAGTGGTAGGCCAACATAATATCGCACCATACATTAGGCTTGATCACTGTGGTGAATAGTAATATTTAAGCCACAAAAAGGTAACGGCATACGAGTATATAAAAAAGTTTTAATTTGAAAAAATTGTGTGTCATGCCACATAAATTTTGGGTTATAAAAATACCGTATTCAGATATGTGCCATCCTCAGTATTGATTTCAATAATAAAATATATTTAAATATTCAAATGAACACTTAAGATGGCACATCGCCGAAACCGGTATGCTTATAAACCAAAATTGATGTGGGAAGACAGAAAATCGTTGCAAATAAAAGAAACCACCGTTGGAAGAAGAATACGTCACTCAAATCTTAAAGTATTTTTCATTGTTCCAAGACAGCTTGATTGCCATGACTCTAAGGACCATTATTACAACCTAAAGATAAAGTTTCTGATAGTTAACCTTAACATTAGCTAACGTGAACGATAAGGTGACCATTAATTTTTTTCATTATTACAACTGTCCGATCAAATAAATAATACAAATGATGTATTGTGGCAACACTGGTGTAGATACCGGCTACTTTGACTGTTAAAATGCTTAAAGTTCAATTTGAAAGTTACCATGAGGATAAACCTGCTGTTAGCTTACCAGTCACTTTTACATTAATGTTTACTTGTAATAATCAAAATATATTTACCTGTCAGATAACATCCTAAAATTAACTATTTGTAAGTTGTAATAATGGCCCTAAAGGTCTTGTTAAGTTTTTTTAGCAAAATTTACGTGAGAGTTTACTGTGACTTGTGTCGATACCCTACCTTCCATTTTATACGATTACAAATACTTAAAATTCTTTCTATAATTGCCTTGATGTGTTTCACTTTTCGTTTTGCTTTAACTGTGTCAACAGTTTTATTACAAACTGCCTTCTATCCGTTATTTAACCATGTATTTATTGTTTTTAAGTTTCATCTAAATGTTGGCTTTTCTTATCCAAGTGTTGGTTAGTTGCAACCAGTGTGACCGTTTACAGAATTTATAAAGCGGCATTGAAAAAAGAATTTTTGAAAAAAAAATTAATAAATGGGAATTTTCTCATTTTCTCTTTTAACAACTATAGGAAATTTTTGCTAGTTAATGTATGTAATTGATTTTATAAATTTTCTAACAATGATTCAATCTTCAATTAATTTAAGTTTAACATTTCTTAACGCACTAATAATCCCAAATTCTTATTTTGCTTGTTCAGTAAAATATTTTTTATTAAAAAATGCATTAAAATTGATCATTGAGGGTTTAGCTGGATTCTATGCGTATTTCACTCTTGCTATTGTAGAGAACTTTTAACCGAAAATTTCTTAGAACAACTAGAGATATTAGGTTTGCTCATTTATTAAAAATTATTACGAATCTGTAACAATTGTTACTGGAAAGTGTTCATTAACTCAAAAAGTTTGCAAGGACAGAGCCAGTAAAATTTTTACTTGCAAGAATTATCCAACCAGCTGTTGGCTTACAAAGCGATATGAACTTTAGCCTGTTCAAATCATAAAATATTGAAACAAATGAAGTTCGAACAATAATAATTAAATTAACTGTTGTATGTTTTGTTGTTAAATTAAGTCTTTCAAAAATATCTGAAAAAGGAAAACTGAAAAATGTGTATTTCCTTATTTAAAAAATACGTATGAAAAAAATCATATCTTCTAATTTATTGTTTTTCTTTAATTATGTCACATTAATTAAATTATATTGTGAAACGGCCTTATTTATAAAAATTATTAAGGCTTTATAAATAAAGGCATTTTAAGAAAAATTTTTTTATGAAAATTTGTTTTAATAACCCTTTATAAAGCCTTAATAAGTTTTATAAATAAGGCTGAAAGAATTTTGTTTGTTTCTCACATCTGATCAGAGATGTAAAGTCGCATTTTTGTATTTGTTAATAGAATAAAATTATAAAATTATGAAAAAAAGCATAAAAATATTAAATAATATATCAAACTCTGCAAAGTATTTCATATTAAATGTCAATTTTTAAAAAAATTTATATTTTAAAGCATTATGAAACAAAATACATCATAAAAAGTATAATTGTATCATGATTTCCATCTATGGTTATGATATGAATAAAATTTTCTTGCATTTTTGTACAAGTAAAGCGTTAATTTACTTGTTCGGATCTGTGAGAATAATTTTGTAAATTTCTTGCTTTACTCTCTCGGAAAGTAAATGAACACACAGACCTGTTATGTTAAACTTCCATTTAAACAAATGACAATTCAGCTAATATCATAGTTGAAACAATTTTAATGTCCAATTATTTCTTTAAATCATTATTTAAATTAAATAATTTTTCGTAGCAAAAAGCTCTGCAATTCCTCTTCTGTGGTTTGGCGAACACCATCTTCAGTTTGTAAGGCCGACATTAATACCTAATTCTCACAATATGTTTGTGTTATAATGTAAAGTTTTGCGAATAGAATAATATTATAAAAAATTTATGCTAGGAAAAATTTAACTTTTTTAGCCTCATTTTAGAAGTTACTTTACTTTATCTTATATTTTTTCTCCAGCTTTTGGCAGCTCGAACTTATTATAATTTTCCAATTTCAAGGTACCGCTCTGTATTCTATATTCGACCTTATTGGAATAATAACTCATATACGAGTATGATATATCACCAGAGTTAATAACAACCCGGCAAGAGATAAACACAGAAAAAAATATTATAAAAGGACACCTTAAAAAAACTTTCATATAAATGTACTCGTGATGAACAGCAAAATCATACTTAAATTCTTTTTCTAATTGACTAAAAAATAATCAGTGCATATATGAAATATTTCAAATAGCTGCAGATTTTCCCTTCCCCCTATAAAATTGCATCGAAAGCTTGTGAAGTGCCAATTTGAAATTCTAGTGGCACAATGGTCACGTTGGTTTTACTAGCATGCAAATTCTTTTTTGTTAAGAATTTTATCGAATAAATATACTATGAAGAGTTCAAGTACTCTCTCGTGTCTTCTGCCTATTGTTGTGGTAATGGCTTTGATCAACACACAAACGAGTGTTTATATAGAAGCAATAACAATAAAAACAACAACATAAGATGACTAATTAAAATTGCAAACAAAACAACGTAAGAACACTATGCATGTTACATATCCATTAGTCTCCTGCACAAGACATCTTATAAGAACTTTCAAGACATGAGGGATTTTTCAAATGCTTTACTACAGCGAAATCTTATAAAACAAACGTTAACAACACTGTTTGCAAGAAATTTGTTTGAGTATTGTAGGTATAAGAGTAAAGAAGAAAACACTTCGTGGCTGAAGAATTTGTGATACTTGCTTCTTTCTACGCATGAGCGCGTGTACAAACGTCATGCATGTATGTGTGTATGATTTTTTATTTTTCTGCGCACATGCAAAGGCACACACATCCATTAAAATTAGTTGTATGCGGTTAACCACATAATAGCTTACCATCTACATATTACACACACACACTCAAACGTACAATATGAAAAATAACAAGCATACACTCATCAACAGTACTTCTTTTGAGTGTTTGTTACAAACAAGCAGTCTTGTCGAATTCGCTTGTTAACACTGATATACACGTACACCAATACATCCATCGTGCCTCGCTTATAGTACGACAGCATTTATTATTGGTTTAGTATAATACATGCGACGTGAATACATTTAAAAATCATGATGTATTCACATTTAAAGGCCTTTTACGCAGGTCTCTAGTGTGTACCAGAGAACAGCAATGAGTAGTGCAAAAGTGAGTAGAGTTGAATCATGACTTATAATTTCTTGTACTTATGCGTACTCATACTTATTGCAATGTTGTCTATGCATCATATCCACTCGAAAGTTTGAAGTGCGCATCGAACTCATACTTAAGGCCGTGATTCACTATCCTACATAATAGTGTGATATGCCAAATATGAAATGTGTGCTAAAAAAAAGTGTGATAGTGTAGATTAATAATTCAACTGTGTGACAGATTTTTTTGGCAAGTCGTGCGATTTTAGAAAAATTTATGAAAAATTTCATAAAATGATAGAAGCCTTCAGAGCTGTTTTCATTGTCAGACAGCTGAGAATGTTGTTTTTGCATAATTTTGTATGATAGTTTGGCACCTAAAACACCATTTTGAAGAGATTTTTTAATGTCGGTCAGACTTCTGCAAGATTTTCTTGTGAATGAATCGTGCGATCGTGTAGGATAGTGAATCAGCGCCTTTAGCAACACTTATTACGTTATTTAGTTATTTTGACTCTCCTTAACTCAAGGCCTATGGACGATGCAAAATAAGTATGATTCACAATGCAAACTTCGCATACGAACATTAAAGTTCTCATTATGAGGTTATGTGTTTCTCTGTTTTTTTTTTTTTGTTTGTTTTATTTTGCAGGAATTGAAAAACAACCTTAATGACTAAAATTTTAAATAAACCTACAAGCATGAGTTGAATGAGCCGAATTAATGTGAGTAGCATAAGTATTTTCCTGAAATTAGAAATCAAACTGAGATCATTCATGAGTGTGTGTGTAGGTAATATGACTATGATGTCGACGTCGCATTCATATGTATAAATTTCAGCCTAAACTTATGAATCAATGTAATCGTGAATGTGCGTAAATCAAAATAGTTGAGTTTAAATGATGTCTACTCACTTATATTTAAAATTTCATGAGTCAGTATGAATAGCGAAAAAATAATTCATTGCCGATCACTGGTGTGTACTCGGTATAAGATCAGAGTAGGATTGATTGCATAGGTAGAGTATTTTCGCTATCGTTGCTGCGATAATAGCCTAACACTTAGTCGGGTTTTGAAATCATAATTTTTTAATCTCTCTCATACAAAATCAAAACTTGAGCAATAAAAAATGATGCGGATGACAAAAACTGACTAAATGGAGCGTGCGTTACTATTGTAAGTGATTAAACTCGAAGGACCATCAGTAAAGTTAAGACCTTAATTAACCATTTATTTGCAATAACCTCTGACCTGTGATAAGGATTTTAGTTTGTTTATTTAGAACAATTGTGCCCAAAATAAATTTTATTTAAGAAAAAATTTACTACATTTAAGTAAAATTAATTAAATTTCGAATTAAAGAATAACAAAAAAGGTAATTCCTTCCACATAATATATTTTTCTCTAGAATATAATTCAATTTTTGATTAGTTTGCTGTCATTGTGTTATTATTAATTAAAATGTCAATTTTTCCAGTGAATTGTTAAATCTTTCCATTATCCATTTTTTTAGTATTCTTATCAACATTCGAGCACTTGTTGTGGTTTGCCATATAAACGCACTTGTGATAGACAGTACAGAATAAATATTTGTTTTATCCTGTAACCAAAAGGAGAAATAAATTGAGTGTTCTCAATGTGATAACACACACACACAACAACACACGCACACGCATAAAAGCACTCACACATACACATGACAGTTAAATTATTTTTCTTTCTATGCAGTTTATTCATGCAGAAATTTTTAAAATAATCAAAAGGAGTGTAAATTTGGGTGTTTTTATTTCATTGCAACTTTTTTCTATTATGTATGTATTGGGCATAGCTGTTAAGTAATGATTAGTAATCGTAATGATTACTAATTTGATTACTTTTTTTTAAAAGGTGAAGTAATGATTAAATTACGATTATATTCAGTTTCGTACTTAGTAATCGTGATTACGATTACTAATAATGGAAAAGTAATCTGAATTACTTGAAATTACTACAAAATAATCAAAAAGAATCAAAAGAATTAAAAAAATAACCCAATTACTTCTAAGGATTACTTTTAATTCTTTTTGATTATTTATTAATTTTATTGCATTTCACTTATATTAAAATTTAAAATATTTAATAATTTGACAAATGAGCAAAAATTTTGAGGAAAGCTTGAAAGATATCTGTCTGTTGATACATTTTTATAGTCTTTCAAAAAATTGGCGTGTATACGTTTTTTTTTGTGATTTTCAAAAACATATTTTGTCATTTTTAAAAACTCTGTGAATAAATAATTTGTTAAAAGTCTGTGAATAAGATAAGAAGTTTGTGGCTGTTCAAATTGTGTGGTTTGAAGTCTACTAACATTTTTTCGAAGCGACTATGAAATGCAAACAGACAATGCTTAACCACCAGCAAAAAATTTGACTTTATGTTTTTCTTTATATTTTTTTCTCAGATTGATATTATTAATGTTGTTATATAAACGAATATGTTAAAAATTTCTTAAACAAAAAACATCTAATTATATAAATTTCTTTAGAAATTTTTCAAAATAAAGTAATCTTAATTCAGAATGTTTGAAAATAATCAAAAAGAATCAGAAGTAATCTTTGAAAGTAGTCGGATTACTTTTTGATTACTTTTGATTCTTTTTGATTCTTTTGTAGTAATTTCAAGTAATTCGGATTACTTTTCGATTATTAGTAATCGTAATCAATTATTTATCAGAAATTCTTTTGTAGGTAATTATATAATCATTACGATTCTTTTTAAAATTTAATCTAATTGATTACTAATCGTAATCGTAATTTAACAGGTATGGTATTGGGTTAGTAATAATTAGAAAACTGTCAAGTACGAGAGGAATTGGATACAAGTGGCTAGTGTCTATAGAATGTTCTCAAAATCACATTTCATCAAATTGAAAAAAAAAATATTTCTGCTACTTTATTATTTGGCGAAATACTTAAATAAATTATCCTTTTCAAAAGATAAATCCAGTAGCCATATTGAGAAAGGGAAAGTAACAGGATTCTGGGTTCACATTGCGTCGCAAGTCCCAAAAAGTTAAAAATTACTAGACCATGAAATTTATATTATTTTATTTTGCAATTCTGTCGGAAAACAGACATTTAATTTAACCAGAAAAAGAGGTGCGCTTTTCTGTCAAGCAGTCTGACCAACTTCATTGCTTATGCAGAAATTCTGAAAGAATTCGGTGACTACTGTCCGCTGAGTTGCAACACCCCTAATAATGCACACTCATGCCTGTGCATGCATGTATGTATATTAGAGAGCTGCGTAAACAGTCTTGAAATGTAAAAACATCATGATTTTTAAATGTATTCACATCGCATGTATTATACTAAACCAATAATAAATGCTGTCGTACATGCACGGCGTTTGTACACGCGCTCATGCGTAGAAGGAAGCAAGTATCACAAATTCCTCAGCCACGAAGTGTTTTCTTCTTTACTCTTATACCTACAATACTCAAACAAATTTCTTGCAAACAGTGTTGTTAACGTTTGTTTTATAAGATTTCGCTGTAGTAAAGCATTTGAAAAATCCCTCATGTCTTGAAAGTTCTTATAAGATGTCTTATGCAGGAGACTAGTACACACTATGGCATTTTGTGACATGGCAATGATGTGTATTAGAGGCAATATTTGTCATTTCCGAAATTTTTGTTGTGTGGCATTTCTTTCCATATAAAATATATAATGTCAACGGCGTTGCACATATTTTGCAAACGACACCACAAAATGACAACACAAGAAATGCCAGATGTGTACTCGCCATTAGACCAATATTCTTATGCTTACATCCCTATTCCTTTAATGACTAAAAACCCAAAAAACCGCCAGTCTGACAAGGCTGTCAGCTGTTAAATATCTGTTATACGAACTGTCACTTTCTTAGTTAAACGTTTGCCATTTATGAATATGAATCGTTTAACAACGGAGGAATGCGTGAAAATAGATAAAATTCACTGAAAAATTGGTGTTCAAACATGGCCACTTTTCGATTATTATGGGTGATTGTGCTCGTCATAGTCGACCTACTGTGCAAGGATTATAAAAAGCAAGATTATAAAAAAAATTTAAGAGACTACACCATTTCCAGTTGTATTTCAGAAGTTTCCAATTGTTTTTCAGAAATTTCTAATTATCGTTCAGAAGTTTCTAATTATAGTCCAGAAGTTTCTAATTACACTTCAGAAGTTTTGAATTATGTTTTAGAATTTTCTAATTGCATTTCAGAAAATTCTAATTGCTTTTCAGAAATTTCTAATTGTTTTTTAGAATTTTCCATTTGTATTTCAGAAATTTCTAAATGTATTTCAGACTGTTATGTGGATATATTATTTGTGTACACCTATTTACATTTTATAAAATCTAATCATTTCTAAGTATTGTATGTTAACATATTTTCAATAATATATATATATATATATATATATATATATACGTATATTGTGCGAAAACCAAGTAACCTATACTTTTTTTGTTGATATTATTAAAAATATATCAATAATCATTTTCTACATATTTATACATAAATAATATATATATGTATATGGTGTTGCAAGTGCTGTATTGAATAATATACATAATATACATTTTAATTATACATTTATTAAGATGGAACAACAAAGCATGTGCGGAATATGTCACAATAAAGTAGTGTAATTCCTACACATATTCAGTTCACTTTCGACAGTTCGTCGTCGACAGATTCTAAAATACGTGCGAAGAAATATCGTTTTCAGTAATCGATATTATGTTATCTCTTATAAAAACATAAACAACATTCAAAACAGCTGACTTGTATGCAGAAAAAGTTGAAAACAAAAAGGGATTTAAGAAGCAATTTAAAGAAATAATTAATAAAAAAAAAACTTAACAGTACAAGTGCTAAGTAACATAAAAAGAAACAATAAACAGTAAAAGTGAAATTAGTTACTTCTTTTATTTGTTTTAAAAACGTATTTACATCTTTGAAGAACTTAAAGAAAACTTAATTGTCTTGTAGAGCCTGGCTGAACGCCATTAAAGCTTAATTAACAGTGGTAGACACTATATAAACACTTCGTATCTCTTTTTTCTTTATTTACTTAAACTTAACGCGCTAAAATTGGCGTCGAACGAATATGACATTGATCATGTCGACGAAGTATTTTAGAATACCTCAAAAAGTGAAAGATGCGCGTATTTGTGGTGAAAGTGACTTCCCGAATAGACCTAATTGTTTATTTAAAAAACCCCAAAATTTTATACAGAATAATATATATAAATATCAGAAATAAAAATGGAAAATTCTGAAATACAATTGGAAGTTTCTGAAATGTAATTTTAAAATTCGGAAATGCAATTAGAAATTTCTAAAAAACAATTAGAAATTTCTGAAAAGCAATTAGAAATTTCTGAAATGCAATTAGAAAATTCTAAAACATAATTGGAAACTTCTGAAGTGTAATTAGAAACTTCTGAACTATAATTAGAAACTTCTGAAACATATTTAGAAATTTCTGAAAAGCAATTGGAAACTTCTGAAATACAACTGGAAATGGTGTAGATGCGTTAAACATTTGGTCAGGCACTGCCGGAAATATAGCTTCGGTCAGTGAAAGTTCGGAGGATAATTCTGAGAACCGCTACGATAACCGACATTTTTTTTGGCATCAATTGAAGATTATTAACTGAACGATATATGGTTTCCACGATATCGACAACGTTCGAATTGTCGCACATTTATATTTGAAACAAAAAACAAATTATTAAAATTTGTTTTTGTTTTGTCCGCCGGAGTCATATGGCTTGACGCCGTTAGAAATTTTTTGTGATGCTACGCCAAAGACCGTGTCAATGTGGGCAATCGCCTATCGTTGTTCGTCAAGTTATCGCCGAAAAATTAATAACGCTTTAGTTTTACGAACTGTGACCGCAAAATTTTCAATATTTTTGTAGTGACCAATTGTTAAAATAACGGGCTATAAAAACAACACCCTCTATTATGTAATTACTTATGTATTTATATAGTCTGTAGTATTTCCTGCTTGTTTTATTAAAAAAATTGTGTTATTTCTCTTTTTGAAAAAGAAGCAACAAATTGAGACATATTTCTCCTTATTAACACTGTAACGGATGGATGTTGTGGTAAATCAATAGCGTCCGTCTAAAAATGTAAATTGAAAATGATTTTAACTGCAAGCACAGTTTCAAGGATTTAGATGCTTCTTAATGCCGTAAGCCGGAAATTGTTGATTTGTAATATTAAATGAGATTCCTTTTTCTTTTAGCTTTCTGCATAAATTTCTTTTCTTCTTATTGTGGCTGTTGGTTTGTTTGCCTTGTCATATCAAGTCATTTGCTGGCATGAACAGGCGGAAGTTAACAATGACAACAGAAATCTCATGTAAAATTTTCTATTTTTATATGCAAATGAATGAAGGGATCTAAATTTAATATTTTTATATATCGCACATTAAATCATAAACAGTCACAACTCATGAAATACCGGATGTTCAGCAGTTGCAAGAAACTGTTGGTACTCTAACACTGCAATCAAAAATAAATTTTTGCGATCGTAGGGATTTGTTCAGTGGACTGGTTTATGAAAAAATAAAACCATTTTTATAATTTTTAGCTGTGACTGTTTATAATTTAGTGTGCGATAATTTCATACTAATGTTTAAAAACACAAAATTGTATCTCATACATATGTACTAGGGATGCCAAAAGGGACTAGATTTTTTAAAAGCCGGGATTCGGGATTTTGAATTTAAAAAAACGGGATCCCGGGACGGATCGGGATTTTTCGAGATTTTATAAACTAAAATATATTAGATAATCTCATTTATTAGCTTTTAGAATTATAATTTATTATTAATGTAAGTATAAGTATTAGAAAAAATTCTTAATTCATGAAAAAAAGTTAAATTCATTACAGAACCAAATAAAACATTTTTAATGTATTATTGGTAGGAACAATTTAAAGTAATATGGAAGTAATATTTGTATATTAAGTCGTATCTCTTAAGAAACTTCTTAAAACAATTAATGCATCTAGGGTGGCAGCCGGCAATCGAGATCTTATTTTAGTGCAAACATAAGCTGCTGACGAAAAACAACGTTCGTTTGGTATTGTAATTGCGCTATGAAATAAGGCCCAAGGAAATAACGCCCAAATAAGAAATGAAATAAGGCCTAATAAAATAAAACCCAAAAAAATTAATTGAGGCAAAGAGCAAATTTATGAAATAACACCCAATATAAATGAAATAAAGCCCAATTATAAATTCCTTAATTTTGTTGGGCTTTATTTCATTTTCCTATTTGGCCGTTATTTCCTTGGGTTTTATTTGATAGCGCCAAGCGACAACTCTTTTTGTGGGCCAAGGAAATTAGTAATTTTTAGTATTTTTGGTTGAGATGCAACCTTCTCATGTCGTTTTTCTAGCTGAATATCATGGGTCTATAAAAATATTTAAAACATTTTATTTCAAATATTTATCTGACAAAGTATACTTACATTAATATGTGTCAAAAGACCTTTGAACCTAGAACCTCCATAAAGTTTTTAATACCTTTTTGCAAAATTTGCTTTTTGCGTGCGTAGTTCCATTATCATCCACTAAAAAAAACACCAAACCGAGCTTCCGACTTTGTTTTGTGTGGTACAAAATTCAATACTAATAATTTTTTCGTCTACGACTTCTTTTTATAACCAGTAAAAAGAATTTGATTCATGGCTACTATGATTAAATTTCAAATATTCAAAATTATTTTTAACTGGGAAACTCATGTTTATTTACAAACGTAAACATAGTTGCATTTAATAAGAAAAATTTCAGATTTTTAATGTTACCGAAATTCCGGGATTTCTGCTTAAAAATCCCGGTATTCGGGATTCAGTTTTTTAGAATAATCCCGGGTTTTCGGTATTCGGGATTTCGGTATTGGCATCCCTAATATGTACAAATGTATTTCTAAAGGACTTTTCTACATATGGTAAAGGCTCTACTACTTCTAAAGTTTAGCTAAAGGCTCACTCACATAATACTGTGAGAAGCAACAGACTTACCTAACCGAGCTAAAAAGTAAAACAGAGAAAGGAAATAATTAAAATTTTAAATTGTAATATTAATTTAAGTCTTTGTAATATTCCATTAAAAGCATTGCAATATTGCGTATATTCAAAAATTATTTTTATTAAAACTTATTGCAATTGCATAAAAATTTTTTAAGCAATTTAAAAGCAGTTCATCTTACCAAACTGCCAAGCTTAAAAATATATATATCGAGCCATAACCGCTAAAATAGATTAAGGGACACATTTTTTCGACTACGGTTTTTAACGAAAATCGACTATTTACGATCGCTAATAATCGATTTTGGTCAAAAATTGAAGTTCGAAAACTATGTCGCTTGAGCTATTTTGGCGGTTATGGCACCATATACGGCCCTTCTCACAATGTACGACTAAAAGCTAACAGAGACTTTAACGGCAAGTTTTGTAGGAAGAATTGTAAGTTAAAGTTCACGTTAACTCTTAATCATACATTGTGAAAAGGGACGTTAATTTATTTATTTTGTCACAGCAATAATAAATTCTTTCAGTAGAAAGTATTTTATTAATTTAATGAATTGATACTAAATAAAAAATTATAGATAAAAACGTCTATGACATATCAGCGTGATATATAAAAGCAGAACATCGTCATTAAAAGATGGTAGGTGGTATACACTATTCCACATAGTCACGGTATTATTAACCAGGTACCACCGGAACTACAACAAAATTACAATAGCTAAAAACGCACAGAAATGTGTCAAAAACAGATGTTTTTTGTTTTTAAGACAGGACAGGACTGTTAAAGAACAATTGCAGATTATAATCATTCAATGTTGGCAATCAGTATGTAATTACACATATAGGGCCTGTGCCAAACGGTAGCAAGGTACTTGTGTAAGTAAATTTTTGATACTTCTGAAGTGAAAAAAATTTCACTAGCCTTGGGGGCTGGTAGAATTTTTGACACAACAGATAAATTTTTGACAAGCAGCAAATACGAAGCATGGTATCATAAAAGGTAAAACGGCTTGCAGTAAAATTTTTGCTTCGCCGCCGCAGCAATTTTTTCATCAGCTATTTTCTATGCTAAAGCGAATTTATCGAAAAAATATCATTTGGTACAGCAGAAAAATGAAATTTTTCCCCATATGCAACTATTTTTTTTCCATAGTACTTTTCTACCATTCGACACACGCCCATAGTGTGTAATTTCTACATTAATGTCGGTTATTAGATTCATGCACTCAAAAAAAAAATTCTAATTAAAGCTTTGGAAAATTTTCTAAATTTGAGTAAAAAAAAGTTGTCATATGGCGCCAAAGCTGTTTTTTACTGGAAACCAGCAAAATATTTACCAAATTTATAGTTCATTAATGAACTAGTTTATAGTAATTATCAGGGAAACCGCAAATATGCAATTGCATGTTTTTTCTCGTGTGACGTATAAATGCGTATATAAGATATTTATCCACTTCAGAACTTTTAATGAATTTTGGCTTCGATTTGTTAGTGCATATTTTTACATATTTTACCCTTTAAAGCATATTTTTGCATTTTTCAGTCTTACACGCATATTTTTAGCATATTTTTGCAGTTTTAGAGCATAATTTACGCTTTTAAGGCATATTTTAATACTTTATAGAATGAATTAATTTTTTTTAATTTATTTTTCGCCATATAAATATCATTTTCAATATTACATCTAGTGTATACATTTTTCTTATGTATTAAGCAGATACTACAGACGTTAGTTTCAATAAAAATTTAGTTTTGCATTTGTGACGGGCTCTACCCCGAGTAGACGTTGAATGAACATTGTCAATTTATAAAAGTTTATTTAGATGTGACAGGCAACGATTTTTATTTGAAGGTCTAGGTCAATATTTTATTGTTTATTGCAATAAAAATTATAATTAACAAGCTTGTCTTATTTATCCAAAATGCAGTTCCAAAGTTTTAATTCTGATATCGATATCTGCTTTGAAGTTGAATTAAATTTTTACGGGAGTATCAAAAAAAAAAAATTTAATTCACTATATGCTTTGGTCAAAATTTGTATGGCAGTTTCGTTTTAAAATACTTTTCAAACCCAAATTAATTTTTTATTGTCTCCTTTTTTGTTTATTTTATTTTTGTCTTATTTTTAACCCCCGACTAAAAAAGGGGTGTTACAAGTTTGTAGTGTATGTCTGTGTATCTGTGTGTCTGTCTGTGTCCACGTACAGGCCAAACGGCTGGACCGATTTTCATTTAGTTTTTTCTGTTTGAAAGATGACTTGATCGAGAGGGTTCTTAGCTATGTTTGAAAAAAAAATCGGTCCAGCCATTAGGAAGATATAACATCTTTTCTGAAAAAAGTCGGGGGTTTTAAAATTTTTAATTTTTGTTATTATATATGCAAACGTTGTTGAATATTTGAATTAAAAATAAATTTTCATTCACAACAGAACCAATTTATTTTATTTTTAAGAGCATAGTTTTTAGTTTTTAGTGCATATTTTCAAGTTTACAGTGCATATTGAATGCGCATAAAATACTTTTTTTACAGCATATTTCTGGTTTCCCTGGTAATTATATTTTTATATTTAAGTAAAATTTTTCTAAAATTAAGTTAAATTTTCCCATAAAATTCGGAGCTTTGCAAAAAGTTTTTTCATCTTTGAACTCAAATTTAGTAAATTTTTTTTATGTCTTTATTTCTGGTACGTTTTTTATTTTTCATTAAATTCTATACCACATGGTATGTTTTTTATTATATCTTCGTATTATATTCTGTATTAATTCACCATACATACATATTAGCCCAATTCACAATCTTGGGCAAATGGTCTTGCATCGTTGCATATACTATACCATTTTGCACATGCTACGATGCCAGACCATTTGCACAAGATTGTGAATTGGGCTATTAATTCCTTGAGAAGAGACAAGTACTGAACCAATTGCCTAACAGGGCAGCCTGAATAAGCATTGGAATTTTTGAGTTTTAAAATTTTATTTTGTTTACAAAAAATATATATTTCAAGTTCAAATATTCCTTGGAAATATGACAAATTTTCTTAAATTTTTTGCTTGATGCAAATAAAAAATATATTCTGTAATTTAAAGAAAAAATACTTAAAACTGGTAAATATTTTTCTAAAATTTATAATAACTTTTTATATCTTTCACGTTAGTCAAATTTGATGAACTAATCATGAGTAAGTCATTTCCTAAAATAAATTTTTTGATTTAAAACGAGATTGACTAGTTCTTAGGATACAATTTCCCTAACTTTTTAAACCATTTTCCAATTTTTGGTAAATATTTCCTTTAAGCCAGTGAGCTTGTCCTTGAATATGACAATTTTTGTGTGTATTTTTGTGAACTATTTTTAAGGATATGAAATTTTTATTTTTTACTCATATTAAGTAATTTTTACCAGATTCTTGTAAAAGTTTACTTAAAGCCAGATTTTGTAAATAGAAACGTTTTTTTTCGTTTCAAAATTTGTATGTAAAAAATATTTTTTGAAACGAATTTTCGTTATTTTTCATACAAATTTGTAACGTTTAGAAACGAAATTTTTTACAAAATCTGCCTATTAAACTTAGAAAAAATTACTTAAATTTAGAAAATTTGTTTACTTAAATTTAGAAACTTTTTTCCTTAATAATAGTATATGTCTCTTTTTGAGTGTGTGTATTCTGTAAGTAATTTTACTTTGGGTTATATTTTTTCTAAATTTTCACCGACACAAAAGATGTATAAAAAGCCAAACTGTAGATTTGATATCATTGCAATGTGCGATGATAAGAAAATTCTTTCAAAATGACGTAGTATATGGCATACACCTGTTTGTATTGCGACTTTTGGCGCCTAAAAGTGCCTTACAAACAAAGTCTGACACATTTCTCTACAGCTCACATTTACCTGCTGGGCATGTGGTGGTACCTGGTTCATTTTACCATGTACATAGTCGAAAATACAACCTTCGTAAGATGGAGTGTATCAAGATTTTCAAAGGACAATAGCAATCCATTATATCAGGCTTATATTATTTCAAAACTCGTATGATTATGATAAACGTGCCATAACGCTATAACCATAACCATAGAAATCAGCTATTAGAAATATGTACATATTTGCTTTCTTGTGCCTTTTTTGATTTTTAAATCCGAAAATTTTTTGGTGACTTTTGATTTATATTTATGTTTTTCAGTTATCTTAATTTATTTTTCTATTAAATTGATCTATTTTAAATTTTGTGGTTAAAAAGTGAATAACGGAGAGCTGGTGAAAGTCTTGCACTTAATAAACAAATTAAAACATGTGGTTATCGCATAAGTAAAGCTTAAATTAGACGCGACATGCCATAGCCATAACCAAAATGTAATTGGTTTATGTGATTATGGCGAGTCACCTATAAGCAAATACAGTGTTGCCCATTAGTTTGTTTCGAACAGTTATGGTTACTGCATTTCTAATTTAAGTGTAAAAGCCCAGGCACATAGAAGCTGTTATGCGTTAAAGTTCGACTTTTGCAACTGACAGCTAAGTCGAAATATGTGGTCTGTTATGAGATCTGGGTCCTAACCCCTAGTTTTTAACTTAAAAATTAAGTAGGTATTTGGCTAATTTTTATTTAAAATTAAGTTGTAATTAAATACGATTTCATTTTTTCAGTGGTTAATTAAAGTTATTATTAAATTACGTTGAAAGTACGGCAGGCAGCACTCAAAAATATCCAAATATTATGGAAAGCTTTCCAAAGAACAGCTGTTTAACATAAACAAAAAAGTTAGGTTATCAAAATGCAGAAAATTAAAATTGCATAAAAACACATTTTATGAAACCAGCGGAGCATCAGAATGCATTTTTCTATTTATTTATAACATGATATGAAACTATTAATTTTTTATGTTATGTATTTATACAAATTAAACGAAATTCGTCCTAATACGACCACATGATGTTTTCAACCCAACCACATGATGTTCATGTGTATGTTTGCAATAAACACACACATGCATAAAAACATATGGTGCGCTCATAAAACTTAAATAATACTTAATTACACAAGGTTGGGCATTTAATTATTATTTAATTATGCACTCAAAAACACAATTTCGTATTTAATTAGAACTTAAAAATAATTAAAGTTTGATTATTAAGTTAAGAAATGGGCATAATTCTCGCATTCGATTGCGAGCGAGTTATTATTACTCGAATGTTCGAGTTTTTTAACTTTTGGAATTTTCGCATTCGGTTTCGAATAACACATATCGGAATTTCTAATGACAGCATTCGATAACGTGCATACATTCGAATGCAACCGTTCGTATTTTTACTCGCAAGCAAAAAGGCATTCGAAATCATTTTTAACATAGAAAAAGCGAAGAAAAGGAAAATGTATGTTCAATATTTGACTTATTTATTTATAAATGAATGAATGCACAAATGTACGTATAAAAACACAAATTAAAAAATTTCTAATTAGTGTTTTTTATGGGAATTGTTACAATTTAAGTTTAAAATTTTTAAACGCACTAATAATCCCAAATTAATATTTTACTTATTAAGTAAAATATTTTTTTATTAAAAATACATTGAGATTGATTATTGAGGGGTTTAGCTGGATCCTATGCACATTTCACTGTTGCTAATGCAGATCATCAGGGAAGGGAACCTTTGTCCAAAGCTTCTTAGAACAACTAGAGTTATTATATTATAAACTTTCATTTAAACAAATGAGAAGCTCAATAACAAATAACAAAGTTGAAACAAAAACTCAATAATCAACATGTTTTTTATTTTCTTACTTTACTATTGCTACATTGGCTGACTTTTTTCAGCTTCAAATTGTAGTCGTAAGAGTATGTAAAAGAAAATAAATGTAAATAACAACAACAGCTATTTAAGAATAGAGTGTTGCCACACAAGTATTTTTTTGACCGGGTGCAGTCAAGTTAATAATTAGTGTTTTTTATGGGAATTGTCACAATTTAAGTTTAAAATTTTTAAACGCACTAATAATCCCAAATTAATATTTTACTTATTAAGTAAACTATTGTTTTTATTAAAAATGCTATGCGCATTTCACTGTTGCTAATGCAGATCAAAGCTTCTTTCTAGTTGAGTTCAAATATAACAAAGCACACTGACTTGGCAAATAATAAAATAAAATATAAAAAAATCAACCAACTCTGGGAGCATCTAAATAAAAAATTAACTGCTTCTGGTCAAACCAATAAAAGAATCGAAAATGTAGCTAGTGCTCTATTCTCTAAATTTACACTAATTTATTATTATTAAGTTATTAATTAAATTAAAATGAAAATAACATTTATGTATATTCGTTTCTTTTTTCTGCATATAAGTACGTGTGTATGTACGTACATACATATGTTTTTGCACACATACACATATACAAACATATGCTTGTGCTTACAATTTATTCAGTGTTGTAAAATGAATTTATATATAAATATATTTGCCTTTTTCCAACACTGAAACAAAAACTCGATTCGCTTGGTAACGAGTGACATCATCCGAAAATTTCTAGCCATCGAAATTAGTTTCTATTCTAATGCAATTCCGATCACGAGTGCAGGAATTAGGCCCCTGTTACATTCAGTTCGTGTCCGTCAACGCAAAGTAAAAAAATGGGGAAATTTTTAATTTTTGCCTACGTTTAATAGTTTGAGAGATATTGGTTGGTTTTTTTTTTTTTTTTTGGTACGTTTTGATTTATATTTTTTTTTTGTTTTTGTTTTGTGGTAGCAAAAATAACATAATACAAAATCAATAAACGAAATAAATGAAAAAAAGTTTAATAAATAAAATGGAGAAACAATCTACTGAAGCTGTTCAAATTCTTCCGTCATTAAAGTACTCATTGTGCCAACCTTCTGTGTTGTTTCGTTAATGTCAGTTGAAAAGGGCGAAGTTTTACGTATGACGGATTATATGTGCCTGATTCTTAATAGTTATATTGTTTAAGCAATAGTTGTAGCTATATCGCTATGATATGGTACATCCGATTGAACCTTAAATAGCTGTCTACACTGCGAAGATAGCAGTCAACAGCATTTGTAGTCATGTTCTTGTGTAGTCTCTTGTAGTATATGTGTTTATGTAGTTACGTGTTTTTCGAATTTTTCGAAGAAAGAGCTTTATTTTAAATATTTGAAGGGCTCAAATTCACAGTCTTTAGTTAACTAATGAAGGTGGTTTAAACAATAAAATTTATAATAAAAATTGTTAGTTAAACCACGGGATTTAGTTAGCTATAGACTGTGAATTTGGACCTATGAGTCATTATTACAACTTAAATTTAGTTAAAAGTAGGATTTTATTGGACCAGTTAGGCTTTAACTTAAAGCTCACTTTAAGTTAAGGTAATATTGCACAAACGATAAAACTTTTATACGTCCGATAAAACACTACTTTTAGCTAAACTTAAGTTGTAATAATGGCCCTAAGAGTTCTTATCAAATATATTTTATTTTCCAGTTACTTCTTTGGAATTTAAAAACTGGGTCAAATATGGAAGATTTTGTTTAAATCGATGTTCAGAAAATTCGAAAAAAAAATTAATTTAACTCCGAAGATATCTGTGAATTAGAGTTTTAGAATTCTCAAGGAGTAATAGAAAATGCATTTTTTTTTTTTTTTTTTTTTTTTGCTAAAGTGCGCACTATATTAATCGATCGGTTATGGATAGCAACCGAACTTCAGTTGTCGTGTTAACGGGCAACACAACTGAAATTAAAATTTGTATTATGTAATAACAACTTTTCCCAGTTATCAAAAAGTTATCAAAAATACCATTATGACAGATTGGCAACTGAAAATAGTGTCAACCAAGCTTAAAAATATTTGAAATATAAGTACTGCAAGGAAAATTATTGAGTAAGAGTTTTTAAAAACTTATTTATGACAAAGATGATTAATTCTTAGAAATTATTTTTTAATGAAGAGAAGGAAGTAAACAAATTCAAATCCTGGCAAAATTCAAATCCTGTAGAACTAGCGGCTCTACTAAATGTTATTGTTTAAAATAAGTTTTGACAATCTCTTTTTTTTTAATTTGAAAGATATTTTCTCTAAAAATTCAAGGAAGAGATTTATAAATAAAAACAATATTGTACTTATTTCTTAATTTTTCCATATTTTTGCTTTAAAACCTAAGAAGCAATTAAAAGCAATCAGTTGCCATCCGTAATACCATTTTGGCAACTAGCAATGCAGCTATAGTTCGGTTGCCATTAATTTTTGAATTGAGCCATGAAGCATATTCACATAATGTAAATTAAAAAAAAATCGCTTCAAAAAACTCAAACTTGGAATGTTAAAAAAATGCACTAAGGGATATACAAATTATAAGCAGTGAAAATAGCCACTTGAGCACTAGAGAATACTTGATATGGATTCGTCTTGCACTAAATATTTTTATTTTATAACTCGCAGAAATTTAAGTAGATGTTCTAACATGCACAAACATATAAGAAACTCGTATTATTTTTCTAAAAACAAATTGGTAAGCAAAAAAGCAGTTTAATATAAATTGGCAGCATCTATTTATTTTAAATTTTAATATTTAAATAATCGTTTCTTTCTTAAATTTAAAAACTTACTCATCAGTTTCCTCCTCGGATATGGAGTGACTGTTACCAGTCAATAGCATAGACATGTTGTAATTAAAAATTTTGAAGCTTTACCTGTAAGCAGACAATGAAATGGAAATTTTATTAACAAAAATATTGGTAAAAGAACATTTCTTGAATATAGAAATTAAAGAGAGTAAATGAAAAAGTATTTTAAATTTTTTTAAGTATTTGCAGTAAAATAAAATTAATATTTGCAATATTTTATTTGTTTTATTATTATTTTTTTTTTCTTTTGACATATTCAACAATTCATTTTAATTTAATGTATTTCTGTACTTGCAAAACTAAATATTTCCTGCTCTTTTCACTTTATGATAAAAACAAAAGCACATCAATAAATTTTATTTTTCAGAGAAACATTTTTCTTTATCAACAAATTTGAAAACATGATAAATTACTTTATGTTGGAATACTTTGGTTTATTATTCTTATATTTTATGAAATAAATAAAACTGTTGCGAGCAAAATAAGTTTTTATTTTCCTTGAAGCAAGGATAACACCGACGTGATGCCAGCAACCAGGACATGTGTTCATTCCTTTTTTTTAATTTATTTTAGAAAAAAAAATATTTTTATAGTACGGGGTATTGCAACAAAACTTGTCATTTAGAAAATAGCCCGCCATTTTGACAGTTCTGATGACTCCAGCTTTAACTAAACGCCAGATGGGAAATAGTAAAAACTACGACCAAATTAAGTTGAGTTGAGAACCTTACTAGGGGCATAAGTTTAAATATAGAAAGTGCTTATTGAAAAACCCTTTATTAAACACAAATTTACTCTACAAGAAACAAAATATTTAAAGACAAAAAATTAAGGCCAAGAGTTGAAAGCAACTACAAATGACGTGTTACAATCAAGTACAAGTTTTCCCATGAAAAATAATTTCTTTTAAACACATTTGCATTGCTTAGTCCTTGGTACAATTTTAAAATGAAAATATCATCCACCCAAGTTTGGTTATATGCCCCCTGTAAATCGATTTAATTCTCTTTAATATATCCAAGCCAATTGGCAGGTCATGTTTTGCAACCCATTTTTTGCAAAACGCAACATAAATTTGTCTTTCTTTACTCCCATACCAGGAAATTTATGCGAAACTATTAGAGTAGAACTATAGTTTTTCCAATAAACCTTTGACATTTTTGTTTTAATAATCCTTCCATACACCAGCTGAACTTTAATGGTCTGTGAAGTGGATAAAAAAAATAATGAATGAAGAACAAAATCCTGCTGCTTCTTTTACTTCATGTCGTTGTGGATGATTAATACTCTATGCATAATTTATGAAGGAGAAATATACATAATTATTATTATTATAATAGGACAAAGCGGAGTTGGATTTGAATAAAATAACGTCTTCATGAGATTGTTCCATATGTGGCAGTGCATTTAAAGGACTAATATTGTTCTTTATTAAGAAAATGTAGTAATAATTTAGTAAAAATAACCTTCCCAAGAATTCAATCCAGTGATTGTGATGAAATAGTTGTGAAACTTCTTGTCATTTTCTTATTTTAATACAAACATTAAAAAGGTATATATATAAAGAAATGATACTAATCTGATACAAGGATACCAGAGCAATCCCAAAACTATACAACCACAGAAAAAACAAAAAATTAGGAACATTTTTCTTTGTTTCTCAACATAATCTGCTTTTAGCTCGATACACTTTTTCCAGTGATGTTCAGTATCTTTTATGCTCTGCTAATCGTTGAAACTGTCCATCTTCTTAAAATAGCCATCAACCGTACGCACAGAAAAAATAACAATGTAAAATCAACATGAAAAAATTTTGATTTTAAATTATATTAAATTTTTTTTACAAATAATAGTTATTTAAAGGTGTTGGTAATTCTTTGCTTTGTTTGCAGCTACAAGGCACTTTCGTGCTCACCCTTTTTAACTGGGATTCGATATAAACGAATGCTCAGTGAAGCGAAGAAATTTCAAAACAAAAATCACTAATGTTCGAAAACCAAATAAACGGGAGAATGCAACAACAAAAGTAACATAATATCCACTACTATAATACTTATATGCATGTACCGACGGTACATGGAATAAGTAAAAATAATTAATGTGATGATCGTAAAAGATAAGCAAGAATAGTTAAACATACGTAGGTAGAGTAATATAACTTCGTGCTAACTTAAATAGAAAAATGAAAAAATGGAAAAACAGGGGAAATAAATAGTGATACTTACATATGTATTTACCAAAGGTAAATCAATAATTGTACACAACAATCATTTCTCACATTCCGTTTCATTAGAATTTACGTTAAATAGCTGATGTTAATAACAATCTCTACCCAAGTAGATAGACTAGGGTGCTGATGAAGTGCGTTGCTGCACAGAAAAATATCGGTATTTCCCCCAGCTTAAAAGTCTTATTTAATTTTTCTTCTCTTCTTTAGAAACTCACATTAATTAATAAAAAATATTTCATTCAATAAAAAGAATTGAAATTACTGAACTCAAGCCTGACTAAAAAAAAAAATTATTTCTAATTAAAAATATTTTTTATTTGAAACATTCGAATGTTCGCTAAAGCAAACATCTCTCGATAATTTTTCGAATGTGTGACGATAGCCTAGTGAATGTGTGCTAGTCTGTTAACCTGCTTCACAGGATGATAACAATTTTTTTCGAGTGGAAAAGTTCTTACATTCCTTACATAAATGAGGGACAGGACTATTGCCGAACGGTCGTGAGAAGACTATGTTGAGAAATCAAACACTTTTTTCCGAAAATTTATTATTTTATTCAGTAAGTCACTATCAAACTGAGCTCCTCCCTCATAAAAGTTTTTAATATATTTACTGCCAATGTAACTTTTTTATTTGAGAATAAGAGCAGTGGAGGAAAAACCAAAAAAAAAACAAAATGCCTAACCAGTGATATTTGAAGAATTTTTGGTGACTGAATATCTTCAGCAAGAATCTATTGGTGAATGAAGAAAGTTTCCTGCAACTACTTCCAAAAAAAAATCATTATGTCTATTTACTTGGAATAGATTATTTTCAAAACTCAATTAACTTAACGTAATCATGAACATTTTAGTTGTCGTTGTAGTTATCAACCAATTTCATAACTGGCACAGATTCGCATTACTTTTAAAGCAAGTAACGAAAATTGGAACTAGTCCAATTGCTATTGGAAGCAAGTACACTTTAGTATTAATATAAAGGAAGTAGAATTAGGTACAATTCTATATTTCGGCTTATGACATTAAAAAAAAATCTAGAAAATTTAAAACATTTTAATCTCAATACGGTCATGTAATAAAAGTAAAATACATAAATTCGTATGCAATAATATGTACATATGCATGCATGTGGGCATCTACTATATATGCATGTATTTACACGTATGCACTTTTCTGTACGCCTACCCACATATAACCGCAAACCCGAAAAATATTAATTTACATTGCACAGCAGGTTAAAACCAATTTCGTAAATCACATAAGATAAGAAGTAAACATGTTTCAAACAACCACATACGTAAAGATGTGCGCTTGTAAATACCTAAATAAACAAGAATTTTCACATTAGAATATTTATATAAATTTTGCATTAAAAAAACGAACATTACTGGGCAAACACAAATATTTGAATTTTGTTTATAAAAGTTTTGTTAAAGAATTTAATATAAAAATCAAATAAAAGAAGATTATAAAAGAAAATAATTAAAAGGGCGAGAAAATACTGTTCCCTCAACACACACACACGCACAAAGAAAAATTCTAAACAAAAATGCTCTTATAAAGCAAACTGCCTAAAGATATGCAGCAGCTTTTAGTATTAAGGTAAAAACAACAATCCATACACACACACACTCACGCATGCACACACATATATGTAGTCACGTGTGTGTGTTTTAAGTGTTAAAGCCTGCGTTTAGTTGTCAAGTGGTTCTTCTTGTTGGTGTCATTATTAGTTGTTATTATTTGCCTATTGTGTTTTAGGACTGGAAGCAGAAATGTTATTGTTGTTTTGTTTTTTCTTTTATGTGCTTAAAAATTGCAGTATGTAGTTGTTTTTTTTATTAATATCAGGGACAAGGACTTCATGTATTTAAAAAAGGTATTTTAGGCGCCTAAAATATGACATTAAAAACGCAAGATATGCACTAAAAACAGTAAAACATGCACATATTTTAAAAAAATGTTTGTTCAAAAAAAGTTTTAAGCTTACATTCAACTAATTAAAGATGTAAAAATACTTTATTTTTTCAAGAGGTGCGAATACAAGCCTTTTATATTGACTTTGTACACAAGATTAAATATGATATAACGATTTTTTCTGCAATATTTACTCCAAATATGCAATATGTTTATATTGCAGAGAAGGAGCAATACGCAAATTGAAAAACAAAAGTGTTATGTATTTATTTTCATTTAAAAATTTTCGAACGTGAAGTTCTATCAATTTGTTTTTAGAAAGATTTTTGGCATTGAAAAGGCCTTGTGTAACGTCTATAGACGTAATGAGCTCAAATTTAAATAACTATTTTTATACAATGTTATATACATATTCATTTAACTCAACCATTACAATGAATTGAATAATAGCTATTAGTTTTCCGCAGAATTGTTTCACTACTTTCGACTTCAATAGTAGAAAATGTCCTCTTGAAATTACCAAATGACAATTTTTATTAAGTTTGTTAGGTGTATGTGATTGTACAATCCTTCTACAATTCTACAACAATGCAAGCGAATTAATTTGAAATTTGAATTTTTTACTAAATATGACACACAACTTGTAATTATATCAAAATATGAGACAAAAATATGCATTTAAGACCAAATTATGCAAAAATATCAATTTTCAGCAAAATATGCAAAAATATGCAATAACAAATCGATGCCATTTTCACTCAAATTCAATGTTTCGTAAAGATATTTCGTTCTTGCCACTATCAGGTTTGAGGGAAAAAATATGCATTTGCATGAAACCCCTGTCCCTGATTAATATACATATATAAAGAGAAGGGCAAAGCAACTTTGTTTACTATCTATTATTATTTATATTTTCATTTGTTTTTATTACAATAATTTGCAAAAAGTGTTTGTACTCAGAGAGTTCAAGGACAAATTTGGTTAAATATTTCTAAACATAAAAATAAAGTGTAAGCAGGTACGCGAGGACTTTTTAGGGAAAATTTTGAAGATGTGTGTGTGGCAATAACGTAAAACCATTTATCTACCCCAATTAAAATTTTTTTTCTTAAGATAAGTGACACGCATATATTTAATTTACTTTCCTACCATCATACATATATATGTATGTGTGCTCCTTGTCTCAGCACATTCAACAGCCTCTCAAATAATACTACAATTCCTTCTCTTCTTTTGTGTATATGCACAATGTAATATATTCAAAAAAAGTTGTTGAAAAATAATATAAAAAAAAAATCAATGCCAAAAGTGGTTTCTAAAATCCACTTTTGGTGTATGAAGTTTTTCTTCTACAAAATTTAACTAAAAAAATTTTTCTATTATCAAAACAATATTGATAATAGAAAGACACACCCTTGGGAGAATGACGTAAAAAAAAAGTTATTTTACTAATATACACACGTTGTCAATAGACCATGAATACAAAAACATTAAAGTTGTTGTTGTTTGTGTCTTCAGAAATTGTCTGCAATGTCTTAAGTGCTTATATGGTTATATATATCTTAGAGAGCAGAATGCACAAGTATAACGTAATAGTTGTTGCTAAATTATCATTTCTTCGAAGTAAATTCTTACGCAATATCAACTGAGACGTTTTGGCACCAGTTTTCTTACTTTTTGATGCCTCAAAACTTCAAAATTGTTCGATTTAGTGCCAAATTGAGGGTGATAAAGTTCAAATAGAATATCCACAGACACTACTCCCTCCATCCTCCTCTCCATAACCTATTTCCTAGTTCAAGCATAATGCATTGTATGAGTGCTGGCCCTATTTACAAAAAAAAAAACGTATGTATAATCCTAATACTTGGAAAATATTTATTTAGCTTGCATATTAAACAAATTATTATTTAATAAATATTTATATATGCATGTGTTATAGAGTTTTTTGTATGCTCAATGAAACCACAAAGCCAAGAACAATCAATTGGCTAATGGAAATTTTATTTTGTATGAGATTAAAAGTTCGATTTGTCATCCTAAAGCTTGTTTGCTACTTTTATTTTTTTTACTGCCTTCTTTAATGACGTTTTTGCTTAAGAAGCTTAATTCAAACTTTTATTGCAAACAAATAAAGTTAACAGATTTCTACGTGGATTCAAATACATACATGCATTTAAAATAAATTACAGTGAAACCTCTCATAACGGACGGCTGCCATATTCAAACACTTTTAATAACCGGAAAAGTTTTGTTGATCCAACATGTCCATTACACTCTGATAACCGGACATGGATAATAAATTTTAAGAATATATAATTATGCTCTCATATCTATAAATTTCTTCGCATAATATATCTTGTTTTCCAAATGCATACTGTTGACCTCAAATGCATACATACACAATAATACATAAATCATAAAAAAAAAATTTCCAACATAATAAATTTTCTAAATTCCTTATGTAGGAGTCAGGTGGTAGTCATAGGTAATCATACACAGACATAATAAAACTTTTTTTTCCAATTACAATAATAAAACTTAGTATGACATTAAATAGAATACAAAATTTGTGCCAAAAGCCATTAGATAGAAAATAAATAATAAAAATATTGACTAAAAACTTATAAAAATTGAAAAACTAAAATTGTATGGCCACTGAATGATTTATGGCAGGATACATCAATTAAACTTAGGTTAAATTATAATTCAAATTACAATTGCCCTCGAGGTATGTAAATAAGACTAACTAAAAGTGGTATCAGAGCAGAGAAATAAAAGTCGACGACAATCATTTGTCGGCAGTGGTTCCTAGGTGGCTTGAGCAGGAGAACAGCTGGTGGCTGTCTTAATCTGGGGTCACACGATTGGCACAATGTACCAATTTTCGTCGGCTCACTGAAATAAATTCATAAGTAACAAAGTAAATTTGCCTTATTTCTCAACTTATTGAAGTATAATTACATTACATTACTAATTGCATTAGTAATAAAGTCATATAGACTTATTCAAGATTGCCATTTAGGCTTATTACTTATGACTCTATCGCAGTTAGCCGACGAAAATTGGTACATTGTGCCAATCGTGTGAACCCAGCTTTAAACAAGAACTTCCACGACCCATTTCTGAACCGCTAAAGGTCCAATTAAACGTGCCATAACCATAACCATACAAAACAGAGCTGTTTGAAGTAAACTTATGGGCAGCACTGTAGTTGATTACAAGTGACTTGCTATATCGCCATAGCCATAACGATAACCATAACCATAGAAACCAACTGAAACTAAAAACAGCTGTTTGCTTGTTAGACACATTTGTTATTGCATATATACATAAACAGCTGTTTTTTGGTTATGGCAGCACTAATAGGCGAAGAAAATATATTTATAAATTATAAATATTAAATTTAATTGAACAATAGTGAATTTTATTTAATTTTAATTATTATTCGAACTCCATTTGTTTCTATATTTTTGATTTGAATGGGCTAAAGTTCGTATCGCTTTTTAAGCCAAATTACATGTGATAATTATTAATGAACAAATAACACCAAAGTCTATTGTAAATATTCTGACTAACAACACATAGTTGAACGGAACAGCCACCCGTTTTCGAAGGCCACTAAACCTTCATCATCAGCGTTCTTTTGTGTTTGGTCCACTGTGTGTGGTGTCAGTTGATGTAGATTTCTGCTTTATATACTTAGCATTTTATTGCAAATAGAATATGTGAATTGTTTTGATTCATCGTATTTCAATTTGCTGAAAGCTTTTTTGTATTGTAAGCACAATTTTACCATCACTATATTTACAACAGTCTTACCATTGTCGTTTTTTGTTCCTTTAACTAATTATACACATGTTACTTAATTTGCTTATTTTCGAGTTCGAATAATAATTAAAATTAACTAAAAATTAATAGCCATGGGCCTGTGGCAAAAATTAAATAAAAATATACTTAATAGTAACAAACCAAAAAAGTTTGTCTTAAGTAGAACAAAAAATAAGCAAATTAAGTAACATGTGTATAATTAGTAAAAAGAACAAAACGACAATGGTAAGACTGTTGTAAATATAGTGATGGTAAAATTGAGCTTACAATACAAAAAAGCTTTCAGCAAATTGAAATACGATGAATCAAAACAATTCACATATTCCATTTGCAATAAAATGCTAAGTATATAAAGCAGAAATCTACATCAACTGACACCACACACAGTGGACCAAACACAAAAGAACGCTGATGATGAAGGTTTAGTGGCCTTCGAAAACGGGTGGCTGTTCCGTTCAACTATGTGTTGTTAGTCAGTATATTTACAATAGACTTTGGTGTTATTTGTTCATTAATAATTATCACATGTAATTTGGCTTAAAAAGCGATACGAACTTTAGCCCGTTCAAATCACAAATATAGGAAAAAATTGTGAATTTTAATCAGAAATAATTTCTCAATCGGGCATTTCCCCCAACTAATAAAGTTTAGCCTAATTTGTCTCCTCTTCTTTAGAAACTCACATTAATCAATAAAAATATTTCATTCAATAACAATTGAAAATACTGAACTTAAGCCCGATTAAGAAATTATTTCTGATTAATATATATTCAAGTAATTATGGCATTATGGTATTGGATGTCTAATTGAACCTTGAACCTTAAGCCAGGTGAATTTTGTCTGCGCCAAGTGTCAAATTCTAGCATGCTCCTATTCTTATTCAGTTTAATATGGTGTTTGACATTTTTTACAAGAAACATACACCTGTCAATGGCCGCATTCATAAGACGTAGCTGTTGAGCTCAACAGTTGTGAAACTATTGGCAACTGTTCGCACCAACAGAGTTGCGTCTTAGAAACGGCTTGATGGATACAATCTCATTTTATATCTTTATTTTGTTACTTTATCGCATTTGTAATGTAAAATTTAACAAGTATTTGCTCCTGCCACCTAACAAAGCATATAAAATACAAAGCCCTATTCGATCAGCTGCTTAGGCTGAGCACAACATGTTTAGTATAGGTAGCGAAACAATTTTATGATGGAAAATTACTCAACTGTTGAGTGAGTGGAGCGGAACTACTCAGCTATGCATTTCTAAAACAAACACTCAACGGTAGCGCAACAGCTACGTCTTAAGGTAGAATTAGTAAAATCGTATCGTGATGTTGTGTCTCAGCTGACAAAACCCGTACCATATGCAATGCATTTTTTTTCAAAAAAGCCCCATTCAAAGCCAGACAAAAAAAATGTGCTGTGCAAGCTGTTACATTTTCTCCCCCCAGGGGAGTCTGTTATGGACTACGGGTGTGGCAACCCCGGGGCACCAGCTGGGGTGATGTGGCTTTTTCCATTGACGTACCTTTTATACATTACCCATAGAACTTATGTGTTACTACCCAATCTCTGAATATAAACAGAGTAACGGATGTGCACATATTTATAACAAAAGGAAGACAGGTCCTGTTGATGTCAATTAGGTGCAGCGTCACCTAGAACTGCCTCTGAGTTCAAAAGATGATAGAGGTGAAGCCCTTGTGGTGGAACTTCGAGGTCTAACCAGAGGCTACTTCTGGTGCCACGGGTGCCGGTTGCCCGACAGCCGAGCTGCTTTGAAGTTTTGAGTACATGTAGCGGTCGTCAGTTTCCTTTGCTAAAATGCCGAGTTCGTCCTACCCCAATGGGGTATACCCCAAGGGGTTAAAGGGATGATTTTGGTATGTGTGGAGCAGACACTGGTTATTTGGCGACACAGGCATGCGTTCATTATGGATGAGTGGTTGAGCTGTGCCGGCAATGGTTGAGGAATTCTCTTGGGGACCTCGCTATGGGTGTATACACAACACCTTAGCGTGGAAGCCGGAGAATTATCGTGGTGGCTGTGGTTGCTACCAAAATCGCTGGGAGAATAGTCTTGGCTTCCCAGTGTGAAATCAATGCTAGTGATTGGTCTGACGCGGTCAGCCAGACACTATTCTAGGTGCTGTTGCCATTCAACAGAAGCTGCTATGGGCACGGACATAGCAGCAGAGTTTAGATAGCTCAAATTACCTCAGCAAGGTAATTGAATATAGTACAGGGATAACTATATTCAAAGATTGCAACCTATGTGCCTTATGGAGTGGGCCATAGGTTCATTCTAATAGGGTGCATGGGGGCGTTGGTCTGGCGTCTATCCCACACCCGGTGCTTTGGCACCCGTGAGATAAGGCCGTAATGGCAGGTGCTCACGGAAAGCTATCGCACATCTGTTAAATTTTCTATAACTTGTGCACAAACTTGTACGATACGGCAAGCTGTAAAGCAGAACGATACGATTTTACTAATTCTACATATCTTTATGAATGCACCTAATGTTGCTCTGTATGGAAAAATAACAAAGTCATTAAAACCAACAAAGTGCATGTGATTATTTGTGTCGTAATAATTGTTGTAGGGGTATTTGATTGTTCTACAGGGTGGCCCAGAAAGACCGAAGTGGTGTGAATTCCTTATAACTTTTTATTTAAGACATATTTTTTTAAATTTTTGTTTTTTAAATACAGTAAATTTATAGGGAATATTTTTAGATTAGTTATTAAAAATGATATCCCGCAAGTGGTGGCCATTTTCTGCTTCGCACAAATGTGCTCTTTCCAACACATTTTCCATGACCTTTCGCAAAACTTCCGGTGTTATGTTGTTAATTTCGTCTCGAATATTGGTTTTTAATTCCTCAATAGTCCTAGGCTTATAAACATAAACTTTCCCTTTTAAATAACCCCAAAGGAAACAGTCTGGAGCGGTTAAATCCGGGGAACGCGGAGGCCAATTAAAATTGCTTCTACGCGAAATTAATCTTTCACCAAAGATGTTGCGTAAAAGAGCCATTGTGGCCCTCGCAGTGTGCGCTGTGGCTTCATCCTGTTGGAACCATATTTGCGGATGGTTTTCCACTGCTGGCCTTACAAAATTTTCCAACATGGCCCGATATCGATCACCATTGATGGAAATGGCGACACCTCGTTCATTTTCAAAAAAATATGGGCCAATGATCCTTTCTGAAGAAACACCGCACCAAACAGTACACTTAACTGGATGTAATTGTCGTTGATGAAGTACTCTCGGGTTTTCCGTAGCCCATATCCTACAGTTTTGCTTGTTAACGAACCCATTTAATTGGAAATGGGCTTCGTCACTCATAACTAAGTTATGAATAAAATAAGGATTCTCTTGTGCTTTTTGCTGGAAACAAATTGCATAGTCAAGTCGTTGCTGGTAATCTGTCAGTTTCAATTCGTGGACAAGTTGAATTTTGTATGGAAACCTTCTTATGGTATGCAAAATTCGCTGCAGCGACCCTCTTGAGAGGCCAAGTTGTGTCGAACGTCTCCTGGTTGATGTTTCTGGATCCTCCCGAATACTCTCCTGTACCACTTGAATATTGTCAAACGTGTGGACAGTTCGTAGTCTGCCGGAACCAGGAAGGTTCCTTACTGCTCCTTGTTGTCGAAAATTTGCAACCAGATGGTTTATTGTTGACTGAGAGGGTGCAACCCGCAGATTAAATTGACGACGGTATGCACGCTGAGTCAACACAATAGACCGTTGATTTGAAAAGTAAATTTCAACGATTTGGGCACGTTGTTCAGTTGTGTATTGCTCCATTATAAATTGTCCAAGTCTTCTTTACAAAATACTGAAAAGAAAAGAAAAAAAAATTATAATAAAAAAGTTATAAGGAATTCACACCACTTCGGTCTTTCTGAGCCACCCTGTACCTCAATGCTGGCCACTAAGAGAAAATCTAGCGCCAGAGTGCCGAACATCAATCGGCTTTTTATACAAATGAATACACATACGCTTATACATTTCTCTCGTGTTTCTCTTTGTGGGCAGCTATGTTCTACCTTGAGAGCTTCATTGAAAATGTAAATTTTTTTTAATTCAAATTGACCAGTTGTTTATCTAATTTTTTGACATTTTATATATGTTCAATGGATCTATTTTTTTTAAGCTTTAGGTGAGTAAATTTTATATATATTTTTAGTTTTGTATCGATATTTCATTAACCTTTGGTTAATTTCTTCAGGATTATTCTTATTATTCAAAAAATAAAATAAGAATAATCCTCAAGAAGTTAATCAAAGGTTAACGAAATATCGATATAAAATTAAAAATATAAATAAATTCAGCAAAGTGCGACTCTGACTCGCGCACGAAGGGTTCCGTACGAACACTAGATATATAATTTAAAAAAAACTTCAGCTATATAATATATAGTTTTGGCACTTTTTTTTGGTTTTTGGCGTTTTTTCAATTTGGCGATTTTTTTCATTTTGGAGATTTTTTTCATTTTGTCGTTTTTTTTCATTTGGGCGTTTTTTTAGTGTTGGCGCTATTTTCGCGTTTTGGCGATTTTTTTCGGTTTTTGGCGTTTTTTCAATTTGGCAATTTTTTTCATTTTGGAGATTTTTTTTCATTTTGGCCATTTTTTTATATAAACAATTATTTTGGTTTTGGCGCCTTTTTCGCGTTTTGGCGATTTTTTTCGATTTTTGGCGTTTTTTTTATTTTGGCGATTATTTTCATTTGGGCGATTTTTCGAATTTGGCGATTTATTTTAGTGTTAATTTTTTTTAATTTTGGCGATTTTTTTCGTTTTGGCGATTTTTTTTGTTTGCCTCTTACGGTTTCCAAGATATAGCAAGTTGTCAAAATTACATAGTCAAAATTGCATTAACTGATGGACCACCCTTTAATTTAAATTTTTTTTAATTTTAGTGTTATTTGTTTTAGTCTGTATAAAAATACACTAATTTTACAAAATTCAAGTTTCAATGTACATATGTACATACAATTGTATGTATATTACATGGGATTTTAACATTTTTCGTTGCTCGTTTTGGAACACCCTTTAATTTTTAATTCTCATGTATTTGTATTTGTTGTAGCGGCCAATTTTCTACATACTCTGTCCAAATTTCAGGTCCGTAGCTCTTACGCTTCCTGAGAAAATACCGTGTGACGGACAGCGTAGCGAAAACAATAGGGTTCCTTTTCACCTTTGGTGTACGGAACCCTAAAAAATTATGCTCTTATAATCTTTTTTTTTTATATGAAAAAGTGCGTTAATTAACTTATTCCATCTTAGTTTAGCCACGTCTGACCATAGCCTTAAGCGGGTATGTACCCTAATTTATTTCGATGCATATAAGTATGTGTATATGAAAAATAATTCAATTACCGACACCTGTACAAAATTTTTGGAAGAAATTGTTACAGATAAGTGAAGTAAACTGTACAAATTTTATTTATTACCTTTAGAAAGTATTATTAAATTAATGTACATAATAAAAGTTGTTTACTATGTAGCAAATTTATATAATTATCTTTTTAAATTTTTTAAATTACTTTAAAAATTTAGCAGTTTTTTATTACGACAACATTTTTATGACAATGACATTTGTGACATTGTTACCAACGCTCAGTGACATCTAAGGCAAAAACTATGCTAACAAAACTACATATGTATGTCTTCTGGAAAGCTGATCCGATTAGGAAGTCTGAGTTTAGACGGGGGAAAATTTGGAATGAAAACATCTGGAATTCCCTTTTGTTGTTTCCTTCACGTTCACACAGACGAAAATGTTGCTGGCCACATTCCAATATTATTGGATAATACCAACTATACACACGCAAAGAAAAAATATGGTTGAGGTAACCATAATCAAACAGCAACATACTATGATTGAGTTATATGGTTGCAGTCAAATCATATTATTTTTAGTAGAAAAAAAAATTTAACAATATTATTATCTGAGTTAATTATAATATTATCTGAGTTAATTATATTATAATCTTAGTATTGTAAATATGACAACACTATTGTTAGATGTGACTAAAATATAATTGAGACTCACCATACGATGTTCTAATATTATATTAATATTGTTAAATACGACCACAGTATTATTTAATATAAAAATACTATTTTATTTTTTAATCATATGTTTATTGTAGAAACAGCTGTGCGTCAAAATCTAAATAAAAATAATTTAATATTGTTGAAATAAAATATATATATAGAAATATATACTTACACGACATACTGACATGTCTGTATAAAGACATACACAAATGTTTATATATTTTTATTGGTCTACCCTTTTCTTTATACTTTATTCATTTATTTAACACCACCCGTGCAATACCGATAGCTTACAAACGAAATACTGAACGGACAGATGTTTCTGAAAAAGATTTTTTTAAAAACTTAACATAGTATGGGTTTGGATAACATTACATTGTTATTTACATCATATTATTTTTAAATAATAATACAAACTATGTTGTAGTCATAAATTTTTAAGAAGACTATATTTAAACTCTAACCATATCACACTTTTTTATGGATGTGATAATGTAATTATTAAATTCAAACATTACTCTGTTTATCGTAACGAAATAAATGTTTAAAATAACAATAACTAGTTTTCGACGACCACACATTTGTTTTAGAGAACATAATATTGTTTTCTCAACCATTCTACAACCATATCTTTTCTTTGCGTGCATGCATGTGTATGGTTGGTATTATCTTCAGTTCGACAAGGGTTGAAAGGCGAAATCAAAAAATATATTCTATTTCATATAAGAAATTTCGAAGTATATTTATTTTGACAGGAATTTTTGTTAATCCAACGTCTATATACCTTTCTTCCCAGAAGCGTTTTTGTAAGGGAGACAATGCTACAGAATCACTGTAACATGACTAAGTGATTTTTTTTTTGTTAGAGATGAACCAACCAGAAACAATGCATATTTTGCCTTACTAAAGGGCTTCACAGAAGTAATATTATATAATTTTTGTGTACTCAGATGCAAAAGTTACTGGTTTGAAAAATTTTCTGTGGTAACTTTCTACTTTTCTAGAAAGCCCGCCTTGCGTTAGTGCATTTCAGTACAATTTTTCGAAGCTTTTTTTTAACAAGTAAGCAATACATTCCCTTCTTCCCTCAGTTGTTACAGCTTTGAAATCACATATTTTGCTGAAGTTCTGTGCTGTGCCTTTCTATTGCTATATTTCAATATTTACTTTTTCTTTAATAGCTTATCAGCTGTTTCTGCCAAATAAAGAAAATGTGATAACTTTTCCATCATCCATTTTTATGTTTCAATATAAGATTGTAAAAATTAAAATTTTTCAATTTTAAGGGCGCAATTACAGATTATTTCAAAATATTTTCATTAATTTTACTGTAACTTATAATTACTTAACAATTTTTGATTTTCATAGATTGAACACAAAATTTATTCATATCGAGTGGCCTTATCATTACAACAACATACATAGAAAATTGTTGTAGGACTATTTTTATTTGTAGCATGACAGTTCTGGTTGGGATTTTAAGCTATTTTGAAGGAAAGTGTAAAGTCAGCTAACGATCAGCCGCTCTGATCCACTTTTTATTAATAATACAATTCGATTGAACCGATAAAGACAGAACTCGTATAAGGTTTCTGTGAAAAAGAAAGAGTCAGCTGATTCATAACAGAACAGAAAGTAAAAATTCACTCTGCCTTTAGTCTAAGAGTCAAGAGAAGACTTCTTGCCGCCGCTCTTACCACAAAATCCTCCATGGGAAACAGGTGAAGGATGACATCCAAGGCAGCTGGAGGTTTGCTTCTCTGGGCATCTGTGATGGCTAATAAAAGGGAAAAAGTTTAACTTATCTAAAACAAATTGAACCGACTTCAAAAATAGGCAATCTACTTGGCAACGACTTCGAACAACATTAAAGCCCATGTCAGATAAAACTTTTGCTTCGCGTTGCTTTGAAGATTCGCTTTGACATCTAAGATCAAATGTACATGCCACATAAAGAACTTTTAACGCAAAGCGAAGCGAAAAGTTAGGCAACTCTCAACTTTTTGCGTGCTTTGACAATCAGTTTGTATACTTTATTTAATTTGTTTGACCAAACTCGCATGTAAATATGAAATTTTTATTAAAATGTCGCTAAATTTACATAAAAAACGAGTTCGTGGCATTAGAGTTAATCGAATTGTGCTGTGTTTTATACATAAAACAGAATAGTGAAACAAACAGTGAAAGTTGTCAAAGTTTTTATTGTGTCATACACACTTTGCTTCACACACAAAGATAGAAACGTCACGTAAAGCGTTGAAGTTGTATCTGACACCGCCTTAAGACTGCAGGGTTATTACTTTATTAGTTTCAAAACCGCCGGTCTGGCAAGGCTATCAGCTGTTAAATGTCAGTTATGTGAAGTGTCAATTATTCACTAAATATAGATAGATCGTTTAACAAATAAGGAACGTGTACAAATAGTTACAATTTACTACTACATAATACGGGATGGTTATGTTCATCATAAGCCAAGCCAACCGACTGGTGCAAGCAGTTGCCAAGATTATTAAGAAATTTTAAGAGACTGGAAGTGCTTCAGATGCGATCAGGCCTGTGCATCATCGCAATTTGTGCACTGACAAAAAGACTTTTGAATAAAAAAAATACACCAAATTATATTATGTTAAACTCGGGCCTTGTCTAACATAATTTAATTTGGGGTATGGCAGTTGATAAAAGGTTTTTGATTGACAAAAGTTTCAAATTGTTTTTAAAACCAGCACCTTGACTTAATTCAAAATTACATACATTACAAAAAATGAGTGACTTAACGGTCTGCTTGGCATTTGTTTGTCAAAGATAAAAGTTTATTTTGCAGAAAAACAGTGTCTAAAGACAAAAGCATACACACACACACACATACTTGAGTAACCAACAACAACTCAACAGTAAAAAAAAATTAATTGCTTACTACAAAGTAACGAAAACAAAAAAATTCTCCAAATGAAAATCAAAATTAAATATTGATTTTCCTTGCATGATAAGGATTTATACATATTTATCTTTTTATATAGGATACACAAAGAAAACTTTGCCAGAGGAGTTTTTTTTTGTACGCAGTTCTCAAAAACCTACACTACAAATTTAATATAACATATTTAAAATTATTTTTACTTACTATTTTAGAAAACTTAGAGATATGTATGTATGTATATATGTATGTCGTTTGAGTTTCCGTTGCGGCAGTTTCTTCTTTCCTTTTTCAACAAATTTAAATCAAGTGTAACTTTATTTCTTAAATAAACTTTTGACTTTAAAAACACATGTATTTATTTTTATACAGCAAAAATTAAAAACTTCTTAACTTTATTTCAGTTATATAATTTTTTTCTTCTTTGTATGCAAAATATTTTTACTCTTTCAAGTTGTTTACGCGTGTTTCTCAATACGAACGGAAAAATTTGTATTTAATGCTAGATGTGTATAATGATTTCGTTACAAAAAAACCTTTTTGCAATGAAAATGATCCAGCACTCCGTAATATCCAACACTGACTGAATTTATGGCGAATCTCAATGAAACTACAGTGCGTGCGAAAAAGTTTAAACGAAAAGAAATTAATGAAAACTGAATACACACACACACACACACACAAGTGAATACATAAAACTTTTAACACGTTTTTAACCCCTAACACTGAGAGACAAAGAGAGACAGAGTAAGAAAAAAAACAATTAAACTACTCAACTCAAAGCTTACAAAGTATCAGTATTAGTCATATGCAATTTAAACACAAAATAAAAAGAAATTAATAAACGCCTAATTTCTATTCATTATTTTATAAAAAAAAAATCAATATGTATCTAATCAAAAAAGAAAGAGAAAATTATAAACAAAATAATGATTTTCTGTAGTCTCCTTAGCAACACTACAGTAAATTACAATAAAAATGTTTTCCGTTTTACTTTCTCTCACACATACTCAGGCGAGCGAAAGAGAGCAAAATAACTTTTTGCAGAAGGGATATTTTAAACCACTCAAATAATATTTTTCCCTTACAAAAATGTTCTAAGTTTTTTTTACAGCATTTGTTTACATTCTCATGAAAGCATTTTAATCTTTCTCCAATTACATACATACATACATACATACTTCAACAGTTGAGTCCTTTTATTCAGATCTCGTTTATGTTTTTAATTCGTATTTTAGAATTCATTATAAATGTTCTTTCATATGTTCATATGCACGCCCATACGTATACATATGTATGTATATGTGTGTGTATGTGTATATGAGTTCATGAGTGCGACTAGTAAAAAATAGCAAAGAAATACCATCACCATGCACAGTGGGATTCAAGTGGTTAAATCTCTCTTTTTCGAACACTCAATTTAAAAAATCGCATCATGCAATTTTTTAGAAAATTTGCATATGTGATTTTTTAGAAAAATTTTGGGCAGAAGAGCACTTTTAAGCTTTCGTCTTTAAGTCGATTTTCAGAAATTTATTTATTTTACAGTTAACATCGGTCTACACACAGTAAATAATACATTTAAGTTGAAATATACCAAAGTAACAGCTAAATTAAGCTATTATTCCAAAAGAGATTAGAAGTATAAAAAGATAAGTCGTGAGTCATAGTGCTATAACTTCCTGAAAAATCACACAAATTAATTCTGCGGCAAAAAGGAAAAAGTGCTTAAGTCGAAAATCTTATTTAACTTGTATGATTTTTCAGGAAGTTATAACACTATGACTAGTGACTTATCTTTTTTAGACTTCTAGTACCATTTGGAATAACAGCTTAACTTAGGTAATACTTTGGTATATTTCCACTTAAATGTATTAATAATAGTGTGGAATGATGTTTGCTTAAAAAACAAAGGTTAACAGAAAATTTCCCAATTTAGCTGTAAAAGAAATAAATTTCTGAAAATCGACTTTAACGCTTAATAGTGCTCTCCTGCAAAACAGCAAAATATGACTGAAGCAACTTTTCCTTATTGCCACAGAATTGATATTTAGCCCGAGGGTGCTTTCCAATATGCAGATTACGGAGGTACCCTTAAGTCAAAATCAGCTTATCTTGACTTAAGCACTTTTTCCATTTTGCCGCAGATATTTGAAAGATGTAGCATTTCTCCACAAGTTAAAAAAACATGGGTGTATCATAACCAGTTACGAAAATATGCCTAGATCCTAAATTATTTTTAAATTTCAATGGAAAATAATTATGTAAAACCACCAAGCTGTCCTTTCATTAAAATCAAAAAGGGCGAACGTCTTCTTTCGAAATTTCCGAAACAGAGAAAAAACTATCGACCTGTCCCACGATGTCACCAGAAATCGTACGATCGACAACTTGTTTAGCAAAAGACAATAGAAATAGACTAGAAAATCTGTTCTTATTTTCAAAAAAAGTATTCGATCGAAAGTATTCGAAAGAATTATATAGACTAGGGTGCTGATGAAGTGCGTTGCTGCACAGAAAAATATCGGTATTTCCCCCAGCTTAAAAGTCTAATTTAATTTTTTCTTCTCTTCTTTGGAAACTCACATTAATTAATAAAAATATTTCATTCAATAAAAGAATTGAAATCACTGAACTTAAGCCTGACTAAAAATTATTTCTGATTAAAAATTCACTATAGTTCAATTAAAAATCTAAAAAAATAAATAAAATACTTTGTCTAATCATAAGCAAAATATTTAAAAAGAAGTTATTAAAATCGATATAGATTGTTAGGGTGGTGGGTGGGCGGTCGACACGCCCGACTTCGATTAAATACCATTTTTTCTTCTTAATTTATCCAATATAGTGCTCGGTGTCAACAATAATGTGGGATCACTCTTTACAATTTTTGCATATACTCGTAAATTAATGAAGCCATCCCACTGTGTCACGTAGCGTATGAGGAATTTTATTTCTATTATAGCAAAAAACTCGTTAATTATACGCCACGAGTTCCCAAAGAAAGGACTGTAAATATGTATATATCGCTCATTTACTTAAACAACGTCATAACTCAAAAAAAAACCCAATTTGCCAGAAAACCAGTTTAAAGTTTTAAATTTACGCAGAACTTAATGGAAAAATAAACTTTAATTTGTCTCTCAAGAGTTGAATAAACAAGATATTTCTATGAAATTTTTAAACAGTATGAACAACGATATAAAGATTAACTCTGCATCATTAACTCAAAAAATGGCATTCTTTTTATGACAAAAAACAACAACATAAAAAAATTACATTGAATAAAATAAAATAAAGTTGGCTCTCAACAACTTTTACGGGCGGACGCACCCCCTAAAATACAACTTATCGCTATAAATTTTTTTTTTTACATCAAACTGAACCGATTTGTGCACAGATATGTGGCAAAAAGGAAAAAGTGCTTAAGTCGAGATAAGCTGATTTTGAGTTAATGGTATCTTCGTAATCTGCATACTGGAAAGTACCCTCGGGCTAAATCTTAATTAATTTGTGTGATTTTTCAGGAAGTTATGACTTGCGAAATTATCTTTTTTAGACTTCTAATCTCATTTGGAATAATACTCGTATCTTAATTTAGATTATACTTTGGTTTTATTTCAATTTAAATACATTATTTACAGTGTGTAGAACGACGTTTGCTTACAAAAATAAAGGTTAACAGAGAGTTTTCCAATTTAATTGTAAAAGAAATAAATTTCTAAAAATCGACTTTAAACCTTTGAAAGTACTCTCCTGCAAAACAGTAAAATATGACTTAAGCACTTTTTCTTATTGTCGCAGATATATTTATGTAAATTTCTTCTATTATTTCGGTGTTTAGTTTGAAAATATTGTCATATAGTTTATTGTTCTTTAATGTCATTACAATGTCAAATTTTTTTAAAAGAAATTTGCTCATCATAACAGTGCAAGGTATTAATTAACAATTAACTGTAGATACATATTTAGATAGATACATACATACATATGTATGTGCCCTAAATTATGAAAGTGATCTAAGTCATATATTTCTTTGGTGGAGATATTTAGTAAATTACATTTAAACAAATAGAAACATATTTTTTATATTATGCCACATTTAGTTGTACTAGTCTCACTTTATATATAAGTTTATTTAGCGTTGATTGAATTTATTTTAAGACTATTTTAATATTTAGAAGCAAATATGCATGTGACTAAGAACACTTTCATAATTAACGGCACATATGTTCCTCTCGGTGATTGCGACCTTGTCGTGGTGAGAGGGCTTAGTAGGAGCAATGAGCCAGAAAGCGATGCCTGCTGTAGCTTTGCTACTGGAAGAGCCTCCCTTGCCGGTAAGGTCAATGGAGAGCATCTGAAGCTACACTCTAAAACATTAGCTCAAATTTAGGATCATATTTTGTCTAAATTGTTGTTGAAATATTCTTATTGTCTAAATTTATATCGATTGTGTAGTTATTTGTATCAAAAATACAATATTTGTCTCATTTTGTACAAAAATATAAATCTGCTTTTAGATGTGTTTATTTTTAAACAAAGTGTGCTTAAAAAACAGCTACATATGCCTAAGTAACGTCAAAATGTTGAAAACTAAACATATGTGCGTAAAGCAGCAGAAATATGTTTAACAAGAAGAAAGAAGAAGCTCAAAAGTACACATGTTCTAACAGAAGCACGCCATATATAAAATTAATTAAAATTAAAATAAAGCTATTTCTAAATAATAATTGTGTCTTTTATATAAATAGTGATAAGCTAATATTGTAAATAATGAGTAAAAAAATTATTAAATTAAAGCTTTGAGTTAAGTCAGTATTGTTAAACAAGTGCGATATGTATACATAATTATGTAAGAAACAAAATTACTCAAATTTTAGAAATTTATTTTTAATTTTAATTCGAATTCTAAGAATTATATGTAAAATTTAAAGCAAAACGTGAATTTTTTATGTTAATTCAGTAAACCTTTTATGAATAAATTTAATTAAACACATGTATTAAATGCATTTTTAATAAAAAAAAACATATTTTAAAATTAAACACAAGGGGGAAACTAAACACAAATTGCGTAAAATTATTGAACATATTTTGTTCAAAACTAAACATATAGTGCTCAAAAATCAACAAAACGTTGAAAAAATATAGTTGTGTAATTTTAGGTCGAAAGTAGTCTGTAAAGTGTTGCCTACTATTATCGACGTAATTTTCAACAAAAGTGTTTTAGAGTGTAACAGCAATCCAAAACATTAGGCGACTCAACCTGGTGGTCTCCTACCAACTTGACGCCCCGGGGGATGTAGGCAAGAAATCAGCTACAATAATCTCCGCTTAGAAGTCCGCCGATCTCAGAATTATATTTCTGAAGGCCAGACTGGTGGCTACAACTGGCAGCCCCAGTACCAGTCTAGGATGTTATGGACTAATCATCCGTACTTCTGAATTTTATTCAATGATTAATGAAACCGAATGGCCCTATGTTCCTCCTAGGAATAAATGGATTAAATATACATATATATATATATATATATATATATATATATATATATATATATATATATATATATATATATATATATATATATATATGTTCATATGTATAGTACATGCATATGGGTATGTACTTATCGCTCATTTATTCAAACAACGTCATAACTCATAAATCAGTTTGCCAGAAAAAGCGTTTTAAGTTTTACATTTACACACAACTTAATGGAAAAAGAAAATTTAATTTTTCTCCCAAGTAAACGAGATATTGGTATCAAATTTTTACACAACATGAAGAACGATATGAAGATTTATTATATGCATCATTAACTCGAAAAATCCATTTTTTGAGTTATGATGTTCTTTGAGTAAATGAGCGATATCTATATGTATGTATGTATTAGAAAGCTGCGTAAAAAGTCTTGAAATGTAAATAAGTCTTGTTTTTAAATGTATTGTCATAGCACTAAACCAAGAATAAAAGATGTCGTTTTATAAGCGAAGTACTATGGATGTCGCGAAGACTTCTTGTTCCTAACAAACACCCAAAAGAAGTAGTGTTGATGCGTGTATGCTTGTTATTTTGTATACTGTACGTACGAGTGTGTGTGTAACATATAAATGGTAAGCTACGAGTATTATACAGTCGACTCTTGATAATTTGAAACTCGTTAATTTGAATCTCGCGGTAATTTGAACTGTTTTCCAAGTCCCTTGAAAAACACTCAACAAATTGAAAAATATCTATGTAATTTGGTCCTCTCGATATAATTTGAATTTTTGGCTCTACGCTCTATAATTTGAATTATTTTAATTGCTGTGTTTTATGCAAAATATAAAATAAATAAAACAACCATTTATTTTAGTTTTTTTGCTATGTGCTACAAAAATTACATCTTGCTCGCCAACGTTCTATAATTTGAAGAGAGATTGAAGTCTTTAAATAAAAAAAAATTAGTGACTTTTTTTTGTTGTAAATTGTATCTATACTAATTAGGTATATCTGTAACTGTAAGAAAGTTCCCAATAAAAAATTTTAAATTTTAAATTAACTCTTGTTAATTTGAATTTTTTCTATCTCTCTTTCGATATTTGAAGTCTCGTTAAAATGAAAACTCGATTATTTGAACTTTTTCTCTGGTCCCTTCAGTTTCAAATTATCAGGAGTTGACTGTATGTTTAAAGGTGATTTTTTAAAGCAAGCGCACACAACTTCAATGCATGTGTGCGTTTTTATGTGCGCAGAAAAATAAAGGATCATACACACAACGTGTGTGCGTATGTAGATGAATGACGTTTGTATACGCGCCCATGCGTATGAAGAAGCAAGCATCACAAATTCTTACGTCATGAAGTATTTTCTTCTTTCCTCCTACAGCTGCAATAACTGAAACAAATTTCTTGCAAACATTGTTGTTTAGCGTTTGTTTTAGAAGATTTCGCTGCAGTAAAGCATTTGAAAAATCCCTCATGTCTTAAAAGTTCATGTAAGTAGTATTGTACAGGAGTCTAGTATGTATGCACTTATGTAAGTACACCCAAAGAAAAAACAGCTTAAAACTAATAAAAAGCATATTGAATTAAAAAGAAACATTAACGAAAGTCTAGTCATGTTGAAATTTCTTATATCAATATGGAAAAATATTAATTTACAGTATTAATTTTTAAATTTTATTTACTTATAATTATCTCAATATACACTTTCTATTGTATTGAAAATTATTGATTTAATGTGATGCGTTCTTATTTTTAATTTGCAGCTTTTCCCTGAGTGTATGTAATGACTAAAATATTATGACGCATACAAACAATGGAGTTATCCAAATGTTATGTATGTATGCGTGTACATACATATACATACATACATATGTGCACACATGTGGGTGTTTCCACAGTAAATGACCCCTTGCAGCAACGACCGTTACTTATTTAGCGGTCAGAAAAAGTATTAAAATTACAGTTTTTATGAAGAAGATTGCTTAATTTTGGACCAACGAAATTTCAAGCATCGGTAGCAATGGAAAGAATTCGTAAAAAAATGTAATAATAATACTTTTTTTGATCGTTAAAAAAGTAACGGTCATTTCAACACTCATATGTAATCATGTGTGTACATATGCATATAAATGTATGTAATTAAACTAACTCTTACAACTGAAAATACCAAAAGTATTAATATTGAAGGCGTTCTGGCAATTAGAGCAGAAATTATTAAATTATTGTAAATTTTGTATTATATTTTTTTTATAATAATTTATTTTTACTGCAATATTTATCAAGGACCTTAAAGTAAATTTTCAGAAATTTTTGTAATATCCTTTTTATTTTCAAGAAACGTCGTATTCAATTTAGTCCTTCAAAATTTTTTTACATATTGTTACGTTTTTCTTTCTATAAAAACGCCTTTCCGTAGATCCGAAGATTTGCAAATGAATACAAGAGCCGAGTGTAGTAATTAGGGTTAAGACTGATACAAGTTTTATTTACAAATACACTTATACTAAATTACTCAAGAGCTTAAATACACTAATATAACTTAAACTAATAATTACACACAAATATTCACAACTGGTTACCACTACGCCTTCCTCGCTGTAGCTTACGCACGTTTCTTAGCTGGCTGCGCAAGTAATCACGTGACACCTCTTTGTCTGCTACTCGTCACTTACGAGACTCTCTCTGCCGTCACTCACAGTTGATACACCAATACCTCTTTGTCTGCTGCTCGTCTCACACGGCACTCACTCTGCCGACACTTACAGTTGATACACCAATAAAGACGCACTGGCTTTACTTACACCCTTACACACGTCTATTCGCTGCGCTGTTCCCTTTACTCCAGTCGACACGATAGATTCCACAATAATCTCAATTCCACGACAGACTTTGCTGTCACTATAGACTGTCCTTTAGTTTCTCTTTTACTCCAACTCTTGTGTAAAGCACAGACTGCTCTTAACTATCAACTCACCACTGTATCGCAGATTATTATTAATTCACAACTTAATTATCAACTGACTAACGAGTTCTTAACTTCACTACTTTCTGATTAGCACTAACTATAACTGTTCGCGACTGACTTACAACTGCAACTAAATAACTCATTAGATGCGTCACCTCTTTTTATATTTCACACAAATTCCACTAGAAGTTTCAAGCAATGTCTAGACGATCATTATCATCTTATATGCTGCCTAATTAAGTTCATGTGGTAACTATGTACATACATGTGTATATGCATACGTGTGTACATCATTAACTAAGCAATACACGATGGTTGTTTATCTTTTGCTTTTCGTTTGAATTAGCATGTATGTATGTGTGTAAATATGTGAATCTTCTTAATAAGCAGACGCTTTTTGTTGTTGTTGCTTTTGCTTGTTTACAAGCTAGGCATGCTTATTTAGTTGTTGGCTACTATTCTAGACTATTCTTTGCCTTGACCCTGTAGGAATATTTTCGCGTAGCACTTACATTAACCTTGTTTGGAATATTTTTGTGTAATGCTGCTTAAACCTGTCGACGGCTATTTTCGTAACAATATATTTATATTTCATGTCTCGTGGCTTCGAATGGTACTTAAGGAAAAAAAAACAAACGATAAAGAGACGAGGAAAATATTTAACTCCTTTTCGTGCATGAAATGTTAAAAACAAAAGCCTCGCAGCAAAGCCTATAGTAGACGATATTTAAAGAGCCACATGCACATGAGGCTATGATTTCACCAGAATTTTCATCATGTTGGTTAAATTTTTTTTAATAAGTAGCCCTGGCTATATGGCGTAGGATGTAGATAATATATTTGCGAATGTGGCTCTACGTAATTTTGACGTCTTCAAGAAGCTGCATTGGCTACATGCTACATGTACTAGTGACATATGTACATGATGATTACATATGAGCTGCCTCTGGAAATGTGTCCGCTTCGGCTACATGTGTCATATTTGGATTTTGGGACAAACATTTTTTTAAAAACCAACTAACATTCTGAAAATCTCCGTGACGTGATAGCTTCATTCGCATATTGCTTTTTACACATCGTGTGTTATAAGCTCAAGCGCTGAAATTCTAAAATATTGCACAGTGTGACCAGATCTCTAAACAACTTTAATATTAAATATACAACAAGCCAAGATATTTAAAATATATTTGGGGGATCTACCGTTTGAATCATAATATTTTAAAATTTTTGTTGGAAAAAAAAATAAAAGCAAAAACAATTATATTAAAATAATTATGTAAAATAAATATTGCAACATTGTTGCAATAAAGTAAATCTAAACCGTGTTTAATAAATTGTTTCATGTTTTTGTCGTTTACAGTTTTTAAGAAAATTGGTTTTTTAAACAAACAAAAAATTTTTTAATGTAAAAAATAAAGAATTATTACGAAAAAAATCCCCTGAAGAAGTCAACAAACAATTGACGAAACGTTGGGAAAAATGTAATAAAGTCGTTTTATTAACATTATAAATAACTTAGGCCTTATTAGCTCAAACAATTGGAACAAAAACATAAACAGTATTGGCCAAATAATTTAAAATTCAAACTAAAACATTATTGTTTACAAATTTCCTTTTGTAAACCAAAATAATTTCTTCTGACTACGGCAGTATGACACTATGACACTTAAGACTACCGTTTGAATCCCTCAATTAGTTAAAGCACCCCATACACGATTCAATTCAATTTCCAATTGAGTCGGTTGTTGTCCAAATCAAAGAGTGTATGGCTTTGTCAATTGATTAGTTTGGCAGTTGTCGAGTTGGTTGAAGAAAAATCAAAAGATTTTGATTTTTCATGTTGACTAGTAAATCTGTCAATTCGATTGTGCTGTGTGTGCTCTAGTCTCTTGATTACCTGTCAAAATTTATGTTTTTAGCTTTTTTTTTTGTATAGAAAAAGTTATGTATTTTTAAAATTGTTTTAATTTCATTGAATTTTAGATAAAAAATTTAAAAAGTGATGAATCAATGCAATTGAAATTTGAATTGAAATTTTTAAATTTGTAATTGTGAAAAAAATATAAATTTGGCAGTTGAATGAAAATCTTTCAATTCAGTTTATGAAGTGTGTGGCCAAGAACCAATTCAATTGAAAGACTAAATTCACAATTGAATTGAAACGTGTATGGGGTGCTTAACACATCAAATAATTATTTTCCATGTATTCATTGGGAATGTTTTGTGAAAGTTTAAAAGTTTCAGTGTTCAGCAAGTAAAGTTAAGTCTGAAAGGCGATTCTCTAAATTTTTTCAACTTGTCCATCCAGCAACATAAACCCACATTTTTATATATTTATATAAATATTTATAAAATTATATATACAAACGTACATATGGATGTACTTACTTTTACCATTAAAATAAAAAGTTAACACTATATCTACAATAAAAAACTTTCAGCTGTAAAATTGCCAAATGGTCACACTACTCGTTAAACAAAAGGCTAGAGAAATAGATGAAAAGGTTGTTCTTTTTAACTACTGCATCCTTACACAAACGCCGACATTTTAAAATTTTCTAAGGATGTTCTACCAAAGTATAAAACCAACACAAAAATGGTAAATAATAAGTCTTCGAAACATTACAGCACGTAGGAAAAGCCTTCCCAGCGAACTTTTTTCTAACTGTTCTATTTCGCTGAGGAATATGCATATCGAAGTTTTTGAAATATTTTTATTTTATTAGGAAAGAAAAATTTCTTTGGAAGATTTAACAAACCTTGTATGTGCCATTCCACAATATGCCGTTTTAGCATGCCTTATTTTAACAATTTTCTTTAAAATATCCTGCGAAAAGCTACCCACATTTAAATGTAGACATTTTGTTCATGCCTTTTTGACGTACTTTTAATGCTGAGAGTACGAAAAAGGCTAAGAGAAATGTCAAAAGTTCCTTAGAATTTCTCAATTTGTCCAGCAAACTTCGCAACACTTTCCAACAACAAACTAAAAAAGCCTGCCAATAAAAGCAAGCACACAAAAGGCACATTGTAAATTGAGTGTAAGAGCCACAAGTGGAATGTTTACTAAACTGTCAACATAGACAAAATGAAATGACTATTCATTTTCAAAGCTGCTGTTGCAATTGTTCTATGTAATCAACGGTTATGACAACATCTATTTAAGAAAATTGTTATTAAAAACAATAATACGAGAACTATTTTTACTATTCGATTAAGTATTAATACTTAAATCTCTTCCTCTGTCTTCTATAGCATGAACTTATGTGTGTTACATTTTAAATTGGTACATGAGCCTTAAACAAACAGTTGTAATACAACTATTTTTTTTTGTTTGTTGGGATATACCTATGTGCGTTAGCACTTCCAATTTACTGTTTGTTTTTACACGTTTTCATACGGAGTTGCTGCGCATTTATCTGACAGTCAGTCATTTTAATTGTCTTTTTGACTGCCACGTTGTATTACAACTGTTTGTTTAAAGCTCATGTACCAATTTAAAATGTAACACACATAAGTTCACGCTACCGAGGACATGTATTCAAATATTACATGTATACACACATGCATACATAAGTACATATGTACATTAGAGGGTAAACAGTGTGTAAACAGTCTTGAAATGTAAATACGTCTTGTTTTTTAAATGTATTGTCATAGCATATATTATACTAAACCAATAACAAATGATGTCATTTAATAAGCGAGCCACGATGGATGTATTGATGTATGTGTATATGAGTGTTAACAAGCGATGTCGCGAAGACTTCTTGTTCGTAACAAACACTACATATAAAGTAGTGTTGATGCATGTATGCTTGTTATTTTGCATATTGTACGTTTGAGTTTGTGTGTAAGATGTAGATGATAAACTATTATGTGTTTAAGGGTGGTGTTTAAATAATAAAAGATCATACATGCAACGTGTGTGCATATGTACATGCATGACGTTTTTATACGCGCCCATGCGTATGAAGAAGCAAGCATCACAAAATTTTCCATCACGTAGTATTTTCTTCTTGAATCCTATACCTGCAATAACTGAAATAAATGTCTTGCCAACAGTGTTGTTTAGAGTTTCTTTTAGAAGATTTCGCTGTAGTAAAGCATTTGAAAAATCCCTCATGTCTTAAAAGTTCTTGTAAGTGGTCTTGTGCAGGGGTCTATTAGATAAAATATAATATGAAGAATTTTTCTCCTCTTTTGACTCCAAAAACGCATACATATTTTTAGATATGCTTGGCGGGCAATCAAGGCTGACTTCCAAACAGCGTTGCCGTTGTGACACTAAAGTATCACTTTTGACCCTTTTTCGTGCTAATGACACTTTTTATGGCCCTTTTTTAATTTATCCCTTTGTATCATTTTAACAAAATGTATGCCGTAGGGCAATCATATGCTCAAAAATTGAACGAAGCACAGTCTAGCATATCAGTAATTGGAAAAAGTGTTGTTCGTCCATCATTTTACTGTTTTAGTCAATACAAAAGCCAATAAATGGTGAAAATATTGCAAAATATATGAAACTCAAATCCCTGATTCCAAAAGCAAATTATTTCTGGGAGTATCACAATTAAAAAATATGTATTTTAACTTACTTTCATCTTTTTATAAATAAAATTTAAATGTGATTTTTCATTACTTGCAAATCGGCAAGACGGTTTTCACTATTCTTTACCTGGTGTTCGTTCCTAATGTTTTTTCACCTGTAAGTTAAAACTTACGGTTCTTTTGGCTATATCCACTTTAAAAAAAAATATTAGCTTCATCCGATCATTTTTGCGATCTGGCCAGTTAGAGGTCTAACATTGATTTATAATTAAATTATGTATGTATGTTATTTATTTATTTATGTTTATTTTAGTCTAATGTATTTAATTAATTGTTAAAATTCGTGTTTCTTTTTTTTTTTTTTAATTGAAATAAATGTTATTTTTTTCTTCCAAAAAAACGACCCTATTTTGCTATAAAATACCCTTTTATTGAGCCTTTTTTTTCTTAAATACCCTTTTTATGACACTTTTTCAAAATTTTCAACGGCAACCCTGCTTCCAAAACATATCAATTCATACAAAGCTTGCATACTTTTCGGGTGCGGTACTTATATCATGTATAGATACAAAGTTGCTAAACATTATAACCGTGAGCGTCAACTTTTATCAAAATTCAGTATTTGAAGTGCTTTCACAAAGAAACGAGAGCAATGAAAGTATAGGGGACATCCCTTATCCTTCCTTTTGCCACTGGGTATTTATACTTATTCATGTACACATCGCTGCTTTACTGCAATATAGAAATATCTGGAAAAAATCGTTTTTGGATTTAATAATGCAGAAAAAATCCTTGTACAACGCAACTGTAGAGAAAATAAAATACATATATTTACATATATGTACATACATATCTTCATTGAATTGTATTTAAATTGAAAACCTAAAACTTATTTTCTGCAAAACTAGATTTCTGAGTTATGCCTCTGTTGCAATAAAGGAGCGATATATGCATGCGAGCGAGTTACTCGTGGCAACCACATGTTTCGAAGAAAAAGCTTTTCTTATATTTCTGTATCCTTCGAGTTTATTTATGAAAATATACTCAGCGAGTTGAGTAAGTCAGAGAAATACAGAGAAAAGCACTGAGTTGAGCTTGTAGCAAGATTTAGTAACGTAGTAAATTTAATCTGTAGGTACATACATATCTAAGTATGTATGTACATATGTATGTATTCATAAGAAAATTTACAAAATTATGGAGTTAAGCCCAGTAGTAACTACCCTGTCGGAAAATGTGTGGATGACTACAAAAATAGTTAACTTATAGTTAACTTTTCTTAGACTAACTACGAGCTAACTGCAATGTCATCCAGAACAAACCCAAAATTAATTCTGAAGTTGATTGAGTACGTAATCGAATTTGACGAGAGCAACAAATTAATGCTCAGCTACTTTGAAACTCATTTCAGTTTTATATTTACATTTTGCTGTTGTTACTTTAGATGGTAACTTAGCTGAGTGATAGCGCATTGAGTTTGCAACGTGTGATATTACATGTTTGAACCCCAGAAAAATTTTTTAACTTACTGACTACCAGGTGATTTAAAAAAATCAACTTTAAATTAGCTGAAGGTAATGTGGATTTAGACAATTGACTACTATTGACTGCCTAGGACATCGCAATGATAAAAAAGTTAGTTGATTATATTAAAAGTAATCCCAAGTGTTATGTCAGTCAATACTAGTTGCGAAATAGTTAGCTTAAAGTTAGTTTAAAGTTAACGTAATTTCCGACAGGGTATTGATGTAAAAGTTAGTAAATAATTTTAATATTTCCATTTACATTTTTTTGTTTAATTACATTCAATAAGAATATACAGTAGCTAGCAAAACAAATATAATTAAAGTTTCTTCGATTTTTCTTTTTATGTGGAAAAATAAATAACAACAAAATGACTAAAAAATTATGAATTTCATTTCATAAATGTAGGATAATACAAAAAATATTAGAGAAACATCACAATTTCCAGCCGCCGCAAAACAAAGGACAAGCCTGACATCTTATAGTTATTTACTTAAACAAATGATAAAATTTATTTTAAAAAAATACAAAATACAAAAAAAATATAAAATATATAAAATTTTGAAATACTTAGAGGGATTTTTTATTGTATAAACGGGCATTTAGTCACTTGCGAGCTGTTTTTTTTTTTTTTTTTTTTTTTTTTTTTGTTATTTGCATCTTTATTCCCTGCCATACATGTATCCCAGAGTATCTGTTTTACTTATGATTCGCTTCTAAAAAAAATTAAACAGCACTGGGTGGTCAATTGCAATGAAATCTGCACCCTAAAAAAGTGTTCTTTCCACATACATACAAACATACATATGGCCCATTCCCAGGCGACGGACGCGACATTCGTACACTTTTGGTTGAATAAAAAACAAGAAAGGAATGTCAAGATCGAATATATATCTTAAGTGTTTTAAAGCAATGAAGGAATAATACATTTAAGAAAAAAAATTTGGGCGATATGAGGGATTTTTCAAATACTTTAATACAGCGAAATCTTCTAAAGCAAATGCTTTATATGTTGTTATATGTTGTTGAGCTTCTCATTTGTTTAAATGAAAGTTTATAACATAATAACTCTAGTTGTTCTAAGAAACTTTGGGTAAAGGTTCCCTGACAGTAATGGGAAATGAGATTTGCATTTCGGTATCAAAAACAAATTTTTTGAGTACTTTTTTAATCCCGAGAGTACCAAAAATTATTATTTTTTTATTTAAATTTAATTAACAAAAAATTATATAAAATTAATTTACAAAGAAATAAAAAGAAACACAAAGCATATGTATGTATGTACTCGTACATAGGTCCAAGTGTTAAAGTTATAACAAGAAGAGTTTTAAGATTTCAATAAATCTTTGGCCTGGGTAAGACTTGATACTGTTGGAACATAAAGTCTGTTCCTTTATTTTATTTTTATGACATTTTGTACGAGAAAATCCTTTCGACATTTACAGAGGAGTGCGGTATAGACAAAATTCGGTAAGCTACTGTCGATTTACCAGGAAACATGTATTTTTATTCAAAGCGATATAATGCTATTGGTTTTACCAGATAAAACATTTTCAGGGGAAACTTACTAAGCCAAGCTAACATTTCATTGTCAAAAATATATGTGTACGCGCGTGTTTTGACTGCATTTCTGAGAGTATCAAATAAGTTACGGGAGTACTACGGTACTTTTTCATGTCAAATAGTATCAAAAAAAGTACGATCGTACCAACTTTCCCATCACTGTTCCCTGATGATCTGCATTAAGCCCCGTTTAGACTATTATACAAGTATTAATACTTTCATCACATTTTACGATACAGAAATCTAAATATATTCGTTGCGACTGTCAAAAAAATCTAACGTAAAATCACATATTGTATTCAGACCATCATACTTCAAATCAAATGTGTAACACAAGTAGAAAACAAAACAGCTGTTCAATGAAAATGTCTGTGCTATTCATTTACTAGCGGTGGCAAAACGGTTTCATGCAGGCGGGGACGTGCCGACACTTGAAAAAATTCAGCAGTTAAAAATATTCTATGTAAATAACAGAAAAAAATTTAAGAAAAGATATTACAAGAACGTTAAAAAAATACGTCAACGAAATATACTTCCATACGATTCACTTATTCAAAATTCTGAGCCGATATACATATGACAAAACGTTACATCAATGATGACACGCTATCGGCGGCGAAATAGCCGACTTGGAAGTTTGGTTTGTGTGAAAATACAACCCTGATCTAATGAAAAGTATTATCGTTCAGAAAATTTTCTAAAAACGAAAAAGTCTTACGGGATGTCAAAATTTTTATCGTATTATTTGCCACTTTGATGACATTTTGCGTTCAGACTATCACAATTGCACGTATTATTTGAATTTTTGACAAGTATAAACACAAGGTTAATAGTCTGAACGCGGCTTTAGCAACAGTGAAATACGCATAGGATCCAGCTAAACCCCTCAATAATCAATTTCAATGTATTTTTAATAAAAAATATTTTACTTAATAAGTAAAATATTAATTTGGGATTATTAGTGCGTTAAAAATTTTAAACTTAAAAAAAAATTTATTATTTATAAATTAAAAAATACTTTATTATAAAAAATTTTTTTTTTGTTGAACTTTTTCTGGAATTACCCATATGTATAGTTTAAGGCAAAATGCGCTGTGTCCTTTGATTCATTGTCCTGTGGAAAGTAGTGCTTGCTATTTAAACAGTCTTTTGACGTGAATTTCTGAATATTATTTTTTAATGATTTTCAATGCAACTGCAATATGTGAATTGTTCTGATTCCTCGCTCGTACTCTAATTTGATGAGAATTTTTCTTTTGGCTTAAGGTCCCTTCACAAATAAAAACAAGTAAAACTATTTTATTTTAAGTAAAACTATTTTATTTTTATTTATTAACCGCCGTATTCATAAAAAAATATTTTAGGTTTACTAAAGGTTTATTTGATAAATTTCCCATAGAAATACGTCAAATAAGCGCTTAATAAACCTTAAATATTTTTTATGAATACGGCGGTAATACTTTAGTTTGTTGAAAACTTTTTTAATATAACGAAAGTTCAAATCCACCATCCCACAGTGGGAAAGAGTCAAGATAGTTTGGAAATATATTAGAAATTTCTAAACGTATAGTCCTGTCGAAATAAAATGGACATAGCAGCGGAGTATTTTCTTTTATGCTTTAAATACCAGGGGCTCAGGGGCGAAGCTATGAAGTTTAAAAATGTTTACCAGTTACAATTTTTTAGAGCTAGACGTGATTTTCGTAACAAAAATAATCAACATTATTGTAGTTATAAATTTGCTTTTGTTTTGATTTATTTGTCAGTCCAAGTCGTAACAAACAAAGTTTTGTCTAAAAAGACTTGCAAAATTTGCAGATTTAAGCAATTTTGTTATTCAAGTCAAACCCCACTTCTGTTTTTTTGAACTTAACGTCAGGTCATATTTTGATTATATCTTGAAATATTGAGATTTGATTGTTAACATTTTTTCACTGAATATAGAGCTACTTAAACACTCCTAAATGCAAGAAAAAAAAATTTAAAAAAAATTTTTTCAACATTTTGTCGTACAAATGTCACGTAACGCCAGAACAGAATGGTTAAACTTTAACAAATCTTTAAATTTATAATAATTTTATGTATAATTTTTTCAATTAAAATTTTATAAATTCCAGTCACTAGTAAACTGAAATATTATCATATTTAGTGTCCTATTTAACATTTTAATAACAATGCAAATGTGGCTTTAAGAACATGAGTGCATGAGTGAGTCCCTCGGAGACATTAAATATCAAAAAAATGAACAATAATAAAACTTTAAAGCAACAAACACGAATGAAAAAAACTTTCAAACAAAACCAACACACAAAAGATATTCACAACAAAAATTAAACACAAAAGAAAAAATTACACAGACAAATATAATAGAGAGCAATAGAGGAATCCTCAAGGAATTTTACTGCAGCAGTTAAATGAGCAGGGGGAAAAGATTATAGACATGAACAGGAAATATTACAATAAGATACTCTATATACAAAAATGAATAAATAAATAAGTATGTACATGCATACATATGTATTAAAGTCCTGCACAAGACCACTTACAAGAACTTTTAAGACATGAGGGATTTTCAAATGCTTTACTAAGGCGAAATTTTCTAAAACATACGCTTAACAACGCTGTTCGCAAGACATTTGTTTCAGTTGTTGCAGGTAAAGGAGTAAAGAAGAAAATACTTTGCGACGGAAAAATTTGTGATACTTGCTTCTTCATACGCATGGGCGCGTATACAAACGTCATGCATGTACGAGAATACGAGAACATATGCACACACGTTGTGTGTATGATCGTTTATTTTTCTGCGCACATACAAACGCACACATGCACTAATATTAGTTGTGTGCGCTTGCTTTAAAAAAAAACACCTTTAAACACATAATAGCTTACCATCTACATTTTACACACACACTCAGACGTACAATATGCAAAATAACAAGCATACATGCATCAACACTACTTCTTTTGATTGTTTGTTACGAACAAGTAGTCTTCACGACAAAGCTTGTAAATACTCATATACACGAACATTAGTCTTGTGTAGTTCATGAACGAACTAGTTCAAATGAACGATTCAGTACTTTGAACTAAGTGAACTAGTTCGATTGTTTTACGCTCACTAGTTCATTTTTTGAACTAATAACTAATACACAAAATGAACTAACCCAGAGGCTATCTATCAACTAAATGTTTTCAAAACGTTTTGCTTTCTTCTTCTTTCTGTTTGTGTGCTTTGCTTCTATACTCAACCATATGTATGCATGTATGTATGTATATTTAGTTCTTGTTCATCGCAAAAATATTTTGGATTTGGTATGAAATTAAAAAAAAAATTTCACATTAAATTTGTTTTATAAACCCTGTATAGATGTAAAACTATTGAATTAAAAAGACCTAACTAGTTCATTGAACTAAAAAGAGCGATTGAACTAAATGAACGAACTAGTTCATTTATAAATAATGAACTAAAATGACCGGTCACTGAAATGAACTAAATGGCACAAGTCTAACGAACATCAATATATACATAGTGCTTCGCTTATTAATCAACAGCATTTGTCATTGGTTTAGTATAATATATGCCACGAGAATACATTTAAAAAACAAGACGTATTTACATTTCAAGACTTTTTACGCAGGCCTCTAATATGTACATACATATGTATGTACATACATATGTAATGCTGTATGTGGTAAAAATATAATGTGAATAAAATTGAAAACTATCTAACGTAATGCAGACAAAAAAATAGTTTACAAGGAACCAATGATGCCAAGTGCTTATACAAGAGACTAAATTACATCAATCGACAAAAAATTAAGCTTAAAATGGTGAATTTAAAAAAGTAAGTCCTCGTCCAGTCTTGCAATTTCTTAAAATTCTGCTTTGAAATTACTTAAGTGTCCATGAAATGAAATGAAATTCTAATCTTGCAATTATGAATTTAAAAATTCTATTATATCACAAGTTTCTAAGAAAAATTAACAGTTCTATTTAATTTTTAATATATTTTTTGTTTTTCATAAAACTGCAGAAATAAAATTAAAAAAACGTCATATACAACTAAAAACTTGAAATTAACAATTACGAGCAAGGTGTACATATCTAACTAGCTGGCAACGCTACTTCAGCTGATAATTTTTTGCTCTATGTGCTTTGTAGCTGAAGAATGTCAAAAATTCCGATTTTGTTTTGGTTTTAGTACAATTATTTTTGTTCTTTTGACATTCTTCGGTTCTTTACACAACTATGTTTGCCGTATTTTTGTATAACAAATCCTAACGCAGTCACCTTTATAATTACACCATGATTACGAGCACGATATAAATATAGAAGGTACTTCCATTCTCTCACTTTTTCTTGACATTCAGCATCTGACAAGTTTAAGGATAGTGAAGTTTCCGGTAAAATCGTGCTACCGTATTAATTTAATATTTCTCCTCTGTTTCCTGTTTGTTTGTTGTTCCACAAGATTTCGTACAAGTTCGGACTAATGAGAGTAAAAAGAAAATTACTCTCTGAATATGCAAAAGTTATCCAAAATTGCTGGAACGCAAAAAACCATAATTGCCCATGTTAAAATACTAGTGCTGCTTACTTTTTAAATTAAATTTAATTTAAGTGATTTTAGTCGCTTAAAATGCATAACATTATAAAAACAAAAGTTTTGCATCATTGGCAACAGCTTTAAAAAGCAAATGAAAATGAGTTCTAAAAAGTAAATTATTTAAAAACAGCATTTTTTTATTAAATAAATAGGGAAATGTGTACAAATGTACTCACAACTTCAACTTTGTTCAAAAAACCTTCCATATTGATTTTTAATAAATTTGTATGCAAATACTTTTTTTCCTATATTTGCAAACTTTCTGGTTAGTTTTTCAGTTCGATATGTAAACAAAAAACAGCTGATTATTTAATTCTTGTCCGAACTTACCCAGAAGAAAAAGTTCGTACTAGTTTGTACAGGAAATGAAAAAAATTACTCTCTCATTCGCTCTCAAAACTGCACGAAATTTGCTATCTGGAACGCTTTTGGATAACTTTGTGCAAGTTCGGACTGTTTTGTTATGCATCTGGAACAGACCTATTATTTCAAAATTGTTTTTATAAAATACAGAATGTATAAATTAAACAATTAATGCCCTGATTCTGTTGGACTATTGTATCGTCTTGTCTATGAACGAAAAAAAATCGGCAGATTCTATAAAACAATTAATATTTATTGTCTATGCTAGAAGGTTCATGTATTTGCTTTATGATTTTGTTCCAAACATTAGTCCTCGTCCCGACTTGTAATTTTTGTTGCTGCAATTTCTTAAAATTCTGCTCTCAAATTGCATAAGTGTCCGCATTACGAAATTCTAATATTGCAATTATGCTTTAAAAAGAATTATTACACCACAAATTTCCTTGAAAAATTAACAATTATATTTACTTTTTGATATATTTTTTTTTTGTTTTTTATACAACAGAAGAAATAAAATTATAAAAAACGTCAAATACAACTAACAACTTGAAATTAACAATTACGAATTTCAATTCAAAAGAGAATTGCCGAGCACATGAAACTGTGTACCCCTCCCCTATCTTCTCACCTCTCTCACCAATAAACTCAAGAATTGCTGCAACAAAAATTGCAAGTCTGGACAGGGACTTACATCCAGCACATATTTTTTCATTTATTTTTCAAACTATTGTATAATAATTAATTTAATTTTTATGTTTTAAAAACACGGTAATAATATTTTTATTTTTCATTATGAAAGACAACAACCATGAAAATGATGAAAATAATTTAGAGAATTCAAAAACAAGAAAATTCTTTTCAAACAAAAAAACGTCCTAAATATTCTTACAAGATTAGGGCATAAATAAAAAAATAAGAGTGCAGCATTTTTTAAATTCCCTTCATTTCCTGGTGCTCGTCAACAGTGGCTAAGAGCCTATAAGATATGTGTAACAGACTTGCCAAAAGATCTGACCGGTTATTAACCAATTTTTTTTTTAGAAAATGATGTTACAATCAATCAACAAGAAACATATTATGTAGATTAAACAGAATGCAATATCAATCAATATTTGTTAAACTTAATGAAAATTCATTGAAAAATAATCCAAATCTTCAATCAATTTGGTTTCTCAATGAAAAATTTTGATGAAAATATAGTAAAAAGATTTGTATTAAGCAGAAAACTTAAAAATATGAGATAAGTTATTACATAATAACTTTTCAAACTTCACAGATATGTAGTTATGTACATATATAACTTTAATTATTCCCAAATTTTTGTTAAGATAATTAAACATTTTTGAAAAAAAATTTCTAGAGTCAGTCGTTAAGCAGCTCTGGGTTGAGGAACATCTCTCGCGTCATCGTAATTATTTCTTAAGTGCGGTCAGGCTTGTGCGTGTTGGTTGGCCTTCGAGAGTTTTTCGTCTCGCTCGCACTGGTTGACTGATCTGCCACGGATAACCGTATAATCTTGCGATTTTTTGTGGAATTTCTTTAACAACCACGTTGCTACTTCCCATGTGAAGGCATAGGTCGTGTACAGTCAGTCACAAAAACTTTTAAAATACTGTTAATACCATCTTGGGCATATGGTCTAGTTACTCCGCCCATACTTGTGCTACACCATATTATACAAATTTACTTTGTATAATATGTACTAAATAAATAAATAAATAAATAAAATTTCTAGAGAAAGACTTAAATTTTTTACTATATGGGAACATTTTTCTTTATTTCTCTCAAAAAACAAACTTCAAAAAATCCTTATTTTTCAAAACAAAGAGAGAATGGAAGTACCTTATCACGATTTCGACAACGTTCGACTTGTCGCACACTTACATTCAAAACAAAAACAAATTTCGAAATTTTGTTTTTGTTTTGAATGTAAGTGTGCGACAAGTCGAACGTTGTCGACATCGTGGAACAGGCCCTAAATTTCATAAAGGAATTTTCATTTGCTAGTAGGGACTTTCAAAAGAAAAGTACACGGAATTTTTGAAATTTATTGCCTATCTTAGGGATTTTATAAACATAAGTGGAGACTGAAACAAAAATTTATTTTCAAATACTCGTAATTGTTTGCTCACGGAATTTTTGACATTTCTAATTTTCATGATATTTTAATTAATTTTTGTGTTTTTGTGTGTTGTAAATTTAAAAATAAATGAAATTGTGTGGATGCAAACATAATTCTGCACAAAGGGCTACACGATTATTTTTCCGTGTAGATATATTATGTAAATTTACTAACGTGAAATTCCGTAAGAACTCCGTACTGGGCTTTACGCAGTTTTTTTTTTTTTTTGTACCCGAACCATACTGTTTATAATTTTATTTATAAAATAGAAATAGAATAGATAGAAATTGACTGAATTCTTAAAATATTTTATTAGAAGACTTTTTGTTAAATAAAAAACTATGTGCATTATGCGCTTTCTGTGTATTTCAGCTAGGGATGTAACGAATGTTCGCATTCGCTTTCGCATTCGCAAATGATTGGCTTAGTTTTGCTATTTGCATTCGCATTTGCATTCGCTAAACTGTATGCGAATATTTGAAGCGAATACTAAAGACAACAAAATTTGTACTTCTTTTACGAAAATAGTTTACGATTCCAAACAAAGCTTTAAAATTTTAGCGGAAAACTTTTCTATAAATGATAATTATCATAATGAATCCACAATCTAGCTGTTTTGTAGTCTGTTCAAACCTTTGGAAAAATGTTGAGTACCATTCATTACTTCGTACAGAAAATTTTAAATGCTAACAATATTAACCAGCCCTTGTTTGTTGTAAATTCTATGCGAAACAAGTGCCACGCATATTATTTCGCATGAAATCTTAAAATGTTGAAGATATATTTCATATATTTTTGTCTCAAGATGAAAATAGTACTATTTTTCCAAGATTTTTCATGAACAATTCATTCCAATTTTCTTAATATATATTTTGACAGCATTTCACATGAAATGTTGAACAGAGTACCAGGCTTTAGGGCCAAAGTACGAATGGGTTGATTGATTTGTAATTTTTTTTTAATTAAAGACTCAATTTAAATAAAATGCTATTCGTATTGCATCTATTTATACATATAAATACAACTTCATGTTCTTAAAAAAAATTAAGTTTCATGTGATTTTTATCGTATTTTAAGTATTTGCATTCGCTTTCGCAAAAATTCAAATGCATTATTCGTTTTCGCATTCGCATTCGCATTCGCTAAACTGGTATTCGTTACATCCCTAATTTCAGCTTCCAGAATAATGAAAGTACAATTTAACAAACATAGATCAACATATAGTACACAATTTGTACAACAGTGATCGCCAAACTTTTTTTCCTTGAGAGCCACATTTTAGCAGGATGATGTCGTAGATTTTTGTTATACAGACCAGTTTTGAATTTCCAATGATTTTATAGAATTAAAATTAAAAAACAATAATTATTTTATAGACGTTTTTTTTTATTTCAATCACAGCACAGAATACAGAGATTATTATTATTTTTCTTCATGAAACTTCAATGAATAATTTGAATGAGTGACTGAAAATGAACGTATGTATGTATGTATTGTAGTTTGTAAAAGAAAGATTTTGGATACTGTGTTTTAAAGTTTTTCTTTTTAATTTATATGTGATTGTTAACTAAAGAGAAAAGGAAAATTAAAGGTATATGTAAGCAAATTTTTTAAAAAATATTAGTATGTATGTATAATTTAAGGAGAAAAAGCTAATATAAATGTTTATTTTTTTTTTTGAGTCAGTTACAAATTTTCTTAAGTTTTATGTTTAATTTATATCAACAACATTATTAATTGCAACTACAGATGGTTTCAAACTTTTTGTTATAGTATTCAAATACAAGATGACAACTATTTTTTTTTATTTCTTTATAATTTTAACTTCTTTGTTATGTAGACATAAATTTCTTAATTTTAGTAATTTTCTTTTTTTTCTGAATTTTTTAGACATTCTTAATTTATGGTTTTGTAGAGGGGATTTTGATAATCTCAGTTTTCTTTGTTTTTTATATGCAACAAAAATTTATAAATTTATATCTTAGAGATAAAGGTAAATAGATTTTGTTTTATGATTCAGTGATGATTGTTATATTTTAAGGTTTTCTTTTGCTTTTTAGGTGAGAAAGTTATAATTAGATTTTAACTTTAATATTCAGCAAATTATTGTAAATATGCACATAGAGCCATAACAGCAAAAAAAAAAGCTTAAGGGAGATATTTTTTTTTTAATTTATATACGATCGGACATACACGAATTTCGCCAAAACAAAAATAAAGTTCGAAAATTATGCCGCTTAAGCTTTTTTAACTGTTATGGCACGATATATGTAAGTATGTAGAATAAACTCAATGCTTTTATTAATAGAGCAATAATTTGTATATGTTTAGTATTATGTATTAGACTATAAAAAGTGGTAAAAAATCTCAAAAAGTAGTTTTATGAAAAAATAAATAATCTCTTAAATAATTAAATTGAAAAAATAATAACTTCACAATTTTAACTTAATGATTTTTTTTCAGACAATTTGAATAAATAAAAAAATTTACTGGAAGAAAATGCACTGGCAAAAAGATGTTGGGCATAATTAAGAGTGTCTTATTTCGACTACGACGATTTCGTACTAGATTAAGGAAAAAATGTCGCTAATCGTCATAGTCGAAGTCGTAATACGACACTCGTAATAAGGCCCATTATTTAATGTGTACTCTTTCCCAAAAACGATATTAATCTAGGGATGTAATATTCAATTCAAATTGAAAGAAAATGTTTTCGAATTGCAATTTCAATAACATACGAATTTGAAAAAGGTTTCTTTTAGAAACAAACTATGTCTCCGCAGTCAGTGTCGAGTACTTAACTTCAAAGGCAACCATTTGTTGTTGCTTTCTGGTTAGTATCAAAGGCTAGGACTCACTATCAAATACAATCGTACGTTTTTTTTTTTTTGAAGAAAAAAATACAACCCTGATCTAGAGCTGGCAAACTATCGATGGTCACGCCATTCGATATTTACGATAGTTTGTTGGAAAACTATCGATACTATCGATAGTATCGAACTATTTTACACTATGTTCACACCCCAACATGAACAGTCGTTTTGACTGTTGATATATGGATAAGGTTAAAAAAAATTAGGTAAATATGATAACTACCTTATTCAGAAGAAATGATTTTGGTTCACAAATGGTTTACAATGGTTTGTATGAAAATTTGTTTGTTAAACGTTTTTTAAACTTAAATTATTTGTTTCTGAATAAGGCCTTAAATAATTAATTTTATGTTTAATTTTATTTAAATTTTTCAATTTTAAACACATATCTTTTTTTTTACAAAAACATACCTACATATCGTCACCATAAATGCAAACAGACGTAGCTACACAAAAATTCGAAATCGAGTTTTTGATTGATTATATTTCATTTTGTCAAACTGCATGTTCACGCAAATATTTAGACCTCTGCGATGAAAAATTACGATTTTATTAAAGAAATTCAAACGGACGTAATTACGAATGCATCTATTTTTTATTGCAAGGAACGTAAGTAACATAAAAGCTTAAAGATACATAAAAAGGAAATAAATGTCTAAAAAGATATAAGCATCCATACTAAAAGTAAATTTCGACGAAAATGTTCAAGAATACTTTATTATTATTGATTTTGTAACGTTATTTTTTGTTTCTCCTGTAAAAAATATAAAAGTGTAGTTACATACGTTTGCATTTAAGGTGACGATATGTACATACTCGTATGTATATAATAATTTTGTTTTAACAGCCAATTCAGATAAATTAGCGATAATTTGCTATCAAAAAATTCAGTAAGATTCAGAATGGAACAAAATGGTTCGCTCACAAAATTTTATATATTTCAATCAATATTCGAGCGCGAATCGTGAATACGCGTGAGAGCTTACCTCGATATTTGTTGTCCGTGTGATCATGCTATTAGGAATGCTGAATTTCATTTTTCAATACATATCGCTCATTTATTCATTATTATAACTCAAATAAAACTAGTTTTGAACAAATGTGTTAAGTTATCAATTTACATACAAATCAGTGGATATATGTATTAATAAAGCTTTCTTCTATCAAGAGGTGAGCTGGCACGCCATTGCGTGATTTTTTTACATAAGATGAAATATAAATTGACGGGGTACTCTGAATTATTAACTGAATAAATTAATTTTTTGAGTTATGACGTTATTATATTAATAGAGTGATATGTGCTTATTTATTTTCAATAGAAGACAACTAATATGTTAAATTTTATCGAGTTTGTTGACAATTTTGTAATAAATTTTTTCAACGATATTGAGAAAAAACTATCGATAGTCTAATAAAAACAAAACCATCGATACTATCGATAGTACTATCGATAGTTTGCCAGCTCTACCCTGATCTAATGAATTATTGTTGTGTTTTTTTATCAGGGTTGCATTTTCTCAAAAGTTGTACGATTGTATAGGATATTGAACCCCAACCCTAGGTTAGCACGTTGCTGGTGAAAAATTTAATCTAGGGGTCCAACTCACTTGGGCCATATTGAAGTAGTTTTAGTTCTATCTATTCCTTTGTTGGAAAATCTTATACACTAGGACAATTTAAAATTTACGCTAAATACATTTGGAGGACTCAAACGGTTATCCCAAAAAAAAAACAAAAGCAAAAACAATTATTTTAAAATAATTTTAAATATTAAAACATTTAAGACTACAGTTTGAATCCCCCAATTAAATATGCATATCGCACTTGTTCCTCTATAGAGAATTAACTCAAAATTTTGCAATTCTCACTTCGAGCCATAACCGCCGAAAAGGCTTAAGCAACATATTTTTTTAAACTACTCTTTTTGGCAAAAATCGACTATCTAAAATCGTAAATAATCGATTTTCGTAAAAAAAAATTAAACTCGAAAATTATGTAGCTTAAGCTTGTGGCAAGAAAACGATATATGTACATTGGTCATACGACTATCTACACACTGTAATAATCTTACATAATTTTCTCTACTTTTTCACCGAAATAAAATACAATTGTGTTCCCCCCAATTGTGATATAACATTCTATTAAAAAAAAAAATTTTTTCCTCTAAAATGTAAATTTTGAGTTGTTTCCCTAGGGCCCAAAAAATAAGTGCAAGTTTAAAAACTGGGCAGCAAATTACGGCATTCGATACGATTCGAAATTTTAAAATATTTCCTTATAAACTCTATTGAAATATTTCGTAATTTTGTTCAATAACGAGTGCCGTAATTTGCCCCTACTTTATTGGAAGTAAACTTAAATTAGTGTGGCCTTACAGATATTGTATCTGTTCAGGCTTTAGATGTGGTTTAAACTCAACAAAGGTTAATCAGTAAACCATATATTAGATATGTGTAATTTAAAAAATAATAAAATGAGAGCAAACTATAATTTTTCTAAATAGCACAAAACAAATTAACAAAAGTGCGGGAACATAATTCAGCGTATCTAGAATATTTTGTGTTTTAATTTTATAGAAAAATTCATAAAACTTTGTTTATCACTAGTTTATAAATCTTTTTCCATATTTTTACAGCCTTGCTTGTAAAACTTATTAAAGCTTTGTAAAGGCTTTTTCAGAAAAAGTTTGTATGAAAATTTGTCTTAAAATCCTTTATAATTAAGGCTTTATAAAGGATTTTAAGTTTTATAAATAAGGCTGTTAATTTTTAGGACAATTTTATTTTACTTTGTTACTGGGTATTTTTCAAACAGCTGACTGAGTTGTGAGTTAAAATGACTCAAGCAAAAATTTATTTTTTATAATTGTTTTTATGATTTAAATAAACGATCCCCTGAAAAATTAGATAAAAAATCTATGAAACGTCGGGAAAAACTGTAAGTAAACAATATTTAAATTAAATTTAAACCTAAATACTGGTTAAAATATCAAAGTTGGCCCAAACAAGCCCAAAGAAAAATTACGGGCAGTTTCGTGCAAGGATCCCGTGGGCTACCAATGTTGTGTACGTGATCAACTAATTATAATAAATATCAAAAATCAGCTGCTTAGCAGCAGGCTATCACTTCTTTGCACAAACAAAAAGGCGAAAAAGGTTTAAGAAAATTAATAAGAAATCTCCAAATTTTGATGAGACAGAAATTAATTTTATGCTTGGCGAAGTACAATAATATAAAGGAACAATAGAATATAAGAAAATGGATGGAACAAGATATGAAAAAAAAGATACAGTGCTCTCTTAACGCAAAACATATGGTCAGTATGTAACAAAATCATATGGTCTGTATTGGCAGAGTTAACTTCAAATTTTATGCGTTTGGAAATGAGTTAAATACTTTACTGATCTATTGCTTTGCTGGTTTAAACACATTTTAAAAATCAAAAATGGAGTTTATCTTGCACTTATTTTTATTAGACCTTAGAAAAACAAGTGCGATATGTGTAACATAAATATTTTCATTCGACAGACATTAATGAAATATTTTTTTTGGTACATTTACATTTGAATAAAATCTAGTAGATTTCCCATACAAAACAAAATCTACCTTGTCACTATATTTTGTCAATATCTACTTAAAATATAGTAGAACTTAGTGATGCAACAATGCTTGTCAAATTTGTAAATATTAAAAAGGTGTGTGAATTGGCTAAGCTGCAGTTTTTTAGTGCTAGTTTCCGAAAATGTTGATAAGTGCAAAAAAAAAACTAGGTGTAAACTAAAGTCCTGCACAAGACCATTTATAAGACCTTTCAAGACATGAGAGATTTTTTTGTTTTAGAATATTTCGCTGTAGTAAAGCATTTGAAAAATCTCTTATGTCTTTAAAGGTCTTATAAATGGTCTTGTGCAGGACATTAATGTAAACGAAATATATTTTCTTAAATATTGTAATTGAAATCTACTGGATTGTGTGCAGGTGTAAATGACTTATAAAGGTATTAATCTTTGTAATTCTAATGTTACACTTCTTAAAAGCTAAATAAAATTTCAGAGCTTTTCTTAGCTTAAATTTTACAAAAAAAAACTGACTTTTTTAAAAATATAGTGCGTGCAGTTGAACTAATAAACAACAAAAAACTTAAAGTTTTACAAAAAAAGCACATTTTTTCAAAATTAAACTAAACAAATTAATAATTAAACAATTATCTATCAGCCTTAGTACATTTTTGGCCTATTTGAAAGAAGTAAACATGCAAAATATATAACATAAGTATTTGTGTATAAAATTTAATGATATATGGGACTTGTAAACGTAAATCGAGCAAAATATCGAGTCTTATTTTCGATTTAATCGTAAGCGATAAAAATTAAATTTTTCAGGAAAAGGTTTTTTTATAATATTAAAATTTGTTTTACATACATACGTAAATTGTCGCTTACGATAAAATTGTACAGTCCGTATCTCAAAAGTTATCAACAATTTTGGAATGTTGACTATTCTAAACTATGGGTAGGCCCATAAAATTTTAATTTCAATAAAAAAAAAGTATATTTTTGAACATGTCGCTTACGATAAAATCGAAAATAAGGCTCGATATAATCATCTAAAAAATATATTACGAAATTTAAAATATATATATATAATATTTGTGTTTAAAAGGTTTTCCACCTACAAAATTTATCTAACAAAACTTTTATAAATAAAAAATATTTTCTTGAAAGTAAAGGCCTTTTTAATAAAAAATGTTTTGGCTTCTTTAAAGGATTATGGAACAAATTTTCTATAAAAAAAACTAAATTATTTTTTATGAATAAGGGGGTCAAACTTTATTCCAGTTGCCAACATCGATGTCACGTCAATACAATACCAGAAAATTGGGCCTTGTCTACTCGTTCTCGGGAACAATATTGTGCTATTGACAGTCTATTTCTGTTCCTCAAGGTTTAGCAAAGAGCAAAAGCCTTTCAATACAAGTCACATGTTTTCGACAACTGCTATACAAGCTTCAATTGTTTGGTATTGTTTTGAGGTGACATCGATGTTGACAATTGTAATAAGGGTTAATTTTTTTAAATCGCTTTACAAAAACAGTCCCATTATATCCGTTGCATTTGTTTCTTTTTTCATAATTTCTTTTAAAATTCAACTATATTAATTAGGTCCTGAAAATTTAAACAAATATACATTAATATCCCGAAAATTTAAGTTTTTCTTTTTTTTCTCAATATAAATAATTGTGGGGGAAAATTGCACGGGCTGGCAGGTAGTGAGGATCTTGTTGATTGCGATAGCGACGGGCTAAAAAGACAGCAAGTACCTGCAAAAGAAAATAATGTCATTTATATAAATATAATTGTAATATGAAAATAAATTAAAAATTAAAAATTAAGCAACAAACTAAAGGTACATACAAATAAATTAAAAGTTAAAAGAAGCAAATAATGAAATTAGATAAATGTTAAATAACTTTAGAGTAGATTTTGTACTTTTCATATAAAAGTACCTTTTTCATATATAGTAAATTTTTTGTAAAAAAAATAAGGCCCTAAATGCCTAAATTACGTATTTATTGAAAAAGATAAAGAGTATTTATATGAAAACATATGCAATCTTTAAAATAATTTTTAAAATGTTTTTTTTTTATACAAATTCTTCACTGAGAGAAGCAACAAGTTCAAACTTTGCTTGGCTTTTCATAATTTTTACAATTTGTATCAAAATGAAATTTTCAAAATCTTGTTTTTGTTGTCATATAAATATCACTTTAAACTTTTAAATTTAAACTTTAAAAATTTTTTGTAAAAAAATTTTTTCAAATAAATTAACTTGAAAAATGTTTTTTTTTTTTTGAAAAATTATAAATTTTCCTTTGAAGAAAATTTAAAAGAAATGCCTTCTTCAAACTAAAAAATTTTTAAAGGAACTTTTAAAAAGGCGTTACTTTAAAAAAAACACAACCTTTCAAAAAGTACATATTGAAAAAGTACCACTTAAAAAGAAAAGTTTTTAAAGAACATAGTTTAAAAAGGTACTAAGGCGTAATTCTTAAAAAAGAAAACTTTTAAAAGTACCTTTTGAAAAAATACCTCTTTCAAAGAGTAGTTTTTAAAGAACATAGTTCAGAAAGTACGTTCAAAAAAGTTAATTTTAAAAAATTTACTTTTGAAAATGTACTTTTTATAAAACGTATCTTTAGAAAAATGAACTTTTGAAAACTACAAATCGTACCATAACCGCCAAGAATACTAAAGCGACATCATTTTCGAGTTGTATATTTTAACGAAAATCGCTTATTATGATCGTAAACAATTTTTGTAAAAAACAAACAGTTCAAAAATTTTGTCACTTAAGCCTTTTTTGCGATTATGGTTCGATATCTTTAAAAAAAGTACATTTAAAAAAAGTACATATTAAAAATGTTAATTTTAAAAAGTACCGTTTAAATTTTTTTAAGTACTTTTTAAAAGACAATTTTTCAAAAAGTACTTTTTGTGAAAGTACATTTACAAAATAGAACATTAAAAAAAGTTATTTTCAAAAATTAACGTTAAAAAATTTTTTTATGTTTAAAAAAAAATACCATTTAAACAGTACATTTAGAAAAAAAAACATTAAAAAAAGTACTTTTTAAAAACATTGCCTTTTAAAATCAGTTCGTTTAGAAAAAAGTACAAAAATGATATTTATAAAAAAGTATTTTCAAAAAAGTATCATTTAAAAAGTTATATTTTATATTTTTCAAAAGTGCCTTAAAAAAGTATATTGTATCTTGACATCATTTTCGAGCTGTATATTTTAACGAAAATCGATTAATTACGATTCTAGATAAACAATTTTTGTCAACAAAACAAAAGTCCAAAAATATGTCGCTCAAGCTTTTCTTGCGGTTATGATTCGATATCTTTAAAAAAGTACATTTTAAAAAATTACATTTGAAAAAGTGGCGTTAAAAAATTTTTTATTTATAAGGCAATTTTTTTTAAGAAGTACCTTTTGACAAAACACATTTACAAAAGAACATTAAAAAAAACACTTTTTTAAAAATTGCCGTTAAAAAATTTTTTTAAGTACCTTTCAATAAGGTTTTTTTTTGAGTACCTTTTAATAAAGTACATTTACAACAAAATAACATTCAAAAAAGTACGTTTTAAAAAAGTACCCGTAAAAAAAGTACATTTAAAAAGAAAATTAAAAAAAGTACTTTTCAAGAAAGTATCATTTAACAAGTTATCTTTTATACTTTTCAAAAGTGCCTTAAATAAGTATCTTGTGAAAAAAATACTTTAAAAAGTATTTTTAAAAAAGTATCTTGAAAAAGTACATTTATAAACCTTTTACAAAAGTACTTTTAAAATAACCGGCCCTGTTCTGTAAACCGATCGATTCGAAATCGCACAATTTTAGGAAACTAACTCCGACAATAGAAATATTTTTTTTTTTTTTTTTTGATTTTTTATTATATAGATTCTCAAAAGAAAATTAACGATTTTAAACACGTCTGCAGGACCATTTTAAATTTTTGGAAAACTAGAAATTTACTCGCACTCGGTTTACAGAACAGGGCCAAATGAAACAAATAAATACCTTTGAAAAATGCTTTTTAAAGAAACACCTTTTAAAAATACTCGTACCTTTTGCAAAAGTACCTTTAAAATAAACAAATACCTTTTAAAAAAGCACCGATTAGGGCAAGCACTTTAAAAAAAAAAATCCATTGAAAAAAGTACTTTTTTTAAGTACAAAGACTTCAAAAAATTCTTTGCAAAATAAAATTTTACAAAGTACCTGGACAAAAAAAATCGTGAGAAATAAATTTTTTGAAGTGTACTTTTTTCAAAAATGAAACTTTTTAAAAAATATATATCTTTGAAAAGCTTGATTATCATGAATGTTTAAGTGGTACTTTCAAAAATTAAAAAATTATAATAAAAAATGAAAATTGAAAATTAAAGCAAATAAAAAAATTACAACGTCATCTCCAATTAATAAAATTAAATTTAAATATATTTTTGCGATTTTGCTCACCCAATCTTTGATGGCTGTTAAATTAATTTTTGTTAGACAGTGAATATTGTTTGAACACGCTATAAAATCCTCTATAATTTCCGTGCTGATAAGAAAACTTAATGGCTAATTGATGAGTGATTAAATATTTAAGAAATTAAATTTACAGTTCAAGGACGCAATAAGCACAATAAAGTTGTAATTATATTCAAGAACGGTAGTGGAGCAACGGAAATTTGTTATAAAAATTTTTGTTTTAATAAGAAAGTTGGGAAAACATTGTTCCGTTTTCGTTTATAAAACATAAGATCAATAAAACACATTTTCATTTTGCTGCCGTGCCGCTGCAATTGTGTTTTTAGCCTTTTGCGGAAAACGAACAAACTTGATACATATTCAGCCCAATTATAAACAAAAATTTCGTGCGAGCTTGTTCACTTTTAAATTTTGAAAATGGTTTTAGATTTTTATGTCAAATGCGGGAAGAAAAAAATTTGTCAGCATTCTATTGAAACAAAATGTATATATGTATATGTGCCCTTAATTATGAAAGTGGTCTAAGTCATACATTTATTTGGTCGAGATATTTAGTAGTCTAAGTCACCCTTATTACAGTTGTCAACATCGACGTAACCAGAAAAATTGGGCCTTGTCTAATCGCTCTTGAGAAAAATTTTGTACTATTGGCAGCCTATTTATATCATCTAAAGTCTAGAAAATACGATGAGTCTGTCAATAGCGGTCAGGTGTTTTTGATAAGCCCTAATTTTTTCGTATTACTGGAATAAGGATGATTATTTTATGGCACTTGTATTTCGAAAAACAAAAATAATGCTCAAAATAAATCATTTGTAAAATATTTTTTGCAGTTAAAAAAAAAAACAAAATTTCAAAAAGCAAAATCGAAAGAAAATATTTTCGAATTTCTATCTTAATAACATGTAAATTCGAAAGATTTTTCTTTCGTTTCGAATTACAGAGTAGACCCCCTGGTTTCGAAATGCGGTGATGCTACTTATTAATATCCCTTTCCCTAAAATTGTAATCGCCAATTTTTGCGTTGTTGTTGTGTCAGTATACTATTTTCACGTGAACAAAAAATATTCACCATTATCGGCAATAAGAGGTGAATATTTAGTTCCCAAAGAAATTTTTAATTCACGAAATTTTTTCCCGAGAAAACTATTTTCCGTGAGAATATTCATGATTGGGCTGATTATATACTCGTTTATACTCGTACTTAAAACTAAATTTTTTGAATGGGTTGTTTTTTTTGGAACTGGTAAGCGTTAATTTGATATCAAACATGGTTTTCCCTATATGCAGTGGCGCATTTGGAGCCAAGGCTGTTAGCAAACCATTATCGCAACACTTATAAGATTACGAGGGTATTTAAGTAATTGGATCGCAATATTAACAACCTATGATTTTAAAGTTTTCTTTTTGGGTCAATTTACATACATATGTAAGCCGTTTATACGCGGTTGGATGTGCTCTTTCACACATATTTCTTTAAAAAGGATCAGAATGTTATATTCAACTGCCAAACATTCTGGTTTCAGAAACTTGCTTTTAATAGGACGGCGCCACACAAGGATTAATTTTGATTAGAACCCATCATGTTGTTTTCGCTTACAATGGATCACGTGGAAACTAACTTCCGATGCATTACACAATGGGATGTTTTCATATATTTTTGCCCAAAAACTATAAGGAGCGATCCTAGAACATTGAAAGCATTATATAAAAAAAATTAAAATTTATCAAAAGCATCCACGCTCACCACTCAAAGCCCATGCAATCGAAGTAGATTGTTTAGTATAAAATTGTTTCTTTCTAATCAGAAGTCTTCGAATGAGGTACATAAATTTTCTAGAAATAAAAAAAACGAGCACCGACAAAATTAAACACGCTCACCGCCCATGCAATCCATATCGATTTTTTGGCATAAAAGTTTTCTTATATAAGCAGAAGTCTTCAAATTCGATAAATTCACTTTCTAAAAATAAAAAAGATGCATAGCCGAGTTTCATTAAAATTTGATACGCCCAACGGCCCCAGATCCTTACAAAATATCTATAATATTTTTCTTTTAATATTTTGTTTATTCTTCGACAAAAAAAAAACTTTACTTATTTTACATCGTCACATTCAAAATCTTGTTTGGATGGCCCATGTGCTAAGGCCGGTATTCACGCTCCAACATACATAATGGTGCAACTTTGATCTTGTGAATTGTTATTATTTTTTGAAAATTTTCATAAACTCCATAACAACAGGGTTCTATTTTCGTTTGAAAATTGTCATAAAGTCCATCATTCCAGGCTTGAATTTTCTCAAAAGTCGTTTTACTATACATTTTGGATAATTTCTCGAAACACTATTGCATTTCTTAGAACACATTAAACCATTATTCCTGTAGACCTAAATTCGACTTCTTTACTTAGCATACCAATAGGAAGAATTGCTGGTGAGCGGTGGCCGTCATGAAATTCCAGGCATAATTTTCAAGTATATATACTAAGTATAGTTACCACACGTTATTTTTTATATTATTCGGAAATTCTTATATGGTTTTGTCATTAATTATATATGCATATGCAATTTTTCGTTTCAATTGTTTTCACATTTAGGCTGACTTCCAAAACGTACCATTACAAAGTTTGTATACTTTTCGGATACGGTATTAATATCAGTGGTCGGCAAGCTATACCATCTCACCACGAGCCAGTGTTGCCAGTGAAATTTTATCTCATTTACGTAATTTGAAATTTTAAATCTCCAAAGGCGAACTTGATTTTGTAATGGTCAGAAGAATCATCTTTTGTTGTTGTAAAAAGATGGATTTTAGAAAATGTTCTTAAAATAATTCAAACATATGCTGGAAATGCCTTTTCATTACACAAATTTTCATTATAGTTACATTAAATTTTTTTTAATGAAATTAGTTGCAAGAAGATTTTTTTTGTCAATAGGAGGACTGGAGGAGCAACTTACATATGTATATCAAAAAATTTTTAAAAATGCATCAGAGATTCATTATACGCCCCTTTTTATTTGCTAATTGCAACGCTTTCTCTTTTCTAGCGTTGCAATTAACAAATAAAAAAAGTTGCGTGCAACAAAATTCATGAAATTTTATGAAAAAATGCTTAAATCAGCTACATGCCAAGTTTTTTCATGCATGACAAAGCACGTTGACAAACCAAATATTCTGGTTTGCCAAATAGTTTTCTGAAAATAAAAAATTTAGTAAATTTTCATCATACATATTTTCTTATTGTTGGGAAAATATTTTTCTCTGGCAACGCTGATTCTTGTTCTCATCAATGCGTGTGTACACATCAGAGAACTGTATGAGTTGATTCACTTTCGCTGTCCACTCACTTTTACAATGCCAAAAGTCATGCAATAGCATCATTCATTGTTTTAATTTCAAGTGCTAGCTCAACATTCATTTTAGAAAATGCAAAACTATGCCGTTTGATTCGTAATCATGCAGATCACTGGCACACATACGTAATAGAAGAGTATATCGATGGTTTACTAACGCAACCTCGTAACTTAAAAACTACTACTTTTCAGGAGAGACAAAAAATGATTTATAACAAGTGTTTAATGAAAATTTACAAGTATTTAATTGAAAATTTAACAAAAATCATTCAAGTAATTAAATTATAAAAAAACATATATTAAAAATGTTATAAATAATTTTTTGTCTCTCCTGAAAAGTAGTAGTTTTTAAGTTACGAGGTTGCGTTAGTAAACCACCGATATTACAGGGCGCGGGGCCCTTAATTCGGCGATTACTGATTTATATCGTGTACAGATACAAAGTTGCGAAATATTGTAACCATGAGCATTAACTTTGAGATTGATGCACTGATTGCTTGCTTGCGGTATTCTTAATACTTTTCGATGACGTTTGCATTGCATTGTCAAAGTTCTGTTCTGCGGAGTTATGAAACAATACACTTTGTTTGAAGACAAAGTCCCCGTCCATACAGTGAAGCGTTTGCTGCAAAACTTTTGAGTTTGTAGATGAACGGGAAAAGAGGAATGTTAAAATGTACTTTTTTTCATGTTTACGCAGTTCTTGTTGAGCACCATTGATGCCAACTCTTTTGGCTCTAAAAGCACATCAAATTTTGAAAAAAGCGTAAAAAGCACTAACGTGAAGAACGAATGAAGTTTAATAATTTTTAACATTTTCTAAGCTTTTCTCTATTTCGGAAATATTATCATCATCTTGAATGAAATATATCAGACGAAGAAGGTATGCTTTACACTGAAAAAATAAATACACCAAGTTTTTAAGAAATACACAAATTTCTTAAAAGCACTAGTTAGTGATTTTTCTTAGTTTGGCACTAACGCTCTAAATTTGGCATTTTGAGTCTTCAAAAAGCACTAAAAATAGTGCCAAAAGCACCAAGTTGGCATCACTGTTGAGTACGTCATTCTCGCCTCATTCTCATGAGAAATATATGAGAAAATGTATTAAGCTGCAAAACAAAAACTTAAAGCATTGAACACATTCACCACAGCAAGCTACCGACTACCAAATGTCAAGGATAGAATACACGTGTTTATATGAGAATAATTCTTTTGACGACAGCAAGGCAACATGGGGGCAGGTTGTTGTCTATGCTGATTTTTTTGTTGTAGTCCAATTAAACTAATTTCTATTTCTTTGGCTACAATGAGAAAATTCAGTATTGCCAGTACAATACAAAACCTTGAATGAATGATTTTGTACAATTATTTCATATTATTCTTATTCAACAGAAATAATATCCAAAAATTGATGTAAGAAATAAATTGATTAATTTTTGTACTTTTACGTGAAATAAGTATATTTTAAAAGAGTAATTAATTTTTATAAATGCAAAATATATAAAAGTGGCAATACTGAACTATGTATTTGTACTTGAATATCAGCTGCAGATGGTGCTGCTGCCGTGTCCAAAATAATTAAGTTGCCAGCTATGAGGCGACAAATGCTGCTAGCGGCATTTGAAGTCGTGTGTTCGTGTAGCCTGCTGTGGTGAATGTGTTTAATGCATAACAGCGTGAACACGAATGCAGTTTCAAAAGAGAAATCGAAAATGTTTCGACGCAAATGTTTCACTGTATGGACGAGGACAAAGCAATTGACATTTTGGAAGTCAATCATTATCAATATTTAATAAATAACTCACCCAAAAGTATGCAATAGTTTCTTGCGAAAAAATTTATGACAATTTTCGTCGCGAAAAAGTTTATTTTTAGTTTTTTCCCTGTTCCGGAAATATCCGGGAATTTTTTGCTTCTTTAATAGAAACAAGACATCTCCACCCTTCATTTTATTGGGGGAAAGCAGAAAACTTTTTTCTAATGAAAATAAAAAATAAGTTAATTTCTAGAGGCTTGTAGCTTTGGGCATATCATCTTAACGGTTTTTGATGTCCCTATAATGTGGTTTTAGTTTATAAAGAAAATATATTGAAAGTCAAATGGTATCATCAAGAAAATTATGCATATGTATATTCTCCACTGATTGGTATAAAAATATATGTAAGTCATTTCTTGCTTAGCATCCTTGCAAGGACTTTAGTTAGATTTTTCAGAAATAAAATACAATTTTTCTAAAAAACCATAAATGCTTACGACATATTCAAATATTTCTCAACATAACTGCATCATTCGATTTTCGAAATTGAGTGATCGAAATATAGGGTTTTTTTAACACCAAAAACCCACTGTGCGTTATTTTCGAATAAAGCATAAATTAGACGTGTCATAGCCATAACGCTATAGCCATAACCAAACCAAAATTCAATTGGTTTCTATGGCAATGGCTATGGGGTTATGGCGAGTCACCTATAATCAAATACAGTGTTGCCCATAAGTTTGGTTCGAACAGCTGTTTTCTATGGTTGTGGTTATGGCACGTCTGATTGAACCTTCAGCGTACTTTCAGGACACAAAAATTATGCCGCAAAATTATTAAATAATAATTAATGGATATTAAATGCATATACGAGTATGTACATATTTTTCTGTTTTTCATTTCAATTTAAAGCTTACCAGCTCTCATAAAAAAAACACCCTATACATTTTAAATCGAGATTATTTCATATTTTATATAATATTCATATACTTATGTATGTACGTATGTTTTTTTGTTAAATTTGTTTATAATATATATGTAAGTAGGTATGGTATGTAGGTATGTATAAATGTATGGTTAATAATGATAATTTTATGAATGTATTTTATGTTAAATCTTGAGAATATATATTTTAAAAGTATGTATATACGAGCATACTTAATAAATAATATACATACATATATATTTTTTTATTAATAATTTCTTGTTGTTGTAAAATACTTCTAAAATACTAATTATTGTTGTGTAAAACTGTGTGTATGTATGTAAATGAGAAATTGCATGCATTTATATTTATTTGTATGTCAAGAAATGTGTCATTTCATAGAGTGACTAGAAAGAAGATTTTAATTAGAAATCAATTGTTGCTGTTCTTTCTCAATACATAATCAATTATAAATTATTAATTTCTAGATGAATTTATAGAAATGCACTGGGTAAACCGCGAGGATCTTTTTGATTCCGATAACGCACAGTTAACCAAACACCAATGAACTGAGTTTTTGTTGCGAGGTTAGTTTTTTATTTTTGTTTTTTTTTTATTTTAATTAATCAAGCAATTAGAAAGAGAAAAAAAATTTAATTAGGATATTAATTAGTTTATGATAGTTAGATTGCAAAATTAGTCGATTTAAATGCAATTCTAAGCAGGATTTTAAGGGTAATCACATTGGGAAATAAAGAATTTTTTATTTGGATTTATGCAGAAAGTAGATACATACATACATATATATGTATGTACGTACACATATATGTATGTATGTACATCTTTAAAGCAACAAAATGTTGACGATCGAACCATTTAAATTCTTAATAATCTGCTTAAGAATATGGGTCTTATGCAAAAAAACTTAATAAAGCTTTGCCAAGCAATGTTAAGTAAAGTTGTATTCTAAAAAAATTATTGTATAAAAATTCTAAAGTAGGCACCCACGTTTGTTAAGACTACTTTAAGTTGATATTTCCAAAATGTGTATTTTGTACCTCAAATATTTTTACTAATATAGCACATACTGATTCATGTTACATCTGAAAATGAAGCTAGAAGTGCCTGCTCTTATCTTAAATTTATTATTTCTGTCATGTAATGGGAAACATCACCAAATTATCCAACTGCTTCAAAATACATACCAAGATCCATAAAAAAAAATATTAAAATAAATAAAATTATACAAGAATGTTTTAGTGATGTACATACAATCAAAACAAATCGAAAAAAGCTGGATATTCAAATACTCGTTTCATTCGAATAAAACAAATTGTGATAATTTTTCACATTTTTTTACTTTTACTTCATGGTTGTGTTTATCTGTTTTCCTATTAAGTCAGAAGCTCATTTTTTTTAAATTAGGTTGCTTTACTTCAAGATAATAAAAATTTATTTAATAAAATAAAAAAAATATTTGAATACCCGAATGAAATTGTATTCAGTTTTGTACATCATAAGCTGTGAAGTGGTTGTTGAACACGGTGGTGTTACCAGTATTTATTATTAAATCACAAAATATTTAAAGTTGTCTTTTGCATATGATTTTTTAATAAAGCTATGTTAGCCTTAAAGTGCTTATCAACTACTATGAACTTTAAAGCTAAAGTAAAATATTTTTTTGCATAAGGGGGTATACCTTTTTGGCACTCGTTTATAATGTGCTTTTTGCGTAAGGTACTTCTTTAACAATTCTTTGAAAAGGTATTTTTCTTAAAAGTACTTTTTTAAAATATGCTGTTTTAGACGGTACCTTTTTAAAAATAACTTTTTGGTTGGTCGTTTTACAATTCACTTTTTAACATTTTGGAATATACTTTTTTTAAAGTACTTCCTTAATTGATGCTTTTTATGGGTAATTTCTTACAAGGAACTTTTTAAAAAGTACTTTTTAGGGTTCCGTGCACCAAAGGTGAACCCCATTGTTTTGGCTACGCTGCCCGTCTGTCTGCCCGTCACAGACTATTTTCTCGAGAATCTCAAGAGCTACAGACCTGAAATTTGGACAGAGTATATAGAACTTTGGCCGCTACAACAACAAATACATGATAAAATAATACTAAAAATTAAAGGGCGTTCCAAAACGAGCAACGAAAAATTTTATAATCCTATGTAATATACATACAATTGTATGTAAATAAACAATTAACACTAAAATTTAAATAAAAAAAATTATAGGGTGTTCTATCAGTTAATGTAATTTGGACTATATAATTTTGACAACTTGCTGCATCGTGGAAACCGTAAGAGGCAAACTATTGGAATTTTCAAAAAGGGTAAAACTAAAAAATACTAAAATTATAAAATAGCCAAACCGAAAAAAATCGCCAAAAACCGGAAAAAGTGCCAAAACAAAAAAAGCGCCATATTAAAAAAATTTCTAAAACAAAAATAAATCGCAAAAAACCAAAAAAAATGCCAAAATGAAAAATCACCAAAACAAAAAAAAATCGCCAAAATTAAAAAAATAGCCAAAATAAAAAAAACTCGAAAGAATCGCCAAAACTTGATAAAATGTGCCAAAAAAAAAAATAGAAAAGAAGCGTAAAAACTAAAAAAAAATCGCCAAAAACGCAAAAAAAAAACACCTAAACTAAAAACACGCCAAATTAAAAAAAAGCTCAAAACCGAAAAATTTCCAAAAAGGAAAAAATTCCAAAGCTATGTATATGTTCTTAAAACCAGCTGATCATTTAAAATCGAAACCACACTGCCATATGAAATGCCTATGTCATCAGCAATCTCACGCACTTTTACTCTTCGATCGGCCAACACCATATCGTGGAGTTTTTCAACATTTTCGGGTGTACTGACCTCAATTGTCCATCCAGAACATTCAGCGTCATTTGTACTTGTGCGACCACAAAGAAAGTCAGTAAACCACTTTTTTACCATTGATATCGATGGTGCAGAGCCCGCATAGTATTTATCGAGCTTTTCCTTGGTTTGATTGATGATTTTTTTCCGCACAAAATAATGTTTAATGAGCACACGAAATTTACTTTTTTTTTTCATTTTCTTCTCAAAAGGCGAGGTAGTCTGTTATCAACGGCTGCCAAACACAAACTAAATGACACAGCTTGTTAAAATTTAAGGCTCAGTTAGCCGACGGTAATGTAAAGTAACTGCAACGTAGGAAACAGCTGATCGAGATTTTTATATGAAAAGTAGGTTACGTTACATTACATCTCTATAACCATTTTCATTACTTTTCACATAACAATATCGATCAGCTGTTTCCTACTGTTGCAGTTACTTTACATTACAGTCGGCTAACTGAGCCTTTAGATATGAGTCAACTGACAGTTGCCTCTTGACAGGAGCTGTGTTGCCATTTCAATCAAGAGTGTTGCCATTTCAATCAACCCTCATATATAGGCTACAGTTCGCATAGAATTACATACCTAGTGTCCGTACGGAAGAACCTTTCGTGCGCGAATCAAAGTCGATCTTTACTGAATATATGTAATTATTAAGTTATACTTTTACACGAGTTTTTTTTTTAAGAAATTATTTAAAAAGTACTTTTTTAAAAGATAATTATTTTTAGAAAGCTATTTTTGTAATCGATGTTGTTTTAAACGTACTTTTTTAAGAGATGCGTTTTAAAAACGTACTTTTTTATAAACGTTCAAAATATACTCTTTTTAATAAGTAGTTTCTTAAACAATACTTTTTACAAGCACTTTGTTACAAGGTACTTTTTAAAAAGTACTTTTCAATCCATACTTTTACAAAATGTGCTTTTCTAACAGCTCTTTTAAAAGATACTTTTTTTTCATAATTTTGAAAAATTACTTTTTCAAAGATATTTTTTGGAAAAGTACTTTTTTAAAAGATACTTTTTAAAAACGTACATTTTTTTGAAAATACTTTTTAAAAAAGTTAATTTTGAGACACTTTTTAAAAATGTACTTTTTTAAGGGATACTTTTTAGAAACGTACCTTTTTATAAGATACTTTTTAAAACATACTTTTTTAAAAGATACTTTTTAAAAACGTACTTTTTGAAATTGGGGCCTCTCTAGCCGCTGTCGAAAACAACTGGCTGCTTTTGACAGACTCATACTATTTTCTAGATCTTACGGAGCCGGTCAATAGAAAAAACTTGCTTTCGAGATTGTGTAGACAGAACCAATTTTTCCCGTATTGTGTGTATGGACGTGAAGTCGATATTGACAACTCGAATAAGGGTGAGTGTTGCTTTCAATAGAAGTTGTCGATTGAAAATTTAAAAATATTGTATACTCACTCAAAGAGAATATTAAAATTTTCTTTTTCCTTTAAATTGTGTGTAAATTGAAAACTTTAACCCCCTGTTTCCACAACATGGGCTTGAGGTAACAGTAAATAATTTGTGTGTAAATTAAAAACATTAAACTAGTTTTTTTGAAAACTAGATTTTTGAGTTATGATATTGTTGAAGTAAATGAGCGTATATATCAATAAATGTATATTTTTATATTTTTAATACTCATAATACTTTTTCAAATGCTAGTTTTATATTCTTTACCCAATCTGTGATTACCCTTAGTTATATTCTTAATCATATTCTATCAACTTACCTCTGTAAAACTAAAGAAAATACCCAAACCGCCGCACAACTTAAAGGCATAATTGATTTTATCCTCCAGCTTAGGCAAGCACGGTGGACACTGGCAATTTGCATCGTACGATGAGCTACAGCACACTTTATTGATAATATCGCAGGAGGCGTCTGCCGTTGTGCTGCTGGTCGAATTGAAGCCGCAACAGAGGAAAGTGTCTTGCACCTGTTTGCGCATTGAGTCCGGTACACGATTCCAACCTTCTTCAGCAAATTCTTGCTGCTGTTCGGAGTTAACAGCCAAACAAGAGCTGGCAATGGAGAATTGTATCAGAAAGAGTAGAAACAAAATTATCATGTACTATTCGATAGAGTAAAAGCAGTTAAAGCAAACCATTTGCTTCATTGAGGAAATCAGTTATAAGTGTATGATTTTATACTTTGTGATTATTTGCATTAAAGATTAGAGTATCTGTACCCCTGTCTGTCTGTTTGTCACTTGTTGTTTTTACCATTTCAAATAATTCTGTATTTTATTTTATCTTTCGTTCTTTCTTGTTCCAATTTCTTGTTCTGGCTTCGACTCTGAGTAACGTACGTCATGGGTTTTAAAGTGAATTTGATAACCTTGTTTGCTAAGTACACACAACACAACCATTGTTTGATTCGTTGTGCTAGCCAGCTACCCGTTAAACAACCATCTGCTATACCTGCAAGTATTGCCTGTCTTTTAACTTGATTATTTGGAAACCGACATTATATTGTCCGTCTGTCTGTCTGTCTGTCTACCATCTGGTTGTTTGTAGTGGGGTTAAGGGAATAAAACAATACAAGCTTTTTTATTTTAATTGCCCAAACACTCATTTCACTGACTATTATCATAATTATTATTCATTTGCTGGCGGCAGGCGCACAATTGTGTTACTCATTTAACTTTCAGATAATAAATAGTATTGACACAATAATTATCTCAGCTTAATTAAATTTACCGTTACAGCGTACTTGTTCTTTAATTCGCAATTTGCAAATTTTAATTGTGTTTTAATATAATTTTTGTTTATTATCAAAAAAAAAATAAATAAAATAAAAAATGTTTTCAAACATTGAAGAGATTTGTTTACTGAAATTGCTGATTATATGTTTTATAAATAGACTAAACAAATAACGTCACTGAATTGTTTAAATATTTGTTTGTAGTTTTTGTTAATGCATTTATTTTTTGCAATTGCAGCTATGTCAATTGTGTGAGTAATAGGGTGGCGCATATATTTTGAAGAAATAATAGATAGAATAGCGGAAATTGAAAAAAATATATTGGAATTTTAAAATTTACGTTTATGATATAAGAATGCATTCAGAATTTTAAAAATTTACTATTATTAGAAGCACTATTGCAGTTTAGAATCTTAAAAGACAATTTGGGGGATTCAAACGGTAGTCATACAGGTCATATTGTCATAGAGTTTTAAATTATTTATATATAATTTTTTCTGTTGTCTTTGATTTCAAGCAAAAATGTTGAAACATTATGACAATATGACCTTTATGACTTCGTTTCAATCCCCCAAAATGTTTTAGAAAAAGAGAATTTTTGTCCAGACGTTTTTTTATTATTTTGTGTATACCTATATGAAGTTCTTTTTGAAATATCAATGGGCTTTTCAGGTCATTAAAATTCAAATAAACGACTACTTTAATTTTGAAATATTTATCATGCGAAGTTTCGTTGCAGAATTCCAACTTCTTCAGCGAAGTTTTGTTTCTTATTTAATCTGGTAACACAAAAAAAATTTTTTGTTAATTTTAATTATTATTCGAACTCCATTTGTTTCTATATTTGTGATTTGAACGGGCTAAGGTTCGTATTGCTTTTTAAGCCAAATTACATGTGATAATTATTAATGAACATATAACAACAAAGTCTGTTGTAAATATTCTGACTAACAACACATAGTTGAACGGAACAGCCAGCCGTTTTCGAAGGCCACTAAACCTTCATCATCCGCGTTCTTTTGTGTTTGCTCCACTGTGTGTGGTGTCAGTAGATGTAGATTCCATTTGCAATAAAATGCTAAGTATATAAAGCAGAAATCTACATCTACTGACACAACACACAGTGGACCAAACACAAAAGAACGCTGATGATGAAGGTTTAGTGGCCTTCGAAAACGGCTGGCTGTTCCGTTCAACTATGTGTTGTTAGTCAGAATATTTACAACAGACTTTGTTGTTATTTGTTCATTAATAATTATCACATGTAATTTGGCTTAAAAAGCAATACGAACCTTAGCCCGTTCAAATCACAAACATTTTTTTGGTTTCGCTTCTCACACATCAACTTTTGTTTATCAACTCGTAATTCAGCTGTAAAAAATACGAGCCGAATGAAAAATTGATCAACAAAAGTTCACTCGTGTTAAACGGGACTAAAATTAAATCAATTCAAGCTGAGAGTTGTGCATACACATCACACACATCAACTTTTGTTTATCAACTCGTAATTTAACTGTAAAAAATACGAGATGATTGAAAAATTTATCAACAAAAGTTCACTCGTGTTAGAGTCTGAACACAATATAACGATATTTTATTTCGGTGCGGTTTTTCATACAAAAATTAAAATGGGCGCATTCATAAGACGTAGCTGTTGAGCTCAACAGTTGTGCAAATGCTAGCAACTGTTGGCTCCAACATCTACGTCTTAGAAACGGCTTGATAATTAATTAATTAATTTTATATCTTTATTTCGCTACTTCATCGCATTTGTAATATAAAATTTAACAAATATTTGCTACTGCCACATAACAAAGTATATAAATGGCAAAGCTCTATTCGATCAGCTGTTTATGCTGAGCAAAACATGTTGACTACAGGTAGCGAAAAAATTTTGTGATGGAAAATTACTCAACTGTTGAGTGGAGCGGAATTACGCAACTGTGCGTTTCTAAGACAAATACTCAACGGTTGCGCAACAGCTACGTCTTATGAATGCACCCAATCTATTTTATTTTCATGTCGACTTTCTTATACTCTCAATTTCTGACCCTCTTTTTAATAATTGGCGGGCGGTGTTCACAACATTATTGTAAGCAAAACACATGATTTTCAAGTTCAAAAATTGATGTCATAAATATAAAAGTTTAAAAAATATATCAAATATATCTGCGGATGTATAAAATGTTAATTATTTTTTGTTTTTAGTTACTGCCATTACAAAATATTTAACACAAAGAGTAAATTTTTCATTTTTATAAAAATGTACAAAATATTAACAAAAATTTAAACAAACAATGACAAGTATTGCCGTCGCCGTCTTCCGTTGCATTATGTTTATTTTTCTCTCCCGCAACGAGAAATCGCACCACACCGAAAACATTGTGTTAAGACTCTTAATGAAGAAACAGAATAAAGTCTGCAACTTCAGGAAAATCGCTGACAAATTAATCAAGCCCATAATAACATCGACGGCAGTAACTTCAAATGCTCTCTAATTTTTGTTTTATTTTCTTTTGTGCTTATTTTTCTTTGTAGTTTTGTTTACAAAATGTATGAAATTTATTGAAAGTATCAAGGCGCATTTATTAGGTGACAGCACTACACCAGGTGACTAATGTCATTATACCAATCTAAATGTCAAATTTGGATTGTGTAGGTATAAGCCTAAAAGCATGCTTTTGTTTGGGTATCTATAAACACCTTTGGAATATTCAGTTTTGTATGGTGTTTGACATTTCCTATAAGAAACATGCAATCTGACGATGCTACCCTGTTTTGAAAAATAAGAAGGTAATTTATACCAACAAAGTACATGTGGTTGTTGCTGTTGTAATATTTGTTGTAAAATCGCGGGTACCTGATTGATGTGGCTTGGAAAGTATGGTAACATTTTTGTGAGAATGAACATTGATATGTGAGAGCATAAGAAAAAACGCTCTCAAAATAAAATAGATTCTATCTCACGACTGGTTTCTGCGACTGTTTTTTGTGTAAATTTTTATGGAAAATGTGTTGAAGCCGGTATTCTGTTTAATCATTTAAACGGGACTAAAATTAAATCAATTCAAGCTGAGAGTTGTTCATAAAAAATCTTTTCTCTCTCTCAAGAAGAGAGACGTCAAACTACATATCGTTATCTTAATATAGAAAGGCTCTAACTCATTATTTTTTTTTTGAATTCGAGATTTTTGCATTTTTTCGATACATTAGATGTTCTTCTACCGAAATATGCAAAAAAAAAAAAATCCATTACAAAAAAATTATCAGTTAGGGTCTTTCTGTATTAAGGTAACGATATAAGAAAAATTTTGTATAGACAACATGTTTAAATCCACCTTAAGAAGACGATTTTTTAACATACTCGCGGGTTACACGTTAAATTTTCGCTTCCATTTGGATTCCATATTATATTTTTTGCTTTCAAGTCGTCTTTCAATTTGATAGTTGAGTTTAACAGCTGATCAGCATTATAATTAATAAATTTTCGTATACGGTGTAAAAATATACTGCAGCAGTAAAAGAATGAATAAATGCATTGATTAGTTTATTTATTTCTTGAATTAATTAGACAGTAAGTCCAGAATTTTTAGTAGTTTCCTTGATGACATCATCTTGAAAATTCAATTGAGTATCAGGTTCACGCGAATGTGTGATTAAATTGAAAACGATTAATTGAACATGTGCTGCAACGTTCATAATTACCCTAATCTAAATTATATTTTTTTTCAGGTAGATAAAAGTAACTTTGATTCCAAATTTGAAAAAGTGTTCTTTAGTTTTAAAGATTTTTTTCATCAGTTTTGCCATTTTTATTGGCAAAATTTAATTCTCATCTGGCCTCATCACTAGCTTTTAGTGATTTTTTCTGCAGTATTTGTTAATCTTTCCGTGAACAAAAATATGCATAAATAAGTATTTGTGATATTATTCTATTTTTAATGATTGTCTCGCTTGGTTTCAAGATTTTTTTTTTTTTTTTTTTTTGTTGAAAAAGGATACAAAGAAGAGCATAACTTGATGATGTTTAACGGCACCAGCCAGTCCCAATATGGAAATTAATATTAAAATTATACCACATGCCAGTATGCCGCCAACTATAGGAAGATTTGTAACAATTGAAGCAGCGCGAGCATAAACGCCAACGCCAATTAAAAGGAAACCAACCAGCTGTAAAACATGAACAAATATTTAAATTAAAATGAATAACGAGTATATTATGTATGTGTAATAATAATACTTGCAAAATTGTTGGATTATATTTGAAGGTACATATAATTGAAACAATAGCAACAACAATTGAAAAGAACAATATAAACTAAGATGTTTTAGAAAAACTTCTAGGTAGAAAACAATAAACCAATGCGGACCATTAGAAAGAAATTATAAAAAATATATATTTAAATTATACAGTGCAGTTATAAACATATGTATATTTCAAGTGATACGTCTCACTTTTCCATTTTCTCCTAGTTTGAATAAAATTATTACTTTTTGTGCGGGTTCACAGACGCCAAGTTTTGTTAATCAATTCCTGATTCAACTATAAGAAAGACGAAGAAATAAATGCAAATATCTCTTTTTCTACCAACAGAATTAAAAATTGACGTCTTTGAGACGGGACTTTTTTATAGACTGCGACAAGGCAGATGTAAAGCGGACTACACACAACATGACTGATGTCAAATTCGTGTACGTGAACTGAATGGTTGTAACTCGAGGAATTTATTTTCGAGAAAAAACATTTTTTTTCGCGAGAAATAAATTCCATATGATACTTTCCTGCTTAACTTTCATGAGATAATTGTTTATTTTATTAAGACTTGCAGTTATTGATGAAAAATAGTCCGTCAAGTATTTCAAGCTTTTAATTATAAATAAAATAAATTAATTTATATATGCTAAATTCACTATAGAATAAGTGTCATAAATTACCAATAACATACCTAACACTATATTCACACTGACATGGTTTTAATAATAGTTGGTTTTAACGTTAAAACCAACTGGTAAAACCTGGTTTTACTATAAAAACTGATTTTGTTAAAACCAACTTAAACCAATTTTTGAGTTGGGTTTAAGTACGTTTTTTGAAATGCAAACTTATTTTCGCTGTGCTATATTCAGTGCTGCCAAGTTAAAATGACCGGAAGCAGCTGATAATGTTAATGCCAGTGAGTAAAAATAGATACCGATTGAAAGATTTTCAACTTGAAAATGTATGCAGCAGCAACAATAATCAAGAAATTGCGGAGAAAAAGAATCTAGGCGAATTTTACACTAACAAATATACAAGGCGAATACGCAGAGTTGCAAATCGAGACCACTTGGTATCAATTCTCCTTGAAAATAATGTTTTGGACGGAAACAAACGAAAATTTTTTCATTCACCTCTGGGAAGTGAAACTATACGATATGAGTGACATCTATCTGCCGATAAAGGAGGTTTAGATTTTAATTTTTTATACGTATGTATGTTTATAATAATTTGATTTCCAAGCACTTCTTCACTTCCTAATTTTCATATAAAATTTTTCTTAAAAAGCCTTTTTTAAGTTTTATAAATAAGGCCAAAAATGTTCATTTACAAAATATAAAATAATCTCCATTTTAGAGCGCATTGTAAAATTTCTGAAACAAAAACAACTATTGTACAGTTTGTCAAATAAGTGTTACAAAAAGTAGAAAAAAATGAAGCAACAAATACACATATTTCAACAGCAGATTTATTTTATTTTTAACTCTGCGATTTTTAACTCCGCGCATTGGACTTGTAAATGTAAAAATTGCTGCTGTTAGAAAATTTCCGAACGTTTTGTTTTGATTTGACACCAGAGAAATTAACAGCTGACCATCAGCTGCTGAATTAAGATCACCTGATAAGAATTCGCTTTGGTTTTAACATTAAAACCAGATTTTAACTTTAGGTGTGAAATCATTATTATGGAAATAAGTATAGAAAAGCGTATATAATAAATATAAATAAAAAAATAAAAATAAATTCTAATTAGTAGTGGGTGCATACCAGACCACCAATTTGGTTTTAGAAGTCAGCATAGCACCATTGAACAAACTCACAGACTGGTTCAATTTATAAGAAGAACTTTTGAGGAAAAAAAGTATTGCTCTGCGCTCTTTATTGACGTTTCCCAGGCATTTGATAAAGTGTGGCATGAAGGCCTAATTTTAAAATTGAAGACTTACTTACCAATAAACATTTTAAATCTTTTGGAAAGTTACATTATTTCCCGTAAGTTCACTGTTGTGGAAGGAGACTTTACGAGTAGGCCTGAAACTATTTCATCCGGTGTGCCACAGGGGAGCATACTGGGACCAGTTTTATATTTGATTTATACTTGTGATATGCCTGTGAGCAGTAGTATCCATACTTCCACATTTGCCGACGATACAGCCTGCCTTAGTATGCACGAAAACCCTGATGAGGCATCCCGCAAACTCCAGGAACACATTAGCCAGATGGAGCTTTGGTTAAACTTATGGAGAATTAAAGTCAATGAACAAAAGTGTGTCCATATAACGTTCACCCCAAGAAGAGATACTTGCTCCACCATTCGGATTAACAATCAAGTTGTTCCTCAACATTCACATGTGAAATATCTTGGCATACACCTTGATCGACGACTTACATGGAAACACCACATTGACTCTAAGTTAACTCAAATGAAACTTAAATTAACTCAGGTACATTGGCTGATTGGTAGAAATTCAACACTTAGCCTAGACTGCAAACTTTTAATATACAAGTCGCTTTTAAAGCCAATATGGTGTTACGGAATTCAACTATGGGGCACTGCTTCAGCTTCAAATGTAGAGAAAATTCAACGAAGGCAAAATAAAATTTTACGCATGATAACATCGGCTCCATGGTACATCAAAAATTCAAATATACATCGCGATTTGAATATGCCACTAGTGACTGAAGAAATTGCAAAATACGCAGGCAAATACCTAACAAAACTCGAGTCACATCCTAATCCGCTTGCTCGTAATATTTTGAACTTTACTGGACACATCCGCTTAAAAAAGAGAGATACACGGGCTCTAAAATTCAACACTCTAGATGATGAAGCTGCTTGAAAACACCTTTTTCTTTTTGTTGCTTATCACTACTTATGTATTATTAATAACTATCACTAAGCTTATGTCCGACATTGGTCGGGCCTAATAATTTTTTTTATAGATTTAAGATTTGAATACTTATTGTTAGTTCATATTTGAAGATACAATAAATAATAAACATGCATTTAAAAAAAAAAAAAAAAAAAATATGATGCGATCATAGAAGTTGACAGTTAAACACACATATTCTACTTATTCGAATATTCCTGGTACTTTTTTTAACACCCGACTAAAAAAAGGGGTGTTATAAGTTTGTAGTGTGTCTGTGTGTCTGTGTGTCTGTGTATCTGGGTATCTGTCCATGCCCACGTACAGGGAAAACGGCTGGACCGATTTTCATTTAGTTTTTTTTTTTTTTTTTTTTTTTTTTTTTTTTTTTTTTTTTGAAAGATGACTTGATCGAGAGGGTTCTTAGCAATGTTTGAAGAAAATCGGTCCAACCGTTTGGAAGATATAACATCTTTTCTGAAAAAAGTCGGGGGTTTTTAAAATTTTGAAATTTTGTTATTTATAGATTTAGTGATTTTGAAGAATTTCTTTTTTAATTTTAATATTACAATAAAGGCGTTTTCAGTCAATTTATAAAACTTGTTCATTCTCCGGAACAAAGCGGGAGAGTATTTTTGTCTTTTTTGGAGTGATTTAATCTCAATCGTAACTTGAATTGAAATTCTGTTTTAAGGAGGGAACATCTTTTTAAATATTTAGTCGACACAGCTAAAATCTTACTGCCATGGAAGAGGAAATTTTCTAAGATTAAAAATATTTTTTTTTTATTTATTGTATCTTCATATGTGAACTAACAATAAGTATTCAAATCTTAAATCTATAAAAAAAAATTATTAGGCCCGACCAGAGTCGGACATAAACTTAGTGATAGTTATAAATAATACATAAGTAGTGATAATCGGAAAGGAAAAATAAATATATAATCAAGCAGTCCCATCTGGAGTGTTAAGTATAGGAGCCCTTGTGTCCCTCTTTTTAGGGCGGATGTGTCCAGTAACGTTCAAAATATTACGAGCCAGCGGATTAGGATGTGACTCGAGTTTTGTTAAATATTTGCCTGCGTATTTTGCAATTTCTTCAGTCACTAGTGGCATATTTAAATCACGATGTATATTTGAATTTTTTATGTACCATGAAGCCGATGTTATTAACCGTAAAATTTTGTTTTGCTTTCGTTGGATTTTCTCGATATTGGAAGCTGAAGCAGTGCCCCATAGTTGAATTCCGTAACACCATATTGATTTCAAAATCGACTTGTATATTAAAAGTTTACAATCTAGACTGAGTGTTGAATTTCTACCAATCAGCCAATGTATACAAGATTAAAAATATGGCATAAAAACATTAAAGTTTAATGCAACAGTTAGAGCAACAATTTATTTCTATTAGGATCGCCCGGTGGTACAAATTCGACCATCTTATATATAAACCGGCTGTATGTTATCGTAAACTTTTAAGTATGTTATTTTATACCAAAAACATGAAAATAACACATTGGCAACGCTGATTATCAAACAGAAATTCACCTTCCAGCGTTGCCATTGTGCTATTTTCATGTTTTTGGTGGAAAATAAGATACGACAACTTAAAAGTGTACGATCGTTTTATATTAAGCGTTGCCGCTGTGGTATTTTCGTGTTTTTGTCGTTACCGTGTTGGTTTTCAGGGATCCTCTCATATTAAGAAATAGCGTTTTCTTTCTAGACTAGTAAAGTTCCGTACACTAAAGATGTACGCTACTCTGCACGTCTGTCCGTCACAGGCTACTTTTTCGAGACCCTAAGAGATACGGATCTGAAATTTTGACAGAATATGTAGAATTATGACTGCTACAACGGCAAATATATGACAGCAAAATATTAAAGGGTGTTCCAAAACGAGCAACGAAAAATTTTAAAATCCTTGAAACTAGAAATTTGCAAAGTTATTGTATTTTATTCAGACTACAACAATTCGTCGGTTGATTTGTGGTTTGCTGCAGACATAATGTATTTTGAATATAATGTGCGGCAAACATGAAACCAACCGACGAATTGACAATAAAATATCAAAAAAATCAAACTTAAAGGATATTCTATCAGTTAATATAATTTTGACTATGTAATTTTGACAACTTTCTGTATCTTGGAAACCGTAACAAGCAAATTCTTGAAATTTTCAAAAAAATCCCATAATTAAAAAATCGCCAAACCGAAAAAAATCACCAAAAACCGAAAAAAATTGCCAGAACGAAAAAAAAGCCAAACTAAAAAATCTCTAAAACTAAAATTAATCGCCAAAAACCGCGAAAATCGACTAAATAAAAAAAAATTAAAGCTAAAAAAAACTCCAAAAACCGAAAGAATACCAAAAGCAAAAAAGAACCAAAAATAAGAAAAATCTCAAAAACCGAAAAATAGTGTACCGGGTATTTAATTTTGTTCTAAACAAAAATGTCTACATCAGTTAAGATATTTAATTATATAGACTGAAGTTCGTTTAGAATTACATATGTTGTGTCCGTACGGAACCCTTCGTGTGCGAGTCACAGTCGTAGTTTATTCAACTTATTAACGTTTTCCACAACTTATGTGCATACATACTCGTGTATGTTGGGACGAAAATCTCGGACATATTTAGCGTATATGAATCCGAATTAATGAAATATTCGAATACGAATTCGAGTTAAAATATTCGTACTCGCCAAATTCAGGCGAATGCGAATACGAGTATTTTTCCAAAGAAATTAAATAAATAAATGCATAAATTTTAAACGAAATTTAAATAAATGACTAAAAATTTTAGTTTGTACAAATACATTAATTTTTTATAGAAATTTGTGCTTTGTATCATTTTCAAATATTATTTAATGACGATCATTAAAATTTTGGGTACTTTTTATTAACTTTAAAGTACGCCAACAAGAGTGTGAAGTCCTTTTCATAACAATTTTTTTCATATTGCATATAATATTCGTATTCGTATTCGCGAATATCAAAAATTGACATTCGTTACATCACTAATACATATGTACATACATATGTATTAAAGGGTTGCATTTGTATACTCGTTTATATACCCAATACAATACAATAATTGCTTAAAAAATCAACATTTACAACTAGTAAACGAAAACGATAAATAACATATTTGTTCATACCAGAACCAAAAAACAGGCAAAACTAGTGCAAACAGATGTATCTGTGCAATGCTATAATATGTATGTATGTATTTACTTATTGCTTAATTATTGTACATATTTATAAAGAAAGACATTAAATACGAAATAAATTAGGGAAATAATTTTGAGTTTTTTCTTGTATTCATTATCTACTGTGACACTCAGATTAAGTTACAAGAAACATGTTGAAATCAATATGACCGCTATAATCTTTTCCTAAATTTCAATATGTACATTGTACTGATAATTCAAAAAATAATGAACAAAAAAAAAAGAAAATTAAACATATTCTTACAACAACAGCTGCTTTGGTAATTTCTTATTTTAAAGAATAATAATAAAGAGGAACTTTCAAAAAGATTGTTGTTCATGTCTTCGATTCTTTTTAACCATATGAACAAATATAAAATCGTATACCTAACTACATATGTACATATGTATGCATGTAATGTATGTACACATGTAAATATATATATATATATATATATATATATATATATATATATATATATATGTATATGTATGTATGTAGGTATGTAAAAAATAAAATACAGAAACGTAAATAACACTACATACTAGTAAAGAAAAGGTTGAAATAAATCGATATGTTCAATTCAAAGGCAGGAAAACCTTCTAAAATTTATTTGTTAGCATTTGGTTTTAATTTTATTTGTCCAATTACTTAGTTGAAGTTAAATGAAAAAAAAGTAGTTATTTCTTTTGTGGTCTTATAAGAAATGTCTGTTAATGAAAACTTTGTTTTTAAAACTTACTGTTGTTGCTATTGCGTGTGTATATTTTAATTTATTATTTGATTTTTGTGTAAATTTCACTTACCACATATAAAATATTTAAAGCAATTAATGCATTTTTTGAACAAGTAAAACCTCCACACATTTTGGTTATTTTGGTGTGTATCGTTTCTTTTATTTATTAGTTTGTCAGTCCGAGATTTTATTTCACTTTTTGGTATACACTATTCTTTTTTTCTTTAAGAAAAATTATTTTTGATAACAAAGTAATTTAAAGCACTTTCGCCTTTTATATTCAACTGAAATTTCCCTTTTTGCATATATTTTGTTGTTGGTGGTGACTAATTTTGTTGTTATTTTTATAAGTTACAAAATAAATGTATACAATAATAAAACTTTGAATTTTCTTTTTATTATCTGTCTCGTCGTGTTACACTGTCCTTTTTTTCTATTCACTGTGCGAAATATGTTTGTCTACCTTTTGATTTATTCCTCTGTCTGTTAGTTTGACATTTATCTGTAGAGTGGTGAGTAGGCAGCAACAGCAATGAAACATGTCAACAGTGCTGCCAACATTGCAGTGCAAAAAGTAAAATAACATTGTGAATAATATTTTAACGGTAATGATATTTTGAAATAAAGGTAAAAAACAAGTTTGTCATAAAATGAGTTTGAAGTTTTCAAATTACACACAGCTTAAGCGAAAAAGAAAATTTTATTTTTCTCTCAAGAGTTCGGTAAGATATGTGTATGAAATTTTTACACAATATAAATGTAGAACGATATAAGGATCTATTCTGCATTATCAACTCAAAAATTTTTAAGTTATGACGTTCTTTGAGTAAGTTAGCGATACGTATTAGCGGTTGTACAATATTTCTGGCTTGGATAACAATTCTCGCGTAATTGTAATTATTTTTAAAATATAATCCGGCTTGTTTTTATTGTCTGGCCTTTGATTGCTTATCGTTCCCAACCTCCATTGGTTTAATTTTTCGGTCTGGAGTAATTGTTCTCGAAATACTGTACACTTTGCATCCATTTCTAATTACCTTTTCTACTGAGCAATAAACAACTTACCATATTTTGATAAGACATTAAAAGGAATTCCTTTTAACCTGTTGTAGTAGCATATAAAACTCGTAATATTGGTGAAGACTAGGGACTCTGCTTTTTTAGCCTGTTGGAGACCACATGATATAACTATAGTATAGTAACTATAGAACAATTCAGAATTCTTACTAGATATATATATCGATGTGAAGCTTTTGGAGGATGATTTAATCTTGACAATATAAGCGATATAGAAAGAAATAGTGCTATGAAATAATCAAAAGTAATATATTTACATATGTATGTATGTATGCATATGTATATATTTTTTACGTGAATGTGCATGTTTACTTATTTACAAACTGGGGGCAAATTGCGGCATTCGATATCCATCGAAATTTTAATATATTACCATATAAACTTTATTGAAATTTGTATATTAAAATTTCGTTAGATATCGAGTGCCGTAATTTGCCCAATGATTGAGAGACTATGAATCAGCAATACATTTCATCTGTATTGACCCAAGTAAGCCCGGCTAGCTCAGTCGGTAGAGCATGAGACTCTTAATCTCAGGGTCGTGGGTTCGAGCCCCACGTTGGGCGCTGTCGAATATTTTTTTAAACAATAGCATCAGGATTTTAAAAAGTGTAAAATGTAAAGGTTTGTTTTATAAACTTTCTTACTTAATTAAGCTTACTACATACAATACATGCTGATCAAATATATTTAGCCTATTCACAATGTTTGGTGAGAATAATAAATTGTATAAATGTTGTGGTGATAATTTTCATATACAATAAGTAACTCATTTACATACATTTACCAACAGAGCGATTAAAATATATGTAAAGTATATTATATGTTTTCTATATTTCATACAAGAAGCTTGAAGTGGAACCCTACACGCAAAGAAAAAATATGGTTGAGGTAACCATAATCAAACAGCAACATACTATGATTGAATTATATGGTTGCAGTGAAATCATATTATTGTTCATAGAAAAAAAACTTTAACAATATTTTTATCTCAGTTAATTATAATATTATCTGAAATAATTATATTATAATCTTAGTATTGTAAATGTGACAACACTATTGTTACCATGTTCTAATATTATATTAATATTGTTATATACGACAACAGTATTATTTAATATAATAATACTATTTTATTTTTTAATCATATATTTATTGTAGAAACAGCTGTGCGTTTAAATTCGAAATAAAAATAAATTAATATTTTTGTGATTTGAACGGGCTAAAGTTCGTATCGCTTTTTAAGCCAAATTACATGTGATAATTATTAATGAACAAATAACACCCAAAGTCTGTTGTAAATATTCTGACTAACAACACATAGTTGAACGGAACAGCCAGCTGTTTTCGAAGGCCACTAAACCTTCCTCATCAGCGTTCTTTTGTGTTTTGTCCACTGTGTGTGGTGTCAGTTGATGTAGATTTCTGCTTTATATACTTAGAATTTTATTGCAAATGGAATATGTGAATTGTTTTGATTCATCGTATTTCAATTTGCTGAAAGCTTTTTTGTATTGTAAGCTCAATTTTACCATCACTATATTTACAACAGTCTTACCATTGTCGTTTTGTTCTTTTTACTAATTATACACATGTTACTTAATTTGCTTATTTTTTGTTCTACTTAAGACAAACTTTTTTGGTTTGTTACTATCAAGTATATTTTTATTTAATTTTTGCCACAGGCCCATGGCTATTAATTTTTAGTTAATTTTAATTATTATTCCAACTCTATTTGTTTCTATATTTGTGATTTGAACGGGCTAAAGTTCGTATCGCTTTTTAAGCCAAATTACATGTGATAATTATTAATGAACAAATAACACCCAAAGTCTATTGTAAATATTCTGACTAATTTTCAACTATGTGTTGTTAGTCAGAATATTTACAATAGACCTTGGGTGTTATTTGTTCATTAATAATTATCACATGTAATTTGGCTTAAAAAGCGATACGAACTTTAGCCCGTTCAAATCACAAATATAGAAACAAATAGAATTCGAATAATAATTAAAATTAACTAAAAATTAATATTGTTGAAATAAATTGTATATATAGAAATGTATACTTACACGACATACAGCCATGTCTGTATAAAAAGATACACAAATGCTTATATATTTTTATTGATCTACCCTTTTGTTTGTACTTTATTTATTTATTCTTTTATTTAATACCGATAGCTTACAAACGAAATACTGAACTGACAGATGTTTCTGAAAGAGATTTTTCTTTAAACTTAACATAGTATGGTTTTGAAAAACATTATATTGTTATCTACATCATACTATTTTTAAATAATAATACAAATTATGTTGCAGTCATAAATTTTTAACAAAACTATATTGTTAAACTCTAACCATATCACACTTTTTTATGGATGTGATAATGTAATTATTAAATTCAAACATTACTCTTTTTATCGAAACGAAATAAATGTTTAAAATAACAATAACTAGTCTTCGACGACCACACATTTGTTTCAGAGGACATAATATTGTTTTCTCAACCATTCTACAACCATATCTTTTCTTTGCGTGTAGTTGCGGTATGTACCGCATACTTGTGTAAATATGAAAACCGAATGATTATTTCCTTAAAATATTATAACACTACTTTTTGATTAGTCACTACTAGAATAAGATTTGTTTTATTAAAATCTTCCATTTTTTGTAATGTCTCCGGAGCGAGTAAAAATAGTACATAGTTTTAAGTCTATTGCCAACTTTTACAATTTTTACAAGTTTCTACAACAGCTCGGCTAGCTCAGTCGGTAGAGCATGAGACTCTTAAACTCAGGATCGTGGGTTTGAGCCCCACGTTGGGCGGAAATAAGTATTTTCCTACAACAAATTATGGATCAGTTGCTTACATATGTTGTTTGTAGGTGTTGAGAATAATAATTAGAAAGAAAATAGGATATACATATTATATATTTGTGCAAACACATTTCATAACGACCGCCAACGAATTTCATATATGCTAATCGTCAATATATGCATGTACTTATGTATATGTCTGTGCATTTACAGGCCGAATTTTATTGTTTAAATAATTAATAGTCCCGAAATAGAAACTTTTAGTGATCGGTTACTTCTGCGAAATTTCAGTTTTAATTCTGGTAAGCGGTTGGCAGCAGCCCGGCTAGCTCAGTCGGTAGAGCATGAGACTCTTAATCTCAGGGTCGTGGGTTCGAGCCCCACGTTGGGCGCAAGTAGTTTTTTCAAATGGTCTTATTATCCTTTTGTCCTCAATTTTATGGATAAGTCTTATGGGCCATTCCATTTTATGGGCCTTGCCGCTATTTTCGGAATTTGTATACACCCCGTGAATTTTTGTGCTCTCCTGCATTGTTTGGTTTCATCAAATAATTCAAAACGATCCAGCACGCTTACGAGCAAACAGTTATTTATACCTATTCGCAATCATACGGTATAAAGAATTATTTGTCATGATTATGAAAATTCTCGATTTATTTTTACAGTAAAACAACAACAACCTTTTAAATAGTACATATGTGTGTATAACTTGCGCATTGATTGTCGAAATTTTGAAGAAAAAAACTTGTCAAAAGCACTTCTTTTTTATATAAAATTATATTTTGATGATGTGTCATAAAAAATATAATTAAAAACTTATTGGCGAGGACATTTTGTAAAAAAAAGTACTCCGCACAATTCGCTTATCATTACTATTTATTCTGTGTATATAATAAATTCAACTTGTCATTCATTCCATTTTGTTCAACACGAAACGACCCGAACACGCACGAAATTTGAATTTTTTTATCGAAGGCACTTCGTGTTGAGTCGTGCGTGTTGGTGTCACGAAAAAAATCGACACGCGCCCATCTCTAATTTGCACCTAATAATCTAAAATAAATTCATTAAAGTGCAACTTTGACCCGCGTACGGACACTGGATATGTAACACTATACGAACTTTAGCTTATATAATATATAGTTTTGGCATTTTTTTCGTATATGGAATTTTTTTCGGTGTTGAGCGTAATAAATATTACTTCATCACTTGCAGCATCACAAATTTTTATAATGTTCATTTGCCCCGAATATACTGGAAGATTTTCATTACTTCTAGCATAATCTGTCTAGGGCGGTTTTCTTCTTGAGAAAAACTAATCCCCCAAGATTAAATCCAATGATTATTACTTTTTTCGTGATAAAGAAAAAAACAAATCGCCCAACGTGGGGCTCGAACCCACGACCCTGAGATTAAGAGTCTCATGCTCTACCGACTGAGCTAGCCGGGCAGTTGAAAACTTTTTGGCAAATACGGCTCAAGTACACATATGGTTAATCTCTTAGCTAAGCAATGACATCTGCTGCAGCATTTCAAATGTTAAAATTATTAACAGTTATGCGTAGCCAACTGTTTCTAAATAAACTAAGATTAGCTAAAGCAAGCACCTCTCAGATGTTTATTCGGTATTTGCAATACTTGCTCGTTGGTACAATAAATAAGTTGGTTTTCGTTGAAAGCATCCGACAATATCAGGGATGGAGATTACTATAGTATTGTGTTTTAGTTTCTGTGTTTTTAGCGGTATGTTTGTAATACATATTTGTCTAATGCCCAGTTTTTGACTTCGTAATTGTTATTATTTATTCAAGTGAGACATTTTTTTATTTATATATCTTTAAGTTCTATTTAAATAGAATTTTGAGTTCTTTTAACTTCCTTTCGTTTTTGTCAAACCGGAAGGAATATCAGGATATATCAAACAATATAGATTATTTTTGCTTTAAGACCGAAAAAGGTTTAATTACGCTTGCATACGAAATTTATTCTCTGACATGCCTGATATGTACACATATAGTATATTTGTGCAATTCTGAAGCTTCTAAAGTTTGTACACATTTTGCATTCGGAAAGTGTACAAACTTTGTATTGATACATCTTGGGAGTCATTCATAGTTAATTGTCTGATTTTTCCCCCATAGCTGTAGATTCTTTATATCGCGTTTATTTCAATTAAATTGCAAATTGCAAAAATTAGACGCAATTAAAATTTAATTAATAATTAAATGTTTTTCCATAACCACCGTGATAAAAGCAAATTCTGATAACCAATGAAAAATATTTTGATTCAAACTCTAATGGAATGTATTGAAAATTCATTCGATATGGAATGCCGTAATTTTCCCTTAAGGCGGAAACAAATTCTGCAACGATTTAAAAAGCCTCATTAATTCGATATGAAATTGTAAGTGCAGCTGAGCTACAAAATCTAAGATACTGTGAACTTTTTTATATTCTAATAGTATTGCCTTTACAATCTAGTAAGAAATTACTGGAAATTGAAACGTAGAGAATATGTAAAGTTGTGGTTAATTATATAGATATTGAGAGATAAGAAATACCTTTATGCATTTATTTATAGGTGTATTTGTTTAGTTTTGTAGTAAAATAAAGTAAATGAGTAGCTACTGGGAAAATTTTAAAACTTACTTTTAAAAAGAGCTGTTGCCGAAATAAGTAATCGAAAGGAAAAATTTGAAAAAAATAGAATCAGAAAATAGCTGCTTAGTGTTGAATATATACACTTTTTCTTATTGCTATTCGAGACAAATATTTTTTTACAACACGAACAATCTAAGAATAAATTTGTAATTTATTTTATGTAATATCTGCAATTAGTGTCTTTTTGATTTCCCTGATTTTTTGTTGCTTAATTTTATTAAAGTTTTTTGTGGTCTTAGAATAGCCGTCTCATTTTGAGGCTGACTGTCAATTTTGTTTTTTATTTACTTACATACATATTTGAGACATGATTATCCATTTCTTTTTCCTGAATTTTAGGTTGTTACTTAGAAAAGAATTAAAGAAGTATGAAATTTTGGAAGTTTTTACAATATAAATATTTTATATAAGAAACAGGGAAGGAAACTCAAACTTGAAAATTGTATCGCCTGACCCCAAGAAAAAAAGTGAAGGAACAAAAGAATAACATATTATATTCAATCATAACAAAGTTTCCATCCATGATACAAAAATATTATATAATATAATAATATAATATTATATTATAATATAATAATATAGAGTGGCCAGAGTCTTTTATAACCAATCATTTTTAAGGTGGGGACAATTGGAGAGTGCCAATTTCAATTGCTGAAAGCGCCAAGCGAATGTTTTCATTTAACTGTGTGTACCACTACATATACACATGCGAATACATACATACATCCATATTACATATTTACTTGTACAAATGCATGTACTTTGCCAATATGAATTTATGTATGTAACGGCTCTTTCATTAAGCGCTTCCTATTTTTAAGTTTAAATAGAACAAAGTGCGTATGAAATATCATAGAAATTTTTTATTCGTTTTATAAACCTATTGATGCAACTATGAATAAAATATTATATCAAGCCGGCGCGGCGGTCCCGATATGCAAAATTTTCCATGAATCTGGCGCAAAAATCAGACTGGATATGACCGATGGCATGGGTTTTCTCCAAACGCACGATCTCGGTAGCCAGTTGAAATCAATTCTATGTGAGATGAACAGGCCCGCAAATTACTCGTGGTGTCCATGACGAACGTCGTTCTCAAAAAAAATAAAAAATAATATATGGGCCAACATCAGTAATTTTTCGGGATTCTCGCTTGAAAATTTTGACTTAAAACAATTGTTTAAATTAAAAGCTCAAAACTGAACTTTTTGCTTAGTACTTTGCTGCCTCTGGTGGCGCCAATAAGAACTACGACTTAACAGTTCTTTCAAATTGATTTGAATTTAGACTTGGGTCGAACTCGTTCACTAGTTCAGTTTTTCCACAAACCAATGATTAAACCCATGTAATTTAAATGGTTTTGATCATTGGTTTGTGGAAAAACTGAACTAGTGAACGAGTTCGACCCAAGTCTATTGTTACCTATCGAGCCAGTGTTACCATATGTGAAGATTTATCTTATTTTTGAAGTTTTTAGACATGTTAAAACGGCAAAAAATATTTATTATCTAAAAATAAATTTTTTTTAAATTTTACTTTTGGTACTTTTAATATATTATTGAGGTATTTTTTGTCTAAACTACTCACAAATTTTCTGATTTGCTTCATAATGACCTTCCACATATTCTATACAGTAAATATTTTGTGTAATTTGGCTTTACTTTTAATAGTTCACCAGAAACAAAATAAATTTTAACGCATTTTCATTCAATAAAATAACAAAAAAGATTTTTGGTAACAAAAAATAATTTTTTTGCTCGACTGGAAGATTTTTGAAAAATAAATATGGCAACACTGTATCGAACAACATAAATTTTATCAAAAAAAATCGGACATGATATTTTCTTGAATTCTTGTCTATGGAACAAAATCACATCATTGGGCAAATTAAGGCATTCGATATCGAACACAATTCTCAAATATTTCAATAGAGCTTAAATGGAAATGCTTTTAAATTTTGCTCGATATTGAATGCCACGAGATATTTTTTATATCCATTGGACGCTCTTCAACAATTTTATTTTGTGACGTACCTATTCATCCAGAATAGGGGCTAAGCTTGCGCTAACAGAACACCTATTTTGACGAAATAATTTTATCATTTGCACATGTTGTTTAACGATATATACGTCCTTTTTGATTTGGCAAAACAGACTGTAAATTTAGAAACATGGCCGCTGCCAACTATCGAAACTGGGAAGTCACTATTGGAAGACCCGTTATGTTTAGTTTTAATCAAACACTCTTAAACTGAGAGGCGATTTGTATAAATGTTTTGATTTCTAACTTTCACCTAAAGTCCCTATTGCAAGACCCTTTATGTTTAGTTTCATTAAACACACTTAAACTGACAGTCGAATTGTATAATTGTTTTGATTTCTAACTTTCAACTTGTGTTTTAATTAAAGCAAATGACAAAAAATAAACACTTTTTTTAAACTAAAATAAAACAAAAGCAGTTATTAAGTTCCGGTGTTTAAACGATGCAAGACGTAAAGTTTGAGAGAAAACTACAAATGAAATAGAAAACAGCAATAATTGAATAATACAATGCATAAAAGTAACACAAATATTTAATAAAATATGAATATAAGCATAACTCTAATTAATACCAATAATATAATGCCAATGAAAATATTAATATAAAATAATTATACAATATTAATAATATAAGAGATTTTAATAATCTTTTTTCGTATATAAAAATTTATTAATTAAATAAGATGTGTGTTTGACTCCAAAAAAAAAGTGTTAGTGTGCTTTATACATGTATAATATGAAAAATATGGTTAATAATTTCTTTAAAATAACATTAAGCTCCAGCAATTAAAATTTGTTAATTTTTAAGTGATTCTTTATTAATTTTGTCAGCGATACACAAACATCAGATCATCACTTCCGGTTATTTGTCTACAACGATGTACTCATACAAGTATCAGAAAAAAATCGCTTGCATTATTTAATAAATAAATAAAAATGCTATTCTCTAAAAAAAAGTTAAACTAATCCGTCCAACAATAACATACATACTTATAAAAAGAGACTTAATAACAAACGATAAAGATCAGTTTGAATTATTATTGTTATTGTTATTATTATTACAGCTGTTGTTGTACACAGCTGTTTTTTAAATCCATATTTAGGGATTTTTTCAGCTATTACCCCAGCGAAAACCAGTTTGACACATATTAGCAAGGTATATTTTTTCAATTGCATACAAACATACATACACACATATTTATTTACATCAACGAAGCTGTTGACATAGATAGTTTTGCAAGATAGAAAAATCTTGCAAAATGTTTGTAACTTATTAAGTCATAGTGAGCTCACTCTCACAGAAATCGCTTAATCGAAAGGCATATGCTAGGAACACAATTGGGACGAACAACGAATTTCGTCCGCATCGACGAATTCGTCGATAAGAATTCGCTGCGTAAATTCGTCGTGTGAAGCACAATAACGACGAATTTACTCAGCGAACTCTGCTCTTATAATTGATAAAGTTGGTTATTGTCAGTGTGACGATATTAGCTAATTTTGGGCTAAATTTAGCTTATTTCTTCTGGACTTAGCTTTAAAATTTTTATTAAGCTCTTAGCTTCTTTTTTTAGCTTTTTTAAAAATGGATTTAGCTTTTTTTAATCCAAATTGCGTATTCTCTAAAAATATATTAAAGACATACGTAATTTACCTTAATTATATTTTAAAATCTGGTCACACTGTTTATTGTGTATGTAAAGAGAGTGAGAGAAAATGGTTTTTTTCGTCGTTCGTCCGCGTACAAAATAGAAATAAATCTATCTCAGAGTTCGTCACGCACGACGAATTTCGTTCTACGGCGGTGTTGTGTTCATTTTCATGTAAACAAATCTGTTTTATTTTTTATGACGAAAGATCGCACCGCAAAATTCGTTGTTCGTCCCAGTTGTGTTCCTAGCAATACTCAGACTGATTAAACGCAACCACTCACTATCTTAAGCCAAATTTAGCTGAATTCTATAGGCAGTGTTGCCGTATGCTTTTGAAGAAATAACTGTCAATATCGGGAAAAAACTGTTTTCCAGAAGAAAAACCGCCAAAAATATTTCTTATAGTATTATTCTTCCTATACGAACACCACTACGTGATAAAAGCCTAAAAAAAGACCCGTATTTCCCAGTTTTACCCCAAGTCATGCACTTTTTTATGGGCCCCCAAAAGATTTGGGGCCTCGGTGTCATTTATGGATATTCTCAGGCTCATATCTTACAACCCGTTCGGAATTTTGATTTACTTTCTGAGGCAAAGTTATAGCTCTTGTCATAAAGGATAAAAATTAATAACATATAAAATCAAAAAAAAATTTCATCTTCAAGATCAAAATCGCAAAAAAATTTAAAAAAATTCGATTTTATACCTTTTTTGCCCTATTCAGGTCCATAGGTAGCAAACCGTTCAAAATTCAAGGAAACAATCTATTACAAAAATGTACCTAAAATCTCAATAAACAACTTTCTAGAACATATAAACTTCCTAGGAATGATTCTTAATACCGTTTAGGTAGCACTTAGGTAGCCGCAAAAGTGAAAAATTTCTTGAAAAATTTTTCATTTCATTTGTTTGAAAATTTTTCAGTTTTGCGGCTACCTGCCAAATGATGGCTACCTGTCAGATGATGGATAACCCGATAACAGAAGGAACTATCGATAGTAATACAAGAAACTACCAACCAACTAACCAAGTCATTACATTGACTTCACAAATGAAAATACATACATATTTCATTTATTAATTTTTTTTTGTTTGATTTAGTTTAAGAATTATTATGTGTGTTTTTTGTTTTACAAATAAACTTAAATTAAAAAATAATTTATGCAATTTTATTTGTTGAAAACACTTGGTTTATGTACAAACTATATTAATCGTTTAACCGGTTAAAACCGAAATTAACCGATTATTAACCGATTAAGTAAAAATATCGATTAATTAATCGATCGATTAGCCGATTAAAGCAAAACTCCGATTAAATGAATACCCTATCAACTCTTGAGAGAAAATTTTTTCCACTGAAAGCTCGTTTTATGTAAAAATAGTTCTTTTTTTGGTTATACATATGTATGTAAAAAGGCGTAACTAACAAAATATTCAAAATTGTGTTTTTGATTGATTATTATGGATGCCATTAAACTACATGTCTTGACCAAAGTTTGCAGTTCTGCGATCAAAAATTTAACTGTTATTAACAAGAAGCAAACGGACTTAACTACAAGTTTGTTTAGGGCTTTATTTTGTAAAACGCAACGCTTACCGTTGATAAATTTTATATGTATTTTATTTTTGCATTTTAAATTTTTTTCATATAAAATTTGACAACGCTTAGCGTTGCGTTTTACACAATTAGCCCGTTAGTTTTTATTAGTTTTTTGCTTCTCCTGTAAAATAATATTTTTGTTAGTTACGCCTTTTTGTATTTCAGCTAACGATATTTATATTATTAAAACATAATTATTTAGACTTCAATATTATAAAGAACTAATTGAACCACTCAAAAAAATTAATTTCTGCGTTTGTTTTGTTTGCAATTGTATAATTAGAAACTAGCTGGCAACACTGCTAAGCATTTAATGAGTTAAATCAATTTGCTCTAATAAGTAATCGCTCTTATTACGTTAATAAACCAGCAATCATGGTACAATTATACTAGGTACATGCACGACTACAACAAAATTACAACACCAAAAAACACATTCATTTTGTTGGTATAAACAAACGAATAATTGTCAGAAACAGATGCCTTATGTTTTTAAAAATAACAATTACAGGGTAACTAAAGTACAATTGCAAACGCGGCATTCCTGCATGATTATAGTTATTCGGTGTTGCCAATCTTTGTGTAGTTAGACAGTGTGTAATTTCTACTCACATGTGTAGGCCATGTAATTAAATTCTTGTATAATCTGTGTGTAATTCTACTTTGGGTTCTATTTTTATTTATTTTTGTTTTAATTTTAACCTACACAAAAGATGTGTAGTGTAATTTTCTGCGATATATAATTGCAGACACAGCGATGTGTAAATTCATTGGCAACACTGTAATCATTTTATTCACACACATACACTAACATTTTCGCAGCTTGTAAACAAAGTTTGACAACTATTTGCATTGTATACATTAACAGGCTGGGCTTGCGCATGTACCTGTTATAATTGTATCATGCCAGCAATCAACTAAAAATTGGCAACAAACACAATTATCAAATGCCAGCAATTACAGTAACAATTTTAGCTACACAAATCAAACGGTATACATACTCGTAATTCGAACAGGAATAGAAAATAATATGTGCTAGCTAATAGAGATGCCAGATAACATTATAAGAAAATGGACAAAAATGCTGGGAAAATTATAGAAAAACTGTTGAGTGAATGAGAATGACTTAACGTGAACTCGAAAGAAAACGCTAAGTGACTGGAAGACTATTACATTTAAAAAGCATTTAATATAAAAGCACAGTGTACAACAAAAATTCTTACGATTGAAATCGTTATATCATGTTTCATCTTGACTAAAAATCACCTGTACCCATGTACTGTAATTTTAGTGAGAACTACTCGCAACGAAAAGTAGTGAAACAAAATATTCCATCGTTTCTCGAAAAGTGTGTCTGTAACTCATGTCGAAAACTATCAACAGTGATTCCGTCATTACGTTAGAGATGTCATAATATACAACTCAAAGCCGATTTGAAGTCGCAGACTTTGTGAACGCTTATCAAAAATGTCTTTGACAACGACCAAAAATTCACTTAAAGTCGGCAACTTTCAACGACGGTGGCAAAAATACAACCGCCGGCTATACCAAATAATTTATAGTGCGACTTTGATGATTGTTGCCTACAAAATTGTTGTTGTTTGGTGAAAATTTTATCTCACACCGTTTTTATTTGTGAGTATATTTGACAGTACAAAGCGGAAACTTTTCTCATGAAAATTTTACAGACGAACTTTTTCTGTAAATTGTCGAGTAATTTCCTTACGTGACACCTATTCCTCGCCAAAAAAAAAAAAAAACTTACAGACACAGTTAAGTGGGAAAAACAGATGTTTGTTTCAGTTTATGGCATGTTTGTTTCATTTAACATGTTCCAAGTGAAAAATTTCTCGTGGCGAGAGTTACAGAACATGGTCACAGTTTATACCCTTTTCATACTTACTCACATCTTTGAGGAATGCATGGAATATGTTGAAAATTGAAAAAACCTGTTCACATTACAACATCTTTCATCTTTCATCTGTCATGTATTGTAATACTATTTTTACGAGTGTGAGCAACCAATAATTAAATAATTAAATGCAATTTAAAAATTCAGTAGAAATTGATTTAATTGCTGGCTCCTGAGGAGCAGAAACAAATAATGGTAGAAATTATGTAGAAATTATGCCAGCGGACAATGATGATGTAGAAATACTAAAAATTTTATCCGCAAAGATTTTGCGTAGACATTTGCAACTATTTTTATCTAATTTATTTTGTTTTGGAAAAATATATAACAGATTTTATTATATGCATACATATACATACATATTTATATAATAAAATCTTAGAGTAATTACGGATCTTTTTTTGGGAAAGATATTCCAAAATGTAGCTTTGAATTTATGTACATATGTACATGCATATGTAGATATACATACATACATACATACATATGTATACATTTTTATAGTATGTATGCATGTATGTATAGTTGTATACATTTTTTCTTGTGATGACACTAAAATAATCGAAAGATGTTGAATGAAACAAAGTGAGATAGGAACATCTTTTGAAGATGTTGAAAGATGTTAAACATTCAGCCCTGTATAATTATTATGGGAAGATTTTATCATCTTGCCAAATTGATGAAAGATGAAAGATGTGAGTAAGTGTGAAAAGGCTATTAGGACAATCAGTTATCTTTCGAATTATAAATATTTCAGCTTCGAATATTTGTATTTATTTTTTAAACCTGTTTTTCTGGGTAGCTGTAATGAAATGTATGGGAAAGAAATAGAAAATCAATCACCCTTATCGAGAATAAAAGTCGAATATTTTGTTCACGTGAAATATTTCCCATGAACAAAAAACAAATTAGAATAAAATTAGAAAATAGTACACTGACACAACAATAACGTGAAAATTAGAGATTTTAATTTTAGGGAAAGGAAATATATTTCAAGTGAACTTTTATTTTTGAAAAGTGTGAATTTTTTTAAATCCCGTTTACAACAAAACTTTTTTTAATGTATGAGTAAACTATGTAAAATGGTCTAAAAAGGAGAATTTTAAAGCTGTCACGCGTAAGAATGCGTGAGCGTGAATGCAAAACTATTTTTTTTTGCTTTAATATAAAAAGAATAACAAAGTAAACAGTTCTTTTTTAAAATTGTTCTACAATTTATTTTTTACTGTCACTTTATCAAGTGCTTTGTGTGTGATTTCAAATAACGATTGAAAAAGTAGTAAAAGTTTCCATAATAAAAATTTATAGTTTTTGAAAATTAAAAAGATTTACAATAATATCGAAGGTGAGTTTTTTTCTTTTTGTTAACATTAGTCAAAAGTTCTCACGCGTGGGAAGACATGTGCGTGAGTGATAAAATTTGTTTAGTGAGATTAAGTGATAATACTTCTAAGAGCCTTAAGAGAGTACCTTCTGAAGTTTGATTCCACAAAAATTATCTAAATTGGTCCTGACGTTTGGATGTAATTAATTATGGTCACAAAAATGTATAAAAGTTTTTACAGTGCAGTGAGAAAAATTAAGCACCTGTTTTAACAACATTTGTATGAAAATTACTAATATTTTCTAGACGAGTCAGTCGACTGTCTGACTTGTGGAAACAAAGATTTCATTAGAATTGTAAACTTTTCAAAACTTAATAATTGATTTGATAATTGCTTTTCTAAACTTAATAATTGATTTGAGTGAGAAAATGGTCATGGCTGTTTCCATGAAAACTGAACGTTATTTGAAACAAAAATATATTTTTATCAACAAGAGGTAGAAATAGTCTTCTTGTATTTACCAAAATAACAAAATGGCAAGAGAAACAATTTTAATGTTAAATTTTTATTGGTGGGCCCACGAAAAGTTTTAATTTGTATATAATTTTAAAAATTAATCATAAGTCAAACATTTTAACCAGAAAATTAGTTTATAATTGCGAATATTGATACACGTGTGTATATATACACATATATATGAGTATTAGGGGGGACCATTTTTATTCGTACAAACTTTCTGCTGACCACTTTCAAAATTAATTCACCCCAATAAATTCAAATCTGTTCTCCGTTTCTTTTGCATATCTTTATATATAATATGAAAGGTTAGATAACTGAAGACTGTTTGTGAACTTTATTTTAAAAGAAAAAGAAACCGATAACTCGAAAATACATAAATCTTATCTCCGCCCAATGATTTCAAAGATATAATTAATTAAGTTGAGGCAATAACAATATTATTTTGTTTTTCAAAAACTGTTAAGAGCAATGAAATTTTAAATAAGCAAACTTATGTAAATATGTAATTTAAACAAATAGGACAATTTAGAAAGACAGAGATCATATTGAAGCTTATAACTTAAAAAACAACTTTCAGTTGATCCAGTGCAAAATCAAAAAATGCGATCAGAACATTTATTTGCGCGAAATGTGATTTGATTTTGTGATTAGAGCCGACAATTTTCCTAAAATTTTTGTTATATTTCATTTGTCTCACACGATTTTTAGCATTTCTTTCATCCATAAAATTTGAACTACCTTAATATTTTTGCCCATACATGCATACATACCCACAATGCATAGCAATTTTTAAATTTTCATTAAAAACAAAATTATATGACTCATGAAGAATTGTTTTGGTTGTTACTTTTTATGAAAAGCATGAGCAATAACCTGAATTATTTAATTAATTACGTTTAAAATTAAAGTCCAGCGAAAAGCGGAATGAAGTCAATAAGTCTTTAAAAAGTACGAGTATATAATCAGCATTCCAATGCTTTTTAAAGGGTCTTTCATTAAGTAGTTTCTATCTTTAAATTTAAACTTAAATTTAATTAAATGAGGATTTCATCCAGTTTTTTTTCGTTTGAAAGGCTTTCTCCATTGACGTAACTTAAAATTTTTTCATTATAGTTGGGGGGGGGGGGGGTCAAAAACCCATATTAGTGGCTACAGTTCGCTTAAACTATTTTTGTATTTTTTTATTGTAACTTTCTATTTGGGGGGGGGGGCTACAGCAATTGTGGGGGTAGCTTAACTTCCCCCTCCCTCTGAAGGGAGGGCTTCGCTTCCCCATGGCGCCTAGATCATACAGAATTTGATCGATGACATGGTTTGTGTTGACTTTGAGGACAGCTGTGGTTTGTTGCTTATTTGCATAACGTGTTCAAATTGCACTATCTTGGTTGGAGATAGTGTGAACCACCGTCATGACCTTACTAGACCGTGCAGAATTTTCAATGTGACATGAACTGTGTGGGACGTAGTACCTTCCGACTGAAACCACATTTCGTTGGTGTCCATATCATTAGATTCTGACGGAAAGTAGTTGGCGGTGGTGACCTGCCCTACGTCATGCTCAAATAAATATGAACAGATGATGCCGCCATCCCAAAGTCCTTACCAGTGATGGGAATTGTAAATCTTGATTTCGTGCCCAATCTGCTTTTAAATAGTGCCAAAATCACTTGAATAGTGCCAAAACACTTTTTATATAATTTTAATGTTAGCACTGGATGTTTATTTAAACTATAGTTCTTGAATGATAATTTATTGTGTTTATAACTAGAAAAATTTACAAATATCACAAAAAACACGGTCTAAAATTAGTTGTATTTATACATTAATACATTTCGAGCCCTATTTTCGATATAATCGTGAGCGACATGTAGTAAATAAATTAACCTTTTTATTATCAAAATTGTTGATAACTTTTAAAATACAAGCTGTAAAATTTATCGTGAGCGACAATTTACGTATGTACTCGTAAAACATACTTATTTGATTGTTATAAGAAAACCTTCTCCTAAATCGAAATAATGACCCTTTTTCCAGTTGTCGACATCGACGTCACTTTAACACAAGACTCGAAAATTGGGACTTATTTACTCCCTCTCGAGAACAATTTTGTGGTACTGACAATCTATTACATTACATAAGGTCAAGAAAATAGCATAAACCTGCCACAGAACTCAGCTATTTTCGGCAACGGGTACACAAGTGCATCATATATTAATAATTTGTACTTATTTACAAGAAATACAAATATAAAAACGTTTTTTTACGTTAAAGTAATGATTCTAAAGGACATACTTAAAGACTATAATAACCCTAAACTAATTTAAATTGATAAAATAACTTTTTCTTATTAGATATACATATATACTTCATGACAATTATAGTTTGTGCTTTCTTCTTGTTAGTATACTGTCGAGTTGTAAAAATTCATGCACCTTAATAATAATAATAATTGTTAGCTATTTATTTTAATCAAACAAAGATTCTATCGATATAGTAGAATTTATATTGCTTTTTTACCCTTCAAAAATCTTTACCATGAATTAAAGATGTTAAAGTTTATAATTGCAGTACAACACTTTAAAAATATTCTTTATACGCTTGATGAAGAGTAGAGAATAAAAAGAATACCTTGAACCATTCGATAAATATTACTCAAAAAATGTTCATTGAAACTACCCTGTCAGAAATTACGTTAACTTTAAACTAACTTTACGCTATCTATTTCGTAACTAGTACTGACTGGCACTTGGATTACTTTTAATGTAATCAACTGACTATTTGAACATTGCGATGTCCTAGGCGGTAGTCAATTGTCTCACTCTGCATTACTTTCAGCTAACTTAAAGTTGACTTTTTTAAATTACCTGGTAGTCAGTAAATTTAAAAATTGTTTCTGTGGTTCGAACATGTATCATCACACATTGTGTACTCAACGCCCTACCACTCAGCTAAGGTAACATCTAAAATAACAACAGCAAAATGTTAATATAAAACTAAAATTAGTACCAAAGATGCTGAGAATAAATTTGTTGGGTCTCATCAAATTCGATTGCGTACTTAACTGGAGGATTAATTTTGGGTTTGTTCTGGATGACATTGCAGTTAGCTTTTAGTCAGTCTAAGAAAAGTTAACTATAAGTTAACTATTTTTGTGGTCAACCACACATTCTCCGACAGGGTATTGTTTGAGTCTCCATGTTTTTTAAAAACTCACTCACACTTAAGCTCTTGAATTTTTTAAATCTTCAAAGTCTAGTATGGATCTGTATTCACTTTTAATTTTTTCACGTATTTTATTTCGTTTAGAAGCATTTTTATATCAAGAGGAACAGTACGAGTATTATTTGAGTCTCCAATACAAAGCAATACAAATAATAGTCCTTGAAGTCATATTCAGTTTTCAAATATGACACAAAAGAAATATAAGAAGACTTTAATTCTATTTTTTAATTCTACAACTTTATGCTGGAAAAATTAGTTTTTGATTATTAACTGTTCAATTTCAGTACCACAATAATTTTCTTCTGTTGGAATATGGAGAGAATTTCGATCTATATTGTCAACATCAAAGTACAAGAAGATTACTTGTTATTGCAATTTAATGGACAAAAAGTGCCGTAAAAGGAGCGAGAGTGCCACAGTGCCAGGCAACATCCAATAGTGCCAAAAATGGCACAATTGTGCCACATTTCCCATCACTGGTCCTTACCAAACAGTAACTCTTTCGCAATATGTCGAACTCTCTTGGATCTCAAGCGGATTGCTATCGTCTCAAATTCGACAATTTTGCTGTTTGACATACCCATTCTCATTCATGCTGAAATACATCAACAGATTGTAAATGAAAATATTTTAAATTGTCTTTTAATTTCTCGAAGCCGTAATTTAACACCTGATTTATCTCTCAGAGATTTTTATGATGTTAAACTATATGAATTAGTACATAATTATGAAAGTAACCCTTTCACCACAATCATCACATTAATTAATTTATTGGAAATAACGCGCCATTCACTACCATTAAATCGTGATATCAGTTTTGCTTCGTTGGTTTTAAAATTACTTTCTGCTAGAATAAATTGCTTTCAATTTCACGGTTTTTATTTTATTCACTTTTATAAAGAAAAAATTTTTAATTAAATTCCAATCATTTAAAATTCTTTTTCTAATTTCACAGCTCGATTGGAATTAACTGGTGTTTGTAATTTAATATGTTGGCATAAAAAATCATTAATTGCAAATATCTGCTTATTTCTGCATTTTTACTACTACACATTTAAAAAAAGCTCTTCTAAGAATGTCTGTCATTCACGAACAACAAAACTTTTAGCTGATAATTCAGAATATTTTACTTTTGGAAAAAACACGTTCGCTTTGTTTTTTTTTTTTAAATTAATAACTGAGGGTAAATTAAAAGTAGAAAAAAACTTCTTTAAAAGAGCTGCACAGTGGTACTAATATGTTTTTATTTTTTTAAACTTTAAAAGGGAACTGTTGTCTGCAACTATTTATTAGCATTAAGTTTCAATAATAAAACTGATAAAATATAAAATTATACATAACTGATTGGCGTGGGAACACACAGGTTGTTCCCACGGCATTCAATTGTGGGTAACAGCAAGCAATTCCAATGTTTTAAGTTTTCCAACGGAACGAAAATAATACTTTGAGATTAATTGTCAGCTTATCTAATAAAATAATTCAGAGCGATTTAATTATTCTAAAAATTAAAGCTGATCGATTAATGTACTAAGCACATTCACCGCAGCAGGCTACCGACTACACGACTACAAATGACCCTAACAACATTTGTAGCCATCTAGCCAACAATTTTAATTAAGTATTTTGAAATTAGCAGAAATATCATGAGCATCTGATATTGAAATATATATGTAAACATTAGACTGGTCGCAAAATTTTTATCTTTGCACTATCTAAAATATGGGGTTCCTGTCATAAATGCATTCTTAATTTTTTAGCTCGATCCGACGGTGCCTTCTTGTGCCTAGTGAGACCTAAAGTACCCGATACGCAATGGAGGATTTTGTTAAAAAAAAATGTAAATAATTCTGCAGTTTCTAAACGGACCGTCCGATTGTTATGAAATTGTATACAGCAACATTTTTGGCTGAAAATGAATGCTTAGGTGGAAAATGATGCACCTAATACACAGAAATTAAGAACAAATAGAATTTACTTCTGAGTTCCCAGCAATTTCACACAAAAAATCGCTAACTCCCAAAAATGGGATTTTTCCAGTATTTTGATGTAGTTTTTTAATCTTTTTTGTCGGACAGATCGGTGAAATTACCCACAGGTAATTACTATAAAAACTCAGTAATTGGGTAGAAAGCAGGACCAACAGTTCATGGCGAAGTAGGGAGGATTGTAGAGTCTCGAGGGGTTTTTGGCCGAAACTTGACTCAGGAAGATCTAAACTACCACTGGACATGAATAGCAAGGCGATGCGAATCATGATAGGCGTTCTGACAGGTCAATGCTCGGGCAGAGCAAGAACCAGCATTTGGGAGAATGGCACTCCAAATTTTTTTAGGATGTGCGGGGATGAAGAGGAACCAGAAACCATTAAACATATTATCTGTCGTTGCCCGAAACTGCAACGTCATAGGCTTAGATGGCTGAGCAGATGTTTCCATGAAAGCATTATTGATGTCGGCAAGTGTAAGCTAGAGGACATAAGGGGCTTCATCATGGAAATTCGGTGGCTTAGTGATGGATAATATGGTAACTTCTGACTGCGAATGGGAGAGTAAATATTACTTTTTGGGCAGCAGAAGGAAATCAAAATGGACCCAATTGGGTCTTCGAGTGGAGGTGCGGTAAAGCACCACCCTTCCTAACCTAACCTAACCAAACCTTTCACGACTACAAATGACCCTAACAACATTTGTAGCCATCTAGCCAACAATTTTAATTAAGTATTTTGAAATTAGCAGAAATATCATGAGCATCTGATATTGAAATATATATGTAAACATTCGCTGGGCACAGATAGTACTTTTGAAAATATTTAAAAACATATTGTGTCTTGATGTGGCATGATTAATTTTTTGGTTCCTGCCTTGGAATTTGAGAAAAAAAGGCCTTAAATTTTATATTTATAACAAAACTAGGTCTAATTCGAAACGATCTGGTTCCTTCAATAGCGAATATTTGAAACAAAAAGTTTCTTTGTAATATTTCTTATACTCATAGTATTTATACCTTTTAAATCAATATAAATATGGGTTTTGTATTTTTGCAATATTTTTTTATAATATCGAAATAATTAACCCACTTTTTTCTGTTGCTCTGTTGTTCTGTTATTATGAATTAAGAATAAAATTCTTAATTCATAATAACTTTCATTTTCTAAATCAAACAAGATTTGGCTTCTCCATTAGCAGAACAGTGGACCAAGGTTGGTAAAAAAACACAAAATTTAAATTTTATTTTCTCGAATATTTCCTAAACTCTAAGCGAAAACCTATAAATGTAGCAGACTTTTTTGATCTCTTGGATAGAAAAAAAATCCACTAGCAAAAAATATTTTTATCAAATCAAAAACATCAGCTTGGCATCGCTTTTAATTTGTCATTAACCCAAGGTTACCCACCTTGGGCGTTTGTGGCTCCGCCCCCCTTTAAAGATATATAGTCCAAATTCCATACTTAAGTTTTGTGACACCTTTTCAAATGCTGCATGAAATTTCATAACAATCGGACGGTCCATTTAGAAACTGCAGAATTAATTCCATTTTTTTTTAAACAAAATGTATCGGGTACTTTGGGCCCCACTAGGCACCAAAAAGCACCATGGGATCAAGCTAAAAAAATTAAGACCGTATTTATGACAGCAAACCTCATATTTTAGAAAGCGAATATGTTAAGAATTAAACATATTTAAGTGCTGCCATTTTCAAATACTTCACATATATAAAAATAATATTACATACATATTTAAAATGTTCTTATATCGCGTAAAAGTGTAAAAATTAACCTTTATATGAGTTTTGATATTCTATTTGTGTTAAATAATATCCAGTAATTTTAAGCTATAATGTATTTTACATTTTGTGTTATATTGGCAGCACTGTATTTTCTCATTGTTGCCAACAATAATAGAAATTAGTCTAAGTTGGCTACAGCTACAAAAGTGGTCGTGTAGTCGTGTAGCCGTGTTGTGGTGATAATAATCATTTTTATATACACACATGCATTCTATTTTTAACAGGTTGTAGACAGTAGCCTGCTATGGTGAATGTGTTAAATAATTAAATTGTCATTGCCACCCATTGACAATCTCTTTACTAGTCGATGCTAATGAATCTTCTTCTTTTTCTTTATTTGCCCTTGCGGTAACCTTATGCTTATGTTAATTAAAAAAAATCTAGCTAAATATTATTTTAAATAGCCATTAATATGCTAGTTCTGGCCCTATCTTTCACCAGGAATTAAGGGACTAAATAAAGGTTGGGCAAATTTGAGGTTTTGAAGCAAATTAGCTGTCATATGATGAAATGTCAAGAATTTAGCTGTCATCCTTAAATATTGATACAATTAATTCAATTCTTCATGTAAGGTAATGAATTTAATCATTGATTATGTTACCGATCAAAATTCCCAAAAATATTACTAATTATCACTGCTTGTCTGCAAAATTTCGTATTTGGTAGACGTAGTCTTTTAAAACTTTTATGATTAGTTTTGATGGGAAAACACTCCGATAGACTTTTTTATGATTAATTTTAAATTTTTGCTGTTTTCTTTAAAAATTATCACATTAAATGAGAAAAACTTCCATTCTCTACAGAAAGCTAAACGTGATTCATTGAATTATAAAAGCATATTTTTAAGGCAGCATAGAAAGACGTAAGAGTTTTGAAAATTTTTGCAAATGTTTAACATGTTTATTAAACAAATTAATAAATGTATGTATGCATGTACATTAGGGAATCCCTTTGATTCCTCTAATTTCGGGAATGTGAAGTCTCCAATCCTAGGTTTTTCATAGTTTCTGGGAATTTAAGTATCCTAATACCGAAAAATCGTGAGATTTTCGCGATCAGCAATCCCGGATTTAAACTCCCTAATGTTCATATACAAATGGTTAAATTTAAGATTTTATTAAATTTCATGCCTCTTCGCTTGAAAAAAAAATTTACATCTCTCACAAATATTTACATAAGAGAATTTTTGTATAAAAAAATTTCTAATTATAATATTAGTAATAATAAAGGAAGTAGTTGCGAAAAAATGTTGAGGGTGTCAATAACGCAAATATCATTAAGTAGCTAATCAAAGCGTTAAAAACATGTGAGCTGATTTGAATGGGATTTGATGACGATGGAAAAATAAATATGTTAATGGCATTAAAAACAGACGCTTCATATAATTTCTTTTTATAAAACACTTTATTTTTTTAACACAATTTTTATTATTATTTGTTGATTTGTCAAGTTATGGAATATAAATAAATTTCAGCTGTTTAATTTTCATAATTTTTCCGGGATATACATATATACATACATATATGTACATATGTACATATCTTCACCGGAACTATGCGTACATTTGGCCAGTTGTGATACACAAAAAGTACTTTTTAAAAAAGCTCAAGGGGAGTCAATAACATAAAAACCTTTTTATAAGGTGAGGTTTGCATATTTGCCGAATTTAGCGCTCCCTATGGATTATTTTCGAGCTTATCGTCGGATGTAGACATCACTGAAATCTATCTCTGTCACTTGGGGGCCACACGTTCAATTTTTGCCTTTCAATTACATTAACTCATACTAGACTTGTGCTGTAAAAGAATGAACTAGTTCAATTGAACTATTCCCATAAGTGAACGATGTGAACTAGTTCAGTGTAGTTGTTCCTTTTTGTTCTTTTGATCTTTCTTGTTCTTTTGGCCTTTCTTGTTCTTTTGGTCTTTCTTGTTCTTTCGTTCGTTTTTGTTGCTTCGTTCGTTTTTGGTCTTTATTTCGTTTTGTTTATCTTATTCTCTGTTCCTGACCAATACACATGCAAAACATTTCATTTACAAGAGACAAATGTAGTGTGCCTATTAAATTTTTAGCAGAATAATCAATACAAACAACAGAAAATGTATACTTAGTAAAATGTACAAGCGAGTTTTATAAAATTAAAAGAAATAATTTGTAGTATTGAATTAAAAAACAGATTGTGAAAAAGATTATTAGAATTAAAAAAGTGATTAAAATTTGTTTAAATTGATTACGGATTTCATTTAAAAAATTTTCGTTCAAAACTATTAATTTTTACCTTTTACTTACTTGCGAATGAGAACACAAAGTGCAAATAAAAATACTGATGAACAAGAAACATTTTTACTAAATTAAAAAAAAAGAATTTATTGTGTTGAATACGAATCAATATTAACCCTAATCTTACTAACATGTGTCTGTGAGACACATTTGGATGTTCCATTAAATTTAACTACAGAAATATATAACATATCGCAACCAAACTTCATGACTTTTATTTGACATATGTTTTGTATAATTTAATAAAAAAAAATTTTAGGTATTGCCTTCTTACATCTTTTATATGCCAAAACATAAAAATGTAGCAGTAAATACTGACATGTGTCTCAGAGACACATACATGCAAAGAAAGCTCGAAAACTCTTTTTACGAAAAGTCACTGAAGGGCTTGTTACACCCCAAATACACCAAACATCGAAGAATAAATTGCAACGACCTATCGTTCAACTAATGGAAGAAGTCCTTCAAGAAGGAATTGCACCTACTAATACCCATTGCTATTTATGCAATCCCAAAATAAGCCGTATTATTAAGCAATGCTGCCAAAAATGTAATAGTAATGTCTGCAATGAACATGCTGTGAAAATTCTTTTATGTAAATAATGTAATGAATAAAAAATTAAAAAAGTTTAATAATTTTTTCGTAAGTTTTTTTATATGTGTCTTAGAGACACATGTTAGTAAGATTTGTAAGTTTTTATGTCAGTATGATTAGGGTTAAAAAAGTGATTTTCTTTCAAATGATCACTGACTTCATTTTAAGCATTTTTATTCAACAATATTAATTTAAACCATTTGCTTATAAAAACTACGCAACGAATAAGGTCACTAATAAGCACTAAGAAGGAAACATTGAAGATGATTCGAAGCTACAATATCTGTTCTTTTGTTCACTGAACAACTGACCGAAAAGAACAACTGAACGAAAAGAACGAACTTGTACGTTTTGTTGTTGGGAACAAAAAAGAACAATCCGCAAATGGGACAACTATGCCCAACTCTAACTCATGCACTCACACTTTTTTTACTAACACAATCAATCTTTTTGAATTCAAAACTAGATTGCTTTTAAATTCAGCTATTTATTTATATGGCAATTTAATTTTCAATTTAAACAGCATAAAAAATGAAATTGACTATCAATTTGTTTCACAGCTATCAATTTCAAGGAATTTTGATACACAGTATGTGTGATGAAATTGAAAGCGATTTATTGAACGTGTGGCTGCAGCGTCACTTAAAATACCGTTGGCTGCAATGTCTCCAGGCTTTTATAGCTTTCTCTGGTGCTATTTTCTTGTGACATCTTCGTGATGTAAAATGGCCAAATTTTATTGCAGCAAATTCCAAAAATATGTTTTAGCACACATTTTACAGTAAATTTTTTTGTTATCTCAACTAAGAATTTTTCAAAGCCAATGATTTCGAAAAAAACATGGTGATTTGAGCAAATCATATTAATTTAGACATGATTTACCATACATTTTGCATATGGCCAAATTACCTCAAATTAGTTGATTTATGTTAAATTATGTCGAAAATACAATTTTTCGATATGACAATGTGCACAAGGCAGATTGTCAGTTCACACGGTTGTATCAAATTTCTTAGAAAATCTTACAATATATTGGCAGATGATTGTGTGACAATAAATTTATTTGACAATATTGTCAGTTAAAAAATTTTCAGTTCACACGGTAATCACTTGTCAGATCTGTTGTTAGCCATTAGACAATTTTCAATTGTCTGTGTTTATGTTAAACTTAAAAGTAAAGATATAAATTATTAGGGATAAAGATATGGAGCCATAATTGCAAAGATTTTTGCTGCGTATATTTTATTATTTTACTTCACTATCTTTTTTCTCTAAAAACCGATGCGTGCAGTATTGCGAATAGCGAAAATTATCAGACAATGATGCTATTGTCAAATGCATAAGCTTCGCACACCTGAGTCAGCGTTTAAACCCGAAAACATTTGGAAGGAAACATTTAGTTTGGTGGGGTAAAGAGAATCATTTTTGTGTTCGGTACTCGGCGACACGCTTTGTTTTCATATTCTTTGCTACATATACATACATACATACATTCATATAAATGTTTGGTTGGCATTATCCATCCAATAATATTGGAATGACGACGGCAACATTTTCGTCATGGTAAAATTATACTAGGTGCATTCACGGCTACAACAAAATTACAACACCAAAAAAAATGCATTTTGTTGGTATAAACAAACGTATAATTGTAAGAAACAGATGCCTTTTGTTTTTAAAAATAACAATTGCAGGGTAACTAAAGTAAAATTGCAGACGCGGCATTTATGAATGATTATAGTCATTCAGTGTTGCCAATAGGTGTGTAATTACACAGAGTGTTCAATTACTCTCACGTGTAGGCTATGTCATTAGATTCATGTATAATCTGTGTGTAATTCTACTTTATGTTCCATTTTTATTTTCATTTTAACCTACAAAAAACATGTGTAGTGTAATTTTCTTCAATATGTAATTGGAAACACAGCCATGTGTAATTTCATTGGTAACACTGTAATCATTTTATATACAACACATGCACTAGTGTTGTAAAAGTATTGAGTATTTGAGTACTGAGTACTCAATACCGGGAGTTTTTCCCGGTACTCAATACACAAAAGTAACTGCTCAATACCTTCAGGGTTGCATTTTGTAGTATTCAAGCCAGTCTTCCTTTAAAATACATCAGAATTATACAACTATGTGAGCTTGATACAAATAAATATGACTCTGAACCTCATGGAGTTAGTGTAACAAATACCTATTCTGTTAGGAATTATTTTGCTACGAAAACAGCCACTAAAAAAATTACTACAAAATGCATTATTGAACTACTTCAGTCATTAACAAATACTATTGGACAGAAAAAGTGACCCTTTAGAATAGTGGAAGGAAGGCGCGTGATACAATATACCCAGCAAGTCAGGTCCTTACACATATGAAAAATATTTTAAATTCTTTCAATGTCGGTAAAATCTTATTTCTACATTTCAACAATGACTAAGTAATAACATCAATTGTGAGAAAAAAATGTTTATTAAAACTATTAAGAAGATAATTTAAGAGATTAATGCATAAGAAGTGTAAGAGTACGTTAAAAATTTGTTATGTACAAAAAATAAATTTCAAACTTTTATTTTCATTTTTTATAAATTAATTTAAATAAACTTGTATTTAATCCTTGTTTTTCCATATTGCATTGACAATAAAATAAATTAAATAATAATTTTTAACTTCCCATATACATACATATATAAAGTATTGAGTAATATCGAGTACCCAATCGAAAAAGTATCAAGTAGTACTGAGTATTCAAAAGTAGCCGATTTGTACAACACTAACATGCACTAACATTTTTGTAGCTTGTAAACTAATACCCCTTTTAGACACGGAAAGTTTACTTTGCAAAGTCTTAATTCAGCTGGGAGAAGGACAGAAAGAAGAAGTATTCCTTCCTCTATCTTTATCCCAGCTGAATCAAGACTTTGCAAAGTAAACTTTGCGTGTTTAAGAGGGGTAAAATTTGACAAATATTTGTATTGTATACATTAACACGCTGAGCTTGTGAATGTACCTGTTATAATTGTAGCATGATTTTCGTATGTGTGAACGCGAAGAAAACAACAAAAGAGAATTCCAGTTGTTTTCCTTCCAAATGTTCACCGTCTAAACTCAGGCTGACAATAGAAAAATTTCTGAAAATATTATAACAGTAAAAACGAAATTTATTAACCTTAAACAATAATAAAAGTTTTTTCTGGCAACGTTGCCAGAAAGAAATTTTTAACACATTTTACTCACAATATTGTAAGTCATGGCAACCTTCTGTACAGAGCTTTAGTTATTATAATTCGCCGACGATTCCTTGCTACAAATATCGAAGAAAGAGGGCTTTGTGATATGAACTACATAGAATAGATACTAATACTGATACCAATTTATGATGTTGAGGTTAGATCTGGATCTGGCCAGGAATCGAACTCGAAACACACCCAAGCGTACTAAAACCACATCTCGTTGGTGTCCATATTATCTGATTCTGGTAAAAGAAGTTGATATTCATAGACTTATAGCGAAACTAACAATTATTTTGATAAAAACAATTTTATAGTCTGGAAGTGCTTTTGAACGCTGTATCCGTCCACTGTCCAAATGACAGTCAATTAGACAGATGTAGTTGCGACAATATGGTCTCTGTCAGCTGTCAAAGTTCGGAGGTACCAATTAGACGTTTTTGATGTGTAAACATCTATACGCTAGGGGGTTAAAAATCTTTTGACTTTTATTTCTTTGCTGAGATTTCTTTGCATTGTCAAGTCGGTGTGAGCTAGGTATGAGTGTATTAGTGTTTGAAAGAAGCAATACCAAGTCGAAGCCGACGGTGCGCCGCCGCCGGTTATTTTTCTGTATATTTCCGTACTCCAAAGGTGAAAATGAACCGTAAGAGCTACGGACTTGAAATTTGGACACAATGTGTAGACATTTGGCCACTACAACAACAAATACATGAGAGTTAAAAATTAAAGGGTGTTCCAAAACGAGCAACGAAAAATGTTAAAATCCCATGTAATATACATACAATTGTATGTACATATATACACTTGAAATTTTAAAAGTTAGTGTATTTTTATACAGACTACAACAATTAACACTAAATTTAAAAAAATTTAAATCAATGGGTGTTCCATCAGTTAATGCAATTTTGACTTTGTAATTTTGACAACTTGCTTTATCTTGGAAACCGTAAGGGCAAAACTCTTGAAATTTTCAAAAACGGTAAAACTAAAAAATCAAAAAAATATAAAATCGCCAAATATAAAAAAATCGCCAAAAACAAAAAAAAATCGCCAAAACGAAAAAAGCACCAAATTAAAAAAAATCTCTAGGACTAAAATAAATCGCGAAAAACCGCAAAATCGCCAAAATTAAAAAAAACCTTAAATAAAAAAATCGCCAATATGAAAAAATCGCCAAATGAAAAAATCGCCTAAATAAAAAAACCCCAAAAACAGAAAAAATCGCCAAAATTAAAAAAACCCCAAAAAATATAAAAAAATTGCCAAAATGAAAAAATCGCCAAAATGGGAAAAATTGCGAAAATTAAAAAAACCCAAAAAGAGAAAAAAAACGCCAAAACGAGAAAAAAGCGATAAAACTGAAAAAAAATCGTTTAAACTGAAAAAACTTTAAGAAAGCTAATTCAAAAAAAAAAAATGATCAAAACCGAATGTGCGCGAGTCAAAGTCGCACTTTACTGAATTTATTTTAATTGCAATGCGTACACAACAACAAGAACAGCAACAACTAAGCGATGAACAACAGGAATTAAAAAGTAAAAGTAAAGGCATTTACCATAGATGAGCACTGCAGTACCACTAAAGTTTCAGTAAAAATAATAAAAAAAATTTTAACAAGTAAATTTTTACTGATTACTAAAATTTTTTTCTACAATTTTTATAAATTGCCCAAATGATTTGTTATATGATGAGGTGCATTGAATTTTCAGTAATCAGTAATGCCCGTATTCATAATGAAATTCTACCAAGTGGCTAAATGTTTTTCATACAAAAGTTTCAAAATTTGAATGAAAAACTTTGCCACTTGCTACAATTTTATTATGATTACGGCCCTACGATTTTACTGGTAATGCAAATTAAATTTCATTAGCAGTAAAAATTTACTGAATTTTTTTAGTAATCAGTAAATTTACTGCTTACTGCAATTTTGAATGCAGTACATATACATATACTGCAGTGTGCCCATTTACTAACCAAATAAGTTTAATAAAACAAACAAAAACAATATTGAAAGTTTTGATACTTTTAATTAATTAATTTAAAAAAAGATACTAAAAGCATAAGTACTTCCAACTTAAAAAAAAATTTTCATTACTAGATGTTTACACATCTCCTCTGTGATCGGACTCACATTGCTTTGTCTTTTATTTCAACGAGCAGCAAGGGTTTCATATTAAACGTCAAAAAATGTGGCTTGCAGACTAAATAGAATAAATAATTTAGTTGCAATTTTGGTGTAAATTAACGAATTAAAATACTCAAATGAATTTAAGCTTAAATTAAACGTGCCATAACTATAACCATACAAAACAGCTGTTCGAACCAAACTAATGGGGAACACAGTATTTGATTCTAGGTGACCATCCAAACCATATGTACAATTTGCAAACTTTTACAAAGGAGCTTTCGTGCTTTCACTCCAACGAGGTGATAACAATTCTTATTCTTACTTTACAAAGAAACCATTTATATGACCTTTTAGCCTATAAAATCTTATTTTACTTATGGTAATACACAAAAAGTACCAAAAAAATATTTAAAAGTATTTTTAATCCGAATTTCTTAAACTTGATTTTATCTTTGAATTAAATTTGATTTTGCAAAAAAAAAAAACAACTTAAATTAAAACAGAAGAGCTGCCATTAATTTTTATTGACAGAAAGTTCTACATCACGTTTCATTTCTTCGGTTTATTGGCAGTAAATGGACTTTACTTCCAGAGAATAGAAAAATACCACGAAAATATTCATGTTAAAAAGCTCAATGAATTTTAAATAAAATAAAGTTTTAATTGAAATTAAAGTGTATCTGACCGAAATCACCAGCTGAATGCAAATTATTATTTTTATTTTCGCTGCCATAATCAAATGAAGCGTGATTTTTTTTTCTTGTTTTTTTTTTTTTTTTTTTTTTTTGCTGTAAAAAATGTAAAAGTCGAATAATAAATTTGTAATAAAAATAAGATAATAATTTTCGAATTTAAGTAATAAAAAGGTTTTTTTATTTGATTTAATCAACTGACAATAAAATGCATAAAAAAATAATTGCATTAATATTTTATTTTTGTTGATATTATAGATAATTCTTTCTCTTCGATGTTCCCATTCGTGATATGAAAAATAATGAGAATTATATTTAATTTTGATAATTGTGATTATTTATTTTAATAACATCTAAATGAATATTTTTATTAAGATGTTTTGAACACACAGCAAACAATGTTATTATTGTTTATAAGGAGACAAACTCAAAAGTTATTAAACACAATTAAAAATACATTTCCGATTTGTTCCCATTTGAAGAAGCAAAAAATTATAATAATTGCAGTTGTCATATTGATGTTTCAATTAAGATTATGAAGATTAACTTTATTTTATATTTCAACATTACAAAGTCATTAAATTTAATATATTTTTAATTCATTTAAAAAAATTTAGTTTGAAGAGAACATCTCAACTTTAAAACGAATAGGAATCATGTGATCTTTTTTTACAGCTTAAATACTAAAATTAGTTTATTGTATGATAATGACTGGTTAAATTTAACACAATGAATGCAATAAGAAAAGTTAATAAAAGAAATTATTTATTTTGTCATGAATTGCAAAAATTATTTAAGAAGAAGCTGTTGCCAATTCTTTCATCAACTCGAATTTGTGACTTTGTTCAATATTTAATTGGGTTAAAGTTCGTATTTATACCCGAGGAAGCCAAATTAAATGTTATAATTTTCAAGGTATAATAACACACTAACAGCCTGTTTTTAGAAAACATAAGCCCTTTCGTTTTTATGTTTCGTTTATAAACGATAACGTTTAAAATTTGATTTTTATAAAACATATTCTAAAGCTTTCGTTTTGAGATAAAAAGAGCTTTTTAGGTATAACCAAAAATTCACACTCACAAAATTATTACAGTGAAGGAATACAAAAAATAATATCTATTAAAAAAATTTTCTATGAAAAGTTTTAAATAAAATTCATTTCAAATTAAATTTAAAATTTTATGAATAAGGGGATAAGCAATTTAATTTTTAATTGATTTTAGCATTCAATTGGAAATCCATTTACCCATTAAAACAGATTTTCATTGCATTTCATATTTTCCGTTGTTTATTAGAACTAAAGGTGGAAGCACATAACACGCGTTCAATGCGCTAATGCGATACACACGGCTGTCAAAAAAGTTGAAATAGTGTGTTTTCATAAGGCAAGTTAAATAGAGAAGTTCGCGACGCGCGTACCTCGCAAAAAGTTGAACATTCTTCAACTTTCACGCGTTGTATACAAAATGAAAGCTAGTGTTGCCAGATTCATAAGCTAACATACACAAAAATGATTAGAAATTAATTTTTCATTAAACAATGGATAAAAAAATGCATTAAAGATTTAAAGAAATATGAAACGTAAGTGCAAGACAAAAAAATAACCGACAAAGGCTTTAAATTTTACAACTAAAAAAACCTCAAAAGCGTGTTGTGTAGCTTTCCATTTGTATAGCGTTAAACGTTTAACAAGCCAGAAAAGCGTTGCCGCGTAACGCGTGGTATGTACTTCCACCTTAAGTTTTTTTCCTATAACCTTTACTTTATTTTGACTCAATACTTAATTTTTTGGTGATTTGTTTGGCAGTTAAATTGTAGAAGTTAAGCAAAAATTTTTTGTTTATACTGAATTTGGTGTTGATTTTTCACAGCAAAATTATAAAAGCAACAGAAACATCTTTGGTTTCTACGGAAATCGAGATTCGTTCGTGTGAAAGTTAAATCAATCCGCTTATAGAAAAAGCCATTTAGATTTTTTCGTTTATTTAATTTTTTTGTAATTTTTAGTAAAAAAATAAAAGAAAAAAAGAGTTTTTCACTTTTTTAAGTCAGTTCACATTCTAACATTAAAAGTTAAATAACATTTTCGTTAAAGTCAAATGAAAAATATGTAGACTGATTTTTAATTAATTTTACATAAAAAATTTTATGAGTGTGAAAAACTGAAAGCTCTTTTGTTGTCACACACATGAAAATAAATAAATGTTTTAAAAACGAAAACATGGTTTCATTCGTTATTTTAAAGAACGTATGCACTTATTCATTTTCGAAAAACAGGCTGTAAGGAAAATTGTATAAAACAACCAGTTTTCGAAGGCGCTATATCGTAATCAGTGGTGTCAGTTTTATATTAAAAATTTTCAATATAAATAGAATATGTGAATTTTGTTGAAAGCTTTTTTGTAATGAAAGCTAAAATTTACCATTACATACATATATATAAAATAGGTCTGCCATTGATATTTACTTTTGGCCTAGGTGTTCTGAGAAATTCAAACTTTAGTCTCATGGAATCATAAGAAAAAAAAAAAGGAATAACATATTACGCAACGCTATTTTAAGAGTTTTTATATCCCTTAATCCTCCCCCTTTCCGGAGCGTTACCTAAGATGTGAACATCCCCTAATTAAAAACTGATGAAGAGCTTTCGATAAGCAAATTAAATAAATTCAGTAAAGTGCGACTCTGACTCGCATACGAAAGCTTCCGTACGGACAATACATATGTAATACTATAAGCACTTTAGCGATTTTTCTAGTTTTGGCGGTTTTTCTTATATTTTGGGGCTCTTTTACTTTTGGATTTTTTCGGTTTTTGGTGTGGCGTTTTTTTAATTTTAGCGATTTTTTTCGGCTTTTGGCGATTTAATTTAGTTTTAGAGATTTTTTTATGTTTGCGCTTTTTTTGTTTTGGCGATTTTTTTGCGTTGTGGGTTTTTTTCATTTTGGCGTTTTTTCGGTTTATGGCGATTTACTTTCGTTTAAAAAAATTTTTTTTTAGTTTGGCGCTTTTTTCGTTTTGGCGATGTTTTCCAGTTTTGGGAAATTTTTTTGGTTTGACGATTTTATAATTTTGGGATCTTTTAGTTTTAGAGATTTTGAAAATTTCAAGAGTTTCCAAGATACAGCAAGTTGGCAAAATTACATAGTCAAATTTACATTAACTGATATGTTGTCCTTTAATTTTGATTTATTTAAATTTTAGTATTAATTGTTGTAGCCTGTGTAAAAATACACTAACTTTGCAAATTTCAAGTTTCTATATATAATTGTAAGCGACTTCCGGATCACTGCAATGTCTTTCAGGCAAAGATCCTTCCTATAAAAGAAGTTGCGGATTGGTTGAAAGTGAATGTCACTTCAACGACTTTGATTAACATATACACCGATAGTCGAGCAGCTCTTACGGCTCTCAAATTCCCGCTTCTAAGAACAACAACATGCCTCGACTGCCCATCATCTCTAAATGAAATGACAGAGCAGTTTGATATTAAGATCACCTAGATCTCGGGGCATAGAGGCTTTCAGGGGAATTCTAGGGCTGATGAGCTCGCTAGAATTGGGACAAATTTACAGGTTCCACCGGATTTGGAATGTGTGGATTTACCCCTACTCTCTTGCAAACTCAGACTCAGGTGGCAGTTATGGACTCATCTAAATAGGAAAAATATGGCTTCTTTAATTTTGAAGAATAGGAAACAAATCTCGATTCTAGTGTCCGTGCTAACCGGACACTGTCTCATAGGTAAACATGCACAAAGGTTAAAGGTTGAACACAACGATTTTTGCCGTAGGTGCCAGTATATCGATGTAGAACACTTTCTTTGCCACTGTCCTGGATTTTCAAGAAAGAGATTGGCCACAATGGGCGCTCTTGAGTTCAGGGAACTTTCTGACGTTGCTAGTATTGAACTGCAACGTATTAATAGCTTTATATTGAGCTCTGGTTGTTTCGACGGTGGGCACTACGCATAAGCAGAGTCTACATGGTATCACAATGGACTAAAACGGTATAAGTGAGTCCGGGTTTCTGACTGCCACCCCTACCTAACCTAACCTATATATAATTGTATGTATATAGGATTGTTGCTTGTTTTGGAACGCCCATTAATTTTTAACTGTCATATATTTGTTGTTGTAGCGGCCAAGGTTATACATACTCTGTCAAAATTTCACAATGTTTACACAATATAAGAACGATATGAGAATTAACTTTGGATCAATAACACGAAAAATCCATTTTTTGAGTTATGACGTTCTTTGAGTAAATGAGTGATGTTATGAACAGCGATACCAACCAAGTTGTTGCTTTTGGCACTATTTTTAGTGCTTTTTGAAGACTCAAAACGCCAAATTTTGAGCGTTATTGCTTTTAAGAAATGTGTGTATTTCTTCAAATTACTTTAATGAAAAACTTGGTGTGTTAATTTTTTTCAGTGTAAAGCATATCTTTTTATTAAACATTACTAATGGCGTTTTCTTTTCTGAGCAATATGCTGCATTTACACTGCCTTTTACATTTGTTTGTGTTCTTTTCTGAAAAGTATGTGTTATTTTGAAAATGCAACGCATTCTTTTCTCATGATGTCACCCTTAAAAAGAAGAAAAATGCTACATGTTTAACACTCATTTTCATTAAAGGGGCATGAGTGCAGCATTATATTAACAGCTGGTTTTGTTATTGTTTATGGAAAAATAAATAATTTTCTAGATGTTCGTCATTGTTTTATAACGAAACTTGTTGTTTTGTAAACGTAAAATATGTAACACTTCTTAAAAATCAGGTGAGCATTTAAAAATGTTGCCAAATCACATGTAACATAAGTATATGTTACACTTTTCGTTTAGAAAAGAAAACGCCATAAGCTTCACTCGTTTGAATTTTCACTAATTTTTCACGTTAGTGCTTTTTACGCTTTTTAGATCTCTAAACTACGCTTTTTATTGCTTTTTTTCAAATTTGAATGTGCTTTTAGAGTCAAATATTTGGCATGACTGGTTATAATTCTGTTAAAAATATGTACGGAAATTTCATGGTATCTCTCTCTCTCTCTCTCTCACTCTCTCTGACAGGCTTCCATTATTTTTTTTAAGATTTGGCTCAACAAGGTTGTATTTTCCTGCACACGAACGACAAAATAAAAAATCAGGTGCTGAATTGCCGCCGTAATAAAAAAATATGTACTTTCAAATTGGTTTCAAATTGGTTGTGCATTCGTGCAGCGATATCTAATTTTATTTTAAGTGGGTTAGTGTGATAGCAAAATGTAGAGAGAAGGTTTCCCATAAAATTTTAATTCAGATATAACCAATTCTAAAAAAAAACCTTAGTATAGTGTAAGGCCCCCTTAAGAACTTAAGTATCACAATTAATTTAGTCTGAAAATGCTAAGCTGGCAACACTGCTGCTTGCATCCGTTTTATACTTAACAATGGAGCTTTCTCTTTTAAAATTTTTTAGAATAAAACAAAAAAAATTTCAATATTTTCACAATTACATACAAGCACGTGCCACACTAGAGAATAAAATATTATTGAAAGTAAATGCCTTAACAGCAAAGCTATTAATTAAAACCTGAACAAAAAAAAAGAAACTTCTAGCTCTTTGGAAAACCACAACCTTTCCCTATAAATTGCTAATGAAATGCAATTTGGAGAATTGCACGCAGATGTTTTTTTTCAACTAGAATTTTAAATTAATTATAGTAAACAGCTTAAGCAATTATTTCAGCGTTGAAAAAAAATTGAAGTAATTGGCAGTTATAAATTTATATTTTTTATAGTTTATTGGTTACTCACTTTGCTGACGTTTCGAAAAAGTTACAATCCATAATCTTTTAACAAAATAATTAAATTTTTTTTGTTAATTTTTTGTTTGTAAATAAAAATTGTGTAATAAATAAATTGAAAAAAAAATTACAATAATCGTGAGCTGTTTAGTTTCTTTTATTTTTTTTTCTCCTATAAATTGCAAATTGATTTTCAAGCATTTAATAATATTATCGAGATGAATATTAAATGCGAAACGTTTGAGTGATTTACTCTAATTTGCTATTCATAACTGGTATTCGCTTGTTGATTGTTGACAACAGATCAAAGTCTTCAAAAATGCACAAATGTCTAATGTTTTGCTGAAATGACGAGTTTTGCAAAACGACCTGCCCGCCTACTTGCCAATAAACAGGCGCCTACAGCCCCACACAAGGGGGCGGGGGGAAGCAATTGCAGTTTGTTTTATGTATATAAATATTTTAATGTCTTTGTTAAGTCTTTATTAACAGCAAACGTACGACACACTTATTTAAACATGTTTGTGTGTTGTCTTGTTAAAATTGATTTTTTTTTTATAATTTTATATTCATTTAATACGAATAAAATCAGCTGAACTGATATACTAAACCACGTATAAATATTTGCATAACAAGTCGTTAAAAGGAAGCAAGTTTAAAATTGAATTCAAACATTTTTAAATCTTATTAAATTTATTTATATATCGAGAGCCTATATTCAAAACACGTCAACTCAAATTTCATTAAAATAAGTGTCCGATGGCAAATAGCTCCTCTATGCAATATTCCTCTGTGGTATAAATTTCGAATCAACAAAATGATTTTTCCCCGTTTTATATAAATTTTTCTTATTCTGCTATCTCTAAGTATAATTTTTTTTTTTTTTTTTTTGTGAAAATAAATGCAATAAAAATGTAAATTTCCAATATTTTTAAAAAATTTGTAATTTATAATAATTCGACCTCATATCTGATTGCACGCATGCTGATCACGAATCTGGTAAGGATTTTGATATCCTATGGCTAGTTTTTGAGATATGGTCACTTTTAATATATTAGTACGGAGGGGTTCCAATAAAAAAATTGGTAATACATACATCATGTATAACTTTTAAACTGTTTATCGAATAGAAACATTATGTATGGACCGATTATAGTCAATGACATAAGCTTTCGAAATTGATAATTTGGAGTTACCCTGTTACACTAGAGAGTGAGTTAGTGAGTGCTACAGCTGACGAGTTCGAGATTGAAGAGGCTTTCAGTCAGGCTTATGTTATTGTTTTTAAGGTGTTTTAAATTTTTTCTTTTAGCTTTTCAGTTCTTATATCTAGTATTGAGTAAAAAAAGATTTCTTAAATTGATTAAAAAATAAATATATTCAATAAAATCATATTTTTTTCGACAAAATATGCTAACTCTAAGAAAATATTTGTTTTTTGATCGACTAAAGCATGCTATCTCATAAAAATTTGCACACCAGTGCAAAATAAAATATTTTTTGTAGACCTATATATTAGTAAGTATATTTAAACCATATTATGGAAGGCAGGAAAATCATTTATTTTTACAATATTGAGCGAATTAACTAGTTTTTTCGCTCTAGTGAAAAGTTAGATTTTTTGAGTTGACGTGTTTTGAATATAGGCTCTTGATATGTACTATAGATGATACTTTATTCATACACCTAAAACACAAATTTTTAAGAAAAATTAAGTCCCTGTCCAGACTTGCAATTTTTGTTGCAGCAATTCTTGGGTTTATTGGTGAGAGTGGTGAGAAAGTTGGGGATGGGTACGCAGTTTCATGTGCTCGGCAATTCTCTTTTGAATTGCAATTCGTAATTGTAAATTTCAAGTTGTTAGTTGTATTTGACCTTTTTTATAATTTTATTTCTTCAGTTGTATGAAAAACAAATAAAAAAATATAACAAAAAGTAAATAGGATTGTTAATTTTTCAAGGAAATTTGTGGTGTATTAATTTTTTTTAATGCATAATTGCAATGATTATTAGAATTTCATAATGTGAACACTTATGCAATTTGAGAGCAGAATTTTAAGAAATTGCAGCAACAAAAATTGTAAGTCTGGACGAAGACAGAAAAAATTAAAAATTGATTTTAAGTGCCCAGGAGACGATCAAATAAAACTATCGAATCCAAAAAATTTGTTAACTTAATTTGACTGCCGATTATTTGATCGCCTTCATTTGCTTTGTGACGACATGGAGCAGTGGGCGGATGAAAAAAATTAATTTTTCATTTTAAGGAAAATTACCATTGTTATTTGTAAAAATCCAAACTAACTAACTAAAGTAGGAGATAGAAAACTTTTCATTTAATTTTATATATGTATATTATTACAATATTATTAAACTGTTCCTTTTTTATGCCAAAATTTCATAAAGATTTTTTTTTTTTTATTAACAAAAATGCGTTTTCCGGTATTAATAACGAAACATCACCTGACAAAGACATTCTTGCAATTGCACACAACTAGCACAAAATTAAAATGCTGATTGACGATTTTATTTGAACGTCGGCGTTGCTGTAGATGTTACCAAAGATTCGCTGATAACATCCTTAACAAGCCCTTGATACTACAAATTGGTTTTCATTCCACCAGCAGGCCAAATATCAAAAAAATGTTGCACAAATACAGTTCCTTAAATTAAATTCAAAATTAATATAATTTCTGTAAAATAAATCACCATTAAGTTCAAATATTATAAATTTTTAAATCTCTTAATTAACTTAATGACCTACTGTGTGAGTAATTTTATATATTTTTCTTTAAAGGAAATATCTGTCTCTTTTTACATTTGAAAAGAAAATAAATTTTTAATTTGTTATCAGAAATATTGCAAACAATTCCAAAACTTGTTAACAAAATTTGTAACATGACATCGATGTTCAACGGGGGAAAAAATGCAATATGCGAAATGATTAATATAAAACCAGTAGTAAACATGTTAAGCAATAATTTATTTTGGAATTTAATTTATATTTGGAAACTCTCACTTCACCTGTTTGTTCAATGATGCCAACTTAGCGCTTTTAGTAGCCTTTGAAGTTCTTTCGATGTATTGTTTTTCTTTTCAAATATTTTATACAAATAATCTACAAACTTTATTATAATTCCGATAATAATTTTGTATTTATGTATATTTGCAATATTAATTCTTCTATTCAAAAAATTGCAAAATTTTTTAATTTTCTAAGCTAATCTATATAGCGGTATCATTTAAAAAATAATATTGCCTCAATATCTACTCCAAGTAGATATTGTCTCAAAAAAAAAATATATACTTCTTAAAAAAAACATTAAATTTATTTCAAAAAAATTTTCCTTTGAGAAGTATACACTTTCTCCAACATTTCTCAAATTTTTTGATTGCTTACAGAAAAAAATTAATTTGTCGACTTTATCAAAATAGGTATTGGTTTGTGAGATGATTTCATTGTTGGAAAGAGATCTTACTATTTTTTCACCGCGCCATTTCTTCAGGTTTGGGAACAAGAAATAATCATGATAAAATAATCTTGCTAAGTATTAGATAGATTTTTTATTTCTTTTTTTCTACTTGAAAGAAAATAAAATTATTAAAACAACCACGGGTTGCTTGTAAAAATTTATCAAGAAAAGTAATTTTTGAAACAAAAGGGATCAGATCAACGTTTATTGGAGATTGGAGCTTCCTCCAAAGGTTTTCAGTGCTAATTGTTTATATAGCCCGCCTCCAGTTGCTTCACCACAGAATACACAGAAGTGAAGAAAGTGACAGGTAAAAAAAGTTCCAATCAGGTTTTTGTTAAAATTCATGGAAGAAAGAGAAAAGCATAGTGTATTTGATACTGTAGTGTATTACTACTTGCCAAATAACACAGCTAATAGAAATGTATTGCACTAGAAAGACGTAGCAAAACAAAACCAACGACAAAATTTGAGGGAAAACGAGACAAACTGAAAAATACCCGTATCTTCCGTCTCGTGACACTTCTGTATGTTTTGTGGCTTCACACTCAGCAATGTTTGCAACCTTTTTTTAATCTAATCCTCAAGTCCCGCCAGACCTGTCAAAATAATTTTATCACATAGTATACTTTCCCAAGACACTGTTTACCTTACATTGTGCCATCCACCACTAGTTCTAATTGGTGGAACGAGGGAATTTAGTACAGTCGCAACACTTCCCCACTGTATCTTGAAATAATTTGGAACACTACCCCTGCGGAACCATCTAGCAAAAGAAGAACTTTTTTCAACTCTTCCACAAGCTTTTCAAATTGCTTGGGGTTGATAATTTTAATTTTGTCCACATTATATTTTTTACTTTTTTTAAGAAATTTTTTCAAATAAATATGTACATTTGTATATCTACTTTGGTATTTCTTATATTTCACTTTTTTACCATTTAAATTATTTTTCAAATTCGTTGAGGCATGCACAAAACAGAACACAACATCAAAAACACTGACGACAAAATGAACGGCAACATCAACATCAATTTTTCTTACAGAATACCAAACATATGTAAACATATAAATAAATGGCAATACTATCTACGGATATACCGATTTGCCAAAAAAAAACATTAAAAACGACGTCGTGTTATGTTACCGACGCCAAAGAGAATAAGGGTGTATATCTCGAAAAATGTTCTACTTTCGACGATTTAGACTTCATATTCGGATTCAGCGAACAATTTTACAATACGATTGGGTGTCAAATACAATTGGTAAAAAAACTGTCACGTAGAGTAATTTATATACATTTTTTTTGTTCACGAGAACGAGTTCATATTTTTAGTTGTGAAATTTCAAAATATTCGCCAGATAAAGTATTAAAATCCGTTTTTAATTCCAACCACACAGCTGAATCCAATTTAAAAAACTTTATCAGAATTTTTGACACTAGAAATTGTTAAATTTATATAAAACCAAGTAAGAGACCTATGTTCGGCTGTGCCGAATCTTATATGCTCTTCACCAAAGTAGGTATATAAAGTATAGAGATACATTCATAAGCACATGCATACATATGCATATGTTTTGTGAAAAAATTTATAATTTTTTGCTCTAGTGCAATTTTTAGTAAGTGATCACTCGGTATTTTTTGATTAAATATTTTATTTTTTTTTCGATATTAGCAATAAGTTGAATATTTTATTCTACACTCTGTATTTAAGAAATATTTTACATTCACCCTTATTCCAGTTGTCAAACACGACATCACGTCATACAATATCAAAAAATCAAAATAAAAAAAAATAGTTTTATTTATTAACTTTAATATCCAGAAAAGAAGTTCCAAGTTTCTAGCTTTGGAGCTGTGGTTTTAATTTTTATAATTTTCTACACCAAACTTTTCTTTCCAAAACGTAAAATATATATAATTTATAAAGAAAAAGAAAAAAAATAAATTAGACTTAGCTATATGTTATATACAATACCACAAAAAGTGTAAGTTTCCCAACCCTGGAATCAGCCTTTTTGATTTTCTTTTTTTATTTCTTACACCAATCTCTTTCTTTTAAGAATATAAGATATGTTTAATTTATAGAGAAAAATAAAAAAATTTGATTTAGTAAGTTACTTTTGTATAAGAAAAAAAGTTAAACTTTTCCAATCCTGGAAACATCTTTTTAATTTTTTGAAGTTTAATTTTTTATTTAAAATACCAATTTTATTCGTGGTGAAGTATAAAATAAGTTTATTTAATAAAAATAAATAAAAATTAGTTTTCGGTAGTTAATTTCTTATATCACAAAAAGTGTAAGTTTTCCAACCCTGAAATCATCCTTTTTGATTTTTTTTTATTTCTTACACCAATCTTTTTCTTTTAAGAATATAAGATATGTTTAATTTATAGAGAAAAATAAAAAAATTTGTTTTAGTAAGTTACTTTTGCATAAGAAAAAAAGTTAAGGTTTTCCAACCCTGGAATCATCCTTTTTTATTTTTTTAACTTTTTTTATGGCCTATTTCCCACCTGCGAAAGAAAACGTTCGACTTACAATTTATATTGAAAACAAAAACAAATTTTCGTATTTTCTTGTTGTTTTCAATATAAATTGTGAGTCGAACGTTTTCTTTCGCAGGTGGGAAATAGCCCATTAATTTAATCATCCTTCTTGATTTTTTTGATTTCTTACACCAATCTCTTTCTTTTAAGAATATAAGATATATTTAATTTATAGAAAAAAGGAGTTAATTTTGTATAACAAAATTTAAAGTTTTCCAACTCTGGAAACGTCTTTTTAATTTTTTTTATTGGAAATACAATTTTATTCATACGGAAGTATAAAATAAGTTTATTTAATAAAAAAAATAATAAAAATTAGTTTTCGGTAGTTACTTTAGTATGGCAAAATAAATTTTGAGTTTTGCAGCTCTGAAATCGTCAGTTCGATTTTGCTGATTTTCAATACCAATCTTTTTTAGACTATTTCTGACACACCAGTCTAGCACCGAAGTCTCTTTATAATTTTTATTCGAAATGTGACTGTTTTTATGATAAAATTGCTAAAATTTTTTCTGATTTGTGACTCTTTTCGAAACATAGATATTCTTTCCCAATAATTGCAAGGTTTTAAAATAAAAAGAATGTAAGTATATTTTCAAATGGAGTTTGCTTACCATTATGTATTTGGATTTTCAAATTCTCCTAAAATATAACCACAAACGGTTTTTCGTCTCTACTGAAAATTTTAAAATTTTGAGTTAATACCCTCTTTTTGATCAAGTGCGATATACTTTATGGCTCGCTTATTAATATTGTGGAAATTACAAGTGGAATGACAAACCTACATATATATACCTACGGTGACCATCCGTTCTGTATTATACAGAACAGTTCTGTATTTCAGAGCCGTGTTCTGTATAAATTATTGATCTGCGAAAAACGCTAAAATGTTCTGTATTTCATTTACTGTTCTGTATTTGTTCTGTATTTTCATGCCTGAAAGTGATATTCAAAATGTTAAAAAATTTTCAACTATCAAAGCGAATTGAGGCGTGACTATGAATTTTGATTTGCACTTTCACGTGTAAATGCTGTTTTAATAAATATGTATGTGTATAAAGGCGAATAATAAATTTGCCATGATGTGTATTGTATACTTGCCGCCGCCACCAATACATAGTAGGCCTGGCGTTTAGATATGAAGTGTCATTACAAAAAGAACATTCATCGAGTAATTTTTCAGAAAAAAGTAATCATGTCCCGCAGACGGAAGTGCGTTTTTAATGATGAACTACAACAGCAATATAGTTTTATTAAAAAAACTGATATTGATAGCAAGGTACGATGTTCTAAGTGCATCATGGCAACTTTCAGCATTGCTAATGGAGGCAAACTTGATATCCAACAGCACTTACGAACAAATAAACACAAGGATTCCGGTTCTAATGATCCAACAGAAAGAGTGTTTTCTATTTTAAATAACATATGGACTAGTGAAAAAGCTCAATTGAAGGTAAATACCCTCAAATCCATTTTAATTACTAAAATGATTTAAATTGTTTAGAGTTTAAAGAATATTTAAAAAGTAATGAAGGCTTACTAAAACAAATCTATTCAGCAGAAAAATACCAAATTTAATTGCTTTGTACATATACATATTAACGCCTAAAATTTCTCTATTAACCCATTTTACTTAAGAATCAAAACATTTTTGTCATTGATGATATGTACTGAGTACAAATTAATCTTAATTTTATAGTTCTTACAAATATACTTATATATGCAATGATCTCGGAAACAGTCAAGCTCTATTTTCTTTTTTACATCAGCGTGTGATTATATTCTTATGTTTTTTTTAAGTTTTGATTTGTATTTGTTAAAAAAATATCTATAATAAATTGGTCTTGAATGTGCATTTAAGGTTGTTTGTACTTTTTAATTGTTATTATGAAATCTTATCCCTGTTCTGTATTTTGGTTTCAAAAATATGGTCACCGTATATATACCCTTTTACCATTTTTTCGTAAAGGTTATAAAAAGTAGAAAAATATTGAACTGAAATGATGTTATTTCCTTTATTCAAAAGGCGCTAATTTAGCGCTTTTTTTATTAAACGAAAAAAAAAGTTGGCATCACTGCGTTGATTGGATAGCGTACGTCACTACTGGGTGTTAATGCTTTTACAGGCTGCTTGTTTGTTATCGCTGAGCACATGAATGCCAATGGAATATTTACTATTTTGCATAAACGTGTAACATGAACGCTTTATTTTTGTAATTATATATAACAATTGATCGAATTTCGTTTTAAAATCGTATGGCGTTTGCTTACTTGTTTAACTTATGCGTTAAATCCAACAAATAGCCAGTGATAAACAGACATTTTAAAAATTTCAGCAAATATTTGTGGTTGGTGATTTCATTGTAAAGTAAACACTTAAAATGTGTTTATACATACATACATACATATGTACATATTTTGCACTAAAAATTCACTTTCAATGCTTGCGTTATGACCAGTAAAACATGTCTAATATTCAAATTAATTCCCTGCTTTTATTACTAAGAGTTTTATTTTGTATAATATTTTAATTAACATTTAACGTTTATGCTTTAATTTGTATACATAAATATTGCGTGAATTTCCCAGTTTGAAAACAAAACGACAAAAGCTGCAAAAAAATATCAATGACAAGCCGTGAACTTGTTGCAAATCTTAATTGCAAACTAAGCGAAACTAGATTCATTAATTAGTTCGTTGTTGAATAAAAATCACACTTGCAAATATTTACATGAAAAAAAAGTGGTAATTAGAAGTACGATTTATATCTTGAGCGGATTTTATTTTTCAACTTACCAGTATAAGCATACACACATACGAGGAGTAGCCAATAAGTCTTGTATGCTTTTTTATTTTCTATTATGGTATTTTTCTTGAAACATATACCTTATGCTATGAAAGTCTGTCTGGCTTCTCAAATTCCTCCTAAAGTGAAATAATGGGGGAAGAAAAACATTGCAGAAATGGTCTTATACCCCGAGGGGAATCACTTTCCGACGAATTATTTAAAAGCTACTCAAATGTGCAGCTGAATATTACACTGACTAAATGATTTATTTTATTAATGTGCTTAGTTCCCTTTGTAGTAAATAGGTCCAGATAATCATGGGTCCCTGCCGTTACATACATATTCAATAAATACTAATAAAATTACCCAGCAAAAAATTACACATTACCATCAGAACTACTTGCCATATAATGACTTACTTTTCTGATTGCCAAATTTCATTACTCGCTTACAAATCTCATTACCTAAAATGTAAAAAAATTATGTACAAGTTGCTGAATGAAGAGAATGATTTTTTTAGATTAAATAGATTACGTGAACAAGTTTCCAAATAAGAAAGGTAAGTACTTCTCAAGAATCGATTATTTTAGTCTCACGCCTTGTTAAAATCATTAAGTTGGCAATCCAGTAAGGAACAGCTTCCACCAAAAATGCTTAATTCCAAACTCGATTACCTTTTTTGAAATTTTTTGCTGGGTATAAATACAAGTATATGACACTCAAATGATTTGCCACAGAAATCTTCGCTTAGATCTTGTGGTATTATGGATTCCAGGATATCAAGGATATCACTGTATACGAAGAGGTGCATACTTTGGCGAATATGGAGTCATCACGGAACAACCCAAGCCTTTTCAAAACTTCCAAGAAGAACTAAAACAATTAACTATAGAATAACATATGGGAGATTGCAGTGTAGCCATGTTGATGATGGGAGAATGCCAAAGCGGTCCAGAAATGCTAAATTTTAAATCTAAGAACAAAGCTTTTTTAACAGGTATTTTTTTAAAAGAGCAGCCTACTACTATTACTAGGTGTTACCTTTTTTAGCAAAGGGATAGTAATAAAGAAGGCAGGTGATGAAGGAAGAGATACAGGGAAGCATTATTATATTACATCTCTGCTTTTTTCCTCACTTTTTTTTTAATAAGGCAGTGTTGCAGTGCCTCTCGTGTCAATGGGGCGTATTAAATGTTTTAAAGCTGTGTTTATTTTACTTCGGCGATGATTTTGCTACGCAATACCGACGAAGGAGGGCGCTCCGATGTAACATTAGGATTAGTATCCGCTGAAGCTGAATGCCTTTTTAACCGACTTCAAGAAAAGGAGGAGGTTAACAATTTGTCTATATTTTTTATAGACCGATTGTAAAACTTTTTTTTTTTGACTGAGAGGGTATAGCTTCCCATTGGTGCCATTGTAAAAGTGGGCGCGGACACGCCCACTCATTTGTTTTATATAATGTTATGATATTCTGCTTATTTGATTGCTGCGAAACCTATGAAACACCTTCGGTCCTTGTAATTACACAATTTGAAAGTTGAAAAAATGGGTGGGGTTACACCCACTTAAATTTATTATTATATTTTACGTGCTTCTATTTAACCCTGCGTTTACACATGCAAGTACCTTCCATGCAAGCTCTGTGTACGTATTATCAACGAAAATTTCATACAAATGCCCGACTGTCTTGCAACTTGCATGTTTGCCTTTTATTGCAGAGTTGTCCATAACATAAAAAAGTTTAATTTTGAGGGAACCAGATAGTATTGAACTTAATTCCTATTATTTTAATATTATTTATGTCTAAAAAATTCATTAACCGCTTGATTTATGAATATTTAAGAAAATAAATATTAAATTAGCTTTTATATGTATTTGAAATTAGTAAAAACTCATATAACATTACACTGAAATCCAGTTAATTTCTACTAAAGTATTAATAGGGCAACACTGTTAGCTAACTTTTCACTTACTTGCTGCAAGTGAAACAAGTCACTGTCTTGTAAAATTCCTTGGCAGTTGCGTTATAAGTAGACTGCAAGTGCCGAATGTGTAGTTGTGTTAGTAAAAGAGTTTGAGTGTATTGAGTTTTTCAAACTTGCACTTGCACGTGCAAACCCTAGGTAACCGATTTTCACGATACTTACTACACACCTTGAGCTCTAAAATAAACACAATCCTTCATTTAAAAAAACTGGCGGAGTCACGCCCATTAAAATTTAATATTTTATTTTAATTAATTTCAAAATGACTGCTATGCTGTTTGGGGTAATATTAACATGTCTATACATTCGGTCCTGTGACACCTAAACAGCAGGCCCGTGATTACCGTGCAGTAGTCATATGTTGAGCTAGTTAGTTATGTGTCAAGAGCAATGTAGTGAGCATAAATACTGACTGTCTTAATAATAGTGCAGCAGATTTATTGATCGCCCCTCGCACATAACCATGTGTGGGGTCGGTTAAAATATGATTTGCAAATGATACAAGGTATGTATAATGCAATCCAGTATATAAATTAAGAAATAAGGAAAAACGTTTAGCTATTTCATCAGAAATTTGCGTCATTAATTCATTTAAGAAGTACTAGAAGTAACTTTACGAATGAATGTACATATCTCGGTCGGATTGTACAAAACAAAATTGCTGCTTTTTGTTTTTTAAATTGAATTTAAAACTTTTCAAAAATAAATATTAAATTTTAATGATCATAAAAAATTGTATGGTATATTTAATCAAAAGCTCGGATTTGCTTTAAATATAATTGACGCCAAAAATACACAGTTGACAAATATATTACACTCAAAAAAAAGACATATACTATTATTAAGGAAAAAAAGTTTCTAAATTAAAGTAAAAAAAATTTCTAAGTTTAAGCAATTTTTTCTAAGTTTAAGTAAATTTTTACAAATATCTAGTAAAAATTACTTAATACGAGTAAAAAATAAAAAGTTCATATCCTTAAAAATATTTCATGAAAATACACACAAAAATTCTCACAATCAAGAACAAGTTTACTGGCTTAAAGGAAATATTTACCAAAAACTGGAAAATGGTTTAAAAGTTTAGGGAAATTGTATCCCAAGAACTAGTCAATCTCGTTTTAAATCAAAAAATAAATTTTAGGAAATGACTTACTCCTGATTAGTTCATCAAATTTGACTTACTTGAAAGATATAAAAAGGTATTCTAAATCTTAGAAAAATATTTACCAGTTTTAAATATTTTTTCTTGAAATTATAGAATATATTTTTTATTTGCATCAAGCAAAAACTTTAAGTAAATGTTTCATATTTCCGAGGAATATTTGAACTTGAAATATATTTTTTTGAAAATAAAACAAAATTTTAAAACTCAAAAATTTCAATGCTTATTCAGGCTGCCCTGTTAGGCAATTGGTTAGAGTGCTTGCCTATCAGTCAGAAGGTTTGCTGGTTCAATACTTGTCTCTTCTCAAGGAATTTAATATGTACATATGTATGGTATGGTGAATTATTAAGAATAAAATTAAATATGAAGATATAATAAAAAACATACCATGTGGTATAGAATTTAATTAAAAATAAAAATAAGTACCAGAATTAAAAACATGAAAAAACTTTGACAAATTTACTCAATTTGAGATCAAAGATGGAAAACATTTTTTGCAAAGCTCCGAATTTTATGGGAAAATTTTACTTAATTTTAGAAAAATTTTACTAAAATATAAAAATATAATTACTATAAACTAGCTCATTAATGAACTAGAAACTTTGTAAATATTTTACTGGTTTTAAGTAAAAAACAGCTTTGGCGCCATACGACAACTTTTTTTCACCCAAATTTAAAAAATTTTCCAAAGTTTTAGTTAGTTTTTTTTTTCTTTTTGAGTGTACATATTCATTAGTGTGAGTCATTGATCAAGTTGGGGTTGATATTGCACCAGTAACGATAACTGTCACAATTTTTCATAAAAATCAATTGCCATGACAGTACTATCATGACAACTAGTGTCATGGTGTGAACGAGGCTTAAGAAATAATTTCCATCACGCGAGAGCTTTTCTTCATATGCATACATAAATATTTATTTTCAGTTTTTTCTCTTTAATGTCAACAATCAGCTGTTGATAGAGAACTGGGAGCAGATTACGGCATTCGATACCGTTCGAAATTTTTAAATGTTTCCATGTAAACTCTTTTGAAATATTTCGTAAATTCGTTCGATAACGAGTGCCGTAATTTGCACCCTGCGTTACGAATCATATACATATGTATTCATACATAAATTTTTTTTATTTATTTTTTTAATAACTACATATGTCAGCAATCAGCGGTTGATACTAGAACTGTTCTTCAGAAGAGAGCTGTCACATATTCACACATATATATATATTTGTTTTTAATAAGTCGGCAATCAGGTGTTATCATAATTTTGTCATACACTTGGAAAGATGCACTCACGCTTTAAGTGCATATAACAGTGTTGCCAGTTTTTTTTTCTATATAACAAACATTTTCAAATGAATATGGCTTTATTCATTTTCGAAATATTCCCCTTGATGATCAATACACTTTTGCATTCGTTCAAAACATTTGTCATAGCAGTTTTTCCATTCCTCTTGAGACACCTCCAAAACACGGTTTCGCTTCAACTGCTTCTTCGGCGCTCGTAATTCGTTGACCACGCAGTTTACCTTTGATATTCGGGAACAAGAATAAGCCATTGGGTGTCAAGTCAGGACTGTACGGAGGATGAGTCATCAATTCGATGTTTTCAATGCTCAAAAATTCACTTGGTTGACGAGATGTGTGAGAGTTCGCATTGTCATGATGAAGAATGATTCGTCCAGCGATATACTGTGGTTTTTTTGGCTTTATCATCATATAAAGAACTGAGTTCATCGACACATTCTTGTTGAGATAATCCACTTCGAAAGTTGTGAAAAAAAAATCCAACGAAAACCTTCTCTTGAAATTTCCATTTTAGAGTCTGAACACAATGTAACGAGAATTCATTGCGGTGCGGTTTTTCATACGATTTTGAAGTAAAAACCCGCAGTGCGGAACGGCATAAATTTAAAATCTATTTTATTTTCATTGCGGACTTTCTTATTCTCTCAATTTTTGACTCTGTTTCTCTTTCTGATGTTGCCATAGTTTTTGAATAATTGGCGGTGTTCACAACAAAAAACATGATTTTGAATTTCAAAAATGTTTGTCATAAAATATAAAAGCTTAAAAAATTTATCAAATATATCTGCGAATGTATAAAATTTTAATCATTTTTTTGTTTTTAGATACTGCCATTACAAAATATTTAACAGAAAGAGTAAATTTTTCATATAAATGTATGCACAAAAAAAATTAATAAAAATTTAAACAAACAATGACAAGTATTGCCGTTGCCGTCTTCCGTTGTATTATGTTTATTTTTCTCTCCCGCAACGATAAATCGCACCGCACCGCAAACATTGTGTTTAGACTCTTATTTGTCAAATTGATTTTCTGCCAAAAAAATTTCAAACTTTATTATGGCGTTGCCAGATTTTAGCTATTGATATTGGTTTTGCCAGTTCCCGAAACATAAATAGTAGCCCTCGTATGATCATAACCACAGAAAGGAATTGAACTTTGGTTTTTTGTCATAGCCATAAACAGCTGTTTGCTGATTAGACACATATATTTGTTGTTGCACTTTTTAAATGAATAAATAAATGAAAACATAAACAGCTGTTTATGGCCCAAATATATTTACGGTTATGTCATTACGGTATGACACGTCTAATTGAACTTTTAACAAATCATATAATTTTTTTTAGTATTATGAGGGGTTACCTTATCAGCCTAAGGTAACCCCTAATAATACTAAAAGAATTCGTTGGTCAAAAAACGAAAGCTAACACTCAAATCATATAATTTCTAATAATAATACCAATAAATAGGTTTCTTTAACTTAAAAATTAAACATTTTTGCACTTTTTTTTAGAAAAGAAAACGCTCATATTCAATGTTAAGCCCATTTTCTATGCTTTTCAAATGTCTTAGGCTGAGTTTACATCTGGCATTTCTTGTGCGTCATTTGCCCAAAAAGGCGTAACTAACTAATTACTAGTAAAAAACTGTTTGATTCAGACATATATTTATTGATTTAAACATTTTCCAATCATTTTGGATTCTATAAAATTGTCTATTAGTTAGGTATGCAACTGTTTAACTTAATAAATACGTGTCTGAATCAAACTGTTTTTCATTAGTAATTAGTTGGTTACGTTTTTTTACGCTTGTGTGGCACATGGCAAACAGATGGAAACCCGGCCTTACATTAATACTTATTGTACGAAAGATGTTTTAATTTATGTTTTTATTAATCTCGTCTTAAAAGGTAACATTTAGATTATTAACGCTTGCAGTATAATATTTATCAACATCAGGGAAGTAAATTATTAAATATTTCTTCTATAGTCCAAGGAAATCATATTAAGACACAATAAATAAGAAACTTAAATAGAAAGTTAATTTTAATAAATTAGAATGACCAATTTGTTATAATTCTAATATATTGATATTTTAATAATATTTATTAAAAATTTTAATTATCACTATCACGCCTACACATGTAGGAAGTTTATCAAATAAATTAAAGAATTGCTAAATTTGTTATATTTTTATCTTATTGCTCGAATACACTCTATTGGGAATTATAACTTCTTTTTTATGTACAAGTTCTAATAGTTAATTTTAATGAACTACTACTACTATTACTAAAGAATTAAATGACAACAATCAACTACTTTGTCAGGTTGGGGTTTTGTCAGATTGCATTGCTAAGGCAGCTCACAGGATATTTCAAAGCAGCAACTCGAAACTAGAACCACCTCTAAAGCTTAAATTAGACGTGACATAGCCATAACGCCATAGCCATAACCAAACCAAAATTCAATTGGTTTCTATGGTGAGAGTTATGGCGTTATGGCGAGTCACCTATAATCAAATATAGTGTTTGCCCATTAGTTTGGTTCGAACGGCTGTTTTCTATGGCTATGGTTATGTCACGTTTGATTGAGCCTTGAAGAGGATAAAAAGAGGATCCGTTCTCCAAAGCAGAACACTGTTGTGAAAAGGAAAAACTGCTCCTCGACCAAAAAAAATACTCTAGTCGGTCTCAAATAAATTATCGAGCGAGCGCTTCCACCAGCTCAGTCGTTAAGGGGGATGCAAATCAATATAAGCGAAAGAAAAGGCTGATGACGAAAATAGGTAAGGAGCCATCATCCTACGCGAAAGCAAGGCGAATTGATATAAGGTGGTCTTGATTTGCAACTCTGCGTATTCGCCTTGTATATTTGTTAGTGTAAAATTTCCTGCTGTCAAAATATTTCTTAACGTTTTGGTTCATTTGACAGCAGGAAATTTATGTCAGCTGGAGAATTAAGATCACCTTATGTGAATTCGCCTTGCGCGAAAGTAAAATGTAGTAAGAAGCATTTGCACTTGTATGCATTTTGACAATCGTATTCTGTCTTTTCTTTGATGACGCATACTATAGAATTGTTAGATTTAAATATGTATGTCACCAATATAATAATATAATACAATGAACTTTTAAATCTTTGAATAACAACATATGGACATACTAAAGTTGAAGAGTTTTACATGTGCTGTTGCAAAATTTTAAGTATCTGTCATTAAAAAAAAACTGCCAAGACCAATTAATTTTATTATTTCAATGTAAACAAAGGTTCATTAAACTTATAAACATACAACCAGCCAACTGCAATCGTTGTTTATTACAAATTAATTTAACTTAAAAATATCTTTTAACACTTTTTTACAAATAATCACGTGATCCATTCTTTGTTACAAGCGTGATTACTCTATGTCATAACGTGACATAAATACTATGTTGCAATTGTGAAGAAATATTTACGTTTCTACTTTTAGAATTGAATTGCATTCAACTTAAGTAAATAACATTTTAATTAGTTTACTTTTAGCTTAAAAACTTAATTATAATAATTTGTTGTCTTGTAATTATTGATTGTACAGTAGTGAATGACGACTGATTGTCTTGGGCAATAATTTGTAAACAAATTTGTGTCAAAGTCAACGGAAAACTTTGGTCGGTTGGATTAAGCATTAAACACATTCACCACAGCAGGCTACACGAACACACGACTTCAAATGCCGCTAGCAGCATTTGTCGCCTCGTAGCCGGCTACTTAATTATTTTGGAGACGGCAGCAGCACCATCTGCAGTTGATATTCAAGTACAAATACATTGTCCAGTATTGCCACTTTTATATATTTTGCATTTATAAAAATTAATTACTCTTTTAAAATGTACTTATTTCACGTAAAAGTACAAAAATGAATCAATTTATTCCTAACATCAATTTTTGGATATTGTTTCTGTTAAATAATATGAAATAATTGTACAAAAGCATTCATTCAACATTTTGTATTATACTGGCAATACTGAATTTTCTCATTTAGCCCACAAAATAGAAATTAGTTTAATTGGACTACAACGACAAAATCAGCATAGTCAACAACCTGCCGCCATGTTGCCTTGCTGTCTTCAAAAGAATTATTCTCATATAAACATGTGCATTCTATTCTTGACATTTGGTAGTCGGTAGCTTGCTGTGGTGAATGTGTTTAATGCTTTATCTTATATAAAATGGAATATTTAAAAGCAAGGTTGTCTATTACACTGAGTTTGTATAAAACTACTTTTAGGAGAATTTTTTCAAGATCTGGGGATTATTATATGAAATTCATTATTGTATTTAACAGAAAATCATTTTTATGTCAAAAGTTTTCTGCTTATTTGACTTTAGAGAAATATTACTTTCAAAACTATCAAAGATATGTTTTCATAATTATCCGAGACACATCCAAAATATCTTATTTTATAACCAACAGAGAACCAAGGAACAGTGTTGCCAGAAAATTGTAATGGAAGATTGACAAATCAGCCCAAAGAATCTGCTAGAATGTTCTAAGGAAGAAAAAACGAAATGCCAGCAGATCTTAGCGCAGATTTTTGAACATTTTGAATGTTTTTTTTTCGATTGTGACTTATCTATGCCAAATCACTTGATTTTAAAAGCTCTTTAGATAGAACTAAAAAAAAAAATTAGACACATGCGGTTACATTGGGTTTTTTTACATGATTTTTCGTAATATTCTTATGACTTATATTAACATATGTAACTATCAAAAATAATATAAAAAATCAAGCTTCATACCTTATCAGCAATTATAATTGCAAAATATTGGGCATCTTCTTAAAACTTAATTCGTTATTCATGAAAACCAAGGAACTACCTATTCCTTTACTATTTTAAAACAAAAACCATATTAGCAATTAAATTTCTACACTCAAAAAACGTGTAACATAAAATAGCTTTAATCTAGTTAAGACAAATTTTAGTTTGAGGACATTGAACTCATTTAATGCTCTTTATATCTTACGAACATCATAACACACAGAAACTACAATTAAATAATTATCAGAATTTTAAATACAAAGACCGTTCCAATAGCATATTTAAAAAAATGCTCTCCCTTAAAATCGTACAAAACTTTTAACAACAAATCAAATATAGAAATATACATACCTACAAAAATAAATAAAAAATCTTAACAGCAGACAGTTGAGAAGTATTTTTTAAAATATGTACATATGTAAGTCAATAATCATAAACATAATAGTATACGTACACTAAAATAAAACTCTAAATATGAAAAAAGTGAACAGAAATAAGTGTGGAATGTTGGACTCAAAACGAAACAATAAATAAATACAAATGTAAATAAACGTAATAAGATCTATTGAAAAAAAACACAATTTGCAAATATTTTAACAAGAAGTAGGAGAAATCAAAATAACTAACACTAACGAACATTACACGCACGAATGGAAATGAAATGCAACTGAGAACTATCGAGCCAGGTTAAAAAGTACTTGTAACCAGGGTTACCGTTAGGAATTTTTGAAAAGTCGCACAAAAGGTCGTTTTATAAAAATAAAGTCGCACAAAAAAGTCGTTTGAGAAAATAAAAGTTGCACATCTTTTTTAAAGCTTTTTATTGTTGATAAAAAGCATAACACAACAAAAAAATAACTTGAAACAATGAATATTTCATAACATATGTGCTTCTATACATGTTTTCATGTATGTATACTGAACAAATTTACTTAAGTTTAATAAATTTGGCTGTCGGATGCTGCCGAGGTCAGATGAGTAGGATTCATTAAAAAAAACAAGCTAAAAAGTTAAACTTAAGATATTTCTGACAAACATTTTCAAATAAAGCCCCGTGTACTTTTTAATTTAATTCTATTCCTTTGATCTTGGCGCCATACTTATATTTTAGGTGAATGTATGTGTACTCCAACAATATTTTCTTAACATAAATATTACTTTTTTGAAATTCCATTTCTTTACAATAAGCTCTCCAAAAACCACAATTTTTATTTATTTAATTTTTTTTTTTTTGCTAAAACTATTCTTTGAAACTTCTACTGAAAATTTCCGAAAAATTTCTTAAATACGTTGTACACGTGGCAAGGTTACAATTAATAAGTGCTTACAAATGAACAATAATCTGTGAATTGCTTTTAAATTTTTAAGGTTTTTTTTTATAAAAATAATAAGGAAATTTTTAATTAATTGCAATTTAAATGTTTTGTGTGATAATCTTTAAAAAGCTGTAAAAAGTCCCAACAAAATGAAAAAAGTCGGTGATCAAAAAAAGGCTCACAAAAAGTCGCACACCGCTAAAATAGGGTCATATTGCGACTTTAGTCGGATGAACGGTAACCCTGCTTGTAACTGAACATTTGACTACGGAAATACTCGCGAGTAAACAACAGCAGTTTGAATTGTCAGTTTTTTTTTGCCAAACAATTTCTACGACCTTTTATTTACTCAATTTATTAAATAAATTAAATAAAGTTTATTTGAATTAAAGAGGAAAGAGAGAGTTAGATATAAACAATTTGCATTAGTTTTTATTTATCCGCGTTTATTTTGAATTAAAAAGCAAAGAGAGAGCCTCAAATTGAGCCGGTAGTGGTAATAACTATAAAAAAAACAGTTAAAGTTAAATTAAATAAAAAGAGCGTCTGTCTGTCTGTTTATCTTTACTACAGTTATTAACAATTAATTCAATGCTCTGTTGCCAGATTAAAATTATGGATTTTACGGTATTCGGGGACAAAGTAACGAAACACATACATAATGGGTGATTCTTTGAACGTTTGGGATTTGAAAATTTAAAACAAAAATTTCAAAGGTGAATGAAATATTTATTTAGGGAGGTAAATGAATGGCTGTCATTTACTTTTAAAAGATTATTTCATGAGGCTATTCTGCTAGTGTTTCATCTGTGAGCTCCAATTTTATCATACTTTTTCTAGCATTTCGGTCAGTATTTCATCAATGGCAACGGAATGTTGCAAAACGTGAGATTAATATCTCTCCAATATAAACCCTCAACATGTTAATTTTATCGCATGACGTGTGGCATGTGGCATCGTCTTTTTGAATCCACATATCAGCCAAGTTCAATCCTTTCATTTTAGACTGAGGTCCTTACATAAAATCATTCACAATTTTTGACAACGGCGAAGAATCGACATATCGTGATCTTTATGGACGGTGGCCGATGCAGCGGCAATATTCTCCTCGGAACGCGCTCTTCTCATACGGGTTGGTGGATTAATGTCCAATAAAGTGAAGCTGGTACAAAATTTGGTCACAACGGTTTGAATAGCCAGTCCAGTCCGGACGTAATTTACGACATACATTTCTCACACGGCACGAATTTGGGAGTATACTCTGTAATTCGAAATGAAAGAAAATACTTTTGAATTTGCGTGCTATTAACATACAAATTCGAAAGTATTTTCTTTCGTTTCGAATTACAGAGTAGACCCCTTGGATAATAAAATTCCACGATTTGCAAGCATTGTTCATTTGCTAGTCTGTTCATGCTAAAATGGCAAACCTTGTTGAGTAGTTTTTGTATTGCCACATGTCACGAAACTAGTAACGGCAATAGTGACTTTTTTTCATATTCCAAGCAAAAATCTGAAATTTGAATATCATTTCAAGTTGTAAAATTTAAAATAGCATACTTTCATTCGCATCATTCATATGTATGTATGTCATATGAAATATCCCCACAATACATATGATTTTCTTTCTTTCTTTCGAAAAAACGATTCATTGGTAATCTCTGATATAGTGTTTTCACACTGAAAGTTAAAACCTGGTTTTAACGTTAAGACCTTAAACACATGATTTTGCTTTCACACTGCAAGTTTGTTAAATTCAGTTCTTAACTCACAGGCTGTCTAATAACTTTGCTCAAAATAAAATAAATCTCCTGCCGAGATGGTTGTATTTGTTGTTGCATTTTTTCTGCTTTTTAACTTGTTGGACATACTGTTCAACTGTTTTTGTTTGTATGAAAAACTGAGATATTTCACAATGCGCTCTAAAATGGAAATTATTTTATATTTTGTAAATAAAATTTTTTTAAATTATGGAACTTCTTATACAGAATGAAAAAGTGCTTGGAAATATTATTAATAATATAAAAATGCACAAATACATTATAAGATAAACCTTTTTTATAGGCAGATGAATGTCAGTCATATTGTCTAGTTTCACTTTCCACAGTTCAATTTAAAATATTTTCGTTGTTTTCCTTCCAAAAAACTCTTTTTTCCCATAATTTTTTTATTATTTTTGCTGCTGCATTAATTTTTAAGTTGAAAATTTTTCAGGCGCCATCTATTGTTATTCACTGGCATACCATTACCAGCTGCTGTCGGTCATTTCAACTTGGCAGCACTGAATTTATCACAGCGAAAACAAGGTTGCATTTGATAAAACCAACTTAAAACCAATTCAAAAATGGTTTTAATTTGGTTTTAACAAAAACCATTTGTATGGTAAAACCAGGTTTTAACAGTTGGTTTTAACGTTAAAATCAAATTTTATTAAAACCATGTCAGTGTGAAAACACTAATAAGAAACGATTCAGAAGTAATTTCATTTATTTTTGCGAACGTATTCTTTGCTAAGTAATTTTCGGTGCTACAAAAAGTATTAAGCTGGTGTTCAATATTAATTAAACACATTATTTACTTGAAACTAATAGTTATTTACTTACCCACCTAAAAAAAATATGTATGGAGCATATATGATAACTCATATATGGTTCGGATCCGAAAAATGAGGTTTATATGGGCATATATGATTATATACATTCATACATTTTCATACATGTATGTGTAAATATTCCCTGTACAGTATGCAAAGTTCATATTCATTCTCTCTTGATTACAAAAGCGCACTGCTGTGCAATAAATTAAATTACTAAAATTACTTTTTTTTAGATTTTGAACAGGGAGGTTGTATTTAATGAAAAATTTGTTTGGACAAATAATAAAAATATAACTAAAAGTCATTTCATTCATCATATTAAGTCAAAAGGTGAATCAATTATTTAAAAAACACAAAAATCATATTCGTACATAAAATTTCATTTCAGAAATCAGATTAAAAACTAATGCTAACAACAATAGTTTTCAATATAATTTTTTGCAGTAATATGAACTTTGTTTCTTATCTAGAGAATTCTGTTATTTACTATAAAATTAATGACTGGATTATCCTTTTGATTATTTGATATATTAAATGGGGCCACAAAGTATAAAATCATACAAGAATGTTTTTTTTTTAACAAAAGTTTTTCTTTTTTAAACGTTGAGGGTACGCATGTAAACTTTGCATACCGTATGTATTTTGTAATAGAATTTCCATTCACCAGTGATAAAAATGAGAGAAAAAGATCGAGCTAATAAAATTCAAGCTTTTTTGATTGCAAAAACGATCTTATGTGAGATATCATGTATGCATACATTCTTATATGGCTCCATATATTAAATCACTTCTATACATATCGCTCATTTACTTCAATAGTGGCACAACTCAAAAAAACCAGTTTTGCAGAAAACACGTTTTAAGTTTTTAGTTTGCATACAACCCAATGGAGAAATGAAAAAAAATTCTTCTCTCAGGAGGTGATAGTACAAGCTATTTATATGAAATCTTTACACAAGATAAAATAAGAAATTCCGCATCTTTCTGCATTATTAACTCAAAAAACTCATTTTTTGAGTTATGCCACTATTGAAGCAAATGAGCGATATATGGGGATCCACATATGAAGAGCTTCATAATGAAATTTCCATATATGAGCTCATATTTTATAATACATTTCATATATTAGTACATATATTAGTTCATATATAATAGTTTTGCCATGTTTAATCCCATATATTTCTATACATAAATTCATACATACTCATATATAGTTATATACATTCATACATTAAAAATATATGGACCATATATAATTTTTTTAGCTGGGATCGTCTATTTGTTTAGTGCCTACAAGATTAGAAGTTTTATTAGATTATTTCAAGTAATACTAGATTATTTTAAGATTTTCATTTAAAGTACTTAATCTATAATACTTTTTTGAAATAAAATTCACATTTAATGATTTTAAAACTGATGACTCGAACGCATCCAGCGCATGCATACAAGAATGTAAATATTTTTGAAAGCAAAAAATGTTTCTACTCATGACGTGTTTGAGAGTAAATGTTTCTAAATTATCATATTTAAGATCCCAGTGGTAAAAATATACATTACGTAATCGATGATATCAGTAATACTTAGTAGCAGTTAGTGGTGATTCGCTCGCTTATTTTACTATTTATATTTAACATAAAAGTGTCATAGGACGCGTAAGTGGTGCGCTCTCGCTTACAAAGTAAGCCACGATGTCAGTACGTGTCACTATCATTGCACTTACATCGACAGCGGAGTTGTAAGGGAGCATGATAATAAATTTATCCTAAAAGTAGACCAGCATTTTAATTTTGTTTTATAACAAACTATTTGTTTTAATCAATAAATGAACCCCTGCTTACGTCGTAATCGAAATTATAAGTAACACATGATATGTCAGATTACACGTACATTACAATGCAAGTACTTAGATTGCTCGCTTACGATGTCATACTGACGTCAGTGATTATTATCGAAGTACTTCGCTTAATTTACCGCTGGGATACTATGATTCTCTCAACAAGATTAATAGCTTCCCAGCGGTAAATTAAGTGAAGTACTTCGATAATAATCACTGACGTCAGTATGACATCGTAAGCGAGCAATCTAAGTACTTGGATTGTAATGTACGTGTAATCGGATACATCATGTATTACTAACAACTTCGATTACAACGTAAGCAGGGATTCATTTCTTGATTAAAACAAACAGTTTGTTATAAAACAAAATTAAAATACTGGTCTACTTTTAGGCTAAATTTATTACCATGCTCCCTTACAACTCCGCTGTCTGTGTAAATGCAATGCTAGTGACACGTTCTGACATCGTGGCTTACTTTGTAAGCGAGAGCGCACCACTTACGCGTCCTATGACACTTTTATGTTAAATCTAAATAGCAAAATAAGCGAACGAATCACCACTGACTGCTACTAAGTATTACTGATATCATCGATTACGTAATGTATATTTTTACCACTGGGTTTGTTATATTGTAAACGCCGATAAAATTTGAATTGCAAAAAATTGCTACACATAAAGAAATATAAATTGAGTGAAAATTAAAAAAATTGGTAACAACGGAATTGAACAAATTAAACAAAAATGCATTAGTAAGCAGGAGAAAAGTTTTAATCAATACAAATACTCGCACATAAACATACACAATCACCCTTAGGGGCCTTTCACTTATTACGTAACGCTATTTTCAGAGTTTTTTATACCCCTTAGTCACGCTTTTTACAAAAATTGTTGCGTCAGTGTACCATTTTCTAATTTTGTTAATAATTTTTTTTAAGCGAAATATTTCATCAGATAAGGATGAAATACTTTGCTGAAAATCTTTCATAAATTTTCATTAATTCACTAGCAAAAGTATGTACTTAAAGGCCGTGATACACTATCATTAACAGTCGTACGATTCATTAACTGCAAAATCGGATTGAATTCTGTCACACTCCAAAAAATCACAACAAATCTCTTATAATCCACAAAAAAAATTTAAAAATATTTAAAATAATTTTTATGTTTAATTATTTTGCATTTCTAAAGAAATAATAACGCAAAATGTAATTTTCAAAATGTATCTCTCTATCTTTAAATAGAAATTATCATTTTATGAAAATTTTCATAAACTTTTGGAAATCGGCCAGATTTGCCAAAAAATCTGTCACACATGTCAAATTTTAATCCACACTATCATACTTTTTGAGCACACACGATTTTTTGACAGATCGAACGACTGTGTATGATAGTGTATCACAGCCTTAAGCATTTTAAAATACTCCATGACAAAAATTCCTTCAATGTTTGTTCCCCGTTCTTTGTGTAATTGCAGCATTAAACAAACGTGTGGCATCTCGATATTAAAAATCAAAAAGAGTTAAAATGAGAATTCGTTTTTCCGTTTTTCATTTCACATTCATATAACAGAACACAAAAGCAATACAATACAATAAAATAATTTAGTTTTTAAAAACGAAATTGTTTCAATTTTATAAAAGACAAGGTTCGAACCAAGTTCAAAAACAGTCGTGACTGGCAAGCAACAATTAAACAAACTACAAATCCGACAAACAAATAAAGAAATTTTAAATGTGTACAAAAGCAAAAGAAAAGCTTAAAAATATTTAGTTATTAAAACAAAGTAGAAAAAAAATATATTAAAAGCCATTAACGAAGCTGTCAGATAAAAATAACTTTATGAATTTTAAATTAAATATTAAATAAAAGGTTTTTTTACAAAGCAAAAGATATAAATAAAAATTAAAAAATTTGAATTGAAACTATTTCATTTGTTCATAGAAAAAATGTATAAACAGTTACTTCAATAGTGAATTGTGTAAATATTTTAATTTGTAATTTGTAATTCATGCCTAATATGTTCACGGTTCATTTAATTTATAACTAAAAATGCGAATGCACAACGTTTGTGAGTGTTACTGTTGAAAAATCAAACTGGAACTGGAGGTAAAAAAAATTATAATTATTAATTATATTTAAATTCTCCGACAAAACAAAACAAAAATAATAATAATAATAATAATAATAATAATAATAATAATAATAATAATAATAATAATAAAAATAATAAACATAAAAACAAAACCAGTAGTTAATAAAAAGTAATTGCTTAATTAAAAATTAAAAAATCAATTTCGCACAGACCTTCCATCAAAGTTGATTGACCGTTTATTAGGTATTAGATAATAAGAAAATACCAAAAACCATATTTATTACATTCCTTAAGCTGCCTAAAATTGTATTTAGTTGGTGTAGTTGAAAACGAATTTTTTAAAACTTAACACGTACATATACAGCAAGCAACATTCTTTGAAAAGAGAATTAAAACAAAAAACAAAAAAAAAACCTAAACGAGTTTAATAATAATTTAATTGAAATTTAAAACAAAAATAAGAATAACACACATCCACAATTGTAATTAATTTATAAAGTAAAAGAATTTTGCGATACGCATTTGTGTTTGAAAAATGAAGTTAAATCCGGCTTCTGATCATGTCTATTTCAATGATGGCTTTAAATGCTCCTCCATTAGTATAACAACACATCTAAATGAAACAAATACAGCTGACAGTGGAGCAGTCACTTGTACCGTGGGCAACGTTGATGGTTCACAAGGATCAAATGAATTTATATGTAAGTAAAAAATTATGTTTTTTATATTTAAAAAAAAATAATAATAATTGAAACAAAAAAAAAATACGACACTTTCTGCTCAAAAGTGTAAAACAATACAATTTTTGGAACTTTCTTTTTAACACCCACGCAAATAATAATTCGCCATACAAATTTGGTAGGTACACAAGTTTTAGGTGAAATTCCTATATTTAGAAATAAAAATTTAGCACAGTTCGCACACCTCTTAAAAACATAAATTACATAAATTGTGTACAGATAAAACGACTTATGTCAACTTATATACATATGCATTTATGAAACAAATCAAGTTTAGTGAAGCTTATCGAAAATCCTCAGTTTATCATACAAACAAAAAATAAAGGGCGGGAAAATTTGAGATTAGGAAGTAAATTAGCTGTCAAATGATGAAATGTCAAGAATTGTTGACATTAGTGACCTTTGGTTTCAGCAAGACGGCGCACAGTGTTCGATTTAAGAATTTAGGACGACAAAAATCATAAATTTGTAAATAATTAAGATACGAGTCCTAATTTTTGTATTTTCATATTAAATTTGTTAATATTAGATAAATTTATTTATATATTTTGGGTATTCACAAAATATGTACTTTAAACTTATTTACACACATATTTTACAATAATAAAAGTATTTAAAAGAAATTTCATAAATTAACAATAATATAAAAAAATTATTTATATACATATTTGTGGTATTCACAAAGTATATACTTTAAATTTATGTTCAAACATATTTTACAATAAAAAAAGTAAATAAAATTTCATAAATTAACAATAATATAAAAAAATAACAATAACTTATTCTGAGTTGCTCCTCATATTGTATTTTTGAGAAAAAAATTTAATGGGGCAGCTTTGGGGCAGTAACTTTATGTAAAGTCTATAACAGCAAGATTGAAAGATTACAGAAACGTTTATGGATGTGGTAAAACGGATGGATATCAAAAGATCTCGTCTGACAAAGTTAATTTGTTTCGAAATAATTGTAAAAAAAAACTCACTTAGCTTAACACTTAATAAAAAACTTACCATTTATTAGAAAATAATGTGTTTTCGTGTGTTAGTTAAAAAGATGTCAAAAGTTACAATTGACCTTAAAAAAATTAATATCGCATCTATAACGCCTTGTATTTACTTTTGAAATTGCATAAAGTACCCATAAGCCCAATTCACAAACTTGTTCAAGTGGTCTTGCATCGTAGCATGTGCAAAATGGATAGTATATTTATACTCACCACTTAAGAATTCTTAGTGGTGAGTATCAATATACTATACCATTTTGCAAATGCTACAATGCAAGGCCATTTGCACAAGATTGTGAATTGGGCTATGGTATTTTTGTGTTTTTCTTTTTATCTTTTAACATGTCATTTAGCGTACCACTATAAGCATACAAACTGAAAGATATACAAGAATCATATAAGCCCAATTCACAATAGCCCAATTCACAATCTTGTGCAAATGTTCTTGCATCGTTGCATGTGCAAAGTTGTATAGTATATTGATACTCACCACTAAGAATTGTTAGGTGGTGAGTAGAATATACTATACCACTTTGCATATGCAACGATGCAAGACCATTTGCACAAGATTGTGAATTGGCCTAATGTTGTGCAAATGGTCTTGCATCGTTGCATGTGCAAAGTGGTATAGTATATTGATACTCACCACTAAGAATTGTTAAGTGGTAAATATCAATATGCTATAATATTTAGCACATGCACCGATGCAAGACCATTTGCACAAGATTGTGAAATGGGCTATGGTTTTAAGCTAGTCTGGGTCTTCGCTTGCAAATAGTGTCGACAATTTAAAATTTTAATTAACTTTATTTTTTTTATTTTTGTTGTCCTATTTTCTGAAATCGAACACTGTGCGCCGCCACAAGCCACACAGCTGGCCAAACAATTCATTTATCGCATGAGAAATTTCCCGGTAGCGTGATTTATCGATTTGGCAGTGTCAATTTGCCGCCTCGTTCTTGTGATTTAACGCCGCTGGATTATTAACTGTTTGTTTAGCTATTTAAAATGTGGAAAAATGCACTTATTTCTACAGCAAATTAATATTATGTATTTTGAAAAAATTTCTTCGACAACCTGTATATTAAAAGCTGAATTTATTAAACTAATAGTACAGGGTGGGCCAAAAGAAACCAAGGGGTGTAAAAGTTTAATAACTTTTTTGTTTATTATTTTTTTTTATTTTTTCTTTCAGATTATATAGACAACACTTGGAGAATTTATAACGAATGAAAATAATAAATGAAAATCTGAAAATAAGAAATGAATAAATGAAATCAACCTTATTGAAAATTTGATTATGAGTGATGAAGCTCATTTTCATTTGAATGGCTTTGTTAATAAGCAGAACTGTAGGTTCTGGGGTTCTCAAAATCCAAGAGCCATTCATCAACGCCAATTGCACCCCATCAGGTGTACAGTATGGTGTGGGATCACATCTGAAAATGTCATTGGGCCCTACTTCTTCGAGAATGAAGATGGAAGTGCTGTAACCGTAAATGGAGAGCGGTATCGGTTTATGATAGAACATTTTTTACGTCCTGCTCTTGAAAACAGACCTGGTATGTGGTTTCAGCAGGACGGAGCCACTGCCCATACTGCCCGAGACACAATGGCACTTTTAAGTAAAATTTTTGGAGAGCGAATAATTTCTCGAAATTCGGAAATTATTTGGCCAGCGCGATCGCCAGATTTGACAGCACCCGACTATTTTCTTTGGGGTTTTTTGAAGGAGCGAGTGTATGTGAACAAGCCAGAGACAATCCTTGAACTCAAGGCAAACATTGTTGCAGAAATTCGAACGCTACAGCCACAAGTTTTGAAAGATGTTATGGAAAATGCTCTAAAAAGAGCCCATCAGTGCGAAGCTGAAAACGGTGGTCATTTAAGAGACATCATTTTTCATACTTAGTGTAAAAAAATTTCCATTTTGTATATTATATAATCTGAAAGAAAAAATAAAAAAAGTTAATAAACAAAAAAGTTATTAAACTTTTACATCCCTTGGTTTCTTTTGGCCCACCCTGTATGAACACAAAATCAGTTCTTTATAGTTTTAATCTTAAAACCAGGCTTTAACTTTAGTTATGAAAAGGGACTTTTACCCTGTTTTAATTCAAAGAAATACCGTATTGTTGTAAGTGTTACCGTATCCACATAAATATGTATATGAACTAGAGTTGGGCATACTTGTTCCTTTTGCGGATTGTTCCTTTTTGTTCCCAACAACAAAAAGAACTAGTTCGTTCTTTTCGTTCAGTTGTTCTTTTCGGTCAGTTGTTCAGTGAACAACAGAACAGTGATTGTAGTCGTCCATGCTCTTCAATGTTTTCTTCTTAGTGCTTATTAGTGACCTTATTCGTTGCGTAGTTCTTATAAGTAAATGGTTAAAATTAATATTTTTGATTGAAAATACTTAAAATGAAGTCAGTGATCATTTGAAAGAAAATTTTAATCACTTTTTTAATACTGATTCATATTCAACATAAAATTTTTTTTTTTTTTTTTAATTTAGTAAAAATGTTTCTTGTTCATCAGTATTTTTATTTGCACTTTGTGTTCTCATTCGAAAGTAAGTAAAAGGTAAAAATTAATATTTGTGAACGAAATTTTTTTTAATGAAATCCGTAATCAGTTTAAAATAAATTTTAATCACTTTCTTAATTCTAATAATCTTTTTCACAATATGTTTTTTAGTTCAATACTACAAATTATTTCTTTTAATTTTATAAAACTCGCTTGTATATTTTACTAAGGGCTAATTTCACCAAATTATTTATATATCAATTCATATTTAAAAGCAATTTTTCCATACAAAAATTCATGAAAATCGACATTTAAATATGAATTGATATTTAAATAGAGTTGGTGAAATTGGCCCTAAGTATACATTTTCTGTTGTTTGTTTTGATTATTCTGCTAAAAATTTAATAGGCACACTAAACAAGAAAGACCAAAAGAACAAGAAAGGCCAAAAGAACAACAAAGACCAAAAGAACAAAAAGGAACAACTAGACTGAACTAGTTCACATCGTTCACTTATGGTTAATAGTTCAATTGAACTAGTTCGTTCTTTTACATCACAAGTCTAATATGAACTATATTCTGGAATGCCACATCTCACTAGGCAAATCAAGATTGGTGGCACTGGCAATATTAGAAAAGTAGAATTAGCAGTTAAGACCTGCTCAAATCGGTTTCGTGGTTAATTTCACTACTTGTTAAACTATGTAAGATTAATTCAGCAAAAAAAAACTAGCTCTAAGAATTTAATATTATTCGAAAAGAGTACTTGCTTGTACCAAGCTTTACCTTTTTTTCTTTTTACATGGCATAAATTATTTGTAATATTTTATGACTTAATAGAACATGACTTCAATTTTAATATGTAAACTGTGTTTTATTAATTTCTAAGTTATATAATAAAAAAATTCTAGATTTCTTCCTCCTTCTCTAATACTTTGTACGTCATTTGCCCCACAAAATGACGTAAAAATTTGTAAAAGTTTGCGGAATATATTCAACTCGTGTGCAAATTTAATAATGTAATATACAACAAATATTTTATGTATTTAACTATAACTATAAAACCGTTTGATATGACGTGATTTGTTTAAGTTAGTAATGCAATTTTGTTAATTAATTCATATGAAATAATGCAAATAAAAGAGGTTTTATTGCGTAGTCAAGATTTAAACGAGAACCTTCCAGCCTGACTTATAAATTTATAGTTGTTTGGTCTAAAAGCATGGTTGTTAGGAAGGGAGGGGTTGCATACTGTAGCAATTTGAAAAGAGAACTGCAAAAAATTATTCATGTATGTAGTAGGTATAATAAAACAATCCAAAACGAAGTTATGATTCATATTGAATACTAGCCAGAGATGTTAACGTGAGTAACTGTATAGACTCCCTCATGCATATTCATGTGGGCAAAGTTAACCTTAATTTCTAGATAATCAGGAAAAATAAGGAAATCACTTAAGTCTTGCTCATCTCTATTACAAAAATAGTTAGAAGAAAGAACTGTTTTATTCAAATTTAATATGTAAAAAATGTCCTTTGTCCTTAAAGCATTTCGGCCATACATTTTGAGTTTTTATTCACAAACAGAAAATAACAAAAAAAGAGGCCAAATTACCCAAGATTTTGTAAAGAATCATTAAATAGAAAAATTAACAATTTTGAATTCACTGATTTTGTAAGTTGCCCTAAACAGGCTGAATCAACAATTAAGCTATGTACAGACGGTTGTCAGATCTTACAATATTGCCAGTAAAATGTGCTAAAAATTTCTTACAACCGTGTGAACTGGCAATTTTTCGTCAGACGACGTTGCCAGAGAAAGCATTGTCAGTCCATTGCAAGACTAGCAACTGACAACATATTGTCAGACATCTTACAATCGTGTGAACACATTGTAAAATTATTGCCAGATATTTGTCAGACATTTTAATATTGCCAGATGTGCGAAGTTCATGCATCTGACAATGGCGTCATTGTAAAATAATTCTTTCTATGGGCAACACTGCACACGCTTGATTTTAAAGAAAACGTTTATAATAAAATATATGCAGACAAAATCATTGCAATTGCTTCTTTATGGTACATAATAATTTATACTTTCACTTTTTACATTTAACACAAACACAAACGATAAATATTTAACAATTTCTAACAAATGGTTTAAGTCTGGCAACGCATAACAACAGATCGAACAATTTGTGCATATGACAACCGTGTGAACTGACAATTTTTCTACTGACGATTTTGTCAGATGAATTTATTGTCATACAACCGTCTAGCAATAAATTGTAAGATTTTCTGACATCCGTGTGAACTGACAAGAAATATTGTGCTGGCAATTTTCGATTGCCAGTACATTGTCAGCACATTGCCAGATCTGACAATATTGTAAGATCTGACAATCGTCTGTACATAGCTTTACTCATTATTATTCTTGACCAAGACACCCAAATAATAAAAAGCTTGATAACAAATTTAAAACAATTTTGCGTGATTATTTATTAGCCTTGGGACTTTCGATGTTATTGGAAGTTTTTGTGAATACAGTGCACTCGGGAAAACGTCAACACTAGGTTACGTCAACATCCCAAAACGTCAACCCTTAATTTTTTACAATTGTCTACTCTAAAACGTCAACCAAACAACCAAACCACAAAGCTCTAAAACGTCAACTTTAAATAAATCAAAATTTTGAATTAAGCAACAGTTAAAATATACAGTTTTGATCACGCACACACTTTTATATTATGAAATTAGTTCAGAATTTGTATGTATGTAGAATAGAAAAGAAATTGCATCTCTATGTGTTGTCTTTTTTATGTTCAGTTGCTTTTTTGTTCTTTTTTTTTGTATTTGTTTATGTTTCGTTTTAGTTTATAGTCAATAAAAACGTTTTAAAGCACACTATCAATATGTTTTTTTATTAAAAGTTTCTACATTCGTAAACTTCAACAATTTGTTAAACGTCAACACTCGCGGTTTTAATTAGTTGACGTTTTCCCGAGCGTACTGTATGTTTATATTTATAAGCAATCATTCAAATTTAAAAAATATCTTCTTCTAATTAAGAACCAAGAGCCATTATTTTAATTTTGCGATAAAATTCCTGATAGTTAAATTTAACTTTACCTAAAGTGAGTGGTGAGGTAGGTGACCTTTAATTTTTTCCCCATTATTACAACTGTTCAGGAAACTAGCTTCACTAATGCTGATATGTTGGTAACACTGCAGTGGATATCGACTATTTTCAGTTATAAAAAACGCGCAGTGGCAACGATTTATTTATGTTTATTTGTTGAATGAACTTTTATGACTTTTATAATAATCAAAAATTATTTACTTCTTCTACAAAACTAAACTGGAAACTATAACAATTGGCATGAAAGTTTTTTTTATTGGTGACTGCGTCAAATAAGTATTTGTTCACTTCATTTCACTTTCTGCGGACGTAAGAAGGTGATGGCGCTAATAAATTAGTTGCTTCTCAAACGGCCCTTAGTCGGGCTTAAATAATTCTATGTCAGAGCTGTAAAAACTTGCAATCAATTGTGATTGCAATCAAATTGATTTCAGTCATACTGATTTCATTCTTTTGATTTCAAAATGATTTCAGATTTCAAAATGAAATCATTACAATCTTTCGTGATTGCAATCATTTTGAAATAATTTTTTTTAGAAATCATTGATTGCAATCAATTTAATTGCAATCAATTTGATTGCAATCAAATTTTTGTTGAAATCATAGGATTTCAATCAATTTGCCTGAAATAAAATCTAAAGGGGTAGCATTCAATAAAATATTGTAGAGTGCTTAGAGAGGTTGAGTTTAAGCTTGCGGTTTTGACCTTTGTGTCCTGAAAATGCACGGGCTCTAGGATCCTCAATAGTATTAGTGGAAAGCCCCAGATTTTAGTGGAAACCACTAAATTTGTGGTGGAAACCAACAAATTCTAAAGTGAAAATAAAAATATTAATTTCGTGCCTTCAATGGGAAAAGTGATAACAAACATAACATTAATAACAAAAATTAAAAATTTTAAAAATCCCCGACTTTTTTCAGAAAAGATGTTATATCTTCTAAACGGCTGGACCGATTTTCTTCAAACATAGCTAAGAACCCTCTCGATCAAGTCATCTTTCAAACAGAAAAAAACTAAATGAAAATCGGTCCAGCCGTTTGGCCTGTACGTGGACACGGACAGACACACAGATACACAGATACATAGACACACAGATACACAGACACAGACACACACTATAAACTTATAACACCCCTTTTTTTAGTCGGGGGTTAAAAATAACAAAAATTAAAAATTTTAAAAACCCCCGAATATATCTAGAGAAGAAGCGATATCTTCTAAACGGCTGGACCGATTTTCTTCAAACATAGCTAAGAACCCTCTCGATCAAGTCACCTTTCAAACAGAAAAAACTAAATCAAAATCGGTTCAGCCGTTTGGCCTGTACGTGGACACGGACAGACACACAGATACACAGATACATAGACACACAGATACACAGACACAGACAAACACTATAAACTTATAACACCCCTTTTTTTAGTCGGGGGTTAAAAACAATGTGGAAAATATTTAAAACTTATCGGATTGCAGTTAAAAATTATGTTCAGTAATTTCAAAACATTTTCCAAACAAAAATTACCATTATTGGCAATTCAAAATTATCAGAATCAGATTTATTTCTAGAAGAAGGAGTTTCGTTTGAAGAGAACGATTATTTTGATTCTGATTTCATTTTGATTGCAATTAAGATTTAATTGCAATCAAATTAATTGCAATCAAATCGATTGCAATCAAATTTGATTGCAATCCATTGAAGTATATATAAATTAAAAAAAAAATTGATTACAATCAATTTACGGTTTTGATTGCAATGAAAAAATTAGAAATCAGTGACGTGAAATCAAGTGATTGCAATTAAATTTATTGCAATCTTTTACAGCTCTGTTCTATGTCCTATAATAATAATCCATTCCTCATATTTAAGCTGAGGTAGAACCAACTTTACTTGATCTTCTTCATACTTGATTCTATCAATTATTTTTCCTGCCACATTCAACGACATCTCGATTTTTTTAAATTATACCCTATTTACCTTCAACATTTTTTATTAAATTAGTAGCATGACCATTTTCCATTCGACAACAGCAAATCTAGAAGCAAATCAGATCCAAGAGCACAAAGTACTTCTCTGTGCCAAGAGCTTGCAAAAAATTGCTTCGGAAGATTCATGCTACGTAATTTTTTTATATATCATTCTATTCTATAGCGCTGTATTAGTAAATAGAAAAAGTTTCGTGCAACAAATTTCATGAAAAAATTAATAATATAAATTATTTAATATTCGTAAATTAATTTTTATGTATACAATTTCTAAATTCTTAGCATTGCATGTTAGAGCTTAAAAGTTTAAATTTTTTTATAATTTCAATTAAATTTTGGTTTAATGTTAAGAAATTTTTCTATATACTATATTCGCTGGAATTTCAATTAAACGTAATTTTAAAATCATTGAAGCATTAAAACAACAAAATCTTTACAAAAAGAAAAGCGCTCCTCCCAGTAATTTTTTCATTGTGATTTAAAACAATCGCATAATAATTTCAAACAGTTTTCTTTCATATCAATCAAATGCAAATTAAAAGCGTTAGAATAGAAACACGCTAATCACACGAGCGTTTTTTACACAACAACAAAAGCAAAAACATATTTTGTATTTGAAGATTTAATTACAGATGAAAATAATAAAATTTAATTTTTATTTAACTGTTTAAGACCTATTATTATAGCTTTGCAATAATTAAAGTTAGAATGTTATTGGAGAGATAAATATTTTTTGGTTATGAGTAGTTAACTTAAACCTAAAAATGAGCGTTAAGCTATCGCCAAGTTGGCTCTTCCAATAAATTTTAAAACGAAATTTTAAGATTTTGATGCTGCCATTTTTCTGATTTAAAAAAAATATGACATAATATAAACAAAAAATTTTACAATACACAAAATAATACAAAATAAAAAACAAAAGAACAAATAAATAAAATAATTTCATTATATTTGTAATTGAGAAAATAAACAAAAGAAAGCCGTTGTTCCCACTAAATATTTTTAACAATCAAAAATAGTTGGTATTCACATAAATGTTGCCACAAGGTCCGGTCACACTTGTCAAACATTTGCCCAAAAAAGCGGAACCACTAACTGCTAATAAAAATATCTTTCAATTAAGACAAACGTTTTTAAGTTAAAGAGTGGCCAATAATGTTGAATTATATGACACTTTCTATTAGTTGTGTTCGAAACTTTTTATTTTGACAAAAAATTATATGGATTAAAACTTTTTTCATTAGTGTTTGTTGGTTATGCTTTTTGGGCAAATGTTTGACAAGTCTGACCGTACCTTTAGAGTTGTGTATAACAGCTCTCTTTGAACAAGTTTGAGTAAAAAAAAACGTTGTTTCAAAACCATTTAATTTACATTGACGTTTTTGGCCGGACTTGTGTCCAACAGAACGACCTAGTTCAAAAAGACCTATTGTACACAACTCTAGTTATAATTATTGTAAAAAATTTAAAGGTCACTTTTAAGTTCGGTTTTGCCAAACTTAGGATTAACTAATCGGAACTTTATCGCCTATTTGCAAGAATGGCCCTAAGTGCTAAAAATACAAAATTCTGTGTATTAATGTGTTTTTTATAGTAGAACTTTTTGTTCTTTACGAGCCTGTGATTTGTGTGGGCTGCAATATGTATCATAGAGATTATTATTCTCCGAATCGGTCAAATACTTTTAGGGCCAATCCCACGCTGTCGACAAACGTTCGACTTCAGCAGAAAATATGGCAGCTTCAAATACTTAATGTTCGTTTTAAAATTTAACGGCAAAATACACCTGCCGTTAGCTTAGAGCCCGTTTCGATGATGGCGCACGTAGCTGCGACAACGCTTACGTTCTCTTTTTGAGTCCCTTCTTAAATCACCGCGTGTATACATGAAGACTTTTTTATCAGAGTAGTTAGGGGACCTTTTTTATATTAACTTGATCAATGCTTTTCATTCGTTCATTCGTAGCAGTGTTACCAGAAAGGAACTAATTATTTTTTTTGGGAAATATAGAATTAATATGTCGCGATATTTTTACTTTTTTTAATATATCACCAAAAACAATAATTCCCTTTCTCTTCCTACGTTATTTGCTTATAATTTGTACACTTTAACTGTGTTTATCATGCACGTTATAAATTAACTAATCACTAATTTCCCTATACCATAAAAAATAGGTCTAACTGGCAACACTGCTCGTACATGGCATAACCAGTGTTGTCATATATGACGATATCTCGCCAAACGTGGCGATGAAAATTTGTTTTTGGCGATGAAAATTTTTAAATGGCGATTGGCGATTGGCGATTTACTTGGCGATGTTTGAACTCCTTGGCGATATTTTTGGATATATTTTTACGATTTCAACAAAATGGAATAATGTTAAGAATATGAAAATTTTTTTAGTGAATTTTTTCCGCAACATAAAATATTTCTTGCAAAAAATTCTAAATGTTTTGACTCTTTATCTCAAATTTTTCTGAAATTCAAGAAGGTAAAAAAATCTGGGCCACAAAAACTCATTTGGTGTTTATGAAGTGGGGAAAACTTTCTTTTATGAGTTAGAACCAACATTTTGATAATGAAGCACCATAAAGCCTACAAAAGTTTTCGTCTAGAGTGTATGAATACGACGATGCTGCTGGTACTTATTATATGAATGATATGATATGTGCACTTAAATACACATTTAAGTAAATGTTAATTCAGTGTTACCACAACAATTACATATAATTTTTATTTTGGTGCTCAACTTCAATTTATGCTATTTAGATTGATCTTTTGGAATAAGTTATTTTTGAGTATTTTTTATACGAACGTATTTATGTATGTATATGTTATGTAAACACTTTTCTTAATTTTTCTTATATAATACAAGTTTTATGTTTTACGATATATGTTACCCACTGAATTTAGAATTTAACAATACATATTTGTAATGTAATTACGAAATAAAAAATATTTTTGTAGCTATAATTTAATGTTATGTTATACTGGCGATATTTGGCGATATTCAACAAGTCGTCTGGCGAGGAGGCTGATTATAAATCTGACAACACTGAGCATAACAAAAATGCTAGAGAAAGAGATATGTAAGAGGGAAGAATTAAAATTGTCGCTTCAATTCTCATTACGTGCGACTTTTACTGCCCCGCAAGTTTTTCTTCACTTCTATCCTACAAACTCGACTCGCAGGCGAAGTTTCGCAGATATGTCACCCTTTATCTAAACAAGCTCTAAGCAGACTAGGAATGTTTTAGGGACTCGGATTCAAGAGATTTAATTAAGAGAGGAAAAAGAAACTGCTTGTTTCTTGACGTTAACAGTTTATCGAATATGTTTTCTATGACAGATAAGTATATGGGGGGTTACTAACTTATAATGTCAAAAGTTAACTAACTGCTCGAGAACAGCCTAACTTTAAATTATTAGAAAGTTATAATAATATTCAAAATATTCGAAGGACATATCAAATCTCGATGGACTTAATTTTTCATGTAAGTCTTCGCGAAAAAAATTACAAAGCCCTTAAATTTCTTAATTATTTTTTAATATTTAAACATAGTGTAGGGACAGAACAAACTACGGTAAAGTAAAGTATGATACTTGATTATAAAATTGTATACAAACTTATTGTTCGATGTTAATACCGCTGAAATAAAATTCATATTATTTTTGTCGGTATTCACTATTCTCTCATAACAATATTTCCATAAAACAATTAAATTTTGTAAACATTTTAATTCATGACGTCATAGAGGTAAAAGTAGTATTGATAAAATGCAAATGAGAATAAGATAAAATTATTTTTAAAAATATCTTAAAATTGATCAAACAAACAATTAAGCAAAAGCTAAATTACACACATATGTACATACAAATGTATATTAATGAAAAGACAATTGAAGAGGGGAAATTTATGGGCATTTGTTTAATCAAATTAGAATTTTTCCAACAAAAAGTTTTTGAACAGATATGCAAATAAGTTCGTATTAATAATATGCTGAGTTACACATTTGGCATTTCTTTTGTTGTCATTTTCAAAATGTTTGCAATAGCTTTCACCAAAGCATATTCATATACGGTATACTCGGCTCGATTCCATGGGAAAAACTTATACTTGTGATGTAAAAAAATTACTGAAAAGTGTATTCCTCACATACATACACACATATATTTATACATATTACAAGAGGCGGAAATAGTATCCTGAGCAGTTGACACCACCTAATTTGAATTCGCCTTGGCCGTTCACATCATGTTTTTTGTTTGTATGGCAATGCCACACAACGAAAAGTATTGGAAATGGCAATCATTGCCACTAGTACACAATATTGAGATGTCACAAAATGCCGTAATGTTTACTTTCGGGCTGTTGTGCTTCTTTTGTTGGCTATTTACATATTTCCGTCTCCGTTGCTTGTGCTTGTTCATCCTACTGTTATCGAGGAACAAATGCTTCTAATTGTTGTTGCTCTCTTTAAGCAGCGAATGCTTAGAATTATAATTAAGCGACTATCAATAAGCTACATTACTTGACGTTTGTCGTTTAAGTTTCAAAAAACGTAATTTCTTAAGTTGCATAATTTTCAATCAATTTTATTTAAAAACTGAATGAATGCATCTAAAAAAATGTGCTAAGGGTTTCCATGAGAACTCTTTAAAATTGGCATTTCTGCAATTGGACAAACTTGCAAACAGTTTATGTAAATATGAAAAAAACGTCAAAAAGTTCATTTAATAAAAATAAACTAAGAAAATTTCAAGCAATTTTTAATTTAAAAACATATTTATTTCTATAAAAATAAAAAAAGTGTGTGTGTGTCTAAAAACTCGTAAAAAAAGCAATAAGTTATTGTTTACAAAATGCACAATTGCACAGCTTAAGTTTACGAGTCAAAATTATTGGGCAAACTCAACAGGTTTGTGTAAATAAATTGCTATAGCAATTTTTGACATTTAAAAGCTAACCAAAAACGAAAAAGTTCCTTAAAATTTATTTTGTATCATTCTAATCTTCGTTTTTTTTTTTGTCTTACTGACTTGATCCCTCAAATGATGTTAAAAATATTAAAAATCTATAAAATATCTTATTTTTTAAATTTTTTTATTAACAACACTTAGCACAAAATAAACTTAACCTTTTTATTTTGTATAGAAATAAATACATATTTATTTTATTGTGGAGAATTTCGTTGTTGTTGTAAACAGTCAACATGAAATATCTTTAAAAAAATTTTAAATTATAAATTGTAGAATATTTCACGTTTAAAGCACGAACAGTTAAGGTGCAAAATACTTTAATTTTTAACCATTTGAATGAAAAAAGATACGGTTTTAAAGTTACTTTTTGTATTAATATTTTTTTAAATAAAAATAAAATTAATAAAAAAAATTTTTGAAATTCATAAATACAAATCAAGGTGTATCTAACTAGGTGGCAGCGCTACTTCAGCTGATAATTTTTTGCTCTGTGTGCTTTCACCCCTTTTACACAGAAGAATGTCAAAAACTTTGTTTTGTTTTGGTTTTAGTACAATTATTTTTGTGCTTTTGACATTCTTCAGTTCTTTACACAGCTATGGTTGCCGTATTTTTGTATAACAAATCCTTACGCAGTCACTTGTATAATACCATACCATACACCATGATACAAATGTAGTTGAAAATAATTTCATTGAATAATCGGCCGGGATAAAATTTTCAAAATAGCAAAATGAAGTAATGGTCAAAATGCTTAGGCGAGTGTTTTCTAATCAATGGGCACTACTTGTCTTTTACGGTGACGGGTAATCCAAAAATTTTGGGCTCTCATCCAATTCGGCACTTTGGCCGACTTTCGCTTATTAGTGCAATATGGCAAAACACAATAGAAAAAAATATGGCCATTAAGGCGAATTCGGCAATTCTCAATGATATTTTTGCTTTGCATTGCCAGATGTAAAAAAGAAGTCAAAAATCATTTATACTCGTACAAAAATTTCTGACTAAACTCCCAAAATACTTAATGGATTTTATTTATGGGTAGATTTTGTAAATTCAAATTAATTTTTTTTCATTTTGAAATTTGTATGGGAAAAATATTTTGTGAAACTTTTTAACAATAACACATACAAATATTCACAGGTTTTCTTCATCTAAAACCCTCTGCAAATTTTTTTTTAACACACATATTACGAGTAATTTAAAATGTGTATTTTATATTCACACAACTCCTCAAATAACAATAATAATTATTATCCGGTATTTCACCTTCAAATTATCAGCATTCTTCGCAATGGTTGAGTAAATTTTATAATAATTAAATACTTACACATATATGTATGTACTTATCTTTATGTATAAACAATTGGTTTCTTTTTACTTAGCGCATGATCAGCATTCAAAACAGTCTCATTTTTTAAAATGCTTGCAAAATAGGAATTCATCATTTCAAAATTTATCTTTGCAGTAACCGAGGATGGGAAAAAAATAATACCAGCAGCCAAAACTATGGAATGTGCGAAAGTCTGGCTACAAGAACGTTCGAAAAAGACCTTCAACAAGAAAACTCTGCACAAACGTTTGCCCATATTGAAATGGTTACCAAAATATAATTCCGATGATGCTGTGGGAGATTTAGTGGCCGGTATTACAGTTGGCTTAACTGTTATACCGCAAGCTTTGGCCTATTCGGGTATAGCAGGATTGCCCGCAGCAGTAAGTTTGTGCACATTTTTCAAAACTAAAACTTATTTTTATATGTACATATATTATTTATCTTCCAGTATGGTCTTTATGGTTCCTTTTTGGGTTGTTTTGTTTACATATTTTTGGGCAGCTGCAAAGATGTGCCCGTTGGTCCTTCGGCCATAGTGGCCTTGCTAACATATCAAGCAGCCCAAGGCTCATGGCAGAGATCGGTGTTATTGTGTTTGCTTTGCGGCGTAGTCGAATTTTTAATGGGTATTTTTGGTTTGGGATTTCTGATTGATTTTGTTTCGGGTCCCGTATCTTCGGGCTTTACTTCAGCCGTTTCCTTGATTATTGTAACCTCGCAAATTAAGAATATTTTTGGTATAACCGCTAAAGGTGCCACATTCATAGAAATCTGGGGACAAATATTTGACAATATAAAATATATCAGTGCTACTGATACTGTTTTGGGCCTAACTTGCATAGTTATATTATTAATAATGAGGGTGAGTTACAATATAATATTCAAATTGAAACAATAATTTTTATGAATAAATTTTTGTAACATTTTAGCTGTTATCTTCATATAAAATTGGCCCCAAGGAACCGGAGTTGCGTACAAAAACTCAAAATATATTTAACAAAATAATCTGGATTATTGGTACATCACGCAATGCCATATTGGTAATTTTATGTTGCATAATGGGCATTCTCTTGCACAATGAACACGAGGGTACACCATTTAAAGTCATTGGTTATATACCCAGTGGCTTACCGAGTTTTGCCTTGCCGCCTACTCATCTAAATGCTAATGATACTATTGCGGGCAAAGAAGAATCGTTTTTTGAAATGGTCCATAGTATGGGGTCGGGTTTGATTGTGGTGCCTTTGATTTCTTTGATGGAAAACATAGCGATTTGTAAAGCGTTCGGTAGGTTTTTTTCTTCTTCAAAATATAAATTTAAAACTTAAAATTTGCGTTTGATTTGCAGCTAATGGCAAACCTGTGGATGCTTCGCAAGAGCTAATTGCTATTGGTGTTGCCAATATTGCAAACTCTTTTGTGCAGGGCTTTCCCGGCACTGGAGCCTTGAGTCGTGGTGCTGTTAATAATGCAAGTGGTGTTAGAACACCTTTGAGCAATATATATTCGGGAGCTTTGGTCATTATATCGTTGATTTTCTTGACGCCTTACTTCTATTATATACCCAAGGCGACCTTGGCTGCCATTATTATAGCAGCTGTTGTATTTATGGTGGAAGTTCGAGTTATTAAGCCCATGTGGAGAGCCAAAAGTAAGTAAATTTTTAATCAGTTTTAACAACGCAAGCCAAAGTGCATATTTTCTGTGATTTTTGGGAATTGTTCCATTACAGCTAAAGTATATTTATTTATTTTTATATTTATATTGAGCCTTATTATGAGTGCCGTATTGTGACTTGGACTACGAAGATTTTGTAGAAGACTAAAGAAAATTGCAAATTTTTTTCTTTAATCTAGTACGAAATCGTCGTAGTCGAAATACGACACTCGTAATTAGGCCCATTAATAATGATTTTTTTGCTTCGATATGTAACCACCCGTGGCCACATGCAAGTGCAAGTGAAAAAAACTCAATACACTCACATTTTTTACTAATACAGCCACACTTTTTCCACTTGCGAGTCAGCTTGCAATGAAATTTTGAAGCAAGTAAATTTTCACACTTGTCGCAAGTAAAGTGACAAAACGAAAAACAGTGTTGCCGAGTAGTGAGTTATTTCATTAATTTGGTTAGTATTATAGCTGATTTTTTTGTATATATAAAAAGGATATTGAGAAATGTCATAGACTCACTTTAGAGTTAAGTTTGAGCATAAATTTCATGTTTTAATAAAAGAAATATATTAACAATACAATTAAAGTTCAACATTGACTTCTTGGCAACACTGCACTAACAGTTCAAGTAACGCTGTTAGCTAGAACTTTACTTGTTGACGACATTTTAACTTGCACTGTGCTGTGTAGCCACTCAAAAATTGTTGTGATTTTCGCTAGTAATACATACACACTACTTGCAAGTAATTACTGGCATGTGACAACGAGGGATAATACAAAGCATCATCCATTCGTTTTAAATATTCATTTATTCGAAAGCAATAAAAGAAGAAGTTAAATGTCACGTAGACGAAAATTAAAAAAATGTACGATTTTGTTACGTAGCATTTGCGAACATTAAAGTACTAAAAATCTTAATACAGTTGAAAAATTAGCAATTCGCCCCTTTAGTAGCACAACGGTTACACTTTTTGCGAACAAGTTCATTGAAAATAGTTGATGGCAGCCTTATGGTACCCACAGACGAGGGAACATGTTTAGTTTCACCTGTCCCGTTGTGTCTGTAATCAAATCTTGCAAATTAAATTTGATCCACTTGCCGGTTTCCGATTGAGCTGAAAATTTGCATGCATGTATAAATCGGATGACAATATAATATTATTATAACATAGAGCTGATGATGGCGGATAATTTTTTAGATAATTTTAATATCATTAAAACCCCTTTTTACTAGAATACGTTAAAAGCTTGTTTTTAAAAAAGTTTTTTTTTACTGCTTGTTTTTTACTGCTTGTTTGTTCCAGACGATGGAACCAAAAAGCGAAACACCAGGTGGTCTACTCTGTAATTCGACATGTTAAAAAGCGATAATTTTATTACTTTTTACATCTAAAGACAAATAATTCCCATAAACAACTTTTGCCAAAAAAAAATATACTTTTTCTATTGGAAAAAGTTCCCAAGAATATTTTTTTTGTTAAAAATGCATAAAAAATATTTCTGTTTTATAAGAGGTTTATAAAACAAATTTTCATGATTAATAAACCTTTTATAAAACCAAAATATTTTTTATGAATTAGGCCCTAAATATATAAACCTATTCAGAAAGATGTCGATATTTAAAAAACACTTTAATCAATATCCAACGTTTACTTTATATTTGCAGAAAGCGATTTAGTACCTGGAATTGGTACCTTCATTGCATGTTTGGTATTGCCTCTGGAAATGGGCATATTAATAGGAGTGGGCTTAAATGTCATATTTATTTTGTATCATGCTGCCAGACCAAAACTAACTACTGAAACATTAACCAGCCCTGGCGGCAATGAATACCTGATGATTACACCCGATAGATGTATAATATTTCCATCTGTTGACTACGTGCGCAATTTGGTGAATAAACAGTCAATGCGCACCAACATTCCAGTAGTTATAGATGCATCACATGTATATGGTGCTGATTTTACGGCGGCCACTGTAATTGAATCACTGCTAAAGGATTTTACTCTGAGGCAACAATTGTTATTTTTTTACAATTTAAAACCAAGTATTTGCGCAATATTTGAGAGCTTATCGCCGACGGAATTTGTTGTCTACTATCAGGAGCAGCAACTGGATGAATTATTAAAAGAAAGGGATTACAATCAAAATAAAGTCGAAAGGGTTTGAGTGATAATAGTTTTAGTTCAATATGACAAAAAAAAGTGTACAGACACTCTAAAATCTCATACATACAAACAAACAAAACCACAAAGCAATTCTTTCCTTTAGTTATATTTATAATCTAGCTGTAAATGTAAAATATAGAATTTAACTAATTTGGTATTAATTATTTATATATTTATTGTAATTACTTATATATACATACAGCAAAAAATTGAGAAAAGGATAAGAATAAGAAGTGCCTAGTTTTTGTTTCTCAGGTTATACTACTTAATTAAATATGAATATAAAGAAAAGTTATGACTCATTTACACATAGTGCAGATAAATAATTAAAAGGATTAAATAAATCGATAGTGATTATCCTTAGAGTTATTTCGTCTTAGCGCAAGTTCGTATTAGAAAACTTACATACTATATCGAAGAAGCTATTTTAGTGATATTTTAATTGACAACACAATCAACCTTTATTTTAGTTGTCAACATCGACATCACGTCAATACAATACCAAAAAATGGGGGCTTGTCTGATCACCCGTTGTCGAAAACAACTAACTGCTTTTGACAAACTCATGCTACTCATATTTTGTAAACCTTAGGGAACAGAAATAAACTGTTAATCTAACAGTTATTTCATTCTTTAGACTGCTAGTTTAACAGTTATTTGAATTATGAATTGACATCAGGTGATCTCAATTCAGCATATGGTGATCAACTGTTAATTTATCTTATGTCAAAGCAAAACAAACAAACATACAAGGCGAACATGCATAGTCGCAAATCAATTCACCTTGAAAAATAGCATGAGCCTGTCAAAAGCAGTCAGTTGTTTTCGAAAACGGTTAGACAAGTCCCAATTTCTTGGAATTATATTGACGTAACATCGATGTTGACAACTGGAATAAGGATGAATAAATTTGTATTATTTTTAATAAAAAATTTTATAGTTATAAGTTCGTAATCTTAATTAATTATTAATAGTAAATATTAATTCAACAATAATACATAAATTATATGTACCTTTTTGTTGTTGAAGAAAGAAATAAAAAATGATAAGATTGATCAAACAAAGGCCAAATAAAAAACAAAATATTTTATGTTTTAAATATGAAATAAAAGTTCGTATTTTTATTTAATAACTGCCCGTTTTTATAAATAAAATAAAAATGTTCTTCAACATATGTTAACGCACTAATAATGCCAAGTTACTATTTTACTTATTCATTAATATATTTTTATTATTAAAAATACATTGAAATGGATTCTGTTTATTGATTTCACTGTTGCTAATGCAGATTATCAGGGAACCTTTACTCAAAAATTTCTCAGAAGAACTAGAGATATTTTCATTCTCAAAAGTGAGCGTAACCACGTCCATAAAATTTTAGCCTTCTGTTTACCCAATTTTAATCTATAAGTTATAAATTTCATATAAGCCGCTTCCTACGAAACTTAACATACATACATCACAAGCACTGGCCAAAGCAAAACCTTGAGTTAAAAAAACACAGGTTATAAGATGATGTCAAATTCCACGCAAATATTTCAAAACGTTTCCATTTATTTCGCATTATTTTCTTTTCTAGTCGCGCACGATTAAATAAATGTATTGTGTGTTTGTGGCCGATCGGCTGTTTTCTCTGGTTAGTGCTCATGTGCAAAAACAATGCAAAAACAAATCGAGCAGTCGTTCTCATTATATTTGTTTCACTCAATTCAAAGAACGAAACAAAACAAAATCAAACGATTTGTTTCGTTTATTTTCATACTCTGCTTATAAGTACAAAACAAACTAAACAAAAATAAATTATAACTGTAAGTGTCGATTATTTTTGATACGAAAATCACGTCCTAACTCCTGTATCGCGCAATAAATAGCATAGCTATAAAAAGTGGGAGAGATTTAAAGTAATATTATGCGCTAGAGAGCTGAAATTTGCTACAGAACTAGGCCTAGATGAGTAACGAACCAACAAAATGTGAAAAGCGGAATTGTTTAACTGGGGAGACGGGGTGTTGAATTTTTGTATAAAAGCAGGGGGCGAATTGCTGCATTCTATATCGAAAAAAATTTATAAAATTTTAATTGTGTTTGCATAGAAATTTCGATCGGTATCGAATGCCGTAATATGCCCTGGCCTAGGTGAAATACCAATTAAAAAATCAGAAAATCCAAAAACTTTAGGAAAGGGTACAGGCCAACGCCTTCAAGCTCAGAACTTTTAACTAAAAGGTTCAACACAAACGATTCTATTGAAACTTTGCCTGCACCTTACACTTATCCAAGTGTACGATTTCCCTATTAAAATTTAAACTTCTGATGTACCTACATATGTCTAGATAGCAGAATTTTATCTATTAGTCCATTTAGAACAGTAGGCGTTCTCGAGGTCACTACCATACAAGCAACGAATGGCTGAAAATAACACAAAGAAAAGTTTACATTGATTTCAATAGTGACAGCCAATTGAGTAGTCGTTTGATTGGTAGTGATATACTAGATATAAGAATTGAAAAGCTACAAGAAAAAACTTAAAATACCTTAAAAAAATAACATAAGCCTGACTGAAAGCCTTTTCCATCTCGAGGTTGTCAGCTTTAGCACTCTCTAACTCACTCTCTAGTGTAACAGGGTCACTACAAACTATCAATTTCAAAAGCTTATATCATTGACTATAATCGGTCCATACATCATGTTTCTATTCGATTAACAGTTTAAAAGTTATACATGCATTACCAATTTTTTTATCGGAACCCCTCCGTAATAATATATTAGAAGTGACCATATCTCAAAAACTAGCCATAGGATATCAAAATCCTTACCAGATTCGTGTTCAGCATGTCAAATGCAATCAGAAATGAGATAGTTTTATAATTAATTACTAATTTTTTAAAAATATTGGAAATTTACATGGTAGTTAGCATTTATTTTCACCAAAAAAATATACTTTGCTATAGCAGAATAAGAAAAATAAAACGGGGTAAAAATAATTTTTTTGATTCGAAATTTATACCACAGATGAACATTTCATAGGGGAGCTATTTGCCATCGGAAACTCATTTTAACCAAATTTGAGTTGACGTGTTTCGAATATAGGCTCTCGATATATATAAAAGCGGAACATCTAATGTACAATTAATTAATGGCAAAAGTTTTAAGGCATAAACATAAAAAATACAATTCATTCGGTGGTCTGTGAAAGTTAAAATGTATAAAAGTGTTAAAAAGATAAGTAAAATAGTGAATAGAAGAAATTTATTTCATTCAAGAAGAATTGAAATTTCTGATTAAGAAATTATTTCTGATTAAAATTCACTATAGTTCAATTAAGGGCCAATCCCACGATGTCGACAATGTTCTACTTGTCGCACACTTACATTTGAAATAACAACAAAATATTAAAAGTTGTTTTTGTTTTGAATGTAAGTGTGCGACAAGATAAACGTTGTCGACATCATGGGATTGACCCTAAATTTAAATATCTCACGGAAATTTACAGAGTTTAATTTAATATATGTATATACATATATTTATTTTCAAAATATTAGATATCTGTAAAAGGCATGGCGAAAAGGTGTGAAGAAGACTAGATACCGCTTAGACTATTTTTTGTTTTTGCTTATTTTTATATTTCTATTAAATATTTTATATATGTACTTGTGTATTTTTAAGTTACTTTTTATAATAAAAAAAAACAATTAAAAGTAAAATATATTTGTTGTCAGTATGATTGCTCAATTGTGGGGTATATGTTAGTCAATTATGATCAGGCAAGCTTGACTAATATATATGCTTTCATTGCTTAGTAAAAAAGAGTAGAGTGAGCAGTTCGAATATACATATGTTATATAGTCGACGAAATCAAGAATGATAAACTACAAGATTACGCCAATCAGAGAGTTTACCGTTAGACGTGACGTCACACGTCTATTGTAAGAGTTGCCATAAAGGCTGGGAAAAATCAAATGAAAGACTTAAAGCATAAGCATGGGAAACTAAAAAATTTAAACAAAGAAATCACAGAAAACAAATTCTATTCTATTATTTTATTTTCTCTACAAAAATTGTTCTTATTTGTTATTGAGAGTTTCTTTTAATTTTTTAAATTAAACTTGTTTTATTAATCTTAACAAAGCGCTTAATTTGAATTTTTTTTAGTTATTTAATATATTCTGTGTTAATGCATAGCACCAAATCGAAACATATCAAAACTAAAGACTCTAACTATGATATATTTTTAAATAGCTATTTTCTAATATAATTCACCCTGAATTTGTTATTTGTTTATTTAGTAATATTTTTTTAATAATATTTTTGTTTAAAATACTAGAAAGTAAAATTTTAAATTTTAAAACATCAAAAATGGTACATAATTTTACCAAGTAAACAAATAACAAATTCAGTGTGAACGGTACTAATATTTTGTTGGCATAACACCCCTTCTAGCAGATCCCAGTTGGCCACGTCTTTAAGACATCTTTGACGACGGGTACAAGACAATGGTAAGTCGTAGAAGACATATTAAAGACAACTCCATACAAATCGCTGACGAAATTTTCATACAAATGGCGGCGAGGTCACACAAGACCACATTGTCACTCAGATTGTCCCCAACAAAGTTTTATTGAAGACAAAACGTGTGACATTGTCGTTCAGATAGTCATGAACGCCGATTTCTTTTAAATTGTCGATTAGAAAACTTAATCTACAGACGACATGTCGTACATGAATCGTCGAAGACAATGTCGTCTAGGACGATTTGGACAACTGGGATACATTATACAAATTACAAAAGGAATGACATATTTATATGTATATATACATTCATAAAAATATGTGTGTATGTACATAAGTCGTACACTTTTGTGAGAATATGCTCTGGTATAAAAACGCTTAAAAAATCTTAATTTTTAACGTATTGCCGATGTTATGAATGGTAAAGTTTAATGCACCATTGTGTTCGTCTTGAAAAACTCTTTCAGATGATCTTTTTTGTAAAATGTTGTCTTGGGAGAAAATTAGCAAAAAAAAAAAAAACTACAAAAATAAGCATTTTAAGACTTTGTATATCGCTTAAAAATCAATTATCTAATTACGGATAATATTAAAAAAATGGTAAATACCTACAACAAAAACAATATTGTCTTCTTGTTCGTAAGTAACTGCAAAAGTAAAAAAAGTGGTTTTATTATATGTCCAATTTTCTTAGCAAAATCAGTACTTGCATAGCGGTTGGCAATCCTACAGTCAAAATAGCTTTAAAGATTTTTATAAAAAAAAATAAACCAAATCATCAGCCAATAGAAACGCAGTGTGCGTGACGTCACACGTCTACTTTTTTTTGCACTGGCGTAATCTTGTAGTTTATCATTCTTGGACGAAATTCACTAGTTTGAGAGAGATGCAACATCACACGTACGCAAAAGCTTCCATCACATTTTTCATTTTGCCCAAACGATTCTTACAAAACTTCCTACATACGTAGCTGGAGCTCTTATAATGGCACAATATTGCATGGGCTACACCCATCAAGGCCATACCCATTATTTTATGTACTACCTCTGATTCTTGCAACTTACTCATTTAGCATGAATAGGAACCTAACAGGCTAGAAACTTTAAATTAAAGAAGGTGCCTGAGCCTTACATAAATATAAATGTAACGAAAGGCCAATTACCATTCAAAATTTCCGACGTCAAAAGTAATGAAATCAAAGTTTCAAGCAAGTTCTTGTTTGGTACAATATCTTTCCTTATAATCTGTCATGGATATGATTTTGTTACAGGCTAAATGCTAACTTAGCAATATCAGATAATTTTAATACAGTACACAATAAAAACCC